>JAOWCC010001589.1:32960397-34272897 GCA_030867875.1 Actinernus sp. WN-2022
TGTTATATGTTAGTTTCTACAAATTATGTGTGGAACTAGTAACTTATAGCCGGATTGTTTTTGACTGATATAAACCCGATTATAGAGCTTGAATCTTATCAACGCTCGATCCAGTCATTCTAAGTAAAATTTATGTTATTATTTGTCTATAATTAGAATATAATAAGTTATTGTTATCAATTTCTCGATCAACTTATATTTAACTAATAGTCTCTTATGTAAATAATGGCCGACCTTAACTTCTTGCTCATAACAGTCACTAGAGCTGTTACGAACCCATGAAGTATGTAATGTCTAGTTATTAACCCCCACCTAGAATAGCCTTATGCTAAATGTGGGTGGGTTACTTCTTTTGTAAATAAGTGAAGTTTTGAAATAATGTAAAGTATTTCCAAAGATTACCGGGCTGCCTGTGGCGCAAGTGAGCTGTAGTCTTGGAACTGTGTTTGATATCTATGTGGGACGGGGTAATCAAACATTGACGCTAGACTTCTCCCTAACCAAACTACTATTCTTACACAGAAAGTGCTTCAAGACAAGAGTAAGGAAAATGCTTTTTCTTGTTCTTTCGTTTTTATCTCTTGGATGAATCATACTTTGGTATTATTACTGCTCGCGGTAGTATATTTTACGAGTATGTTGATGTAGGATTGAGCTTTATTCACATTGCACTGGATTTCACTCTGTTCAGCCTTGTTTAAATGAAACCCCAAAGCCCGCGCGTTTGTTGGTTGGACGTAAATTCTGATACGATATTTTTTCACTAAAATCGTCGTTCACGCTTATGATTGGACATAGTACGTTTTCACACTAATGAAGAAACATCGTTCGTACTGTTGACAATCTGCATATCATTAATATGCACAGTAAATCTTAGTATCAAGAGATCATGCTTGTTACTTGTGTACAACGTTTTGTTCATGGAGAAATGTCAAGCCATCTGCCACGTCCAGGGCAATTTTTCTCAATACTTCGGCGCTAATTCCTTAAAATTCGAACTTATGAAAGTGACCGAAGAATTCTTGGGGGAAGATACTCTTAGGATTTCCTAGCGGTGTAAAATCAAAATAAACGTATTCCCTCATGAAGGCAAATGGCGTATGACAAATTCCAATAAGGCCAACAATTTTGTCATGAGAAAGCCAAAGTGCATTCTGGCCTCTTTCACAAAACTCAAAAGACTTCTTCTTTTCATCGCCTGAGCCAAGCAATTTCTTTATGACCACTCGTTCCGCTGTATTGTTTGCCCCATTCTCGTAATCTGCCACAAATACAGAGCCGAAACTCCCATGACCAATTTCATCTTTGTTCTTCAGATCTTTGAAGGAAAACGAAGGGAGTCCTGATATATCAAGAACTTTTTGGTTTTAGGAATGGAAGCATGGCGAGTGAACATGCAACGATAAAGGCTAGCTGCTTCAAAGAAAAGCGCGGGAAACTTTGATGAGCCCAGCGCGCGTGCATCCCGCCGGTTTCCCGCCCAAACTGGTAGTTTATTTGGGTCTTCGTTTTTCGGGTCTTCGTTATCTATAGGGTCTTCGTTTTCTAAGTCTTCGTTATCTAGACACCCAAAATAATGTGTCCAAAGAGGTTCCTTTTATCAACAGCATACTTCAAGGATAGTTCACTACGAACGGTTCGCCATTACTAGCCGGAACTTAAAGTGCCCCTAATCCCTTTTGAATTTTTATACATATTATGAATCTATGAAATGTTTTGAGTACTTCTGTGAAGAAATTTTTGGCTTACAGAGAATACTCTATGTTCTATGTACTATTTCAAACACGAATTGTAGTGTTTCATCAGAGAATCCAAATATTGAGAAAACAATTGAAACCCGAGAGGCGTAGCCTCGAGGATTTTATTGTTTCGAAATATTAGGATCCCCCCTGATGAAACACGAACAATGAGTGTCTAGCGTACAAGTACTAGTACTCCAGTGGTGGCACACTTTTCCTTTCTATGTCGTTTCTTTACTTCTTCACTTCTTATTTGTAGTTTATCAGTATGTAAGTAGTTAGCGGTTCATAAATATGATGATTAAGAACAGTTTCATCACTAATGATGAAAATCTGTTCCAAACAATAGTGATTTTCAACTGGTGTTTCATTGGGTTTCCAAACTCGTCCACCTGAACAAATGCAGTCCTCTGATTGACTAAAAAGCTCATGAATTAGTAATGACTTTGAGAAGCTTGTTTGAAATGGTGAAATTTTGACCTCCTGACCCATGACCGCGTAAGAAAAAGCCTGGGTCGATTCCCGATCTTACGTCACCTCATTAATACATTATTCTCCATGGCGCCTTTCTATCACGACAATATCGATATCTGAGAGAATATACACAGTCTGTGAGTTGTTAGTAAAGAAACCAGTTGTTATAGACAAAATGCTAAATATTTATTCAAATTATAAGTCGAATGAATTGGATGTCATAAGATCGGGAATCGACCTAGTCTTTTTCTTACGTGGTCATCGGTCAGGAAAGGTCAAATTTTCACCATTTCAAACAAGCCTAGAACATAGAGTATTCTCTGTAAGCCAAAAATTGCTTCGCAGAAGTACTCAAAACCTTTCAAAGATTCATATCGGTACCAAAATTGCAAAAGGGGTTTAAACAACCAGGACGGCGACGGCAGTGACGATTGGACCGTGGGGAAGTGTTCTCTGCCGAAAGTTGGTGTTTACTCTTTCCTCACAACCAGATTTTCGAAAAATATGATGAGTATAGAATTCCGTTCACGCCGAACAAAAAACGGATTATCTTTCTTCATCATCATCATATTTATTTCATCAATTACAATGCAGTGCATAATTATGGAATACATACATGTAAGTATAAGATGTATCGATGAGGAATCTAATTAAAGCAAGTACTTGCTTATTTACGTTCGCGTTCTCTTTAAACGTAAAAGTTGGGGGTTTCAAGTTGTGTTTTTGCAGACAACGGTTGAAATGTAGGTGACTGCGTGCAGTTATTGTATTTTGTAATTAAGGCTATTGTTTTATGCCGTCGTCCTAGACGTTGCCGTCGTGGTTGCTTAAGTTTCCTAATTTTAAAGGACCTCGAAGGTATAATTTTGTTTGAGTAACGAAGAAGAAACTACACAGTTGTATACTTGTATATGTCCACCATTTCACTTATCCCTATGTAGTCTGGCACTGATTTGTGGGATACATTGTAGCACTAGTCCTTTAGGCTCTTTCAATCAAACGGCAAATAAGTGATGCCTGCTTGTTAACGACTGTAAAAAAAATATTCACAATTAAAATAAATATGGCTTGCTCCGTTATTATCGGCAATTATGAAAACTGAGGAATTTCTTAAACCGTTCAGAATAGAGTAGGAAGTCCGTATTCTCACAGTCCCCGCCATTTTAGCAGAAATAGTATTACATCATGTGCCGCATCACCAAAGGTAGTACCGCTGCCAGCTACTCAAAAGTGTAATATTGCTGTCAACGATTGTGGTGCCAGAGCCACATCCGACCCAGTACTGTTATCAGCCGAGCAGCTACTGCACCATAAGTTTGTAAACATATATCACAGTAGAGGTTTTTTCTTTTAAAATAAGTATTGCTAATCTGAATACACTGAGACGTCCGAAAGTATACTGAGGAAAGCTATTAATTATTATATAAAGCCCGCCGGAGACCAGATCTATCAGCTTAGCCAACGGGCATGAATTGAAATGTCATTTACGAAGGTGATAGCTCTCGTGTGCGGCGAATTTCGGAGAGTTTTTTGCCTCAATTGACCGTGAGGAAAATATCAATCGTGTTTGATATGTTTAGTCTCTTGAGGCGAGAAACTCACGGTCTGTGCTGAAGAGAGCTAGCAGTTTTGCTTGGCGTAATCTATTGACCAATGAAAACGCTCAGCGCTCTCACTTGATTTCAAAATGGCGACTAAGGGGATAGCTTAGTGAAATGCGCCTTGTGCGGTGAAACGGCGATTGATCTAACAGCTTAACAAACAATCTCTCGTGCCCGTTGGCTTAGCTGATAGCTCTCGTATGCGACGGCGGGCTTAACAATCAGTCCGAAACGCAAGCTCTGATTGGTCAAGAGCCATGTGTTATTAGAAGACACACACATGGATGGCGTCACGATGCATTTGATTGGATATTTTCATAGTTTTAGTTTGCGATTATTACTGATATAAAACACACATTCCTCGACTGCGTCTCCTGGCGCACTCCTTTGTTCTCTTCACGTTGTGACGTCATCTGGACATCTATAAGAGAACAGACGCACGGCTTAATGGAATCTATATTTATTAAATATGAAGTTTGTACTCCCCCTTATGGAAAATTACTTGATCTGCCGCTGCTGCTTAATTCCGTAGCTTGTATCACTGAACGTACAGCACTCGTTTTGTTTCCTCATCAGTAACAATAATCCTGCCATCTGCAAGCACAGCTAAGTAGAAAGGCCGTCCAATGTGCTCACTCGTCTTACCCACAAAACGGCCGTCTAGTGTGAACTTCTGAATACGATGATTACCGTAATCACATACAAGTAGGTGACCGTCATTGTCGACAGCAAGACCGCATGGGTTACTGAACTCACCATCTTCACTTCCTGGTCTTCCTATTACATATCTCCTGGTTGGTGTGTTATCTTGCTGGATAAACACATGAGTGACACGACTATTCATGTAAGATACGATGAACAGCTCATCATAAGCTATAGTACTGAATGGATACATCTTCCCCTCATCTCGCTCTAATCCGAACTGAAATAGATAAGTTCCGTCTCCTGTAAACACTTGAACGCGTTGATTCTGACCGTCACTGACAATAATACGTCCCTGTTCGTCTACATGTACTCCCAATGGACAACTGAACTCTCCCCTACCCTGACCTGGTCTACCAAAGCACTTTAAGGACTTTCCAGTCGTGCTGTCAAATGTCTGTATCCTGTCATTCTACTGATCTGCTACAACCACGTCGTTATCGTTTAGGAATGCTATACCATGAGGATGACTAAGTTCTCCACTGCCTCGCCCCACACTACCAAACCTATTAAGTAGCACACCCTCCATATTGAATACAGCTACACAGTGGGACTTCCAGTCAGCTATAGCAATCCTGGTATTACCTTTATTAACTGAGATACCAGTAGGAACTAACAGAGGCTCTTTCAACCCTTTCATCACAAACTCTCCAGTAATCTTCAGCTGTTGTTGTTTGACGTCCATCACCAGCGGGCTGTTGGCCACACGTTTACCGTTAATCTTCACATCAGCTGTGAATTGTCCCGGTACCTTGGGAGTGAATTCCACTTCATATTTCTCACTAATCCTTTCTGATACTCGTAGCAGTTTCACGTCCTCTTTAGGGCTGATGTTTACCTCTACAACATCGTCAGGGTCATTGTTTGGTTCTCCCGCAGAGTTTTTAGTAAACACGCTCAGCTTTGCACCAGACTGTGCTTCAAGTTTTGATTGCACCTGTACTGTACTCTTAACTGGGTCTGTAGCTTTTATTTTTGATAAAGAACCGAGACCTACTTCTCGTAGTATATTAGGTCCCTCACTAGGAACAAACACGACCCTAGAGTCGATCATGGTCGTCCAGTCTTTTTCAATGGCGATAAGTTCCTCGCATGTATTTTGTACTAAGTCTTTACTGGTCATTATTAGATGTGCTGAGCCATATTCAAGCAGCTTGGAGACGTGCTCATTAGCACTGCTAGTTTGATGAAGTAACGACTCTTGCTCGGTTTTCTTTGTGATCACCATTTGCACCTCTTCATCTATCTGTATCATTAAATCTCTCTTGTTTTGTTCAATAAAGGCAACCAGTTCTTCGGCTGCTTTCATCACATTTATTTTCGTTTCTTCGGCGGTTGCCTTTATCTTGGAGATAGTTTCTTCTAAAACCCTGTAGTTCGTCTGTTCTTCTGTTTCTTTTTTCTTCAAACGTTCAAGTCTCTCATTCAAAATCAACTTTAGCATTTCCGCTTTCGCTTCTATGTCTACAAGGTCATGCCCACCTTGATGATCCTCTAGAATACATTTCTGACAAACACAGCTCTCACATGTGTTACAGTAAAACTGCAAGATGTCTTCGCTGTGTGGTGGCCTCTCGCAGTTCGACTGGCGACGAATGAGGACATTATAATCTTCCGCTTGAAGTTCTGTTAGATTAACAAGTTGATGTCCTCCCATAAATACATTATGAACGAATCCACCATACATGGGTCTATTCCAATGATAATTATTATATACAAGAGAGAATGAGGTAAGAGAACGAATACATGGGTCTGTTCCAATGATAATTATCATATACAAGAGAGAATGAGGTAAGAGAACGAATCCACCATACATGGGTCTGTTCCAATGATAATTATTATATACAAGAGAGAATGAGGTAAGAGAACGAATCCCCCATACATGGGTCTGTTCCAATGATAATTATTATATACAAGAGAGAATGAGGTAAGAGAATGAATCCCCCATACATGGGTCTGTTCCAATGATAATTATTATATACAAGAGAGAATGAGGTAAGAGAATGAATCCCCCATACATGGGTCTGTTCCAATGATAATTATTATATACAAGAGAGAATGAGGTAAGAGAATGAATCCCCCATACATGGGTCTGTTCCAATGATAATTATTATATACAAGAGAGAATGAGGTAAGAGAATGAATCCACCATACATGGGTCTGTTCCAATGATAATTATTATATACAAGAGAGAATGAGGTAAGAGAACGAATCCACCATACATGGGTCTGTTCCAATGATAATTATTATATACAAGAGAGAATGAGGTAAGAGAACGAATCCCCCATACATGGGTCTATTCCAATGATAATTATTATATACAAGAGAGAATGAGGTAAGAGAACGAATAATAAATTTATAATTATAATAATAATAATAAATTTAATATTTGTATTGCGCGTGTTCCATTGGAAGATGCTCACATGCGCATTACAAATGCCTATAGGCTGACGTACTAATCCTAACTAAGTAGTATGTATAGTATGTCTAATTCTATCATATATGCTAATAAAAAATGAATATATACAGTATATAAATATAGACGTGTTGTATAACAATGGTGATACGATACTGTTAAGACTATGGTTGATATGCTTTGCCAAAAAGATAGGTTTTTAGCAACTTCTTAAAAGTCGTAACACTAGAAGCATTACGAATTTTAGCGGGCAGGACATTCCACAGTGTGGTTGCCGCTACCGCAAAAGAGCGGTCACCCAATGTGATCAATGTTCTCATTCTTGGTCGCTCTAGCAGAGGTTCTTTAGACGATCTAAAGTTATATCTTGAAGTAGTCTTACATTTGATAAGTTCAGTTATATATGCCGGAGCGAGTCCATTTATAGCTTTGTAGGTAATAAGTAATATTTTAAAATCAATTCTATGTTTAACGGGTAGCCAGTGTAGTTTATATAAAATGGGAGTAATGTGATCGAATCGACTGATATTACAAATGAGTCTAGCCGCAGCATTATGCACACGCTGAAGTTTGTGCAGCTGATTGGCTGGCAGGCCATAGAGAAGGCTATTACAATAGTCTAGTCGACTAGTAACAAAGGCGTTAATTAAGATTCGCACAGTGTCAAAACTAAGAAATTTTCTAATTCTCCTAAGTGTTAAATAAGTGAAAGAAAGCTGAATAGATTTGCAAGTCTTGTTAATGTGGGTGTCCATTTTCAACTGCGCATCGAACCAGCAACCAAGGTTTTTTGCCTCACTAGAGGGTGCTGTGGTTACATCTCCGACGCGCAGTGAGTCAACGTTCACTTTTGTCATCAGCTGCTGTCTTGTCCCGAGGATAACAAACTCTGTTTTGTCATCATTTAGTTTTAGCCTATCCGCTAGCATCCACTTCCTGATGTCTGCGATGCAGTTTTGCATGGCCTCAACAGCAGCAGCCGGATTGCTTGACACTTAAATCCGGTTTGAATGAAATATACAGCTGTGTATCGTCAGCATATGCGTGGACGTCTGGTAGATGGCGTTCCAGAATAGTAAACAGCTTGCTTGCGTAGATGACAAACAGGAGGGGGCCAAGGCAGGAACCTCTAGAACACCGTACTACATTTTAAACATCCCGGATGTCCCCTCTTGTATAGATATGTATTGGTGTCTATTATGTAAATAAGACTTAAACCAGGAAAGTACTTGTCTTGAGATGCCAAAATCAGAATACAGACGGTCCAGTAATATGGGGTGATCGACAGTGTCGAAGGCGGCGCTTAGGTCAAGTAGTACTAGAAGAGTCACGTGTTGTTGATTCATGTTCATTAAGATATCGTTTTTTACACGAAGAAGTGCAGTTTCAGTGCTATGAAATTCGCGGTAAGCGGACTGGGCTTTGGGATAGAGTTTATGCAAAGTCAGGTGATCATGAGTTTGACTGAAAACTGCTCGTTCAGTGAGCTTAGAAACAAACGAAAGGTTACTAATAGGACGGAAGTTATTAAAAATAACCTCTGCTCTAGGTTTCTTCAGTCTTGGGTGGACTTCAGCCTGTTTCCAGTTGTCAGGGAAGCATCCAGAGTGTAAAGACAAGTTTGTCATCCTAGTGAGGACTGGAAGAAGAACATCCAGGCACTCAACCACGAGAGGAGTGGGCATGGGATCTAAGGAGCTGGTCTTCTTGCTAGACTTAGAGATTAAGTGACGAACATCGTCTTCACTAAGTGTATTAAACAAATCAAAGCGAATAGAAGTCGCGGTATATTGATCGCTGATGGAGTCATCACCAGCGGCAGCATCATGATCAAGGTTGGCACGGATTCGTTCAACTTTCTGGACGAAGAAGTGACCTATGTCATTGGCGACTGTACTGTCACAATAATCGTGAAAAGTTAGATCAGTTTCCCGATGAAAGAGGGTTTTTGCAGACCTAAACAACTTACGATGATCATTGCTGTTCTCTTGTATAAAATTAGTGTAGTAGTTTCTGCGCGCGCACTTCATTACAAAAGTAGCTTGATTTTTTTTGACTTTGTAGATTAAAAACACGGGTCTGTTCCAATGATAATTATTTGAAATCTATTTTTTGATTAACAGCACACAGTCTGGTTATATTTAGGCCCGATTCAAACGTCGAACTTTTCATGCGCCGAACGCAATTCAAACAAAAGATAATTAGACGGCTTCTTTTGATCTAATTGGCAAGGTTCGGCGCAAGAAAAGTTCGACGTTTCAATACACCTGATAGGTGTGACTATATAAAATAGTTGAAACAAGCAGTTCAAAACTAGCATTCACGAGAAAATATGGCCTTTAAATATACTTCAAAAACTCATGAATAATTAATGAGCATTTTGTCCAATCAGATGAAGCAAATCAGTCACGTGCATGCTCCTTTATACCTGATAAAATCTCATCATTCTAAAAGGCCCGCGGAGGGATTTCAATTCTGTCCCAGAGGGAAACGGGGTTAATGATTGAGACAATGGAATTTCTATTGATGTTTCAGCTTTCTCATTGAATTGCTAATTAGGATGAACGTTTTATATAAAGAATACCAATGAACATGAAATTTTATATAAAGTTTCATCCTAATTAAGAATTCACTGATAAAGACCCAAAGATAGCAAAAAGTACACGGAACATAAGGTACCTAGATAAAACATTTTGCACTAAATTTACTAATATCAGCAGACTACCGAGATACACAGATGATATTTTTAAAATGAAGTTATCCAACTACCATTACTTGTTTACCGAGCCACTGTTTAGTTCCAATTATTAAACCAAACTCAAAGCCGTAAAATAATAAAAACGTGCATTAAACTTACATATTTTGTGCCGGAGTCATGTCAGTCACATCGCTTTCCAAGTCTTGAACTTTATCGAGGTAAACCACGACACCAAATCCTTCAAGTGCAGGTTGTTCTTGCATTGCGAAACGCCGCTTCAAACAACATAGTATGGTAATTTCTTCATGTCATTCCCTTGAGATGTTCGTAATTACAGGCGGTGATTACTCGAATATTTTGCATGGCGTTGTGAATACAGAGGTTCAATGGTTCATTAAGTAACCATTCCCTTGAGATGTGCGTCTTTCTTTCATTGCATTCTAAAGCGTTTTTGAAGCCGTTTAAAACACTCACAGCACGTGTTTTATAAAGTCTAAAAATTCTCGGGCTTCGTCCTCGAATTTTTAAACTTGATAAAACACTGCTGTTCGTGTTTTAAACAGTACCTACAAGCTTTTATAGCCGATGGATAAGCCAGTCAGCCACGAAGTCCGCTTAAATTGCCAATAAACGCGGTTTGGTCGGGTGTCAGTTGAACACAAAACTGCTATATCAATTTACATGTTTTTATTGTCACATAATTATATAGATATTATTTAATACAAGTTTTAATCTTGGTGTGTTTTTATTGATACCTTTAAGGGGTCAAATTTAGCTTGAGGCGCCATAGGTAGTTTCATAGTTTCGAGCAATCTTTTTGTTTTCGTCTGAAAACATTCTCGACCCCAGACTCTCTCGTATTTCTTACTGCGCATGCTCGACGAAATCGAAAGGATTTATTCGAGCATGCGGAGTAAGAAATATTAAGAGAAGGGTCTGGGGTCGAGAATGGTCTGAAAATTGTAGCAAGGGTTCGATTCCCATATTTGGAAGTTGGCACAGTTTTCTATTTGCCTTTCTAAAATTCATGAATAATTCATAGAGGTACTAGACAATCACGTGTGCTGAATGACACCACGTGATGGCCTGTTTATACCCTGTATAGGCACTGATTAAAAAAACATCAGTATCTTTGTATCAGCGATATAAAACGGATTAATAAAACATCAGTTTCATACTTAAGTTTTATTCAGTTTTATATCACTGATATAAAGACACCGATGTTTTATCAATCAGTGCTGCTCTCAAACTGACAGTCAAAAGTGCAAATGACCCGCGGAGCTCAAACACAAAAGCTCCCGAGATCACTGTTATGCCACTGCGATCGGACCATCAATGTGGGACACACTGTACTCTAACTGTACATGTTAGTAACGCACGACATAGCTATAAACAAGAAATTTCATCAATTTCTTAAAAATCATTCTCTCTTAGAAGTACCAATTTAGAAGTGAGTTATAAAATTCGTGTCCGTGTCATATCGGATATAGATCGCCAATCAGATTGGCCATCTGGCCATAAAGTAAAGTAAAGTAAAGTAAAGTAAAGCAACTTTATTTAACGTCGGTAACTCGTAACAGTCTGGTGAGACTGATAAACTTGAGGCCGACGGGAGACCTACGATTTTAAGTCCTTATTCGAGAAGACGTGAAGGTCTAACCATTTGCAGTTGTTTCACAAAGGCAGCACTTTCTACTCAGTTATTTTAAGACCCCGAGTGTTGGTCCGGCCGGGGTTTGAACCCGCGACCTCCCGCGCAATAGGCCACAAGTCACCCTCTTTGTTTCTTTTATTTGAACGAAGCGAGGCGAACGACGGAGTCGCGAGAGGGCGCCTGGCAATCCCTTTATGTAGGACGACACGAATTTTTACAAAAAATACAATAGAATACAACACAATACAATTCAATACAACAATAGAACGCAACACAATACAATACAATAGGATACAATTTGGTAGCAATTCGTGTCGTCCTACATGAAGGGATGGCCGGGCGCCTTGTTTCACTTGTGAGGATTCGAATCTAATTAAATATTCTGGCGCAAAAAAAATTTTGACGTGTGGTTTTGTAGCCTGCTATGCAGACGAATTTTTTCACTCTCATAAATTCGAGGAAAAATATAACGTTTACTTACCCGAGCACTTAATTAGTTTCCAATATGCACATCTCATTGTGTTATGGACCAATCAGATTTTACCTTCTATATCCTGGAAAGTGACGTAATGTTACATTTAAAAAGAATTCAGACAATACATTTGCCATTGACCAATCATATGAGTGTTCAGTCCCACTTTTGAGAAGCGGCGCGCCGATTCAAAAATATTCTAACAATGGCAGAAAAATAAAACGTGCTGACGTCATGCTTGCATATTGGAAACTAATTAAGCGCTCGGGCAAGCAGACGTTATGTAGAGTGAAAAAATACGTCCGCATAGCAGGCTAGTGGTATAGGGAAAGGTGACAATTTTCATTTTCACGTGCCGATCTCACCAACATTTTCGAGAGTTAACTCCAAAGATTCGGTTCTTTTTCGGTATAAGAAACCCGAATATTTGAATTGCAAATCATTTTCAGCAGTGTTTAAAGTGCATATAAGCCCAAATTAGTTTACTTGATATCGATTGCATTAATTGAATAGTCGAACGGTAGAATATTTCTTGATTTGGGCGTTGCGTCTACGAGATATAAAGGTTTATATTTCCAATATATGCTAATGATGTATATATTATGCTAATATCCAGGCTAAAGAGTACCACGAATTCCATAAATAAAAATTTAAAGTTTTTCGATAAGAATTCTATGATCAACAGTGTCAAATGCTTTCTTTAAATCAACAAAGATAGCAACCGTAAATTTTTTTTTTCAAAGCCTTGAAATATGTGGCCAACAAGTTCAAGAACAGCCATGCATGTAAGAAGAAGAATATTTTCTAATGATTAAGAAACCGTACTTCACAAAAATTTCAGTGAAGCGAGAATAGCAAGTTTTTCAATTACTTTAGAAAAGCAAGGCAAGATAGAGATGAGTCTATAGTTGGAGAAATTGGTTTCATCGTCACACTTGAAGACAGGAAGAATCTTGGCAACTTTAAGTTTATCAGGGAATTTACCAATAGAGAATTATAAATTACAAATGTAAGATAGAAAAGGAGCTAGCAAATCAATAGAATTTTTCATTGGTGAAATACGGATACCGTCATAACCTTCACTCACAGTATTCTTAAAGTGCATATGAGCCTTCGTGCAATTTTCATAGCTATGAACCTCAGGAAAGTTTTGAGTACCCCTGTGAAGAAATTTTTGGTTTACAGAGAATACTCTATCTTCTACGCTTGTTTGAAATCGTGGAAACGTGACCTTTCCTGACCCATGACCGCGTAAGTAAAAGCCTGGGTCGATACCTCGGTAGACGTCATTTAATTAATTCAACTTTGCAACAATTTGAATAAAAACTTACAATTTTCACTAATATGACTAATTTCCTTTACTAACAGCTCATAAACTGTGTATATTATCTAAAAATCGATGTTGTTGTGATAGAAAGGTGCCATGGAGAATAATGCATTAATGAGATGACGTCGACCGAGGTATCGACCCAGGCTTTTACTTACGCGGTCATGGGTCAGGAAAGGTCACGTTTCCACGATTTCAAACAAGCGTAGAAGATAGAGTATTCTCTGTAAACCAAACATTTCTTCGCAGGAGTGCTCAAAACTTTTATGAGATTCATAGCTATGAAAATTGCAGGAAGGCTCATATGCACTTTAAGTGAGGACACAAAAGACACTTCTTCAGCAGAAGTTGGCGCGAGAATAAAACTATTAGGATGAGAGCCAGTTAAGAATTATTTAAAACAGGTTTGAGAACTAGGTATATTTCTGGCCAAAGATGAACCAATATTAGTAAAGAAGTTGTTAAATTTAGTGGCTATTTGTATGGGATCAGTATAGATGCCAAGATAATCTTTCATATTATGAAAGAGTGTGGTGTTTGTTTCTTAGAGATAATTTGTTTGATTATTGACCAGGTGTTTTATTTAAGTTAGAGTTAACAGATAAGAGTTTTTCATGAAAATATTTTTTCCTGGCAATTTTGATCAAATAATTGACGTCGAGATGTAGTCGGCCATCATTCTGGCTGAAACTCATGGAATATGATAGAATAGCTCTTTTATTCCACAGATGAATGTGCAAGAGGAGTTCACAGCATACATACATACATAAACTTTATTTAACTTCGAATTTACAGAGTAGCATTAAGATGCTAATATCTCCGAAAGTAATTGAAATAAATAAAAATTATCCGAGTGAGAAACAACTATATATATAAAATACACTTACTTGTAAGTATCAATAGACATGAATATAGTACTAATAAAAGTTATTTGAATATTGCGATACAAAAAGAACAACAACTATCATCAAAAGACATAGTACGAATAGCGTTCTTAAAACCTTTCAAATTTTTGTCCCGTTAGGTTGTTCCAGGTCCTGGCTGTCGTGTGTCTAAAAGAATGTAGGCCATAAGTTGTAGAGTTTAACTTAGGAATAACTTTTTTTTACCCACGTATAGCCCAAACGCAGCAGACCTCAATTCAAAAATATCCTTTAAATATTTAGGCGTGCAAGTGTGCAACTGCCATTAATGGCCATAAAGGCAACTATTAGCATATCTTGAATACGCTTATGTCTTAAGGATGTAGATCCTATTTTATCTAACAGTTCTTGATATGTTAAGGAGTAATCATTAAAAACAACTCTAACTGCTCTCTTATCGAGAAGTTGTTCTCTTATTGAGAAGCAGTTCTAAAATTGGTGGTCGTGGGAGAGCTTGCGACAAGCTGCGAACCACGATAGATTAATAATGACTACAGTAGGTCAGTTCTGTCAATTAACAATGAAACTAATCATCGCGCAAAATGGTATTGTTTTCGGCGACATGTACTTACAGCTGTTAGGTTTAAGCGAGGTCGGCATAATTACGAATAATACAGTTAATTATTCAATAAGACGATTGCGATTGGCTATTGATAATCGGTGTGGGAATACCCTACTCCCACATCACATTAAGCACATGTCAATCACTGTGGTTCGCTCTCCGTTATAGGACTAATGAAATCCCTACGCTCGTTAAAGGAGACGTTATTATCTAATGACCGGTTGGTAATTATCCTAATCTTGTTATATCGATAGATGAAATGTGTCACAAACTTTGAGAAGCACATACCCGTGAAAATGAAGTCTGCACTAGAAAAGTGTGCTGGGACGCTTGATTGAGTTTGTTTTAAAGGCTACGCTAGTTTTAAATTTCAGTAATTTTGAGTTCCAAGAAATAGTGCCTACTTTCCTTCACAGTTCGAATCGATACAGCAACTTCGTAGTTTGCTATTGTTCATGGGGGAGGAGCTTAGAAGTTCAGTGAGGCCTCGCGGGAATGTTCAAAATCCAAATTTAGCAAGCGAATTTGAGTTCCCAACATACGTCCTAGAAATGTTGATTTCGATAATACTAATAGCCGTCGGATTTCTACAAGAAAACGACTGCGAGTTAGTAACATATCAAACTAACTTTTCCATACGAAACCTAAGAAATTAAAGTAATATTGAATGTGAAAATTGACTCCAAAGTGAATCAATTGCCATTTTTCACTGTAAAAACTTCAAAATAATCCCAAATTAAAGTCAAATTCGATAATGCTTGCACTCACTCGAATAAGTTGATTGAGGGTAGAAATTGTGTATTGATATCTCTTCTACAAAAGCCAGTAGAAACCTAAAATATAAAATGGATAGTTTTTCAAAAAATGAGTAAACACATAACCTACCTCGTGCGTTTGAGCACATTTTCTTTATTGTTTGGCTTACGATTCACTGCGTAGCTTTTGAATTTAGCGCCGTTGCTCTTAGAAATGTCCCGGATGTGTCGCGGCATTCTAGGCGATGTGAAATTAACAATGAAACTAATGAAATTAACAATGAAACTAATGAAATTAACAATGAAACTAGACGCTGGGATTCTAACTGAGAACAGTATACTAGCAGCAGTTCCCGAGAAAAGGAGAACTAAGTCACAAACTAGTTTACTCTTCTTCATCTTTAATGCCACTTGTTTCTTTAGTTCTAAAGGAACATGCTTCGTTTCTTACAACGTTTAACACAATCACGCTCCCACCTAGAACACGTCATGCGAGACGTTTTCTCCCTGAAAAACACTAATTTATATCAGTTAACACAACCTATTGTCTTATTATCCTAAAACTGAGATTTGCGTAACAATAGATTTTCCCGCGTCCTATTATCATTTGTAATTATCAGTAATTCAGACTGGCTAGAGAATCCTTTCACTGGCTACTGAACCCGTCTAACTGTCAGTGACCACAAAATGCCTGCCTTAAATCCGAGGGGAGATATCGGCCGCGCACGCGACAAAACCAGAAGTCATTTTGGAAGGTGGAACTTCCTAACGGAATTTTGAAGTCCCTTATATTGAAAGACTGTACTTGCACCTGCCAATATGTTGTTCATTGAGAATCAAGATTCATTCGCCTCACCAATCGGATAACCCAATTGGCTGTTAATGTCATTAATTATTCATGCGTTTGAAACCTAGATCATCAACCAAAAATTCAGACGTGAGTATAAAGACGAAATGAGAAATATGGGAATAAATAACTTTTTGCAGAGCATGAGAACTAAAAATAAATTGATTGCAACAAGAAATAGGCTCTTCTTTGCAAAGAATAATCCATTAAAAAATATATTTGCACAGTAAAAAACATATTTGCATGCATAGGGGCTGTTATTTTGTTATTTCAAATTTTCTCATACTTTCCCTTCGTATTTTTGACATTTAAAAAATATCCTATTTAAAATGAGCCTTACGTAAATGACTGAAATGAAGAAGACAAAACTTTCGTAGAAAAAGGTGCCAGTCACACGATCTTGGGCAGAACTATTCGTTATTTGACGACTAAAAACTGAGTGATGAAAACTTGACAAACGAATTATCTCACTTTCAGTGCTTGGTATATTAGACGACCATTACGAAATTCCTGCAACATTAACTACGAGAAAAATAATAAATCTTTATTATTTTCTGTAGTTCGAACTTACGGAATTATGCAGAAGCTTGTCTTGCATGTAAAAGAAGAATTTAAAACCATTTAATGACAGACATAAAATTATGGTCATAATTCACAAAATAGTTCAACAACTGATGAATAATGGCAATACGATTCTCACTGCGGCTACGCTATTCGAATTCCAGGAACTTTATTTTCGTCTCGGTTTTGTTATGAACTGAAAATACTCCTTAATAATAAACTGAAACTGACAATTCAACCGCCGTACCTATAGGAGCAGACTCAGTTCTCTTGGAAGAACTCCGACTGATTTTTAACGGCATCTGAAACAACCACAGGGGCTGATCAAAGTCTGAAACAACCATAGGGGCTGATCAAAGTCTGAAACAACCATAGGGGCTGATCAAAATCAGGACCTGAAACAACCATAGTGGCTGATCAAAGTCAGGACCTGAAACAAACATAGGGGCTGATCAAAGTCAGGACCTGAAACAACCATAGGGGCTAATCAAAGTCAGGAACTGAAACAACCATAGGGGCTGATCAAAGTCAGGAACTGAAACAACCATAGGGGCTGATCAAAGTCAGGAACTGAAACAACCATAGGGGCTGATCAAAGTCAGGAACTGAAACAACCATAGGGGCTGATCAAAGTCAGGAACTGAAACAACCATAGGGGCTGATCAAAGTCAGGAACTGAAACAACCATAGGGGCTGATCAAAGTCAGGGCCTGAAACAACCGTAGTGGCTGATCAAAGTCAGGACCTGAAACAACCATAGGGGCTGATCAAAGTCAGGACCTGAAACAACCATAGGGGCTGATCAAAGTCAGGACCTGAAACAACCATAGGGGCTGATCAAAGTCAGGACTGACCTGAAACAACCATAGGGGCTGATCAAAGTCAGGACCCGGCTAAACCACAGATCGAATTAGAAGGGGGAAAACCAGGACACCAAAGTAAAAACAGGTCGCTAACAATAAAATACAAAAATAAAGGATAACACAAGATACCAATAAGTCATACACCCATACCTTGAACGAGTTGGATCATTGAGTCGAAAAATAAAACTCCTATAAAGGAGATTATCACCCAGAAGTACACCATTATATGGATTATTTTCATCGTAGAAAACGTTGCTTATATTTCTCTGTGGGCATCGCTTTTACCAGCCGAAAAGCAGTGTTGTTTTGAGGAGTGCCGGTCAAAATAAGGCTAGGTTGTTTATACTAAAGCCGAGTCGAATCATATCAAGGCAGACTCCAAGGCAACATGATGCGAAAAACAGCCCCAGGACGTTTATTGTCCTGCAGCGCACACACAATATTTCCTTCTTTATCAAATATTAACCAATTTAGAGTACCTAGATATTGGGTCCCATTTTGGCGTAATTTGTTTTTCCTTAATTGGTGACGGAATCGAGCTGCCACATTTAACAGCGGAGGAATAAGTTATTCAGTTTTCGAACTTGAAAACTATTTTTATCTTCAGTCATAGACACGCAACACAGAGACGGAAATAAAATATCAGCGAAATTAACTCAATACTGTGAAAAATAATTAAAGGCGAACAAAGGAAATAGTAAACATCAAATTTCGAGAGAAAACACTTATCTACAGTACGTCCCGTCATCACTGTTGTCATGGTTACGGTAGGGCTCTTACGCAACCACTGACGACGTCAACGTCTTGGACGGCATACAACAACACCCTTCATTATAAAATACAATAACTGCTGACGTGAAACAAAAATGACGCACGCAGTCGACCTACATTTCAACCTTTCCTTGCAAAAATCCGAAATTTCACGTTATAAAAAAACGCAAACGAAAGAAAGTAAAACACTCCGTTTTTTGTTCGGCATGAACAGAACTCTATGTTTGTCATATTTTTCGAAAATGTGGTGTTAAAAGAGATAAAGGGCCAATAAAGGAAACGATAAACACCTAATGTCGCGAGAACTCTTTTTTTACATCCTGTCGTCCTCGCCGTTGCCGTCCTGATTGCGTAACGTCCCTTGTGAGCCCACCCAGTTCTGGGTTCTCCCTTCATGTAGGGAGACATGAATTACTACCAAATTGTATTGTGTATTGTATTGTGTATTTCGTTCTATTGTTTTGTATTGTGTTAATTCTATTGTATTTTGATAGCAATTCATGCGTTGCCTACATGAAGGGCCACCTAGCCTCCTCCACAGGCATCTCCTGTGACTGTGACCCTGTGACTCTGGGGGAGAAGCATCTGATTTCTTCACAAATTAGAGGACGAGGCTAGGGACCACCCAGTTCTGTTTCTGAGGAAAATGAAAACGAACGCGTGGAGCGCGAACGCCGAGACTTGGAACAAATCGTCACGCCGGGGGGAGGGGACAGGAGAGATGATTTGTACCAGGGGTGGGCTCCCTGTGCCCTGGTTACGTGCGTTCACTTCCTCGGCAAGTACTTCATGTAGCTGCACAAACTGTCCCAAACCTTATAAAACCCCGACCCTACATTAAAAAAAACACCCTACCGTCATCAACGGGTGCTCACTAATTCAAGGTGTTTAGAGGTAGTCACTAATTTTGGGTGTTTTAGAGCTAATCACTAATTAGGCTAATTTAGGCTATTGTCACAGCTACATGAAGTAGTAGCTGCTTCCTCAGAACAGGGGTGAGCTCCCTGTGCGCTGAACTCTACTTACCCTGCATAAAACCCTGACCTCAACTCCCGGTTAGCTCTTTGGTTAAGCGCCGGTCTGTTGTGCGGGAGGTCGACGGTTCAAACCCGGGCCCGATCAACACTCAGGGTCTTAAAATAACTGAGTAGACGGTGCTGCCTTTGTGATCGAATTGCAAATGGTTAGACCTTCATGTCTTTTCGCCGATAAGGACGGTAAATCGTAGGCCGTCGGAGACCTCCATAGAGGGGCTTTAAGCCTGTTGAGGTTCTCCGCCCACCTTCGAGTGGTCAACAGAATAAATCAAACCAAATCAAGTCTTACAATAAATTACTGTGGAAAATGATGAGTAACGATAGTTTGTAAATTAGTTTAAGATTGTACTAAAACAACAACTGAACCAAAACCTTGGAAATTCAGAGCAGACGTGTTATTATAGATTAAACTAGCTAGAAATTCCTTTGTAAATCATCATTTTACCGAGAACCGAGACTTCTTAGAGGTAAACAATCTTGTTAATTTTAACATAATTTTTCAATGAATTCGCGCGAATTGTTTTACTCCAAAAAGAAGTTATTATATCGAAAATCAACACAACCAATCATACAACAGCTGCTAAGAATCTACAAGTTACGTTACCAGGCTTTTACAAGCAAATCGAATGAGTAATGACGGGCAAACTGCTCTGGCAAAGAAGGCATGAATTTTAAATAACAGCATAAGAAACACGTAAGCACATATAGAAGTTGCAGCTGTACAGAAACCTCAAAATCACTCATATTTATCCTCACTGGGAAGCGTGAAGAAAATGTGAAGCCCCATTTGGATACATTTACGTGATAAAACGTCCTTTGAACTACTAGAATTGATCGGGGTAAAACAACAACCGCTCGAATTTTATACTGTAAAGTTCAGTGATCAGAGGAACCATGGTAGTGACTGAAAGGAAGGAGATTACAGTAAACATGGAGGCCATAAGTGGCAGTTTACTAGCTCTTTATTACAGCTTGGGAAGCCAGAATTATTCGTTTAAGTAATGATTCAGCTAAGAACTATAGCAGAATGAATTGTTCTGCGGCAATGAGCCTCCCTCACATAGGATTCTCGTGTTGTAGAATATAGATACACTGGGCGATTTGGATGAATATTCTGAAATAAAGTTTGAAGAAAGTGCTTGTTTCATTCCATTGTAATGAGGAAACCTTTTCCAACCAATATGAATTGCCGAACACAAGGTTCCTCACATACGATTTCCTTTGTAAACGACATATGGAGCCAGGTAAATAATTTCATCAAACTTAAATAAAATCAGAGAAAGTGATACTTCTTTCTTACTTTTTGGACGATTACAATTATGAGCGAGTACGATTGAAAAAGAGGCATATTTGTATTTAAAATTTATCTTTATAGCTACAAAAGGTCTTTTCGACCCCGGCATATTAATTCACGGAATTAGCACTTTCAAATGCCTCCCTCAGTACTGTAACAAAGCGATGCACGTCTGCGAACGAATTGTACAGCGGTACGGGTGCCAAGCGCATGACATCTGGCTTCCTTATATCGGCCTGCAACGAAAAGGAAGACCTTTTACTGAGCAGCTTAAGCTCACTTGACACTTTTCAACCAATCACGCGCGAAATAAAATTATTGAAGAAAGCTAACGATTGACATTCGGCGTTGACTCGGTAGCCAATCAAAACATCGCTGATTCTTCGCCTTTTCACGTGATGTCATTGCCGTCATCTTGGTTGACGTTAACAAAAGATTCCTCGTTAGCTTCTCTTGTTAGATCATCCAACATGGCTGCCATCTTGGTTGACGTCAACAAAAGATTCCTCGTTAGCTTGTCTTGTTAGATCAACCAACATATGCATGGCTGCCATCTTGGTGGACGTTAATAACAAAAGATTCCTCGTTAGCTTGTCTTGTTAGATCAACCAACATGGCTGCCATCTTGGTTGACGTTAACAATAGATTCCTCGTTAGCTTTTCTTGTTAGATCAACCAACATGGCTGCCATCTTGGTTGACGTTAGGAAAAGATTCCTCGTTAGCTTCTCTTGTTAGATCATCCAACATGGCTGCTATCTTGGTTGACGTTAACAAAAGATTCCTCGTTAACTTCTCTGGTTAGATCATCCAACTTGGCCGCCATCTTGGTTAACGTTAACAAAAGAGTGTTCGTTAGCTTCTCTTGTTAGATCAACCAACATGGCCGCCACGTCATGCGAATTGATTGAAAATTAACATTTGTCGGCGAGTTGGTAATGCTACGCATTCTCGTTCCCAGTGCCTCCTCAACTAACTGAAAAATCGGAGGCTCTGGTAAGACACGAAACAGGTTCTAATTTGATTGGCTAGCCAAATCGGCTGCGCGATGAAGAAAACATTGAACAGGTGCTGCGCACAGCGCTTTTCTTCCGGTTCACTTTGTGGATAAATCACTTCCGTTGTAAACATAACAAGTAAAGTAAGGCATTTTTTGAGGTGTTCTTTCGATAAAAGTAAAATAATCAAAAGAATAAACATTCATATGTGAAAATAGTAAAGAATGAAGTGATGTGCCTTTTAAAAGAACATGATTAAACATTAATTAATTAATTAATAAACGTTCATATATGTAATGTATGGTGGCAAGGGCCGAAAGGTAATTAAAGTCTCCCTTCGATCGACTATAACCCAATGATGGCGGATA
The DNA here is from genome assembly GCA_030867875.1 of Actinernus sp. WN-2022. Lineage (NCBI taxonomy): Eukaryota > Metazoa > Cnidaria > Anthozoa > Actiniaria > Actinernidae > Actinernus > Actinernus sp. WN-2022. The sequence continues at coordinate 32,982,459 of JAOWCC010001589.1, forward strand.
TTACGCCAAAAAAAGGCAGCAGAAAAGCTTTTCGATCGAAATACAACGCCGTAATATCGGATAAGAATCACCCAGTGATTTTAAACAGCGACCTAAGGAAAAGTTTGGGTTCTTATCTAAGCCATCCGTTCATTTTCTGGGAAGAATCCTACCCTACAAAAATATGCTGTCCGTGCAAACGCTCTCTTGAAACTGCCGAAAAATTCCGTGAGATGGTTCAGCAATCGCATGAACATCAAACCGCGGCGATCCAAAATTCCAGGCTAAAACGAGGTCGAAAGCAAAATTATAGCTCTCCTAGTAATTCACCATCAAAACGACCAAGAGAAACACATTCCGCGCCGAGTGCAAGCGCTATAGCCCTTGCTAACCTACAACAGGTACATAGGCCTATTCTTCCTCGACCATCAGCCCTGCAGTCTAATGCAGCAGCTGAAAATCAGCATGTTCTGTGCACTCCTCGATAATTGCGTTGAGAGGAGATATGACGACTACGATTGAGTTGGATGATCCTTGAAGAGCATTAAACTCAAACGGTAAACTTTGGTAAATTAACGATTTACCATAACCGGTCGGAAGGACACAGAAACAGTCCTTCTTATCGATACTAATTACCCGAATAGCTTCCAATTGTTTGTAAAAAACAAACAATACAGTTTGTAAAAAAAAATGTATTTTAAGCTTTGCAAGGGCGAACTGGATAGCTTCCATGAAGTCCGTCATTGCTTTAGTTAGCAAATCGGAAATGAGTTCTAAGAGCATGCGCAGTTTCAATGTCCTAGAATCTAGGACATCCGGTTTCGTGTCTTACCAGAGCCTCCGATTTTTCAGTTAGTTGAGGAGGCACTGGGAACGAGAATGTAATGCTACGCCAAAATATCCATGCTCGGCGCATGTCACCCTTGTAATCACGAAATATTTTCTACTTACCACTATTCCCCTCTTCTCTAATTCTTTATGCACGACGACGACAGGCACAGAGAACTTCACCGACAGCTGACATCCGCGATCCTTAGGGTCAGCGGGTGTAATAATATTGACATGCAGTTGGGATGCACCTGGCTTTTTTGTGATTGGGCCGTCTTCAGTGACGTCAGAAGGAGAAAAATAATGGAGAATAAGCAATTCCAGGTAGGCTGCAGGAGAAAAGTACCATCATTATCATGTCAACAGATGCTGTGGTGTTGTATTGTATTTTTTTGTATTGTACTTTTTATTGATTCGCCACTAATAAAATTTACAAAGTAAAATATACAAAGGTTAGTGGCGAGGAAGCCTAAAAAGAAACCATTAAGGGCTTATGTGAATTTATGCTTCCTCTTAAAACTAACAGCAAGTGGATAGATGTAAACGAGTAACTATGACGAACTGGCGTTTTTTTGTTTTGCGTTACATATATTCTTAATAATAACTAATCATGATTAATATTTACGACAGAGATAAGATTTTAAATTTACTTTGAAAAGAGAAAGGGAGGCGGAGTTAATAAGTTCAGTAAAATATTACTTACCCTCAAATGTCTAACTTAGATAACCCAAAATATTACTTACCCTCAAATGTCCAACTTAGATAACCCAAAATCTAACTTATCTCCAAATGTCTAACATAGATAACCTAAAATCTTACTTACCCTCAAATGTCTAACTTAGATAACCCAAAATCTTACTTACCCTCAAATGTCTAACTTAGATCTATAACCCAAAATCTTACTTACCCTCAAATGTTTAACATAGATAACCCACAATCTAACTTACCTCCAAATGTCTAACTTAGATAACCTAAAATCTAACTAATTACCCCCAAATGTCCAACTTAGATAACCCACAATCTAACTTACCCTCAAATATCCAACTTAGATAACCCAAGCTAACTTACCCTCAAATGTCCAACTTAGATTTATAACCCAAAGTCACCCTCAAATGTCCAACTTAGATAACCCAAAATCTGACTTACCTCCAAATGACTAACATAGATAACCTAAAATCTTACTTACCCTCAAATGTCTAACTTAGATAACCCAAAATCTTACTTACCCTCAAATGTCTAACTTAGATCTATAACCCAAAATCTTACTTACCCTCAAATGTCTAACATAGATAACCCACAATCTAACTTACCTCCAAATGTCTAACTTAGATAACCTAAAATCTAACTAATTACCCCCAAATGTCCAACTTAGATAACCCACAATCTAACTTACCCTCAAATATCCAACTTAGATAACCCAAGCTAACTTACCCTCAAATGTCCAACTTAGATAACCCAAAATCTGACTTACCTCCAAATGACTAACATAGATAACCTAAAATCTTACTTACCCTCAAATGTCTAACTTAGATAACCCAAAATCTTACTTACCCTCAAATGTCTAACTTAGATAACCCAAAATCTTACTTACCCTCAAATGTCTAACTTAGATCTATAACCCAAAATCTTACTTACCCTCAAATGTCTAACATAGATAACCCACAATCTAACTTACATGTACCTCCAAATGTCTAACTTAGATAACCTAAAATCTAACTAATTACCCCCAAATGTCTAACTTAGATAACCCAAAATCTAACTTACCCTCAAATATCCAACTTAGATAACCCAAGCTAACTTACTCTCAAATGTCCAACTTAGATTTATAACCCAAAGTCACCCTCAAATGTCCAACTTAGATAACCCAAAATATAACTTACCCTCAAATGTCTAACTTAGATAACCCAAAATCTTACTTACCCTCAAATGTCTAACTTAGATAACCCAAAATATTACTTACCCTCAAATGTCTAACTTAGATAACCCAAAATCTTACTTACCCTCAAATGTCCAACTTAGATAACCCAAAATCTAACTTATCTCCAAATGTCTAACATAGATAACCTAAAATCTTACTTACCCTCAAATGTCTAACTTAGATAACCCAAAATCTTACTTACCCTCAAATGTCTAACTTAGATCTATAACCCAAAATCTTACTTACCCTCAAATGTTTAACATAGATAACCCACAATCTAACTTACCTCCAAATGTCTAACTTAGATAACTTAAAATCTAACTAATTACCCCCAAATGTCCAACTTAGATAACCCACAATCTAACTTACCCTCAAATATCCAACTTAGATAACCCAAGCTAACTTACCCTCAAATGTCCAACTTAGATTTATAACCCAAAGTCACCCTCAAATGTCCAACTTAGATAACCCAAAATAATCTGACTTACCTCCAAATGACTAACATAGATAACCTAAAATCTTACTTACCCTCAAATGTCTAACTTAGATAACCCAAAATCTTACTTACCCTCAAATGTCTAACTTAGATAACCCAAAATCTTACTTACCCTCAAATGTCTAACTTAGATCTATAACCCAAAATCTTACTTACCCTCAAATGTCTAACATAGATAACCCACAATCTAACTTACCTCCAAATGTCTAACTTAGATAACCTAAAATCTAACTAATTACCCCCAAATGTCTAACTTAGATAACCCAAAATCTAACTTACCCTCAAATATCCAACTTAGATAACCCAAGCTAACTTACTCTCAAATGTCCAACTTAGATTTATAACCCAAAGTCACCCTCAAAGTCCAACTTAGATAACCCAAAATATAACTTACCCGGCCCTCAAATGTCAAACTTAGATAACCCAAAATATAACTTAATTACCATCAAATATCAAACTTCCAAAAACATTAAATCACACTTGCCCTCCTAAAATCAAACTTGTCTCAAAAATGAAACTAATGCCCCCAAATTAAAATTAATTGGCCTCAAAATGAAATTTGCCCCCAAAATCAAACTTATTTAGTTGCCCCTAAGATCATTATACTTGCCCCCCCCTAAAAAAAAAATCACACCAATCGATCAAACTTGCTAAAAAAAAACATGCCTTCCCCCCCAAAAAACTTGTCTCTCGATCCCTCGACCCTCCCAATTTCTTTTCCTAACTTGCATAAAAAGCATCTACATACATGCACAGTAGAACAGCTCTGATAGCAGGCTAGATTACACAATATCATATATGTTAACAAAATAATAAAGGTTTTGGTCTTGTACTTTTATATCTAAAAAGTCTTAAACTAAAGAAAATCACAGCCTACTCCAAGCCTGGGACTAGGCTGAGAAAACCATATTTATGCACTAATTATTAGCAAAAAGGTAATCATTAAATTTATTTGTAAGATACATGCAGTACTTCTGGTACATTATTATTTAAATATGCAGTTGTTAACATAATTAAGGTCTACCATGAGTGCAGAACTGATACTTACTTGATCTGAAGGGAATGCTTTAAGTTCCATCAGTATTTTGTGCCGTTGAGGTGTTGGCCTATAAAATGGCACCATCAGCAGATTTAGGTTTACTGTAAGGGAGTTCATTATTGCCACTTCAAGTTCTTTTGCACCTAAACAGAAGAGACATGTTAATTATTTACCGGCCTGCAAGGAGGTCTACAGGTATGGAAAAAAACTTTGACAGAGGTCTTGAAAGCAGCATGTGCATGACGGCGCAGACCAATTAAGGGCTGTTTTCAGGACTGAGAGCAAATTAAGTTTTCTCCATACAGACTGACTAAGGTTGATAAATAAGGTTTTTCTTTTCTTCCTTATCAATTTATTATTTGCTTTTGTTAATTCAGTTGTGAGCTTCATGTACAGAAGTGATACACTTCAGTATTGCAGATGTACTCTTGCGATCGGCATGCTGTTTCACTCAAATCACTGGCAATTTTCTGCACTTTGTCCCCCTTTTTTCAAGGCTAGCTAATTTCAATGCAATACAAGATTGCTAGGGTACATTTATGTAAGAATCTCATCAAAAACTTTGATGTTGAAGATCTTTGGGATTATAGCCAGTCCAGATGAGAATAAAAAACAGATGGAGAACTCAGAAGAGCTGCTAGCAGGCTGAATGGTTGCAATGAGGTGCCTAAAGTGGTCAAATTCAAATTTTGCTTTGACAAATCAAAGAATTTAAAGTTGACCAACAGCTGTACGTACTTAATCTATTCTTGATTCACTCTTCAATGATTACATACCAATAATTTCTGCACTGGTTCCAGTTACTATATCCTCTATAGGTTTCCATGGTATCTTCCCATTAAAATGTCCATGAACACCCCTAATGTTTTAACACATAGAACATTAATTAAGGGACTGTCAACATATGCCGAGTGCCCCACTTAACGTCCACTGGATGTTAAGGTTGGACCCCCTCCCCCTTAACGTCCATATTTTTGTTCCCAGAACTGTTTTGGGCTTAATGCCCCACACTAACATCCACGCCTGGACCCCCCCCCCCCCCCCCCCCTCTAAACATACAGTGGAGTATCATTGTTAAGTAGGGCACTAAACATATGTCAACAGTCCCTAACTATCTTCTTATTTTAATATACAAGAGAGAAAAAATGAATGCAGTTAAAATTGAATTTGATCATTGACAAAATTAATGCTTTTGGTACATATAGCTGACCCCTTTATTTTTCTTAACAATTATGAGTTATGCTTGCATGAATAACCTCACATGAAAAAGAACATTTCTATTGCACAGGAATGCATCAATGATGGAAAAACTGAATTCTTCCCATGAATGGTTTTTGCCTGATGTAAATTAATCTGCCAATTAATCCCCAATGTGGGTATTCAGAAATTACATACATGTACATGTACATTGTATGTTTTTCTTGGAAAATGCCAGAAAATCTCAGCTATATACGGATTATAAATTGTCGGTCACAATACTCACATATGTGCCCATGTATTTAAGGTATCGTTGATTAACTCTCTCGTTTCTGTTGGCTGGAGTCCAAGGGAATTGCCACATAAGTAAACACACTCCTCGTCACCATCTACTAATGACACATCCACTGTACAGAGATTCAAGATGGTGGTATGAATTGCTAGCCTATGTAGAATGTACAATCATGTATTATGCCTGGCAAAAGAGTTGGTCTTGACTCCTTCCACAAGGCTAATTCATGGTGATTGACAGTCAGACCATATCCCGTTAATAGTTTAGAATTGGGTACCAAAATACGTTGTCAGTAGGTTTATATCAGTAGGCTGTCAGTTAAGGTTGTCAGTGGTTTTCCTAATAAAGCTGTCAGTAGATCATTGGCACATTGTTGGTAGGCTGTCGGCCAACATTACCTACAGACAACGTATTTTGGGATTAATTAACCCTTTCACTCCTGGACGTGTTTGGGCTCAATTGGTGAAATGCAGAGTGCTAACTCAACCCACCCCCCTCAGTTCCAGTTTGGCTAGCCCAGACTAGTTAAATACTGCTGACTTTTTAAACCAAGGGCTAAAACTTTCCCCATGATGCCATTCGGCAGAATTCTATGGACTCGGCGGCGGTGAGTATGGTTTCTTCTGTAGGTTTTCCCATGAAATGTGCTCTAATTTTGAACAAATAAGCCACTGTATTAAAGAGAGCTAGAGGACATCATTAAAGTGCAACTAACCCCTTTTGCAATTTTTATACATATGAATCTTTGAAAGGTTTTAAGTACTTCTGCGAAAAAAATTTTTGGCTTACTGAGAATACTCTATGTTCTACGCTTGTTTGAAATGGTGAAAATTTGACCTTTCCTGACCCATGACCGCGCAAGAAAAAGCCTGGGTCGATTCTTGATCTTACGTCACCTCATTAATGCATTATTCTCCATGGCGCCTTTCCATCACAACAACATCGATATATAGAGAATATACACAGTCTGTGAGTTGTTAGTAAAGAAAACAGTTATTTTAGAGTAAATGCTAAATATTTATTCAAATTATTGCAAAGTCAAATGAGTTGGATGACGTAAGATCAAGAATCAACCCTGAGGCTGTTTCTTATGCGGTCATGGGTCAGGAAAGGTCAAAATTTCACAATTTTAAACAAGCATAGAACATAGAGTATTCTCTGTAAGCCAAAAATTTCTTCGCAGAAGTACTCAAAACCTTTCAAAGATTCATATGTATAAAAATTGCAAAAGGGGTTAGTTGCACTTTAAGTCTGATGACGGCTTAAAAGTACTTGGTTTGCTTTTAGTAGGCCTTGTGAGGGGTTTCACAGGGTTTTTCTGTTGTGTTTCTGCTTTGAGACACATGAAATAATTATTCACTGAAATCCTTGAAATCCTGCAGTTGGTTGTCGTTTACCCCTGCCCAACCTATTAGGATGTGTTTTTGTCACTTTAAAGCAACGGCTTGAGTCCAAATCACCGCTCTTGGTTGTAGGGGTAAAAAACGTACAGGAGACTCCCAGAGGGGGGTACCCCTTCTGATTTGTTTTGTTGATTACCCAGCATGCAATTGGAGGTGGGAGCAGGTAAATGTGGTCGAGTGAAATGCAGTGTGAACATCGGCGTGGTTCACAGTCGCTTGGTGTGTTTTGTGCAAACAAACCTGCTGGTTGGAAATATTAAACAAGGTACTGTAACGACTGAGTGATTATTTTGTGTTTGCTTTTGATTTCAAGTGCGAATGGGAACGTTATTTTGAGCCGATTTTTAGCTCCTCAAAATTCGTGAAAATCGGAGAAACGAACAACGATCTCCAAAACAAATGCGTTTTTCTCCAAAGTTGGAGAGTCGAGAGATCCCTGTTATAGCTCTGACTTTGAAGTTATTCATCCCTTGAAATTATATCGCAACATCGTATTTGTGGATTTCAAGGATTTCAGTGAATAATTATTTCATGTGTCTCAAAGCAGAAACACAAGAAGTGGCCATTATTATTTCCAGCATGTCTAGGTTTGATGCAATAATTTTTCCCAGGTACATGCTTCATATTGGCCGCTTTTGGCCGCTCTAGTAGTGAAAGGGTTAATACACACACAAAAAACTTTTTTCTAAATGACAACAAATGAAAGAATCATCCCCTCCTCTATTTTCCCTCTTCTTCCTCATTATATACCACCTTTATCATGCATGGCCACCTGTCATATGCCATGTTTGCACCCCCTACAAGATTGTGGAAATTTATCAATACCTTGGATTGGTCTATTACAATTAAGGCCAAACAATAATAATAATAATAACAATAATAATAATACAGATATAGAGGGAGCCTTATCACCCGAAAGTATGAACTCCCAAAATTTCGATTTAAATTTGGGAAAGGTGTCTGCCAGAGTTACTTCAGTAGGCAAACTATTCCCCGGCGTGTTCTAATAATCGATAAAAATCGATATTGAAAATCCAATCAATAAATCAATATCAATCATTAATTGATATCGATTGTATCGATCAATCGAAAACAATCGATACTCACAACGTTTACAGTAATTAACATTATTGATTGGTAACGATTAATATTGATTGGGAGCTGTGAAAGATGTGGGTCTTGAAATCTCGGCATTATCTGAATCACAACCGGCACCAAAATCTCAATCTCAGAGTATCATTCTTTTCACGATCTTGGAATCACAAATTTTATTACTCTAAACTGTTAAAGTAGTTTACGTTTCATGTTCGTTCTCTTGTGTTCGTCCAGGATGCATGCAAACTTGTCTCAGTGTTTCGCAAAGTCTCTGGGGCTACCATGCAGTCACCTTGCATCCTGGCTCATCTTTAATCCCTGAGTAATCTTTTTTTCCTTTTTTCCCTCAGTTTGTCTTAAAATTTATCCATTGCGATTAATATTACTGAAACAGCCTGATTTTGTGCGCACGAGGTCATCCATGTTAATGTGAAGGACCGCAAAGTATGGATGACCACCTCATACCAATCTGATAATCAGGCTAACAGGATTGAATAAATGTTTCATACTATATCATTTTTGATCTTGTATATACAGTGTATAACACAATAAAATATTTTAGTCAATCTTTCATGCATTCCTGTAATGTAAATGCAACTACACGAAAAATTATAATAATCAATATAAATCAATAACAATAGATACATGATAATTATCGATTACTCACAACTTTTTTCGCAATCGATTGTTATCGATTTCCAATACAATTAGCTAATTTCTATCGATTGTTATCGATTATCGGATTTATCGATTGAACACGGCCTTTTATAAAGAGAGAACTGGTCTTATTCCTAGTATTATGTGAGTGGATATCATAGCCATGTCTTTTAGTGATTTAAAAATAAAGGCACAGCGATGGAATTTTCATCTGAGTTCATTAAGGGACTGATCATTTATTACGTCATAGCGAGGGGGGAGAGGGGGTGGATTTCTGAAAGAAAAAAATTTTAATTTTGCATCCCCCTACACAAATCAAAAGTCACTGTGTTGCATGAAAACAAAAACCTAAAACTGTACCCCCCATATTTTGAATACCCCCCAATTTCAACTGATTTTGGAAATTGTACACCCCCCCCCCCCCCCCCCCCCCCCCCTCATGACGTAAAAAACGATCGGTCTCTAAGGTGTCCTTTGCTGACTGTCACCCCAAACTCATACCTGCCAACTCTCCCGGTTTATGCGGGAGACTCCAGATTTTGGACCTCAATCTCCTGGTCTCCCAGATAGAGCCTCAACCTCCCGGTTTTTAGCCATTTTATGGATTTCTTTAAATAATCTTTCTACCAAAAAGCTTGAAACTAATTTTTCAGGGAGCTTTCGGCAAGTCTTCGGAACACAATCGGAGTATCTTTGGAAAAATTCGGAAATCATTACGTCATAACAAAGTCCCAACCAACATTCTCCAGATTTTAGAACTCCGGGGGTAAATGGCAGGTTACCCTGCGAGCAGAGGTTTCTAATTCTCATCTCTTTGCCTTTCCTGTCAAAGAGATGAGAAACCTCTGCTCGCAGGGTATCGGCAGCTATGCAAACTAACACCCCACATTCTCCCGTAACACATTTCCATTGCTTTGTGTAACACACTGGAGAAAGTTGGAGAAAGTTATCATCAACGATTGGTATTGACGAGAGTCAATTACGAAAGACGATGATGAATAAGAAATAATTTAAGCAACTGATGGATCATGTTTCCTAAACGTGTATCTTTGCAGAAGCACCTCAAGAGAACTGAGTTCTCGATAGGAAATATGATGATGATGATGACTTTAACCAAACAATAAAAAGCATGATACAAACCATTGGGAAGCTGCTTGATTCGTGGGTAGAGAAAATCACTTCGCAGCTTTCGCAGTGGATCAGTTTCATCCATAAGGTTTGCAAATGCGCGGGACGTAACGTCAAAGTCAGAGGATGCAGCGATCTGTTTTAACTTTCTTGTAGGCTCAAAATACAATCTGCCGTGGCAGTTCGAGCTACCGTTGTCCGAAGAATTCATCGGTACATGTGAACAATTTCGTACAGTCAGCGGTTGTCATTGCGGGCGCGTACGTGAATCTTTTTTTAAGAAAGCCGTTGATGAGTATTTATAGAATGAGGAGAGGTTACATGGACATCGTCAGTCAAAATGGCGGATGAGCTGCTGTTTTCAACGTCCTGCGCGAAGGGAAATGTAACAGCTGAACGAGTCGGGTCTGTCCCTTTAAACTTTGTACGTTTGGGAAGGAGAGTTTTGGCGTTAAAATGCAGTTATTTACAGGACGTTTGGAACCACCAAAGCAAGTATTTCAACTCGTTTTTCTGGCGTTAGAATTTCGTTTTTTTTTTATTTAATAGCTTAACTCAGGCTGAGAAACAGACTCTAGGTCCAAACGAGCTCAGCCTGAGAATCTACTTTGGTATCTGCAGAACAGATTCAAACTTGTGGACCTCAAACATGAACTACTCGGAAGTCTTTGTGATTGAGCTGTCTGACTGGCCTTTACAGTATTTAACAGAAGATGTATGGCGGCTCTAGCTAATTTGGGTCGTTTTTTAGCAGAGCATCGGGAACCGGTCTAATCATCCGGGAATCATCCACAACTTGTTTGCAATCATAGTCGAGGGCAGGAGCAGGCATGTTAACTGAATTTAAAACTTGTGGACCTCAAGAAATATAAATATTAAAGCAGCAAATTGGAAAATTGCGAATTCGAAAAGGTAAGCCTTGTCTTCACTGTTTTCACTAATTTTGGAACGACGTGTAATGCATTCTACGCATGCGCGGCGGCCATGATGTACGATATTGTTCGCCATGACTATGGTGGCCCATAGGGACAAATCGATAAAGACGGTTGCACACACTTAGATAAACGCCGTTGCACACACTTAGATAAACGGCGTTGCACACACTTAGATAAACGCCGTTGCACACACTTAGATAAATACGCCGTTGCACACACTTAGATAAACACGGCTGTACACATGTAATAAGAACTTCGATAAATATTTGTGCTTGATGAGTTATTTGTTATACTGATGACGTTACTATTGAGAGCTAGGTATTCATTTGCCGTTTTAGTTGTGACCAGGAGTCGGTTGCATATAACAGTTAACCCTGCTAACGTCAGACGTCCAGTCCTGTCAAACTCTCTAATTTAAAGGGACACTGGCATCGGTTTTGAAGTCACGTTACGGTCACCAAAACAACACGAGTCTGAGGCGCCCTGGTATCGCTCGAGGCTCGACAATTTCAGAGAACCCGGACTCAGTTTATAATGGATTCTTCGCACGAATCGGAGTTAGAACTTTCAGCTATCGAAGTGGTAGGTATTTATGGTACTGCAGCTTCGGTTAGAAGATTATAACCTGCACTTTCGTAGCCGAACGTATGAATTCGAGGTTCACAAGAAATAATATTTTCTGTTTATAGCCAGCGCACGAACCTTGCAAATGCAAGAGTTCTTGCCAGACAAAGACTACAGAAAAACGAAAGGGCTGTCTATGTCGAACAGCGGGAAGGAAGTGTTCCAGCCACTGCTCGTGTGACACTGCTAAAAAGCCCTGTCGAAATTAGGTAAGCACTGTGTTGACAAAATTGCAGTATAGCATTCTCTTCGTGTTTTCCGCTGAAATAAAGTGCCGCGTATTTCTTCTTTTTGCCATTAAACTTTCGTTTGACCGAGGTCGTAATCCTATTGCCTGCTGTGGCAGAAGCCAGACCAAACGAGGAAGAAGAGCGTCAAAATGAAAACCAACATGTAAAGGTGAGAGAAAACTGAATTATAAACGCGGGAAATTACGAGTACGAGTTATTGTTATTTCGCCTCTGGCTTTGGCCTTACTATAATTTATCTATCTTGTATTATGTGTTCAATAAAAAAGTTTGTATTATTATGGTCTACCATGTTGTCGCTCTTTTTTTATCTCAGCTAGTACTTTGGTTATTTTGCCAGTAACTACCCTTGCAAAATATTTTATTTCTAATTGAATTTCATTATAACTATTTGTTCTCCTGGTGATATTTTGAAGTCTTATCGACACTCAGTACTGCTTCGAGGAAGGCAAAGATGGCCGACCCCTCCGCCTCTTCACAGCTGGCGTTTCTTCGCTCATAGCTGAGCGTAACGCATATTTACCTTCAAAAAAACTAGTCGCATTTCTAGAGGAAGGTTTGATCTTTAACTACATGTACGAAGTGTGCCGCTAAACCGAAGTAGAACGCAGATGGAAAACGATTGTGATTGCCTATTTTGAGAGCTTGGATATGCGAGAATAATTTTCGAACCCGGGGTACTTTTATTCCAAGATGAAACTAGATACCAGGCCCCCCTGAGTGCCAGTATCCCTTTAACGTCAGATGTTAGCGGTAAAAACGCCCAGCATAATCATTTATGTAACCCTACCAGATCAATGAATATTCTTCCAAGAATTTCGATCCCCGGAAGTGGCTCGTGTATCCTTCAGCATACCGTTCGATTGATGCGAAATAAGAATACACAGAATGATCACCACAAATAGCTTAAACTGGGATTTTTTAGCCACTGGAATACTTATTGTATATATACATACATACACTGAAACAAAAAAAACTCTGCAAAAGACTTATACATATCATATATAGATACCTTTATCGGCGTTTATCGTTTTGTCCCTATGGGCCACCATACATAGCAGATCATTTCTCGTAAGTTCGTTGTACAGACCTCCAAGCTCGGATATAAAAATACTTGATGATTATGATAAATTCCTTGATAAATGTGACAATGAAAACAAGGAAATAATGATAATGGGGGACTTCAATTGTGACATGAATAAAACGCCCCCTGAGACCCAAACTCGCGAGTTACAATTTATTAGCTCTATTTATCAATTAGAGCAATTGATTAACATACCTACTAGAGTCCCAAATACATCTGCCACATTGATTGATATCTTTTTCACCAACGAGAAAGAAAATATTTCTAAATCTGGAGTAATTCCAATTGGCATGTCGGATCATAGCCTAGTCTATGGTATTCGAAAATTTACCATTCCTAGATGTAGCCCTACTATCAAAGAAGTACGCAATTTTAAGAATTTTGTGGCAGAGGATTTTATTGAAGATTTAAATAGAGTTCCTTGGCAAAACGTATACAATTTTGAAAACCCAAATAGTGCCTGGCGAGCGTGGAAATCCGACTTTAACAAGATCTTGGATCTCCATGCTCCTATCAGGCACAAGCGATTGAGAGCAAAGTCTATACCGTGGCTCACCTCTAAAATAAAGCGCGACATGTGGAATAGAGATTATCACAAAAAGCGTGCCATCAAATACGGAGGTCAGCATCACTGGGAACTCTACAAAACAGCCAGGAATAGAGTCAATATTGAATTGCGAAAAGCAAAGTCTGATTATTATCGTACTAAAATAGATAATTGTTCGCAAACAGACCCTAAAAAGACATGGAAATTGATTAACTCTCTTCTTGGAAAGCAAAATAAAAGCAGCGGCATAAATGAACTTCAAATCAACGATAATATTATCACCGATGCCAAAGATATTTCTGAGGCCTTTAATGACTTTTTCATAAACATTGGCCCAAATCTGGCTGCCGAATTAACCACTCAGTCAACAAACAACATAAACACTTATCTTGGCAACAAGCCGGATATCGACGCACCATTTAAGTTTTCTGAAATACCAGTGGATAATGTTTTGCTTACGTTGAAACAGCTGAATACTTCCAAAAGTACAGGCCTTGATAGCATTCCAGCCAACGTACTCAAGATTGCCGCGGAAACAATAGCACCATCGTTAACGTTTATATTTAATCTATCACTCTCTACTGGGTTTTTTGTTGAAGAATGGAAAAGAGCGCGCGTGAATCAAATATTCAAAGCTGACGACCGGCGTCAAACTGGAAATTATCACCCTATATCTATCTTACCAATAATCAGTAAAGTGTTTGAAAAAGAAGTTTTCAGACAGTTATACGGCTATCTACTTGATAACTCCATTTCTAAATTCCAATCTGGGTTTCGTCCACTTCATTCAACAGTCGCAGCTCTGATCCAAATGTGCGATACACTGTACGAAAGTATGGATAATGGTTTATTAACGGGAGTAGTATTTATTGATATTCGAAAAGCATTTGATTCAATTAACCATTCCATTTTATTTGACAAATTGGAGTTTTATGGTGTTTCGGGCCTTGGCCAAAAATGGTTCGATTCCTATTTAACAATAGGCAACAGCAATGTTTAGTAAATGGTCATTTATCCTCCACGAAAGAGATAATTTGTGGTGTCCCTCAGGCTCGATCCTAGGACCCTTGTTATTTCTACTTTATATCAATGATTTATCAAATTGCCTTAATTTTACTACCCCATGTATATATGCAGATGATACCCAGATTTTTGCATCTGCCCATGATATGGACAAACTTACATCGAATATTAATTCTGACTTGGATAACATATGTGACTGGCTTGTAGTGAATAATCTCCAGTATCACCCCTCCAAAACCAAACTAATGATAATTGGATCGACCTATAACTTAAATAATAAAACCAAAAGCCAGCCAAACAATATCTCCATAGACAATAACAAGGTATCGCGAGTACACTCACATACCTGCCTAGGGATTGAAATCGATGAAAAACTTAGTTTTGAAAATCAAATAAATAAGATATGTAAAAAGGCAAGTGCTGGTATAGGTGCCATAAAGCGTATTAAGCCATTTGTCCCCACCGATTCACTCGAAGTAATTTACAAATCACTTGTACAACCTTACTTCGACTATTGTTGGCCACTATGGGATACTTGCGGCAAGACTCTAAAAGACAAATTGCAAAGAGTTCAATCTCGAGCCGCTAGGGTAATTACAGGCACGAATTACGACAAGATCCGTTGATATACTTGCTAAATTAGAATGGAAAACCCTCCAAGCCAGACGTAATCAAATGAAATCTATTTTAATCTATAAAATCTTAAATGAACAATCCGCACCATATTTGAGAAACTCTTTTATTAAAACAAGTGACTGCGATAAACGCTATCAGCTAAGAAACTCTGAAACTGATCTAGCACTTCCAAGACCGCGTACAAATTTCCTCAAGCGAAGCTTCAAATACAGTGGTGCTATGCTATGGAATAACCTGCCAGATGAGGCTAAAAGAGCCAAATCTTTACGGCAATTCAAGAGGAGTGTCTGTTCCTGTTACTGAGTTATGCTGATAGCAGATTTTTACTGATTTTTATCAATATATGTTTTTAATCTGTACATATATTTATTGTTACGCCCCACGTGGAAACCAGCTTACTGTTGTAGTGGCTAGCGTACGGAAATAAAGTTATATGTATGTATGTATGTATGTATGGGTCGTTTCCGCTGTTTTTTTCGAACCTCTCTTCCTCACCTCTTAATAAAAGGAAAAGGCTGGAAACAAACGACAAATATACGATGCATTACCTGTAATCTTTGCCACGAAAATCACACTTCACTCACTCCAAATAACTCGAAACTACGGCAGGCCATAGAATGATAAATGAACTCATCCCTACCCGAATTTTAAGATCCAGCGATACCACATTCTGGAGAAATCGAACAATTTGTCGCCCATTTTCAAGTCCTTCGAGGTTGGCAGACAACGAAGTTGGACGCCGAAAGTTCCGGTTAGGACCAACCGTCAAAATAGCCTCGGTCTGGCGAAGCTATTAGCTGGAGATAACCGACAAATATACGATGCATAACCTGTAATCTTTGCCACGAAAATCACACTTCGCTCACTCCAAATAACTCGAAACTACGGTAGGACATAGAATGATAAATGAACTCATCCCAACCCCAATTTTAAGATCCAGCGATACCACATTCTGGAGAAATTAAACAATTTGTCGCCCATTTCCAAGTCCTTCGAGATTGGCAGCCAACGAAGTTGGACATGGGAATTTCCGGTTAGGACCAACCGTCAAATAGCCTCGGTCTATTTCTCCAGAATGTGGTATCGCTGGATCTTAAAATTCAATCACAACAAACCGCCATATATTTCTCCTTGTATTTCTCTTCATATCTTTCCAGCGCATCATAGATTCATTTATATTGTTAAAGTATACCTTTTACGCTTTCAAATGGTATAAGTTTTGATGGGAGTTAATATCCGAAAGAAATGCTTCTCAACTGACTCGGCGGCTTCGGTGCCTTAACACCGATAACAGCTCAGTCACAACAAATCGCCAAGTCGAAATATATTTATCCTTGTATTTCTCTTCATATCTTTCCAGCGCATCATAGATTCATTTATATTGTTAAAGTTTGTTAAAGTGAAAGTATATATACCTTTTAAGAAACGCTTTGACGAGACGCGCAATATTAACATGAACACAATAATTTATTTAAGAAAAACACTTCACGTCAATACAACCTGCGAAGGACTGAAACGTTTACTATTCCAAACTACAATCTACAAATTGGAAGGACCACACTGAGATTTAGAGGCCCAGTAGCCTGGAACATGCTACCAAATGAGATGAAGCAGATAGAGAAAATAAGGCAATTTAAATTAGTACTTAAGAAAAATAAGAAAGTGTTAGATGACTTGACATTTCACAAAGAAACATGCCTTGTAACCAATAAGGACTCGGACCATTATTACTATAATTAGCCAATACATGTAAAATATCACATAATGATATCCACATTTTTATTATATTTTTACTAAGTTACATATTTTTTTTATTCCTATTATTACTATTACTACTATTATTACCTTGTAACAAATAAGGACTCAGACTATTATTACTATAACTAGCTAATACATGTAAATTATCACATAATGATATCCATTTTACTTAAGAATCGAACTTAGCATTATCTTATAGTTTATATTATATTAATATAGTTTGCATGTATTTTGTATTTTACATGTTTTTAGATTATTGTTATTATCACTCTGTATTTAGCATAGCAGGTCCACATCAGCTATCCAGCTGCCATTAACCTAAGCTGCTTAAACAAATAAAGTATGTATGTATGTATGTATGTATGTATGTATGTATGTACACTTGAAGTAAAAGTGCACAACAGCATATATAGAATATATCGTTGCTTTATTTATGACACACTGTTACATATTATATATATTTACATTAGTATGACACGTCGGCGAATCGACTCAATACGTCGGCGAATCGACTCACTACGTCGGCGAACGGGACGTCGGCGAATCGACTCGTCGGCGAAACGACCGGATACCCCTTAATTACTCGGGCCAGGCCTTTGGCCGGCACGAGTCTTAAATCGCAAATTCCTTTTTTTTTCGCCGTTAACCAATCAGGTAGCACCTTCTTTGGAAGTTCTTTTCGCCACCGTACCAATCAGATTGCACTGTGCTGGTCACGTGAACAGTGCCAGTGGACAGGTTTTTCAAGATGGCGGCGAGTGGGAGTTTTGACTTAGCAAAACCTTTGATATCAGCTGTTTTTTTCTGTAAACCAAAGGTTCCTTCAAGTGCAATACCAAGATTTTTGTCTTTTCTAAAGCTGAGAGGTGTTTTACGGGCTTTGGACGGGAATTTATCACATATTATGCGACATGCTTTAAGATACACTCGTGTCGGACTCGTGACACTGACAATCTGCTCTGCGATCAGCAGAAATAAAACAGCTTGTAAATGTAAGTAGCCGCTAATCTGAACATGATAACCTTTATACCAATTGACTGTTGTTGTGTTGTTATTTATTGTTATTAACCTCTCGAAAGTATAGTAGAAATGACCCGATTTCTCAGTTCTCTGACTGACAAGGGCCTTTTAAAGTATTATATGCACATGTATTTAAATGTTTATAAATTCGGGAACGAAAATCAAGCATGCAGTGAGTGAGTATAAACTGAGTAAGCAATCCGAAATGAAGATTTTTTTCAAACGAACGATAAATGACTCTGATGTGGAAATCACATATTTATCTGTGGCGTGTTATTAACACTGGCAAAAACCAATCTTTCCTAAACACAAGACCAAGGGACAGTTACCACCTAACGCAATTATTGACTTTTTATTTTGTTCTCTTTCCCGGGTCTATTTACATCTGGCCTGTACCTCTTTGTATTTGATTATCATCTCTTGGTTCAGGCATTCTACAGTGTATTTAATGTTTTTTTTTAGAACTGACATAATGATATTATTATTATTATTACAAGTTTATAAAATAAACTAAATTTGGTCCAGAACTGAGAGAGTATATATACTTAAATGCAAGTAGCACTCTTTATTTCCCTTCCCCTTTCTTGGTACCATTATATATCCATGCAAGCTAGATCTTGTTTCAGTGTTTTCCATCTGATGTGGTCCTGGCTTAAGATAACTCTAAGGTTACCTTAAGGACGGTGCCTACTAATTGCAAACCAATTTGTTTTCTAAAAATCTATATGGATTGTTTGAATCCCCTAAGGAGCTTTTGAAATCAGAAAAAAAATTATGGGGTACCCATACGTTTAAGAGAGATAATTAAGGATGAAAATCGAAAAAAGTGATGACTAAGCATTTTTCTTTGTCCGAGAAACAATTTTTTTATCCCATTAATAGTTTGGGTTATCTGGCAAAATATTAGGGCAAAAAACGTTAGACATAGCGTTCTTCACAAAGGATGCCAATCAAACCATTTATCTTACAATGATTATCATTTTTTGTACAAATTTTGCTTTGTAAGCCTCGTTAGTGACCATGAACAGACACATATTTTTTGCTGAAATGGACATCAAGTTTCAATTTCATAAAGACAAAAAATGTATGTAAACGTTGTTTAGCTTCTATAATATAGATTACAAAAAGAAAAAATGGGGGTATCCACGCGTTTTAAAAAGTTATGTGGACGGTAGGCCTCTTTATCGCTAATTTTATTTTCAAAAATTGACATTTTTTACCAAGGCCTCCCTAGTAAGTCTGAAAATTGTTTTCTTTTATTGCATTCTGGGAGATTTTCAAGATGGCGGTGGGGAAAAGAGTCAGTCCCGTCTTTCGACTTTCTTCATTGAAAATCAAACCTGTTACCGGATGGTGGAATTTGCGGCTTGACGGCTCGACGGCTCGACGGCTCGACGGCTTGACGGGTTTGACGGAACGGTGGAATGACAACATTATGATATATTTAATCACTGGACGAAGTTTACTATAGTTAACGGGCATCCTCATTCAGTGTGACCTGCCGGTTTACCCTAGTAAACTTAACTGTGGTTAGTTGCTCCGACAACGGCGGCAGGAAGGAGATCTCTAGTCAGGATCCTTAAGTCAGGATTTCGAGACAGGTTTCCCAGAAATTTATAATTATTTAATCACATACAAAGGAGGCCGCTTAGATCTTAGATATTTTCTTCCATTTTGGTTTACACTTAAAATACTGGCACGTCAAATAAACAAAACCATCGAATTGCTAAAACGTTCAAACCGTTGTATTAAAAATCTATCTATCGCGACCGTGTGAAACTGTCGATCTTATTTCATACACGAACGCGGGTGTAGGAGGCGGGAAAATGAAGGAGTGTGGACAACATGCGAGCCATGCGAGCCAACGATGCGAGCCATGCGAGCCATGCAAATAAAAAATATGCGAGCCATGAAAAAAAACCTCACATACAAAAAAAATAATACTCACATACGATTGCTGCGAATTCCTATCAAAGCGGGTCTGAATGGGGTTAACTGGAGTACTGACAAACGGCCTTAAAAATAACTGAGAACTGACAAATGACGATTTTTTTACTGACAACCGAAAAATAACTGACAACTGACAAATTTGTTTTTTTGTGGGTCAAACATTGTAAATTTTCTCTAGTAATGATTAACTAGGGCTAACTGACAACTGATAAATGGCCAAAATTTTAACTGACAACTGACATGTAGACCCTCATGTAGTAGTTGATGAAGATCTGGTGGATTCCTAGTCTCCTTTGCAGCCGTTCTTAGTGTCGGTCCCATACTCGGACCGACACTAAGAACGGCTGCAAAGGAGACTAGTGGATTCCCAGTCTGGACACTACTTTCAATTGAGAAAATACCGGTTTGAATTATTAACATATTGCCGCGCCGCTTTTAATAGTGATGAAAGATGTTTGATTTATCTCATTTTAAACGAACACTGTTCACTTTCGAACACCTTTTTGCTTTATAGGCTTTCCTCTTGTTAGATTTCATGCCTAAAACAACGATACTATCAATCGTTTTGAAAATCCCAAGCGTATAGTTTCTTGTATTCAATAAAAGTACTGGAGAAGCCATTTGAGTGTTACACGCGCGCTGTAGCAATGCAAATAAAAAAACATTTCCCTGCCTTTACCTTTTATTTTAGATTTCAAAATGGCCATATAATAAAATTCTTATAAACCGATATACCTTCGTTATGTTTGGAAAGCTTTATTTAAGGTAATAATTATTGTAGACTTATGCTATAATTCTCAAGGACGGCTCTCCAACCAGGCAGACCGAGATAATATGGGTGTGCGGACCCAGAAATGTTCATATGTACACGACAAAAATAGGTGTCGTGCCGAAAACTTTTGGGTTCGCGGACCAAATTTAGGGGTGTAGACACTTGGCCAAAATGCTTGGTACAACCAATCCCATTCACACGACACGTTGTACAATGTAACCAACTGTTGCAAAAAGCTTTGCTATTGATATTTTATACCTGTTGGCTCATCTGTTCAGCCGCGGATTTTATGTCGGTGGCTCGAGTTACCATGTGTTTTCAGGGCTAGGGTTTGAGGTTTTTCGTTGCAAATGAATGTGAGAAGGTAAGTATTCAGCTTCCGCCAGTGTATGCTTTGCTTACTGGTTGTCAGTCAACTTGGAGAATGGGTTTGATGCGAGTTGAAAAATGCGAGTTGCGAGTTGAAAAATGTGAGTTGCAAGTTGAAAAATGCGAGTTGCAAGAAAAAGTAAGAAAATTGAGATTAGAGTTCCTGCAATGGTAAATGCTTTTTGAGGTGGAAAATATCACATTTTCCGTATGCAGGAACCCGAGTCAGTCGACGAAACGTGGACCCCTGCTTCTGGATCCCTAGAAAAATGAAACATTTTTATTTTTATACCAGCGTATACCTCGCTGTAAGCTTTATTTTGTTCTCAATACCCTCACAGTTATTCACAGCTAAGTCCTTTCTAATTCTAATTTACAATATTTCGATTACAATCACAATTCAGTTCAATCTATTACTTAGTTTGTCTGATCCGCTTCCAGCGACGAACAAAATGTGCATCGTGTTTTACATGACTTATCTGCTGAAATATCGAGCATGCTCACCTTCATTTTCCAACAAAGTTACAATTCTGGAGCTCTCCCAAGAGACTGGTCAAGTGCTATGGTTGTACCCGTCTTCAAGAAATCTAGTAAAGAAAACCCTGCCAACTATCGTCCTATATCACTTACCTGTTTGTCCTGCAAGATAATGGAACATGTGGTTCTTAGCCACCTAAATAAACACTTATCAGCTAATAACATTCTCTCTGACCTACAACACGGATTCCGTTCTGGACTCTCTTGTGAAACCCAACTTGTTCTTACAGTTCACGACTGGGCCAGCATCATCAACAAGCATGGCCAAGCTGATGCCTTGCTTCTCGATCTAAGCAAGGCGTTTGATAAAGTATCCCACGAGAAGCTATTACACAAGCTCTTGCACTATGGCATCCACGGAAGGTCTCTCTTGTGGATTTCTAGCTTTCTCTCCAATCGCTCTCAATTTGTGACTGTGAATGGCACCCACTCAGGTAGCATTGCTGTTACCTCAGGCGTACCACAAGGATCAGTCCTGGGTCCAACATTGTTCTTGCTGTTTATCAATGATATTGCAAATAGGGCTAATTCACAACTGCGTCTGTTTGCGGATGATGCAGTAGTATACCGGGACATCAAGTCTCCAACCGATCATCAGCTGCTACAAGATGACCTCATCAATCTATCCAAATGGGCTTCAGATTGGCAAATGGAATTTAACATATCCAAATGCCATCTCCTTTCAGTAACAAACAAGCACAAGCCGTACATGTCCACCTACTCGGCCAACTCGCAGGATCTATCTCAAGTCCCCCACTATGATTATCTGGGTGTACGTTGCTGTAAAACCCTAAGATGGGGGCCCCATTGCTGCAAAATTGCTAGTAAGGCGAACAAAACCCTTGGGCTGATAAGACGATCCCTCAAACCCTGTAATATCGCAGTTAAAGAAAGAGCTTACCAGTCTCTTGTCAGGCCTATCCTGGAATATGCTGCTCCTGTATGGAATCCCCACACAGACACTGACGTAAATCGCCTTGAACAAGTTCAAAAAAACGCTGCCAGATTTGTTTCGAACAATTATAATCCAACTGTAAGCACATCTAATTTAGTCAGGTCATTAGGTTGGGACACTCTAGAACAAAGACGCCTCCTTAATCAATCAGTGCTGTTTTTTAAAATTAGAAATGGGCTGATAAACATCCCTTTCCCTGAGTGTGTTACTACTTCCTCCAGATCTAGTAGACGCCATCAGTTTAAGTACACACAACTTCCAGTTAATGTATTAGCATATAGCTAATCTTTTTTCCCTAGGGCTATAAGAGTATGGAACCTGCTTCCGTATGAAGCAGTTTCTGCTAACAGTCTAGCCAGTTTCAAGTCAGCCGCCCTGCCTGCCATTCGATCTATGCAGGTGCCTAGCCACCTGCGCAGGCTATAGATCGCTCGTATATATGTTTAGTTATTATTCTTATCTATTTAATATTTACTTAATATTTTGGTATGTGTCACGATTTAAATCGCGTAGTTTATTATTATTATTATTAGTAGTAGTATTATTATTATTATTAGTAGTAGTAGTAGTATTATTATTATTATCATTACTATTATGTTACTTAGTTTATTATTATTATTCTAATTTATATATTATTTAAACTCCCAGTATTAGTGAAAACTATCCCAGGGAGTATAACCATCTAAGTATCTAAGTATCTAAGTATCTTGAGGAAGTCCTACCTCCCCCCTCCACATTTCTAATGGTGCTTCCCTTGGACACTGAATTTTTTTTTTTATGGGAGTACCATTCCTCCATAAAGGTGGGACATGCAAAATGTCTCCAGATGAATATATAGTGGCCCGAGTGAAAGCCCAGTGGGCTCTTGTTCAAATATACATTCGATATGGCCGCTCTACAATACAATCGACTAGCTGTATTTCAGTGCGTTCCCGAATCCATAGCGCTAAACCCATGAAACGTCAACAGTTCTGTAACACACATGCGACTTCTAAACTAAAACCTAATAGCATCTCAAATGTCAATTAACTACAACAATCATCATTTCCGTGACAACCGTTGTTTCCATCGATTTTCCAGCGAGAATCGAAATCGCCTTTCTGAATGAGTCACCCTTTGTTGATGTTTCCACAGGGGTCCGGCCAATTTTATAATTTCCTCTCAGAGTTCAGTTTCGCTGGCTTTTCTTGTTCTGTCGGTTTTTTTTTTTCGGTTTATTACTTTTATTCTTTATCCTACTAGTTTGTTCACGTCATTTGCAGTTCGATAAATTGTTTTTGCAATCCGAAAAGTAGTTTATTCAGTTCTGCACTAATTCGATTCATGTCCGTATTAAAACCATCAGTCTGTTCATCTCTGTTCTGTTTATTTCGGTCTGTTCATCTCGGTTCTGTATCTGGAGAATACTGATTCCGAAAGGTCGTCAAAAATGATTGCTCTTTATCGTTAATCGGAAAGTAAGTCAAATTCTCTTGGACTTGGCTCAGCCGATCTTCGAAATTTCCACACTGCGACAGATCATGTCTTTAATTTCCCCCGCCATTTTTTTCCTATAACATTTCAACACGCACTTTCCCTATTCCCGGTCAACTGAATAATGATTTGTATGAGTGTTTCATCATCAGTACTGGAAATAATCGATTGAACTTTAATTTGTCTGGCTAAATTATTATTTTTGGATTAATTAATTCTTTTTGCATGGCTCGCATCGCTGGCTCGCATGCCTCGCATATATAAAATTTTATTGCATTCACACAAATGCAAGTAAGTAATTAAACGGAAGTTGACAGGGAAGAGCCCCGGGGAAATAAAGAAAGCCGAGAAAAGTTTCAGGGAAAAGAAACTTCTGCAGCACACTCAACGGCATAATTCCCCTTTAAGCTTTGTCGAGTGAGAACTTTGAAAAAGGTTTAAAGAAAGTTAAACTGGAGCTCTTGCAAATCCTCCAATTGTAGCTGGGTCTATCAAAGTTTATATTTATATGAAACAGATCAATTAGCCTTTTCGCCAATTGTCCCTGTTTCAAACGCTTCGAAACGTTCTTAGCTTTCATTTGTATTTTCGTGTATTTATTTCACTAGCTCCGTTCCAGTGAATTTTACTTCACTGTGTATAAGATATTAGCTTATTTCAGCTACTCTGTAAATAGTGTATGTATGTATGTCTGCACTTCTTACAAAGCCGTTCCGTCAAGCCGCCAAGCCGTCGAGCCGTCGAGCCGTCAAGCCGTCAAGCCGTCGAGCCGTCAAGCCGCCAAGCCGTCGAGCCGCAAATTACACCATCCGAACCTGTTACTGCTTCCTTTGTGCTCAAACCCCATACAGTCCTTCCTTCTTCATTCTTCTTTGGATTTCCAAGAGGTTTACCCGTTTTCACAAAGCTTATTTGACCGTATTCACACATTGTTTATACTCGGCCGAGTCCCTGTTTGGAGAAACTGACGAAACTCGAAAGCATCGACAGACCTAAAGCACAAGGCGCTGGGCGAAAAGACAGCAGCGATTCATGGCAGTCCAAACAACTTTCATTCAATTGGTCGGGTAAATCTCCTAAATCTACGATTCTTCGACCATCTCCCCACGATAAATCATTGAAATGGTCGGCTCTTTTAATACCATTTCAGCTGAAAATTGTCTTTCGTGGCCGTGTAAGGGAATTTAAAGATTTCCCAAAACGTTAATTTCTTAAGCATATCTTTCGACCGTATTTTAAAATCCTTCATCTTTCTATCTGTCAAATTACACAATTAACACAGCTTTTTCAAAATAGTTCTGCAAATGGCCTGTCTCGCGGGATGACCCGCAGGACGCAAGATGCGCAGAACGGCGTGCGCGCTGACAATAGTAGGCACCGTCCTTAAGGCCATCTACTTTCTCATCATTGTATTTCTTATTATGCCTTATCACTCGTATACATTTCCATCATCTTATGAGAAAATAAATGTAATTGTTGTTGTTGTTCCTCAGTTCTTGGCGTCACCATCGCCACTTTCATTCGGTCATGATCAGGAGTATGAGTACTTTTAAGAATTATTTGGGAATGAAAATTAATCTTGCTGCGACCTCAATGATAGAAAAAAATGAGTGGACATTGCATGTTTCTTTGTGGCCTGCCATTATAAGTTTCAGTCTCCTTCAAGATGTACAAAATTAGCACTAGCACAGTGGCAGCTCACTAATACTAGAAAATGGTGTTGTGTAGTTTACAACCTCAATTGAAAATATTGTATTGAGAATCTCCACTGGTTTGTTATTGAGAATTACAGATAGATGACTTTATTTCACATGTAGAACGACATTACCTAACTATTCACAATGAATAGCAACATTATGTGGAATTTGTTGTTCAAAATTGCTTGAACTGCACATACGTCTGTCTATCTACAAGAATTATTAACTATATACAAGCCTACCCGAACACTTCGATCCTCAGCTGATGCATTACGCCTTGTCCGTCCTACTGCCAGACTCAAATCCTATGGTCAGCGGGCCTTCCAAGTATCTGCACCTACATTATGGAACTCTCTCCCGTTAAATATACGCCAAAGTCCATCCGTTAATGAATTCAAAGCTAAACTAAAACACTACCTTTTTTGACATACCTATAATCTGTACAGAGTAATCAGTCTTGTTTTCAGCTCAATGTAATTTATGCGCAGATATTTATATTTACACTTATTTAGTACATGTAGTTGTCAAGCGCATAGAACATTTATGTATATGCGCTATACAAATGTCATTATTATTATGTCATTATTATTATATAATTACAATGCATCAAATGAGTGACTCGATATCGTGCAGACTACTCAAATAACCATTGCACTTCAATCAACAACACCCATACCAATTTTTTTTTATAATTCTAACAACCCTCAAGGAACAATAATATTGAAAAGAAAGTAATATTAAACTACAGAATTGAAGGAAATTGTGGCTGAAATGTATATGCAGAGCATGTATGTTTGTGTGTGTATTATGGCTCTATCATTTCCAAACCCCCCTCACCCTGGCATACCATAGCCCTAAACCCTAACCCTCCCCCCCAGAATACGTGGGGCATTTGCACATTGACATTTGACAGACAAGAGCATCAGTAGAGAACCAATTCTCTGGCTACTCTAGCACAAACCATGTTGACACAAAATTATGCTAGAACTCCATGCAGTACATGCTATAGATGGCCCGAGTTAAGGCCACTCAGGGCCTCTTGTTATATAAGTACTCTTGTAAGTAAATCATTTCATTTTAATTAGCGGTGAGGACAATTCAGCTGGTTTGTCCGTTGCAATCCTTAAATTTTAATTAATAAAGCATTATTATTATTATTATGTATTGACCTGGTTGTTATGAAAATAGTTTTTGAACTTCAGGAATAACTTTATTGTACAATTTTATACGATGTGGACGTTAAGGGGGAGGGGAGGGCGAGGGGGATGGGGAGGGCATTGTGAGGGGGAGGGGAGGGCTTTGTCGACGAAATTCTGATTGGCTGAGCATAGACATGCTGATCACTAACAGCCGTCAGTGTTAATTCGATGCAAAAACTAATTTTAGATCTTAATTAGTTAATTAGCTTGTTTATTCAGGAAGTTTCTTTTACAAGTTATCAATTGAAAACAGAACAACATACGCAAGTCGGTAACACTTCCTTTATCCTTTTCAAAGTAGGCGGATTTACGGGTTATCAAAACCTTTATGTATCCACAATAATTACATCATCTACCGATGTTGGCTTCAGGCAAGAAAGAGTAACAGATTGACGAAGGGATTCCTTGTTGAGTTTCTTGTTGCACTGCTCGCGCGAATGAAAATTGCAGCGTTTACCGTAGCTACCAACACGAATTTTGTTGAAGAAAAGTCAAGCGTGAATTTAAAAATAAAACTGAATTGCATGCCTTACACATTACACCTGATTTAAATGTAGATTGTTGTTGTTGTTCCACATTGTCATTCGACAGACACTTGCAGGTAATCAGAGAAACCAAATGGCATGTTTACAACCTTAAAACCTTGTTGTCCATAAGTTCCTCTGTGAGTTTGGCATCCCTTTTACAATCGTTGTGCCAGAGGTACATGTAGCTACTGCACCATGAGTTCGTAAACAGATATCGCGGTAATTTATTTTTTGAAAAAGCACTGAGACGTCCGAAAGTATACTGTCTTTAAGAGGTCTGGAGGGAAGCTATTAATTATTATATAAAGCTCAGCGCAGACGAGAGCTATCAGCTTAGCCAACGGGCACGAAATGTCATTTACTAAGCCTGAGAGCTCTCGTGTGCGGCGAATTTCGGCGAGTTTTTCACCTCAATTCACCGTGAGGAAAATAACTATCGTGTTTGATTGTCTCTTTGGGCTAGAAACTCACCGTACGTGTGCGCTGAACAGAGCTAACAGCTCAGCTTGCCCTAATCTATTGACCAATGAAACCGCACAGCCCTCTCACGTGATTTCAAAATGGCGACGTTGAGCGAAGTAATAGGATACTTAACTAAGGGGATAGCTTAGTGAAATTCACCGTGTGAGGGGAAACGGCGCTTGAGCTAACAGCTTTCTCGTGGCCGTTGGCTTAGCTAATAGCTCTCGTGTGCGGCGGACTTAGCTTAACAATCAGTCCGAAACGCACCCTCTGATTGGTCTGATTGGTGTGTTATTAGAAGACACACACATGGATGACGTCACGATGTATTTGATTGGATATTTTCATAGTTTTTAGTTTGCGATTATTACTGATATAAAACAAATAGATTCCTCGACTGCGTCTCGTGGCGCACTTCTTTGTTCTCTTCACGTTGTGACATCATCTGTACATCTATAAGAGAACAGACGCACGGCAGAATGGAATCTATATTTATTAAATATGAAGTTTGTACCCCCCCCCCCCCTTATTGAAAATTCCTTGATCCATCGTTGCTGATTAATTACTTAGCTTGTATCACTGAACGTACATCACTCGTTTTGTTTCCTTATCAGTAACAATAATCCTGCCATCTGCAAGCACTGCTAAGTAGTTAGGCTGTCCAATGTTCTCACTCGTCTTACCCACAAAACGGCCGTCCAGTGTGAACTTCTGAATACGATGATTACTGTAATCACATACAAGTAGGTTACCATCATTGTCGACAGCAAGACCACGTGGGTTACTGAGCTCACCATCTCCACTTCCTCGTCTTCCTATTACATCTCTCCTGGTCGCTGTGTTATCTTGCTGGTCAAACACATGAATGACATGTTTAAACACGTAAGATACGATGAACAGCGCATCATAAGCTATAGTGCAGAATGGATACATCTTCTCCCCATCCGGCTCTAAACCGAACTGAAATAGATAAGTTCCGTCTCCTGTAAACACTTGAACGCGGTGATTGTTACAGTCACTGACTATAATACGTCCTTGTTCGTCTACATGTACTCCCTGTGGACAACGAAACTCTCCCCTACCCTGACCTGGTCTACCAAAGCACTTTAAGGACTTTCCAGTTGTGCTATCGAATATCTGTATCCTGTGATTGGAATCATCTGCTATCACTACATCGTTATCGTTTAGGAATGCTATACCCTGAGGATGACTAAGTTGTCCACTGCCTCGCTCCTCACTACCAAACCTATTCAGTAGCACACCCTCCATATTGAATACAGCCACACAGTGGGACCTCCAGTCAGCTATAGCAATCCTGGTATTACCTTTATTAACTGAGATACCAGTAGGATCTAACAGAGGCTCTGTCAACCCTTTCATAACAAACTCTCCAGTCATCTTCAGCTGTTGTTGTTTCACGTCCATCACCAGCGGGCTGTTGGCCACACGTTTACCGTTAATCTTCACATCAGCTGTGAATTGTCCCGGTACCTTGGGGGTGAATTCCACTTCATATTTCTCACCAATCCTTTCTGATACATTTAGCAGTTTCACATCCTCTTTAGGACTGATGTTTACCTCTATAACATCGTCAGGGTCATTGTTTGGTTCTCCCGCAGAGTTTTTAGTAAACACGCTCAGCTTTACACCAGACTGTGCTTCAAGTTTTGATTCCACCTGTACTGTGCTCTTTACTGGGTCTGTAGGTATTGTTTTCGATAAAGAACCGAAACCTACTTTTCGCAATACAGCAGGCCCCTCACTAGGAACTATTAGGATGTGTTTTTGTCACTTTAAAGCAACGGCTTGAGTCCAAATCACCGTTCTTGGTTGTAGGGGTAAAAGACTTATAAAAAAAACACTACCGGAGTCCCAGAGGGGGGGACCCCTTGTGATTTTTTTTTTGATTACCCAGCATGCAGTTGGAGGTGGGAGCAGGCAAATGTGGTCGAGTGAAATGCAGTGTAAACTGGTTCACAGTCGTTTGGTGCATTTTATGCAAACAAACCTGCTGGTTGGAAAGATTAAACAAGGTACTGTAACGACTGAGTGGTGATTTTGTATTTGCTTTTGATTTCAAGTGTGAATGGGAAGTGTTTTTTGAGCCGATTTTCAGCTCCTCAAAATTCGTGAAAAGCGAAGAAATGAACAACAATCTCCAAAACAAATGAGTTTTTCTCCAAAGTGGGAGAGTCAAGTGATTCCCGTTACAGCTGTGGTTTCGAAGTCATTCATCCCTTGAAATAATATCACAACATCGTATTTCCAGCATGTCTAGGTTTGATGCAATAATTTTCTCCAGGTACATGCTTCATATCGGGCGGTTACGGGCGGTGCAGGAGGGAAAGGGTTAAGTCTCCTGCATATATATGGTCCGACTTAGATCTTCAGAAAGTCGTAGGCTTGCTATACCTACAATTAGAACTAAGACTACATTGGGAGATAGGGCATTTGTTATTGCTGCGCCTAGATTGTGGAACTCTTTACCCAAGGAACTACGCATGATTGAAAATATTTATACTTTTAATAGCTTGCCAGTATTTTATCAACTTCCATTGTAATGATAAGTTTTTAAATTTTAAATTGGTCATTTTATTATAATTTCACGTTAGATTTTTATATTAGGTTTATAGTTTATTATAATATTTTATTACCATATTGTTCAATGATTCTGTGTACTTGTTAGTTTTTACTTAAAATATGTAATGCGCATTTGATCATTTTAATGTGACTTGCGCAATATAAGTAATAAATTATTATTATTATTATTGTTATTAAAACATCAGTTGTTTACGAAAGGTGTACAATTGCAATAGTAAAATATGTACATTAAATAATATAAATGTAATAATGCATTAAAACTGTTTTACATGTTTGCCGTGTACGATTTAGCATACAATTAAGGTATCAATTCTCCTTTTGAAGTGCTTTATATGGTTAGACACTCTCAGGTCACATACCTCAAGCTACATTTTAGGTAGTCAGTCCTCGGTTTAGGTATAAATAATTTACTTTCCACGGTGGGTACAAACGACCATTAAAACGGCATGAGTTATATAATTATGAGTTCTATATTCAATGTAGACGATTGAATTTTGATAGAAGGATGTAGAATCATTAAAAGGAATGTAACCTGATTTTTTAAGCCATGCTAATACCATTGTGACGTCACAATGACATCATGTATCCATTTGTAATACGTTTCTTATAACTGTTCATTACCTCTAAAAACGGGCGGGAAATGAACAACACAAAAGCATTTATGAAAACATCGTTTTATTCATCTTTTAGAGTTGTATATACTGTTGCATGACATTTTGTTCAATCATAAAACACGTTGGTGGCTAAACTCTACGGTGGCCCATAGGTGCAATACAGAAACGCAAATCCAAATACGCTGCAGCAACCGAGGCCTTCCAGACACCGGTGGAGCCAGAGCACGAGTAGAGAAGGCACAAACAATAAATAGGCTGGTACAAAAAAACATAGAAATTTATGTGAAGACCTGTTTTTGTACAGAAAAAAAACTGGGCTACCTGTGGCCCAGCCCAGTGCATGCATGCTCTTTCGAAGTGGCCGGGTATTCTGAAGTCTAGCCGGTTCGGCTATCAAAGAAGACTAAATATACTAAAATAGAAGCCACCTTTTAGAATCGTCAGTTACTTCGTTTACTGTTGAAATTAAAAGCATTTCAAAGTATTACGACCAACATGGGGATACTGCCAGAGCCGAGTTGAGTGTGGTACAAAAACTTTAAAAGTGGTATTATGGAAATGTATTAGATGTAATTTAAAACCACAATCTAAAGAAATCTTAATTGAAAGCCGGCTCCGAAAGCCCAAATTCAAGATCTAAGTCTCTTGTTAAAAATAAAGAACTATACTTTTATACAAACTTTATAACTCGCACAGTACTAGCCTGCGTTGCGGCTCTGGAGTATCGGAACGCAGCGAGTGGAGATTAGAGCGATTGGGGCAAGAGAAAAAAAAGAGGGGGGAGGGGGTGGGGAAGAAAGGAAGAGAGAGCCTGCCGGCAAGCCATGGTTATTTTGATAACTCTCGGCCTCAGAAGGCCGCGTATTGCTATTGGCTAAAATGCGTGATTGACAGAAATCATTAAATTCTCGCCGTGAAAATATTTGAATTCTCAAATGCTACCTTAAAACAAACATTACATATCCTGCAAAAGTCGTTGACATTTATAGGTTTGGGTTAGGCCCTGTCTTCACATATTTTTGCCGAGTTTCAGCTGACATTCTCCAAGTTCGTATATTTTTGTTTTGAATTTTACGCTCGAGTTGAGATTCCTTGAGATTCCACGCGTGAGTTTGACAGGTATTAAACATGGTTTTCACCTCCGCCGCATGATGATTGGATGAATCGCTCGAATGACTTACTAATTATATGCATTTTAATTAGTGGGTGGATATCAAAATAACCATGGCTTGCCGGCAGGCTCTCCCTTCTTCTCCTCCCCATCCCCTCCCCCCTCTCTTTGCTCTCTCGCCCCAATCCCTCTAATCTCCGCTCGCTGCGCTCCGACACTCCATAGCCACAACGCAGGCTAGCACAGTACTTACCGTAATCCTTCTCGCTCCACCGGTGTTTTGTCAAGAACGTCAAGAGTCAAAACCTTGACCCTAGTCGCCCGCGTTCGATTTTTACCGGGCTCTGGAAGGCCTCGGTTGCTGCAGCGTATTTGAATTTGCTGCAGCGTATTTGGATTTATTGCAGCGTATTTGAATTTGCTGCACCGTATTTAGATTTGCGGTCGGGTATTATTTGGAAATGCATTTGTGTATTTGAATTTGCGTTCGTGTATTTGAATTTGCTGCAGTATATTTGAATTTGTTGCAGCGTATTTGAATTTGCTGCAGCGGATTTTAATTTGCGTTTCTGTAGTGCACCTATCGGCCACTGTAAAAATCGTATGTTTTTAGAATTTCGATTTTTGTCCATAACGTCATATTTTTGGCGAATTGTTCAAGCAAGCAACCGTGAACGACAATCCTGCTGGTGTACGTTGGATCAAACTAGTGATCTTCTCGGCTATCAAATAAACAAATAACTATAAAGAAGCAAAGACCGATACCGACAACGTAGAATTTTGAAATTAGTGGTACAATATTTCGGCTGGCCATACCAGCCCTCTTCAGGTACAATGAAGAAAATTGACATTGGCGTCATAAAACAGGTTACAATATGATAGACAGTGAAAAAATGTTAAGAAGGTGAAAACAGATATCTAGTATGACTCTTCCACATTACGGCCATGGGTATCAGAATGGCCCCTTCTTTTGCTAACCTGTTTCTTTGCTAACCTGTTTCTTTGCTAACCTGTTTCTTTTGCTAACCTGTTTAGTAGGATGCTTAAGCAACCAGGACGACGACGGCTGTGACGACGGAACGTAGAAAAGTGTTTTCTCCTGAGATTTGATGTTTACTATTTCCTTTAGTTGCCTTTAGGTGCCTTTTATAACCATATTTGTGGGGAGGGGGGGGGGGGGGGGGGGGGGATGACAGAGTTCCGTTCAGGCCGAACGATAAATGGTGTGATTTACTTTTTTACGTTCGCGTTCTCCTTGGAACGTAATTTTTTTAGTTTTCACATTGTTTTTGCAGAGAACGGTCAAAGTGTAGGTTACATGCAGCGTGCATTTTCACGGGAATTTGTTGTATTCTGTAATTAAGGCTATTGTTTTATGCCGTCGTCCTAGACCGCGTCGTCGTGGTTGCTTAAGGTCCTAGTTATATTTTTGGCAACGTCATTATGACGTCATACGTTTTTATACATGCCCTTAGAAAAAAAATCCTTTGAGTGATTTTCGAGTTTTAATGATGAAATGCACTAGTCCGGCACTTAAAAGTCACATTATTTTATTTTCTTGATTTTTTAACAATAGGCAGCCTTATTTAGGTACGACTCCTGACGTCACTAAATATGACGTCATAGCAACAGTCATTCCTCTATAACTGTTGCTGTAGTAGTCGTAGAACGTTCAAATTTGCGCCAAATGAATGTGTCATGAAGGGTCTTTGATGATGTAGTCTGTTTGTAACGTTTATTAAAAGGGGAATTTCACCAAAAAAGGAGGCATCACTTATGACGTCACAACAACGTCATCATACTAACATAAAACACCGAAAATATGTAATGTACTGAATGCAAGGACATTTCTTCAAATTGAGACTATAAGTAAAGAAATGGTGTTAATTTTATTTATTTGGCCACGCTCACTGACGCGATGCCGATTTGACGTTCTCAGGAGCGCCCATCTCCTATAGATCGATTTCACTTAGGTCACGTGAATCCTAAAAATCTTTATTGCTGATTCAAATAAAATCAAGGTGCGTTTTTCTGAAAGAGAACTAAAAATTACGTATTTTTGACAAGTTTTATCAATCTAGGATATTTCTCGCCCAAAATATAAGCGATCAAATGTGCGCCATGTTTACAGTAAAATGTATGGCGCCGCCATCTTCGTGTACCTCCAAGGTACACCAAGATGGCGGCCAGATTACCAAGAATTCTGACCTAAAATGTATCTATTTGCATAGATATTCACTTATTTGACATGGTGGTTTGTATTTAGAAGGTTTTTGGC
Organism: Actinernus sp. WN-2022; assembly: GCA_030867875.1. Lineage (NCBI taxonomy): Eukaryota > Metazoa > Cnidaria > Anthozoa > Actiniaria > Actinernidae > Actinernus > Actinernus sp. WN-2022. The sequence goes on from JAOWCC010001589.1 coordinate 33,016,911, forward strand.
TGAAAGTTGCACTAATTTGACTCCTCAAAATACGTGACTGGTGAGTGCGTGACTCAAATCGCTTCATCGATATCTCCGGAACAAAGTGAAAGAAACCGATGAAATATTTGGTGTGAAGCCGTGCTTAGGTAAGCTCTAAACTGTATCAAAAGCACAACTTGGTAGAGTTCATAGTTTCGAAGTTAGCAATTTGATGACGTCACATGAAATCGATCTATACTAGGTCTGTGAGTCAGTGTATGACCGGATTAAGCTATATTTAGAACAGATCTCACCGGCTGGAGTTCACGTGCCACCACACTTTGTGAATCCAATCAAACCATAGTCAGGACAATGCAGCGTTAACTAGTAAAATCACCTCAAAGAATAATAGATCATTCTTAATCTCCATAATTACGGCAAGCATATGCACGATCGCAGCAGAGTTACAAGGCAGAGTCAGGAAACATGTTCTAAAAATAGCTCAAACCGGTCATACGCTGACTCACGGGTACAGTATATATGGACGCTCCTGGTAATGGCTCCAGGCATTCTTTATGCCGGACGTGTTCAGCATCTCTTAGAACATAGTTAGTATTACGAGTTGTAAAGAGATCCTGAAGGTAACCTGGGGTGAACTTGTGCATGGTTTTGTACATCGCCATTGCTTTTTGTTTTTTCGATACGTATATATATACGTCGTCCTATAAACCAAGCATATCAATAAGTAGACTTGAACTCGTGTCATAGGTTGGTTTAGTAATTACTCTGGCTGCCCGGTTTCAGTGCAGTTTTTGCAGTTTATCATTTAACTTATGACTTAAGCCATCCCAGACTGAGCCACAGTAAAACAAATGCGGCTCAATCAGAGCTTTATACATGTTTTTACTGACGTATCTCTGCATATGAAAGGTCTTGCCCGCTTAAAGACCCTCTGTCCGAGCCCATGGTGCTTTGCGCGCGCAAATGATTTTTCGTAGCCTACGAAAATCAGTAAGATCATTGTTGTTATTGTATGAATCTCGAATCTTTCGAAATCTATCTCTACTTTGGGCCATCGTGTAATTATTCTTTCATAGACTTTCTTTTATCTTAATATTTGTATATAGTGTATAATGAAACTTTCGTTGAACATGCCTTCGAATCCCGGTCTCACACGATCCCCCCCCCCCTCCGGATGAAATCTAGTGAATCCCCCCTCCCCACTGGGCGAGATCGCAAGTGACTGGTTGTATTCGTAATTAATTTTATTGAAATCGCCAGTTCATGTCAGTGCTGAATAAAAAGTTGTTTTGATCAATCTAATGAGCTCATCAAACCCCGTTCACCTTGAGATTTGTTTATGGAGATAATAATTCTCACATTTCATTTATTTTGTACAGTTGTCACATGAAATACACGTTTTCTTTATAAGTATTTACTAGTGGCTTGATAAAGTGAACATAAGTATCTCTACATCAATTTGATACTTTTTACCCTGTTATGTTTTCTAAATTAGAACGTTATGTCAACTTCATTATAATGGTTTTCATGCATGTAAAAATCATCAGGCTACCTGGCAGTTGTTTCCAAATATGAGTTTTACTTGCTACAAGAAAAGGTAAGTTTTAAAAACTTCACACCGTTTTCGATCTGAGTTAATTAATTAGCTTGTTTATCCAGGAAGTTTTCTTTTAAAGGTTATAAATGGAAAACGGAACAAATACGCGAGTCGGTAACACTTCCTTTATACGGAAAAGTCTCGAATTTACGGGTTATCAAAACCTTTATGTATTCACAACTGCTGATAATTACATCATCTACCGATATTGGCTTCTGGTAATAACTAACAACTAATCATTTGAAGATTGACGCAGGGATTCCTTGTCGAGTTTCTTGTTGCACTGCTCCTGCGAATGAAAATTGCAGCGTTTACCGTAGCTAGCAACACGAATTTTGTTGAAGAAAAGTCAAGCGTGAATTGAAAAATAAAATTGATTTGCATGCCTTACACATTACACCTAATTTCAATGTAGTGCGAAGTTTTGGATTTTATTTTGTCGTTCGACATTGTCATTCGACAGACACTTGCAGGTAACCAGAGAAACCAAATGGCATGTTTATAACCTTAAAACTTTGTTGTCCATAAGTTCCTCTGTGAGTTTGGCATCCCTTTTACAATCGTTGTGCTAGAGCTAGCTACTGCACCATGATCAGTTTTGTAAACAGATATCGCGGTTAGTTTTTTTTACTGAAAAAGCACTGAGACGTCCAAAAGTATACTGTCTTTACGGTTTGGAGGGAAGCTATTAATTATTATATCAAGCTCGCCGCAGATGAGATCTAACAGCTTAGCCAACGGGCACGAGGTCGTTTACTAATCTGATAGCTCTCGTGTGCGGCGAATTTCGACGACTTTTTCGCCTCAATTGACCGTGAGGAAAATAACTACCGTGTTTGATATTTTTAGTCTCATGAGGCGAGAAACTCACCATTTGCGCTGAACAGAGCTAACAGCTTAGATTGGCGTAATCTATTGACCAATGAAAATGCTCAGCGCTCTCACGTCATTTCAAAATGGCGACGTCTAGCGAAGTAATAAGGTACTTAGCAAAGGGTATAGCTTAGTGAAATTCACCGTGTGAGGGGAAACGGCGCTTGACCTAACAGCTTTCTCGTGGCCGTTGGCTTAAGCTGATAGCTCTCCTATGCGGCGGCGGGCTTAACAATCAGTCCGAAATGCAAGTCCTGATTGGTCAAGAGCTGTGTGTTATTAGAAGACACAAACATGGATGGCGTCACGATGCATTTGATTGGATATTATCGTAGTTTTTAGTTTGCGATTATTACTGATAGAAAACAAATAGATTCTCGACTGCGTCTCGTGGCGCACTTCTTTGTTCTCTTCACGTTGTGACGTCATCTGTACATCTATAAGAGGACAGACGCAGGGCAGAATGGAATCTATATTTATTAAATATGAAGTCTGTACTCCCCCTTATCGAAAATTCCATGAGCCACCGTTGCTGATTAATTTCTTATCTAGTATCACTGAACGTACATCACTCGTTTTGTTTCCTTATCAGTAACAATAGTCCTGCCATCTGCAAGCACTGCTAAGTAGAATGGCTGTCCAATGTTTTCACTCGTCTTACCCACAAAACGGCCGTCTAGTGTGAACTTCTGAATACGATGATTACCGTAATCACACACAAGTAGGTTACCGTCATTGTCGACAGCAAGACCACGTGAGTAACTGAGCTCACCATCTCCACTTCCTCGTCTTCCTACTACATATCTCCTGGTCGCTGTGTTATCTTGCTGGTGAAACACATGAATGACATGTTTAAACACGTCAGATACAATGAACAGATCACCATAAGCTATAGTGGTGAATGGATACATCTCCTCATCTCGCTCTAAACCGAACTGAAATAGATACGTTCCGTCTGCTGTAAACACTTGAACGCGCTGATTGTTACAGTCACTGACTATAATACGTCCTTGTTCGTCTACATGTACTCCCCGTGGATAACAGAACTCTCCCCTACCCTGACCTTGTCTACCAAAGCACTTTAAGGACTTTCCAGTTCTGCTATCAAGTATCTGTATCCTGTGATTGGACTGATCTGCAACCACCACATCGTTATCGTTTAGGAATGCTATACCATGAGGATTACTAAGTTGTCCACTGCCTCGCCCCTCACTACCAAACCTATTCAGTAGCACACCCTCCATATTGAATACAGCTACACAGTGGGACTTGACGTCAGTTATAGCAATTCTGGTATTACCTTTATTAACTGAGATACCAGTAGGATCTAACAGAGTCTCTGCCAACCCTTTCAGCACAAACTCTCCAGTAATCTTCAGCTGTTGTTGTTTCACGTCCATCACCAGCGGGCTATTGGACACACGTTTACCGTTAATCTTCACATCAGCTGTGAATTGTCCCGGTACCTTGGGAGTGAATTCCACTTCATATTTCTCACTAATCCTTTCTGATACTCGTAGCAGTTTCACATCCTCTTTAGGGCTGATGTTTACCTCTACAACATCGTCAGGGTCATTGTTTGGTTCTCCCGCAGAGTGTTTAGTAAACACGCTCAGCTTTACACCACACTGTGCTTCAAGTTTTGATTCCACCTGTACTGTGCTCTTTACTGGGTCTGTAGGTATTGTTTTCGATAAAGAACCGAGACCTACTTCTCGCAGTATAGTAGGCCCCTCACTAGGAACAAACATGACCCTAGAGTAGCTCTTGGTCCAGTCTTTTTCAATGGCGGTAAGTTCCTCGCATGTATTTTGTACCGAGTCTTTACTGGTCATTATTAGATGTGCTGAGCCATATTCAAGCAGCTTGGAGACGTGCTCACTGGCACTCCGAGTTTGATGAAGTAACGACTCTTGCTCGGTTTTCTTTGTGATTAGTATTTGCACCTCTTCATCTACCTGTCTCATCAAATCTCTCTTGTTTTGTTCAATGAAGGCAATCAGTTCTTCGGCTGCTTTCATCACATTTATTTTCGTTTCTTCGGCGGTTGCCTTTATCTTGCAGATGGTTTCTTCTAAAACCTTGTAGTTCGTCTGTTCTTCTGTTTCTTTTTTCTTCAAACGTTGAAGTCGCTCATACAAAATCAACTTTAGCATTTCCGCTTTCGCTTCTATGTCTACAAGGTCATGCCCACCTTGATGATCCCACAGGCAGCCCAGACTCGACATATATTTCCCGCTTTTTGGGTTACCTGTGGTATGTTTCATAAGCGATCTCGGAAGAGTTTACATAATTGCTCCTTGTGAATTCTCTTTTCCGATTCCTACGAAATAAATCTTCAATAATAAAAGATTGATACTTAATGAAGTTTTGTGAGTGGTTTTGGGGTGATTTGGGGACTTCTAAAGCAGTTTATTAGGCCTCGAGGTTTTGACCGTTGGCCGCGTGTCTACCTCATAGCTACAAATATACACAAGGTATGCAGCTTCGAGCCGCTTTTCATCGATGTCACCCCACTCGCCGCCGAAATTCGACAAGAAATTCAAATCGATTTCGCCTCTGCTTTCGTGTCACAAATCCAGACATGTATAAGCACTTCTCCTCCACGTTTCAGGCCAAACGACGTGAAAACGGCCTGGAAAATAAATCCCGAATTCAAAATATATCCATCGCTATGTGATCTGCAGATTGATCGGTCCACAAATCAGCGGTAGACATCGCAGGCGGTGCTTTCAAGATGCGTAGGCATGGCAACTGCATCTTGAAAGCACCGCATAAATACAGCAAGTGATAAATATCACGTACAAATCATGCTATTTTTGTTTATAATGACCTAAGAAATATACTGAAAAAGACAATCACATGTTCTCATGAGTAGAGTTTGTTTACTTTGAGTTTGAGCTCATGCGTGGGCATGGCAACTGCATCTTGAAAGCACCGCCTGCGATGTCTACCGCTGATTTGTTTTAACTTTAGGAATAACTTTATTGTACAATTTTACGAAATGGACGTTAAAATAAGAGAAAAAAAGATTTGTCGACGACGCCTAATAATAACTGAAAGTAGATACAAAAATACTTAATTCTGATTGGTTGAGCATGGACATGTTAATCACTAACAGCAGTGTTAATTCGATGCAAAAACTAGTTAACCAGCGAGCCTGAAATAAAGCCGCCTCCACCCTGGAACAGACACACAAACAATCTTTATTTATCCACGGTTAAAAACATCAGTTGTTTACGAAAGGTGTACCACTGCAATACTAAAATATATACAATATAAATTATAAATGTAATAATGCATTAAAACTGTTTTACATGTTTGCCGTGTAGGAGTACGATTTAGCACGTGCTTTATATGGTTAGACACTCTTAGATCACATAGCTGAAGCTACATTTTAGGTAGTCAGTCCTCGGTTTAGGTATAAACAAGAGCCCATCTGGGCTTTCACTCGGGCCACATTAGATTGAAGATGAAATACACTTTCATTTGAAATCCTCTTAATCCTCTAATATTAACCAAAGGGAAGAATTATTAGCTCAATTTAGCAGTCTTTATGAGTGGCCGGTAGCGCGGTGACTTTCATTCTCTGCTCCCCTAGTATATATGTAATTTAATAGTTTTCTTTTTCTCGTATGTAGTAGTGGGTTGTCGGTCAGGTGATTGTAAACTCTCGTCATTTTGCACAGAAAATGTATTCTGATGAATAGGGATCGGGTTGTCATGTAAGAAATATGGCTCTTGAACAAACTGATAAGCTTCAGTAGGTTGGGTAGTCTCGGAACATTGTCTTCTTTTTTGTATTCTTGATTTTTTTTTTAACTTTGAAAGTCGGATCTTAGCTTTATTATATCCGCTTTCAATTCGCCATTTTCAACTTCTAGGTCAATAATATATTCGAGATGACATCGACAGCATCTTGTTTTCGGTCTTGTATATATTATCTTGCTGCACTAATTTGTCTTCCAAATGACTGAGTTTGGTTTCTTGATTCGTGTTTTGATGTGACGAGAGTAAGAATTCATTACGCATATCAGTTAGGTCAGCCTCCATGTTACAAATCAAGGTCGTTAAAGCAGCGAGAGAGTTCTTATTGCGGGCTAACAAATATTTTTATCCTCGTGAAGAATCTAAAGAATTCCGTCTCTTCCGGTTTGAATTTGACTCATGTGTATGTTGCTTTTGGAGTTTCAAGGATATGTTGATCCAAAACTACAGGCACTTGGGGTTTTTCATTGACTTGTGAACTTGCAGGCTCTGTAATTTGTTTTGTTTTCTTAGTATAACATAAAGTGTTGAACATGCATGTCGCGCGTGACCTCTGTTTCTTCGTTCATTAAGTTCTGTACTTTCATCTGTAATCTGGGAAACTCTATCTTTGCCCATGCCTTGGCACATAACTATTCCTGTTGTTAAGTAGACGTGGTGATTATAAGTAAAATCCTTCGACAGCTTGTACCGTTTCCGCTAGGTCAATATCCTCGCTGGAACGAAATAACTTGATCTCAATACTCTCTGATCCAACTTACGGTAAATTTAAATCTCTGACAGTTTTTAAGAGACTCATAATATTGGTCTTGAAGTGCCTTCACCCAAAATAAGATGTTCTCCTCGGATGTTTTAAATGCAGCACAGCGAGCCGATGGCTTATAGATTCCAATATCTATTTCTTCGAATTTTAGCTTTCCGGATCCTGGCCCCTACACTGGCTTCAGGTCGTCGTACGTGTCGTATAATAAAATCACTGGCCATCTGGGTAAAAAACGCGGTCCTTCGGCTCCGACAATAGCGCCAGTTGAAATATCCTGAGCCTGTTGGAAGGCTTTCGCACGAGTGAAGTTAAATAAAACATTAAACTGGCTTACATTTGAGAGATGAGACTCCAAATTAGAGAGAAAGTTCCTCGCGGGTCCTCCGCCATCTTGCTTTACTGTATTAAATTATGTAAATAAATTAACCTGGCGATTGTTGCGTAATCAGCACAGTGCAATCTGATTGGTGTGAATTTGACCATTAACGCATGCGCAGCAATTTTGCGACACCCAACAACAACAAAAAGATAACGACTTGCATTTTAAGACTCGGTGCTGCCACATGCAGCCCGAGTAATAATTTACTTTCCACGGTGGGCACAAACGACCATAAAAATGGCATGAGTTCTATATTTAAAAAGGTTTTCAATGTAGACGATTGAATTTTGGTAGGATGTAGAATCATTAAAAGAATATAACCTGATGTTTTAAGTTATTTTAATACCATTGTGACGTCACAATGACGTCATTTACCCATTTGTAATACGTTTCTTGTAACTGTTCATTACCTCTAAAAACGGAATGTCGTATATTGTTAAAATCTCCTCGTGATGAGAATGAGGCAATCGAAAACCCGATGTCCGCATTGGTTAAGGAAAGCAAAAGTTATGAAAGTTTGAATTTTGTCTATGTATTTTCCCGCCAAAATTTGACGGGAAATAAACAACACAAAAGCATTTATGAAAATATCGCTTTATTCATCTTTTAGAGTTGTATATACTGTTGCATGACATTTTGTCCAATCATAAAACACGTTGGTTGCTAAATCGTCCACAACGTTATATTTTCGGCAACGTCATTATGACGTCATACTTTCTTATACATTCCCTTTGAAAAAAACCTTTGAGTGATTTTCGAGTTTTGATGATGAAATGCACTAGTCTGGCACTCAAAAGTCACATTTTCTTTTCTTGATTTTTTAACAATAGGCAGCCTTATTTAGGTACGACTCCTGACGCTCTAAATAAGACGTCATAGCAACAGTCATTCCTCTGTAGCTTTTGCTGTAGTAGTCGTAGTACGTTCAAATTTGCGCCAAATGAATGTGTGTCATGAAGGCCCTTTGATGGTGTAGTCTGTTTGTAACGTTTATTAAAGGGGGAATTTCCCAAAAAAAGGACACATCCCTTATGACGTCACAAAACGTCATCATACTAACATAAAACACCTAAATATGTAGTTTCATTTTGTTAACAATTCACCAACATTTCTTCAAATTGAGACTATAATTAAAGAAATGGTGTTAATTAAAATTATTTGGCCACGCTCAGTGATGCCGATTTTGACGTTCTCAGGAGCCCATTACCAGGAGCATCCATCTCCCATACTAGGTCTGTGAATCAGCGTATGACCGGATTGAGCTATATTTAGAACAGATCTCACCGGAGTTCACGTGCCCACACTTTGGGAATCCAATCAAACCATAGTCAGGACAATGCGGCGTTAGTAAAATCACCTCAAAGAACAATAGATCATTCTTAATCTCGAGTCCGGTAGGCAGTTAACGGGAAACATGTTCTAAAAATAGCTCAAACCGGTCATACGCTGACTCACGGGTATAGTATATATGGACGCTCCTGGTAATGGACTCCAGACGTTCTTTGTGCCCGACGTGTTCAGAATCTCTTAGATCATAGTTAGTATTACGAGTTGTAAAGAGATCCTGAAGGTAACCTGGGGTGAGCTTTATGCATGGTATTGTACATCGCCATTGCTTTTTGTTGTTTCGATATGTATATATATACGTCGTCCTATAAACCAAGCAGTATCAATAAGTAGACTTGAACTCGTGTCATAGGTTGGTTTAGTAATTACTCTGGCTGCCCGGTTTCAGTGCAGTTTTTGCAGTTTATCATTTCACTTATTATGACTTAAGCCATCCTAGACTGAGCCACAGTCAACAAAATGCGGCTCAATCAGGGCTTTATACATGTTTTTACTGCTGTATCTCTGCATATGAAAGGTATTGCCCGCTTAAAGACCCTCTGTCCAAGCCCATGGTGCTTTGCGCTCGCAAATGATCATTGTTGTTATTGCATGAATCTCGAATCTTTCGAAATTCATCTCTACTTTGGGCCATCGTGTAATTATTCTTTCATAGACTTTCATTTATCTTAATATTTGTATAGATACCTTTTAAAATGAAACTTTCGTCGAATATGCCTTCGAATTATGTTTAATATAATTTTCTTTTCAATAATAGTTCCTTGAGGATCTTTAGAATTATAAAAACTTGGTATGGGTGTTGTTGATTGAAGTGCAATGGTTAAAATTTGAGTAGTAATTCCACATACATGTAATGTTGCTATTCCTTGTGAATATTTAGGGAATGTATCATTCTACATGTGAAATAAAGTCGTCTATCTAGATTTGTTTGATTTTCGAGTAATCAATAATGAACAAGAGGAGATGGCTGAAATTCAGGCTAAATTCTCAATACAATAATTATTTTTGATTGGGGTCGTAAACTACAGCTAGACCACCATTTTCAAATATTAGTGAGCACTGTACTAGTGTTCATTTTCTCCATCTTGTAGGAGACTGAAACTTGTATAATGTATAATGGCAGGTCACAAAGACACATGTGATTTCCACTCATTTTTTTCTATCATTGGGGTTGCAGCAAGATTAATTTTCGTTCCCAAATAATTCTTAAAAGTACTTGTACTCCTGACCAAGTGAAAGTGCCAGATGCTGACCTGGAACGGTCAGATCCAAGAACTGATAACTGAACTGAGGAATCGGGCCATGTACTACTATATTTGATGCCATTACCTAGAAACCTAAGACCTAGAAACCTAAGACCTAGAAACCTAAGACCTAGAAACCTAAGACCTAGAAACCTAAGACCTAGAAACCTAAGACCTAGAAACCTAAGACCTAGAAACCTAAGACCTAGAAACCTAAGACCTAGAAACCTAAGACCTAGAAACCTAAGACCTAGAAACCTAAGACCTAGAAACCTAAGACCTAGAAACCTAAGACCTAGAAACCTAAGACCTAGAAACCTAAGACCTAGAAACCTAAGACCTAGAAACCTAAGACCTAGAAACCTAAGACCTAGAAACCTAAGACCTAGAAACCTAAGACCTAGAAACCTAAGACCTAGAAACCTAAGACCTAGAAACCTAAGACCTAGAAACCTAAGACCTAGAAACCTAAGACCTAGAAACCTAAGACCTAGAAACCTAAGACCTAGAAACCTAAGACCTAGAAACCTAAGACCTAGAAACCTAAGACCTAGAAACCTAAGACCTAGAAACCTAAGACCTAGAAACCTAAGACCTAGAAACCTAAGACCTAGAAACCTAAGACCTAGAAACCTAAGACCTAGAAACCTAAGACCTAGAAACCTAAGACCTAGAAACCTAAGACCTAGAAACCTAAGACCTAGAAACCTAAGACCTAGAAACCTAAGACCTAGAAACCTAAGACCTAGAAACCTAAGACCTAGAAACCTAAGACCTAGAAACCTAAGACCTAGAAACCTAAGACCTAGAAACCTAAGACCTAGAAACCTAAGACCTAGAAACCTAAGACCTAGAAACCTAAGACCTAGAAACCTAAGACCTAGAAACCTAAGACCTAGAAACCTAAGACCTAGAAACCTAAGACCTAGAAACCTAAGACCTAGAAACCTAAGACCTAGAAACCTAAGACCTAGAAACCTAAGACCTAGAAACCTAAGACCTAGAAACCTAAGACCTAGAAACCTAAGACCTAGAAACCTAAGACCTAGAAACCTAAGACCTAGAAACCTAAGACCTAGAAACCTAAGACCTAGAAACCTAAGACCTAGAAACCTAAGACCTAGAAACCTAAGACCTAGAAACCTAAGACCTAGAAACCTAAGACCTAGAAACCTAAGACCTAGAAACCTAAGACCTAGAAACCTAAGACCTAGAAACCTAAGACCTAGAAACCTAAGACCTAGAAACCTAAGACCTAGAAACCTAAGACCTAGAAACCTAAGACCTAGAAACCTAAGACCTAGAAACCTAAGACCTAGAAACCTAAGACCTAGAAACCTAAGACCTAGAAACCTAAGACCTAGAAACCTAAGACCTAGAAACCTAAGACCTAGAAACCTAAGACCTAGAAACCTAAGACCTAGAAACTTTATTTTTAGTTTTGGTATTCGAGTGTTTGGCAAGCGAAATTCGTGAATCGCCGATTTCCATTTAATAGCGCATTAACTAGTCTGTTCGTGTTTACATTTTTGAAATTACAAACTCATCTCTTGAAAGCCTTGCGGTTTGTCACTGAAATATCCATCTTTGCATAAATGAAAGAATGATCACAATTTAATGGTGGGCTGTGCATACCAGAGTAAACAAAATAACCAGGAGCATTGGTAATAATAAGGAAATACTTATTTGTATGGCGAAATATTGTACTAGACTTAGAAAATACTTCCCTAAGATGCCGTCGCTAGCTTTTATTCCAGTGACTCAGTTCGGTGGAGAAATGAGCTTACGGTAAAAGACCTAGAAACCATCTAATAAGGGATATCATTTTATACAACTGCCTTTTTGTTTTGGTATTTTTTTCTTGTTTTTGTGCAAAAAAATACGTTGTCTACAATCTCTCGGGCGGGTCAGTGAACCGGCAGAAAAGAGGCGGATGATATTAGTGTTGCATCAGAACAATCTCCTTCAGACAGTACATTTGCCACTGGCCAATCAAAAGAGACTGTTCCCACGCTTGAGCCAAGACTAAGTTGTATATTTCATATTATTTCTGATAAAAAAACTGTTTCTGGACGAGAATCGCCAAGTCACTCTTTGTTGATGTTTCCACAGGGGGCCGGTCAATTTTATAATTTCCTCTCAGAGTTCAGTTTCGTTCGATTTTCTTGTTCTGTCATTCTTTTTCCGGTTCAATATAATTCTTCTTTGTCCTCCTAGTTTGTTCATGTCATTTCCTGTTCGATAAATTGTTTCGACAAATGTATGGAAAACTGAAAGCACGATTGCACGCTTCCAGCATGGATCGTAAAAAGATGACCCATGCTTTCAGTCAGAAATTCGATTTTACGGAAATTATTTGGCATCGAATTCCTGTGAACTGGTCTTAGATATACAAAATACAGTTTGCAAAGTACATAAGCCCCAACAGTTAAGGTCTTAGGTTTCTAGGTCTTTATAGCAGTTTCTAGGTCTTAGGTTTCTAGGTGCTCAATTTACAGCCAACCGGAAACGCAAACCAATTTACATAAATTACATAAACTTTCTCGTTTTAATTTGTAAAAGAATTATTCACTTAATAAAACAGACGAGACGTAAAAGCTCGTTAGATTTTTTATGGGCTTTTGAACAGCTTTTAAAATCATTTTCTCAACTATAAATACTGTTACATGTATCCAAGTCAGACTTCAATTTCATCCAATCAGACTGAAGCATTGTTTTGGGTTCCCGCGCGTTGATCTGCTACCTGAGTATTTTCATCTTTTGTGGGAGCTCGCTCGAAAACGTATATCATGCTAGCAGAGCCTTATTTTCTTTGGTTTTCTAATCTCTCTCCAATGAGAGCGAAGAAAATAAGATATTCGTGTTACCGTCGTCCAGAAACAGTTTTTTTAAATCAGAAATACTATGAAATATACAACTTGATCTTGGCTCAAGCGTGGGAACAGTCTCTTTTGATTGGCCAGTGGCAAATGTACTGTCAGAAGGAGATTGTTCTGATGCAACACTAATATCATCCGCCTCTTTTCTGCCGGTTCACTGACCCGCCCGAGAGATTGTAGACAACGTAATTTTTTGCACAAAAACAAGAAAAAACTACCAAAACAAAAAGGCAGTTGTATAAAATGATATCCCTTATATTAGATAGTTTCTAGGTCTTTTACCGTAAGCTCATTTCTCCACCGAACTGAGTCACTGGAATAAAAGCTAGCGACGGCATCTTAGGGAAGTATTTTCTAAGTCTAGTACAATATTTCGCCATATATACAAATAAGTCTTTCCTTATTATTACTAATGTTCCTGGTTATTTTGTTTACTCTGGTATGCACAACCCACCATTAAATTGTGATCATTCTTTCATTTATGCAAAGATGGATATTTCAGTGACAAAACGCAAGGCTTTCAAGAGATGAGTTTGTAATTTCAAAAATGTAAACACGAACAGACTAGTTAATGCGCTATTAAATGGAAATCGGCGATTCACGAATTTCGCTTGCCAAACACTCGAATACCAAAACTAAAAATAAAGTTTCTAGGTCTTAGGTTTCTAGGTCTTAGGTTTCTAGGTCTTAGGTTTCTAGGCCTTAGGTTTCTAGGTCTTAGGTTTCTAGGTCTTAGGTTTCTAGGTCTTAGGTTTCTAGGTCTTAGGTTTCTAGGTCTTAGGTTTCTAGGTCTTAGGTTTCTAGGTCTTAGGTTTCTAGGTCTTAGGTTTCTAGGTCTTAGGTTTCTAGGTCTTAGGTTTCTAGGTCTTAGGTTTCTAGGTCTTAGGTTTCTAGGTCTTAGGTTTCTAGGTCTTAGGTTTCTAGGTCTTAGGTTTCTAGGTCTTAGGTTTCTAGGTCTTAGGTTTCTAGGTCTTAGGTTTCTAGGTCTTAGGTCTTAGGTCTTAGGTCTTAGGTCTTAGGTCTTAGGTTTCTAGACTACCTAGTAACAAGGCATAATAAGAAATACAATTATGAGAAGGTGGGTCCTTAATATGCTAATGAGTGATATGTCACCACTGACACACTTTTATACAAAAGCATGCTGGTAGAGACAAATTACCTATTTTTAAATTCTAACTTGTCAGTGATTTTACAACAACAAAATCTAAATTAGAAAATAGCTTAATTCACAAGCACAAAGAAATCCAGCAAATGTCAGTGCTGACACCACATCAGATCTAGACCCATTCGAAAAATGGTGTCCAATTTAAGAAGCTATTGTCCTGGTAACGTGAACACAAGGCTAGTCAGTCCACACAAAAGCTTTTGACCATGTAAGCGAGGCTAGTCAGTCCTAAACAATAGTTAATTAAATTGGACGCCATTTTTCGAATGGGACTATTAGCATACTGGAAATATAAACCTTTATATCTCGTAGATGCAACACCCAAATCAAGAAATATTCTACTATTTTGGACTATCCACTTCATGTACAATCAATATCAAATAACTAATTTGGGCTTAATTTATGTACTTTAAGCCTGGAGCCCTTTGGACCCTATGCATAAATTAGACATAGAATGCACTTTAAGCCAGGACCACCTCAGATAGAAAACATTGCAAATAAAATAAAACCTCTCAATTTCTAATGAAACCTGAAACAACCATAGGGGCTGATCAAAGTCAGGGCCTTGCTAAACTACAGATCAAATTGGGAATGGATAGAATGTTGGTTTTTGTGGAGCCTGGGAGGACAACCAGAGAAAAACCCTAGGAGCAAAGGTGAGATACCAACAAACTCAACTCACATTTGGTGCTGCAATCGGCAATCGAACCCATGCCACAAAGTACAGAGGTGAGAGGCGAGGCACTTAACCATTGCGCCACGCCAGCTCCCCATGTGCCACCCCAACTCCCCATTGTAATTAAAGGAGAACTAAACCCTAAAATCAACCCAACGTCTTTACAAAGATGTATTCTAAAGAAATAAGTTCTGCTATTTAATTTTTCTGTGTTGCGCGTCTATGAGGAGAAAATTAGTCTCCAAGTTCGATTTTCCGCTGAAAAATCTATATTGTGTGGCGGCTCAATTCAGTGCAAATTTCCCCATAACGTACGTCACACATACCAAGGAAGAACGATCACACCTCTAGCACAAAGAAAGCACAATGGTCCGCAATTAGAAGCCATTAGGCCTGCTATTCAATGTAGGGGACGGCATGGCAAAACTAATTTATTCCCCGTATACTACGTCACAAATTACAAGACTTGAGCCGTCTGTACATACCGGAGGCTGTGAGGAAGGTTTTCGGATTTTCTCTTGCTAGATGCGCAACACAGAAAAATTAAATAGCAGAACCTATTTATTTCGAATACATGTTTGTATAGACATTGGGTTGATTTTAGGGTTGAGTTCCCCTTTAAGTAGTACTGTATACTTTAGAATTTAGGAATAAGAGAAGAGAGAAGTTGAAACTGATGCAAATAAATATTATTACAAAGAGTAGTAGCAATCATGTGAATAGAACGAAGTCATTAGAGAAAATGTCAGAAAAGTTGTAAAATTCATAAATATTTTTCAGTCAATTTTAGTATATTTGGTAAGAATATAGTTTTTGCTTGAAAAAAGATTCTATTTTTTTTTTATTTCTTGTGTCAGTTTTTTAAACATACTTTTAACTGAAACGAATATTAAATAACATCACTGCAAATCTGGTAAGTGTTTATGTGTTTTACTTACATTTACAAATGTCGCCATGGTTGGTTCACATTATTTAACTGTCAAGCCACGTGCGTTTGGGAGCGCCAGACACTTTCGTAAACATATATTCTAGTGAGAAATTTCCATTCAAAGCCCGTATAACTCCAGTCAGCCCTAGAAAAACTCAACATTTTTTCCATTTCCGTCAAAGAAACCTTCGGATTCAGCAACATAATGGCTACGAATGGGACAAAACTTCGCTCACGTTTTGGTCGTGACTCGTGGTGCATGGTGTTTAGAGACTTGAAAACTCGTAGCCGTAGGTGCTTTTTGTAGAATGTTACTTTCATTTCATCCCGCAACATCACTACAGATCGAAAGCTCCTACGTAGGTACCTCCATAAAATGTTTCCGAGCTTTCTCTTTACGGAAAATTAAATATTTATGTACTTGTACTCACGGATCTTGTCTGGCTGGCTGGCTAGCTTTCGACCTCCGCGTATTACAATCATCGAAACTGCTCTTACTGTGCTCTCACAAATTTTAGGGTGTTATAATCACTTGCTGTCACAATCCGTAGGAGAATCAATTGCACAGAATTCCGAATGAAGAAAAACGATGAAAGATTGAACGATTTATCCACAACAACAACTCATCCAGTGGTTTTGCTCATAGCGGCCTTGGCCTTGGGCTTGGGAGAAAAAAATCACGTCCTGCAGACTGCAGTTGACGTAACGATGGCAATGTAAAAAAAAACGCGAGCTGATTGGTTGACGGCCCCGGAAGTCGATAAAATGTCACATGGCCGCCACGTGAACAGTGCAATCGGATTGGTTTGGCGGTTAGCGGCGACTTCCGGGTCGACACAAAAAATAAAATTAAAAATTGCGAAACTTGACTCGTGCCTCGGCCGAAGGCCTGGCCCGAGTAATTAATTTTATTGAAATCAGTGCTGAATAAAAAGGTTTTTTATCAATCTAATCAGCTCATCAAAAACCGTACACCTTTTTCTGTGGAGATTTGTTTATGGAGATAATAATTCTCACATTTCATTTATTTTGTACAGTTGTCACATGAAATACACGTTTTATTTATAAGTATTTGCTAGTAGAGATACTTATGTTCACTTTATCAAGCCACATCAATTTGATACATTTACACTGTTATGTTTTCTAAATTAGAACGTTATGTCAACTTCATTATGGTTTTGATGCATGTCAAAATCATCAGGCTACCTGGCAGGTGTTTCCAAATCTGAGTTTTACTTGCTACAAGCAAAGGTAAGTTTTAAAACTTCACGCCGTTTTCGATCTTAATTAATGAATTAGCTTGTTTATTCAGGAAGTTTTCTTTTAAAAGTTATAAATGGAAAACGGAACAAATACGCGAGTCGGTAACACTTCCTTTATTCGGTAAAGTCTCGAATTTACGGGTTATCAAAACCTTTATGTATTCACAACTGCTGATAATTACATCATCTACCGATGTTGGCTTCATTCCTATACTACGCAACACGCCCAACGCGTACAAAATCATAACACTACAACTTAAGTGGAGTGTGACAGTGCCGGATGCCTGGTGGACAGCAGCAAACGGTTTCTTTAATAAACTACGGTATTACAAATCATTACATAGTACTAATTTTACAAAATCATAATATTTAACACGACATGATTTAACAGGACACGAAGGAATAGAGAAAACATTCCATAACCACACATCATCCTAAACGGATGGTTGCACAATCAAATGACGTAATCACATGATAATAAATAGCTTTTCACATGCTTAAATCAAATAATACCGAAAAATCGATATCTAAAGAAAATAATGTACGTTGCCCGGTACGAAAAACCATCGTAAAAAACCACGTCTTGCTACGTGGAAAAACTTCTGGAAACGTACTCCTCGACCGAATGCAATCGTACAAGGCTCCGAGGGCTAAAGCCAAAATTGTTATATCTTGATGAATAATAATTTAAAACATTAAAACTAAAGTTTGGCTGACTTGTGGCTGTCCAGCAAGCGAGAGAAAGAATTCTAAACTGATTGGTCTTTATATACCTCAAATATGAATATTAAACATATATGTACAAGAAAAGAAACTAATGAACTATCACTTTAAGTGATAAACAAATAGCTACGTGCCGTAATGAAGACGCTTTCCAACTCACTTTGTTACGTTGGAAAGCCTCTATTCTGGCAATAACTAACAACTAATCATTTGAAGATTGACGCAGGGATTCCTTGTCGAGTTTCTAGTTGCACTCCTCGCGCCAATAAAAATTGCAGCGTTTACCGTAGCAAGCTTTCCTAGATGTCAAAAAACCAGATGTCATAATTGGAACAGAGACTTGGCTAAACCCAGATATCAAAACTTGTGAAATCTTCCCTGCCAACTACTCTGTCTTTCGTAAAGACAGGTTCGATGGATACGGAGGAGTCTTAATAGCAGTTAAAGATCTTACCTGTCAAGAACTGGATGAACTACTATTTGGGTTAAAGTTTGTCTTGCTAATAGGAAACATGCATATTTTGGGGCCTTCTATAATCCGAACAGTTCACTCGAGGCCCTGAATGAACTTGATTGTTCCCTTTCCAAGTTACAGAAGAAATCAGGAAACTCTCTAATATATCTTGGTGGTGATTTTAATCTTGGTGGGGATATTTGTTGGAAATCAAACACCATCAAACAGGGTAGCATGTATACTGTTGTCTGCCAAAAACTGTTAGATATGTGCTGTGTCTATAACCTGGAGCAGGTCGTAGTAGATCCTACTCGGGGCGATAAAATCCTGGATTTGTTTTTCACCTCAAATCCTACACTTATCAGCTTTGTGGATGTAATCTCGGGATTTGGAGATCATGACATAGTACAAGTAGAGGCTTCAATCTTACCCAAGATACCCCGTCCAACCAAGAGGAGAATATTCTTGTACTCTAAAGGAAATTTCTCAGACATGAAAACTGAGCTGTCTGATTTTAGTTTATCCTTTTTGAACAATTTTCATGAAAGGTCAGTTCAAGGAAATTGGGATGTTATTAAGGCTAAAATACTTTCCCTTATGGAAAAATACATCCCGTGTAAATTTACAACTACTAGGTACAACCTTCCTTGGTTTAATCGTAACTTGAGGAAACTGAGCAAGAAAGTTCAAAGGCTATATAATGTGCAGAAGCGCTCTCAATTAGAGCATGATAGAGCCAAGTATAGACATGCTAGGAAGGTATACAGGCAGAAACTAAATAAGTCATATTGGGACTATATTAGTACTATACTGGATGCCTCTATGTTCGAACAGCCTAAGAAATTCTGGAGCTTTGTCAAGGCTAAGAGACAGGACAGCATCGGTGTTCACCCATTACAACAACAAAATGCTGCTACTGTCTCAGATAGTCTTGGTAAAGCGAATTTACTCAATAATTATTTTCACTCAATATTTACTAAGGAAGTAATTAGTTCCATGCCTAGCCTGGAATCTAGCTTATATTGCCCAGATATAAATCAAATAACAATATCGTCCACAGGTACTCAAAAACTGCTGGATTCACTTAATGTGAATAAGGCAGGTGGTCCTGATAAGTTGCCCACTCGCATCTTAAAAGAACTATCATTTGAACTAGCACCTATTTTGACACAACTTTTCCAGCAGTCATTAGATCAGGGTGAGTTACCAGATGACTGGAAATCCGCAAATGTAGCACCAGTCTTTAAAAAGGGCAAAAGATCACTTGCGAGTAACTATAGGCCAATATCATTAACATGCATAACTTGTAAAGTCCTGGAACACGTTATTTGCCACCATATTTGGGAACACTTAGAAGATCATAATATCCTAACTGATTTCCAGCATGGTTTTCGTAAACGTAGGAACTGCGAAACCCAGCTTATAGTTGCTTTACATGACCTAGTGAGTGCAGTTAATAATGGTAACCAGGTTGATGCCTTTATATTGGATTTTTCCAAGGCTTTCGATCGGGTACCACACGAAAGATTGCTGTATAAGTTAGGTCATTATGGTATAAGAGGTGACATGCTGGCCTGGATTAGAGTGTTCCTTACTCAGAGAACACAGAAAGTGACCTTGGAGGGTGTCGCTTCTGGTCAGCGTGATGTAACTTCTGGTGTCCCACAAGGCACAGTGTTGGGACCGCTGTTATTCCTCTTATACATTAATGACCTACCTCATTGCATTTCATCAACAACACGTTTATTTGCAGACGATTGTCTGTTGTATCGTACCATATCTGGCCCGGATGATAGTTTACATCTTCAGGGGGATTTAGATGCCTTGTCTAAATGGGAAAAAGATTGGCAGATGCAATTCAATGTGGAAAAATGTTATACGATTTGCTTTTCCACAAAGAATGTTACCAGTACATCATACACCTTGAACCATAATACATTAGATAGGGTCCACCATCACTCATACCTAGGCGTTATACTTTCCGAGGATCTAAAATGGGCCAATCACATTTCACACGTAACTACAAGTGCTAAACAAACCCTCGGAGTCATCAAGAGAAACTTTAGACATACATCTGCAGTTTGCAAATCCAAACTTTATTGTAGCCTAGTTAGACCTAAACTAGAATACGCAAATTCTGCGTGGTATCCATACTTACAAAAAGATAAGTACAAATTAGATATGATACAACGTTCCGCTGCCAGGTCTTGTTTTAATAATTACTCTAGAGAACCAGGTGTCGTGACAAATATGTTAAAGGAGTTAGAGTGGCCATCTCTTGAGAGTAGGAGGAGGCTCTCTCGATTGACAATGTTCCACCGTATTGTGCATGGAAGCATTGATATCAAGAAGGACTCGTATTTGACCCCAGTGCCTCGTACCTCAAGAAATGGTAACTCATTATTATTTTTAAGACCTCATTCGAATTGTAACCAACATAACAACAGCTTTTTCCCATGGTCAACTCGAGAGTGGAATAAGCTTCCCGGCACTGTAACTAATATTAATGACATTAACAAATTTAAGACCGCTGTAAACCAACATTTTATTGAATTAGGGGAATGATTTTAACCTAATTTTTTTTTATTATATTATTATTATTTTTTAATATAAATTGTAGTATTGTTACTTAATTTATTTATTTTTTATTATTGTAATTTGGATTTTTTTTATTTATACTGATGTGATACGGATATACCGTTTTATCAGTCAATAAAGTAGAAGTAGAAGTAGAAGCAACACGAATATTTTTGAAGAGAAGTCAAGCGTGAATTTAAAATGTAGTGCGAAGTTTTGGATTTTTTTGTCGTTCGATAATGTCATTCTACAGACATCTCTCGACGGTAGGCTTGTAGGTAGCCAGAGAAACCAAATTGCATGTTTATAACCTTAAAACTTTGTTGTCCATAAATTCCTCTGCGAGTCTCGCATCCCTTTTACAGTCGTTGTGCCAGAGCTAGCTACTGCACCGTGAGTTTGTAAACAGATATCGCGGTAGAGTTTTTTTTTAAAGCACTGAGACACCAAAAGTATACTGTCTTTACGGCTCAGGAGGGAAGCTATTAATTATTATATAAAGCCCGCCGCACACGAGAGTCTGATCAGCTTTGTAGCCAACGGGCATGAAATGTCGTTTACTAAGCTCGTGTGAGGCGAATTTCGGAGAGATTTTCGCCTCAATATTAATTGACCGCGAGGAACATATCCATCGTGTTTGGTATTTTGAGTCTTTTGAGGCGAGAAACTCACCGTGTGCGCTGAACAGAGCTAACAGCTTAGCTTGGCAGTAATATAATGTACTTAGCAAACGGTATAGTTTAGTGAAATTCACCGTGTGAGGTGAAACGGCGCCTGAGCTAACAGCTTTCTCGTGCCCGTTGGCTTAGGGACGGACCATTAGAAAAGTTATGGGAGGGGTGGGGGATTCTCAAGCTGCATGCATTTTTTTTTACTCCAGTTTGCTGTGCAGCAAATTTTTTTCCGGCTACGATCTCATGCACGTTTTTTTTTTGAAAATATTTTATGTACTAATCTATTCAAAATTAGCTACCTTTGCATATCAAAGTTATTGCGTACAAAAGCCTACATATCGATAACCGGTGACTCACTTCAATTATCGGCCCAGTCATTTCACTCAAAAATACATAGATTTGGGAGCTATTTTGCCTTATAAAACAAATAAAATGATATATGATTTCCACTTACCTTCAAATCAAAGTTAAGTAATATCTAATCTGCAACTGATAACTGTCAGTTGGAGTGATTAGGGGCCGTCGACATATTCGAAATGCCCCGCTTAACGCACAACGGACGTTTAGGGGGTGGGGGGTAAGGGCATGGACGTTAGTGTGGGGCATTCAGAACAAACACATTTTCATCAGTAGAAGTACACTTTTTAATCAAACGTTTCCAGTCAGCTAGATCTACATAGAGCGCAATTTCTGTTGAATTTCCCGGAAATTTCAACAAGGTCTTTTGATTAGAAGTATCATGAAATACCTCAGTCAAACCTCCAGGTAAGTGAAACTCAGTTTTAAAGTCGTGACATAATGAGTATTTTGGTCAAGGTCCGAAATGAGCTCGTACGGGAATTCGAGGTACTGACTGACTGTACAGTTGCAGCTATTAAAGCTGTAAGCTTGTTTTATACTTTGTTTATAAGTGAACTCCCGTGTATTTCATTACTGTTTTTTCTGACTTTATAAAAGCATAAAACAATGGGTGGACGTTAAGGGGGGAGGGGGGGAGGGGGTTTGACCTTAACGTCCGTTGTGCTTTAAGCGGGGCATTTCGACGTTATATTAAGATTTCGACCGTACAAATTTGAATTTGCTTTCGCGAGTAAAGTGATTTTTTACAAGGCGTTACTGGTTTAGAAACTACCTGGGTTTAGCTTGAATACTTACCGCTGAATTCAGATAGTAGAATAAATTTGCAGTATTCTGCTGTATAGAATATTGAGGTTTCTCAAGTTTAGAGTGGTACAAATCACTGTTAAAGTTCTATTTCGTCATGATTTCGTACTATTTTTCTTGTGTGACTTTTGGTATGGCGGGAGCTGCAGTAGGAGAGAATTTGGAGCGTTCAAACGAAAGCAGAGAATTCTCCTTCGTATAGTTCTGGTATCAACAGGTAAGCCACATTATAAACTTGTAATGCGACTGAAGTTGTTCTCTCTCTCAAATAAAATCGCATTTACTTCAAAGCGATGACCAATAGCAAATGTCCTCTTCTGTGTGCAATGATTTTGATGACTTAATAATTCTTGTCCTAAGTAAACTTTAAGAGCCATGCTCCTGTGAATTTTTTTTTTAATCAGGGCATCAGGGCTAGCGTGCCCATATTAAAAGTTATACTTTAATATTGATACCTATAAAAGTGTACATCTGCATCACTTTGCATGGCAAATGATTGTTTATGATTCAAGCTCATAGCGAGACCAGTGAAAATTCCATTCAAACAAATATTTTTGAGAGACGAAAAATTATGTCAATTTCTCCTGCTTTTAATAGTGGATAAATCAAAGGATACATATGTGTACCTCTCACAAAAGAGTTGCTGCAACAAAAACAGTGATAGAAGGAAACCATTTGCAGTTGATGGCATCCCGTACATTTGTGCAGTCCCTGGCCTCTGCCTTGCCTCTCCCCTCCATGTAAATTTATTTTTTCTGTGTTGCTGGTTGTGCATGGATATTTTTTTTGATAATTTTCCCTCGTATGGATTTTTTTTGGGAATTAACCCACCCACCCCCCCCCCCCCCCCCCCCCCCCCCCCCCCCCCCATAACTTTTCTAATGGTCCGTCCCTTAGTTGATAGCTCTCGTATCCGGCGGGCTTAGCTTAACAATCAGTCCGAAACGCACGCTCTGATTGTTCAAGAGCCGTGTGTTATTAGAAGACACAAACATGGATGGCGGCACGATGCATTTGATTGGATATTTTCGTAGTTTTAGTTTGCGATTATTTCTGATATGAAACAATAGACTTCTCGGCTGCGTCTCGTGGCGCACTTCTTTGTTCTCTTCACGTTGTGACGTCATCTCTACATCTATAAGAGAACAGACGCAGGCAGAATGGATTCTATATTTATTAAATATGAAGTTTGTACTACCCTTATCAAAAATTCCTTGATCCGCCGTTGCTGAATAATTCCTTAGCTAGTATCACTGAACGTACATCACTCGTTTTGTTTCCACATCAATAACAATAATCCTGCCATCTGTAAGTACTGCTAAGTAGAAAGGACGTATAATGTTCTCGCTCGTCTTACCCACAAAACGGCCGTCCAGTGTGAACTTCTGAATACGATGATTACCATAATCAGATACAAGTAGGTTACCATCATTGTCGACAGCAAGACCACGTGGTTCACTGAGCTCACCATCTCCACTTCCTGGTCTTCCTATTACATATCTCCTGGTCGCTGTGTTATCTTGCTGGTCAAACACATGAGTGACATATTTATTTAAGTAAGATACGATGAACTGATCACCATAAGCTATAGTGCTGAATGGATTCATGGTCTCCCCATCTCGCTCTAAACCGAACTGAAATAGATACGTTCCGTCTGCTGTAAACACTTGAACGCGCTGATTGTTACAGTCACTGACAATAATACGTCCTTGTTTGTCTACATGTACTCCCCATGGACAACTGAACTCTCCCCTACCCTGACCTGGTCTACCAAAGCACTTTAAGGACTTTCCAGTTGTGCTATCAAATATCTGTATCCTGTGATTGGACTGATCTGCTAACACCACGTCGTTATCGTTTAGGAATGCTATACCATGAGGATGACTAAGTTGTCCACTGCCTCGCCCCTCACTACCAAACCTATTAAGTAGCACACCCTCCATATTGAATACAGCTACACAGTGGGACTTGAAGTCAGTTATAGCAATTCTGGTGTTACCTTTATTAACTGAGATACCAGTAGCACATAACAGAGGTTCTGCCAACCCTTTCATCACAAACTCTCCAGTAATCTTCAGCTGTTGTTGTTTCACGTCCATCACCAGCGGGCTATTGGACACACGTTTACCGTTAATCTTCACATCAGCTGTGAATTGTCCCGGTACCTTGGGGGTGAATTCAACTTCATATTTCTCACCAATTCTTACTGATACTTTTAGCAGTTTCACGTCCTCTTTAGGGCGGATGTTTACTTCTACAACATCGTCAGGGTCATTGTTTGGTTCTCCTGCAGAGTTTTTAGTAAACACGCTCAACTTTACACCACACTGTGCTTCAAGTTTTGATTTCACCTGTACTGTGCTCTTTACTGGGTCTGTAGGTTTTGTTTTTGATAGAGAACCGAGACCTACTTCTCGCAGTATAGTAGGCCCCTCACTAGGAACAAACATGACCCTAGAGTAGCTCTTGGTCCAGTCTTTTTCAATGGCGATAAGTTCCTCGCATGTATTTTATACTGAGTCTTTACTGGTCATTATTAGATGTGCTGAGCCATATTCAAGCAGCTTGGAGAGGTGCTCACTAGCACTGCTAGTTTGATGAAGTAACGACTCTTGCTCGGCTTTCTTTCTGATTACCATTTGCACCTCTTCATCTATCTGTCTCATCAAATCTCTCTTGTTTTGTTCAATGAAGGCAATCAGTTCTTCGGCTGCTTTCATCACATTTATTTTCGTTTCTTCGGCGGTTGCCTTTTTTCTTCAAACGTTGAAGTCGCTCATACAAGATCAACTTTAGCATTTCCGCTTTCGCTTCTATGTCTACAAGGTCATGCCCACCTTGATGATCCTCTAGAATACATTTCTGACATACACAGCTCTCACATGTGTTACAGTAAAACTGCAAGATGTCTTCGCTGTGTGGTGGCCTCTCACAGTTCGACTGGCGACGAATGAGGACATTATAATCTTCCGCTTGAAGTTCTGTTAGATTAACAAGTTGATGTCCTGCCATAAATAGATTATGAGCATTCAAGCATTGCTCGCAAAGATAACGAGCACAGTTCAAGCAGTGTGATGTTAATGGCTTTTGCTTTTTACAAACTGAGCAGATTACTCCAGAGCTCGCTTCAGTAGATGTTGCGATGGACAAGACTTCAAGAATACGCGAGTGAAAGCTGCTGGACTCCAGAGAATCGAAGTCGCTACACTGCGGTAGATGAATGTTCACCTGGCACAAAGGACAACTGAAAGTTTTTCCTTCTTCTTTAAGCTCAGCGTGTGCAACCAGACAATTCTTACAGAATGTGTGGAAGCATTTGAGAATCTTTGGCTCCTTCAGGGTCTCATAACACAACGAGCACTTAGTTAGACTAGTTAGTGACTCCATTGTAGCTTAATATGAATACCAATTACTTACGAGTTACGTATTTCTAGGAACTCATGATATGAATTATAAAATCACTTCCAAGAAATCCTGTCATTTGATTGACGTCATTGTGAACTGTTTTATATGAGAAATATATTCCATTGTAGGCGGGGCGTTAAATTATGCAATACTTCCTGTCAAGCTAGTAAACAACCTCGTCCCCAGGGTCTTTTCGGTCAGATCCAAGATGGCGGCGTCGACAGCGCTGAAAAACGTTTGCGCATGCGTAAGTCGAGGCTGGAATTTTGTCACGATGAAATGCAGTCTCGTACCCATAGCCTGCTTGCAGGCGGTGGAGGGTGTTTTTTCGCGCAGCAAACGGATCATCGCCGCCATATTGGCCGAGCGTGATTGAGACCTGGGATCGAATGACAAATGGAGGGGGGAGGGGGGTGGGGGAGAAGCAGATCTGAAAGACCGCCTGCACGAAAGCCCCTGGTTTCTGAGTACAAAAGTTAGATCCCGTCCACCAGCGGACGGGGTATATGATTGGCTAAAACGGTGTCAATCAAGCTTATCGCGGCAAGTGTTGAAAGCAAGAACTGAAAGGAATATGTGTAGCCTTGCGAAGCGGCGTAACTAAAATAAGTGTTGTGTACTGAGCTTGCAGTTGATAAAATATGGCGAGTAATACAAAAGGCTTTGTCTTTTTTGAAGACTAAGGTTAAGTACGCTATACCCTGGTTGCAGAAGTTTTCTAGAGAGAACAGCCACGGAGAAAGAGCCGCGAAGGCGGCGATCGGCGAACTGCGAGAGGTTTGTTTTGTTTGTTGTCGAGTTCTCTTTTCGCAAGTTCGTAAAACCGTAAATATCAGGCTCTGTATATAGCTTCCTCCTGCTCCGTTTTCAAAGTTATCTCCTTCGCCTTAACCCTAGTTCCAGAGGTTTTCTAGAGAGAACACAGCTGCTCGCTTCTTTCTCCGCGGCTGGGTAAAGGTACTTTGAAAACAGAGCAGGAGGAAGCTATACAGAGCCTTTATTTTGTCTTAGAATTTAACAACCTGACCTGTGAATTGTGACCTGTACTTTAAACTTGCCGTTCTGGCTGTGCTTTCGACAGGCTTTGGAAAGAGTATGATATTTACGGTAAACTAGAGAGAACTCAACAACGAACCGTGATTTAATTCGCCACTGAAAACTATTGTTGTCGACCAAATTGCAGAGATGCAATCCGGCTATTGACTTCACGGCCGTTGAACTAGGAAATAATCAGAAACCACCTCAAACATTTATGCAACGGTCATCCATTTCTTTCGGCAAACATTCACTAAGATGGACTTCGAGTTGTCAGAGAAAGACGATCACAACATTTACCACGAGTTCTTCAATATCGAGTTCCAGACAAAACATTGTCTGCATCGGAGTTTTCTTTGAAGTTTAGAGATTTTTTCGATCCTGTATTTATCTTTATGCGAGCTTAATTCTTTTAAGAAAGGAAGCAGCCGCTTTTATGGCACCTCTTCTGGGAGTGTCTTCTGGTTTGCCAGACTGCGGTGCTGGACGGCTTTTTGAAGCAGCTTGTATTAAATGTATGTATTTCGGAGGATTTGCAACGTGAAACTCTTTGAGAGACTGATGGGGCGAACGCAACAAGCTAAAACCGAACTGTCTACATATATTTCTAAAGTGGTACTGTCGCAGTCCTTTCCATGGAGAACTTTGAACAAAAATAGCTGGTTTTATTGAAATTTCCGTATCTGAGAACCAATTTTACCAACATTTTGCATTGCATTTGACAGCGAGCGAAGTTTGTTTTGAATATTGCACGCATTTCAATCAAACCAAATCAAAATTGGCAGGCTGTCACACGTCGACTCCTATTGGTCAATTAAGAATGAGTTACAAGTTAACGGAAATCATGTGCGTGGTGGGCGGATACTCAGAAACCAGGGGCTTTCGTGCAGGCGGTCTTTCAGATCTGCTTCTTTTCCCCCAACCCCCTCCCCCCTCCATTTGTCATTCGATCCCAGCTCTCAATCACGCTCGGCCAATATGGCGGCGATGATCCGTTTGCTGCGCGAAAAAACACCCACCGCCTGCAAGCAGGCTACGTACCCAGAGCTCGTCTCACAGAGAGAGAGCTCTGGTAAGAGCCATTTTTTGGTCCTTGCTGATTGGCTGAAATGATAACGCATGCGTAAGAATCAATCGAAATACTTAACCGTGATTGGATAATTGTTACTTGTCATGTAAATAATAAAGTTCGCGCATAGGGCATGCTGGCCGAAGTACAGAGAGGCTCGTCGAAAATGGCGGATTGAGATTTGTGAAGCCACCGAATGTAAAGAAAAGAGAAATATCAACGTAGAACTCTGTTCTGAATAAGTTCAAGCTATTTCTGTGGTTGCACAGGAGCGTAAGGACTGTCTTTGTGTTTTTCCTACCGCTACGGGATACAGAAACCACTTGTTTACCAGCTTCTGGCGTCTGCAATTGTCTCCGAGTTCGACAGTGCAGCTTTTATACAGCTTTGAACAGTCGTTTATATCCCCTTTGTCTTTGGATGCTATACAACGGAGGACCAGATATATATAAGTGAACTCCTGATTACCATGCAGTGATGATCAATCAACAATCAAAGGCAATAAGGAATTTTATCGACGAGGCCAATTCTTGGACGGTCATGATCACAGATCAGTAGTCTTAGCCTGAAAATTATGCATGTACAGCTGCCTTCTCAGCTCGTTCCAAGGGTCCACTCTGCTGTATTTCAGCAGATTTCAGGCTGAGGCTTAATACTTTATATTTAAATTTATACACAGCATTCATATTTAGATTAGAATTAGTTTTTCTTGTTGAAACTGATTGGTACTGTATACTATTGGATGTGGGTAGAAAAAGAAACGAACCTTTGAATTTCAAGCATTGTGTATTTCACAGTTCTGGTGGTGACTTATTTTTATTATCAACATGAATATTTTGCAGTGTCTTGCTGGATTTTTGTCTACCGTTAAACCTGGGCTTTCAATCAATGGCTTAGTTGCAGAATAACCCCCTCTACTCAAAATATCACTTGAAAACTGAGTTTCTCTAGTACTTAGGGGTCATCAACAAATAAAAAAAATTCTTACCATCTGGGGTGGAAGGGTATTGGCCTGGGCATTAAGAAAATAATTTTTTTGGAACTTTAGGAATAACTTTATTACACAATTTTATATGAAGTGTATGTTAAGGGTAGCAGGGCTTAACATCCAAATGAGAGTAAGATTTTTAAAATTTGTGTATGACCCTTAATAATACAAGATGCAAAAAACTGTATGATGAATGATTACCAGTACCTGTCAAGCCTTATAACAAGAATAAGCATCCAGTATCTGAATATCATAGAGTAAGTTGCAAAAGTAATACCGTAAATTATTATTATAAAACTTGTTAATAATTAATGAAGGAAAACAAAGAAAATTAATGTTTCGAGTTGTTTTGGCACTTGGACTTCAACACTTGTTTACTGAGTAGTTGTAAATCTAATACAGATTCATCTTGATTTATATAAACTTGCTGTGATTTTAATAATTATAAACCATATACTCTGGCTCAAGTTTGTAAATCTGATAAAACATGGCCACTTGCTCTGTATCTATTACAAACTAAAAAATCTAGTGTCTATCCAAGTTAGTGAATTACCCTTTGTCATACAGGTAGATCAGGCTTGGCTTTTAGGCCTTTAGCCATCTGAATACTGTCAACAAGATGAGAACCAATGTTATCATCCATAGATCTGAGCCAATTTTGATTACTTTTAGATTATTATACTATTTCGAACACTCATTTCAGTGTTAGATCAAGGGTTCCAAATAGTTGCCAAGAAACAATTACAATGTAATCCCAAGGGCTGTAGCCCTGATGGATTTGTTGTTTCCGAGGTTTGGAACCCCTGATCAAACTGATGCAATCACTTTTCATACGTCGAATGACAATACCTGTATTCTTGGGTCATTAGGAAGTATTGTTTACCAGTATTTTGCTGTTTAACTGTTATTGATCCCAAGAATTAAAATTTCTCCTTTGTTAAACACAATTTTCTGCTGTGGCCACATCAGAAGACTTGGAACATTGTAGGCATTGTATGCGAGTGGTTTAAGCACTTAATTATTTTCTGAACAGTAACAAAATTGTAATTTTATCTTCAAGGTGAAAGGAGCCTGGGGCCAAGTGTTTCCATGGCAACATGAGTTCCATTGTTATGTGTATTTTCTTTAGTACTACATATGTGCAAAGTTTCAATTGTTTTTACCCACTATTTGCCGAGATTTTATTCGTTTTGTGATTTGTCTCCAGGCTGTATTCATAAATCATTAGGAAGTATTTGCCTTGTTGCATACAATATTATTGACAATTGAAGGGGTCCATGCAAGAATAACATAAGTGACTTCTGATAAAATTCCAAATTATTTTTGATGTTCTTTGTTTTCTGAGATAATTTAGAACTTGATCAAAAGTCTCTTATGCTGTTCTTGCAAACCCCTTCAATTATAATAATTTTCTCATGGTCATTTCAACAAAATAATGGTCTGATAGTATAGTAGGCACGGCAGAAGCTAGCAGTCAGGAGCATAAATCACAAGGACGATGGTTTGAGCCACACTCTAGATGCTGATTTTTATTTCCATCTTGTCCTTTACTTCCCTTCATGTAAAGTCATACTTACATTGTAATATTATAGCTTACTGGAAGTCAAAATTCAAGTGTCCTAATTAGTGTTTGAACCTTGATCTGGCATTTCATTGGATATCAAGAATCACTAACTGAGTACTAGTGATCTTGATCAGACTGTCATTTTGGATTGGATATCAAGATTCAACAATTGATGCATGTGACAAGTCAGTGCCATCATAGTTAATAGAGTGGAATGGTTATGAAACGCAGCGACCTTCTTTGTTATATGTCTTTGTTAGCTTTTTTCAACCGTGACCCTGCACAAAACACAATAGAAATTCCAATGTGTTAATCAATCAGCCAATAGAAACGTGTGAGTTCAGTCGTTCAGGGGACGCTAATGAACTATGACCCTGCACAATCTTTTGTCTTGCCCCCTTCCAACATAAATCTCAGCGCATTTGTTAGCCCCTTTGAAGTTTGCCGGGTTTCATAACCATTCCACTCTATTAACTATGGTGCCATACAGCCTTTACCAGGTATGAAACCTCATGCACATGAAATTTGCTGCTTCCCTCATTAATTATTCATGAGTCTGAGAAATATATTTACAGGACATTCAATCTCGTCTGCAAAATAAGATTTAAAATGTATTAGAATATTACATATACATGTAGTCCACATTATTATAACAGTTAACTACATGACCAACTTTGTGCTGTCACCATCAGTTTTAAAGTACAAAATCATTATTGGGAACAGATGGTTGGTAGAAAAATAACGACGGCATAATGCTATCTAGATCAGAAAAAGCACATGGCATTGACACGATCTGCCCTTTACAGGGCTATCAACTAATTGAATAGAAACCCCTCACTCCCTCGTTCAATGTCCAAACCATGTGATTACAACTGCAGTTACTTATTAACATTGACAGGTCAATAATTTCTTAATGTTTGTAGGTTCCAGTTGTATTAATCCTTTCAGATTTAAATAATCAAATTCTCAAAGAAAACAGCAGAAACAAAAATTTGAACAATATATTACATTCACTGTACTTCACAATCTTAATAAATATAGTGATACTTACTGCCACATCATCCATTGTCATTAATGTGCCTACCAGAGATCCATTGGTTCCTGACACAAAGTGGCCTTTTGAAACCATGGTTGGTACATTAGCATAATAATTGTAATGTTTATCAACACGAAGTATCGCTATAGTGTTGTTTCAATAATTTGATTGGTACATTATTAGCCAGACAGGTAGTTATTCAGAAACTTGTATTACAGTTATAATAATAGTATTTAGAAACATGTTTTCTTTTCAATCTTGGGAGAGTCAGGTTTGTAGTGGTTATTCCTAAATAAATTTAACTTATCCACTTTCCCAAAAATGACTTGTGTTAATTGCCAGTGCAGTCAGTCATTCAGGGGAATTTCATATGTCAATACATGTTTTGGTGGCTGCATATTTATTTATAGAAATCCTACTGAAATACACGTGCAATGCAGCCATATATAGACACTTCTACGTTTGGGTGTTGTTTTTAGCATGATTTATAGGTCATCGACTCCATATAAATTAAGCTGTGATTTTCTTTAGATTTTCTGGCTCGAAGGCAATCGAGCTTGCTCATAGTTATATAAATCAGTAAGCTTAAATAATATGCAGCTTGCCCAAGAAGTTCCAGCTTATTTTCCTAAGTTTGCTTTGCTTTTCCCCCCAAAATCATTTATAGTGAAAATCAGTTCTGCTATTAACCTTTGCAGTATTTCTGCCTTCTGGTCCCGACTGCATCGTCGATTATTTTATGGCTTTGTGCCGGAGTTCCCATCTTTTTCCTTGTACTGAGTAGACTGGTGGAAGGAGAACTTGGGTTTCGACTGTTCCAAACGCTCCTCATATCTTCTGCCATCCTGGGACTATCGATTTTTCATGGCTTCCTTTTTGTACGAGTGGTTTTATTTTGACCGGAAATCGACTTCATTTCCTCGTTTTCGAAAAATGATTCCTACGCATGCGTTTTGTTTTAGCCAATCAGCAAGGACCAAAAAATGGCTGTTACCAGAGCTCTCTCTGTGAGACGAGCTCTGGGTACGAGACTGGATGAAATGCAATCTCGTTCCCAGAGCCAGCGCGTTTTTCGGCCAGCGGTGACCAAACGCGTTGGCCAGAAGATCGCGGGCTCTGGGAACGAGATTGGATGAAATGTTCGACTGAATGAAGCAGATGGGTCTGGAAAAAGCTTCCTTTTCGGAAATTTATTCGCCTACCAATGGACCTAATTAGCAACGAAAGCATCTGACCGAGAAGACCCTGGGGACGAGGTTGGCTAGAAAAACTTCCATACAAACTACAGTATACGTAAAATAATTAGCATATCATCCGTTTATTGCTCTAATTTGGTGTCGAGTGCGCACGCGTGGGATTGGTTGGAGAAGTGAAAGATTGATTACAACTTGTAATGACTTCTCATTTGTAGAATTAAGAAAGTCATTTGAAATTTCGTCTTACAGATGTATGAAAGAATCGGAGTGTCAGTTTGAATGTTGATTTACCCGTACATCCGGGAAATATTAAAGTCTGACTGAGTAAATTGACAGACTGAATTGAGTTGCTAGAAACGTGAATAGCGAAGTGAATAGCGTTCATTTTCTTCAAGTTCTACGAATACACTTATTTCGAAAAAGTTGTCCCGTACAAACAGCAAACGGCAAATGAGAAGCGAAATTCCAGAAATAGATTGTCGTTATAATCGTTATAAATTTCCAGCTGTGCGAAACGGATAAACTACAGTGTAATTGGAAAATCGATTCGCAGGAGACCATTAATATTCGTTGTAAACAAAGCGTAGAATAGTAGACTCACTATCTGTCTTATGTATACTAGTGATCATAGTGTTAATTTTAGTTTAATTTAGTCTATTTTTAGGATTTAGATTTACTTTTAATAGATTACTTAGCCATTAATTATATAAGTACTCTTGTAAGTACATCATGTAATTTTAATTTGTAAATTGAGGACAATTCAGCTGGTTTGTCCGTTGCAACCCTTAATTTGAATAAAGCATTATTATTATAGTGGTGTATTAGCCTGGACGTTAAGAAAATATTTTTTGAATTTCAGGAATAACTTTATTGTACAATTTTATATGAAGTGGACTTTATGGGGAAAACAATTGATTTGTCGACGACCCCTAATAATAACTGAAAGTAGATACAAAAATACTTAATTCGGATTGGCTGAGCATAAACATCTTTTAAAATCACTAACATGATAAACAATCGATATCTTGTAAAGCAGTCTATGGACTTCTCTAAAGCCTTCCATAAAGTTAAACACAGTATCTTATTCGATGAGCTAAAAATACTACCACTGCATCCTGTCATTATAAATGTGTGCACGATATTTTTTTTAGCAGTGTGAGTTCTGCAAGAATTTTTTTTTTAAGGCGATACCTCTGCACGATTTTTTTTTTCAGTGCACATTCTATAGATATTTTTCAGTGTACATCCTATATAGATTTATAGCCTGTGAATACAACCATAATATAATATAATATAATAATAATAATGTTATTTATAGCAGAGAATATGTCTCCGAAGAGTTTTTTCAATAGAGCCCTGCATAACATAAATAAGAAACAAAAATAAAAATACATGAATAATCTAGAGTTAAAAACTAGGCTAAAAATACATTTATAGAGTGACTAGAGCTAAAATTTATGAGGCAATTCAAAAACATGTCTTTTGACATTTTGTTTAAAAAGAGTTAGGGATTCGATTTCTCGCAACGAATTATCTAAAGTATTCCATTCACTAAAACCTTGGTACAATAAACGTTGTTTGCCATAATTAAGCTTGATTATTGGAAGTCTAAAATCGTTCTTTCTTCTTGTATTATACATGTGAATGTTCTTTAAGATATTAAAATCATAATCAATGAGTCCATGTAACATACTTATATATTAAAATATGACGATGTACAAGACGACGTTTGGTACGAGTAGGCCAATTGAGATTTGACAAGGCTTGTGCTGAAGAACTTTAACCAGGTAAATTCAAGAATTGTCTTGGCCGCTTATTTTGCAAAATCTGAAGATCGTCTATGAGGGTTGAGTTGTATTTGTCACCCCATATCGCATCAGCGGTAGTCAAAAAGTGGACATACTAAACTATCATGATACAAAGTAAGGCGTGTCTCGAGGGGCAATAAGTGCCGGATACGCTTGGCCAGACCAATCCTTTGGTTTACTTTAATAGATAAGGCCTCTACCAGGTCATGCGAAGTCATATACTTATTAATTATAATACCGAGGTACTTGATATTGTCAGAGCGTTCGAGGGGCACGTTGTCTATAATGACATCGATGCTAAAGCAAGATTTCAGTTTATGTGGACTACCTATTAACATAAACTTAGATTTAGAAGTATTCAAAGTCAGGCGATGTATACGAAACCAAGAGGCCAATTTTGCCAAGTCATGATTTAAGCAATGTTCGATGTCATTGATAGAAGGACGGCTACAGTACAATTAATGTATATCACGCGGTGTCATCAGCGTACATGGTCACTTGGCAATGATCTACAGTAAGAGGAAGGTCGGCATTGACGTAAACCAAGAACAAGAGAGGACCGAGAATACTCCTGTGGCACGCCAACTCCCACTGAGCACGAAGAGGACTGAGAGTCGCCTATTGCAGTTATCTGGTGTCGGTTATCAAGGTAGGAGGTAAACCAATTTACAACTTCACTGCAAGACCAATGGCCTTGAGCTTTGTCAGCAAAAGGTTGTGGTCCACAGTCACAAAAGCCTTGGACAGGTCTAAGAATACTGCACCAGTCACCTTGCCATTGTCCATGTGTCGTAGAATGTTGTCAGTGAAGTGTGCTAAGCCAATTTCAGTAGATAACCTCGGGCGGAAACCAAACTGATTAGGTGTGAGGATTTTCTCTTACGAGAGATAGCCGTAGAGTTGTTGATGTACAGCCCTTTCAAGAATCTTACTTACATCAGGTAGAATATAATTGTGATAGGCCTGTAATTGTTAAAATCAGAGTGATCGCCGGATTTAAACAGGGCGGTAACTTTTCCTTGTTTCCAGATGGCTGGGAAAATACTTGAGTCCAGAGAACGATTAAACAGTTTGGTTAAAACTGGTCAGGAGTCATACACACAGCCGAGTCAAAACAAAGCTCTCGGAAATGTTCGAAAAGCGAAAGACAATTTCACTGTTATTTGTCCTAGCTGGAGTAATGATGTCAATGGCGTCGACCAGAGATTGAACCTTTGCTGCTAACAAAGGTCTGATTTAAGTCAGGATTCGTTAATAGATTAATATTTAAATATAACTTAGCTTTAAAACCACAATCACATGAAATTCACAGCTAACTAACTTTCTTTTTCTATCACTATAAGTTGTCACAAATGAAATGTATGTTTTCGTTTGGTAATAAAGACATTATTATTATTTTTATATTATTATTATTATTATTATTATTATTATTATTAACAGCAGTGCTAATTCGATGCAAAAACTAGCTAAGTGGCGTGAAATACGGCCGCCTCCACCTTGGAACAGACAGACAGACAGTCGTTTAATAGTTATCCACGGTTAAAAACATAAGTTGTATACGAAAGGCGTATCTTTGCAAAAGTAAAATATGTACATTAAGAATTATAAAAGTAATCATGCAATAAAACTGTTTTACATGTTTGCCGTATGAAGGTCTGCAGCGAATATTTAGCACATCTCTCTTGTCGTTTACATTCTTCTAGTTGAAATTGAACGGACTTTTCATAAGCCGCTCGAAATCAAGAATGCTGCTTCTCTGTCACGGTAGAATAAGTAGGCTCCATATAAGAGCCTGCAGAAGATCGTCCGTGAATATCTTTGAGGCAAAGAGCAGAAATGAAACATGCATGTTGAAGCGCTTGTTGGTGTTTAAGGGGTGGACCATTAGAAATCCTGGGAGGGGGGGTGGAAAACTTTTTGTGCACGATATTTTTTTTAGCAGTGTGAGTTCTGCAAGAATTTTTTTTTTAAGGCGATACCTCTGCACGATTTTTTTTTTTTTAGTGCACATTATATAGAGATTTTTCAGTGTACATCCTATATAGATTTATAGCCTGTGAATACAACCATAATATAATATAATATAATAATAATAATGTTATTTATAGCAGAGAATATGTCTCCGAAGAGTTTTTTCAATAGAGCCCTGCATAACATAAATAAGAAACAAAAATAAAAATACATTAATAATCTAGAGTTAAAAACTAGGCTAAAAATATATTTATAGAGTGACTAGAGCTAAAATTTATGAGGCAATTCAAAAACATGTCTTTTGACATTTTGTTTAAAAAGAGTTAGGGATTCGATTTCCCGCAACAAATTATCTAAAGTATTCCATCCACTAAAACCTTGGTACAATAAACGTTGTTTGCCATAATTAAGCTTGATTATTGGAAGTCTAAAATCGTTCTTTCTTCTTGTCAGTGGCGGATTCAGGGGTGGTTACGGGGGTGATATGTCACCCCCCCCCCCCTTTTGGGCCAAAAACAAATTCTGTATAAGAATTCGTAAAAATAAAATACATTCGTTCAAATTTTGTAAGAAATTTCGCACCAGAAACTGTACCGGTCAAAATAGTCACCCCCCTTTTTCAAATCCTGAATCCGCCACTGCTTCTATTATACATGTGAATGTTCTTTAAGATATTAAAATCATAATCAATGAGTCCATTAACATAGTTATATATTAAAATATGACGATGTACAAGACGACGTTTGGAACGAGTAGGCCAATTGAGATTTGACAAGGCTTGTGCTGAAGAACTTTAACCAGGTAAATTCAAGAATTATCTTGGCCGCTTCTTTTGCAAAATCTGAAGATCGTCTATGAGGGTTGAGTTGTATTTGTCACCCCATATCGCATCAGCAGTAGTCAAAAAGTGGACATACTAAACTATTATACAAAGTAAGGCGTGTCTCGAGGGGCAATAAGTGCCTGATACGCTTGGCCAGACCAATCCTTTGGTTTACTTTAATAGATAAGGCCTCTACCAGGTCAAGCGAAGCCATGTACTTATTAATTATAATACCGAGGTACTTGATATTGTCAGAGCGTTCGAGGGGCACGTTGTCTATAATGACATCGATGCTAGAGCAAGATTTCAGTTTATGTGGACTACCTATTAACATAAACTTAGATTTAGAAGTATTCAAAGTCAAGCGATGTATACGAAACCAAGAGGCCAATTTTGCCAAGTCATGATTTAAGCAATGTTCAATGTCATTGATAGAAGGTCGGCTACAGTATATCACGGTGTCATCAGCGTACATGGTCACTTGGCAATGATCTACAGTAAGAGGAAGGTCGGCATTGACGTAAACCAAGAACAAGAGAGGACCGAGAATACTCCTGTGGCACGCCAACTCCCATTGAGCACGAAGAGGACTGAGAGTCGCCTATTGCAGTTATCTGGTGTCAGTTATCAAGGTAGGAGGTAAACCAATTTACAACTTCACTGCAAGCACCAATGGCCTTGAGCTTTGTCAGCAAAAGGTTGTGGTCCACAGTAACAAAAGCCTTGGACAGGTCTAAGAATACTGCACCAGTCACCTTGCCATTGTCCATGTGTCGTAGAATGTTGTCAGTGAAGTGTGCTAAGCCAATTTCAGTAGATAACCTCGGGCGGAAACCAAACTGATTAGGTGTGAGGATTTTCTCTTACGAGAGATAGCCGTAGAGTCGTTGATGTACAGCCCTTTCAAGAATCTTACTTACATCAGGTAGAATATAATTGTGATAGGCCTGTAATTGTTAAAATCAGAGTGATCGCCGGATTTAAACAGGGCGGTAACTTTTCCTTGTTTCCAGATGGCTGGGAAAATTAACTTGAGTCCAGAGAACGATTAAACAGTTTGGTTAAAACTGGTCAGGAGTCATACACACAGCCGAGTCATTTAGTAGCCTCGAGCTGATTCGGCCTAAACCAATAGCTTTGTCAGTTGTTTTCAAACCTCTTAATTGTTTAAAAACAAAGCTCTCGGAAATGTTCGAAAAGCGAAAGACAATTTCACTGTTATTTGTTCTAGCTGGAGTAATGATGTCAATGGCGCCGACCAGAGATTGAAACTTTGCTGCTAACAAAGGTCTGATCGATCGACGCTGGCTCTGTTAACTGTACTCCATCAGATTCAGATTGGATAAAGGTCGGCTGAGAGCCATTATTAGATCTTATTATGGCAAGTCAATCATTTATAGTTTTCCATAGAGCACCTGAATTTCTTTGTTTTGTCTAATCAGATCTTTGTAGTAATTTGCTTTACATTCCTTGACTTGTTTATTTACTTTGAGCCGCAGTTTTTTTGTAATGAGCCCAGTGATGTGAGGAATTTAATTTGATCGCCTTAGAATGCATATAGTCCCGGTCTTTCATTGCTTGGCTCCGATCTTCAGTGTTGTTCCAGTGCTCGCTATTAGTTCCATTGGACTACTGGCTGTTATACATATTAGAGGTCTCATTCACCAGTAGCCCGGCACTAATCCAGCAAGCCGACCTCTTGCTGGCACTGTGGGTGGTCACGGCCAGTGTTTATTGCGTCCACAGTGGTTATTTTACGTCCCCAATATTTGGAGACGGGACCGCCATTTACGTGGTCATCCGAGCCACGGCGAAGGTCTGACCATTTGCAGATGTTAGAGCAAAGGCAGCACCTTCTCCTCAGTTATTTTTAAGACCCTGAGTGTTGGTCCGACCGGGGTTTGAACCCACGATCTCCCGCACAACAGACCGGCGCTCTAACAACTGAGCTATCCGGGAGGCGGTGATTCAGGCCAAATCAAAAATGCATACCCCAAGATTTCATTATCCATGATGTTTTGCACAAGACAATACATGAAATTTTTTCTATGTGCTCTAAATTGCTGGCACAGACTCTGTAATCTTTGAAAATGTAGACATTGAAGTTTACTCAATGAAACCTGACGTTAAACTCGGTTGCAAAAACTGCTGGCATCAGAGAATAATTTGAGGCTTCAGTAATTGCAGAGAAGGTTTATTTGCCAATAATATAGCTGTTTTTTCTTGTGTTTTGCTACCGGTGGCCAGTTGATATTTCCATGACAACAGTGACTAAACTATTGTTATGAAGGTTGGGGAGGTTGTTTTCATCTGGAAATACCTGAAAATCAGTTTGGCCAGATAAAAAAAATACTTGTTTAGCGTCCACCCATTTCAATTTTTCCAGGTAGGGAGAGAGATTTTTTATTTTTATTTTTTTTCTATGTGAAGTTTATTTTGTCTTGACTAGATATTATTCACTCACCTCGTGTTGTAGAAACAAAATAGCGTCGATGTTAAAATATTTAATGCGCCGGCGCATATTTTAAGTGGTACATGTAGGGGTCTGGGTACAAGAATTGGTGTTCGCGGGCGCGTTTACATTTTCTAAAGTTTTTTTATGAAAAATAAAAAAAAATAAAAAAATTGAGATGGGGGACATTTCTCAGGTCGGGCTAACCAAGTATTTGTTTTTATCTGGCCTTACACAGACTGTGTGGGTAATCTTTAGAACTATATTTTGAATTGGTAAAACTGAATTGCTAGTATTTTTTCAAAACAAAAATTGAACAATGCATCGGTTCCTTTGCACGAATTTTTTTTTGTGCCTTAGTGCTTTGCAGGAATTTTATTTTGGGACATTTAGCCTTGCACGAATTATTTTTTTGGACTACCCACCCCCCCTCCCAGGATTTCTAATGGTCCACCCCTAAGAAATTGTTTCCCATTCTGCGACGCACGTATTCAAAATATTTCCTTTCTATTCCCTGGTTAAGTATTATTTTACGACTACCACTTTTCCTGTCCTACTACCCCAAGACTAAAACACAACGTGGGAGGTGTGTTGTGATTGGTTGCTTGATAATTGATCTTGTGATGTTAATTGACACCTGTCGTTAGCATTATAGTAAGATTCGTGCCGTCCGGTAACAGAGATTTTCTTTCTCTTCTCTCCTCTCGCAGCTTGCTGATCACCGCTTCGCGGCTCTCTCAGAAACGGAGAAAACCTCTGCAACCAGGGCATGTGTACTTCTTTTATGAACCTAATAAACAATCGAGAGCATTTTAGTTTGACTAAAAACTTGCCTTTTATTTATGAAGCTGTTGACAAACAAACTAATCTAAACATTGACGCAAAGCACCATGGGCTCGGACAGAGCTAGGGTCTTTAAGTGCGCCAATGGCAGAGGAGATTTTTTTTATATTTCGTCGATATAAACCTCCAGAGATTTGATGTAGTTCACTTTTTTATTTCTTTACCTCTATATGAACGTCGACGATACAGTCGCTTTAAGTTTGTAGTTTTTGGCGAGATCAATTAATAACCATGTTTTAGCGATATTGAGACTTTGAGCCAGATATTTACGTTTTCTAGTTCCGCATTGATACAAAAATCAAGATCTCTTTGACTTGAAGCAGCAAAGCTAATATTAGTATCACCGGCGTACATTCTTGCCGTAATCCCTCGCAGTTTAGACAGTTTGGCAGGTCATTAATATAAATCAAAAAGACTGAGTAATGGTCCAATTATTGACCGGTGAGGGACGCCACAAGTTATCGGTATTTCACTAGACATGTCGCCATTCACATTACATTTTTTGACTTCGATTTGATAGATAGGAGTCAAACCGTGCCAGGTCATTTCGGTCGCTACTAGTTAACTGGCAGTTATATTAATTCGATGCAAAAACTAGTTACGTGTCGAATGACCAAAATAAAATCCGAGAGTTCGCGGCACTACTTGAAATCAGTTGTAAGATGATTCAATACGCGAGTGACACAGCCTTCCTCTCTAGAATAAGTCCTAGTAGCAAAGCGAGCCGAGCAACACGTCAATCCACTTGCTCGAGTACGTTTTTCTGAGTATAACCTGTAGGGATTAACTTTAAGCTATATATGGCAGTACATACATTTAGATTTAGGGTCCACGCTCGATTTTTCATCCCAAATCGATACGGACCGCAACTAAACCTCAAATAATAATACAACAGTCTATTCCAAGAGCTTCGTGCAGTTTATGGAACTGTACGGGAAAAGGTGTGGTCCAACCATATTAACTGCTTATTAACCGAGCGCGAGGTTTTGACGGAGAAATACCAGTATTTCCATTTCTGGAATTGGGAGCACGCGCGCGAACATGGATTTTCCCGCCTTTTTCATTTTAGTTACGCAAAATGAAAGAGAAGAATCAAACAAAAAGAAAGTCGACTTTGATGGTTTTTATTTGTTATTTCTGAAGTCAAGAATTGGCGAGGATCAACCTTTGTAATTGTTCATACAAGTTTACGACAATATTCCAGCTTCTGAAGTGGTTAACGTCTGAGATGAATCCGATGAATCTAGAATCTTCAAGAACGCTGGCTGCTCGATCCGTGTTGGCGGCCACTCCACTCTCCAGTCTTGGATTTAAGGGCCCATTGACATATTTAAATCGGCCGTTGCTAGGGAAAGTTTGCAGCCTCGAAAAATTAGAGGTGGGAAATAATTATTGTCAAAGTAACTCCTTTGGTAAAGTCTGGCGTCATGATGACGTATTCTCCAAGGATTTTTGATCAACTAGTAATTTATGAATATTTTCCGAACCTACGGATTAAGGCGCATAAAACCGAGCATGCGTTTGCCATTACGACAAAAAAAAAATGTTTTTAGACATCAAAAATACTTTTTTAAGGATGAAAACTGACCTGTATTTTAAATAGTTGCACTGAGGTTCAATCACAACTTTACCAGGAACCCGAAAGCATTATCTGGAGACAAAAGTGTGCATGTTTGTGGAATAAACATGCACAATCAAACCAATCTTATGACTGGTTGACTTATAAAAACGCTCCGAATATCGTCAATAACCACATTCGAAAGGCCAGAAAGGCCAAGGCAGAATATTACAACACTTGTATAAATGATACAAACGGTCGCGACAAATCGAGAATGTGGAAAATCGTGAACGAGTTAACCTCGAGGAAGTCGCCCGCGACTGTTATCAATGAGCTTAAGTACAACAACAGTACTAGTCTTCTAACCGATTCTCAAGATATTTCTGAGGCTATGAATGACCACTTTACTAATATTGGTCCAAATCTAGCTGATGGCATTCCTAATAGTAGAATATCGTTTAAAACTTATCTTGATAGAGTAAATAGTACCTTTGAAATAAAGCCGGTTGGTAGCGCAGAAGTCTTAAAAAATCTAAAATAGTGTTATAGAGGCAGGTTGTTTTGGTAACACATCATTTCATGCAGATTTCTTAAAGAAGCCTCTTGGTAAAATAACAAGACCCCCTTTGGGCAGATATAAATTAATGATTATCGTTGATTATTAGAGAATTGGAACTAGCAGGTAGGGATGTTTCTTTTTCATGGATATTCGCCGTAGAGTTCATCTAAGTGAAAGGAAGCTATAGAAAACTTGACATCTCCTGAGATACAATTGGTGGCGCGGTATTAAGCTAGCAAGCGCGCGGGGTGTCACGGGAAGTCGCGTAAAGGATCAAGGGAAGGGCGAGGGGAAAGTACTTTCCTTTTTACCGTCCGTCCCGTGACACACCTAGATTGGTACCGCGCCGCCATAGTAACGACTGGGAACGAGTCTGAACACAACATCTCAGACAGACAGACATACTTTATTTATACACGGTTAAAAACATCAGTACAAAAACAGTATATAACTCAATATACACAATCTAAAAACAGTACATAACTCAATAAAAACTGGTTTACATGTTTGCCGTGTGGGAGTCCGGTAATGAGAATAGGTCGTCAACGCCCCTCTTGAAACATGAGAGGGACGTTAGTGTTCTCAGTTTATTGGGAAGCTCGTTACATAAGGCAGCTCCAGAATAGCTAAAGCTGCGTTTTAGGTAATCAGTTTTTGGCTTTGGTAGTTGTAATTTGTTGTGAGAATCTCTCATGTCGTAACTTGAGTGTCGATAGGAAAACATCTCTTGCAAATATGCTGGAGTGCGATTGTTTAAGGCTTTGTACATGACATGTGCTTTCTGCTTTGTTCGTGCAACTGCAATTTTATCCCAACCAAGCATATTGAGTAATGGCGCCAGCGAAGCAAAAGTCTGGTTTGCAAAAAGGCGATTAGCATGATGACGTGTGTCCTTTGTTGCTCTAATTTAGACTACTGTCAGATGTAGTAGAATAGACTAGCCGGGCACCCCTAACGTACCTATACTAGTTGTACACCTCGGCAAAACGTCACGTGCATGCGCTTTGGAAGAGCCGGTCGCGCGCGTGTCTCCCCAGTTTCCCGCCGAAACTAAACGGAAACGGAGACAATCACCCCTGTTTCTAATTTTAAGAACGTACGCGTATTTACGTGAAACGTTTCGCGAAAAACAAGAAAACTACATAAAAGCTAAGACTAACACTTTCAAAGGTTGAAGGTTTCTTTATTTGTAATTCACTGCGAGTTTACTAAGTAATAACATTGTTTACTAAAAAAGACCTCGGAAATTTGTATTTGAACTGCAGAGCCTTCGTTCTTTCCGCCAGCTGATCCCAAAGTTTTGCCGCGGTGTGTACTACTAGTAGCTTTTGCTTGGTCCCTTTGCAACCTCAGGGGCCATCCAACATATTAGGGAATTTAAGATCCAAGGCTACGGTTCATTACTACGGTTGGACGAGCATGAGGGATCTGGGTCGAGATGTTGTGCGCGGCCGGTCAAGTACGAAATTTCTGGCGGGAAACGGAGACATTAAGATTGTAAACACCGTCAGCTGATTTTGGTTGGACGAAAAAGTTATTTTTTTTAACTCGTCAACGTCTCTCTTGCTCTCTCTCTCTCTCTCTCGTAGCGGTGAACCGTAACTCTCGTATCTTAAATTCCCTATTGTATATCTGCCAACACTCTTGGTCGAGGTTTTCCGACTTCTAGTTTGGTGCCATATCCAAAGTCAGCTAGTTTGACCTGCACGAGTTGAGTTGTAAACAGTTTATCCAAATAGCAAAATGTAGTAAGATCATATTTTGTAAACACGAATTTTTTTTTTTTATTATTATTTTTTTTTATATATATATTCTTTATTTAATCACGGAAATCTCTTCATACATATGCTCTTCCAGAGAGCCGTGAGTCTATATTAAAACTAGTTACAAAATGTATAATATTAATTAAATATTTAATACAAGATTGGCAGAAAAGTAACTTCATACATATTTTTTTTTTTTTGCCTTTTTTTTTTACTACAACAAACACAACTTTACAAGTGCAATGGTGCAAAATTAAACAACAAAAAAAGGGCTTAACTACGAATACAAAAACATATTACAATTTACACGTGCAAATTATCCTTCAGTGATTACATTTTCAGCTCGTTTTAGCCAGTCATATATGGGTTGCCATTTCGTTTGAAATTTTTCATCTTTTTGTTTGTTGATGGCAGATTCTCTTTCAATGATTGCTTTTTTACTTAAGAGGATAAGGAAGCTTTCAAAACAGAAGG
Organism: Actinernus sp. WN-2022; assembly: GCA_030867875.1. Lineage (NCBI taxonomy): Eukaryota > Metazoa > Cnidaria > Anthozoa > Actiniaria > Actinernidae > Actinernus > Actinernus sp. WN-2022. The sequence goes on from JAOWCC010001589.1 coordinate 33,061,910, forward strand.
GCGTATTTCTTATAAAGGATGTATACATATGAAACTTTGCAATTATCAATACATGGTTTAGCAATTTGCTATTTTCAATAGGATCGACAAGACCGTACAGGATATGTGCGGTGTTTAGGTTTAACGTTTGCGATGTGTTTTTTAACCACCATTTCTTGAAATATTCCCAGAAAGTTTTGGCTTCAACACATTGGGCGAACATATGTTCTAAAGTGTGTCTCTCAACACAGAACGGGCATTGATCGCTGTCTTTTATTTTTACCTTGAAGAGGAAATCATTTGTAGCAAGAATGTTGTGGTTAATCTTGTATTGGAATATGCTTAATTTTATCTCTTTTGTAATAGCAAACGGAAGTGTGTAAATTTCTTTTAACTTATTTTCGGGTACCCCTTGGCTTTTTAATTTCCTTTGTGCGGTTGGTGCTTTGAATTGTTGCTCTATGAGTACTCCGCGAGTCTTTTTGGCCGTAATATTTTGCGCGTTTGTGAAACATTCAGGAAGGTGTGGTGCGGGTACAGGTAAATTAACTGGTAATTCACGCCCATTTACTCGCTTATACGTTTTTACTGCCCATATACAGGGCCACCTATCGGACATTTTCTACCGAATATCTGTTGTCTAAACTATTTCGAAAATTCAAGCGTGGTCTAGGTCCTTGTAAGGCAGATGCGGATTGCGGAGATTCACGATATTCGTGAGATCGTAGGTATATACGACAAACATTCGCCTCGCCTGAATTTATTTTCCATTTCCCTGTTTTTATACTGTTTGATCACTAAGTCTGACCTATGTCAAGTGAAGTATTGAACTCGTACTTCAAGTGCCTATAAGCCCTAGTTAGAAATCATTGATTTGGACGCAGTATAGTGTTTAAAATCTTTTCGAACCATTTTTGGGCGATTTATGGTCGTATGTAACATAGCTTTAAAATGCATGACAAATTCTTGAAATTACGTCATTTAAGGGACATTATGTAAATGAGTTAAACATGAATTGAGTAATAACATTTAAGTTCTTCATTTATACAGTTGTTTTTAGGTGTGACACATATAACTTACAATCTGAGAGAAAGATCTTTTAATATATGGACCTGACATAAAAACACAGGAAAATGAATTATATGCGGATAAAATGACGTCATTGAAATTTGATTCCTTAAGTAATGATCCGGCTGAGAACTATAGCAGAATCCATTGTTCTGGCTAGGGCTTATGGGAACTTTAATGACATCCCAGATTTGCAGCTGACTGTCGCTCAATAAGTAGTGAAAATCGCATGAACGCGAGTGCAACTCGTGATTTATGGGCACGAGTGATATTTTAAAAGTTCTGAAAATTGCACGAGCCTTTAGGTGGCCTTTTATAATATACAGTCGAACCTCCGCTAACCTCTGCTTTCAAGATGTAGTTGCTATGCCCACGCATGAGCTCAAACTCAAACTGAAATAAACTCTACTCATGAGAACATGTGATTGTCTTTTTCAGTATATTTCTTAGGTCATATATATATTATAAACAAAAATAGCATGATTTGTACGTGATATTTATCACTTGCTGTATTTATGCGGTGCTTTCAAGATGCAGTTGCCATGCCTACGCATCTTGAAAGCACCGCCTGCGATGTCTACCGCTGATTTGTGGACCGATCAATCTGCAGATCACATACCGAGAGAAATATTTTGAATTCGAAATTTATTTTCCAAGCCGTTTTCAAGTCGTTTGGCCTGAAACGTGGATGAGAAGTGCTTACACATCTCTGGATTTGTGTGCCGAAAGCAGAGGCGAAATCGATTTGAATTTGTTGTCGAATTTCGGCGGCGAGTGAGGTGACATCGATGAAAAGCGGCTCGAAGCTGCATACCTTGTGTATATTTGTAGCTATGAGGTAGACACGCGGCCAACGGTCAAAACCTCGAGGCCTAATAAACTGCTTTAGAAGTCCCCAAATCACCCCAAAACCACTCACAAAACTTCATTAAGTATCAATCTTTTATTATTGAAGATTTATTTTGTAGGAATCGGAAAAGAGAATTCACAAGGAGCAATTATGTAAACTCTTCCGAGATCGCTTATGAAACATACCACAGGTAACCCACAAAAGGCGGGAAATATATGTCGAGTCTGGACTGCCTGTGGTATTAGCTAGATATTAGAGCTTGGGCTGCCTGTGCTCAAAACCTCTAAAAGATTCCTATCGGAATAAAGATTGTCAAAGGAGGTTGGGGCACTTTAAACAACCAGGACGGCGACGGCAGTGACGATTGGACGTGGAGAAGTGTTCTCTGTGTTTACTCTTTCCTTTTTCCTCACAACCAGATTTTCGAAAAATATGATAGTATAGAATTCCGTTCACGCCGAACAAAAAACGGATTATCTTTCTTCATCATCATCATATTTATTTCATCAATTAAGGAATCTAATAAAGCAAGTACATGCAAGTACATGCAAGTACATACGGTCGCGTTCTCTTCCGAACGGTTGAAACGTAGGCGACTGCTTACAATTTCATGTGTAGTTATTGTGTTTTGTAATCAAGGCTATTGTTTTATGCCGTCGCCCTAGACGTTGCCGTCGTGGTTGCTTAAGTTTCCTAATTTTGAAGGACCTATCCCAGACTTGAAGCAAAACAATCTATACCTTATCCCAGATCCCGAACAGTTTTCAATTAAAATTAAACTATACGAAAGCCGTTGTTTTGTTTTTATATGGTATTTTAAGCTGTCGTATGGTCGATAGAGTGCTAAGCATGGCGCCAACGACAAGTATATCAAATTCCATACCCTTTCCCAGATCAAAACCATAAAAAGGATACCCTATCCCAGACCTCGGCAGCTCAAACTGACCATATGCTATCCCGCGGCACAACCTCCCCAGCTCGAAGGTATCATTTTGGTTGAATAACGAAGGAAAAACTACACAGTTGTACACTTGTTTATGTCCACCATTTCAGTTATCCCTATGTAGTCCACACCGCGGCAAATCGTCACGCGCATGCGTATTTGCTATTTTTTGTCCGCGCGCGGCCGCCCCCAGTTTCCCGCGAAAACTGAAAAGAAACAACAGGCACATGCCGTGATTTTAACGTTTCTGCTTAAAAGTATTCATTTGTGAACTGTTTTGTCAAAAACTAAGAAAACTACTTAAAAGCTAAGCCTAAGACTTTAACAGGTTGAAGTTTTCTTAATTTGTAATTCATTGTGAGTTTACTAAGTTATAAAATTATTTACTAAAAAAGTTGAAACCCTCGGTAATTTGTATTTGATAGCAGAGCCTTCGTTCTTTTGGCCAGCGGAGCATACCGTTTTGCCGCGGTGTGTATGTAGTCTGGCACTACATACACAATTAAAATAAATATGGCTTGCTCCGATATTATCGGCAATTATGAAAACTGAGGAATCTTTTTAAACCGTTCAGGATATAGTAGGAAGACCGTCTTCTCACAATCTCCGCCATTTTAGCAGAAATATCATTCCATCATGTACCGCATCACCAAATGCAGTACCGCTGCCAGCGACTCAAAAGTCTAATATTGCTGGTAACGATCGTGGTGCCAGAGCCACATCCGACCCAGTACTGTTACCAGCCGAGTAGCTACTGCACCATGAGTTTCTAAGCAGAAATCACGGTATAGGCTTTTCTTTTAAGAAGTATTGCTAATCTGAATTCACTAATACGTCCAAAAGTATACTGTCTTTTCAGGTCAGGAGGGAAGCTGTTAATTATTATATAAAGCGCGCCGAAATGTCTGTTTACGAAGCTGATAGCTCTCGTGTGCGGCGAATTTCGACGAGTTTTTCGCCTCAATTGACCGTGAGGAAAATATCAATCGTATTTGGTATTTTTAGTCTCGTGAGGCGAGAAACTCGCTGTGTGTGGTCAAGAGAGCTAACAGCTCAGCTTGCCGTAATCTATTGACCAATGAAAACGCTCAGCGCTCTCACGTGATTTCCAAATGGTGACATCCAGCGAAGTAATATAATGTACTTAGCAAAGGGTATACCTTAATATAGGAAATTAACGAAACCCTATATTAACGTGACAAAAATTAACACGCCATAAAATTAACGCGAATTTCTGAAAAGTTACATTTACGTACATTAAATTAACACGATTTTCCGTCCGAAATATTTTTACGTGCATTTAATTAACGCGAATTTGATGTCTTAGGTATAATAAGCTATAGCAAACTGCGCATTTTACAAGTCATAACAACAACTTCCAACAGAACTCAAAGAGGCGGCCTTGAAATACCCATTGAGGTAACTGTGAAATGGAAAGACTTAAAAGCCATTTACATTCTAAACAAGAGAGTAGAAGAAGTGAGCTACCCTGTGGGAGAGGACGATCACTACATCGACGAATCAAAAGACATTTTAAAGTCCCTGTTACTTGAAGAGGTGTCAAGTGAGTCTGAAAGTGAAGCCGACTAATATGATTTGGCATGAAATAAAGGTGTCTTCAAATAACGATGCTGTAAATTAGTGGTATTTTAATTAACGATGCTATAAATTAAGGGGCATTTAATTAACGCGAATTTTTGAAATTCGCGTTAATAACATGCTTCGTTAATTTCCTATATTTAAGGTAGCTTAGTGAAATTAACCGTGTGAGGTGAAACGGCGCTTGAGCTAACAGCTTTCTCGTGCCCGTTGGCTTAGCTAATAGCTCTCGTATGCGGTGGGCTTAACAATCAGTCCGAAACGCACGCTCTGATTGGTCAGGAGCCCTGTGTTATTAGAAGACACACACATGGATGGAGTCACGATGAATCTGACTGGATATTTTCATGGTTTTTAGTTTGCGATTATTACTGATAATCGTCTCGTGGCGCACTCCTTTGTTCTCTTCACGTCGTGACGTCAACTGTACATCTATAAGAGGACAGACGCACTGCTAAATTGGGTCTATATTTATTAAATATGAAGTTTGTACTCCCCCTTATTGAAAATTCCTTGATCCACCGTTGCTGATTAATTGCTTAGCTTGTATCACTGAATGTACATCACTCGTTTTGTTTTCTTATCAGTAACAATAATCCTGCCATCTGCAAGCACTGCTAAGTAGTAAGGCTGTCCAATGTTCTCACTCGTCTTACCCACAAAACGGCCGTCTAGTGTGAACTTCTGAATACGATGATTACCGTAATCACATACAAGTAGGTTACCGTCATTGTCGACAGCAAGGCCGTGTGGGTTACTGAGCTCACCATCTCCACTTCCTGGTCTACCTATTACATATATCCTGGTCGCTGTGTTATCTTGCTGGTCAAACACATGAATGACATGTTTATTTAAGTCAGATACGATGAACAGATCACCATAAGCTATAGTGCTCAATGGATACATCTTCTTCTCATCTCGCTCTAAACCGAACTGAAATAGATAAGTTCCGTCTCCTGTAAACACTTGAACGCGCTGATTGTCACTGTCACTGATAATAATACGTCCTTGTTCGTCTACATGTACTCCCCGCGGATAAAGGAACTTTCCCCTACCCTGACCTGGACTACCAAAGCACTTTAAGGACTTTCCAGTTGTGCTATCAAATATCTGTATCCTGTGATTGGACTGATCTGCTACCACCACGTCGTTATCGTTTAGGAATGCTATACCATGAGGATGACTAAGTTGTCCACTGCCTCGCCCCTCACTACCAAACCTATTAAGTAGCACACCCTCCATATTGAATACAGCTACACAGTGGGACTTGTCGTCAGTTATAGCAATCCTGGTATTACCTTTATTAACTGAGATACCAGTAGGATGTAACAGAGGCTCTGCCAACCCTTTCATCACAAACTCTCCAGTAATCTTCAGCTGTTGTTGTTTCACGTCCATCACCAGCGGGCTATTGGACACACGTTTACCGTTAATCTTCACATCAGCTGTGAATTGTCCCGGTACCTTGGGGGTGAATTCCACTTCATATTTCTCACCAATCCTTTCTGATACTCGTAGCAGTTTCACGTCCTCTTTAGGGCTGATGTTTACCTCTACAATATCATCAGGGTCGTTGTTTGGTTCTCTCGCAGAGTTTTTAGTAAACACGCTCAGCTTTACACCAGACTGTGCTTCAAGTTTTGATTCCACCTGTACTGTGCTCTTTACTGGGTCTGTAGGTATTGTTTTCGATAAAGAACCGATACCTACTTCTCGCAGTATAGTAGGCCCCTCACTAGGAACAAACACGACCCTAGAGTCGATCTTGGTCCAGTCTTTTTCAATGGCGATAAGTTCCTCGCATGTATTTTGTACTGAGTCTTTACTGGTCATTATCAAAAGTGCTGAGCCATATTCAAGCAGCTTGGAGACGTGCTCCCTGACACTGCTAGTTTGATGAAGTAACGACTCTTGCTCGGCTTTCTTTGTGATTACCATTTGCACCTCTTCATCTATCTGTCTCATCAAATCTCTCTTGTTTTGTTCAATGAAGGCAATCAGTTCTTCGGCTGCTTTCATCACATTTATTTTCGTTTCTTCGGCGGTTGCCTTTATCTTGCAGACGGTTTCTTCTAAAACCTTGTAGTTCGTCTGTTCTTCTGTTTCTTTTTTCTTCAAACGTTGAAGTCGCTCATACAAAATCAACTTTAGCATTTCCGCTTTCGCTTCTATGTCTACAAGGTCATGCAAACCTTGATGATCCTCTAGAATACATTTCTGACATACACAGCTCTCACATGTGTTACAGTAAAACTGCAATATTTCTTCGCTGTGTGGTGGCCTCTCGCAGTTCGACTGGCGACGAATGAGAACATTATAATCTTCCGCTTGAAGTTCTGTTAGATTAACAAGTTGATGTCCTCCCATAAATAGATTATGAGCATTCAAGCATTGCTCGCAAAGATAACGAGCACAGTTCAAGCAGTGTGATGTTAATGGATTTTGCTTTTTGCAAACTGAGCAGTTTACTCCAGAGCTCGCTTCAGTAGATGTTACGATGGACAAGACTTCAAGAATACGTGAGTGAAAGCTGCTGGACTCCAGCGAATCGAAGTCGCTACACTGCGGTAGATGAATGTTTACCTGGCACAAAGGACAACTGACAGTTTTTCCTTCATCCTTCAGCTCGGCGTGTGCAGCCAGACAATTCTTACAGAATGTGTGGAAGCATTTGAGAATCTTTGGCTCCTTCAGGGTCTCATAACACAACGAACACTCGGTTAGACTAGTTAGTGACTCCATTGCAGCTCAAAGCGAAGAGTAGAGTTTAAGGTTACTTAATATGAATACCAATTACTTACGTATTTCTAGGAACTCATGATATGAATATGAAATCACTTCCAAGAAATCCTGTCATTTGATTGACGTCATTGTGATCTGTTGACCTCTTTATTATTGTCAGAAATCTATTCCATTGTAGGCCTTAAATTATGCAATACCACCTGTCAAGCTAGTAAAACTTCATACAAACTACAAGACATTTTTGAGCATCTCAACATCTGTTTGTTGCTCTAATTTGGTGTCGAGTGCGCACTCGTGGGGTGGATTTCTGAGAAGAAATCAGTTGGAGAAGTAAAAAAGATTGATTACAGCTTGTAATGACTTATCATTTGTAGAATGAAGAAAGCCATTTGAAATTTCTTCTACAGATGTATGAAAGAATCGGAGTGTTTTGAATGTTGATTTACCCGTACATCCGAGAAATAAAGTTTGACTGAGTAACTTGCTAGAAACGTGAATAGACCACTATCTGTCTTATGTATACTAGTTATCATAGTGTTGTTTTAGGTTAATTTAGAAATTTTTTAGGATTTAGATTTACTTTAGATTACTTCAGTAGTATGTATGTAATCATGAGGCAAGTAAGCAAGTAGGCGTTTTAATGCGACTACGTAATCTCATACCTACACAAGCCAGCTTCAGATCTAGAAATCTGCTATACTACCACAGCTTACTTACTGCCATACTGTATGGCACTTTTGTCGTGCGTCAGATTGTAGAAAACTAGATCGAGTACAGGAGAGGGCCCCGGAGAGGGCACTGCGCGCAGTATATTGCAACAGATATATGGATTACAAATCACTGCTAGAAACTGCCAGGCTTCCTACTCTCTACAAAAGAGGACTTCAAGATATAATAATTGTCATGTACAAAGTCAAAAACAACCTGGGTCCCTGTTACATTCAAGAGCTATTTACACTGAGTAACATTAGTACCTATAACTTAAGAAATGCATGCGCAGACTTTAAAATCCCTAGGCTCAATACAGTAACCTATGGGAAACATAGCATCAGATATTTAGGACCCATATTATGGTCTAAATTGGACACTCAATGTAAGTGTGCTGTCCAGAACACTGACTTTACTAGCGAGTTCGTTTGTTTACCTTTTTCCTTATATATCACATCATTAGCATTTATCTATTGTTCAGTAAGTTCCCGCCATTTTAGGTCACGCCATCATTCTCGCTCGCTGATTGGCTTATTATTATCCAGGTAGTCTAGACACGTCGTGCTTGTAGATTTCCTTTTGAGTTTTTAGCGTGTTAGCCTCGGAAGCTTTACTCTTTTTTTTACCAAGCTTTATATATACTAATAAACGGCTTTAGTTTATTAACAATATTTCGGTTATACTGCTGGAGAAGGCCCTCAAGACGTGGGTTGACGGATCAGAACAGTAAAAAAGAGTATTTCCTAGGGCATTCACAGACACAAACCGCGGAAAGGATCGCCGATCCCCGATGATTTCCTCGCACAACACGGACATGGAACTCGACAATACCGTGGCTTATGATTCGGAAATCGTCACATCTTTCAAGCCTAGGGTTCAGCTTACCGAAGTCCAGCTTGCTGCTAATGGCACCTTGGAGGAACATACTCAAATCCCCGATACTTTGGCCTTCAGTTTGGGAGACAACAATGGCCGCCGCCGTCATAGCAGCGAAGGAGAAAAGGACATCGAGCCCGAGGTGGAATCGACTCGTCCCAGAAGGATTATCAAGCCTTCCGCAAAGGTAATTGAAAATAGATTCCAGTCAGATAGAGGTAAATTGGAAAATATATGGGAAAAAACAATAGTTTCTATCACGAAACTTCAAGAAATCCCCGATTCAGTGGAACTGCTTCGCTCAGCTATAAGTGACGTTCGTTCTACTTTCACTGAGTACCAGACCGTATTGTTGTCTTTAATGGATTTTACTTCTTGTGCTAGTACGCTTGAATGTAAACAAGAGCGAAGATCTATCGAAGAAACAGCAATGAATCGCAAAAAAATTGTTCTAAGCGCTATCAGTGATGCAAATGAACGGAAGAACAGTCTTTTACATGAAATAAAGTCAACTCGCACGGGATCATGGACCTCTTCGCTCTCGTCTACAGCCATGCGTGTGCGAGCCAGAGCCAACGCAGCGGCAGCGATAAAGAAAGCCGAAATGCATAAAATAAGAACCCAGATAGAATCTCAGTCAGCATTTCAGATAGAACAAGAGGAGCTTGTCTTAGAAAGGAAGAGAAAAGAGGAAGAGCTGGCTTTGGCCAGAAGAAAAAGAGACCAGGAGGTGAGGTTAGAAAGCTTACGCTTAGAGGGAGAAGCCGCTGTGGCCTTAGCACGGGCTAAAGCCATTGATGAGGAACTTGGAATCAGTTATGAAATGGAAGAATCTCAGCGCCTGGACCTTCCTCTCATAGACCCCAGACAACGGGTTCAGGACTATGTTAATAATGAAATTCCTTTCCATCACACACCTGCCAAAGAGGCACTGCCTAATCCTCAAGTGCACACTCAGCCACAAGTAACACCACCTTCGAAGGGCCTAAACCCTATGGCACCTACGTTCAGTCTCTCTCCAAATCAAGCCACTCCAGTTTCAAACTCAGATCGTACCATTATGGAATCGTACATCCAATTTATGGCTCGGCGAGAACTCATAGCTAACAAGATAGAGAAGTTTGATGATCGTCCAGAAAACTACCACACCTGGAAAGCAGCCTTCAAGAATATGATAGGAAGTGTCAATATTAGCTTCAGTGAGGAGTTGTCGCTGATGACTGAAAACACTACTAATGAGTCTAAGAAGCTTGTACAGCGGTTACGCAATGCATACATTGAGAATCCAGCTGAGGGTGTCAAAGAGGTTTGGAAGAAGCTAGGTGAACGTTTTGGTTCGAATGCAGTAATGACACAGGTACATTTGAACAAACTTACAGTATTTCCTAAGATAGGCTATAGGGACAATAAGAAATTACAAGATCTGGGAGATTTATTGTTAGAGCTGCAGTGTGCCAAACAGGATGGAAGTCTTAAAGGCCTTACAATCCTTGATGAACCACCTTATTTGAGGCCAATCCTTACTAAGCTTCCTGAAGACATCCAAGGAAGGTGGCAAAGACATGCCTATCGCTTTAAAATTCAGCACAGTGTAGACTACCCCCCATTCAGTGAATTTGCTAGGTTCATTCAAGAAATTGCTCGCGAGAGAAATGACCCATACTTGATGACAGAGGGCTCTGAGAAACCAATCTCACGCGAAGCAAGGCCTGCATTCAAGCCTGCTAGAACCCCGAACACAAGACGAGGTGTCACAGTTGCCAAGACAGATGTGTTGAACTCAGCTCCCAGCAACCCAGAAAACCAGTCTCCAACCACAGAGGACCCTAGTAAGTGGTGTGTTGTGCACAGAAAACCGCATCCTCTAAGAAAGTGTCGTGCCTTCAGAGCTAAACCCTTCAGAGAGAGAAAAGGCCTGTTGGCACAACATGGTATTTGCTTCCGCTGTGTTGCTTCATCTTCTCATCTTGCTAAGGACTGCAATGCTACAATTGAGTGCACCGAATGTCAGAGCGATAGACATATAACAGCCCTCCATGCTGGGACATACCCTCCACCGAGGCAGCCGGACACACAAGATGCAGGACAGCACGGCGAGGAGCGAGGAGAAACTCAACAACAAGGCGTGGAACTGAACAATGTCACAACTAGATGCACAGAGGTATGTGGTAACATAACCGGGGGTAAATCATGTTCTAAGATATGCCTAGCAAACGTTTATGTTGAAGGCTCCCCTAACAATAACATTAGAACCTATGTTGTTATTGATGATCAAAGCAACTATTCTCTCGCCAAGTCAAAGCTGTTTGAAGTGTTAAAGTTGGAAGGCGAAACTATCTCGTACACTCTGAAAACATGTTCAGGAATAAGACAAACCAAGGGAAGACGTGCTCAAGGTCTTATCATTGAATCTCTAGACGGCAAGAAAAGACATCGCCTTCCAGTCTTAACCGAATGTGATGACATCCCAGATAATAGGGAAGAAATCCCCACCCCAGCAGTTGCTAGAGCTCATCCTCATCTTCAGACTATTGCTGACAAGATACCTGAGCTTGACCCTGATGCTGAAGTTCTACTGCTAATCGGAAGGGACGCTCCTCCTCTTCACAAGATTCGGGAGTCACGCAATGGCCCAAGGAATGCTCCTTGGGCTCAACAACTTGATCTAGGATGGGTAGTTCTGGGGAACGCATGCATAGACGGTGCACACAAGCCAGAAGGAATCTATACCTACAAGACGCAGGTGCTCCACAATGGCAGACCCTCTCTCCTAGAACCATGTCCCAATCGCTTCTACGTAAAGCATGACACGGAGCCAGATGCTACAGCGAAACTGGTGAGTGACCAGAAGAAAGAGAGTTTCATTAATGGGAGGTTCAAGGATGGGTTAGGAAGCAAGGTGTTTGTACGCACCAAATTTGACAATAAGCTAGGTACTTCTGTAGAGGATAGGAAGTTCATGAATATCATGAAGGAAGGCATGATTAAGAATGAAGCAGGCAATTGGGTAGCACCTCTCCCCTTTTGCGAAGAGGTACATGCATCACAGCTCCCAAACAATCGAGAGAATGCGCTCAAACGCCTCAAATCTACTCGCCGCACTCTGGAGAGAAAGCCGCAGATGAAAGAACATTATTTTACCTTCATGCAGAAAGTATTTGACAATGGTCATGCCGAACCAGTCCCATACAAAGACTTAGTATCTCGCGATGCATGCTGGTACTTGCCACACTTTGGTGTTTACCACCCCCAAAAACCAGAAAAAATCCGTGTAGTTTTTGACGCTGCAGCCGAAAGCGGTGGAGTTTCCCTGAACAAGCTACTACTTTCAGGTCCTGATCTTACCAACTGCCTACTAGGAGTTCTCATACGTTTTCGCTAGAACCCTGTGGCCTTTGTAGCCGACATTGAGCAGATGTTTCACTCTTTCGTCGTCCAAGAGAACCACAGAGACTTCTTACGGTTTTTCTGGTATAAGGAAAACAACCCTGATGGTGAGATAATAGAATACAGAATGAAAGTTCATATCTTTGGGAACACTTCCTCACCTGCAGTTGCCACGTATGGCCTGAGGAAAACGGCTGAGGTTGGGGAAGCAGAGTTTGGTTCTGATGCCAGAGACTTCGTAGAAAGGAACTTTTATGTGGATGATGGACTTAAATCTGTACCTGAGCCTGCAGAAGCTATTGATCTGCTCCATCGAACCCAAGCCATGTTAGCTACTGCGAATCTACGCCTACACAAGATAGCATCTAGCCACCCTGAGGTAACACAAGCTTTCCCCCGTGAAGATCAAGCCTCAGACCTCCGTGACCTGGATTTCAGCCAGGATGCCATACCAGTCCAACGATCACTAGGCGTCTTCTGGGACCTGGGGACAGACACATTCACGTTCAGAGTGTCCCTAGGAGAGAAACCATTCACAAGGCGGGGTGTCCTGTCTATCACGAACAGCCTGTATGACCCCCTAGGGATTGCAGCTCCAGTTGTCATCAAAGGCAAGCTTCTCCTCAGATCGATGACAACACAACTTAGTCACTCACAACCAGAAGACTGGGATAAACCGCTACCTGAAGAGCATAAGCCAGCCTGGGAAGCATGGTGCCAATCGCTACTAGCTCTGACAGATCTCAAAATTCCACGCTGTTATGCCACTAGACCTCTCGAAGCAGCAAGTCGCACAGAGCTCCACACTTTCTGTGATGCATCTAACGTAGCCATTGGAGCAGTCTCCTACCTAAGAATGATCCAGCCTAATGGGCAAATACAAGTTTCCTTTCTACTTGGTAAAGCAAAGCTGACTCCACCTCGTGCCACAACAATCCCTCGCCTAGAGTTATGTGCAGCAGTTCTGGGAGTGGAGCTAACTGAGTTGATCACTGAGGAAATAGAGAGACAACCAGACACTGTCACCTATTACTCAGATAGCAGAGTTGTCCTTGGGTACATCACTAATGAGACGCGTCGATTCTATGTCTATGTAAGCAACCGGGTGGAACGAATAAGGCAATCCTCCACTCCTCACCAGTGGCGTTATGTAGCCACTCACCTCAATCCAGCTGACCTAGCTACACGGTCAGTGGAAGCTTGTGACCTCAAGAACACCACGTGGCACACAGGCCCCAAGTTTCTTTACAGTCAAGACACATCTGCCGATACACCAGTAGGCAGCTCAGCTTCCTTGGAATTCATGGAAGACGACCCTGAAGTTCGCCCAGAGGTAACAGTTCTAGCCACTCAAACACAACCAAGCAACAACCTTGGATCAAGACGCTTCTCCAAATTCTCGCAGTGGGTGACCCTTGTGAGAGCGATCGCCAGGTTAATTATGGCTGCACGCACTTACAGTCGAGGAACTCAAGCCAACCAAGATCACCACGAAGACCAGAATACAGTCTCCTGTACCCAGGCTCTTGATCGTGCAAAGACTGTCATCATCAAGACCGTACAATATGAAACCTACGGGGATGACATTGATCGCCTCAAGAATGCTGAAAGGCTGTCGAAAACAAGCCCTCTCGTAAAGCTCAGCCCAATTATGGACTCAGAGGGACTTCTACGTGTTGGTGGCCGCCTGGAAAGAGCTGATCTCACCAATGAAGAGCGTCATCCTCTGATCCTGCCAAGCTCGCATTACGTCACAACTTTGATAGTCAACCACTTTCATGCTAAAGTTCAGCACCAAGGACGTCACTTTACCCTCGGCTTGATCAGGAGTAGTGGGTTTTGGGTTATAGGAGGCAAAAGGCTTATAAACAGCACTATCGACAAATGCATCAAATGTAAGAAGCTGAGGGGTCAACGTCAGCACCAGAAAATGGCCGACCTACCAGTTGAACGCCTTACTCCTGCTCCTCCTTTTAGCTACGTAGGACTTGACGTCTTTGGTCCCTGGATGATATCTGCTCGACGTACTAGAGGAGGACTTGCCCACAGCAAACGCTGGGCAGTGCTGTTCACCTGTTTGACGACAAGAGCTATCCACATCGAGGTAATCGAATCTTTAGACACCTCGAGCTTCATCAATGCGCTGCGCAGATTCCTAGCTCTTCGAGGACCTGCTATCCAGCTTCGCTCTGATTGTGGCACCAACTTTGTTGGAGCGCGCAATGAACTTCAGGCATCCCTCAAGCAGACAGATATTGGAACCATCCAGACATACCTACTTACAGAAGGATGCGAGTGGATCTTCAATCCTCCACATGCGTCGCACGCTGGAGGAATCTGGGAGCGTATGATAGGAGTGACAAGAAGAATCTTGGACTCTATCTTTGCTGACCTAGCACCTAACCACCTCACACACGAGGTCCTGTCGACGCTGATGGCAGAAGTCACAGCTATAGTCTGCCAGACCTTTGGTTCCAGTATCCAGTGATCCAACTATGCCAGAGGTCCTCACCCCTGCGACTCTGCTCACTCTGAAGCCCCAAAGTCTGAAGGCTTTGCCAGGGGACTTCACTCCCACAGATCTCTTTAGCAAACAGTGGAGACGTGTTCAGTATCTTGCCAATGTGTTTTGGTCCAGATGGCGTAAGGAATATCTGCCAACACTACAGCCAAGAAGGAAATGGCAGCAAGAGATGGGCAACCTTGAAGAAGGTGATCTGGTACTTCTTCGCTCTAAAGAAGTGCCTAGAAACGACTGGCCCCTTGCTAGGATCTCTAAAGCCTTCAAGAGTGCTGATGGGAAGGTACGGAAAGTGGAGCTGGTGACGTCCAGGGATGGGTCTAAAAGATCCTACCTCAGACCAGTGACTGAGGTCGTGTTGCTGAAGACTGAGAAAGAGTTCGACAGAATGAAAACCACAGCCGGTTGAACTATCTTATTGGACCTTAATATAGGTGTTCCTCATAAACACTCCAGTAATTGGCCATGTTACACATTAGTTAGTGGTATTTTTACATACCAGGCGAGGAGTGTGCTGTCCAGAACACTGACTTTACTAGCGAGTTCGTTTGTTTACCTTTTTCCTTATATATCACATCATTAGCATTTATCTATTGTTCAGTAAGTTCCCGCCATTTTAGGTCACGCCATCATTCTCGCTCGCTGATTGGCTTATTATTATCCAGGTAGTCTAGACACGTCGTGCTTGTAGATTTCCTTTTGAGTTTTTAGCGTGTTAGCCTCGGAAGCTTTACTCTTTTTTACCAAGCTTTATATATACTAATAAACGGCTTTAGTTTATTAACAATATTTCGGTTATACTGCTGGAGAAGGCCCTCAAGACGTGGGTTGACGGATCAGAACAGTAAGGTACTACCTAATTTAAAAAAACTTCCGTAAGTGTATAAGAAAGCTAGATGTCGCTGACCAGTTTACAGACAAGTGCAAGAACTGTTTCCTATGCACTAATTAGATTAAAATTAAAACAATTTTTTACGTAAAAGATAAAGAATTCGTGGCCGATCATTATCCGATTAACAAACTCGAGCTGAAAGCGAGCGTTTGTAAATCGGACAAAGATCGGCCACGAATTCTTTATCTTACTTATCAAACGTCTAGATGTAGAGAGCCCGGTTTTCAGTTAATTTGGCGATACGACTTAAGTTTATGTAAATCAGGACGAAATCTGTATTAGATTTAAAGATCATGCACTTATCGGTCGGTGATTTCCTTTGTTTTTGCTTCATGAATTATTAATGAATTTGGTAACTACATTTAGCCTACAACCCCTGCCATTTAAGTCGGACCTCTTTAGGAATTTCCGGCTATTTTTAACATTATCTCCTCCATATCTGGCCTCATAAGAAATAGACAGTTTGAATAGAATAGAAATAGTTTGCACCTGAATGGCTTCCCGCGTCAACGCCAAAATCTGATTGGTCTAAATGGATAGGATGACGAAGCAAGATCTAGAGCCAGTGAGATACAGGTGCATTTGCAGCTCGCCAGAGGTCGTTTGCACCCGATACACGCGCGTTTTCACGAGGGCGGTTCTATATTTGGACGCGTATTTTGCTCATATTTTAAAACTACTTTGAATGCTTCTCAGCCTCGCAACACCCAACTGAGGGCGGGAGGGATGCGCTGATTAGCTAATTCTTGACACCTTTGTTCTTCTTTGCCCTAATAGCACAGTTTCGACATACAGCTATTTCATAACACGTTGTCCGTCAATTTGACTCAAACCTACGCGATCAGACCGAAAGGGAGTATGGGATAGGATATCAGATTTAAATTCTGAAATCGTCAAGTGAAGTCCTGCCATATTGTTGGTTGCTTGATTTAGAATGCACAAATGTATCGTTTGCCGTAAAATTGACCGTGTACCAGCTTCTACCCAGGCTCCCTTTCGGTCTGGACGCGGAGCCTTAAGTCAAATTCACCGACAACCCGGCTATTGAATATCTATGTGCTTCCCTCGTCGCGTACACAATTTTCAAGGAGGCACCGCGATAAATTATATTTATTCTATTCTCCGAGAATAGAATAGATCAAAAGTCCATCACCAGAAGTCTCGGTTTACGGTATAATCTATTTTTAGAAATCTATACTCGCTTAATCGATCACCTAATAGACCCTTTCAGCTTGCCTGTTTGTTGCCCCATTTCAGACCACGTGATAGTTCTCCAGAGGATTCAGTGCTTTGTTTTCCAATTATAGAAGTTGGTACATTGCCTCTTGGGATACAGAAAAACTAAGGCCCGATTCAAACGTCGAACTTTTCATGCGCCGAACCTAATTAGATCAAAAGACGCCGTCTAATTATCTATTGTTTCAATTGCGTTCGGCGCATGAAAAGTTCGACGTTTGAATAGCGCTGCGCACAGTTTCTAAAAATAGATTGTCTGGCACGAGACCCCCCGCAAGGGTCAGACAAACATGGCGCGAAATACAGCGTTAGTATGGGAATCAGATGCCAAATAATTTCCGTAAAATCGAGTGTCTGAAATATTCACTGTCAGCAAACTTAAGCTACCAGGTAAAAGATTAACTGATCAAAATTTGAGGGATGTAGCTGTGCTGGGAAGCGTGCAATCGTGTTTTCAGTTTTCTATACATTTGTAAATTTCCTGCGGACTTTGACTCGTTGTTTTAAACAGCCGAAATGTATGGGAAACTGAAAACACGATTGCACGCTTCCCAGTATAACTACATCCCTCAAATTTTGATCAGTTAATCTCTTACCTGGTATCTAAAGTTTGCAGGCAGTGAATAGTTCAGAAATTCGATTTTACGGAAATTATTTGGCATCGGATTCCCATACAAACACTGTATTTCGCGCCATCTTTGCACCTCGCTTGATAAGATTGCCGTTTGTCGCTTTGTTTCAATCCTCTGTATTTTAGCCAACGTTTAAGCTGTTCGACAGTACAATCATCAGGTTCTCTTTCCGAATATAATGCAGGAAAGCCATCATTTTTGGTAGAATAGTCAGACGACGAACTGAAGTGCTGGTCAATTCTTGTAAGTTCTAACGCGAAAAGTGGTTTGTTTGTCTGAGTCATGGGCAGCGCTATTGGGCCTAAAACATTACTCAAGGGAAATGTCACATGGTCTGAAATGGGGCAACAAACAGGCAAGTTGAAAGGGCAACTCTAACTCGTGCAAAACATAAAAGGCTTTGTTCTTATGAGATAACTAATTTTGCGTTTACTGAAAAGAAACATGGCTGCCATTAAGAATAGACAAGAGCCCATCTGGGCTTTCACTCGGGCCACGTGAGATTCAAGATGAAATACGTTTTCATTTGAAATCCTCTTAGTAATATTAACCAAAGGGAAGAATTTAGCAGTCTTTAGGAGTGGCCGGTAGCGCGGTGACTTTCATTCTCTGCTCCCCTAGTATATATGTAATTTAATATTTTTGTTTTTCTCGTATGTTGACCCGTTTAATTTAATTCATGTAACACACGTGTACAATTTAGTCTGCTGTTCTGTTATACTGCAGGTTCCGAGTACACTAATAGATGATTGTCTCAAATATATGTTTATATTTCTACCATATTATAAAAAGTTGTCCTGTCCATCCTGTGATGGAGCTAGCTATGTCAATTTGTGTGCCTATATGTAACTTTATCTGCTGTTCTTGCCATTACGAGTCCATCTTGGTCAGTATTTGTTGGATTAAAGATTATTAACTGAAATGCCCGTTTTGTTTATCTCTATTTAAAAGCTTTTACCCTCCTTCCCAAAACTTCAGTCTGCTCATTATATTACAGAACTATAAAGGGAACCGTTGGAAGCCTTTAATTTCTCGAACCAAAACCTCGGCCGTGAGAGGTTTCTACGAAACGTACCTCAAACACAAGCTGATAGCGTCCGCAGAAGCTGGCGACTCGCCAACAATTAATGCATAATTTAACACATGCGCAGAAATTTTGTTGCACCGAGTCTAAATCTGCAAGCCGAATTTTTTTTTTCTTCCGTGTAGCAAAATTTCTGCGCATGCGTTAAAGGTCAAATTCACACCAATCAGATTGCACTGTGCTGGTCACGCAACAATCGCCACGTTAATTTATTTACATAATTTAATACAGTAAAGCAAGATGGGGGACGACGGCGCGAGGAATTTTCTCTCTAATTTGGAGTCCCATCTCTCAAATGTAAGCCGTTTAATGTTTTATTTAACTTCACTCGTGCGAAAGCCTTCCAACAGGCTCAGGATATTGCAACTGGCACTCTTGTTTGAGGTACGTTTCGTAGGTAATAAACACTCAGCACAGAATAATTTATGATGACCGAAGCAGTTATTCAACTATCAAGGTAAACAAGACTCCGTTTTGGTTCGAGAAATTAAAGGCTTCCAACAGTTCCCTTTATAGTTCTGTAATATAATGAGCAGACTGCAGTTTTGGGAAGGAGGGTAAAAGCTTTTAAATAGAGATAAACAAAACGGGCATTTCAGTTAATAATCTTTAGTCCAACAAATACCGATATGGACGCGATCAGCGAGCTGCGATAATAAAGAGCCGCAGGGTAGAAAGAACAGTAGAGAAATATAGTGATAGCTCCATCATAGGTGGACAGGATACAACTTATAAACATACATTTGAGACACTCATCTATTAGTACTCTGAACCTGCAGAACAGCAGACTAAATTAGGACCGAATTCGTATTTTTTTCGATCAAAAAAAGAATCAATGCCTTCAGTAAGATTCCCAGTCATATCAGTAATGGTGACTACCAAGCATTGTTGCTGGGGGAGATGTAAGAGTGACTCTAGATGTGAAAAACCTTCATAAATCCGGCGCTCAAAGAGATCTGTCTCGGAGAATGAAGCATCGATCGGTACACCGCTAGTAGAGGTTTCTCATCTTTTCTCGGCCTTTTTGATCACAGGAGGAGCTTTTCTGTTCCAAAACCTTTACAGCAAATTCAGTGAGAAATGTCAGCGTTGGATAAATGTTTGTACAAGAGACCTTAAAAGCACAGAACAACGAGACTAGGTCTGGCAATGAAACGTAAGTGGCTATAAATTACTGAAACCCTGACTATACCCACCAGTAAACAATGAGAAGGAACTACTGTTCAACCATTAAGTTTACTTGAATTTATCAGTGGATAATTATTCCCTTCGGTTATTAGTAGAGGATTTCAAATGAAAGTGTATTTCATCTTCAATCTCATGTGGCCCGAGTGAAAGCCCAGATGGGCTCTTGTTATACCATAAACTGATGGGCCGCGTTTCATTGCTTATCGAGACTTCATTGCTTATCGAGACTTCTTATGACTTATGAATAGATTTATTTTCTCGCGGAGCCTTATAATGTGGCGATTGAAACCTAATATCGAAAGTAGTCTGTTCATGCAAATCATTAATTCGAGCTCCAAATACATTACCTTTCCTGACTTAGAATCTAAACGTTTGAATAAATCGTTTTTAATTTTTAATTAAATATGTAGGTGTACAGGACATTTACAGGCCAGGTCACTCCTTGGTAAAATAACAAGACCCCCTTTGGGCAGATATAAATTAATGATTATCGTTGATTATTAGAGAATTGGAACTAGCAGGTAGGGATGTTTCTTTTTCATGGATATTCGCCGTAGACTTCATCTAAGTGAAAGGAAGCTATAGAAAACTTGACATCTTCTGAGATACAATTGGCGGCGCGGGATTAAGCTAGCAAGCGCGCGGGGTGTCACGGGAAGTCGCTCGCGTAAAGGATCAAGGGAAGGGCGAGGTGAAAGTACTTTCCTTTTTACCGTCCGTCCCGTGACACACCGCGCGCTTCCTAGATTGGTACCGCGCCGCCATAGTAACGACTGGGAACGAGTCTGAACACAACATCTCAGACAGACAGACATACAGACATACACGGTTAAAAACATCAGTACAAAAACAGTATATAACTCAATATACACAATCCAAAAACAGTACATAACTCAATAAAAACTGGTTTACATGTTTGCCGTGTGGGAGTCCGGTGATGAGAATAGGTCGTCAACGCCCCTCTTGAAACATGAGAGGGACGTTAGTGTTCTCAGTTTATTGGGAAGCTCGTTACCAAAGGCAGCTCCAGAATAGATAAAGCTGCGTTTTAGGTAATCAGTTTTTGGCTTTGGTAATGGTAATTTGTTGTGAGAATCCCTCATGTCGTAACTTGAGTGTCGATAGGAAAACATCTCTTGCAAATATGCTGGAGTGCGATTGTTTAAGGTTTTGTACATGACATGTGCTTTTTGCTTTGTTCGTGCAACTGCTATTTTATCCCAACCAAGCATATTGAGTAATGGCGCCAGCGAAGCACAAGTCTGGTTTGCAAAAAGGCGATTAGCATGATGACGTGTGTCCTTTGTTGCTCTAATTTAGACTACTGTCAGATGTAGTAGAATAGACTAGCTGGGCATCCCTAACGTACCTATACTAGTTGCACACAGCGGCAAAACGTCACGCGTATGCGGTTTTGAAGAGCCGGTCGCGCGCGCGTCTCCCCAACTAAAAGAAAACGGAGACAATCACCCCTGTTTCTAATTTTAAGAACGTACGCGTATTTACGTGAAACTACATAAAAGCTAAGACTAACACTTTCAAAGCCTGTAGGTTTCTAAATTTGTAATTCGCTGTGAGTTTACTAAGTTATAAAATTATTTACTAAAAACGTTTAAGAACTCGGAAAGTTGTATTTGAACTCCAGAGCCTTCGTTCTTTCCGTCAGCCGATCCCAACGTTGTGCCGCGGTGTGTACTACTAGTAGCTTTCCCTTGGTCCCTTTGCAACCTCAGGGGCCATCCAACATATTGTATACCTGCCAACACTCTTGGTTGAGGTTTGCTGACTTCTAGTTTGGTGCAATAGCCAAAGTCAGCTACTTTGACCAGCATGAGTTGAGTTGTAAACAGTTTACCCAAATAGCAAAATGTAGTAAGATCAATACCCACGATTGCTCTCATCTGACTTGATAGCTCAGTTGGTAGAGCGCCAGACATGTAATCTGGATGTCGTTGGTTTCGAGTCCCACTTGGGTCAGAGATTTTTTCTCTTTCCCTCGTAGGGCGTGCACACTTAGCACTACAGCTTTCCACTTTACATCACATTCTTTACATATTTTGTTAACACGAATTGTTATGCAACATGCCCATATACAGGGCCACCTATCGGACATTTTCTGCCGAATATCTGTTGTCTAAACTATTTCGAGTGGTCTAGGTCCTTGTAAGGCAGATGCGGATTGCGGAGATTCACGATATTCGTGCGATCGTAAGTATATACGACAAACATTCGCCTCGCCTGAATTTATTTTCCATTTCCCTGTTTTTATACTGTTTGATCACTAAGTCTGACCTATGTCAAGTGAAGTATTGAACTCGTACTTCAAGTGCCTATAAGCCCTACTTAGAAATCATTGATTTGGACGCAGTATAGTGTTTAAAATCTTCTCGAACCATTTTTGGGCGATTTATGGTCGTGTGTAACATAGCTTTAAAATGCATGACAAATCCTTGAAATTACGTCATTTAAGGGACATTATGTAAATGAGTTAAACATGAATTGAGTAATAACATTTAAGTTCTTCATTTATACAGTTGTTTTTAGGTGTCACACATATAACTTACAATCTGAGAGAAAGATCTTTTAATATATGGACCCGACATAAAAAACAGAGGAAAATGAATAATATGCGGACTTAAATGACGTCATTGAAATTTGATTCCTTAAGTAATGATCCGGCTAGAACTATAGCAGAATCCATTGTTCTGGCCAGGGCTTATAGGAACTTTAGGGTGCGTTCGATTGACAGTATTCCGGAATAAGAATACACAGAATGATCATTACAAATCGCTTATACGTGGATTTTTTAGCCATTGGAATACTAAATGTATCCTGAATATCATATATCAGCACTCATTTGTTGCTTACAGTGCAAAATATGCCCGAACTAGTGATTTCGAGAGACTATTCCATCTATTCCTATTCCGGAATACGGTCAATCGAACGCACCCTTAATGACGTCATCCCAGATTTGCAGCTGACTGTCGCTCAATAAGTAGTGAAAATCGCATGAACGCGAGTGCTACTCGTGATTTATGGGCACGAGTGATATTTTAAAAGTTCTGAAAATTGCACGAGCCTTTAGGTGGCCTTATATAATATACAGTCGAACCTCCGCTAACGGACACCCCCGTAAGCGGATGCGGACACCTATCTCTAGGTCCACATGGACAAAAATAACCAAAATTAGCCTATCTTAAGCGAACACCCGAAGAGATTGAAGTTAATATTTATTTCAAATGTATGCAGTGTAATCTTCGAATTCTAGCTAAATCAAGGTTAGCTTAGTAAACTGAAAGACACATATTTGAGCTATGAGCCTTAGATTAAACCTATATAGCCGTTTAAAGCATGTGGTTTCCAATTCCACAGTTGCTTGCTACTTTCTACACCTTACTGTCAACCTCCTGTAAGCGTAGAGCTACGCTAGGTCCCAAGGGTGTCCGCTTACGAGAGGTTCGACTGTACTCGACAAAATGCGAAATCGCGAATCATACAAGAGCTCTTCACTTTTCAATTTTGTTGATAAATCAGTTGACGATCAGCAATGCCTGTACCCCTTCCGCGCCATGTTTAAACTTTAGCTTGCTCGCCTTCTTCAAGTCTCTTTCTTTACCGTCGTCTTGGAGATGGTCTAAACAGTCGTTAGCCGATCAACCGTTTATTTGAATTAACTTCTTTTATTATATGGACGATAGTGTTTTACTGAGAAATACACCACTCATAGAACTCATACGAAACTACATCCGGGTACTGAGTAGCGTATTTTCCATATCCTCACTAGTGAAAATATCGATGACGTCACGTTTGCCGCCTTTTGAACTAGAAAGATGGCGGCAGGTTTGTGAAAATCACAGAGGAAGATGTAAACAGCTTAAATGAGCTGCATAACAATGAATATTCCGAGCACAAAAAGCCAAATACGATCTAAAACACTAAATATTTTCTCGACTACAACGAAGAGACAAGAAAACCCGATGACACAAAGGAGACAGTGAGTAAAATGAATAGATAAGAGTTCTTAGAGCAGTTTAATTGTCCAATTCAATTCAATTTATTATTATTTAAACACGGAAATTTTAACAGTAGAACTAACTGATTTACATAAAAGCCGTGTTGATACCGTGTATCTACATGTAAGTAATTTAATGATGTATCAGAAAGAAGAGACAAGAAAACCCGATGAAACTCCAGATAATAAAAAGAAAATTACATGTTGGCAACATCACTTGTACTGGCTTGTTTTGAATATTTAAAATCTCCTCAACACAATTTTATATCGAATTTAACGTTTTTCGCGCGCGAAAAATTGTGGGTAACAGTAGAAGCCGCCATATTTTCCTGTACGGTGTAATCGGTATATACTTCATGGTAGTGTTTCGTTCCATATAGTCTCCCTGCATATTACTGTAAAACAGCATACTATTCGCGACACTCTTTCACGCTCATCAAATACAAATGGGAAAAGGCGACCGCGACAAGGGAATGCAAGTTATAGGGTCTAAACCCCAAACCCCCAGCGATACACCCATACTTAATAAGCTGACCCCTTGATTACCTAAGCCTTAAACTAGACACAAACACAACCCCCAAACTTAACCCGTGAGATAACTGTTGCCTCCCTTGTAGTGTAGTCGGCTGGGACAGGTAGCCATTAGAGAGTGTCCAAACCAAGCGTATAAAATAGAAATAGTAGAAAAAGTATAAATACTTGTGCAACCGCGTGAGCTGCCATCCCGTGGGTCAGAAATGAAACAAACCAGTAACTCAGAAAGGGCTATAGGGGAATGGAAAATATAATAAATGAATGCTATACCGCCTAAACGCGCGGGAGGACCCAGGGGATGACAGCCTTACCGTCAGTAATCCGACTAGGGAATTAGTATCCCTTTCAGGCTGCCATAGGGCGGAGAATAAAGGGGGCAACGGAGCAGAAAGGAACAATGGAGCCGACCGAGTAAACAACTGAGGCAAACAATATCACTATAATGAAAGAGCTAAAAGCCAACGGACAAGGGGAAGCAGATAATTAGACCATGCACAAATATGACAGGTATGGCAATAAAAGGGCTAAACAACGCTAATAAACAATAGACAGACGGAGGAGGGAGTGGGCAACACATGAAATAATGAAGACGTAATTAAGGAGCGATCTGAATCAACAAGGCTTATGCAACTAAAAACGATAACTGAAATCCAGGCAATCGTATAACGCATGAAATAACAAACAAATAAGGAATATGAGGGGAGAAAATGCTTCAACAAAAAAAAAACATGGCCTAAACAAGTATCCTTCGCCAGATGACAACTGAATAAAATGCGAGTCCCAAATGCACAATGTGAACCGATGAAAGAGCGATAAACAACTACAAAACCTGCAGATGCCGTGCAGAAACCAAATATAAATTTATATAACAGTCCAAAACCTGGTGCTAACCACAAGGAGGGCACGTCTGAATCAATTCGCATAAAACGCATAAGACTGAGAGTACCAAATAACAATCAACTAGAAACGGCTATAGAAGCGCGCAATAAGCAAGGCACCGGGACCGACCGCGGGTAAATAATTAAGCCATTACTCAAATCGGTGTTTTCAATCAGGCAAAACACGCACTAGATGACCCGCGTAGAACGAACGAAATCTTGTTATAGAAACCCATAACAATCCACTGAAGGCAACAAAACGCATATAAAACAACTATTCGTTATCTAGGTATCTTCGATCTTCGTTTTCTAAGTCTACGTTATCTACACACCCAAAATAATGTGTCCAAAGAAGTTTCTTTTATTAACCGATGACCCGCGTAGATCGAACGAAATCTGGTTATAGAAACCCATAACAATCCACTGAAGGCAACAAAACGCATATAAAACAACCATAACTGGCTATACAAGCACAAATCCGTATTCGAGAGGCCAGGCACGTACAAATTAATTATAACTGGCTGGTCAGCCCTGGCTACTCAGCCCAACCTGCATACAAAACCGTACAGGGAGAGAAAGGGAATAATCCAGCAACTGGACAAATCCATATTTGCCTCTAACCCCTTTTGCAATTTTTATACATATGAATCTTTGAATGGTTTTGAGTACTTCTGCGAAGAAATTTTGGCTTTATGCTTGTTTGAAATGGTGAAAATTTGACCTCTCCTGACCCATGACCGCGTAAGAAAAAACCTGGGTCGATCCCTATCTTACGTCACCTCATTAATGCATTATTCTCCATGGCGTCTTTCTGTCACAACAACATCGCTATATAGAGAATATACACAGTCTGTGAGTTGTTAGTAAAGAAACCAGTTATTTTAGACAAAATACTAAATATTTATTCAAATTATTGCAAAGTCGAATGAAACGGTCGACGTAAGATCGAGAATCGACCTAGTCTTTCCTTACGTGGTCATGGGTCAGGAAAGGTCAAATTTTCAAACAAGCCTAGACCATACAGTATTCTCTGTAAGTATACATGCATCAGGAGTTCCGGACTTCCGGTTGGATCACACTGCATTCTGGGTAGGTGGGCTTAGAAAAGTGGGCATCAACTTCTAGATCCGCCATATTGGATTTGAGTGCAGTCAATTTTTGCTCCTTTGCAAGTTCAAAAACTTACTACCTAATACACGGAATATCTTACCTTTACAGATTCTTCAGTTGGGAGTTCTAAGTCGATGTTTAAGCTTTAGAACGGGATTAATCTGATTAATAAAGTTTCCAAGTTGACTGCGCTCAAATCCAATATGGCCGCTCTGGAAGTTGATGCCCACTTTTCTGAGCCCACCTACCCAGAATGCAGTGTGATCCAACCGGAAGTCCGGAACTCCTGATGCATGTATCGTCGTGTACCGTTTAACCAACTGCGTCATAAAATTCCCTTTGTTACCCACGTTCGCTATAAATAATTTGAGACTCAGAAATTTAATACGAACATCTGAATCGACACTTAGAAATTTTAGAAGGATTTACGTTATCGTCAGTATTAAAAAAATCCTGCCAAAACCGGGATTCGAACTCGGGCCGGTTAAGAATCATTGCAATGGCTTACCCACCACCAACACAAACCCTAACCATTAGCCAACGAGAGAATTCGCTGATTGCAGTTTTTTTTTTTACCAGATTTATATCAACTATCATTAGCATGTTCATCAGTAAAGTATAATATATACTATAATAGCGGTACGACAACCCTTCGAGCGCGCGAGGTGTGATTCCCCACGGATCTCAACGGTACACGACGATACTACCCAAAATTTCTTCGCAGAAGTACTCAAAACCTTTCAAAGATTCCTATCGGTATAAAGATTGTCAAAGGAGGTTGGGGCACTTTAAGCAACCAGGACGGCGACGGCAGTGACGATTAGACGTGGAGAAGTGTTCTCTGTGTTTACTCTTTCCTTTTTCCTCACAACCAGATTTTCGAAAAAATATGATAGTATAGAATTCCGTTCACGCCGAACAAAAAACGGATTATCTTTCTTCATCATCATATTTATTTCATCAATTATAAATTAAGGAATCTAATAAAGCAAGTACATGCTTATTTACGGTCGCGTTCTCTTTAAGATTTGGTGGACCTATCCCAGACTTGAAGCAAAAAAATCTATACCCTATCCCAGATCCCGAACAGTTTTCAATTAAAATTAAACTACGAAAGCCGTTGTTTTGTTTTAATATGGTATTTTAAGCTGTCGTATGGTCGATAGAGCGCTAAGCATGGCGCCAACGACAAGTATATCAAATTCCATACCCTTTCCCAGATCAAAACCATAAAAAGGATACCCTATCCCAGACCTCGGCAGCTCAAACTGACCATATCCTATCCCGCGGCACATACCCGTATAGCCAGGCCATATAAGGGAGTACCGCCCGGCTCGAAGGTATCATTTTGGTTGAATAACGAAGGAAAAACTACACAGTTGTACACTTGTTTATGTCCACCATTTCACTTATCCCTATGTAGTCTGGCACTGATTTGTGGGATACATTGTAGCACTAGTCCTCAGGCTCTTTCAATCAAATGGCAAATAAGTGATGCCTGCTTGTTATCGACGGTAAAAATTCGAATTTTCGCACGAAATGTTTTATGCACAATTAAAATAAATATGGCTTGCTCCGATATTATCGGCAATTATGAAAATTGAGGAATCTTTTTAAACCGTTCAGAATATAGTAGGAAGTCCGTGTTCTCACAGTCTGCCATTTTAGCAGAAATAGCATTCCATCATGTACCGCATCACCAAATGTAGTACCGCTGCCAGCGACTCAAAAGTCCAATATTGCTGGTAACGATCGTGGTGCCAGAGCCACATCCGACCCAGTACTGTTACCAGCCGAGCAGCTACTGCACCATGAGTTTGTAAACAGCAATCACGGTATAGGCATTTCTTTTAAGAAGTATTGCTAATCTGAATTCACTAATACGTCCAAAAGTATACTGTATTTACGGTCAGGAGGGAAGCTGTTAATTATTATATAAAGCGCGCCGAAATGTCGTTTACTAAGCTGATAGCTCTCGTGTGCGGCGAATTTCGACGAGTTTTTCTCCTCAATTGAACGTGAGGAAAATATCAATCGTATTTGGTATTTTTAGTTTCGTGAGGCGAGAAACTCGCTGTGTGTGCTCAAGAGAGCTAACAGCTTAGCTTGCCGTAATCTATTGACCAATGAAAACGCTCAGCGCTCTCACGTGATTTCAAAATGGTGACATCCAGCGAAGTAATATAATGTACTTAGCAAACGGTATAGCCGTAGTGAAATTCACCGTGTGAGGTGAAACGGCGCTTGAGCTAACAGCTTTCTCGTGCCCGTTGGCTTAGTTGATAGCTCTCGTGTGCGGCGGGCTTAACAATCAGTCCGAAACGCACGCTCTGATTGGTCAAGAGCCGTGTGTTATTAGAAGACACACATGGATGACGTCACGATGCATTTGATTGGATATTTTCATGGTTTTTGTTTGCGATTATTACTGATATAAAACAAATGGATTCCTCGACTGCGTCTCGTGGCGCACTTCTTTGTTCTCTTCACGTTGTGACGTCATCTGTACATCTATAAGAGGACAGACGCACGGCAGAATGGAATCTATATTTATTAAATATGAAGTTTGTACTCCCCCTTATCGAAAATTCCTTGATCCATCGTTGCTGACTTTCCTTAGCTAGTATCACTGAACGTACATCACTCGTTTTGTTTCCCCATCAATAACAATAACCCTGCCATCTACAAGTACTGCTAAGTATAAAGGCTGTCCAATTTTCTCACTCGTCTTACCCACAAAACGGCCGTTTAGAGTGAACTTCTGAATACGATGATTACCGTAATCACATACAATTAGGTTACCATCATTGTCGACAGCAAGACCAAGTGGTTTAATGAGCTCACCATCTTCACTTCCTGGTCTTCCTACTACACATCTCCTGGTCGCTGTGTTATCTTGCTGGACAAACACATGAATAGCATGATTAAACATGTAAGATACGATGAACAGATCACCATAAGCTATAGTGCTAAATGGATACATCTTCTCCTCATCCGTCTCTAAACCGAACTGAAATAGACAAGTTCCGTCTCCTGTAAACACTTGAAAGCGGTGATTGTCACAGTCACTGACTATAATACGTCCTTGTTCATCTACATGTACTCCCAATGGACAATTGAACTCTCCTCTACCCTGACCTAGTCTACCAAAGCACTTTAAGGACTTTCCAGTTGTGCTATCAAATATCTGTATCCTGTGATTGGACTGATCTGCTACCACCACGTCGTTATCGTTTAGGAATGCTATACCATGAGGATGACTAAGTTGTCCACTGCCTCGCCCCTCACTACCAAACCTATTAAGTAGCACACCCTCCATGTTGAATACAGCTACACAGTGGGACTTGACGTCAGTTATAGCAATTCTGGTATTACCTTTATTAACTGAGATACCAGTAGGACCTAACAGAGGTTCTGCCAACCCTTTCATCACAAACTCTCCAGTAATCTTCAGCTGTTGTTGTTTCACGTCCATCACCAGCGGGCTATTGGACACACGTTTACCGTTAATCTTTACATCAGCTGTGAATTGTCCCGGTACCTTGGGGGTGAATTCCACTTCATATTTCTCACCAATTCTTACTGATACTTTTAGCAGTTTCACGTCCTCTTTAGGGCTGATGTTTACCTCTACAACATCGTCAGGGTCATTGTTTGGTTCTCCTGCAGAGTTTTTAGTAAACACGCTCAACTTTAGACCACACTGTGCTTCAAGGTTTGATTCCACCTGTACTGTGCTCTTTACTGGGTCTGTAGGTATTGTTTTCGATAAAGAACCAATACCTAGTTTTCGCAGCATAGTAGGCCCATCACTAGGAACAAACATGACCCTAGAGTAGCTCTTGGTCCAGTCTTTTTCAATGGCAGTAAGTTCCTCGCATGTATTTTGTACTGAGTCTTTACTGGTCATTATTAGATGTGCTGAGCCATATTCAAGCAGCTTGGAGACGTGCTCACTGACACTCCGAGTTTGATGAAGTAACGACTCTTGCTCGGCTTTCTTTGTGATTAGTATTTGCACCTCTTCATCTACCTGTCTCATCAAATCTCTCTTGTTTTGTT
The DNA here is from genome assembly GCA_030867875.1 of Actinernus sp. WN-2022. Classification (NCBI taxonomy): domain Eukaryota; kingdom Metazoa; phylum Cnidaria; class Anthozoa; order Actiniaria; family Actinernidae; genus Actinernus; species Actinernus sp. WN-2022. The sequence continues at coordinate 33,092,211 of JAOWCC010001589.1, forward strand.
CAATGAAGGTAATCAGTTCTTCGGCTGCTTTCATCACATTTATTTTCGTTTCTTCGGCGGTTGCCTTTATCTTGGAGATGGTTTCTTCTAAAACCTTGTAGTTCGTCTGTTCTTCTGTTTCTTTTTTCTTCAAACGTTGAAGTCGCTCATACAAAATCAACTTTAGCATTTCCGCTTTCGCTTCTATGTCTACAAGGTCATGCAAACCTTGATGATCCTCCAGAATACATTTCTGACATACACAGCTCTCACATGTGTTACAGTAAAACTGCAAGATGTCTTCGCTGTGTGGTGGCCTCTCGCAGTTCGACTGGCGATGAATGAGAAGATTATAATCTTCCGCTTGAAGTTCTGTTAGATTAACAAGTTGATGTCCTCCCATAAATACATTATGAGCATTCAAGCATTGCTCGCAAAGATAACGAGCACAGTTCAAGCAGTGTGATGTTAATGGCTTTTGCTTTTTACAAACTGAGCAGATTACTCCAGAGCTCGCTTCAGTAGATGTTGCGATGGACAAGACTTCAAGAATACGCGAGTGAAAGCTGCTCGACTCCAGAGAATCGAAGTCGCTACACTGCGGTAGATGGATGTTCACCTGGCACAAAGGACAACTGATAGTTTGTCCTTCATCCTTCAGCTCGGCGTGTGCAGCCAGACAATTCTTACAGAATGTGTGGAAGCATTTGAGAATCTTTGGCTCCTTCAGGGTCTCATAACACAATGAGCACTTAGTTAGACTAGTTAGTGACTCCATTGTTGCTCAAAGCGAAGAGTAGAGTTAAAAGTTACTTAATATGAATACAAATTACTTACGTATTTCTAGGAACTCATGATATGAATATGAAATCACTTCCAAGAAGTCCTGTCATTTGATTGACGTCTCTACATCTTCGCGCCAGAGAAGCAAAAGTCTGGTTTGCAAAAAGACAATTAGCATGATGACGTGTGACCTTTGTTGCTCTAATTTAGACTACTGTCAGATGTAGTAGAATAGACTAGCCGGGCACCCCTAACGTAGCTTTACTAGTTGCACACCGCGGCAAAACGTCACGCGCATGCGCTTTTGAAGAGCCGGTCGCGCGCGTCTCCCCAAAAGAAAACGGAGACAATCACCCCTGTTTCTAATTTTAAGAACGTACGCGTATTTACGTGAAACGGTTCGCGAAAAACAAGAAAACTACATAAAAACAAAGACTAACACTTTCAAAGGTTGAAGGTTTCTTTATTTGTAATTCACTGTGAGTTTACCAAGTTATAACATTATTGACTAAAAAAACGTTTAAGACCTCGGAATCTTGTATTTGAACTCCATAGCCTTCGTTCTTTCCGACAGCTGATCCCAACGTTTTGCTGCGGTGTGTACTACTAGTAGCTTTCCCTTGGTCCCTTTGCAACCTCAGGGGCCATCCAACATATCGTATACCTACCAACACTCTTGGTCGAGGTTTGCCGACTTCTAGTTTGGTGCAATAGCCAAAGTCAGCTAGTTTGACCTGTATGAGTTGAGTTGTAAACAGTTTACCCAAATACCAAAATGTAGTAAGATCATATTTTGTAAACACGAATTGTTATACAACATGCCCATATACAGGGCCACCTATCGGACATTTTCTACCGAATATCTGTTGTCTAAACTATTTCAAAAATTCAAGCGTGGTCTAGGTCCTTGTAAGGCAGATGCGGATTGCGGAGATTCACGATCGTAAGTATACACAACAAACATTCGCCTCGCCTAAATTTAATTCCATTTTCCTGTTTTTATACTGTTTGATCACTAAGTCTGACCTTTGTCGAGAGAAGCTGTATTGAACTACGGTAAAACCTCGAAAAGAAGCCCAGTGGGCTTAACTGTTTGTCGTCCGATCGTGTGTGAGCTCAATTGGTGAAATCCTGAGTGCTAACTCAACCCTCCCCCCTCAGTTAAAGTTTGGCTAGCCCGGGTCAGTTTAAATACTGCTGACTTTTTAAGCCGAGGGCTCAAACATTTCCCACAATGCCATTTGGGAGAATTCTGTTCACTCGTTGACGGTAGGTATGGCTGCTTCGGTAGTGTTTCTAATGAAATGTGCTCAAATTTTGGAGAAAAATGCCACTGTCAGAGAGCTTGAAGACATCATTAAGTCTGAGGATGGCTGAAAAGTACTTGGTTTGCTTCTAGTAGGCTTTGTGAGGGAATTTCACAGGGTTTTTCCGTTGTGTTTGTGCTTTCAGACACGGGAAAAAATTATTCAATGAAATCCTTGAAATCCTGCAGTTGGCATTCTTTTACCCCTGCTCAACCTATTGGGATGTGTTTTTGTCACTTTAAAGCAACGGCTTGAGTCCAAATCACCGCTCTTGGCTGTAGGGGTAAAAGACCTACCGGAGTCCCAGAGGGGGGAACCCCTTGTGGAATTTTTGTCCATTACCCAGCATGCAATCGGAGGTGGGAGCAGGAAAATGTGGTCGAGTGAAATGCAGTGCAAACATCGGCGTGGTTCACCGTCGCTTGGTGTGTTTTGTGAAAACAAACCTGCTGGTTGGAAAGATTAAACAATGTACTGTAACGACTGAGTGGTTATGTTTTGTTTGCTCTTGATTTCAAGTGCGAATGGGAAGGTTTTTTTGAGCCGATTTTCAGCTCCTCGAAATTCGTGAAAATCGAAGAAACGAAACAATCGCCAAAACAAATGGGCTTTTCTCCATAGTGAAAGAGTCGAGCGATCCCTGTTATAGCTCTGACTTTGAAGCCATACATCCCTTCGCATAATATCGCAACATCGTTTTTCCAGCATGTCTAGACGTGATGCAATAATTTTTCTAGTAACGGACTCATGCGTCTCCTATTTAAAGGCTCGGACGGTAAAGAGTTAAGCCGGCAAAAAAAAAAATCTATAAATGTCTGGTCTTTTCCTGCAGAATCAGCCTATTGGATATTTACTAAGTAACGAGTTATTTGGCCAAGTTTTGTGATATAATTGTTTACCAGACAGGAGCTACAGGCAAAAATGTACTTCCCTAGCCTTCTCTTATTTCGACACTAATTCAGAACCAAACCTAAGGTTGGAGGGGATGGTTGAAAATTCAAACAAACAGGATCAGTGGTTGGCTTATTATACTGGGATACTACCCTGTTTAGTTTAATTAATTCTGATGAAAACCGGAAGCGGGGTGAATTTTGACGTGCGGAGACTTTAAAGTCTCCTTTTTACAGGGCCGGACGACAAAGAGTTAATCTCGAGAAGAAGCCCATCTCGAAAAGAAGCCGCCTCTTGAGTTCGCAAAAGTAATCTCGAAAAGAAGCGCAACTTGAAAAGAAGCTCATGGATTTCTTTTCAAGATAGTACCTTTACAGTGTAAAGGAATGTCAAACAACAGATCTAGATAAAATGCATATGAAGCATGTTTTGATGACCATTAATTGAAATACCGTAATGATGTTCTTGTTTTTTATGAGTTTTTTTTTACATTAAACCGAATTTCATGGTTGAAAAATGTAGTCAGTAGTCCTACCGTATTGTTTCATAGTTGTAATATTTTCGGCCGAAGCCAATCTCAATATTTGAAGCATTCGTCTTGAAAAGAAGCCCCCCTCTTGGGTTTGGTAAAGTAATCTCGAGAAGAAGCCCATCTCGAAATGAAGCTATCCAAGGGTCCTTAATAGACGACCATGGGCTTCTTTTCGAGGTTTTACGGTATCTCGTACTTAAAGTGCCTATAAGCCTGAGCTAGAAATCATTGATTTGGACGCAGTATAGTGTTTAAAATCTTATTGAACCAATTTGGGGCGATTTATGTTCGTATGTAACATAGCTTTAAAATGCATGACAAATCCTAACTTGAAATGACGTCATTTTAGGAACATTATGCAAATGAGTTGAACATGAATTGAGTAATAACATTTAAGTTTTTCATTTATACAAGTTGTTTTTAGGTGTCACACATTTGATACTTACTATCTGAGAGAAATATCTTTTAATACACTGGACGATAGGGTTGAATATTGTGAAATAAAGTTTGTAGAAAGTACTTGTTTCATTCCATTTTAATGAGGAAATCCTTTTCCAACCAATAGGAATAGCTGAACACAAAAGCTACGAAACTGCCACATTTGATAAGGTTCCTCGCATAGGATTTCCTTTATAAACGACATATACTGAACCACCATGTAAATCATTTTATCGAACTTTAATAAAATCAGAGAAAATGATACCTTCTCTCTTACTGTTTGGACGATATTTATGTTCAAACCAATGAAATCAAGAGTTTTAACACCTCACTGCATTCCTTTGCCGTCGGTGCGATCGTTCTAAACATTACTCAATAAACAAACATGGCAGACGTTAATTGTTATGTTTCCTATGTCAGTCAGTTTCTTTTTCAATATATATCTTGTCAATTAATTATAGGCAAAATAATGTCATTTAAAGTAGCGTTAAGTGTGAATGAAAGTTGTTGTTGTTTAAATCAAAGATAACTGGCTAGTGCTTATAGGCACTTTAATGACATCCCAGATTTGCAGCTGATTGTTTCTCAATAAGTGGTGGAAATCGCATGAACGCGAGTGCGACTCGTGTTTTATGGGCACGAGTGATATTTTCAAAAATTCTGAAAACTGCACGAGACTATAGGTTTATAATATACAGTCGAACCTCCGCTAACGGACACCTCCCGTAAGCGGACACCTCTCGTAAGCGGATACGAACGCCTATCCCTAGGTCCGCCTGGACAAAAATTACCGAAAACCCGAAGAGATTGAAGTTAATTATTTCAAATGTATGCAGTTTTATCTTCGAATTCTAGCTAAATCAAGGTTAACTTAGTAAAAAGACAACATATTTGAGCTATGAGCCTTAGATTGAACCTATATAGCCGTTTAAAGCATGTGGTTTCCAATTCCATAGTTGCTTGCCACTTCTCAATTGTGTTACATGAGATCCGGCTGTACGACAAGCAGAGGTCACTGCTAAGAACCCTGCAGCAAGGAGCATGTGCTACATCGTGTAAAACATTCAAGATAACCAATGGCTGGCTAGCATTGAATCCACCGTGCGCAAAAGATGGCGTCTGTACATTGGACCACAATCCCTTGCGAACCTTACAGAGTAAACCATATCCGTAGAATGCCCTATTCTCATCCATGACAGTATGTTGGCAACATCACTTGTACTGGCTTGTTATTAAGATAACACGTAGAATGCCCTATTCTCATCCATGACAGTATGTTGGCAACATCACTTGTACTGGCTTGTTATTAAGATAACACGTAGAATGCCCTATTCTCATCCATGACAGTATGTTGGCAACATCACTTGTACTGGCTTGTTATTAAGATAACACGTAGAATATAATGCGCTATTCTCATCCATGACAGTATGTTGGCAACATCACTTGTACTGGCTTGTTATTAAGATAACACGTAGAATGCCCTATTCTCATCCATGACAGTATGTTGGCAACATCACTTGTACTGGCTTGTTATTAAGATAACACGTAGAATGCCCTATTCTCATCCATGACAGTATGTTGGCAACATCACTTGTACTGGCTTGTTATTAAGATAACACGTAGAATGCCCTATTCTCATCGATGACAGTATGTTGGCAACATCACTTGTACTGGCTTGTTATTAAGATAACACGTAGAATGCCCTATTCTCATCCATGACAGTATGTTGGCAACATCATGTACTGGCTTGTTATTAAGATAACACGTAGAATGCCCTATTCTCATCGATGATAGTATGTTGGCAACATCACTTGTACTGGCTTGTTATTAAGATAACACGTAGAATGCCCTATTCTCATCCATGACAGTATGTTGGCAACATCACTTGTACTGGCTTGTTATTAAGATAACACGTAGAATGCCCTATTCTCATCGATGACAGTATGTTGGCAACATCACTTGTACTGGCTTGTTATTAAGATAACACGTAGAATGCCCTATTCTCATCCATGACAGTATGTTGGCAACATCACTTGTACTGGCTTGTTATTAAGATAACACGTAGAATGCCCTATTCTCATCGATGACAGTATGTTGGCAACATCACTTGTACTGGCTTGTTATTAAGATAACACGTAGAATGCCCTATTCTCATCCATGACAGTATGTTGGCAACATCACTTGTACTGGCTTGTTATTAAGATAACACGTAGAATCCCTTATTCTCATCCATGACAGTATGTTGGTAACATCACTTGTACTGGCTTGTTATTAAGATAACACGTAGAATCCCCTATTCTCATCCATGACAGTATGTTGGCAACATCACTTGTACTGGCTTGTTATTCAGATAACACGTAGAATGCCCTATTCTCTTCCATGACAGTATGTTGGCAACATCACTTGTACTGGCTTGTTATTAAGATAACACGTAGAATGCCCTATTCTCTTCGATGACAGTATGTTGGTAACATCACTTGTACTGGCTTGTTATTAAGATAACACGTAGAATGCCCTATTCTCTTCCATGACAGTATGTTGGCAACATCACTTGTACTGGCTTGTTATTAAGATAACACGTAGAATGCCCTATTCTCATCCATGACAGTATGTTGGCAACATCACTTGTGCTTGCTTGTTGTTAAGATAACACGTAGAATGCCCTATTCTCTTCGATGACAGTATGTTGGCAACATCACTTGTACTGGCTTGTTATTAAGATAACACGTAGAATGCCCTATTCTCATCCATGACAGTATGTTGGCAACATCACTTGTACTGGCTTGTTATTAAGATAACACGTAGAATGCCCTATTCTCATCGATGACAGTATGTTGGCAACATCACTTGTACTGGCTTGTTATTAAGATAACACGTAGAATGCCCTATTCTCATCCATGACAGTATGTTGGCAACATCACTTGTACTGGCTTGTTATTAAGATAACACGTAGAATGCCCTATTCTCATCCATGACAGTATGTTGGCAACATCACTTGTACTGGCTTGTTATTAAGATAACACGTAGAATGCCCTATTCTCATCGATGACAGTATGTTGGCAACATCACTTGTACTGGCTTGTTATTAAGATAACACGTAGAATGCCCTATTCTCATCCATGACAGTATGTTGGCAACATCATGTACTGGCTTGTTATTAAGATAACACGTAGAATGCCCTATTCTCATCGATGATAGTATGTTGGCAACATCACTTGTACTGGCTTGTTATTAAGATAACACGTAGAATGCCCTATTCTCATCCATGACAGTATGTTGGCAACATCACTTGTACTGGCTTGTTATTAAGATAACACGTAGAATGCCCTATTCTCATCGATGACAGTATGTTGGCAACATCACTTGTACTGGCTTGTTATTAAGATAACACGTAGAATGCCCTATTCTCATCCATGACAGTATGTTGGCAACATCACTTGTACTGGCTTGTTATTAAGATAACACGTAGAATGCCCTATTCTCATCGATGACAGTATGTTGGCAACATCACTTGTACTGGCTTGTTATTAAGATAACACGTAGAATGCCCTATTCTCATCCATGACAGTATGTTGGCAACATCACTTGTACTGGCTTGTTATTAAGATAACACGTAGAATCCCTTATTCTCATCCATGACAGTATGTTGGTAACATCACTTGTACTGGCTTGTTATTAAGATAACACGTAGAATCCCCTATTCTCATCCATGACAGTATGTTGGCAACATCACTTGTACTGGCTTGTTATTCAGATAACACGTAGAATGCCCTATTCTCTTCCATGACAGTATGTTGGCAACATCACTTGTACTGGCTTGTTATTAAGATAACACGTAGAATGCCCTATTCTCTTCGATGACAGTATGTTGCTAACATCACTTGTACTGGCTTGTTATTAAGATAACACGTAGAATGCCCTATTCTCTTCCATGACAGTATGTTGGCAACATCACTTGTACTGGCTTGTTATTAAGATAACACGTAGAATGCCCTATTCTCATCCATGACAGTATGTTGGCAACATCACTTGTGCTTGCTTGTTGTTAAGATAACACGTAGAATGCCCTATTCTCTTCGATGACAGTATGTTGGCAACATCACTTGTACTGGCTTGTTTTGAATATTTAAAATCTCACCAACACAATTTTATATCGAATTTAACTTTTTTCGCACGCGAACTGAAATGTGGGTAAAAGGAGAAGCCGCCATCTTTTCCTGTACGGTGTATCAGACATTAGGGTATACTAGCGGGGACCCGCCGGACCTTACATGAAATTAACAAATATGATAAAGTATAGTAACATAGTCTAGCCGGCTGACTGACTCCTGACACAATGTTGTATACTGGAGGTTTTTAGCATGTTGATATTTTCAAAGTTGTATTTTGATTTTTTTTAAAGGGAATAATATCTTACTGATCTCAGTTAATTTCTCAAACCGATGAGCACAATTATTGTTGAAAAAGTGCCAAAACTGACGGTAACAGGCAGCTCGAGACATGAATTCGTGTGACGAAAACAAATCTGGTCGCCGAAAGAGCATTGATCGAAGCAGGAAAATGGAATAAAAACAATAACCAAAAGCCAAGTTATTTGAAGAGCCTACGATAGTTGGGCGAGGAAACAGTTGGTTTTATATCTAAGTCTAAGAACACAGGAAACTGGATACAGAAAGCAGGCATGGTCAAAATATCGTACTATCAGACACATCATACAGTTGTAAGATAAAAATATAACAGCCTTTTCCACGGACAACATTTCTAACTGTGTTGAATACGGCCGAAGCCAATCTCAATATTTGAAGCATTCGTCTTGAAAAGAAGCCCCCCTCTTGGGTTTGGTAAAGTAATCTCGAGAAGAAGCCCATCTCGAAATGAAGCCATCCAAGGGTCCTTAATAGACGACCATTGGCTTCTTTTCGAGGTTTTAGGGTATCTCGTACTTAATGTGCCTATACGTCCTAGCTAGAAATCATTGATTTGGACGCAGTATAGTGTTTAAAATCTTATTGAACCATTTTTGGGCGATTTATGTTCGTATGTAACATAGCTTTAAAATGCATGACAAATCCTAACTTGAAATGACGTCATTTTAGGGACATTATGCAAATGAGTTGAACATGAATTGAGTAATAACATTTAAGTTTTTCATTTATACAGTTGTTTTTAGGTGTCACACATTTGATACTTACTATCTGAGAGAAATATATTTTAATACACTGGACGATAGGGATGAATATTGTGAAATAAAGTTTGTAGAAAGTACTTGTTTCATTCCATTTTAATGAGGAAATCCTTTTCCAACCAATAGGAATAGCTGAACACAAAAGCTACGAAACTGGCACATTTGATAAGGTTCCTCGCATACGATTTCCTATATAAACGACATATACTGAACCACCATGTAAATCATTTTATCGAACTTTAATAAAATCAGAGAAAATGATACCTTCTCTCTTACTGTTTGGACGATATTTATGTTCAAACCAATGAAATCAAGAGTTTTAACACCTCACTGCATTCCTTTGCCGTCGGTGCGATCGTTCTTAACATTACTCAATAAACAAACATGACAGACGTTAATTGTTATGTTTCCTATGTCAGTCAGTTTCTTTTTCAATATATATCTTGTCAATTAATTATAGGCAAAATAATGTCATTTAAAGTAGAGTTAAGTGTGAATGAAAGTTGTTGTTGTTTAAATCAAAGATAACTGGCTGGGGCTTATAGGCACTTTAATGACATCTCAGATTTGCAGCTGATTGTTTCTCAATAAGTAGTGGAAATCGCATGAACGCGAGTGCTACTCGTGATTTATGGGCACGAGTGATATTTTCAAAAATTCTGAAAACTGCACGAGACTATAGGTTTATAATATACAGTCGAACCTCCGCTAACGGACACCTCCCGTAAGCGGACACCTCTCGTAAGCGGATACGAACGCCTATCCCTAGGTCCGCCTGGACAAAAATTACCGAAAACCCGAAGAGATTGAAGTTAATTATTTCAAATGTATGCAGTTTTATCTTCGAATTCTAGCTAAATCAAGGTTAACTTAGTAAAAAGACAACATATTTGAGCTATGAGCCTTAGATTGAACCTATATAGCCGTTTAAAGCATGTGGTTTCCAATTCCATAGTTGCTTGCCACTTCTCAATTGTGTTACATGAGATCCGGCTGTACGACAAGCAGAGGTCACTGCTAAGAACCCTGCAGCAAGGAGCATGTGCTACATCGTGTAAAACATTCAAGATAACCAATGGCTGGCTAGCATTGAATCCACCGTGCGCAAAAGATGGCGTCTGTACATTGGACCACAATCCCTTGCGAACCTTACAGAGTAAACCATATCCGTAGAATGCCCTATTCTCATCCATGACAGTATGTTGGCAACATCACTTGTACTGGCTTGTTATTAAGATAACACGTAGAATGCCCTATTCTCATCCATGACAGTATGTTGGGAACATCACTTGTACTGGCTTGTTATTAAGATAACACGTAGAATGCCCTATTCTCATCCATGACAGTATGTTGGCAACATCACTTGTACTGGCTTGTTATTAAGATAACACGTAGAATATAATGCGCTATTCTCATCCATGACAGTATGTTGGCAACATCACTTGTACTGGCTTGTTATTAAGATAACACGTAGAATGCCCTATTCTCATCCATGACAGTATGTTGGCAACATCACTTGTACTGGCTTGTTATTAAGATAACACGTAGAATGCCCTATTCTCATCCATGGCAGTATGTTGGCAACATCACTTGTACTGGCTTGTTATTAAGATAACACGTAGAATGCCCTATTCTCATCCATGACAGTATGTTGGCAACATCACTTGTACTGGCTTGTTATTAAGATAACACGTAGAATGCCCTATTCTCATCCATGACAGTATGTTGGCAACATCACTTGTACTGGCTTGTTATTAAGATAACACGTAGAATGCCCTATTCTCATCCATGACAGTATGTTGGTAACATCACTTGTACTGGCTTGTTATTAAGATAACACGTAGAATGCCCTATTCTCATCCATGACAGTATGTTGGCAACATCACTTGTACTGGCTTGTTATTAAGATAACACGTGGAATTCCCTATTCTCTTCGATGACAGTATGTTGGCAACATCACTTGTACTGGCTTGTTATTAAGATAACACGTGGAATTCCCTATTCTCTTCGATGACAGTATGTTGGCAACATCACTTGTACTGGCTTGTTATTAAGATAACACGTGGAATGCCCTATTCCCTTCGATGACAGTATGTTGGCAACATCACTTGTACTGGCTTGTTATTAAGATAACACGTGGAATGCCCTATTCTCATCCATGACAGTATGTTGGCAACATCACTTGTACTGGCTTGTTATTAAGATAACACGTAGAATCCCCTATTCTCTTCGATGACAGTATGTTAGCAACATCACTTGTACTTGCTTGTTTTCAATATTTAAATTCTCCCCAACACAATTTTATATTGAAATTAACGGTTTTCGCGCGCGAAGAATTGTGGGTAACATATTAAAACATTTTTACAAACCAAGAAAGTTGCAGCTAGCCTCTAAAACGCATTCTCACATCTTATTAGCCGTGGAGTGGCAACCATGTACAACTGTTTTGTCCTTGTTATAGGACTCGTCAGCATGGCATAGCCCCCAAGACCATCAGCGTCACTAAAGATCATACAATACTAAATAGCTCAAAACAATGTAGATTTAGGGAAGAGGTCAAAACAATGGTACTCTGGCGCGACCCAATTTTGATTTTGATTTTGATGACCCATTTTTCCATTTTGGTTGTACCCGGAACCACCACCTATTTTGGAAAAATCTAGATTTTTGACCACAAATATCTTCTTGAATAAAATACTTATTGAAGAAGTGACTATATTTATAGTTTCTACAGGCAGAGAAGAACGTGTCTGCATTAAAATCAGGTATCCCTGTTTTACAACGCGAGAAAATCACCCTCGAAAAAAGGGGTAGGGGGTATTACCCGCCACCCACCACCTCCCCTGGCAAAATTGGGTCCCATTCGAAATCCATTGTTTTGACCTCTTCCCTTAATAGTGTACGTTTTGATGGTTTAATTTATTCGTTTGATTTGATTTTAAACTAAATATTTTAGCGATTTTTGTCAATTTTACTTATCGTTTTTTTTTTCATTTTGGAGATCTGAACGAAAAATTGGAATCGTATAACCAATCGTACACTGGCTTGGTTATATGGCTTGGTTATATGGCTTGGCTTTGTGTCCTCTTTAAATAGCTGCAATAACATCCGAGGAGCTCCAGTAAGACCGACATTGTTTTTTCTCTCGTTTATTTTCTTTTCTTATTTAATCGCTATCTTGCAAAGCTTAGTACTCTGGCAATATCATATAAATGCTGCTGAAAGGATAGCAGATAAATTCGGAATTATAAAAGTAGAACAAAGGGAGAAGATGGCTGACCATTTATTTGGATACGAGAAATAAAAACTGATTTGAAGATAAAGGTTACTGAACCTCCCCTATCATATATTATCGAAGAACACATTTCTGAAGTGCACACTGCTCAAAGCATTTAATCACGGTAATAAACCCTTTCACCCCTTCTTTCTACTCGTTCCGCCATCTTGGAAATACCAAACTGAGCATGCGCACTAGTGACTGGCGAAAGCCGCAGTACATTTATACGCAGGTTCAGGTATTACCTAGATTTCTGGTAATGTAAACAGTGGATAAATTGAACTTGAACTTGATGCAAAAACAGTATATCAACGTCTTTCCGGTAATAGTTGCTAGATATGTTAAATAACTTTCATGGTTAATACGTCTTCTCCCTACTTAAATAAAGTTTCTTGCATTATTGTATTGTATTGATGAATCCTCAAATATGTTATATGTTACTTTCTACAAATTGTGTGCGAAACTAGTAACTTTTAGCCGTATTTTTTTACTAACATAAACCCGGTTTTTTACAACAACATCCAATTTTCTCGCTTTCTGATTGGCTCTCCGCTATGTGCAATTTAAGTACGGACAATGAAAATGACGTCACTCGCAAGCCGTGGTTGCTTTGCAAAGTGCTTTCACGGCGAGGTTTGTGAATTCAAATTAACTTCGCTTCCAAAACCAAGAAAATGAGGATTTCACAAGCATTTCATTACTAGGAAAAGTTAAACGGTGAGTCGAACTTCTTTGTAGTGGAAATTTGGCAAAATGTGAGTTTTCTCTTGAGTAGAGTAAGTTTCGGCGAATTTGTGGTTCAGACTGTGTGACTAGCTCTCTCAGAGCTCAGAAGACTTGAATTATAACAAGAACTTTCCTGATCCAGAAAAAGAAAACAAGAAAGGATTTCACAAGCATTTCATGAATGACAGAAGGTAATTGGTGAACCTTATGCCATTTGTCAAAGAAAGCTTTCTCTCGGCACCGGTAATTAGAAGTGTTTACGTTTTGACTTTCAATGGCCTTTTCCGACTCGACAGCAGTTTATTACGCACTCTTTTGAAGCTAAGTGCTTCGTCGTTGTAAACTTAATTATTGAAAGCGTATTCGGTTTCACTCTTTCACGCGCTTTTCCCAAAAAATTCCCTCAATTTCAATGCGCTTCCCGCTTGCAAGTTTGTTGTAAAAACAATCGCATACATTTTTCCATTGTCTGTACTCGTATTGATCATAGAAATGACGCCATAAAATATCCAAAACATTGCAGCACTCGTTGTTTCACTTGAATTTTGAACATTTTATGACGTCATTTCTATGATCAATACAAGTACAGACAATGGAAACTTCTTGCTCATAACAGTCAGATCTGTTATGAAGCCATGCAATGTGTAATGTCCTTCTTTTTGCAGTTATTGCCCCCCACCTGGAATAGCCTTATGATAAATGTGGGTGGATTACTTCTTTTGTAAATAAGTGAAGTTTTGAAATAAAATAAAGTAAAGTATTTCCAAAGATTGCCGGGCTGCCTGTGGTGCAAGTGAGAGCTAGTCTTGGAACTGTGCTTGATATCCATGTGGGACGGGGTAATCAAACAGTGACGCTAGACTTCTCCCTAACCAAACTACTATTCTTACACATGTTTGAAGACAAGAAAACAAAAACACTAATTATAAGTGTTTACGATTATTGCTTTGTAAACAAAAATTAAAATACCTGGTTAACTGACTAAAATAAACAATCAAATTCGCGCATGCGCGTTAGATTATAAGCTCCTTGGCTCTTTCTAGTAAGGAAATTGTTTTTTCTTGTTCTTTCGTGTTTCTCTCTTGGTTGAATCATAGTTTGGTATTATTACTGCTCGCGGTAGTATATTTTACGAGTATGTTGATGTAGGATAGAGCTTTTTACACATTGCACTGGATTTCACTCTGTTCAGCCATGTTTGAATGAAACCCCAAAGCCCGCGCGTTTGTTGGTTGGACGTCAATTCTGATACGATATTTTATCACTAAAATCGTCGTTCACGTTTATGATTGGACATACTACGTTTTCACACTAGTGAAGAAACATCGTTCGCGCTGTTGACAACCTGCATATCATTAATATGCACAATGTTTTCAGTGGGTAAATCTTAGTATCTATGAGATAATGACTGTTGTATTCTAATCACATCGTGAACCGAATACAAATCGTTTAATACCTAACTTTCCAGAAGATCACAACAATATGAGGAAGGGCCATCTCGTTTATTAGCCGAAACACAAACACAAACAGTAACCTTACTAAAACAACTAATATAATTGCATCTGTCTTAAGAGGCTGCAACTAAATATTTTTACGTTGTGTGCAAAGTTTTGTTCATGGAGAAATGTCAAGCCATCTGCCACGTCCAGGGCAATTTTCTCAATACTTTGCCGCTAATTCCTTCAAATTCGTACTTATGAAGGTGACCGAGGAATTCTTGGAGGGAAGACACTCTCCGGCGTGGGATTTCCTAGCGGTGTAAAATCAAAATAAAATTCCATCATTGAAGGCAAATGGCGTATGATAAATTACAATAAGGGCAACAATTTTGTCATGAGAAAGCCAATAGTGCATTCTGGCCTCTTTCGCCTGAGCCAAGCAATTTCTTTATGATCACTCGTTCCGCTGTATTGTTTGCCCCATTCTCGTAATCTGCCACAAATACAGAGCCGAAACTCCCCTGACCAATTTCATCTTTGTTCTTCAGATCTTTGAAGGAAATCGAAGGGAGACCTGATATATCTAGAACTTTTGGTTTTAGGAATGGAAGCATGGCGAGTGAACATGCAACGATGAAGTCCAGCTGCTTCAAAGAAACTGGTATTGCATAAGCGCGGGAAACTTTGATGAGCCCAGCGCGCGCATACATCCCGCCTGTTTCCCGCCAAAACTGAAAGAACACAACTCTAGCATACTCTAATGCTATTTCGCATTTGAAACTCATTCACGCAGAAGTAAATGGAATTTTTATACGTATGAATCTTTGAAAGGTTTTGAGTACTTCTGCAAAGAAATGTTGGCTTATAGAGAATACTCTCCTGACCCATGACCGCGTAAGAAAAAGTCTGGGTCGATTTTTTTATTCAGAATTAAAATAAATATGACTTGCTCCGATATTATCGGCAATTATGAAAACTGGCGGTGTACTCAATCTCCGCCATTTCAGCAGAAATGGCATCCATCATGTACCGCATCACCAAATGTACTACCGCTGCCAGCGACTCAAAAGTCTAATATTGCTGGCAACGATCGTGGTTCCGACCCAGTACTTTTATCAGCCGAGCAGCTACTGCACCATGAGTTTGTAAACAGATATCGCGGTAGAGGTTTTTTCTTTGAAAAAGAAGTATTGCTAATCTGAATACACTGAGACGTCCAAAAGTATACTGTGTTTACGGGTCAGGAGGGAAGCTGTTAATTATCATATAAAGCCCGCTGCACCCGAGAGCTATCAGCTTTGTACCCAACGGACATGAAATGTCGTTTACTAAGCTGGTACCTCTCATGTGCGGCGAATTTCAGCGAGTTTTTCGCCTCAATTGACCGTGAGGAAATTATCAATCGTGTCTTTTGAGGCAAGAAAATCACCGTGTGCGCTGAACAGAGCTAACAGCTTAGCCTGGCGTAATCTATTGACCAATGAAAACGCTCAGCGTTCTCACGTGATTTCAAAATGGCGACGTCTAACGAAGTAATAAGGTATTTAGCTAAAGGGATAGCTTAGTAAAATTCACCGTGAGGTGAAACGGCGCTTGAGCTAACAGTTTAACAAACGATCTCTCGTGCCCGTTGGCTTAGCTGATAGCTCTCGTATTCAGTCCGAAACGCACGCTTTGATTGGTCAAGAGCCGTGTGTTGTTAGAAAACACACACATGGATGGCGTCACGATGCATTTGATTGGATATTTTCATGGTTTTAGTTTGCGATTATTATTGATATAAAACAAATAGATTCCTCGACTGCGTCTCGTGGCGCACTTCTTTGTTCTCTTCACATTGTGACGTCATCTGTACATCTATAAGAGGACAGACGCACGGCAGAATGGAATCTATATTTATTAAATATGAAGTCTGTACTCCCCCTTATCGAAAATTCCTTGATCCACCGTTGCTGACTAATTCCTTAGCTAGTATCACTGAACGTACATCACTCGTTTTGTTTTCTGATCAGTAACAATAATCCTGCCATCTGCAAGCACTGCTAAGTAGAACGGCTGTCCAATGTTCTCACTCGTCTTACCCACAAAACGGCCGTTTAGTGTGAACTTCTGAATACAATGATTACTGTAATCACATACAAGTAGGTTAGCATCATTGTCGATAGCAAGACCACGTGAGTCACTGAGCTCACCATCTCCACGTCCTGGTCTACCTATTACATATCTCCTGGTCGGTGTGTTATTGTCATCTTGCTGGTCAAACACATGAATGATCCGTTTAAACCCGTAAGATACAATAAACAGATCACCATAAGCTATAGTGCTGAATGGATACTTCTTCTTCTCATCCAGCTCTAAACCGAACATAAATAGATAAGTTCCGTCTCCTGTAAACACTTGAACACGTTGATTCTGACGGTCACTGACAATAATACGTCCTTGTTCGTCTACATGTACTCCCCGTGGACAACTGAACTCTCCCCTACCCTGACCTTGTCTACCAAAGCACTTTAAGGACTTTCGAGTTGTGCTATCAAATATCTGTATCCTGTGATTGGACTGATCTGCTACCACCACGTCGTAATCGTTTAGGAATGCTATACCATGAGGATGACTAAGTTGTCCACTGCCTCGCCCCTCACTACCAAACCTATTAAGTAGCACACCCTCCATATTGAATACAGCTACACTGTGGGACCTCCAGTCAGCTATAGCAATCCTGGTATTACCTTTATTAACTGAGATACCAGTAGGATCTGACAGAGGCTCTGCTAACCCTTTCATCACAAACTCTCCAGTAATTTTCAGCTGTTGTTGTTTCACGTCCATCACCAGCGGGCTGTTGGCCACACGTTTACCGTTAATCTTAACATCGGCTGTGAATTGTCCCGGTACCTTGGGGGTGAATTCAACTTCATATTTCTCACCAATTCTTACTAATACTTTTAGCAGTTTCACGTCCTCTTTAGGGCTGATGTTTACCTCTACAACATCGTCAGGGTCATTGTTTGGTTTTCCTGCAGAGTTTTTAGTAAACACGCTCAGCTTTACACCAGACTGTGCTTCAAGTTTTGATTCCACCTGTACTGTGCTCTTTACTGGGTCTGTAGGTATTGTTTCCGATAAAGAACCGAGACCTACTTCTCGCAGTATAGTAGGCCCCTCACTAGGAACAAACATGACCCTAGAGTAGCTCTTGGTCCAGTCTTTTTCAATGGCGGTAAGTTCCTCGCATGTATTTTGTACTGAGTCTTTACTGGTCATTATTAGATGTGCTGAGCCATATTCAAGCAGCTTGGAGACGTGCTCACTGACACTGCTAGTTTGATGAAGTAACGACTCTTGCTCGGTTTTCTTTGTGATTAGTATTTGTACCTCTTCATCTACCTGTCTCATCAAATCTCTCTTGTTTTGTTCAATGAAGGCAATCAGTTCTTCGGCTGCTTTCATCACATTTATTTTCGTTTCTTCGGCGGTTGCCTTTATCTTGGAGATGGTTTCTTCTAAAACTTTGTAGTTCGTCTGTTCTTCTGTTTCTTTTTTCTTCAAACGTTGAAGTCGCTCATACAAAATCAACTTTAGCATTTCCGCTTTCGCTTCTATGTCTACAAGGTCATGCAAACCTTGATGATCCTCTAGAATACATTTCTGACATACACAGCTCTCACATGTGTTACAGTAAAACTGCAAGATGTCTTCGCTGTGTGGTGGCTTCTCACAGTTCGACTGGCGACGAATGAGGACATTATAATCTTCCGCTTGAAGTTCTCTTAGATTAACAAGTTGATGTCCTGCCATAAATAGATTATGAGCATTCAAGCATTGCTCGCAAAGATAACGAGCACAGTTCAAGCAGTGTGATGTTAATGGCTTTTGCTTTTTACAAACTGAGCAGTTTACTCCAGAGCTCGCTTCAGTAGATGTTACGATGGACAAGACTTCAAGAATACGTGAGTGAAAGCTGCTCGACTCCAGAGAGTCGAAGTCGCTACACTGCGGTAGATGAATGTTCACCTGGCACGAAGGACAACTGAAGGTTTTTCCTTCATCCTTCAGCTCGGCGTGTGCAGCCAGACAATTCTTACAGAATGTGTGGAAGCATTTGAGAATCTTTGGCTCCTTCAGGGTATCATAACACAACGAGCACTTAGTTAGACTAGTTAGTGACTCCATTGTAGCTCAAAGCGAAGAGTAGAGTTAAAAGTTACTTAATATATGAATATGAAATCACTTCCAAGAAATCCTGTCATTTGATTGACGTCATTGTGATCTGTTGACCTCTTTTGTAGGCGGGGCGTTAAATTATGCAATTCTTCCTATCAAGCAAGTAAAACTTCCATACCGGGCAAACTATAGTAAAATTCTGAGCATCTCATCTCAGTTTATTGCTCTAATTTGGTGGCGAGTGCGTACGCGTGGGATTGGTTGGAGAAGTGAAAGATTGATTACAACTTGTATTGACTTCTCATTTGTAGAATTTAGAAAGCCATTTGAAATTTCTTCTACAGATGTATGAAAGAATCGGAGTGTCAGTTCAGTGAATGTTGATTCACCCGTACATCCGAGAAAGAAAGTCTGCCTGAGTAAATTGCTAGAAACGTTGAATAGTGAAGTGAATAGCGTTCATTTTCTTCAAGTTCTACGAATACACCTATTTCAAAAAAGGTTGTCCCGTACAAACAGCAAACGGCAAATGACAAGCGAAATTCCCAAAATAGATTGTCGTTATAATCGTTATAAATTTCCAGCTGTGCGAAACGGATAAACTACAGTGTAATTGGAAAATCGATTCGCAGGAGAACATTAATATTCGTCGTAAACAAAGCGTAGAATACTAGACTCACTATCTGTCTTATGTATACTAGTTATCATAGTCTTAATTTTAGTTTAAATGAGCTTATTTTTAGGATTTAGGTTTACTTTACATTACTTAGCCATTAAATATATAAGTACTCTTGTAAGTACATCATTTAATTTTAATTTGTAAATTGAGGACGGTTCAGCTGGTTTGTCCGTTGCAACCCTTAATTTGAATAAAGCATTATTATTATTGTGGTGTATTAGCCTGGACGTTAAGGAAATATTTTTTTAATTTCAGGAATAACTTTATTGTACAATTTTATATGAAATGGACTTTAAGGGTAGAGGGGGAGGGGGAGGGGGGAGGGCTTAACGTCCAAATTGGACATTAACTCTTTCGGGTCCGAGCCTGTAAATATAGGTCCCCTGAGACCTATATGAGAAAAAAATATTGCATCACATCTAGACATGCCGGAAAGACGATGTTGCGATATTATGTGAAGGGATGAATGGCTTCAAAGTCAAAGCTATAACAGGGATCGCTTGACTCTTTCACTATGGAGAAAAGCTCATTTGTTTTGGCGTTCGTTTTTGTTTCTTCGATTTTCACGAATTCTAAGGAGCTGAAAATCGGCTCAAAACATCCTTTCCATTCGCACTTGAAATCAAGAGCAAACACAAAATCAGCACTCAGTCGTTACAGTACCTTCTTTAACCTTTCCAACCAGTAGTTTTTTTTGCACAAAACACACCAAGCGACTGTGAACCACGCCGATGTTTACACTGCATTTCTCTCCACCACGTTCTCCTGTACCCACCTCCAATTGCATGCTGGGTAATGGACAAAAATTCCACAAGGCCTCCCTCTCTGGGACTCCTGTAGGTTTTTTTTATAAGTCTTTTACCCCTACAGCCAAGAGTGGTGATTTGGACTCAAGCCGTTGCTTTAAAGTGACAAAAACACATCCTAATAGGTTGAGCAGGGGTAAAAGACTGCCAACTGCAGGAGTTCAAGGATTTCATTGAAGAAATCACAAACACAACGGAAAAACCCTGTGAAATCCCCTCACAAGGCCTACTAAAAGCAAACCAAGTACTTTTCAGCCATCCTCAGACTTAATGATGTCTTCAAGCTCTCTGACAGTGGCATTTTTCTCCAAAATTAGAGCAGATTTCATTGGAAACCCTACAGAAGTTGCAATACCTACCGTCGACCAGTTCGTAGAATTCACCCGAATGGCATTGTGGGGAAAGTTTGAGCCCTTGGCTTAACAAGTCAGCAGTATACGTATTTAATTACCCCGGGCTAGCCAAACTGGAACTGAGGGGGGAGGGTTTAGTTAGCACTCAGGATTTCACCAATTGAGCTCACACACGATCGGACGACAGAGTTAAGGAAAAGCAATTGATTTGTCGACGACCCCTAATACTGAAAGTAGATACAAAAATACTTAATTCTGACTGGCTGAGCATAGACATGATAAACAATCGATATCTTGTAAAGCAGTCTATGGACTTCTCTAAAGCCTTCGATAAAGTTAAACACAGTATCTTATTCGATGAGCTAAAAATACTACCACTGCATCCTGTCATTATAAATTTGTATATTAGCCTACTTAGCGACCGTAAGGAAAAGGTTTGAATGGGTATCCATAAACCAGGGAACTATTCAAGGGAACGTTAGTAGGCCACATCTTTTTTGCATGTTCCTTAATAGATCAGTTCATTTTTAAAGGGGTGCAAACATGGCGCGAAACTGACAGTGTTTGTATGGGAATCGATGGGAATCCGATGCCAAATTAAATCCGTAAAATCGAATTTCTGAAATATTCTTCAGCCGGATACAAACTTAAATACCAAGTAAAAGATTAACATATCGATATTTGAGGTATGTAGCTGTGCTGGGAAGCGTGCAATCGTGTTTTCAGTTTTACATACATTGTCTGTAAAAACGAGTCGAAACAGTCCGCGTGAAAATTTACAGACAATGTATGGAAAACGCATGTTTGCACGCCTTTCGAAATGTTGGAATTTACCGCGAACTGATCTATGATCTAGATATCAAAGAAAGAGAAAGAAACGTTATTACTAAATATGCAGACGACTCTAATATTCTAGTCCCGGCCAGTAGCTGATAACAGTAAAAACGTGGTTAATGATAACTCTCTTGTCCAGTCCCCGGGGGGGGGGGGGGGGGGGGGGGGGGGACTCCCCATAAAAATAGACGGGGGTGCTCGACGTGAGAAATGAAATTCACCCCTAAAAGATAGCAATATGGGCGTGGCTCACAAAAAATTTACCCCTAAAAGATAGCACTCCAAAAGACAAGAAAATGGCATTAATTGGATTTATTAGAGACTATATAAAGACATTATCATCGAGCGCTTCCGTTTTCCGATGAATTTTGAGAGCACCGTCATTCAGTCTTCATTCTCGATTACTTCTTGTAAACATTGTCCTTTGGCATAACAGTAACATTGTTTTAACGTAGCCACAAAAAAATTGAGTCTCGGAGACCCCTAAAAGATAGCAGACCTTTGGAAGACCCCTAAGAGATAGCACTGCTAACGATTTTAACCCCTAAAAGATAGGTCGAGCACCCCGTCTATTTTTATGGGGAGTCCCCCCCCCCTCCGGGGTCCAGTCCTTTTTACAGTGGACTACAATTAACTGTATGTCTTGTAATGCAAGTAAATGCAAAGAGATTATGTTCACTAAGAAGGGTTATAATGATAAACATCTTGTAGTAGCTGATATCACCGCAATGTAACAAGTTTAAAATCTTAGGAGTTACGTTTCAGTCAGATTGCGGGTTTACGTTATCAGGTGTTTGAGGAAAGTAGGTTACAGCCAAAGGGAGATAGCTAGATTACTTATTTTTATCCATAGTCTTGCCTAAGATAACTTATGCTATCTCAGTGTATGGAGCTTCTAGACCAGGGGCCGGATTCACGAAACATTTCCTAAGATATGTCATAAGATATAGAATTTGTGACTGTCCTAAAAGATGTCGTAAATGCGATTCAGCAACTCTGTTCTGGAGTACTCCTGAGATGTTCTCAGCTAAGACATCACTACGTTTCCAGCCTCCGTGAAATTATCGATTACAATGAAAACGCCAATCAACGCTGGCCTTATATATATGGACTAATTATTTTATAATGTTATGTGTTTAAATTAGTCATTCGCGAAATCAGTCGATCGTTATGGCTGCGGACGCAAAGAAGCGAAGGCCCAGTTTTACCAAACAAGAAATAGCGGTTTTGGTAGAAGCCGTACAAAGTAGGAAACCTATTTTATTTAACTCCTTAAATAACACGGACACAAATGTTGAGAAGAAACGCGCATGGGAGAGGGTATGCGAAGAGATGAGGGCTGTGTCTGGCAACAATCGGTCGGTGGATGAAATACGAAAGAAATGGATGACCTTAATTAAAGAACGAAACAAAAAAGAAGCGGTTTCAAACCGCAAAGAAGCAAGGAAGACTGGATGAGGTCATTCACCGCCACAACGTAAGGAAATACAGGAGAAAATCATAAATGTTATGGGTGAAGCGATACTGCCTCAACAGGATTTCCTCTTCCAAATCCAAGGGATTGGTGCGATCTCGAAGAAGTCGTTCCCGTCTTAACGCTCGCCGACGTTGGAGCTCCAATAATATGGCCGCCATTTTTGTGTTTAGGACATATCCTAAAAGTTAAGACATCGATTTTGACCTCTTAAATTTAGGACACGTCTTAAGACTTAGGAGGTGTTCGTGAATAACGTCTATCTTAGGAGGCTCTTGTGTCCTAAGACACCTTCGTGAATCTGGCCCCAGAACTCACTACTATGCAACATTTCTTAGACAGATGCTTAAAAGGAAATATACTTCTAGAAAAATAAATGTGTCGGAGTTGCTAGAAAAGAGCGATCTAAATATCTTTAAACGTGTGCACTGTACAGAATGGCATCCACTTCGGGAGATTATGCGACGCAAAGGGGCACATAGGCCTAAAGTAAACACTGACAGATTTAAGTCAGGATTCGTTAATAGATTAATATTTAAATATAACTTAGCTTTAAAACCACAATCACATGAAATTCACAGCTAACTAACTTTCTTTTTCTATCACTATAAGTTGTCACAAATGAAATGTATGTTTTCATTTGGTAATAAAGACATTATTATTATTTTTATTTTATTATTATTATTATTATTATTATTAACAGCAGTGCTAATTCGATGCAAAAACTAGCTAAGTGGCGTGAAATACAGCCGCCTCCACCCTGGAACAGACAGACAGACAGTCGTTTAATAGTTATCCACGGTTAAAAACATAAGTTGTATACGAAAGGTGTACCATTGCAATACTAAAATATGAACATTAAAAATTATAAATGTAATAATGCAATAAAACTGTTTTACATGTTTGCCGTATGAAGGTCTGAAGCGAATCTTTAGCACATCTCTCTAGCTTGTCGTTCACCGTTACATTCTTCTAGTTGAAATTGAACGGACTTTAAATAAGCCGCTCGAAATCAAGAATGCTGCTTCTCTGTCACGGTAGAATAAGTAGGCTCCATATTATTGACCGGTGAGGGACGCCACAAGTTATCGGGCTTTCACTAGACATGTCGCCATTCACATTACATTTTTTGACTTCTATTTGATAGATAGGAGTCAAACCGTGCCAGGGCATTTCGGTCGCTACTAGTTAACTGGTAGTTATAGTAATTCGATGCAAAAACTAGTTACGTGTCGAATGAGAGTTCGCGGCACTACATTGAAATCAGTTGTAAGATGGTTCAATACGCGAGTGACACAGCCTTCCTCTCTAGAATAAGTCCTAGTAGCAAAGCGAGCCGAGCAACACGTCAATCCACTTGCTCGAGTAAGTTTTTCTGAGTATAACCTGTAGGGATTAACTTTAAGCTATATATATGGCAGTACATATATTTAGATTTAGGGTCCACGCTCGATTTTTCGTCCAAAATCGATACGGACCGCAACTAAACCTCAAATAATAATACAACAGTCTATTCCAAGAGCTTTGTGCCATTTATGGAGCTGTACGGGAAAAGGTGTCGTCCAACCATATTAACTGCTTATTAACCAAGCGCGAGGTCTGTATGGAGAAATACCTGTATTTCCATTTCTGGAATTGGGAGCATGCGCGAGAACATGCATTTTCCCGCCTTTTTCATTTTAGTTACGCAAAATAAAAGAGAAGAATCAAACAAAAAGATTGTCGACTTTGATGGTTTTTATTTGTTATTTCTGAAGTCAAGAATTGATGAGGATCAACCTTTGTAATTGTTCATACAAGTTTACGACAATATTCCAGCTTCTATATAAAGGGGGTAACGTCTGAGATGACCCGATGAAGCTAGAATCTTCAAGAACGCTGGCTGCTTGATCCGTGTTGGCGGCCACTCCACCCTCCAGTCTCGGATTTAAGTAAAAATAGCAAAGCCGACACAACGTAAATTTTAGAGGTTTATAACGATATTTCGGCTGGCCAAACCAGCCTTCTTCAGGTAATATGAAGAAATGTTATTACATTGGCGAACGTGACTAACTAGAAATATGGGTTACGAAATACAGGAAATAGATGACAAATGATTGACACTATAAATATAGAAATAACAAGATAATGAGGTTATATATATACCAGCTAGTATGACTCGTCACGGATGTTGAGACCATAAGGTACGAGTGTTCTAGCTTGTGTAATGAGAGTAGCTTCTCTGGCCTTACGAATTGAGTCTCTATTAGAGAACATTTTTTCGATGGGGATTAGTTGCATGTCATTAGCAGTGTGATTAGGTGTCGAGAGAAAATGTTCAGCAGCTGTAGTAGGTTTAGATATGTTATTAGACTTGTCTACGGTCCGTCGATGTTCGTTGAATCTGTCTTTCAGACGTCGTTTTGTCTCACCTATGTATTGTAAATTGCAGCGGTTGCATTGAATCATGTAGATTAGATTTTTTGTGTTACACGTCAAATTAGTTCTGATAGAGCGTCTTTCACCGGTAGAGAAGAAAGTATAAGTGGTTTGTCCGTCACAGATGTAGGGGCAAGTAGAACAGTTCTTTCCACAGCGGAAAGAGCCAGGTGGGAGCTGAGGATCAGTCGAGTTAGAAGGGAGTTTAGCCAACGCCCTGGTAAACGCTCCATCTCAACCACATACTTGGCTTCGATATATCGATGATATTTTTATGATCTGGACCGAAGGTCCAGACAACCTAAAAATATTCATCGATTATCTTAATGACATTCACCCTACCATCAAATTCACCAGCTCACACTCTTCTACTAACGTACCTTTCCTTGATGTTAATGTTTCTTTAAACAATGGTAATATCGAGACTGATCTCTATTCTAAACCCACAGATAAGCACCAGCATCTACTTTATTCATCTTGCCATCCACAACATACCAAAAAAGCCATCCCTTTTAGCTTAGCCCTCCGTTTACGACGTATCTGTTCTACTGACGAAGCTTTTAAGCACCGCACTGCTGAGCTTACCACATACCTCATTAAACGCGGCTATAACCGTTCCTTTCTTGCTAGACAAATACAACGCGCTGCCGACATCCCTCACGCTTTTGCTCTACAAACCAAAGACACACACAATTCCAACCGTATACCTTTTGTTATTACTTATAACCCATCACTCCCTCATATTTCTGAAATAATTAAGAAGAACTACAGCCTGCTACACTCCTCTGTCCGCTGCAAGAAAGTATTTCAACACTTGCCACTTGTAGCCTTCAGACGCACCTCTAACCTCCGTGATTTACTAGTTAAAGCTAAACTCCCTTCTAACTCGACTGATCCTCAGCTCCCACCTGGCTCTTTCCGCTGTGGAAAGAACTGTTCTACTTGCCCCTACATCTGTGACGGACAAACCACTTATACTTTCTTCTCTACCGGTGAAAGACGCTCTATCAGAACTAATTTGACGTGTAACACAAAAAATCTAATCTACATGATTCAATGCAACCGCTGCAATTTACAATACATAAGTGAGACAAAACGACGTCTGAAAGACAGATTTAACGAACATCGACGGACCGTAGACAAGTCTAATAACATATCTAAACCTACTACAGCTGCTGAACATTTTCTCTCGACACCTAATCACACTGCTAATGACATGCAACTAATCCCCATCGAAAAAATGTTCTCTAATAGAGACTCAATTCGTAAGGCCAGAGAAGCTACTCTCATTACACAAGCTAGAACACTCGTACCTTATGGTCTCAACATCCGTGACGAGTCATACTAGCTGGTATATATATAACCTCATTATCTTGTTATTTCTATATTTATAGTGTCAATCATTTGTCATCTATTTCCTGTATTTCGTAACCCATATTTCTAGTTAGTCACGTTCGCCAATGTAATAACATTTCTTCATATTACCTGAAGAAGGCTGGTTTGGCCAGCCGAAATATCGTTATAAACCTCTAAAATTTACGTTGTGTCGGCTTTGCTATTTTTAGTTTTATGTGTTCAGCCGATTAGATCAATCACTGATCCAACGTACACCAGCAGGATCGTCGTCCACGGTTGCTTGCATTCTATTTGTTTTCGGATTTAAGGGCCCATTGACATATTTAAAATCGGCCGTTGCTAGGGAAAGTTTGCAGCCTCGTAAAACCGGAAAAATAAAGGTGGGCAATAATTATTGTCAAGGTGACTCCTTTGGTAAAGTCTTGTAGTCTGATGACGTCATGATGACGTACTGTCCAAGGATTTTTGATCAACTAGTAATTTATAAATATTTTCCGAACCTACGAATTAAGGCTTGTGGAAGAAACATACACAATCAAACCAATCTGATGACTGGTTGGCTTATAAAAACGCTCCGAATATCGTCAATAACTAAGGCCAAGGCAGAATATTACAACACTTGTATAAATGATGCAAACGGTCGCGACAAATTGAGAATGTGGAAAATCGTGAACGAGTTAACCTCGAGGAAGTCGCCCGCGACTGTCATCAATGAGCTTAAGTATACAACAACAGTTGATCTTCTAACCGATTCTCAAGATATTTCTGAGGCTATGAATGACCACTTTACTAATATTGGTCCAAAACTAGCTGATGGCATTCCTAATAGCAGAATATCGTTTAAAACCTATCTTGATAGAGTAAATAGTACCTTTGAAATAAAGCCGGTTGGTAGCGCAGAAGTCTTAAAAAATCTAAAATAGTGTTATAGAGGCCGGTTGCTTTGGTAACACATCATTTAATGCATATATTTCTTAAAGAAGCCTCTGACTTAATATGTAACTCTATTACGGATATTTTTAACACCTCTATTAGATCAGGAATCTTCCCGAACGAGTGGAAACTAGCAAGAGTAACTGCTATTAAAAACAAAACCAGTAGATCGGATCCGAACAACAGACCAATTTCTGTTATTCCGGCTATTTAAAAGTCTTTGAACGTTTAAATTTTGACCAGCTTTACGATTATTTTCAGTCAAACAATCTCTTAACGGAATGTCAATCCGGATTCCGGGAGCTACACCCTCAACAGTTACGGCGTTGCTAGAGGCGGCCGATGCTTGGTACGGAAATATTTACAAGGGGCTTATTAACGCTGCCACATTCCTAGATCTCCAAAAAGCTTTTGACACTGTAGATCATCAAATACTCCTACAAAATCTTCCATGCATCGTATGGAATTAAGGGTGTATCACTACAGTGGTTTCGAACATATCTATAATAGACAACAAAATTGCCACGTCAACGGCAAGACTTCTAGTAACAAAGCCGTAACATGTGGCGTCCCTCACTTCTATTTTTGGTCCACTATTGGTTTTTTAATTTATATTAACGATTTGCCAGATTTGCCTAAATGCTTACCCAATGCAACTACTCGAATGTACGCTGACGACACGATCCTCGCCACCATCGGAACCGAACATGACCAGATCCAACACTCAGTTATTGAAAATCTCGAAGAGGTGAGCAAATGGCTTAGTACCAATAAGCTTACACTGAACATATCTAAGACAGAGATTATGCTAATAGGCTCCAAGCAAAAGCTACAAGGTCTTCCTTCGGATATGGTGTTCTCGGTTGGTGATGGGGATATCAAAATGGTGTCGTCGCGGTTAAGTATCTCGGAATACACCTTGACGATTCGCTGACTTGGAACTCAAATAGAAAAGCTTATTTTTAAAATGTCTGGCCTTGGTGCCCTTAACCGCCTAAGACCGTTCGCTCCATACTCAGCATCAATGAGTGTATACAAATCCCTAATTCAATCTTATTTTGACTACAGTAGTTGCGTCTGGGGTAACTTAAACAAAGGGTTGGCAAAAAAAATTCAGAAACTACAACATTGTGCAGCCCGCATACTGACAAATCTCCCATTCCAGACTCATATCGATGATCTCTTGGGCACCCTCAGTTGGAAAAGGCTCGATAGTCAGAGAGCCACCCAAAAGGCTATCCTAATGTACAAAGCCCTGCACGGTCTGGCTCCCGCATACTTGATTAAGAAGTTTGAAAGAAAAACTCGATCATCCTTAAAATATGATCTGAGAGGTGCGAGTTCCAAAATATCTATGCCACAATCCCGGACTAACTTTGGCAAAAAACGAAATTGCTATAACGGGGCTGAATTCATTGCCTGAGGATATCAGATTATCTGATACAGTTAATATTTTTAGAACTAAACTACGTAAACATACACTATTGTAATTACAACCTTAATAGACACGTCAAACATGTAAAGCAGTAGGCATTCTTTTTACGATTTTTAATGTTATGCTATTACTGATGGTTTCTTATGTGTATAAAAAACGTACGTACACGAAGATTCGAGTTGAAAACCTGCCGCTCGAAAATCACTTGTTTTAGAAGCCATGTTCTCGCTGGAAGCAGCCATTTCAGCTTCTATATCTTTGACAACTATAGATACTATTGACCAATTTTCTTTTCAATCTATCAACAGCGGAAGCGGCTCGGCTACATCTGAGAGTCCAATACAAGTTTGCTTTCCCATTCATCGGCGATTTCCTTACGCTTGCCGTTACTTTTTTGCTCGGTACAGCTAATTACTAATTATTTCCCTTTCTCTAGGTTCAAGTACAGTAGGCGCTTTCGAGTCCTGAACGATTCCTTCAAAATTTTCGGATTTAGTATTATTTTCTTTCTCACGATAAACCAAGCTTTTCATTTTCCAGCGACAAAAGCTCCCGCTACGGCTTGCTCCGACTTTACTTCATTCATTCATAGCCCCTTCCCCTCCCCTCCTTCCTTGAGAGCCTGGATACGCAGGCCTATTCATTCATGAAAACCTTTCAGGTAAACCACGAATAAAACTTACAAAAATGTGTAAGTATTAAAACTATCGGGTAGCCGGTGGATACGCCATTGTCGGAGGCCATTAGGAGAAAATGCACATTCTGTTCGACCAATTATTGTAGACTTTACTGCAACAACCTACAGTTCAGCGACTATTTCACGACCACAAAACAAGCACTTTTGCGCATGCGTTAATTTCTTCACTTCCGGTTTCTAAAAATCCTAAATATTTTGCGCGCTTTCACTAAACACCAAACTTTTTCCCATTAAAATGTGGTTGACCAAGTTCCCCACAAAATCGAGCATGGTTTTGGAAACCAACAATAAATGCCAAAGCTTAAAATTGGACTGAAAAGTGTTGTAAAATCTTCATTTTTTTGTCGTAATGGCAACCGCATGCTCGGTTTTATGCGCCTTAATTCGTGTTGGAATTTTACGTTGTATATCGGCTTTGCTGTAGTCTTCGGACTTTTCATTCGTTATTAATTCGTAGGTTCGGAAAATATTCATAAATCACTAGTAGATCATAAATCCTTGGACTGTACGGAGAAATATCAGACCGAGGTCTGATATTTCTCTGTACAGACCGAGCAAGCAAGGTTAATAAGTGGTTTATTATATTGCTCATTTACTTGTATTGTTTATGTTTGGTCACTTCCGGTTACCAGTATTTCCATTTCCGGAATTGGGAGCACGCGCGCAGATTGTCGACTTTGATGGCTCCTTTTATTTGCTATTTCTGAAGTCAAGAATTGGCGAGGATCAACCTTTGTAATTGTTCATACAAGTTTACGACAATATTCCAGCTTCTGAAGTGGTTAACGTCTGAGATGAATCCGATGAGTCTAGAATCTTCAAGAACGCTGGCTGATTGATCCGTGTTGGCGGCCCGACTCCACTCTCCAGTTTCGGATTTAAGGGCCCATTGACATATTTAAATCGGCCGTTGCTAGGGAAAGTTTGCAGCCTCGTAAAACCCGAAAAATTAAAGAGTGGGCAATAATTATTGTCATGGTGACTCCTACAGAGCAAGCAATGGGCAGCCCAAGGTTATGATAAAAGAGAATGTATGGAAATTTCACTATTATCGTTGTAGTGCTCTTAACTCTAATAAAATGTTTTAAAAACCTTCGCTTTTCCTTGTAGTTATTATTAAAAGTGAGACAACGTAAACTTGCTCCAGGCGTAATATGAAAAACGTGACTGAAATTGCAGAAAATATTTTCAGCTCGGGCTCACTGGCTTAATGCTATACGCCTGGCGATTCTTGGGCAGTTTAGCCTTGATTCAGGGTGTTTTTTTATTTCTAGATTTTCTGCCCCTTGTTGTACAATAGGGTCTGAATGGGGTTAACTGGCTACTGACAAACGGTCTTAAAAATAACTGACAAATGACTCTTTTTTTTTACTGACAACCGACAACCGAAAAATAACTGACAAATTTGGTTTTTGTGGGTCAAACATTGTAAATTTTCTCTGGTAACGATTAACTAGGGCTGACTGAGAAATGGCCACAATTTTAACTGACAACTGAGATGTAGACCGCCCATTCAGACCCTCTTGTTGGGTGGATTTAAGCGGCAGCCTGAGATTTCCGACTGAAATCAGCTTAAATCCACCCAACAAGGAGAGAAACATCACAGACCCTTATATTTTGAATGTTTGGGTAAACACTGGTATATAATCAACTAAAGTCGTTTGAGGTATGCTAACCGCCGTGGAAAGCGAGTAGCAGCTGACGTTTCGAGCGCTACAGCGCTAGCCTTCGTCAGAGCCCTTTTGCTAGCCCTTTTGCTCTGACGAAGGCTACCGCTCGAAACGTCAGCTGCTACTCGCTTTCCACGGCGGTTAGCATACCTCAATCGACTTTGCCGGTTTATCTTCCCCGCCGACGCAGACCACTAGTACTACTTATTTACAGGAACTACAAGTAGTTACCTATCGTAAGCTTGGGTAGCCTGTGGTTCAAATGGTGCCGTTTCTAGGAGTTTCTTTATTCTGTAGTTTCCAGCGACACGTATTCATGAATGCTTATCTCGTGACTCACTAATTATATTGAGACTGAAAATAATCAAAGAAAAACTCCAATTAGTTTCATATTCCTTTTTTCGTCAACGTTCGGCGGACGGTGTGATCTTTCGCCACGTAAACACGTGACCCACACTGCCTCGTTTCAGTGCGTACTTCAAATTAAAGGCGAAACCTGTTGGCTTTTAGCAGGCTTTGAGGACAAGTTTTTCGCAGTTTTGCGCCTCAAAATGAACACTTAAGTCATTTCCTCGAGGTATTCTGTCCCTGGACAGATTAGAGAATAGATCACTGAGGTGGTGTTATTGTTGGAGATATGTCCTACGTCGAGAAACGGAGTCTACACTGTGCAAGTGCTGTGGAGTTGCTTCAGCCTTCTTCATAATTAGCTCTGTTGCGACCCCCTATTTATTGGATGTATTTGTAATTTTGGAAGGAAATGGCTTCAGTGAAGGTTGCTGTTAGGGTTAGACCCCTTAACAAGAGGTAACATGGTGGATCTGCGAGTTGATGTATTTTTGTTCCATCGATGCACGCATTCAATATCGATGCAAATGTGTTGCCTTTGTCACTTTGTGGCGGCGCGGGCTCGAATCGAAATCGAAATTTTATCTCGCATGTTTGTTCTATCCCCATTCTCTCATGCCTTAGGGAGAACAATATGGGAGCCAAGACTATCATCGAAATGGAAGGAAAAAAGACCCGAATATATAACATCAAGGTAATTATTTAATACTGGCTCTCAGTGAGCAAAAATTTAGGCATTATTGAATGTGATTTATGTAGAACTACTCCAAACTGAAGAGGGACATTTAGTAGGTGCTGGACGAAATTCCGTAATTCCTCGAAACTGGAAGTTAAGTCATTGCTGAATAACTGAATTCCTGCATTTTGAACCATCACAGGGTATGAACGTAACAGGAGAAGTAGAGAGAAAAAACAGAGTGAAGGATTTCTCGTTTGATTATAGCTACTGGTCTGCCGAAGAGAAAAGTCGCCACTTCGTTGCTCAAGACAGGGTGAGTTTAATGGTTCACTGGGTTTGTTTTGACTGATGAGATCGAGTTACCAGGCTAATGTTAATACCGAGAAAGGAAGTAGAAGTAATCGCTTGTTGATAGCGGATAAGTAGGAGACTATTTAAGGGTGGTTTGTTTTCTTTATAGCTTGGCCTGTAGTCTTACTGACCGCCATAAATTAGGATTTTTTTAATTCCAAATAAAAGCGTAGTTAACGTACAATAATCATTCGAAGATCTCCTATTTCCTACATAAGTTGTTGCATTAAAATAGCCTTTATTCTTCAGCTAGTCTGTCTTCAATTCATGGGGAATGCAATTAACTTTCGCTTTGTTTGCTAAATCAATTTACCAGATATGAACTCATTTCTGTTTTAAGGTGGAAGTGAGAACACCGGGGAGAACACTTGCTGCTTTACGTGAGGTTGTTACGGCTAGCTTTTGTTTACTTACTATACATGAGAACATGACTAATTCAAAACAAAGTTCTGCTTGCTTGAGACAATTACTATACTTGTAGTCAATACTACAACAGTGCAAAACCTCATTTTTGAAGCAGATTAACAAGTTGAATAATGTATGTAAGCATAGTGACTGTGTCTCAGCTAGGTGTAGATCACAGCTGGGGGTTTCACTTTGTTGTCTTATCAGATCGATCTGTTCCATCACACACAAGCTTGTTTTTCTTTGATGTTAAAGACTGATGTGGTAACTGTAATATTGTTTGGAAATGCAAAACAGAGCTTGCATCCAAATAAATCCAGAGAATAATGTCTGGAGAAGTGTTACATTAGTTGCTCCTTTTTCTTCTAATCTATTTCCACATGGACCTGAAGTGGTACTTGAGGGATGAGTAAACTAATAATAATGTTATACAATTAACAAAAATAACAAGATATAATTAGAGGATAAAACATGTTCACACACATACAACAAGCATGTAAGTGTCTCTATCAGATTCTAAATTCTCAGGTTAATTTTTTTTGTTTTGTAAGAGAGAATTTAGAACCGTGATCAAGAGTCACTTATGCCTTTTTGCACACTACCCCTCCAATTATTCTTGATGTTAAAATTTTATGCATTTATACATATTTTATACATGTGTACATCTACACACAAACATAATATAGAAATAATACATGACAGGCCTTGATATAGAAAAAAATCTTTCATCACCAATATTGGTAACTAGCAAAAAACATATATAGTGGTCAGCCATCCAAATTAATGTTAGAAGTTGAATTGGCAAATAATAAGTTTTAGTTGCCAAACATACATGTAATGTTTTAGTCACATTGGTCACAATTTTGAGCCCTGCGTGTATTTGCAGAATGTAGGATTTTGCAGAAAGCATTTCACCAATCTAACAATCATGCTCATCTTTAAGGTTTAATCTGCTGACGGCATAACCAGTTCGTTTACCAGTCTGATAAATTATTCTTTGTTGTCTGGAGGTTTTTCGGATGAGTGGAAGCTTGCAAACTTCATACCGATATTTTAATATGATGACCGTCAACCAAAGCTGAATTATCGCCCGGTTTCTTAACTAGCCTCGCTATAGAAAATTATTGAAAAAATTGTATTTATTAGGCTATATAACTTTCTTTTGGATATTGGTTTTCTAAATCCCTTACAGTAAGGTTTTCGACCTGGTGATTCCACTGTGAATCAGTTAACATATCTTGTGCACAAGATGTACATTTATGAAGCCTTTGAACAAGGAAAAGAGGATGGTTTTTCTTGATATAAGTAAAGCTTTTGACAAAGTATGGCATAACAGACTTCTACATAAAATGAATCACTTTGTGTTGGAGACCCACTGTTAAGTTGGTGTAAGAGTTATTTAACAAACCGAAAGCAACGTGTTGTGATCGATGGGCAATTGAAGGGGTCCGTGCAAGAACGACGTAAGTGACTTTTAGGTCATTCAGAGAAAATCTAAGAAAACTGTTAACTCACTATATTCCGGGAAAATGCAAAGTTTACATACTTAATAAGGTAAGACTCACATTTAACAACCACACTGCTCTCCAGTGGAACCATATCATGCCGATAATAAGGCAGAAGTTTCGGAAATTCGCTCTTTTACTCGCTTTTCTCCCTCAAACTTGTGTTAACCGGCTCAATTTATTAACTCGGTATCGAATATCAAATCATGACCTCTGGCGTGCACGTGTACAGCTCGCAGAAAGGTTTAGACTTTAGTGTTGACATGACGGATGATTACATTAATTAGATCGATTACAATCAAACATCGACAGACTTGTTCTTATAGGAAGTGTGTTCCATTCCAGCCAAGCACAGGGGGAAAAGAAGCGAAGCTGGAATTCACAATTTATCATCCGATATCTTTCGGTCACCACAAAACAGAATAATGATAGCCTATAATATACTAACCTTCTTAGAACTTGATTTTTTCGTTTAGGGAAGGAAGAAGACTTGATGAAATTGAGCGAGGTTAAAATCCGGCAATCGACCATGGCGATTAACATCGATGTAGAAACAGGAAGTCTTTCGAAATATGCCGTCTGCGGTCTTTATGTTACCCCAAAACAGGGAATAATAAATAGGCTACATACAGTACTAAAGAATTGCTCACAGGAAGCCTGCGAATTTAATAGGAGTTTGAGTTCGAGTTAATACAGTTTTCCTCTCCATTCTAGTGAGAATTAGTTGTTTACCTGTGAACCCTAAAACCTCATCGTTTACCTGGGAACTTGTTGTTGAAATGGTTAGGAAAAGTTGTATGGTTCAGGTTAGGGTTAGTTTATATTGTCAATTTTAGTGGCACGTTCACCACTATTTTCCGCCATCTTGGAAGTTGTCAATGACACTCAAATTAGCATACTGAACACAACTTGTCCCCAGGGTCTCCTCGGTCAGATCCAAAAAGACCCTGGGTACGAGGTTGTACTGAGCATACGGGCTTGGAGCCATTGCCAACACATTCTCCCCGTTAAATTACCAACTATCCTTAAATAGAAAACACGCTTTAAATAATGATAATCGTTCTTTCTAATGACAACTTAAAACCAGTCAAGGATGAAGATAAACATTTGTCACATTCCGAATGGCGGTAGACGTAGACCGGCTTAGTGTAGTGGTCATGACGTCTGCACTACACTGCAGTACATGCAAAGAGTTGCGTAGGAGCGCTTTAGTTTGTACCCTAGAAATATAACATCGAGAATATTGCAATTCGACCTTTTGGCGGATGGAATATAGCCGCGACCCTATAAAGTTGGACTAAGCCCAAGTCCCGCGCATATTCTTGTGAAAACAAGTCTTGTCGCCCCGTGCGTCTTCTTGCGAAAAACAAAATATAAGTTAGAACTCTCTGTGTGCATAGCATGAGGCCTGTGTTTATTATAATGGTAAATTTGATGCAAAATAACATTATTAATAATAAATTTTGACTCGAGACCACGTTAGACACACCGCGGCAAAACGTTGTGCGCCTCTGACCGAAAAAACGAAGGCTCAGCTGGTTTGAAATAAAATTTTCCGAGGGTTTTAACCTTTTTTTTAATAAATAACTTTATAACTTAGTAAACTCACAGTGAATTACAAATTAAGAAAACTTAAACCTGTCAAAGTTTGAGGCTTAGCGTTCAAGTAGTTTTCTTGTTTTTCGCGAAAACTATTCACACACGTGCCTAAAATTAGAAACCGGAGTGCTTGTCTTTTTTTTTTTAGTTTTGGCGGGAAACTGGCGGGATCCGCAGGTGCTGGGCTTATCAAAAGCGTATGTGCGTGACGTTTTGCTGCAGTGTCTTTTGATTGAAACGTCTTAGTTTGTCGTCATACTGAACAACTAACCACCAATGTCTTTAACAAGGAAAAGAACACCGCTGAAACACTGCCAAAAAAAAGTACGGCATGCACCCGCTGCTAATCATTGTTCCGACGGTGTGAAGCAAAAAAAAACTTGCTAATTAATATCAGGTGACGTGGTAAAAACTTGCTATCATCGCGTGTCTGCGCATTCTTCGGGAGTATTCCAAGCGGAAATGATACTCGACTCTAACGAGGTATTTCAAACAATAAGTAAACTTTGGCTAAAGCTGCCCCAATCGCTTGCCACAATCTCACTACTGAAAGGACAACTAAAATTCTGCAGTGAATACTGCTGAAGTTTAAATACCAATCATGCCCATAAAGGAGAAATGATACAGGCCAACACAAAGTTGCCTCCAGTAAACGTTTGTTACCATCGCGTGTCTGCAGCTCTCAATACTGCTGACTGAAATCAGTAGTCTAAACCAAATC
Source organism: Actinernus sp. WN-2022 (assembly GCA_030867875.1). Taxonomy (NCBI): domain Eukaryota; kingdom Metazoa; phylum Cnidaria; class Anthozoa; order Actiniaria; family Actinernidae; genus Actinernus; species Actinernus sp. WN-2022. The sequence continues at coordinate 33,129,195 of JAOWCC010001589.1, forward strand.
ATGCACGCACAGGAAAAGAGATACAGGCATACACAAACTTAGCCTCCCTCGCAGCGCTTGTGAGGTAGGATAAGAACCCTAAAAAGAGCTGCGGCAAAAACTAACACAAACTTTCTTCTAGTCGAAATTTGCTACCATCGCTTGTATGCAGCATTCTCCGGGAGTATTATAAGCGGAAATTATCATTTCCAGGCCCTTTAGCTTTGTGGAAGAGCTACTCTCTACTCTAATGAGGTCTTTCAAACACACCAGGCAACAGCTACAGATAATAAATAATAAGTAAACTTTATTTTAACTCCAGTTCCAACTACAGGTGCCTTTATCTCCATAGAAGGGCTTTAAGCCTGTTGAGGTTCTCCATCCACCTACGAGTGGTAAAACAGAATAAATCTGTAACATGGTCCACTCGCCACATCTCACTACTGAAAGGACAGGCCAGTCTAAAATTCTGCAGTGGATACTGCTGAATAATATTATTAGTCCAAATACCAATCATGCACGCAGAGGAGAAAAGATACTGGCATACACAAACTTGCTTCCAATCAAAATTTCCGTACTAACGTCTGTATAAACGTTTTGCGAAATTTTCCCTCGACTTTTAATACATGCCTGCATGTATCTTTGTCTTTGACCTATCTTTGCTCCTATACGTGATACAACTATCAAATTTAGGATTTTGACTCATTTATGGTGCTCTAAAGATCAGTTTTGAGTAGGTATCAACGTAGGTATCAAATGCCGTGCTATCGCTGTATCAAACTGAATTAAATTCGTTTCGACTTTCGCATAGCAGTGGTTTCAAACGTTTTCACGTCGTTTGGCCTGAAACGTGGATGAGAAGTGCTTACACATGTTTGGATTTGTGTGCCGAAAGCAGAGGCGAAATCGATTTGAATTTCTTGTCGAATTTCGGCGGCGAGTGAGGTGACATCGATGAAAAGCGGCTCGAAGCTGCATACCTTGTGTATATTTGTAGCTATGAGATAGATACGCGGCCAACGGTCAAAACCTCGAGGCCTAATAAACTGCTTTAGAAGTCCCCAAATCACCCCAAAACCACTCAAAAAACTTCATTAAGTATCAATCTTTTATTATTGAAGATTTATTTCGTAGGAATCGGAAAAGAGAATTCACGAGATCGCTTATGAAACATACCACAGGTAACCCAAAACGCGGGAAATATATGTCGAGTCTGGGCTGCCTGTGGTTGGACGATCTGGGAAGAGCATTTTCTAAGCTTACCTTAGACACCTTCAGAAGCAGGTATTTGTGGAAAAAAAATTCGCTTGTGATGTAGTATTTTATCTTATTATATGGACGATAGTGTTTTACTGAGAAATAAACCACTCGTAGAACTCATACGAAACTACATCCCACTAGTGAAAATATCGATGACATCACGTTTGCCGCCTTTTGAACTACAAAGATGGCGGCAGGTTTGTGAAAATCACAGAGGAAGAGGTAAACAGCTTAAATGAGCTGCATGACAATGAATATTCCGAGCACAAAAAGCCAAATACGATCTAAAACTCTTTAAAGACGTTCTCGACTGCAACGAAGAGACAAGAAAACCCGATGAAACTCCCCAGAACAGCTTAGAAAAACTCACAAGTTTGTACTGACATGCAGTTACACGGTAGTTTGAAGATATGAAGTTTATGCTTGATTCTCGAGGATAAACTTCATATCTTCTCGCCACCGTGTAATATCGCCTCCTCCGCAGGCATCTCTAATTTTTGAGGAAATCAGATACGTGTAATATCCTTCTATATATCTTCCAGCTACAAAAAAAGTTTTTGAAAATATGTGATATATTCATTTTACCGTAAGTAATTTTACAAACTTTGATTGACAGTTCACAATTATCATGTGGTGTAGAATGACTGAGCCGTAACAAATGCCCGCGAAACTGGCACACTACTGAAAACCTTTCAAATGGCTCCGATATTGATATTTTACGCGCTTTTATTTCCTATTCATAAAATGTGGCTTCCTTTATCATTCGACGATGTTATTTGAAAATATTTGAGGAAAGTGAGAGAATCCATTGTAGCTCTCGTTGGCACGGCCGGCTTCAATTCCACGCTCACCTTATGATTGTTAAAGCTAGATCAGAGGATGGCATTTCTGCCACATGCCTCCATAGTGTAACATTACCTGAAAGTAAGACGTTGAATGATCTGATCTTTATCAACATTACGAGGTCACAAGGTATTGGTTTTGTGTTACCAGTAATCAATTATTTCTCGGTGTTGACAGAAGGCTCGCTTTGATCGGGTCCACGAATGTTTCATTCTAGGGCCGAAATAGCTACGAATATGTATTAATTTTTAACGAAAACCTTTCGATTTCATACCATGATGCATTGCCGTCTTTTGTAATGAAACAGACAAAATGGCGGACAAGAATACGAATCTGAAAAACTACAACATGTCCGAGCTCGTTATGAGCCATTACGCGCCAAATAAAGACTATCGTTGTTACACTCTTCGCGGGAAATATCTAACTTCTGGTGAGGAAGATGTTTTCTACGATTTTACATACTTACACAACGAATTTTAAGAAAAAACTTCGCCACATGATAGCTTCGGTCAAGAACATTTGGAAACACCAAAAACCTCATTTTCGATAAAAAGTCACTTACGTCGTTCTTGCACGGACCCCTTCAATTGTTCCAATGGCGAAGTATTGATGCTGGCATACCTCACAGGTCCATGCTAGGCCCTTTGCTTTTCTTGATTTTTATTATATCAATGATATCACTGAAAATCTTGAGTCTGATTGTCTTTTGTATGCAGACAGGGCTTGACACTAACTTTTAAGACTTGTTGCCACAGTGGAAAAGTAAACTGAGTAACTATTGAACATGTATTAAAAACATACTTTCCAAACCAAGCTTTTTACTTTCCACAGGAAATTTTTACTTTCCAGCGGTAACAGGGTAACTGTTAGCGTCGAGCCCTGGCAGATGATACCTCGCTCTTTGACATTGTTGATATACATTGTACTTACCTGATGTGTCTTCAATAAAATTGAATAATGATATTGATAAAATTAAGAAGTGGGGGATTCGATGGTTAGTTACGATTAATCCTACTAAGACAGAATGTATTACTTTTTCAGTTAAGAGGTTAAAACCGTATCATCGTGATTTGTTTTTTGAAGCTAAAAAATTGTTGAGGTATCTCAGCACACCCACCTTGGCGTATCACTATCGAGTAACCTCTCCTGGAGGCCCCACATTTTAAGAATATATGAGAAGGCTAGTAAAAGGCTAAATTTGCTCAAAGGAATTAAATATAGAGTAAATAGGGACACTCTGAATAAGTTGTTTAAATCTCTTATTCGTCCCTTGATGGAATATGCAGATGCTGGACTTGACCTTAACGGTAGTCAACTAGCCAAATACTAGTGGATTTTCAGTTTTGGCTAATAGAAGTTGCTTGTTTACTAGCCATGTTGGCTACTAAATATTCTGTGACAACTTTTCTAGTAATTGGAAAATGTCATTGTCATACATGTACCTAGCATATACTAGCATATAATTACGTAGAAATTATTACTCCTTTGCGATTTATACAATGTAGCCATTTTGACAAATAAAGAACTTGGCCAAGAGACTGGATTCTAGCTTACCCATCATGCATCATAAATCAAACCACCATCTTGTTTTTTCTGCTTCAATAGATACATACATGTATATCTGTATTGACTATTGTTTCCGATGCTTCAATGGATATTAGAGACTTCTTATCTTACACAAATTCCTCTAACAGTTTGAAAAGAAGAGTAAGTGATGATTCATAAGGAGAAACTTTGAATAACTAATATAGATTGTATATAATGAATGTTACATTTTTTAATGACTAGCAGAAAGGTGTCTTTGGCTAGTGATAATTTACTTCTTACTAGCCGTAAGCCTACTAGCGAAAAAAGTTAAGTTCGAGCCCTGGGATGTTTTGTGGGATGGTTGTACTGATAATGAAAGCAATCTTTTTGAATTTTTACAGTATGGCTGCTCTGTATTTCTAGCACATATGGTTATTTTGAGTGGCCAGTACCCTAATAAATTCTTATCATTCTTGTTATTAATTATATATAATTATTGTAAATTAGGATACAATAAAGAGAGCTTGTACATTGTATGAAGCTGCAAATATTGTTACGGGGGCTATGAAGGGTACCAGTAGGCGTTGCTTGTTGCAGGAAATTGGTTGGGAAGATATGAAGACTAGATGATCCATTCACAAGCTGATATTTAATTTTAAAATCATTAACAATTTAGTGCCCAATTATTTGAAAGAGCTACTAACAGTACTTCCCCTTCAGGTGTCTGAGCGAATGCATTATTCTTTGAGGACTTCTTCTAACTTTACTATATTTGCAGTGTGTACTGAGTGTTTAAAAAAACTTTTTTTCCATCTACATTGTACATGTACCACCAAGTTGTGAAATGCTATTGATACAGAAGTATGCAACATTGAGTCAGTTGGTTCTTTCAAAAAAGCTTTGTTCACTTGTTTTGATGTTCCAAAATATAAAGCTTTATATAATTTCTTTCTTGACAGATATTCTTCTATTATTCACACTCGTTTAACGTCTATATGTATGTGCTCTTAAATTTTACTTCTTTTCAAAATTGGTTGTAAAATATCCCAGCATGTTTTTGTGGCTTTGGAACTGAAAATATCAATCATTATTTCCTTCATTGTCCAACATTTGCTGCTCCTAGATTAAAACTACTCTCCTCTGCGCTCAAATTCTTGCTGACAGATGGCCGGTAATTAATGTCTGAGTTACAGATAATAAAGCTTTTCTTGTTTGGATCTTCACAACTTTCAGAAGATGAAAATGCAGATATTTTTTTATTTTGTCCAATGCTTTAATTATTAAAGAATCTAATCAATTTCAAAAGCGTGAGTTTTAATTTGTTTTGCCATCCATCTGTCAAGACCATTTTATTGCTTTAGAACCTTATAAATGTATTTGTTTTTTGCACACTTTTCACATGTATTAAAAAAATAATAGTGTAATGTCCCCTTTGGAACTATGGTTGTAATTTACTTGCAGTGAGACCCCTAGATGAGCAGTTTGCCCTTGGGGCAAACTCCGCATATTAAATAATTTTATGTTTAAATAAAAAGGTTTAATCCCTCTTTCTGAACAAATAGGTTGATGATGTAGATACAGTAGATAGATAGATCGTTTATTATAATTACCTTACTTACAGTATTAACTGAATTACATGTACTAAGGTTCACAATTCTAAACATTAATTACATAATACTGATGAACCAATTCGATAAAATGTTATGAAATTAAAATTAACAGTTAAAAACAGCTATTATGCTAATTCAAGACCTGTGTCTATTAGTGAAAGTACTAACTTAAATGATGTGAGTTATAGTGTTGAACACAAGAGTTAATGAAAGTGTTACGGAATCAGTTTGTTTTACAAAGCGGAAGTGTGAACAGGACCTCTTACGCCATAGTGTGACAGTCGTATCATTAAGGTTATGTGGTAACAGATGATACAGTATAAATTACCGTTAGAATTAGATATGATTTTACTAAAAAGAGTATGACATAGTTCAGATCTGCAATGATAAAGGCTAGTAAGGCCGGAAAAGCAAGAGCTTGTTCATAATGTAAGTCGTAGCCATACATACATGTACAACAATACGCATTGCTCTCTTTTGTATGCATTCTAAGGTAAGACTAAGGTATTCTGGTAAACTGTAATGAAATACTTGACAAGCGTAGAGTAAAATAGATTGTATACAAGCAACATAGAATTTAACTAGGTCCTTAGCTGGAATGTTTGCATGTTTTTATTGTGTTAAAAAATTTTCTCTGGAAGCTTTCTTTATAATGTAATCAATGCGAGAGTTCCACTTTAAATCACTCTGAATTATTACACCAAGAATTTTAACAGACTGTACAAGATCGACCAAGCAATTATTAATATATAGATCATTATGTACTTTTGGAGAAAGTGAAAATGAAATACAGAGTTCTTTACATTTCTTTGGATGTAGTTGAAATTTATTAGTCATAGACCACGCCTGTATTTCATTTATGGGTGTCTGTGCTGAGCTAACACCTCTGCTTTTGGCTACTTCAAAAATGGTAGTGTCATCAACGTACATGTACTTGAAAATACCATGAGCAGAGGGGACTTCAAGGTCATCGATCATAGCGATAAACAACCAAGGTGCAAGTTTTGTTCCTGTGGGACACCACTTAGTCTCCCAATATTACAATTCATCTTTACAAAAAATTGGTTAAAGCACTCGGGAGCATATACATACAATGTATATGTGACCTTACACGAGAAAACGTACAATAATGACTTTCCGTTTAAACGGGTAAAATAAATGACTAACAAACGGGTTTTCAAGTCATGTACACGACTTTCTAGGCCGTGTACATGAGTTGGGAAGCCGTGTAAACGTGTTGGGAAGCCGTGTAAACGAGTTGGGAAGATAGCCCCAAAAAGCAAACGGCTATATAAAACGTTTACATTCATGGCTTGGCTTGCTTGAGTCAAACAGTATACATGTTGTAGAACCATTTGAATACACACGGAGAAACCCTATTAGTGCCACGATATTTATTAACTTGCAAAAAACATCAAATTCAATTTCAGTTTCTAGCATGTACCGGTACATGTAAGTAAACTATTCGGTCTATCGGGTCTCGCGCAATGGATGATCACTTTTAGAGCTTATCCTGTACGAAAATTGTTCACAAGACTCAGTGTCTTTTGACAATTGCATTGACGTCACAAAATAAATTGCCTCATGAAAAAACTTATATTAGTAAAATATTTTTAATGCTGTGTATAGAGCAGGTAAAAATATAGAAATGACCGAAATTTTGGAGCAACAGAGTACTTCGTAACCGAGCTGTCGGCCAAATAATATTCGAACAATTTAGTGTAATTAGTATGCGTCAGCCATGTTGGTGTACAGCTTTAGTACACCAAGATGGCGGCCAAAAACGTACTCTACAAATAAAGCTGTTTTCCCCATCAATATGTTTAGCATTCACTTCAAAACAAAGTTTTAGATATCACTTTTAAAGGTTTATCAAGTCTAAAATTTGAAATTGGCCGAAATATATGGATTTCCTTGACATTTAGGAAACACGCTGACCAGTGGGCTGTCACAAAATTCAAAGTACTGTAACTCAAAAACTAATCACCGTATCGAGGTAAATTTTTCGAAGAATACTGAGAACACCGATATCTAAATCATATTAAAAGAACAGCTTCATATTTCTCATAGTTTAGATTTTAGAATTTTGATGACGTTACATGCAAAGGATCTATTGCTGGGGTTATTTCGGTTTCAGGAGTTATATTCTAGAAGAAATCGTCAGTTTTCAGAGCATTGTTGGAGCTGTTTCTTCAGCCTCGTTTCCGTGCCGTGAATTAGACCTTGCAGTTTTGTGATTTTATGTCATCAGTATGGAATTTTTCGGCTTGAGTTTGGCCCACGATTTTTGCAGGCTTTGGTGGGATAAACTTCCCACTGGACCATGAGATAGTGCTTCGAAGATCTACATGTATTGTATTGGGGATAATAGTTTAGGAATCCACTTGGCAATGCCGACTCAAAACAAACCACAACTTCTGTGTGAATTATAATATTCCATTCTACTGCAGTTTCATGAAGTGAAAGCGAAACTACGGGGAAACTAACGTTCTGACTTCACATTGACTTCATACAATGTAGCTTTGAGGCTTTGTGATTTTAGGATGAGTTGTTATACAACTATAAGAGCGCTTCCACTACAAAATCAGGGAATAAAAGAGTTCGATTTTGCTAAATAGCGAGGCCTTGAACTGTACTGAGCGAATTTAGGCCGTGTTGACACTTCAATAAACACACGCGAATCATAGTACATTCAGCGACTTACAAGCAGAGTAAAATAATGTTTCCCCTACATTCTCACTGCCTCCAAGTTTCCTTGGCCGTTCATTGTCTCCATATCAAATTATTTTTCGTTTGACAATAAGGGAAATATTTTCGAAATGTCGTGATATTTCGCCTTGGCATTCGAAATTTCGCATATCTGATCGATTCTTTCGAATGAAAATGTGCCTGAAATTTCGGTGACATTCGTAGGATCAAAGAGCGAAATTCGTCGAAATACGTTTGCATTACTTTTGCATTACTTTTGCACACTGTAGTTCACCTAAACCACGGCAACTAAACGGCCTAGCCGAGAAACGGCTTCACAACTCGTTTGCACGGGCAGAAAAGAAAGACTTTCGAAGCCGTGTAAACGACTTTTGAAGCAGCTAGTGTACACGAGTTGGGAAGCCATGTACACGACTTTCAAAGCCGTGTAAACGACTTTCAAAGCCGTGTAAACGACTTTCAAAGCCGTGTAAACGACTTTCAAAGCCGTGTAAACGACTTTCAAAACACGATAACAAACGGCTTAGCACGCTAAACGGAAAGTCGTTATTGTACGTTTTCCCGTGTAAGGTCACATATTGCATTTGGTTGACGGTTCCTTGTTTGATAACTTCTGTCTATTAGGTGTTTAAAGATCTTGGTACAGATGTGGTAAAGTCTGCATTTGAAGGCTACAATGCCTGCATCTTTGCCTATGGACAGACAGGCTCTGGGAAAACCTACACAATGATGGGTCAAAATGGTGACAGAGGTTTGATCCCAAGGATCTGTGAAAACATGTTTAATAGGATGAGAAGCAATGCAGATGCCGATGAAGGGTTGTCATACCGGACTGAGGTCAGCTTCCTGGAAATCTACCAGGAGAGAGTCAGGGATTTGTTGAGACCTCCTGTGAAAGGCAGACCAGTACACTCTCTTAGGGTTAGGGAACATCCCAAAGAGGGACCTTATGTGCAAGGTGGGTTCTGCACAAAATATTATACTTTTGCTGTGTTATTATTAAATTTAGCGCCTGTCAGTCTTGAGATTTCTATTTTGAAGCAGCGCTAATGTGTTGTGAATGTCAGTTTAAACTCAAAAACTGTCAGAGTGTAGTGAATAATATGACACTTTGCAAAAATATAAATGAACCGTGGTGTTGCAAATTTCACTTAACAACAAAAAGTGAAATTTCACTTTTGGGTAGCTTTATCGTTTAATTAAGCACACTGCAACGTGATTCTTGTGTAACGTCAGATTGTGTACAAACTGATTGGAACAAACCGCTGTAAATCAGCAATTGCTGTTTTATTTACAAAACCGATAAATTGTTTTTTTTAGAAAACAATATTGCTGATTGCTCTTTTATAAAACAGCAATGCTGAGCCCATTCAGCAATTGCCTTTTCATGCGTGAAGAAGTTTGCGTCGCAACTGTATAGAGTAGCTGGATTTAATATAAGTGAGAAAGGTATGGTAATGATTTACGGCACAGTTACATGTACTGTACAGCATGACATTGCAATGGTTTCCGCATTATTGCCGATCCAATCAAGTTACCAGGGATTGCAATAGAAGCTGGTTAACTGCCTGTTCTTCTGTGGCTACTTGATCTTCTGGTTATTTCTTCTGGGGGTTACCTACATGTACTTCGTTTTGCTAACTTCTACTAAACATACAGCATACAACCTTTTAATTTATCTGATCCCTTTTAATGCCTCTGACCCCTACTTTAAAAATTAATGAAATCCCTGAGTTACAGAGTTACGGTATGGCAAAGTTCACACCGCAGCAAAACGTTATGCTCTGGCCTGGCCAAAAGAATGAAGGCTCTGGAGTTTAAATACAAGTTTCCGAGGTCTTAAACATTTTTCGTAAATAACTATTTTTATAACTTAGTAAACTCACAGTGAATTACAAATTAAGAAAACTTCAACCTGTTAAAGTCTTAGACTTAGCTTTTACGTAGTGTATTTTATGCAAAACATTTCACGTAAATATACATACACTGTAGGTACTTAAATTTAGAAACAGGTGATTGCCTCTGTATTGTTTTAGGCATCCCTTGCTGATCACTGGGAAAGGATAAAAACCCAGAGTTACTCAAGGTTATATAAACAAAACAATTTGTAAGAACTAGTTTTCCTTTTTACTAAGCAATCTTGGAGTCCCTTATTTTGTAAATTAATAATTTAGTTTAGATACTTTGCATATAATCATTATTATTATTACTATTACATAGATTATAATTTGAGAGTATTTTAATACATAATTTAGTAGTTATAGTCACTTAATATGTAAAGGTTATGCAATTCAGTGTATCATACTGCGATGTATCTAGGGAAATAAACAATCTATCTACAATGTATCTATCTAATATCTATATATCCCTCTATATATCCATCTAATGTCCTCAACATAATAATGAATTTAGTGCATCACTTCCTTCAGATCTCACCAAGCACTTGGTATCAGATTATGGTGCCATAGAACACTTGATGGAACAAGGCAACTCTCACAGGTACTTGATAGATTTACTGACCATAGTATGTAATGCTTTGGCAAAGAAAGAAAGAAAGGGCTGAATGGCAAGGAATGTAAAAATATGTTAATTTTCTATTCTTTCTGATAATTTCATTGGTTGATATGCATACATTCTAAATTCAATAGAAAATCTGCATCAATGTAATGTATTTCATTACGTAATTTCTGAAGTTTTAATTCATTTTTGATCAAACAAACTATGGTTTGATTTAATTTGAAGAAAATCGTAAGTTTAAAGGATTTGTGATTCAAATATATTATATTTTCTCCCTTTGCCATTGGCTGGATGGTGTTTTAACTTGTCAATAAGGATGGAGGGTAGGTGCCATTTGCAATGCAAGTACTAGCAACAGGCAAGCAATCCGCAACTAAGGAGGGAACCATGGCAACCAAGCCACGGGTCAACCCCTGGCACCTGTCACACTGGTTTCACAGTGGGGAACAATATACTATACGCCAGAGATCACTGAACTTCAGGTTCTAAACACACTAGGAAAACTGAAGAAAACCGCCACTGGCCCAGACCTTATACCCTATTGGGTATGGAAGGACTATGCCGACCTACTATCCCCTGTGATCACTAAGGTCTGGAACTTGTCTTTAAAAACACACTCCTGGCCTTCCACGTGGAAAAGACCAAACATTAATCCCATCCCTAAGATTGATATACCGCTCGAGAACTCGGACTTTAGGGGCATTAATGTTACTACAGTGATCGCAAGAGCCTTCGAAAGGGTCGTCTACCGGGCCTTTGTGAGAGACACCCTGGAACAGCACCTATCTGTATCACAGTTTGCATACAGAATTGGTGGGAACTGCACGGATGCCCTCCTATTTCTACAACACAAACTCCTTGGGGACCTAGACCACCCTAACTGCGATGCAGTCAGACTTTTTGCTATGGACTTTAGTAAAGCCTTTGATTCCGTCAAGCATAATTTACTTTCTGCCAAACTAAAACTCCTACCACTGAACCCGTATATAATAAATTGGTATCTGAGCTTCCTTAGTAACAGGAAACAAAGAGTTGTCTCAAATGGCCTGAATTGCGATTGGATTGATGTTAATAAAGGGACTGTACAAGGGAGCGTCAGTGGCCCCTACCTATTTATTATATTTCTTAATGACCTCTGCTGTAAACCTGGCGTAGACTCCGCTTTAGTCAAATACGCAGACGACTCTACTATAATTGTACCAGTTTGGAAAGACGCTACTGATATTACAGGTGACTGCGTCAAATATTTTAGAGACTGGTCCAATGATAATGCCATGTAGTGTAACCCATCTAAATGTAAAGAGCTCATATTTCGCAAGAAAGGACATGTTAAACAATATCTCGGAGTTGGAAATATTCCGCAATGCACTGAACTTAAAATCCTAGGTGTTACTTTCCAGCAGGACTGTAAATTCTCTGCTCATGTAAAAAAGAAACTTACAGAGGCGAACAAATGTCTTTTTATCCTTAGATCCCTAAGAAAAGAAGGATTGAACCAGTCAGAAATCGACCACTTTTTTAAATCTATAATAGTACCTAAGATCACTTATGCCCTACCTGTATATGGCTCTTCTGAGCCTGACTTATCTATCATCCAGTGTTTTCTAGACAGATGTTTTAAGAGAAAATACACTACTAGTCACTTACGAATCAGAGAATTACTCCAGAGGGGTGACAGACAGATTTTCAGTAAAGTCCGTAATAATTCTAATCACCCTCTGACTCAGCTTATGCCTAAAATTAAACCTTCTTCCAGGAACCTCAGAAAACAATCCTCCCTTTGGCCTAAAATAAACACCTCTCGCTTCAAGAACTCGTTTGTAAATAGATTAATCTTTAGATATAACTTGGCCCTTTAATTATAGACAATTGTTACATTTTATTTACTATACTTATGACTTATTGTATTACTAATATTTCTTGTATTATTATGACTGTAAGACTCGGTACGTATTTTACCGGTTGAGAAATAAAGACATTATTATTATTATTATTATTATTATACTTACCTACACTGTAGGTCTTAGACCTTCCATAGTAGGGACGGGTAGGTGGGGCAATCCGGCAAGCAAATGCGAAGCAAGCAAGCTAGAACTGAGCACGAGGGTAAAGTCGTGATGACCTCGTTGCACATGCGCCAAATGGGCACTGTCCGCTGGCCAATAGCTATTTGCAAAGGTGATCCCAAAATAACTCACCATGGGGGGAAATTTGTCATACAAGACGAGCCCATTAAGCATGCAATTATGAGAACGATATGCTGGCCAATCTCCCAGTGAACTACCCATGTCAAAATAGAGGCGGGACAGAGGTGGGATCCCGCCAATCCCAGCTGGGATCCCAGGTGGGATTGGCGGGATCCCATGTCATCTGGTGGGATCCCAGCTATCCCGCCTGGGATGGTAAGAAATCCCACCCGGGATCCCACCTCTAAAGCCGGGATCCCAGGTGGGACATATGGGATCCCAGGTGGGATGGTGGGATCCCACCTATCCCGCCTGGCATGAAAAAAAATCCCACCTGGGATCCTTACTCTAAAGCCGGGATCCCAGGTGGGATGGAGGGATCCCAACTATCCCACCTGGCATGAAATAAAATCCCACCTGGGATCCCACCTCTAAAGCCGGGATAGCTGATGGGATCCTGGCATTCCCATGCAGCTATCTGTCTGGGATATATATGACAACAAAATCCCACCTGGAAAGTAAATTACAGCAATCAGTACATATATTTTAATATATAATTTCCAATGAAATACCACTAGTGCAATATCCTATTAAGACCACATGAAAAGGCTATATGAAACTAGGCCAACCTATGAAATATCCCATGAAATATTTTCATAGCACTATGAAGGTTTCTTTTCATAGACCTATGAAAGACTCAAATTTTATAAAGGGAAATTATATCCTATGAATATAGTCCCCTATGAATTGTTTGGCTTTGAATTTTACATTCTATGAAATCAGACTAAGAAATTAGTATAACAAGAGGCTATGAAATTAAGGTACTATGAAAATACTATGAAAACTAGCTGTATGTTACAGTGTAAATACTAAATCTTTTCATAGGATATGGAAAGTTATATGCAGCACTTGCTTCCAAATTTGCATGCAGCTAGAACATTCATGAACACCCTAATATTAACCATCACATTGGTAAAAAAATATTGTTGTGGATTTCACAAGGCAACGTTTGTTTGGCACCTTACCACCTGACAGATCGAACATACGCCCAAACAATTATTGACAGAACAAATTGGAACTCCAACCAATAATAAATTGGCTTTCAAACGATCTAAAGTTACTTACAAAAGCGCAGATTTCATAACTTTCTCCGAGAAATAGGAACGTTAATGACTGGCTGAAACATTACAAGATTTATACAGAAATGAAGTACAAGTTGCATGAGTTGGCAGTTTATTTAAACTTGATGTCTACGAGGTACATGCTCAGCAATCGATCGAGTGGACTCGACTAATACATGTATAATAATTTCGTTAGAAACAGCAAAGTCCTGATACAACTCATTGCTGGTTGTACTATAGGTCAAGGCTTCATGCAACCAGAAAAGGAGAAGAAAATATATAGGTTGGTGTTTGCGTAAAACTAATATAAAAGTGAGAACCTGAGTTCAGTCCCAGCTATAGCATGCAGCCTTGGGTGTTAAAATGGCCTTACGACTTACATGCTTTCCAGGCAGACACAGCAAAACAGATGAGGAGTTAGTTGACCAGTTCATTAGCGTTTAGATTCCTTGAATATATAGCCAGACCATTTCGCAAATTAATCCTCAGATGAAGCACTTCCCGCCAGCTCAGCTTTAGTAAAGTTCTCAACAACAAACAAAGATGGCGGATGTGAACTGATCCCAGGATGCATTGCTTATCTAAAGACCACTGACCTGAATTGTGCGGGCACATACATGTAGCGCCATTTTCAAAACTAACAACTTAGGCACGACATGCGATTTCTTGTATAATATGGCTTCCAAACTGAGCAAAGGGTTTTCAAAATACATGGGAGATAAGAAAACTATAAAGGTAAGATGTGATCATTCAATTGTTGTGGATTGTAACAAGAAAAGGGAATATAGCGCTTGGTTATCATACTTTTAGTTCAGCTGTTGTTTGAACGGTCTCGTGCACGTGGTCTGCTTGTAGTTGTATCTTATCCATTTTCAATGACGAAATCCATACAAAAAGCTTACCAAGTATATGTAAAGTGAATCTTTTAGTTAAAGGATTGATCGAAATCTTGTAGTCATGGAGTACTACTGTTCGAAGAGAGTGAAATGTCTCACTTTTAATTTAAGGCAGTGTCACTGAGTTACAACAAAAGGTATAATATTGCTTTTTGGAAGTGAAATAATTTGCACGTGTTTATACGGAATTGCAATTCAAACAAATTCAATTCAGTCAATACTTTAAGTTCTTCTGTAAATTAGTGGACATTGTGCATGTGAAATTTCACTTTATAGCTAGGCCTAGGGGAAATACATATTTTTTAACAGTATGTGCATAAATAGAACACTGTACTACAATTTTGGAAAATAACTCTTGCTACGTGCATCTCTCGTATTCAATAACTTTTAACACACTACTTTCTTCCATCATAGGCACAGCGGATTCGGCACAGCACTTTGTCACTTGATCTCTTGCAAGTGCTTGAACAAGGAGAGGTCTATCGATTTGCAGATCGGATCAAGTACATGAGCTAGAAATTGTGTGGATTAAATTTTAGTGAGCCAGTGCAGTATATATAAGACCATGAAATATAATGGACATTAAATAATTTATAACAGCAAGTTTGGTCGTTTGCAATTAAAATTCTGCCATGTTTTTTGGAAGAGGTCTTTTATTAGATTTTATGTTACCAGTCTATAGCCAGGGGTTTAATCATACCAGAAGAGAATACAAACAGGATTTTATGGTATAGGCATAACAGCCATTTCAGCTTTTCTAAGCCCTCATCTCTTTATTAAATTGATTGAAACACTGCATGGCTACCGTAAAAGCTTTCCTATTAAGCTTTTTTTTTATAGGACCCAGCAACCCAAGTATACATTAAGCTATAGAAGGTCCTATGTCATTCACTATATAATTATTTTTTTACCTGCCAATCATGTTAAGTATCTGCTATCTCAATACGATATACCGGTATGTAATTTTTTTCTATAAATTAAAGTTTACATACCAGTACAATGAAAAGAATTCATAGTATGTAAACAAAACATTTCATGGAATAATTATGCTGGCTTTATAGAGGTGGGATCCCGGGTGGGATTTGTTACATCCCAGGCGGGATAGCTGGGATCCCGCCAATCCCAGGTGGGATCCAGCATTTCCATGGGATGGCAGAATCCCAGGTGGGATATGTCTAATAATCCCGGGCGGGATGGTGGGATCCCGGGTGGGATGGTGGGATCCCGGGCGGGATGGCGGGATCCCGGGCGGGATGGCGGGATCCCGGGCGGGATTCCGGGTGGGAAGGCGGGATCCCAGGTGGGATTGTCTGAGGCGGGATGTCTAATAATCCCGGCCGGGATCTCACAAGATCCCGCCTGGGATCCCAGCTGTAAAAAAGGTGGGATCCCAGGTGGGATAGGCGGGATCCCGCCTTTCATTTTTACATGGGTATGATTATTAAATCTCATTTCATTAAAAGTGACAGTAAAAATGGCCACCAGCATACAGAACACGACGTTTTCCTTCAATTGTCACTTGTAGTTTTGACTGTGGACATCTTGGACAGCAATTGAGGCATATTCAAGTCTAATCATATGGGATACATGTACACTGTATGCTCATTGCTGCAGCCCGGTATTGTCCAGGGCTCAACACTAACTTTTAAGATTTGTTGCCACTGTGGAAAGGTAAACTGAATAACTATCGAAAATATATTAAATATATAATTTCCAAACCAAACTTTTTACTTTCCACATGAAAATTATGCTTTCAACTGATGACAGGGGACACTGTAACTGTTAGTGTCGAGCCCTTTTGTCTTTTGAGGTAGAACCATAGGCCTTAGGCGAATCACTACTTAAAGTGTCAATAAGCCCTATCTATGGTATTGCTCAGGACTAACCTCAAGTGCATTTGCATTCACATTCTGAGTTTTTTAATGCCGATACTTGTCTTGTTCACAAAGTTTAATGAAAAAAGGAGACATGTACATTGTATATGGATGATGTTTAATAGTGATCATATCATTATCATGTGTTGGTTGTTAGGGTGACAGCAAGTACAGGAATGAATGACGTCAGCAGCAGATCACATGCTATCTTTACCATGAACTTTACTCAGGTATGGCTCCAAGGGGTAGGGGGGGTAGGGGTATTCCGATATATAAGCCATATACATTGTAGGTATGCAGGATAGAGTATGGTTTTCAAGGTGCCAGACCCTTAAATAGTGTCTCTTGAAATACAATATCATGCATTTGCTCAATGCCCACTAAATGTAACAATCTTCAATAAATGTAATTAAGCATTATACAGACTGAGAGAAATAAAGACAATAATATGTTCAATACATTCTGAGTATTCACTTGTCCCTTAAATGGAAAGGGTGCCCATTGTATGATTTTTCACCCTTAAATAGGGTCAGGATTTCGATATCTCATGGCACACCCCTATCCTAAATTTCTGGGAATACCCCCCTGGGGTATGGCTACTTTCTTAAACATGAAGTTCCGGTATAAATATATTAGCCCCTCCTCTTTTCACGCATGGTGAGCTCGAAATTTAAAATTCAAATTGCTGAGCAGTGAAGAAAGCAAGTGAGCATATCAGCCTCTCCTTTAAAATGCTACATTTTTAAGATTTACAATATTAAACAAGGCATAAAAAAAGTGACCATGCAGAGAGAAGATAGTTGTCCATTTATGACTGAGGGGCTGATCAAAGTCGGGACCCAGCTAATCCACAGATCAAATTGGAATTTAGTGTGTTGGTTTTTGTGAAGAGAGGAAAACCGGAGGCCCCGGAGAAAAACCCTCAGAGCAAGGGTGAGATACCAACAAACTCAATTCACATATGGTGCCGAGTCTGGGAATATAACCCGGGCCACAGAAGTGAGAGGTGAAGCACTTAACCACTGCACCACCCCGACTCCCCTGCAACTTCACTGCTGTTCGATTTTAATTTCGAATTCCAAAGGCATGCAAAGAGGGAGGGGCTAACTCTTTTATACCGTAACTTCGTTTTAAGGGTCTTAATCAGTCACTGGGAAATAGTATTGTGGTTATTAAAACTTTCTGAACATTATTATGATTGACAGGCCAAGTTTGACCTTGACATGCCCTGTGAAACAACCAGCAAGATCAACCTGGTAGACTTAGCAGGAAGGTATGTGTTGAGTAACAGCCATTTGTTTGTTTTGGTTATTATTCTGTTTAATTAGTTTAAAGGGGCACTGTCAATCGAATTGAACCTTCAAGTTTCTTTAAAACAAAAACTACAAAAGTAACACCCTGTGATAGAAGAGAAATACCATGTGAATGTCTTCATATGCTTTTCAAGCTTCTTCGATAGAGGATGGCAAAGATTAAAGTGGATTACAAAAGCTTAAATCTAGAAACTTGATTTCGGTTACAGTGAACCGTAAATAAAGTTCTACTACTACTAAGTGTCAAGGCATTTAGCTAGTTACATCTAATTTGGGACACTATAACTTAATTGTAAAATAAAGATAAATTGTGAATAACATTATAAATATTTGTACATGAATATAGAATAGAAGGGTAATATATGCTAATAACATGTATCGTAATCACGTAACTGCTATTAGTTATAAGTATGATAAGCATTACTTATAATAAGTAATAGGCTACAGGGCTCAAAATTAAGAAAAAATTACGCCCAGCTTAAAATTTTTAGCCGTAATTCTCCAAAATTTAGGCGTTATGTAAACTATTTTTCCGCACGAAACAAGTTGTTTTGCATGACAAAAGGCTATGTTTTGCATGACAAAACCTATAGATAGGAGCTGTCAAACTTTGACATTTTGCAGTTTAAAGTTCAGACTTCACACACCAAACGTTGCCGCGTAATTAGTAAACTATGCGTTTCAAACTTGAAACAACAGACAAAAAAGTTTACACTAAACGCTTGCTTGCAAATGGTAGTAATTTTTTCAAACAAATCTGATAGTTTTAGAGATTTGGAAATAAGACTTGTCTTCCGATAATTTTTACTTTTGTATAAGAGGGCCTAAGTGGAAAACGTTAGGCATAAAACGACAAAATCTAGGCGTATTTACGCTCGTATTGGGCGCAATTTTGAGCCCTGGGCTATTTACTAAATACTAATTATAAAAAAAATAACTATTAAAGTAAAATTGATTAGAAGTTGCTCTAATTTTCTCTTAAAAGTAGTATTTTTTATCCACCCAAATCTTTGCCATCCTTCATTAAGATTTTCTCCAGTACAAATGTATATCTTATTCTGTAAAGCGTACTCTGCTAATCTGAGTAGTTATTTTTGTCTTCCATGATGAGAAAGTTTTATTATCATTTGGAGCTTAATATAGCACCTTCAAACATGGCCACATCAGCTTTAGCTGCAATTAAATGCACTTTGTATAAAAGGAGCACTGTTATCATTGGAGTCATTCTTTTCCTGAGTTCTGATTGGTTGATCCACAATAATATTCTGGGCATGCATGCACACTATTGATAGAACCCTTTTGTAAGCATGGTAGCTTGGTTTTCAGAACTGTTGGAGGCTCGATTTTCCAGTTTCAAAACTCTGGAGGTATATTATGTAGTTACAATGTACATTTTGTAGAATGATAAAACAATTGAAGATCTCGGTGGATAAAGGCCATAAGTAGTATGTTTGCCCAATTTTGTTTGTCTTTCACGAGAATCGTGAAATTTACACACACAATACTCAGTTTCAGTACAGGTCAAACAGTTCTTTTAGTAGATAGATAGATAGATAACTTTATTAAAGTGTCAAGATTAATAGCAGTTGCCCACTAAGTAGGGACACTAACAAAAATAAATAAATAAATAAAATAAACATAATACAAAATATAATCATGACTAATACTAAAAATATCTAAAAAACATTTTAAAAACTATCTAAGTGACAAACTATCTAAGTGACAAACTATCTAAGTGACAAACTATCTAAGTGACAAACTATCTAAGTGACAAACTATCTAAGTGACAAACTATCTAAGTGACAAACTATCTAAGTGACAAACATTTAAACACTTAAAAATATGTACAGTAAGTTGCTTTATATAAAATATGTACCTAAGATGCACATAAGTTTTTACAGCCGTTAACAGTTAACTTAATGGACCAGTTCACGAACTACATGTGTGTCAAACATGAATTGGAGTCTTTCAGCAGAGGTTCCAAATATTGAGAAAACAAATGAAATATTTGGAATCCCCTGATAAAAGATGAACAATGAGTGTTTGACATGTCTTCTCATGCGAATGCAAAACCGACAATTTACATACGTTTCTTTTCAAACTTCATTAGCAAGTATTGTTTACCGTTTGACTGTTGTATCTAATTATTCAATAGATGGCTTATTATTCTTTTTTGATGGCAGTGATTTCAACTAGCGTACTAGTAGAGTAGTGGACAAGAGTTAGTACAAGCAGTCGGAAGGGTCGTGGTTCGAACTCCAGTGGAGGCAGACTTTTTCTTTCAATGTCATTCTTTATTTCTTTACTTCTTCGCTCCTTACTTGTAGTTCATCAGTATGTAATTAGTTAGTGGTTCATGAATATGATGATTAGGGGTGGACCATTAGAAATCCTGGGAGGGGGGGTGGGTAGTCCAAAAAAAAAATTCGTGCAGGGCTAAATGTCCCAAAATAAAATTCCTGCAAAGCACTAAGGCACAAAAAAAAATTCTTGCAAAGGAACCGATGCATTGTTCAATTTTTGTTTTTAAAAAATACTAGCAATTCAGTTTTGCCAATTCAAAATATAGTTCTAAAGATTACCCACACAGTCTGTGTAACTGATTTTCAGGTATTTCCAGATGAAAACAACTTCCCCAACCTTCACAAAATTAGTTTAGTCATGGAAATATCAACTGGCCTTAATTACTGAAGCCTCAAATTATTCTCTGATGCCAGCAGTTTTGCAACCGAGCTTAACGTCAGGTTTCATTGAGTAAACTTCAATGTCCACATTCTCAAAGATTAC
Organism: Actinernus sp. WN-2022; assembly: GCA_030867875.1. Lineage (NCBI taxonomy): Eukaryota > Metazoa > Cnidaria > Anthozoa > Actiniaria > Actinernidae > Actinernus > Actinernus sp. WN-2022. The sequence continues at coordinate 33,149,817 of JAOWCC010001589.1, forward strand.
AGAGTCTGTGCCAGTAATTTCGAGCACATAGAAATATTTTCATGTGTCTTGTGCAAAACATCATGGACAATGAAATATTGGGGTATGCATTTTTGATTTGGCCTGAATCGGAGCCAAGCAATGAAAGACCGGGACTATGCATTCTAAGGCGATCAAATTAAATTCCTCACATCACTGGGCTCGTTACAAAAAAACTGCGGCTCAAAGTAAATACTATAAAGATCTGATTAGACAAAACAAAGAAATTCGTGCAGGTGCTCTATGGAAAACTATAAATGATTGACTTGCCGTAATAAGATCTAATAATGGCTCTCAGCCGACCTTTATCCAATCTGAATCTGATGGAATACAGTTAACAGAGCCAGCGTCGATCGATCAGACCTTTGTTAGCAGCAAAGTTTCAATCTCTGGTCGGCGCCATTGACATCATTACTCCAGCTAGGACAAATAACAGTGAAATTCAGTGTCTTTCGCTTTTCGAACATTTTCCGAGAGCTTTGTTTTTAAACAATTAAGAGGTTTGAAAACAAACAAAGCTATTGGTTTAGACCAAATCAGCTCGAGGCTACTAGTGACTCGGCTGTGTGTATGACTCCTGACCCGCAGTTTTAACCAAACTGTTTAATCGTTCTCTGGACTCAAGTATTTTCCCAGCCATCTGGAAACAAGGAAAAGTTACCGCCCTGTTTAAATCCGGCGATCGCTCTGATTTGAACAATTACAGGCCTATCACAATTATATTCTACCTGCTGTAAGCAAGATTCTTGAAAGGGCTGTACATCGACAACTCTACGGCTATCTCTCGTAAGAGAAAATCCTCACACCTAATCAGTTTGGTTTCCGCCCGAGGTTATCTACTGAAATTGGCTTAGCACACTTCACTGACAACATTCTACAACACATGGACAATGGCAAGGTGACTGGTGCAGTATTCTTAGACCTGTCCAAGGCTTTTGTGACTGTGGACCACAACCTTTTGCTGACAAAGCTCAAGGCCATTGGTGCTTACAGTGAAGTTGTAAATTGGTTTACCTCCTACCTTGATAACCGACACCAGATATCTGCAATAGGCGACTCTCAGTCCTTTTCGTGCTCAGTGGGAGTTGGCGTGCCACAGGAGTATTCTCGGTCCTCTCTTGTTCTTGGTTTACGTCAATGACCTTCCTATTACTGTAGATCATTGCCAAGTGACCATGTACGCTGATGACACCGTGATATACTGTAGCCATCCTTCAGTATCAATGACATCGAACATTGCTTAAAGTGCTTATAAGCCCTAGCCAATTATCTTTGATATCGATTGTACATTAAGTGGATAGTCTAACGGTAGAATATTTCTTGATTTGGGTGTTGCGTCTACGAGATAGAAAGGTTTATATTTCCAATATGCTAATGATGTGATGTCATCACCGACATTTGCTGAATTTCTTTGTGCTTGTGAATTAAGCTATTTTCTAATTTAGAATATTTTTTTGGTAAAATAACTTTGATAAGCTTCAAATATAACTTAGAATTTAAAAAATAGGTAATTTGTCTCCACCAGCTTGCTTTTGTATAATAAGTGATGTCGGTGATGACATCACATCATTAGCATATTGGAAATCTAAACCGTTATATCTCGTAGACGCAACACCCAAATCAAGAAATATTCTACCGTTGGACTATCCACGTCATGTACAATCGATATCAAAGATAACTGGCTAGGGCTTATATGCACTTTAAATCACTGATGACTTGGCAAAATTGGCCTCTTGGTTTCGTATACATCGCCTGATTTTGAATACTTCTAAATCTAAGTTTTTGTTAATAGGTAGTCCACATAAACTGAAATCTTGCTCTAGCATCGATGTCATTATAGACAAAGTGCCCCTCGAACGCTCTGACAATATCAAGTACCTCGGTATTATAATTAATAAGCATATGACTTCGCATGACCTGGTAGAGGCCTTATCTATTAAAGTAAACCCAAGGATTGGTCTGGTCAAGCGTATCAGGCACTTATTGCCCCTCGAGACACGCCTTACTTTGTATAATAGTTTAGTATGTCCACTTTTTGACTACCGCTGATGCAATATTGGGTGACAAATACAACTCAACCCTCGTAGACGATCTTCAGATTTTGCAAAATAAGGCGGCCAAGATAATTCTTGAATTTACCTGTTTAAAGTTCTTCAGCACAAGCCTTGTCAAATCTCAATTGGCCTACTCGTTCCAAACGTCGTCTTGTACATAGTCATATTTTAATATATAAGTATGTTAATGGACTCATTGATTATGAATTTAATATCTTAAAGAACAGTGACATTCACATGTATAATACAAGACGAAAGAACGATTTTAGACTTCCAATAATCAAGCAACGTTTATTGTACCAAGGTTTTAGTGAATGAAATACTTTAGATAATTCGTTGCGGGAAATCGAATCCCTAACTTTTTTTAAACAAAATGTCAAAAGACATGTTTTTGAATTGCCTCATAAATTTTCGCTCTAGTCACTCTATAAATGTATTTTTAGCCTAGTTTTTAACTCTAGATTATTAATGTATTTTTAGTTTTGTTTCTTATTTATGTTATGCAGGGCTCTATTGAAAAACTCTTCGGAGACAGATTCTCTGCTATAAATAACATTATTATTATTATATTATGGTTGTATTCACAGGCTATAAATCTATATAGGATGTACTCTGAAAAATCTCTATAGAATGTGCACTGAAAAAAAAAATCGTGCAGAGCTATCGCCTTAAAAAAAAAATTCTTGCAGAACTCGCACTGCTAAAAAAAATATCGTACACAAAAAGTTTTCCACCCCCCCTCCCAGGATTTCTAATGGTCCACCCCTTACGAAATATTGATGGCCTCGCGCACGAAGTTGGTGTACACGACGAAAATGGAGAAAATTTAGACAAAATTTGTTTTAGAATTGTTGTAACTTTGTCGTTATTTAATTGAATGTTATTAAATTCCAACCACTCTGACCTTAGTTTGGATGTAGTTTCTCGAATGTGAATCTTTATCTTCGAAAGAGGGAAGAACGTGGCGCTGAGAATAGAAATATCAACCGTTCTCAACAGAAAAAACGTGAAAGCCGCGTAACAAAACTACTCAATTTCAGAGTAAATTTTCATCGCGCAAATCGCGCCAATCGTGCCTTCCGGCACGCACAATTTCTATTTTGCAAATCGCGCTGATCGCGCACTTTTTGCATTTTTTGCATCGCGCACTTTTGGCCTTTTTTGCACTTTTTGCTATCACTTTGCCAAAAATATATTTACATCAATGTGAAACTATTCATTTTATCACTTAAATTTGAGTGCTAACGTTGAATGACAAGATTATGACTTAAATGTATATTCAACAAATGAATGGTTTTTAATGGCTAGTCTCTTTCGGCTTTGTCAGAAATTTTATTATTGCTTTATGCAAATTTTGCTATCTTTGTGATCCGATGGAAATCAGCCTTAAAATGTGCACAGATCGACCGTCTTCATTCACAATGCGATGAAGTTTATTCAAGTTAAACTCCATCACACTAGAATCCAAGAAATATTATGTGGTAACTCCAAGAAAGACCTTTCACTTTCAGTGAGTTGATCTTTTGCACGTGCCAATCTAAATTGTCTGTGATGTCACAATACTAATTGAGTTGTTTACAATTTCCAACTTTGAAGAATTCCCACGGGGATTGAATGGGCTCGCAGTCTTTATGTAAATCGAGCTTAGTTTCTTTCTTTTTTTCAGGCTAAATAGAGGAAGTGTGTTTTTATTTGGAAACAAAGCCGTTAAGTTTTGGAAGTATCATGCAACACCACAAATGAGAAATCTTTCATACAAAACGAGGGTTGATTTCACCCGCTTTATTTCGCAAGAGCTACATACTTGGGAGTTTATAAAATACAAGCAAAAAGCCGCTATGTTTGTATTTTACAGACATGTCAGCATACGATTACAATCTACTAACTCGAGCGCGATTTGCATGATTTGCGCGATGGAAAAAGTGCGCGATTTGCGCGATGGAAAAAGGGCGCGATTGGCGCGATGGAAAAGAGCGCGATTGGCGCGAAATGCGTGATTTGCGCGATCGAAGGCAGAAAAGGCACGATGAAAGCTTGGAACGAGTGTTATTTTCCGACATTGATTTTTTTCTAACGCTAGTTTTTAACTGATATTTCTTTTGAAGAAAGCATAAGGTACATGTACAAGAAAACCACAACGTTTTGTGGCGAATTTCAAGTGCACTTCACCCCAAAGTAACATGCAAATTTTCTTCTCCGATATTTCTTAAACGATAAAAAAATCATTGCGATGTGGAGTAAAAATCGGGTGGAAAATGACGAAGTTTTTCAGACAGAATTCGAACAAATTCGTTTGTTTTTTCAAATAAAACCATTTTCGAAAGTATTTTGCTCGTTTTTCTGTGCACCTAGACTGAAGTTTCATTTTCTGAAGTCCTAGGGTTATAGGATGTTTCGATTTTGAGAAAAATTATAAAACGTAGCGTTAGAATTTTATGTTACGCTTGTGTACACCAACTCCGTGCACAAGGCCTGATCACTAGGGTTGGAAATATGATCAAACACTAGTGTGTTTGGAACTGGTGTTTCATTGGATGTCAAGATGCATCCACCTGACGAAGCTTCGAACAAGGGTTTCACCCGGTATCAAGACCAATGCATGTGACCAAATGCAGTTCCTCCATTGGATGACTATCTCATGAATTATTAATGAGTTTGAGAAGGCTACTTCCGACATTTTTTGAAAGGGGTGCAAACATGGCGCGTAATATAGTGTTTGTATGGGAATCCAAATCTGTAAAATCGAATTTCTGAAATATTCTTCAGATACAAACTTAAGATACACTGTACCAGGTAAAAGATTAACTGATCGAAATTTGAGGGATGTAGCTGTGCTGGGAAGCGTGCAATCATGTTTTCAGTTTTCCATACATTGTCTGTAAATTTTCCCTTTCACTTTGACTCATTTTTTACAGACAACTGTACAAACACAATTGCACAAACCAGGAAGCGAAGCACAAACCAGGCCCGACACGACTATCTTTGGAAAGCTCAGACCACGAAACTTACCGAAAATTAATGGCCTTCTTACGTGTAGCTCCAAAATATTAACAGTTCGCTTCGCCTGAAGATGCGACTCTATGTAAATCTCCAGCAATAACAAATTGCCTTTTAGTCAAACAGTTCTTTCGTTAAACCATGAGTTAAGCCGGCGACTTAATGATGTCCAACAGCCCTTTACACATACACAGAGTTGCTTTTTCGAAACGTTACTCCGTCTTGCCAACAAGACAGTATCTCCACTGTTTCAACCATCTCTCCAGCTTGGCTTAACTTCAGAGAGAGCAAAAGTCCATTTGAGATTCAGTTTCTAAGCAGTAAGGTATTTCCTGCCGAAATGTACAGCCAATGAGCGTGTGTGCGATAATGTTGTTTCTAGATCTATCTCCACCCCTCCCCTTTTCCCCCAATATAGAATAACAAAACAAAACTAAATATTTTTGCTGTAGAAATGGCTTGATGACTTGCTTATTTTGAGCCATATTTCATTCGTTACATTTCAAGTAATATCTTAGCATATGCTACATGTACATGTAGGTGATAAATACTTTGTTTTTAGTCAGTTTAATTAAGCGCCTATAAACATACTACATGTACTTACACCCTTTTTCCACCGAGGTCTTCAATTATTAAACTCGGCTATCGCAAAATATCATGATCTCTCAATCTCTTGGCAAATAACTGACAGCTCCCCACAAATAAATTATAATGTTGTTGTGTTGTAGCGAGCGGGCGGATGCAACTGGAGCTACGGGGGAAAGGCTCAAAGAGGGAGCTAACATCAACAAATCTCTAGTGACTCTTGGAACCGTCATATCTGCTTTAGGTGAGTGGTAGAGGACTGCCCTGAATTTCAAAGTCTCTGAATTTTGAAGCTTATTGAATGAATGCAGCTACTATGACAAAAGGGAATGAAAGTTATTTGGTAATTTGACTCTCATAGATTCTAGATTTGTTAAAATCGGGAAAACTGTTTACAGTTCAACCATTACACGTGTTGGTTGACTGTCAGCCAACATGTTAGTGTTATCAGCTGACAGTTGGGATATTTTTTTGAAGTGTCTGCCTTGACACTTTTGGCCGACAGTTGGCAAAGTGTTGGCTACATATCGGCGAACTGCTTGTGGATCTCAAATCTTAAATCCCCTGCGATTATCTAAAATGTCTTACGTTCTAGTTCTAAATATGATGTTTACAGTTCATCAACCTAACAAAAATACTGATAAATTGAAGCTAAACAGGTTCTCCATCGGGTTTGGCCACCATCTTGAACATAGTAATTAACTACATTATGGAATGACTGTGTTAGAGAATGGAGAATGTGTGATACAAATTAAAGATGGCATTGTCATTGGTTCCGATATTTATCACAATTGCATGTGCGGTTTTAATGCTTGGAGATCACAAGAAAGATGCCAAAGTCACTAGCCCTTGTAGTAACTTAGGAGGAAGAAGAAGATAAGCATGTACACGTATAACAAGGAATTGTTTAAGTACCATTTTACAGCTTTAGAAATCTGTACAAAATACTGCATTTAACCAATGAGTTGTTTGCATTTTAAAACAGAACAGTCAACAGATGTTTCCTGATGTTGCATAAACTGACTTACAGTATTAGACAAATCTTACTAACAAGCCTTTAGTCTTTATAAGCTTGATTCTTCATCTGTTAGTGAAGTGTCAGCCAACACAATACATGTCAGTTGCATCATAAAGTATACTTTTTTCCAATCTCTTGAACATCTTATCAAAATAATAGAAATACGTGAATCTAAAAACATAATAAGGTACCTTCAGTTGCAGTCTGTAAGGGTGTTTCCATGTTCCATATATTATGAGAATATATGACCTAATGTTATACAACTTGGAATTTTTGAGTGCAAAGTGCCGATTGGATAACTGGTTAAGGTTACCGGATACCTTCGCGGGTCTCTCTCGTTTATAATTTTGTACGCGCGTTGTTTTAAAGAAAACTATAGAAACCTATATACCTCTGTAAAGCTTATGAAGTGTAGAATAAGCTGAATGGGTCTGTTTAAAAATATATTTTATTGTAAAGCAATGCTAAGCCAACAAACGCAAAACTGACAAGGTTTATAAAAGTGAATTAGCAGCCTTCGGGTTAACGCATAAGAACAATTCAACTGCATAATTTTAATCAGCATATGACAGCCTAAAAAAGGGTGTGAGCATTTGTTAATATTTTACTTCATTCAAATGCAATTCATTCCTAAAGTTTTAGTCTTCAATGATGTCCGAGTCACATCACGCGGGATACTCTACGAGGAAAAATACTTTGAATATTGCTAAACGCTCACACCCTTTTCTTTGTCAGTAACTTATCTGTCTTTTGGCCGAGTTTTATCAAAATCTGGCAAGTCTGCATACCCTATTAATTCGTTCAAAGAGAGGGGATACGAAGAAAAACCTAGTCGGAGATTTGACGTGTAAAGTTTTGTGAACATTTCACACCTCATCAAGGCAAATGTCAACACTTCGAACCAACTAGCCAATGACTACGCAAGGACCCCTGGAGCTTCAAAGCGGTAGTGAAATTCGCGGGAAATTATAGACTCCGATGTGACTCGCTGCTCGCGTCCTCAGTCTCTTCAAACGAATTGCTGGTTCCTGGTAAGCCAAACGACAGTTTAAGCCTGCTGGCGCTGCTTATATTTGGAGTTGACCCGGAAGTTGAAGGTTGTTATTCGCTGCCTTTCGCACGTTCTTCGAACTACGAGCCTTTGTCGCTGTCCGCGAGCTCAACCGGCTCGTTTTACCGAATTCCTCCTTATCGCCGGTTTCCTTTCTTTTTTGGTCCAGGGTTCGCTTTATGTTTTACTCAAGGACTCTGCTTTTCTCTTTTGGATTTCCCCATACATGTACAAACGATTGATAAAAGACTCTAAATGCACGTTTGTTATTTCGAAGAAGGAAGCTACAACGACAGTATGCAAATTACGGTACTCGGATAACAGCTCCCGCTAAACGTCCACGGGGTGCACGTGGCACGTAAAGGGATTACAACGCCTCGGTGATTTATTTAGTTTCCTTCTAAATATGTTTTTTCTAAATATCTCGCAAGCTTTTATATCTTTTGAAATAATGTTTTTTCTAAATTGTAGAACAATCCATAAACTTTCCAAATAATCAATAATATTTTTTTACAAAAAAACATGCCTTGAAGGTATCCGGTAACCTTAATTTCAACTTGTGAAAAGAATGTTTTAGATACATGTACATTTAAGTTGGTTACAGAAGACCTTTACATATCAATCATAATGACTGTTAAATGGCTTTCATTTAAAAGCTGTTGTGACTGGCTGACAAGCTGTGTAAATATACTGGTAATCTATCAAGCGTGCCTTAAAGTGCTTCTAACCCTTCTTGACATTTTTCTACCTACAATGTATGAACCTTTGAAAGGTTTTGAGTACTTTTGTGAAGAAATTTTTGGTTTACAAAGAATACTCTATGTTCTACGCTTGTTTGAAATGGTGAAAAATTGACCTTTCCTGACCCATGACCGCGTTAGAAAAAGCCTGGGTCGATTACCGGGTAGACGTACTCAAAACCTTTCAAAGGTTCATACATGTAGGTAGAAAAATGTCAAGAAGGGTTAGAAGCACTTTAATGACATGGGAGTAGGTTACAAACTACGTTAGTTAATTTTCACTAAGTCACTTTTAAGGGAAAATAGTGTTTAAATCTTACAGAAAAGTGCTCTTTACTTCTACATGTATGCATCATTTTGGGAAGTCTTTTCAAGTAACCACCATTAAAGCACAGGTCTGATGTGTGTAAGAAACAGGGTCGAAACTCTGTCCAGATCAACACTAATGGTATTAAAATGAATAGAAGGTGCTTCCTTAACATGTAGTTTGTGAAAAACAATCTCATTCACAAACTGTAAATGGTTCTCAATTAAGGACTAAATCCTAACAATGAATGAAGATCAAATCACCTTGTTGAAATGGCACAGTTTAATCCCCATTATTATTAGCAGTAGTCAGTCATTGCAGGATTTTGGGGTGAGGTTAGGCAAAATCAGGAATGGAAAAAAAGTTGTGAAAAAATGGGCGAAATATTTGGGGGTAAGGTCTGGCAATTAGACAGAAAACAATTGAGGGACATCCAGTCGCTAAATTATATTGGGAATTGATGTACATGTAAGAGTAATGGGAGGGGGTAGTTCCTTGGGGAATTGAGGTCATTGGCTTCCCTCCCCCTCCCTGGTAGTAGTAGTAGCACTGCTAAAAGTCCTGTTATTTTTCGTTCACAGCTGATGCCTCTACTGGTCACAGCAGCCATGGAGGACATCATAAGTTTATACCGTACAGAGATTCTGTGCTCACTTGGTTACTGAAGGACAGTTTAGGGGGGAACTCCAAGACAATTATGATTGCAAGTGAGTAGACTGCTGTGGTGTTGACCAGGGTCATATTAAACGAGGTACATAGAGATACACCTGTACTTGGAATAACTAAGGCACAAAATGAGGATCAATTATAGTTTCTGGGAAACCCCCACCCCTCCCCCACACTTCACCCTAACCTTTAAAGGTTAATCATTAATAAAACAATGCATATCCAAGGAAGGGCGTTATTCTTTAAGATCAAATAGTAGCATAGTGTTAGAAGTTCCACGGGGTAAAATGCTACGATCATTCGGAGACTGCTCGTTTAGTATGGCTGCCCCTAAGCCTTGGAACAAACTCCCTGGCACCAGCACTGTGTAATATTTCCACACTTAGTGGTTTTAAAAGTAGTCTCAAAACACATTTTTTAAAGCTACTGTAGCTTTCAATTTTTAGGGTTACTCAGTTACATTTTAACGTTTATATCATTATTGCATCGTGCATACGCAGCCTTAGATTTTTATATGTATATTTTTATATTTGTACGACTTATTTATAATTACTTAATGTTTATTTTTCGTAATTACTATTGTACTGCGCTTTTGATCATTTTATGTCAAAAAGCGCATTATAAATACTAATTATTATTATTATGTGTGTGGGTTCCCAGAAACTGGGATTGAGCCCAAAATGAAGGGGTACAACCTTATCTGCTGATGCCCCCCACGCTGCCTTGCCTAGCAGCTCGTGATTTTCTTTGTTCTCCCAACATACCCTGGTGTGTTTATAACAGCTGACAACAAAAACATGGAAAGCTTAATTTACATGAATATTGTGTACTTGCAATACACAATAGACTTTTAATTTCAAATCAGTAAACCATGGGTAAACAAGCAGATTTTGCAATCTCCATATTTTTGTTCTTTTAATACTCTAAAATTATATGGCAGCTAAACAACCGCAATATTTGATACATCTCTTTTCATAACTCTACAGCAATCTCCCCTGCCGACGTGAACTATGCTGAGACTATGAGTACCCTAAGATATGCCAACAGGGCCAAGAACATCATTAACAAACCCACTATCAATGAGGTAAGTCACTTGCAAGGGGCCTTTTGCAGAAGTGCAATCATGTGGTTGTACTGGGTTGCAGAATAATTTTAATTCATATATTTAAAGGCACTTGTATGAGATTGGTAGTGTTATTAGCAACACCTGTTTGTAAATGCTTTTTTCACCTCCAATTGATTGTCGATCTTTCTAAAACAGCATTTTTAAAGATAGCTTGCCATCCAGCATCCATGGCAACGTACTTCCCATGGGGATTACCGAGCTCAATTCATTTGTTAATGAAGTATTATATCAGCACGCGACTGTTTGAAAATCATGCAAAAGGTCTATTAGTATTCTGATAGTTTGACATATTTGTTTGTTCATTGTAGTGTTTTCACAATTCTTTGCTTCTATCATTAGTACTGCTACATTTCTACATGTATTTGTGTGCCAAAATTTCGGCTGTGTCACAGAAAAACGTGGCTTATGACATCAGACTTTGATTTATGGATTTTTGGAAAATCTTACATTTTTGTACGTGTGTTTGGTGCAATGGGCATTGAGCATGCAGTCCTGAGTTTAATTCCTGCCGCAGGCTGCCACATCCGTACCGACTCTTGTATAGCTTGTATAGCTTGTATAGCTTGTATAGCTTTGAATATCCTGAATTGGGAGCTCTGTCAGAGAAGGGGGTAAAGTTGTGCACCGTCAGCCTCCTACTGATGTTAAATATAGAACTTTACTTTTACTTTACTTAAAATGTTAAGTGAAAAATAATAATTATGAACACTGGAAGTTTGCTTGTCAGCTTAATGTTAAAAATATAAATGAAGTTTTGCATGTTTTCTTTCATAACTAGTTAATTAGGAAACAACGTTTTCTCTTAATGACGTAATCTGTCACTTAGCCACCATATTGCGTGACGTTGCCTATGCAGTCCTTTCGTTTATCAAAATCCTACTTAATTTCAATGGAAACTTCTAAACTGATGTGTTTTTTTTGTTTCTGAGCCCTCTATTGAGAATTATGTCAATCAATGTTTTTTTAATGAAAAAAAAAATTGAAATCCTTAACAGAGATTGGTGTTAGGCTTCAGTTAGAATACTTATATACATGTACATTGTAGATATTGAAAGTTGCCTACATGTAGTTATCATGTTTTGGGCAATAGTTGACCTCTTAAGCCCCAAAAGTAACATCTAAATTCTCCTTATTGATCTTCAAACCACATCTTGTAGTATTTAAGTTAAGAGAATTTAGTGTCACATCAAAGCCATTTTTTCCCCAGGTGAACAAATCAAATATTCCCATGACCTGCCTGCTTTACTTTGTTCTGATCAATACCTTAAGGAGAAGTTAGATGTTGACCATCCTTGGGGCTTAATGGGTTAAGTCGTTCCTGTTATTTGTTGGTTTACAGTGTTTAAGGATGGCTATGATGTTGGCATGTCTTTTGTTTATTTGTTCCCAACCTGTTGGTTTCTACCGTTAGTATTTTTATTTTTGCACCATCCCACAAATCAAAGAGGGGGAATGTAGTGTAAGGTGGTAAGTGAAGTTTAAACAACGTTATTTTACATCAGTAACTCGTGACAGTCTGGAGACCTACGATTTTACGTCCTTATCCGATAAGATGCGAAGGTCTATCCATTTGTTGGTCAGGGTTTGAACCTGCGACCTCCCGTTCACCAGACCAGAGCTTAACCACTGAGCTAACCGGGAGGAGATGATTGTTTAATCTATGCATCTTTATCCCTTTCAGGATCGAAATGTGAAATTAATTCGAGATTTGAGAAGTCAAATAGAAAAGCTGAAAGCCATGATTAGTCCAGTAAGTGTTATGTGTGACTTCATGTGCATCAAGACCAAGTTGTCTGAAGCAAGGGAGTTGTTAAATCGCTAACCCGAGGTTAAACTGTACAGATCACATTACAGATTTAGTGCTATCTTAGGGGTAAAGTTTCACTTGCTTCAAACAACTGGGCCTTGGGTATTTTTGGGGAGAGGGGGCTACAGTACAAGTGAAAAGAAAATCAAGGGAGCAAGCTGAAGCCTTTACTATCAGTTAAGAGAGGCCAAAAATAGGCATCTTTACGAATGACATCTTATAGACAGACAGTTTATTGCAATTAACGTATTATAAATTATTTACAAATGTGGCTGGCCTGCAGATACATGTAGCTTGGCGATATTCTAGGCAGGCCTAGTCCTGTATGAAAACGAAAATACATGCACATTTACTTAATTATCATGATTGAGGAGGAGAGGAAGCGTAAAACAAAATAAATACTATTATTGGGAGAAAAGCTGAGTCAAAAAAGCTTTCTTGTCCAAAATAATGGGCCCCCAAAATATGACAAATAGTAGTAATTGTTTCTCAGTCAAATCACTACATTAAATTTGAGACCTCTTAAAGCGACCACCTTTGTTTGACAATTCCACTGGACCCGATATACATGTATGGTAGATTTTACTGATAAGAAATCGAACTGTACTGGCAAAAATCTAGGCATGCTGTTGTTTTAATGTGGATCTGTATCGAAAAAATGTGTTGTACCTACATTGTAGCCTCCACAGGCAACTCCTAATATATATGACACAGGGCAATATAATAAGAAATTAGAATCACCGGGATTTCTGTGGTGGAAGGATCATCTCAGCGGGCTTCCTATGGAAGGTGAGGGGGAGGGGTAATCCAGGTCCGATTTTTATTGGGAGTTGCGTGCCGAGGAAGCTATTTCGTACCAGTACAGATTTCTGCCAGGCTGATAGAGGCAAGCAGAATACATGTATGTGACTGTACATTACATTTTTTGGGTAGTTAATTAATAACTAATAATAATGACTAATAATAGCAAGTACTGATGTGTTACAGGATCTGTTAGGAGAGGCTGAGCTGGCCGCAGCCAAGAAGCTGTCTGAGAATGAGGCTAGAGTGGCTCAACTCACTGATAAATGGAAAGACAGGTGGAAAGAGACACAGAAAATCCTGGAGGTGAGATCTTTAGCCTTGTAGGGGAAGGGAGATCTTCAGCCTGTGTAGGGGAGGGGAGGTCTTTAGCCTATGTAGGGGAGGGGAGGTATTTAGCCTGTGTAGGAGAGGGGAGGTCTTTAGCCTGTGTAGGGGAGGGGAGGTCTTTAGCCTGTGCAGGGGAAGGTGGTGGTTTTAAATCTGTAGTAATATGATTTTAGTGATTCACGTAAAGATAGAGGGAGAGAGTTCCAAATAGAGGGGCCTAGACAGCGAAGAGAATGAGTATATTTGAAGTAATGAGTATGTAAATCAGATTTTCTCCTGGTAGAGTAGTGGTGACATTCAAAATTTAAATTAAATAAGTTGGAAACGGGATGAAAACAGGTTTCTGTTTCTGTTTAATGTAAAGCTTGAGGCATATAATTTTATGACCGAGGTTGGTACTTGAAAGGAGGGCAGGCTGTTGTACTGCACAAGATACCAACCGCCTTGTCTTCACGAGTAGTACAACAGGTTCTTTAACGTACATGTACCCCATTTATGAAGAGAAAGGCCAATGGTTTTATGTCCCTGCCCAAGGACGCGGTGGGAGCCTGGATTCGAATTCACAACGTCCCGCATTCATGACCGCTACTCTACCAACTGAGCTGCTCTACCAACTGCGCTAGCCAGGTTTAAGAGTGCAGGCTGAAATGTACACCCTGTTTTAACAAGGAAAGACCTTTTAGTAATCAATTAAAGACATTTTCCACTCAGAGATGTTTTAATGTTGTTTGCTCAGCTTTAGTTTGGCATTTTATTCCCTACTAAATGTACATGTTCTGAATATGGTTTTCATCAAATTTGAACGTCCATGTACTAAGTAGGTTAGAATGCCCAGAAAGATTGAGAAACAGAGGAATTCCCAACCATTCGTAGTTGAATTTGTAGCATTCACTGACGAGTAAAATAGCCAAACTACCCTTTCAAAAGTAGTTTATTTGCGTATGTTTCTTTTTTTTTGCCAAGCGATCAACTTGAAACTGTTGAAAGAAAATTGAACGGCTGTGTGCAAAAAGGGCATAAGTGATTGTTGATCACGTTCTAAATTCTCCCTTAGAAAACAAAGAAATTGAAGGAGAATTTAGAATGTGATCAAGAGTCACTTACGCCCTTTTTGCACACAGCCCTTCAATTATAAACTGATGGCACTTCTATCAAAACTACGGCATACCGTGACATCGAAATGGTTTACGTATTGTTTTTGTCCTGCTGATCCAATCAAATTGCAGAATTACGGTACGGTAAGTTTACGGTACGGGTACGGTAAGGCTACGAGCATGCTGTAGTTTGCCCCACTCGTACGAAATCTAATCTAGTTAATCTACTCTGTATAACAACGAAGGCGAAGGGTATTACGTGACATACAGCGAGCCAACAGGAACTTCAGGGCGAAGATAACACATTCCTCAAAATTGGAGAGAGAACGATCGGCAAACCCGAGGAACGGATATTAACAGAGAAACTAGACCGGAAGTAGACTCAAAACTGTTTTAATCAATTCTATATCCACTGAGGTGGTCACTGCCACAGATGTAACGTCCGTATCCGAGAAGAAGCGAAGCAGATATAAGAGCAATTGCAGCACCTTCTCCCAGTTATTTGAAGTGTTACTACGATCAAATTTTGAGATAGTGATATTTTTGCGTATTTCTAAAATAAAGTTGCTATATTTTTTTCTCCCCAAACCGTTTTTTGATATCAAGAAGGGAAGTCTTATTTATACACACTATGCATAACTCGCGCGGTCACAACACGAAAAAGAGGCCGGTAGGTCCTCTGGAAAGTAGAAGTTGAAATACTAGCAGGAGGTGTGAAACGTGTTGAACATGATTGTTTAGTTGAAAAATGTTGCTAATCTGTCCTCATTTATCCTTTATTTTTCTTTATAGTACAACCAGCCAGGCGCATTGTTTCACTCAATATTCGTTCAGTGCATTTCACAATCTCCCCGGGCGCTTCAATTTCAACATTCCAAAGGACCTACCGGCCTCGTTGACATGCTAGTTACCAGGACTTATGCATGGGGTCTATTGGGATCCGAATCTTGAGATTGCATGTCCGCCATTACTCGAACCCGTTCCTGTGACTGAACTAATTTCCAGCGGACGTGACGTAATTTTCTCAACACAACAACATGCGGGCTACGTTTCACACAAACTTTCGCCGCACGAACTTATAAGTGATCAAATACATGTTTATACATTTCTTTCCAAAATGGAAAGGAAGGAACGAAGTTTCAAATAGAAATATGCATTTACAAGAGCGACGCGTTGAGAAAATTACGTCACGATTGCAAAGCGCTGGTCGAAAATCACGAAGTATTTGGAACACACTTCACTAATGGCGGACGTGATTTCGACGGTAAACTGTCTGCAAAATGCATGGTTTAATTTGGTCCTTTGGTACTATTTTTCACTGATATGGATATTTTCGACACTGTGTCATTTTGGAAGAAGAATATGGTTGAATTTCGTCGTAGTAGCATTTATTGTCCGGCCGGGGTTTGAACCCGCGACCTTCAACCCCAAAGACCGGCGCTTTACCACTGAGCTAATTGGGAGACTGGACAGCACTCTGTCTGTCTGGCCGTCTGATTTAATTTGTTGTTATCGTCATTAACGGTGTAAACCACTCGTTGCTAGAGATAGAGTTCACTCCCTCGTTGACTAAAATATATCGTACTGTTCTTCAGGAAAGAGAAATGAAGCTACAGCAAGAAGGAGTCGGTATTAAGATGGACTCGGTGCTGCCTCACTTGGTGCTGGTCGACGATGACTTACTGAGCACTGGGATAGTTGTCTATCATCTCAAGGTATTCCAATCAGCAACGAGACGTTTTGTAAACACTTCAGCATTAAAGTGTTTTTTTTTTTCAATTTTCATCAAATTCTTTGAACGACTTCAGTCGGGATTTTCTTTTGGTCTCAATCCCATTTCCTTTTTGACCCTGCCCCGACGTCTCTCAACTTCAAAGCTCTCCCAACTTTCAAGAATGAAATTAGTTTCTTTTCGCGAAAATGCAGGCCGAGTTTCATACAGCTATTTCAATAAACGCGATCAGACCGAAAGGGAGTATGGGAATAGTACAGCAGATTTAAATTCTGAAATCGTCAAGTGAAGCCCTGTTCTTGCTTGTTTGATTTAAACCATTGACTCCCACGGTGCCCGAAACCGCCCCAACAAAAACGGATAAATCACGGTTTCTGAGAAACCCCTGCCCCCCCCCCCCCCCCCCACCCCCCCGCATTTTACTTTAACCTTTAATGGTTAATCATTAATATAACGATGCATATCCAAGGGAGGGGTGGGTGGGTAGTTTCCCAGAAACCGGGATTGAGACAGGGACCTCCAAAAATATATTGCATCAAATCTAGAGGCGCTGGAATCCACCGTACACGAACAAGATGGCGGCTTGTACTTCTACCCACAATACTTTGCGCGCGAAACACTTTAAGTCCGTTATAGAATCGCGGTTGAGAGGTTTTAAATCTTAAAAACAAGCAAGTACAAATTCTGTTGCCAATACACTGTTATTGGAGAGTATACACGACTTTCATAATGGCCGCCTCCGGCCACCTCCTAATTTGCATAATTTGGAAGATAAATCTGTAGGGGGAAACCAATGCTACCACATGAAAGATCACATTATAACTAGTAATTGTTTTGAGTTTTGGAGCAATGTGGAAAATTGCTGTTGAGCTATAAGCATTTGCAATGCAGAAAAATATGAAAGCGAGGCTATAAAGGCCTCCGTTGTTTTTCTCATACAAATCTCTCTAATTTCAACTGGATGTAACTTCATTGCTTTATAAGCTACAGCACTCAAGTTTCACAAGTTCACTAATGTCAACATGCTCTTTCACATGGCAATGTTCATATTTTCTAAACATGTGGATAAATTACCGAAACGGGAAATCACATATGCAAATTAGGAGGCGGCCATTATGAAAGTCCTAAGTTTACTTTGACCGTGTTAGGTTCGCAAGGCATTGTGGTTAAATGTACAGCCGCCATTTTTTCGGTACGGTGATTCTGATAATGGAACATTATTTCGGTGGATGGATGGCCAAAGAAACCAAGCTATAATCATTGATCGATGGACTCCAAACTTGGGAGAAAAATGTGTTTGTTTTGGCGACATGTATTTGTTTAGTCGATTGACACGAATTTTGAAGAGCTGAAAATCAGTTCAAAAATCCCTTCTTCTTCGCACTTAAAGTACATTCTTTAATCTCTTCACCCACAGTGAATCACGCCATTCTTAACGTAACACTGCCTTTATTCACTCTGACACATGTTCCTACACCCACCTCTAACTGCATGCTGGGTAATGGACAAATCGTCGACAGGGTTCCCATCCTCGTGACCAGGGTCTTCTCGGTCACGAGGTTGCAGGGTTCCCCCCTCTGGGACTTCTGTTGGGTTTCTTTTTTGTCTTTTTACCCTACACCCAAGAGGAGTGATTTTGACAACCTAGTAGGTTTAGCAGGTAAAAAGATCACCAACTGCAGAGATTCAAAATTTCATTGAACAATATTTTGATGTGCGTCAAAGCAGAAACACAACAGAAAAAACCGGTGAAATTCTCTCGCAAAGCTCACTAAAAGCAAGCCAAGTAGTTTTCAGCCGTCCTCGGAGACTTTGTGATTTATCCAGAATTAGAGCAGATTTCATTCAAAACCCTACAGAAGAGGACTTTGAAAGTCGCGGCCATCACCATAGAATTCTCCCGAATCGCGAATGGCGTTGTGCCCTTGGCTGTAAGGTCAGCAGAATGTAACTAACCAGGGACTGAGGGGAGAGGTTGAGTTAGCACTCTGGGTTTCACTAATTTAAGGCAAATTGGCTAAATAGACAATGGATTAAGTTGTATAAGTGTAAATTTGTTTATCAATTTTGTTACAAAAAGCGCCCGTTCCTCAGGCTTTCGCTGTCTTACATTTTCGATGTCCGTGACTTGAGCGGGGAAAACCAGCCAAAGCAACAACACTTTTTTTTTTTCCAGATCTAACATACTCAGTTAACTTTATGGACACTTTATGGAAGTTATAGCAGCCGAGTTAATTTAACATAAAAAGAAAGTGACTGAATATTATTGAAATGTAATCCAAAACAGTTTTTACAAGTACCGGTATCTGTTCAGTGAAAGGTTAAGGTCCGAGGTAAACATTCATGATTATAAGACCAATTTAGACTAAAAGTGTAGCCAAATTTCAAAGACATTCTAACTGTTAACCCGGCGGGTTTTTGCAGGATTTTGAGAAGTTTCTGGTGCCATATCTCGAGGTCAGATGAAATTTTACTCATCTAATCTCGCTCCACTCGGCCTGGCGTCTTTGAATAGTTAAGGCTTTAAAATAAATACAATAACCAACTTTATTTACGTGGCTAGTCTTATAGATGACCCTAGTAAGAGTTTCTAATCTGGGACACGAATTCCTCGGTAGAATTGGAATTTAGGTTGGTTTTTGAGGAGGGAGGAAAACCGGAGTATCCAGATAAAAACCCTCATCTTTATCAAGGCAAAGCGAGGCTATGTCGATAGCATTCTTGTAAAGCTTTCCGGAAATTTCATTAAACTTCTCATGTTAATCTCCATAGCGACTCAACTGAGCACATGTATTTTCATTGGTTGCATTTCCAGCATTTTTTTACATTGTCGCGGAACAATGCACAACAATCTTCGCACTAATGCATGCATACATTGTAGGTCGATACCTGTTTAGCTCAGTTTGTTATTGACAATCACTGACAGTCCCTTGACATTTGATGTGCACGCCAAACTTTCACGAATAAGATGTTGCAACCCTTTAACTCGCGTCCGTTGGTAGTTGAAATCCGGAATGAACTTTCCAAGCAACTATAGCGGCAAATGATCGTTGTAAACCCGACGGATTTTGATCTCGATGGAGTTGGAGGAGTTTGAGAAGTTTCTGGCACCATACATCGAGGTCAGATGAAATTTCACTCATCTAATCTCACTCTACTGAGATCATTCCCCGTCATGTCCATAGGCTTAGCATTTCCCAGTCGTGTTTCTTTTCTAATTCTCACGTGGATTTCTATTTCAGGAAGGGAAAACGACGGTTGGACACGCGGATACCAACACAAAACAAGACATAGGTCAGTACTGGTACACCTGCCGTTGTGTCGATGTATTTTTATTCGTGGTGTTGTGATCGTAGTATTCGTGTGTTCTGAATCTCAAGTGTCGTACGTTCTGTTCAGATACCTTCGCTAGCGGTCGAATAACTCGGGAGTGCTCGACTCTAACATTTTCTTGGGGAGTGATCTCGGCAAAGCATGAAGTTAGTCGATAATGAAATTGTTTGAGTGTTTATTGTTCTTCGAGACGAAACAATTTCATACGATCAACGCGTTGCAATTCAACATTGTTTGGTTTTAGCATAATTCTTTATTCAGTACGGAATACAGAAAAAAGAAGATAATTTAGTCTAGTCAGGATCAATTGTGTCAGTGTTTATTGTTATTCTAGCGTACGCTTTTGAGACGAAACAATCTCATACGACAACGCGTTGCATTCAATATTCTTTATTGGTTTAGCATAATTCTTTATTCACTACGAAATACAGAAAATAGAAGATAATTTAGTCTAGTCAGGTTCACATCAAACATTCATTCACAAACATTCATAATATACATGTTTTCAATATTCTGAATCGCCGAGTCGCGAGCTATTTTACTAAATGAATTCTCTTTCCACGGGGTAATCCTTTAATGTTTCAAGTTCCTGTCAACTTAGTAGCTGATATTGTTTCCTGGAGCTAGTTCCTGGTTGCCTTATTATTCAGTTGTGAAAAAACGAGATAAATAGCCTTTGATCACAGACTCTAATCCCGTCTTCGCCTCCCAAAATAGCCTGGATTTCTTCCCAGTCTGCCTTAGATCCTTTATTTTATTTTATTTTATTTTCGAAGAGTCAGATATCAGAATATTTTCATTGTAACCTCAATGTCCCGAATGGATCAGCACAACTTCAGATTTTTTTTAAATATGGAAACAAATAACCAAATTAACCACCACACAATTAATTGTAAAGTAAGTGAAAGGGAAATTTCAGATTCTCACAACCCAATATTTTAATGATACGATACGATTTTCAGTTGCCTGAATTTTAGCCTGACTAGAAAACAGCCGCTTTCGGTAGTATCGTCGTGTACCGTTTAACCAACTGCATCACAAAATTCCCTTTGTTATCCACGTTCGCTATGAATAATTTGAGACTTAGAGATTTTATACGAACATCCGAATCGACACTTATAAATTTTTGAAGGATTTACGTTATCCTCAGTATAAAAAAAAGACTGCCCGGGCCGGTTAACTCTTTACCGTCCGAGCCTGTAAATAGGAGACGCATTAGTCCGTTACTAGAAAAATTATTGTATCACGTTATGCTGGTAAGACGATGTTGCGATATTATGCGAAGGGATGTATGGCTTCAAAGTCAGAGCTATAACAGGGTTCGCTCGACTCTTTCACTATGGAGAAAAGCTTATTTGTTTTGGCGATTGTTTCGTTTCTTCGATTTTCACGAATTTCGAGGAGCTGAAAATCGTCTCAAAAAACCTTCCCATTCGCACTTGAAATCAAGAGCAAATACAAAATAACCACTCAGTCGTTACAGTACCTTGTTTAATCTTTCCAACCAGCAGGTTTGTTTTCACAAAACACACCAAGCGACGGTGAACCACGCCGATGTTTGCACTGCATTTCACTCGACCACATTTTCCTGCTCCCACCTCCAATTAGGTAGTGTTTTTTTTATAAGTCGGTAGGTTTTTTTTTATAAGTCTTTTACCCCTACAACCAAGAGCGGTGATTTGGATTCAAGCCGCGTTGCTTTAAAGTGACAAAAACTCATCCTAATAGGTTGAGCAGGGGTAAAAGACTGCCAACTGCAGGATTTCAAGGATTTCATTGAATAATTTTTTCCTGTGTCTGAAAGCACGAACACAACGGAAAAACCCTGTGAAATCCCCTCACAAGGCCTACTAAAAGCAAACCAAGTACTTTTCAGCCGTCCTCAGACTTAATGATGTCCTCAAGCTCTCTGACAGTGGCATTTTTCTCCAAAATTAGAGCACATTTCATTGGAAACCCTACAGAAGTTGCAATACCTACCGTCGACCAGTTCGTAGAATTCACCCGAATGGCATTGTGGAGAATGTTTGAGCCCTCGGCTTAAAAAGTCAGCAGTATTTAACTACCCCGGGCTAGCCAAACTTGAACTGAAGGGGGGAGGGTTGAGTTAGCACTCAGGATTTCACCAATTGAGCTCACACACGATCGGACGACAAAGAGTTAAGAATCGATGCAATGGCTTACCCACCACCAACACTAACTCTAACCATTAGACCACGCTGATTGCAGTTTTTTTTTTTTTTACCAGATTTATATCAACTTCATTAGCATGTTCATAAAATATTCTATTATTGCGGGCGACCGCAGGGAGCCCGCAATCCTAATAGGCACATCAGATCTCGATTTGGACAAAAAATGTTCTGCCTATTGGTATGATTGGAATGCAGTCACGCAGGTTAGAAGCTTGTCATGATCACACCACGTGGTTGATCCGAGCCGTGCGAACTGCGTTTTTTCGGTAAGTTAACGTGTTTATTCCATAATATTATAAACAATATTAGCATAGATACATAAATAAGACATCGCTTTGTATTTTGGAGGATTTATTTTTGCAGTGCTGGTATGTTTCGTGTCATAAATTCGCTACAAAGCAGGTCTCCAATTGATCGAATCCTACAGGGCACGTACGCGTGGAGATTCCTAGCGCGTGGCCTGACAGAGATTAGTGAACCATTTCTTGGCTCAATCCAAGCGAATCGCTACAAGAAGCCCATGGCCTACTTTGGCCTAGCTTGGAGTCAAACAATGGTACAGTTTTGCCGAAATTAGACCCAGTCTGGTCGCCCCAAATCGTACAAACTAAACCAGAAACTAAACCAGAACCAATAACACAGAAATATCAAACAAGCATAGTGACTTAAACAACTTGTTATTTAAAATGCTACTTAGTTAAGGTTAAGACTCAAAAATGCAAAGCAGATGATCACCTTGACAGTTTAAATAAGTTTACGGTTCAGCAATTAGTTTACCCGAGCTATATAATTATAAACCCAAAACCTGCTAAGTCTAAAGTTAACCGAAGGAAAAGAGACCGCGAGCCTTCTCGAATTCCCAAAGTAAAGTTGTCCCGTTATCTATCACATAGAAAGAAAAGGAAAATATGCAAATTGTTACTGAAAAATGTGCCAAAATCATCAGAAATATATAATTTCTTCCTGGTCTCGTAAGTATTACGGTGAAAGCTGTTTCGGCTACTATTACTTCAAACGATACCGAAAAAGTTTAAAGATTGATTTAAAATGCCAGAAAAGCAAAGCTCGAAATGCCATGAATACATGCTTTAATAGTGTTTCACCTGTTATGAGCAACGTCATGACGGATGATTCATTCACGCTTTGTGGTGGTGGTATTAATGAACAGTTGGATCACCTGGCCACTTCGTCAGTCGACATAACCAGTGCAAACGATCGCTTGATAAAACAGATTGTATGATAAAGGCTTACAGAACCTGGTACTTCTTTTTATGCCGACTTCACAACAGACTACCCTATTTCCACCAGACGTACTCACTTGTTTGCTACTGTTGTGTTATTAACCTTTGTTGAACATTAAATTATATTTATCGTTACTGCTGTGGTTATTTTAAAGCTCCTATAGTCTTATGGCTGTATCGCGTGACTGACCCTTTTCCGCTATAAAGGACCAGGGAGATTTCGGAGGACCCCCGATAATTTGATATTAATTTTTGGTAGAATTACTATTAAAAATGGCAGCAAAATATACCAAGGGTCCCCAACCTGCTAACAGAGACTCTTCTTGTGTTCTCTCGCCATTAGATTTCGTCTGTCACGAAGAAAACAGGCCAGCTACGCGAAGAGACACACACACGAACGACTTTTGGAAATACCTAATAGTAGAAATGCTCTGCTAGGAGGGCAAGGGTACCCCAATACGTACTACACTCCTGTTTATGCCTTTTATTCAAGGTGCATAACCTTTGGTTGTATAAAACAGGGATATAAATTTGAGAGCTTACCGACACCAGTGCCGGACTAAAATCAAAGCCAACATTAAGTAACGCTTATTTTCATGAAATTCAAGCTGCCTACGAGCCCGCACTTCATGACCAGGGGTTACAACTAGTAGTATAATATATACCATAATAGTGGTACGACAACACTCCGAACGCGCGAGGTGTGATTCCCCACGGATTTAAACGGCACACAACGATACTACCCCGCTTCCTCTACCGTTCCCTTCTCCCCTCTCTCTCCGCATGATTGTGAATGTTGTACTTTGTACTTATTTGCTGCTGCACAAAGGACGACAGTGTTGAATTTTTCGTTTGTATTCCTTTGATAAAAACCTCTGTTATCGAGGCTGCAACGTATCTTCCAATTCGTCCTAAATCTCCTCCCCTTCCCCCCATTTAAATCTAGTGGTTCTAACGTTGTAAATAGAACTGTAAACAGTGTCGGCAATCTCTACCACACAACACTACGGGTTAGCTAAACACGAAAGCGCTGGAACAATAGTGTAACCATGGACAGCTGTTTCATCCTTGTTGGAACTCGTCGGCATGGCATAACTCTGAATTTTGACCTGAAACAACCATAGGGGCTGATCAAAGTCAGGACCTGAAACAACCAAAGGGGCTGATCAAAGTCAGGACCTGAAACAACCATAGGGGCTGATCAAAGTCAGGACCTGAAACAACCATAGGGGCTGATCAAAGTCAGGACTTGAAACAACCATAGGGGCTGATCAAAGTCAGGACCTGAAACAACCATAGGGGCTGATCAAAGTCAGGACCTGAAACAACCATAGGGGCTGAAGTCAGGACCTGAAACAACCATAGGGGCTGATCAAAGTCAGGACCTGAAACAACCATAGGGGCTGATCAAAGTCAGGACCCGGCTAAACCCCAAATCAAATTGGAATTTAGCGTGTTGGTTTTTTTGTGGAGGGAAGAAAACTGGAGAAAAACCTCTGAGCAAGGGTGAGATACCGACAAAGTCGGCATATCTAGCGTTATGGCAACTTCATCGGCCTACATACTGTTATTGACCCTAGAGTCGAGCTCAGTGAAAATCTTGGTTATTGGCCGCACGCTTACACATGTGGGAACCAACCACGCAGTTCTCATGATCAGCAGTCGTGTCAGTGTTATAGCGAGTAGAATATCCAAACTAATAATGTTGTGTTAATGTTTCAGTCATCAGCGGTCCCGACACAAAAGATGAGCACTGCGAAATAGAGCACACCTCCTCGGGCACAGTGGTGCTCAAACCCTTGGACTCCCTGTGTTACGTGAACAACAACAATGTGGCTAATAAAACCAGACTCTTCCAAGGTACAGTTCGCCTGCTAGCGGCGCGGCTCCTCAGCGTGGTTATCTTTGGCTCGGTTTCATGTTGGGTTGCCTGTGATGCGCACCGCAGGGAACCCAAAATCACAGTCGGGGAAAACCAACAGAAGAGTCGCTTACGGGAGAAGCGCGGTCTAGTTTTGGCATTCCACAATTAGCGCTAAAAGGGTGAGTGATACCCGCATTTCGCTCAGCGTTGATCTGAAGTTAAATGTTCACAAATACATTCAAGGTGTAGGAGAGGAAACGTGGAAAATTTACAAACTGGTTTTGCTAATACAACTACCGATCTCGTACAGTACAACCACGTGATATATATACCCTGCAAAAGGACCTAGAAGTGCACTAGCTCTCAGATTAACAGAATTGAAGAATTTTGTCGAGTATGCTATAGATGATGTTAAACACTAAGACGAGGCTAAGAGTAATTTCCGAACTAAAAAAAAATCGAACCATTTACAGATTCGGAAGAAGCGGTATGTAAAAGTCTGTAAGATGTTTGTAAGATCTCTGAATGTACGAACTTAAGGCCTTTTTACAAACATTTTACAGAGTAATAACTTGAGAGACATTTTCAGCATTTTACAAAGTCTGTAAAATGTCAGTAAAATGCTACCCTGGATGTCAGACGTTCTCTGCCCTCTTAGCCAAAGTTTATGCGTGAAGCGGTGAGGAGCGTCGCTTCGCTTCTCGCTGAATTTAGCAAGAACATCGTTCTTTAAGGTCTGTAAATGGTTCGATTTTTCCAGTGGACATTGAAATGGTTTCCCATTGTTTTTGTCCTGCTGATCCAATCAAATTACAGAAATACGATACAGCACGGTCACGGCAAGGCTACGGACATGCCGTAGTTTGTCCCACTCGTACGAAAACTGCTGTGCCTTTACTAGTCCTGAGTTTTGATTGGACCAGAAGGATAAAAGAACGGAGAAGCCATTTCAAGGTCACGGTGTGCCGTACAGTAACCGTGCCGTAAGTGGTTGCCGAAATTTTCCCACTCGTACGACATTACAGCAGATTTCGTATGAATGAGACAATCTACGGTATGTCCGTAGCCGTCCGTAGCCGTCCGAACCGTACTGTAACTAGGACCGGCAACTTCTAGGACGACGGCATAAAACAATAGCCTTAATTACAAAATACAATAACTGCACGTGAAAATTCACGCAGTCACCTACATATCAACCGTTGTCTGCAAAAACACAACGTGAAACCCCCAAATATTACGTTTTATAATCAATCCGTTTTTCGTTCGGCGTGAACGGTATTTTTACTCATCATATTTTTCGAAAATCTGGTTGTGAGAAACAATTAAAGACGAACAAAGGAAAGAGTAAACACCAAATTTCGGCAGAAAACACTTCTCTACGTTACTGTCGCCCCCGTCCTGGTTGCTTAAGCTCCCTACTTACATAGCCCTGTAATCAGGCAGGGCTCGAAATTAAGAAAAAAAGGAGGCGTAATTTTATGCCCAGCTTAAAAATTTTAGCCGTAATTCTCCAAAATTTTACGCCTAAGTGAAAAACGTTAGGCGTAAAACGAAAAACTCTAGGCGTATTTTCGCCCGTATCGGGCGCAATTTCGAGCCCTGTCAGGACAAAAACAATAGGGAACCATTTCAATGTCACGGCATGCCGTACAGTGCCGTAGTCAGTGCCGTAGTCAGTGCCGTACAGTGCCGTAGTTAGTGCCGTAGTTTGTTCCAGTGATACGAAACCTGCTCTCTGTTGTGTTACGTTACGTTACAGTACGGCATATATGTATTAGAGCATATTTCATATGAGTGGGACAAACTACAGCCCTGACCACAGCACGGTTACCGTACGGCATGCCATGACGTTGAAATGGTTTCCCATTGTTTTGTCCTGCTGATCCAATCAAATCACAGAAATACGGTACAGCACGGTTACGGACATGCCGTAGTTTGTCATCTGCTCTAGCTACCATGCGTGGAACGTCTTATCGTTGTAAGACTGGTACAGACTCGTGATCCGTTTCCCATTGCAGGTGACGTCATAATACTGGGAGAAACTAACGTGTTCAGGTTTAACCACCCAAGAGAAGCAGCAGAGCTACGCGAGAAAAGAAAGGTATGGTGACGCTTTCCACCAAGGACCTGGGTACTAGTCTAATCCAGGTTCCGGCGGAAGTGAATTTTTCCTGGCCTTGTAAAGAAAGATAATGGAAATGAAACAAGAGTGGACTCTATCAACGCTCTCCAGATATGCTCCCCAGTCTCCTGGGGGAGGTAATATTCTGGTAGTCTTCTTTGCAGCCGTTCTTAGGGTCGTCACGCAAATGCTACCCCCAATAACGGCTGCTTACCTCAGCCACACATTCCATTCCAACGGCATGGCCAATCAGAATTCAGTTCTCAGAACCACTTGCGTTGGAAGGGAAATCATTAATAGAAGTATACTAAATTTGAAAATGTTGAGATGCAAATCGGTTCATATAGCCGTTCGAATACGTTCTGTTAGATTTTTTCAAGAAAGTAGGTGTAGTTTAGAAGAATTCGTTTATTTTGACAATGTACTGATGAGCTTGAAAATGCCGATATGAGCGAATCGTTTCCAATTATTCACATCATGTTACGTTGTTGGCTTACACAAACAATCGGGAATGGAATGTGTGGCTGCAGTAAGAAGCCGTAAGTGGAGCTAGCTCTCAATTTCTAACGAGACCTGAAACAACCATGGGGGCTGATCAGAGTCTGGTCCCGGCTAATCGACAGATCGAATTGGAATTTAGCGTGTTGGTTTTTGCGGACGGAGGAAAACCGGAGAACCCGGAGAAAAACCCTCGGAGCAAGGGAGAGATACCAACAAACTCAACTACTCAATGCGGCTCCGCGTCCGGGAATCGAACCTGGATCACAGAGGTAAGAGGCGAAGCGCTTAACCACTGCGCCACCCGGCTCCCCTAGCGTTTGCGTGACGACCTTAAGAACGACTTTGAAGGAGACTACTATTGTGGCCACCTTTACACAGCAAGAAGTACTTTGAAACGACACTCCCAAAAGCTCGCGGTCACACCGGAAAACGGAATGTTTTTTAGTCGCTACGGGTAAAGGGTCGACGAAGAAGAAAAAAGCGGCATGTTTACGGCGCGAGCGTAATAACACATAAGAAACACCCAGACAAAAATAGAGACCATTTCTCCTATTGACTCGTTTTGATAACAATTCGTCTCCATGGGCTTTTATCGCACGGCGGCCATATTGAGTCCCAGGAGAATAAAAACCTTTGTTTTCGTCCGGTAAACTCGTTCTGAAACCCACCAGTGCGAGGCTACCGGATGGCTCAGCTGTGATAATAGCCATTACAAAGGTATGGTGATGAAGATGTGATACGCGGGGCAATATGAGTTTTAGTATTACCTACAATGCACTGGGTGCCGTCTCCTGTCATTTAAAGCACTGTAACCGTGACTAAATGAATCGCAGCACGCGATTCACACTATTAATTGTATAAAGCACTGTAAACTATGATTAAATCACTTAAAATGTCTCAGTAAAATACCATTAAGTTGACTCCTCTAAAGATTGCTAAAATGTAAGCATCACTCATTGTGTTCAACGATCGACTAACTTGCTCTAACCTTTCTGTTTACACTCAACGGTCACGGCTCCTAGTCACGCACTAGCCTGCATGAAACGTAACGTGTGAACTGCCTTAACTCTTACAAGAAAGCGAACACCATCACCTGGCCCACACAACTGTCTTTGTGATTACATATAATTCCTTTTCTGCGGGCAAATCTGCTTTGAAGCTAAAAAAGAAAATCCGGGCTATCCTGTGGTAGTTAAAGGGAGGAGGACTGGAGAGGAACTGTATTTTCTCCAAGTGAACCAGTCCAACATGATCTCTGATCCAAACTTACTTTTATCATAAATTGTTATTTCGCATAAAATTTACTATTATAAATACAAGGCACGTGCTTGACGTATAATTTTCCCCCAGCAATGCCGCCATTAAGCATACCATTAAGCATACCCCGTCTTCCCCCTTGAGAGCCTGATACTCGGGTTGGAGTTCGAGTTACAGGAAACCTCGTAAAACAAATGTCTCCATTTTAGTGAGAATTAGTTGTTTACCTGCGAACCCTGGAACCCTAGCCCTAAAACCTCGTCGTTTCCCTGGGTACTTGTTTTGGAAATGGTTAGGGTTTGAATTAGTTTATTGTTTTTCTGCCGCACTTTTAATGCTACTTTCTGCCATCTTGGAAGTAGTCAATCACACACTCAAATTAGCATATTGACACGTGTTTTAGTGCAGTCTAGCGCATAGCCTACGTGCCAACATGAGAGCATAGGACACGAATTGCCAGACTAACTTTGCTCTTTAACACTACATGACGAAGCAGCAATTAATGTTCCATTTTATGTGCAATATAAATCTATGCTAAAACCTAGGTATTCAATGAAATTCATTTTTGGGCTAGGACCATCGTTGACTGGAACAACTTACCGCCCCAGTTCATGAACATGGACTCGGCAAGCAGCTTTAAAGGAGCAGTGTCACGATTAGTATTCATGCCCAAAGTTTTGAAAATGTGTCAGGCGGACAAGAAATCAAAAGATGTGACAGAAGTAGAAGTCCGTGAGTAATCCGCTTGCATCGGCGTATTTGCACGATATCTCGAGCCGAAATTGCTTTAAAACTATACTTCAGTATTATATGGTTAGGTTTGATGTTATACTTTTATAAAGCAGCATTTTATTTATTTCAATCGAAAGAGAAATTTGCAGCGGCGCGTGACATAGCGTGATTTTGCCATTGTCTATAACAACCAATCAGAATCGTGACACTGCTCCTTTAAGTCAGCTGTTAGTAACTATCTTCTTGTCTGAGCCACTACATAATGATTTTTTTATTTTTGTTTCTCCGCACTGTACACATTTATAATATTGTTTTTATTTCACTGTGCACTGTCCTTTTTAGGTCTTGCAAGTTAACTATCTAGATGTAGATGCCCTGTATTTATGATAATAGTAAATTCGATGCGAAATAGCACTTTATGATAATAATAATTTGGCCTCGAGACCACGTTGGCCAGTCTATACACAGGCAGCCCAAGCTCATAGTTTGAAATCAGTGGTTTCACCACAGGCAGCCCAAGCTCATAGTTTGAAGTCAGTGGTTTCACGTTACGAGAGAATTACAAGGCTTTGTATGGGAATCCAAAACCTCGGGATTTTAGTTCCTCGTCTCCTATAAGTACGCGCAATAAGAGAATAAACTTTCCTTTTGAGTATTCCTGTGTCCTTTTGTCTTCTGAGCTCTAGGAACAGTGTTTTAGGGAGGTTTGAGTTCAGAAGACAAAAGGCACCGGAATACTCAAAGTAAAGTTGATTCTCTTATTGCGCGTACTTATAGGAGATGAGGAACTAAAATCCCGAAAAAATTCCGAATTTTTGGATTCCCATACAAAGCCTTGTAAATCTCTCGTAACGTGAAACCACTGATTTCAAACTATGAGCTTGGGCTCCCTGTGGTCTACTGATCTGATACAGAGGAAACTAGTTATTACTTCTGCCTTAAAGTGCCACTACGACGAAATTTGACCATTTCTTTTGCCACTTTTTTGTATTCCAAACAAACAGTGGCAGAAATATCCAAATCAGTGAATTTTTTTTGAATGGGGCCAATTAGACCACACATTTTAAAGAGAGTTTACCGTCAAAATCACGTCCGCCATTACTCGAATCCGTTCCCGTGGGCGAGGAATGCCTAGTCATTTTTTCGCGTATGTGACGTCATACACTTAACGCATCGTTCTCAAGTTGCTTCGAACTCATACATTTCCTCTTATGTTGTCGACAAACTCACACTGCGAATTTTGCTGTGGTTTAGTAAATAACGACCTAAAATCTGGATCAGATTCTTCAGAACATAGTAATGTGTCGTTCTGTTTAAATTTATTGCCGGATGTTGATGATTTAGGGGGAAATAGAGCCGCTGTCGACCGAGTTGAAAGCTGGACGATGAATAGTCGCTAAAATCGCTTGGGAAGTGGCCTGCCAGTAAGTAGTGCTAGCTAGCAGAGGTTTCTTATCTTTTGGGGGTAATTTTTCCCCAGGGTATTTTCCCTGGTTCGGCTTTCAGGTTGTGCTGTTACTGGATCCGGGCTACAGGGAGAATTCAGCGGAGAAATCACTAAGGTAATGATCAGCAGTTTATAAGTCCTAAGTTTGTTCATTGTTTACAGTGAAACCCGGATAATTGCTAGTTCGTAAATGAGAGAGATCGAGAATTATCTGTGTCCCGGCAATAGATTTTCCGGCGAATCTACATTCTAAAATACAATGTAATTGCTATAAAATTAAATCACTCTCTTGTCTAACATGAAATCGTGAATGATAAGAATTTACTAGAGACTAAAACAATGTATTGAAACTGACTGATCTGCAGCTTTTACAGTGGCTATCACAGAACAAAACTTTCTGTTTGACACACAAACAACTGAAACAAGGTACTTCATGAAATAATATTGGTGGTTTCTTCTGTGGTTTATTGTCTTGAAAATAAAATTAGCAGTAAATTAAAAGGCATACTACATCGATATGTTTATCTGTTTATAGGAAACAGCAATATGAGTTATTTATGATAAACTACATGTATGTTCTCAGCAAACGTAGCCGCTTATTTTTCGGTCAATCTATACTAGTACGGTCTTACCGGCTATTCCATGTGATACAAACAATTATGGAGAAGCTTCTGTCCTCAAAACGTACACAAACCATCCTTGCATGAGGCTTGAAGAGAATTACAAACCGTATTCTTGGTACTCGACTAAAGGATTGAATTATTCATGTAGCGAAATGCCAGCTTTGTGGTTCGTTAAATTGTTACAGTCCTGTACAATGCACAAACTCTATTCAAAACGTTTTGTTTGCTTTTCAAAGCGGGAAATACACTTTCTTACTACATATGTTAGTTCGCGTGAAGGTTTGTATGGGAAAAGTAGCCACACGTGTTGTTGTGGGAAGTTTTGACTGTGACATTTCCCAGTCACTGGTTGAAAGAATCAGTCTCGCCGGCCGGCTAATTTCAGAGCGTTTTCTTGACTTTCTATTTTCGTTCTAAACATAGTTTGAAAAAAGCTCCAACTCGACGCGAATTTGTGCGAATTACTTCAAATTTTCACAGATTGTTCGCAATTTATATCAGCTAAAAAACCTGTGTCGGCGATTTTTTTAATTTTTAAAAGAGAGGCGCTGAGAGCGATTCCCGCATCTATATTTGGATTCGCGTTAGCAGTTTCACGAAGACCAAAATATCTTCAGAACGGCTTCGAATTTCCACAATCGTCGACACAGTTTTGTAAACAAGGTCTGTGGGAGTCCAGAAAAGCAAACAGATCTTAAATTCATTAAATTGCCGTGGAGTTGGAGCTCTTGGAAACCAACTCGCTTGTTCGGAAAAGAAGTTTATTTAAAAATCGCACTTTTATCAAAATTACAAACCTTAGGTATATCGTTGTAGCCAATTTTATAGGCTTTAAATGAGGTATAATTTATCTAAATACGACGAATATTCGAGACGCTACTTAATTTTATCCGGAACAGTACCCTGAAGGTATACGATAACCTTAAGTGTATGACGTCACGTACGCTAAAAAATGACCAGGCATTCCTCGCCCACAGGAGCGGGTTCGCGTAATGGCGGATGTAAAATTCAAGATTCGGAGTTCAAAAAATAAGACTTCCCGTCGTCGTATCGAAAAACGGTTTGAACTGGTAATAATATAGCCACTCTACTTTACGAATATGAGAAAAAATTGATATGTCAAAATTTGATCGTAGGGGCACTTTAAGGAGCGCAAATAATTGGATAGCTAATGAGTGACCATCACTAACGATCTGTGTTCTTCCTATGTCCCTGCCTTCGTACGTTCCCCGTTTATGTTTACGTGGCCGATTGGACTCGCTGTAATCACCATTAGGGGGAACCGGTAAGTCCCAAGATAACTTGAACATTAAAATGAGCTACTGGCCGAGTCTCCCCTGCGCTTCCGCTGAAAATGAGCTAATTAGCATCATTTCCGTTCTATTGTAGTCCCGTTTCCCAAACAATAGGCCTTTGGCAGGAAACAGTCACGTGCTGATATATCACTTCAATAACCAATGAATGGGTCAGGAAACAGTCACGTGCTGATATATCACTTCAATAACCAATGAATGGGTCAGGAAACAGTCACGTGCTGATATATCACTTCAATAACCAATGAATGGGTCAGGAAACAGTCACGTGCTGATATATCACTTCAATAACCAATGAACTGCGCTCGTGATCCCATGAGAAAGGCTTTACTGGAAACAGTCACGTGCTGATATATCACTTCAATAACCAATGAACTGCGCTCGTGATCCCATGAGAAAGGCTTTACTGGATGGCAAACAAGCTTCAGAATGCAGTTCGGAGTTTTTCCATCCAGTGATTGCATTCCTGCATAAGGCCCAGTGCAAATTGGCTGAATAAACATTGTTCATATATTTTCCTTTGAATCTAAGGGATGGATAGCATAAGTTGTTTTCAGTTACCTAGAAACAATCATCCGTCGACTAACCTTTTTCAGTAAGAACTTTTGGCTTTGACAAATAATAGTTTGCGAGCTCCGGGGTGGACTCAGCTGGTATAAACTTTCGTTGACGAACTAAACAGATTAAATATAGTAAAATGTGACCTGTGACCTCGATATTGACCTTTCCCACGCGGCGGCCATCTTGGAATAAACCTATTGTTAATGCTTACCCAGCCTCGATTAAACCGTTTGAGACCGAGGCTGGGTAAGCATTTACAATAGGTTTATTCCAAGATGGCCGCCGCGTGGGAAAGTTCTATATGTTCAGCGAAGGCCTGTACCCACTGCGCATTAGCATAATCCTTTGCGCGCGGCTGTGCATGACTGATACCAAGGCCTGGTTTACACTAGTGACCGCAATCAGCGAGTCCTGAGTTTCAGCGAGATATGCTACAACTACAGAATACTTCGCAGTTTCAGAGCATCGCCTCAAAGGCGGATATGCATTGGGAAAGACTCACTCACTGCGTATCCGCGTATCCACTTCAGATATGTACCTTCAAAGTGTGGATCAATTTACATAGCAAGGATATCTCCAGATATAATTATTCCTCGTTCTTGAAAAGTAGAAGAAAAGTCACTGTATTTTAGTCTTTGTGCCGCAGAAATGCTGAACTCTCTGCTTATTGCACAAGTAGCATACGCATGCGCAGTAACGTATCAGTCAGCACCGTTCTTGTTCTTATCCCGCACCTGTGAATCAAACGGTGTTAGAAGATCAACATACGAAGCATGATTCACACTATGTACGCAAGCAAAACCAATAATGTATCAGTCAGCACCGTTCTTGTTCTTATCTCGCACCTGTGAATAAAACGGTGTTAGAAGATCAACATATGAAGCGTGATTCACACTATGTACGCAAGCAAAACCAATAATGTATCAGTCAGCACCGTTCTTGTTCTTATCCCGCACCTGTGAATCAACGGTGTTAGAAGATCAACATATGAAGCGTGATTCACACTATGTACGCAAGCAAAACCGCAAGCAAGTGATATTTGTCTCATCTCACTCCGCGAGGTAAATACATCACTCTGCCTGTGCTACTTGAGCTTGTGTACAAGTGCGAACCATGCCTTACTAATACTTCTTACAGTCCTGAAAAGCCCGCGAATTAGACTGCTCGTCTTGAAAAGTCCGTGAATGCTGGGGAAAAAGTCTTGAAAAGGTTTTGAATTTCTTGGTAAACCGTTTTTCAAATGTCAAATTACGAATTGCGTGTTAAAGACTTCAATGTGATGGTTCACGGTAATCGTCATGACGTCTAGCAGCGTCCTGCGTACTGTAAGTATTAGAGTGGATGTCGTATGAGTGGGGTGGTGCAGTGGTTAAGCGCTTCGCCTTTCACCTCTGTGGCCCAGGTTCGATCCCTGGATGCGGCGCCATATGTGAGTTGAGCTTGTTCTTGCTCCGAGGGTTTTTCTTCTGGTTCTACGGTTTTCCTCCCTCCGCAAAAACCAATTCGATCTCAGGACTAGCCGGGTCCTGACTTTGGTCAGCCCCCATGGTTGTTTCAGGTCTCGTTAGAAATTCTTATCGTTACCGTACCGTACTGTACTGTACTTACTGTACCTTAACTCTGTAATTTGATTGGATCAGCAGGACGAAAACAATAGAGAAACCATTTCAGTGTCGTGCTGTACAGTAACCGTGCCGTAGTCATTGCCGTAGTATAGCCCACTCATGCGAACTCCCGGCGCTCTAGTACTGGAACATTGAAATTTGTCTTTGAAAAGGCCTTGAATATTCGTTAGCCGAAGGTGTATGAACCATCATGTTATACATGCATCAGGACTTCCGGACTTCCGGTTGGATCACACTGCATTCTGGGTAGGTGGGCTCAGAAAAGTGGGCATCAACTTCCAGAGCGGCCATATTGGATTTGAGCGCAGTCAACTTGGAAACTTTATTAATCCCGTTCTAAAGCTTAAACATCGACTTAGAACTCCCAACTGAAGAATCTGTAAAGGTAAGATATTCCGTGTATTAGGTAGTAAGTTTTTGAACTTGCAAAGGAGCAAAAATTGACTGCACTCAAATCCAATATGGCCGATCTCGAAGTTGATGCCCACTTTTCTGAGCCCACCTACCCAGAATGCAGTGTGATCCAACCGGAAGTCCGGAACTCCTGATGCATGTATTGTCTCTTCGTATGTTGCTTGTTCTTTGCTGGTGAAGTAAGTGTAAACCAGTCTTTTAGTCCGGTTTTACAGCCATACCAACTACACCTGTTTCAATAAATCTTAAAAAACATGTACGGAGACTCATTATCAGTTGCGTGATTAAAAAATGTAAAAGAACTATTTTTAATGACCGTTTTGGGGGAAAGGAGGTCATCGAGAAAGTCGGTATCATGCTTGATTGATGAACGCAAATACAGAGGCGAAAAGAACTACTTTTGCTCGGCAGTTCTCGTGGTGTTTCTGCCGTTTCATGGTGTTCATAATCATAAATAACACCACTTAATGTTTAGAAGATGGCTCAACACGAGTAAACAAATAACCTTAAAACAATGCTGATCAAATCCAGCATTAGACTATTTGATGAACATCATGACATCAACTACTTTCCCTGTGCTACTATTCTCTGCCCGTTTGTTCGAAGCAAGGGTAACTGTATCGCTAGGATACCGCTAAATCTGTAATTGTAATCTGTACCGCCTCACTGGTTAGCTCAATTGGTAGAGCACGGTCTAGAGTGCGGGAGGTCAGGGGTTCGAATGCCGGCCGCGTCCTTGGGCAGGGACGTATAAGCCGTTGGCCTTGTCTCCTTTCTCTTCTAATCTATACGAGGGGGACGTGAAAGAACCTGTTGTGTTATTTCGAGAAAGAGTAGGGGATTGTCTCTCGACACAACAGCCTGGTATTCTGAGGTACTAACAATCACTCATGATTGTAAACTGTACGGCAGCACATTGCGCCACAATAGCAGTCTGTATCACAAAAATAACCTTGTGAAGTGCATTTTGAATATATTCATATAGAATTTGCGCGGCTATAAAAATGAATACCCTTTACCATTTAAAGCTTACCCTCGGGTTAGCGATTTCACCCTGGGCCGGGTAGCGCTTACCCTCCAAACAACCGATGATTTAAATCTAAATTGTTAATGAATGAGACAAAACAAGCTTGAAGTTGTTAAGCATGACGCAACATATTTTTCCAGCATAGCAAAAGTTTGGTTAATCACAATGACACTTCGTCAAGATGTTTAAAACCTGACACAAACTAATAGCATGGCTAGAAAGAACATATCCAAAAATTGGCAACTGCTCCAATGAAGGTTCAGATCGAAATTTTGAGGTTGCGGACGGATGTGCAAAGGCGAGTAAATTACAGGGGAATAGGCAAAGCAACCTTATTTAACGTCGGTAACTCGTGACAGTCTGGTGAGACTGATAAACTTGAGGACGACGTGGGACCTACGAAATTACGTCCTTATCCTAGGAGACGAGAATGCCTAACAATTTGCAGTTTGAGAACGAGATTGTCACACAAAGGCAGTACCTTCTACCCGGTTATTTAAAGACCATGAGTGTTGGTCCGGCCGGGGTTTGAACACGACCTCCCGCATAACAGAGCGGAGTTTAACCACTGAGCTAACCGGGAGGGACTGGAGCTTAACCACTGACCGGGAGGCAGTAATAAAGCTTGCTGCGATACTTTTTTCTTGATTCTTTCAGTATTGCATGTTTGAGATCCCCTCCGTCAGTTTTCAAACTGGTAAACTTGATCTTGTTTACCGATGTCGTTCGTTCTTTTACCTTTATATTTTTTTATCCCTTAGTCGTCCATCAGCGGTATGCCTTCCATCGCATGGTCCAACAAGTTCAGGAGTGAAACAGATTTGATGTTCCGCAAGCCAGGGTAAGAGACATATAGTGCGTAAGCGTGCCAAATGTTCTATCAGTCTATCAACCTTGTTCCCAGAGTGTGCAACTTTGAGCATACGCACGCTACTACGAGCATACGCACGCTACTACGAGCATACGCACGCTACTACGAGCATACGCACGCTACTACGAGCATACGCACGCTACTACGAGCATACGCACGCTACTACGAGCATACGCACGCTACTACGAGCATACGCACGCTACTACGAGCATACGCACGCTACTACGAGCATACGCACGCTACTACGAGCATACGCACGCTACTACGAGCATACGCACGCTACTACGAGCATACGCACGCTACTACGAGCATACGCACGCTACTACGAGCATACGCACGCTTCTACTCAGCGCCAAGATATGGTAATATTTTCGATATCAAGAAAGTTGTTATCTTCAAGGCTTTCAAAATGTTTTTGAGCAGGACGCTATTGTTGAAATACTGGAAAATAATTGGCAGGCTTGTAGAATACACAAGTATAAGTTTTATTGAATTAGAAAAGCGTAGGGGGATGGGGCCAGGTGCTTGGGAGCAGTACTGGGGACACCTTCATTACAGGATGCAAAGAAACATGGCAAATATCGCAATTAACTGTCCTTAGTAACGATCCCAAGCACCTTTGCAAAACCGAACTCGCCCCAATTCCTTACTCGTTTCCAGAGTGGGCAATTATGACCAGTTTGGTAATATTTGTCTAGCTATTGTCTAAACTCTTGAAGCAGGCGTGGATCCTGGTAAGGGGATTTGATCGAACCCCCTCCCGCCCCAGTGAATGTATTTAATTCAGTTAGGAGCTGAACTTATGTTCTGCCTTGCATTTGCAGCATTATAATACCCCTTCATTGACATTTAGCTTTAGTGATTAGTATTTTCCTTTTTGCAGGGAAGAAGTTCTCTCAAGACAACTGGAAGAGGCGAGGTGAGGGAAATGACATAACATAAATCACTTCTTCTCTTTCGTAGTCTAACCTTGTCTGCTCTTATTCCTTTTGTGTTCAACCCATAATGATTGATCTACATATATAACATAAACTAGGAGAAGATCCTTAGAACGCAAGATTTCATCGGCTAGAAATGTTAAGCTCACCAGTTGTTTCCATAAACATGGGTGCCAGAAGCTCGAAGAAATAAAGGCCCAAAGTGACGAAGAGGCGACAGAGGAGAAAAACGAGCCTCTGGTCTTATCCGTGGAGTATCTCACTTCCATACGCTGAGTTTCAAATTAAGAAAACGCGTCAAACCGGTTTTGCTGTGCCATTGGTAAGCCAATGAAAATTACGGTTACATCCAGCACTCGGTTGCGCCTGGTAATGAGTAGATTATCCAATCACGGACGAGGTTCAAATTCTGATCCTAATGTTCGCATGGAAGTGAGATTCTCAACGGATAACACCAGAGGCTCTTATTTTTCTTATTTTTCTTCTTTTTCTTCTTTCTCCTGGAACCCAGGGTACTCTAGCAGGAGAAACACGTGATCAAACTCTAGCCAATCAGCAACCAGACGTTTTGTAAACATCAGCATGGCTTTTCTTTTGCTGTCGTCACCGTTTGCTTTCGTCACCGTTTGCTTTGTGATTCTGAACCAATATTTCCCTCATCCTGAAAGCTGTTTGAACTTTCCACGTACATGTAGATCGAATTTCGTGTTATTTAAAAACACAGATGGTTTTCCTTATCCTTTTTGTAAAACACGGAAAACAGTCGTCTAGATCAGGTTTCAATAGACAATATTCGTATTCTCACGGACGAGCTGGAACGAGTACTCAATGGAGGCTCATGCGTGGGATTCTTTTCTAATGCTAAATAGCTTCTTGCAAATTCCCCCGCACGAGCCTCCATTGAGTACTCGTTCCAGCTCGTCCGTGAGAATACGAATATTGTCTATTGAGTGGCGAAAGTTTTCGGTGATTGCTTTGGTTTCGCCTTTACTTAGCTTTTCTATTGACTGTGAATCAGTCAGCGAATCAAATTCCAGAGTAAAACCAATCGTGGTTTTGGTCCGTCACGCCATCAATCCACGATTGCGTTTACTTGTCCTCCTGATTGGTTGCTTTCTCATGCCAGTGAAACCAATCGGTATGCACTTTAGTTCGTTATTGGTTAGTTGTAATTCCTTTGGTTTTGGTTTTACTACAGTCAATTGAAAGCTTCTCTATTTGTTACATATTCTTGATTTAGCTAATATCATTGTTCTTTACGTACTATAGACATGAGCTTGAAAATCAGAAACTAAAGGAAAGTCAGAAGCTCGACGAAGCAAGGTACGTATACTTAGTGCCTAATATATTGGTGGACACGTAAACTTGACACTGCACCAACAAAGTCTCTAAACTTTAAAACGGCACTATCAACCCAGAAAAGACATACAACTACACGGATTAGCAGTGTATGCTTTCCAGGTACACTGGAGACAATTTTGATGAAGGATGGTAAAGATTGGAGTGGATGAAAAATACTGCTTTTTAGATCAATTTAGAGCAACTTGGAATTGTTCACTGTAACCGAAGTCACATTTCTACAATAAGTTTTTGTAATGCACTTTAGTCTTTGCCATGACCTCTATCGAAAAGGTTTGACAATCTTATCAGGGTGTTAATTTAGTAGTTTTGCTTTCAAGACACTTGAAGGTCCAAGCGATGTTCACTGCACGTCATCCATTGTCATTAATGTGCCAACCAGAGATCCATTGGTTGCTGACACAAAGCGGCCTTTTTGGTTGGACATTAGCATACAAATTGTCATGTTTATCAACACGAAACGTCGCTATAGCCCTATTTATAGTTCTCGGACCGCCATTTTGAAAGTTATATTGAGGCTGGAGTTGAGTCAGCTTAGTTATAGCCTTGTATGTAGTTAGCATGATAATCAAAAGCTATCCATATTCATAGAAATAGGGTTTGTATCAGTGCAGGGTCAACTCCATCCTCCATCCCTTTCAAGCAGCCAGTCAAGATGATTGAAGATTTTTATGCTTAATAGCTGATATTACGTATAGCAGTTGCAGCGGTATTGACCAAAAGAGCTCCTTTGTATTGACCTGAACGCCTCACTTCAATGTAATGAAGCACTATTCAAACTGTATCTAACTTAGTCGTGCTTGTTAAGAGGGTGTTGGTGTCAGGCAAGAATGATGGTTTCAATAGCGCTTCATTACATCGAAGTGAGGCGTTCGTGTCAATACTATTCAAACTGTATCTAAATTAGTCGTGCTTGTTAAGAGGGTGTTGGTGTCATGCAAGAATGATGGTTTCAATAGCGCTTCATTACATCGAAGTGAGGCGTTAGTGTCAATACCGCTGGAACTGCTATTCGTAGACGCAACCATGATATCAGCTATGGCGAAGATAGGTCGATCGTTTGCCTTCTACACTACTTAGCAAAATGCCTTTTAAACTAGTCATTTGTCGCACACACTGTTTAAACTTTACAGACTTGTGTGAGAGATTTTATTATTCAATCTTAATTGCAATGAGAAAAGGAATTTGAAAAGGATTCTGGTAGTTGAAGTAACATGACGTCATGATGAAAATGCTCTATCGCGGACCATTGTGTTTTCTTTGTGCTAGAGGTGTGATTTCTTTACCTTGGTATGCGACATACGATATAGGAAAATTTGCACTGAATTGAGCCGCCACACAAGCTTGATGTATCAGCGGAGAATTGGTTATTTTTATTTTTTGAAAATTAATTTTCTCTACATAGACGTGCAACACAGAAATAAAATAGGAATATGATTTAAACCTTTATTTTCAAATTAGGTACTTTGGCACCTGATGGTATTAATGAACGCTTTGTGTTCATTTAACTTCATAATTCGCGTATTCATTCATACTTACAATGTAGATCAGCATGTTTCATTACTTATTCATCGACTTTATTCATCGTATTTATTGTATTGCGGCTATTAGCATTTCTATTGTTGGCGCAATTTCCTTTGATCCTATCATGCACTCAACACTATATAAACCGCTTCCCCACTCGCAATAGGCCCTTTGCAGTTAACAATCACGTGCTGGTATAATACTTCATTAACGAATGAATTGAGCTCGTGATCTCCATGGGAAAGACGTTGCCATGGATGCTGGAGAGCAAGCTATCTTTAAAATCGCTGTTTTTGAAAGATCGACAATCGATTGGAGGTGGAAAATAGCATTTACAAATAGGTTTTGCTAATAGCAATACCGATCTTGTACAATGCATTTAAATAAATGAAGTCAGATATGTTTTGCTCTCCAGTACAATCACGTGATGTGTTAGCTGCAAAGGGCCTATTGGGTGGCAACAGCGTTAGCCGATTACCTCTATTCTTGGTTTGCATGTGACGTCAGGACGGCCATGCTGGTGGACTATTCCCCCATTTGCTCTGACGAAGGGCTAGCGCTCGAAACGTCCGCTGCTACTCGATCCCCACGGCGTTTAGCATACCTCAATCGACTTCTAGTTGAGCATACCAGTGTTTGGTATCTTCGTTTGTGATTTTGAGCGTTCGATGCTTAAAATAGCTAACATCACGTGAGATGTATCACGGTGAGGGGCCTGCACTTCTGTTTCGGGACAAAATCATTTCCTGTGATTTTCGTCTAAACTAACGACCCTAGCACACGCGTGGGATGGTTAAAATCAAAGGAAATATGTATCAATGACAAACAAACTGTGCGTAGAGTTAGACCTCAAGGAAAATATTGCATATCGTTACTTTCAATCAAGCATTAAAGGAGAACTGAACCCAAAATCAATCCGACGACTATACAAACTTGTATTCAAGAGAAATAAGTACTGCTATTTTAGTTCTTTGTGGTACACGTCTAAAAAGAAGAAATACGTTTTGAATGTCGAAAAATAGCCGATTCTCCCGCTGATTCAGTGCTTTTTCCCCGTATCGTACGTCATGCATGCCAAGGAAAACAACCACACCTTCAGCACAAAGAAAGCACAATAGTGCGCAATTTTGAGTCGTTAACCCATCTACGTGACAAAATTAATTTATTCTCCGTATCGTACGTCACAGATTACAGGAATTGAGCCGTCTGTACTTAGCGGCGGTTGGGAGGAAGATTTGCAGATTTTATTTCCTTTGACGCAAAACACATTAAAATATTTTTTGCCATGAGTCTTTTCATGTTCAGATCTACTCATTGAGCTAAAGTTGATTTTAGACTTCAGTTCTCCTTATAGGGGGTATGATTTAACTGTAACAAAACACAATAATTTCCTTAACATGTTGCTTCTCCACAGGTCTGAGTTTGAAAAACAGATCAAGGAGGAGGGAAGACGACTAGAGGAAATGAGGTGATGTTTGGGATTGAAAAACTGAAGAAATGCATGTTTTATTCACACACGCCCTTGCACTTGCAAACAAACCACACATTATTTACAGTCATTTCTATTTAGTTTTTTCCATGCTTTGCTTTACGTAAGATTGCACTGGCGACACAAGCATAAGCATGCATACACGTAGCATGCAGTTGCCGTAGTTTCGTCGTTAGTGGTACTTGTTCTAGTTCTGCTCACAGCTGTCAAGGTGGACTTCCTCTGTTGCATCTTTCTCTATGCACGTATTTGAAACGTGCGTAAAAGGTGGTTTTTTTTCGCGAGCACGTCCGCAGTTAAAATTTTACGCGGCCGTCTGCGTTTACTTAGGGGCCGACCATTTGACTTTTGAGGGGGGGGGGGGGGGGGGATGGGTGTTCTTATCTGTGCTCGATTTTTTTTCTCTTTAGCAGTGTTGTTGCACGAATTTTTTTTGCGAAAAAAGCGGAGCCAGAACAAAGCTTTTTCGCTTGCAGGAAATTTTTTTCCTTCGTAGTTATTCCTCTTTATCAGTCCAACCGAAACGACTGTACTATTGGTATTCTTTCGGAAAACTTTACGGTGGAATGAACCGTCCCGATTTTGTACTGAAGGTTTCATCTATTTAAAGGCACTTGTACGAGATCGGCAGTGTTATTAGCAAAACCTGTTTGTAAATGCTATTTTTCACCTCCAAGCGATTGTTGATCTTCTAAAACTGCGTTTTTGAAGATAGCTTGCCCTCCAGCATCCAGGCAAGTACTTCATGTAGCTGCACAAACTGTCCCAAACCCTTATCAATCCCTGACCTAAATTTTAAAAAACACCCTAACCGTCAACAACGATTGCTCACTAATTTAGGGTGTTTAGAGGTAGTCGCTAAGTTTGGGTGTTTTATAGCTCATCACTAATTAGGCTATTGACACAGCTACATGAAGTAGTACCCAGCATCCATAGCAACGCCTTTCTCATGGGGATCACGAGCTCAATTCATTCGTTAATGAAGTATATCTGCACTTGACTGTTTCCTGCAAAAGGCCTATTCCCAACCGAAATTATTATTATTTTTTTCGGAGCAATAAAATGGTAAACGGTCCCGGTCTCCAGCGCGGTTTTAACTACTTAACTGCAAATAAGAAACGCTCTAGGGTTGATTTAAAACAAATTATTGTTGTGTTGCAGGGCTGAACTTGAACGCCAGAGAAAACTACATGCAATGGAGGCACAGAACGTCGAAGAAGCAAGGTGAACAAACATGTACTACAGGCTCACCTTCGGGTATATACTTCATGGTAGTGTTTCGTTCCATACAGTCTCCCTGCATAATACTGTAAAACAGTAGAGAAAATGATTATGCAGGGGGACTATATGGAACGAAACACTACCATGAAGTATATACCTCAATAACTCACTGATGGCGGCTTGCAGTTTTACCCAGAATCCTTTGCGCGCAAATAAAATTATAATATCGCGGGTAGGTCGAAAATGATGTTACTAAGACACTTTAGTTTGACAGTAAAGACGATTTCATTGTGTTATTTAGACTGTCGTGATTGCGCGGAATTGTGGTCAAATGTGCAGCCGCCATCGTGGATTGTGTGACTGAAATGGATTGTGTGACTGAAATAGTCACCGAGATTTCATATTGATTGACACGTATGCTGTAAGCAGGGTTCCCACGGTCAGGGGAAACATTTTTTTTCAAGATCAGGGAATTGTCAGGGAATTTAGGATTTGGTCAGGGAAATCCCACATTTCAGTGAAAAGTCCGAGAA
Source organism: Actinernus sp. WN-2022 (assembly GCA_030867875.1). Lineage (NCBI taxonomy): Eukaryota > Metazoa > Cnidaria > Anthozoa > Actiniaria > Actinernidae > Actinernus > Actinernus sp. WN-2022. The sequence goes on from JAOWCC010001589.1 coordinate 33,194,330, forward strand.
TTTATATTTTCAGGCTATTTTGGGGCTGTTTTGGTCAATGTTACTGTCCCAAAATAGCGATGGAATATTTATTTTAAAATTCGAACGTGCGATGGAGGTCAGTGAAAAATGCTTTTTGGTAAGTGAAAAGTCAGTTAAATGTCAGGGATTATTTTCCTGCAAATATGTTGGAACCCTGGTAAGTAGGCCTGACAGTAAGTATAGAGCAGGTAGTTAAAATCAGTAAGCTTATATTCTATCCTCGTTTGTGTCCCGTGCAGACTAGAATAGATAGATAGCAAGAAGAAACTGAGTGAGACCATTGCCCTGCCACCTGTCAATTCAAGGTACGCGGTAGATAGAAGGTAGCCACGATCCTTCAAGCCATGTTCCGAACACTTAAAGACTATTACCCCATTCACACCAAAGCTTAAACATGTTTAAAAGCTGTTTATAATTAAACAAGTTTAAAACGATACCCGTTCACACGCATGCTCGCTGGCGCTAAACTAGTTTCAAACTGACCTTTCTGAACTAAACAACAAATTCGAGGTAGTTTTAACCCTGTGTACCTAAACACATTCAAGATAGGGGCTAGATAAACTCGGGTTAATTAAACAGGTTTAGTTGGTGTGAAAGAGGTAACGACGAGAGCGTATTAGGCAGGTCAATGTCCAGCTGTATCTTTAGATAACGCAGCTCGTACGTTGAGAAATCCGTACATTGTCATGTTGGCCGCTTGGGGTAGCTTCTAGATTAGTAAGAGTAAGTGGACTCAAGAGAGCATAAGTGAGAGAGGGAATCTCCAATACGCGCGCCTGTGGATGATAATGTCGAATAAAATATGTTTTAGTAACCGGAAGCAGTTGAAGGAAAGTGGACGCGTGCGCGCGACAACTAACAAAAACGGCCAATATTTTCGCGCCATTTTTGTCGTTGTCGCGCGCGCTGGTTACTAAAAATAGATTTTATTCGACATTATCATCGCACAGGCACGCGTATTGGAGATTCTTTCTCTTACTTATGCTCTCTTGGTGGGCTTCAAAACGTCAAATTTCTTCCCAAGACTATGATGAGAGTATGCACTACAGAGTTCTTAGAGCGGATTTTGAATGAGTGGGACAAAAATACGGCATGCCCGTAAACTTACCGAAACCGCACTGAACTTACAGTACCGTAACTCTGTAATGTGATTGGACTGATTAGAAAGACAAAAACAACACAGGGAAACCAATTTCAATGTCACGGCATGCCGTACAGTAACTGTACCGTGAGTCATTACCGTAAATTGCCCACTCATACAAAATCCACTCTACAGAATAGAGCTACGTTGTGCTGGTTAAATGTCTTTGTATCGCTCTGATATTAAGTGTTCCTCGTGTGCAAGAGATCTCTGTGAAAGAAAATTGCTGGAAATAATTATTTCCTGTCATCGTTACACTGTGCCTTTTAAAAATATTTAAGAGCGTCAAGGTATAATTCCACGCACGAGAGTTCGGCTAAACGAACTATGGTGCGCGTTTTGTGCTGACTTTTCGATATTAGACGTGCGTGTTGTGAACGAAAACTGGTTGCTTCGTCATCCAACGTTTTGTACGCACTCCGTACCAGGGTGTTCAATAGAAGCCGGCAGCCGACGAATCTCTCCGGGTATTTTACATGAAATCGCCGCCTACTTTGATTGAAAAATTCCCCAAAAAATAGATATTTGCGCCAATGGCGCTCGATGCTCGCCGCCTACTCTTCAAGTTTTGCCACTTACTTCAAATGTTATTGAAAACCCTGCTGTACTCAATATTCATATTGACATACTTTATCAAGCGTGGTGATTTGCATCACAGAGAAAAATAACAAATCCTTAGATATTCCACTGTTTAGATCCGCTTCAGGCAAGATAACTTTCTTTGCCGTGCAAGTAAGCTTTGGAATAGTCTCGCTGACGCCATTAAAGCATCTAGCCTAGTCAGCTTTAAGAAGAATCTGAAAGATCAGTACATGACCAACACTTTGAATTTGGAGTGTAATTTCTGATGCCTTTTTTAAATGTGTTCTTTATATACCATTTGTAATGAAATGAATTAGATATAATCATGAATTTGTCACTATTTAATTAATAGCCCTTCAGGGAGTAACTTAATAAAGTATGTATATATGTATGTATAATAGTGAATGTTACGTTAATTTTGTGTTTTCACTGTGAGAGATTCCTCCTTCTGAATGGTAAATATTCTTTTACAGACAACGAGTGTCAGAGTTGGCAAGAAAACACGAGGTGGCAGAAGGAGAACGAGTATCCCGCGAGAGAGATTTCAAGAAGGACCTCGAGCAACGCGACCATGAGATCAAAGCAAAGACCGATCAGCTCGAGAAACTCCGCGAGGAGAGCGAGCAAGTCAAACAAAATGCGGACAAAGAAGTGGCCTCTGTGAAGGAGGAAATTCGTCAACAGAAAGAGGAACAAATACTAAGATTGAACCAGGATATGAGCCGAGTTATGGAGCTAGAGGCCGAGAAAGCTGGGATGCAGGAACAGGTGAAAAGGGAACGTGAGGTGATGAAGACAAAATGGGAATTAGAATCCAAGAAAGTTCGAGAACAGAAAGAAAAATTAAGGTTCCTTCAAAGAGACTATGAGCGAAACTTTAATTCACTGGAAGAATCGAGAAGAGAAGCTAAGTTAGAAAAAGAGGAGTTCGTGAAAGAAAAGAAAATGGCTTTGACTAGAATTCGCGAAAACTCGTCCAAGCTTGAGGAACTGGGAGCTGAGAGGGAAAAAGCGTTAAACATTGCGGAGAGTGATGTTCGTAAAAAAAGAGAGATGTTAGAGTTGGAATTTGACGAAAAAAGATGGGATTTGAATGAAGAGAGAAGTGTATTCGAAGAAAAGGTTAGTCAACACGAGGCCATGATGGACTTCGCCGCTGATAATCTCGCCGATGCGCAGACACAGCTTGAGATAAGAGCGAAAAAGGAGAACCAGGAAATCGACGCGGCTAAGACGAGCTTTGCCACACTGCAGCAAAGGCTATCTGACTCGGCTAAAAACGCTGAGAAGGAGCTAGAGAAAAAGAGACTCGAATACGACTCGGTGTCGAATAAAAGGATGGACACGATTTTAAGAGAGAAAGAAGCTGTGCAAGTCATGAGGGCTGAACTTAATGCAATAGTACATCGGCTTGGGCACACGAACGGAGACGAAAAGGTAGAGCTAAAGCAACATATTCGGTTAAAAGAAAACAGGATCACAGAGCAGAATTCACAGCTTGACTGGCTCGTAGCTGAGGACCAGAAAATCCGCCAAGAAATCGAACGGGAATTCGAGGAACAAATGGCAGAACTGGAGGCAAAAAGGCAGCAAGATCAAGTTGCTCTTGAGCTCAAGAAGCTAAACCTGGAGGAATTCGAGGATTCAAAAGCGCGGAAGCTCCACACGGAAGAACTCGAGCTCAAAGAAGCCCAGGAGAGGTACAACGAGGTTAAGATTCTCTTAAACGAGAGTAGAAAACATTTGACTGATGTTGATAAAAGGTACGGGAGATCTGCGAACGAGCACGAGAATGGACTACTACAGATATCAAGAGTCTTAGAGGAAGAGCTAGCATCAAAGGGCGAACACGATGATGCGTATAGACTAAGAGAACACAGGATTCGACTAAAGGAGATCAACGTGGAAGGGAAATTTCAGGTAGCTGAAAAGCAGGAGAAAGTAGGAATGGAAGCAGAGGAACTTAATGCTAATCTGAAAAGGCTAAGGTTTTATCTGGAAGACATGGAGAAGACACAAGAGAAAGCAGAGACAGAACTCAAGGACCTACAGGTAATACGTAAAGGATGGGCTTTATCTCATCCCACCTGTCTTATAAACAACTCATTAAAATTTCATTTGTCTAGAAAACGACCATCCAATCGCATCTGTCTTGTAAACACCCATCCCATCCCATCTGTCTTGTAACCACACATCCCATCCCTTCTGTCTTGGAAACAACCTATCCAATCCCATCTGTCTTGGAAACAACCCATCCCATCCCATCTGTCTTGTAACCACCCATCCCATCCCTTCTGTCTTGGAAACAACCCATCCCATCCCATCTGTCTTGGAAACAACCCATCCCATCCCATCTGTCTTGGAAACGACCCATCCCATCCCATCTGTCTTGGAAACAACCCATCCCATCCCATCTGTCTTGGAAACATCCCATCCCATCCTATCTGTCATGGAAACATCCCATCCTATCTGTCTTGGAAACAGCCCATCCCATCCCATCCGTCATGTAATAAGCCCATCTCACATGGTCTGTTACTGTGATATAAATATGTTAACCTTGTGGATGAAAGTTTGTTATAATTGCTATTATTCATTATAAGATGTTACAGGAGTTCTGCTCATAGCCCGCATAGGTCACGCACAAATTGTAAAGTGGCTAGCTTTCTATTGCTTTCAGTTTGACTTCGAGAACTGGCTAATCATTTATGTATATGAAGTGGTGATAAGCTGATAAGTGACTGGCATACTAATCCATAAAGTATATGCAATGGCCGTTTTGTTGTTGTTTATCACAGGCGCACTTTGCGCGAGAGAGACAGGAAGAGTTGGCTACCCTCGAAGCTATGGAGGAGAACTTGCGCGACATGGAGGAGGAGGCAAGTCTGTCGAAGAGTTTGACTGATAACGAAATAGTCTGCCTTGCCGGTGATACACAGCTAAAGATTATGCTTGAAAAAGAGCGAATAAGGTACGGAACTCTACCACGTACAGTATATGGTGTGATTTAACTTTTACCACTGTTCACATGTGTTGAGGGATTAATTCAAAGGCACAGACTCTCTTTACGTTTTCTTGGTTTCTTGACTTTATTTCGCTTCTCTCTGCTCTATACCAATGGCACACCATACACTTGTCTACTTGCTTCTCCCTTTACTTTAATTATCGAGCTAGTTTTATAAGCATTGAGGCGACACAACCCAAACAGAACTTGCTATTTTGACAAACGTTAAAGTAGTAATCTAATCTGAGGAATGAAAACAGTAACCAAATAAGGGTAGACCTTGTGTATACCTGTGCGCAGACACAGGTACACAGACTAATTTTTTAACACTAACCTTGGGAAGCCCGCTTACTATCCCAAGATGCACCGTTCTGTTGTGAACCCAGAACATAGCCATTAGAAATAGCAAGGTAATTTCTTACTACGTCATCAGCAATTTCTGGTGTGTAAGAATTGTTTCTTCATTTACAATCTAATCACTAGTTTCCTAAATACATTAATTAACATTTTCTCTCAAGTTGGAGCGTTCAATTGACCGTATTCCGGAATAGGAATAGATGGATTAGTCTCTGGAAATCACTGGTTCGGGCATATTTTGCACTGTAAGCTACAAATGGATGCTTGCTGATATATGATATTCAGGATACAATTAGTATTTCAGTGGCTAAAAAATCCCGAAATAAGCGATTTTTAGTGATATTCTGTTTATTCTTATTTCGGAATACGGTCAATCGAACGCACCCTAAATCTGTAGTAAATTTGATTAGCCTTGGCGGGTATAATCGCGTCGATGATATTCTTTACTTGAAAGCTACATGCTAAAACACAGTCATGTTAAACCCAAATAACGAAACTGAATCCCCTTGAAGTACTTTGATAATTATACAAACTCAACTCCAACCTGAAACAAGTCTAATAAAATAACCCTCTTGACCTATAAAAAATACTAATTTCACACAGTTAGACGAACGAACATTATGTCTCAAAACACATGTTAGGGTTTGGTTTTTATGTTGGGTTAGGCCTGTGTTTAGGTCAGACTTTGGAGGTAAAAATACCCCCTCTCCCCAGATGGACCCACTGTTTCTATTTTCTCTATTGATTGCTACTTTTTTCCGTATTCATTTTCTCTAGAATCAAGACGGATATGGAAAAGAAGGTCAAAGAAATGGAGGAGAACCAACGTCGCGAGATGGAAAACTTTAAACGACAACAAACGGAAGCGCTGGAAAATTTAGAACAAGAGCGAACAGATCTAGAAAAACAAAAAGAGGACCTGGAGAAAGAAATGCACAGAGAAAAGGTAGAACTGGACAAGGAACGGCGGATGCTGGAGAAAGAAAAGCTGGACGAGATTGATGGCATCATTAGACACAAGGAGATTGAGATCGAGGATCTGAAGGAGAAAGCGCAGCTGGAGATAGATGAGCTGCGAGATCGCTTGGACGTAACTGAAAGGTAATCAGAATGTAATTTCTGTTGCATTTCTGTTCCGTGTACAGGATTCGCACGGTCATGGGAAAGTCCGCAATTTGAAAATTGCATTCCCGGCCTGGAAAAGTAATAGAATTTACGAAAATGACATTAGGTCATGGAAAAGTCATGGAATTTACGAAAATGATTGTAGGTCATGGAAAAGTCATAGAATTTACGAAAATGACGTTAGGTCATGGAAAAGTCATGGAATTTACGAAAATGACATTAGGTCATGGAAAAGTCATGGAATTTACGAAAATCACATTGACATTAGGTCATGGAAAAGTCACGGAATTTCGAATTTCTGCCCAAATTGTTTTAAATTAATGATTGGAAAGAAGAAACGTTTAGGAACGTACATGTACATTTGTCTTAGCATCGGATATTTGGCTGGCCCGCTTCGTCTGCAAGGGTCATAGAATTGTAGAAAAGTCATGGAAACATCATGGAATCTTGTTCCCAAGTTTCTGTGGAACCGTGATGTACTCTAGTATCGTTTTCCAAATACATTTGACTTCCATCTGGGCACGAGCTACGAAGGTAGTTTGGTCATTGGCTTACCTTTTGCGTGGTTTAGAAATTGTTTAGTGTCCAATATTGACGATGTCCTCTTCTGTTTTGTCACAAGAATGACGAGAAGCAGTAGGGGGGGGGGGGGGGAGGGGAGGGGAGGGAGGGAAGGGAGGGTAAACAATTACAAATTCACAAAGAGTATGTAAGACCCCTTTTATTCTTGTATTCACTTCACAAACAATGTGTAAACACGTTTTATTCTAGTTTTCACTTCATTATTGTGGTTTGCCTATGGGTTGGGTAGGTAAAAATATCGCCATCTCAAAATTTGATCGAAGTGGCACTTGAAGTAATTGCCTTGTTAAACCGTTTCTTTTCAGGGAGGTTTTTCAGTTACAGGAACGGCTCTCTGTGTATACGTCTATGGCGGTAAGTTCGTACGGGTCCTGTCTTCTCATTAGTAACCTGACGTTCAGCTGCTGTTCTGTACAGCATTGAATCCCATTTTAAAACCGCTGGTCAGTCATAACAACATCTCTCTGCAGAGTATCAGTGTACCCAATGGGCATGACGATCCCGATGAACTGGCGGACGGTGAAGTGATGGATTACATGTACAGAAGAGACGATGTGAGTATAGACTATATCGCAACCCCGCCGTCGCAGTGCACTCTGGGATGGATATCTCAGTTTCCATTGTTAAATCCAAGATGGCCGCCCAACAACAACAATGGAAAACCGAGATATCCATCCCAGAGTGCACTGCAACGGCGGAGTTGCGATATAGTCTATTGGACACCTGGGGCTCATACAACTAAGGGCTCAATCCCGGTTTCTGAGAAACTACCCACCCACCCCTCCCTTGGATATGCATCGTTTTATTAATGATTAACCATTAAAGGTTAGGGTGAAGTGTGGGGGAGGGGTGGGGGTTTCCCAGAAACCGAGATTGATCCCAATTTCGTAAGGAGTTTTGAGGGGCCTTTTTTGGGGGGGGGAGGGGGGGGGGATACATTTGGAAAATCGAACCATTTACAGACTTTGAAGAACTGTGTAAAATTATGCAATATTTGAGAATGCAATCGTTCGAGGCTCCGAGGGCTAAAGCCGAAAAAACTAAACAGTCATACATATGATGAGTAATAACTTGACAAGATAACGAAACTAGGTTTGGATTACTTGTGGCTGTCCAACAAGCGAGGTAACTAAATTTCAATGAGTCGCTCCTTATATTATGAATATTAAAATGTATAAAAGAAAAGGAAGTAATGAACAATCACGTAAGTGGTAAACAACTAGCTACGTGTCGTGGTGAATGCTCTGGATCGCAGACAATTTTCAAAAAAGCAGCTAGAAAGATCGGCAATCGATTGGAGGTGGACGTTTTCCTAATAACACTACTGATCTTGTAGAAGTGCCTTTATATAAATGAAGTCAGAATTTTTGCAAAAAGGCCAGGTACGAAACTGAATTTCCCCTCCACTTTGGTGTGTTTTCCAAACGACATTTCATTTTGTTGTTCATCCGCAGAGTGATGTATACGGCAGTAACCTGAGCCTCACCGAGTCTGTGACGCCACCTCGCATCACCCCTCCGCCGACACCTGTCAATCAATTCCTGGTCTCCGTGAACAACATGAGGAGAAACCAAATCCAGGTGCAGATACCGCGCTACATACAGAGGGGTCTGGGGCGAGACTCTTATCACGTGTTTGAAGTTAAGGTAAGACGGTACCTCCTTCAATTCTCGGAAGGTTTATTCAGTTATAGACGTAGCTACGTTTCAGGGCCTGTTTATATGGGAGGTTGATTCTAGTGCTAGGACCGGCAGCATTGTTGTCGATATACAAAACAGTCTCGAGGGATTACAATACAATGAAGATAGCCCTAGTGCTAGGACCAACAGTATTGTTGTCGATATGCAAAACTGTCTCGAGGTATTATAATACTGGTCCTAGTACTAGGGCTATCGTCATCGTAGCATTGTTGTCGATATATTCAAAACAGTCCTTTAATACAATGAAGATAGCTCCAGTACTAGGACCAGCAGCATTTTTGTCGATATATTCAAAACAGTCCCGAGGGATTACAATACAATGACGATAGCCCTAGTGCTAGGACCAGCAGCATTGTTGTTATGTAAAACAAATAATTATCCAGTGCGATGCAGTTGAAAAGAAGATAATTCAGAGTTCGCACTACTCCTGGAAAATTCCTAGAATTTTAAAAGTTTTTTCCAAGGCGCTGAAAAACTCCTGGAAATTCCTTTTTCTCCATCTACTCCAGGAAAACTCCTGGAATTTTATAGACATTAGGTGAATGTATGTAACATACAATAGGGGTTGTTACTTTTTTCCGTGAAATATCAGAGTTCCTGGAAAACTCCTGGAATTCCATCATCTCGATGCAGTACGAACCCTGGAGATTCCAAGATCACTGTGTTGCTTGCTGTCAGTGCATGATGTGTCCCATACTCAGGAGTATGTTATCCAGTGTCCAAAATCGCTAAACTCCCATAGATCACTTAATGCTCTTCGTTTCCATTGCGTCACTCGATGGTTGAAACCAACTGCAAGTTGATATCTTCCGTTCTGTTTTTTTTTTAGGTTACGATAGCGGTCGAGTCGTGGTCAGTGTATAGGAGATACCGAAAGTTTAGGGAATTACACAACTCTATGAGGAAAGTCTATACAGAGGTGAGACGATATGCGTGTGCATTTAATAGCGTAGCGCTTGGGCTTTTAACCGTTTTGACCATTTTGGACTCGTGGATCTTTTCAGGGTTTTTTTCAGGGTTTTTTTCGGTGTAATAGAGTGCACTACTCATTTATGGGGAGAATTTGTGAAGCACGATGGTAGCCATTGATACCACTACCTAGCTTTATATCCAAGTCTACTACGCAACCCATCCCCAACCTTCCGTCCCTCCCGGTTGTTGTTTGATTACCTGAAGTGTCCCCACCCTTTGTGTTATCATCACCCAATAGTGCATAATTAATACAGGTCTTGCCAGCGGTCTCGCTCGGTTGTGAAACTACCCACCCACCCCTCCCTTGGATATGCACCGTTTTATTAATGATTAACCATTAAAGTGTGGGGGAGGGGTGGGGGTATCCCAGAAACCGTACTTGATCCCATGCGCATAAGTTTTCGTCAACGCAACCTGTGTAGTATTGACTGAGTGATTACTACACGTACTTACAGGTTGGCCAGCTCGACTTCCCTCATAGACGATTCTTTGGTAACAGAGCGGAGGAGTTTGTGAGGGCGCGAAGGGCCCAACTAGAGGTAAGAGAGAATGTCTGTTACTACTGTAATGCCGTCAAGAAACCAAGTATTGGCAAAGCACGGTCAACTTTAGTGTATGCGATAAACGTCGAGGCAAACGTGAACTGTAGTTTTTGCATTTCAATTCCTCATTATTCATCTGGTCGGTGTTTTTTGGTGGTTGGGGATGCTGTTTTTTTTTGGTATGCGTATTGTGTTTCATTATTTTATTTTCGGATGCTTTTATCTCAGCAACAATGGGCCTTTGCCAGGAATGCAATCACGTGGTTTTACTGGGTGGCAATCTGACTTCATATATTTCATGATCGGTAGTGTTATTAGCACAACCTGTTTGTAAATGCTATTTTTCACCTCCAGTCGATTGTCGATCGTTTTAAAACAACGTTTTGAAGATTGTTTGCCATCCAGTAAATCCATGGGATCAGGAGTGCAATTTATTGGTTATTGAAGTGACATATCAGCACGTGACTGTTTCCTTCAAAATGCCTATTAAGACACTCGTGCTACAACGCCGATATGCCTCATCCAGCGATACGGTTTGTTTGTCTTCTCAATGATTCCATAATATCAAGGGCACCCAAAGAGTACTTTTTGAAATTCGTTTGAAACCAGTTGTGTGCAGCTCATCTAGCCATTTTAAGGCGCCTACTATGTCTTTTGACGTATTCTAGAAAGCTATTAGCTGTTCGGATTTTCTAGCTGGAAATCGCGTCAACCGAAAATACTATGGCAAAATATTTCCGGCCTACGAATTTGTTAGTAGTCTAGAACATAAACAATAATTTTCTAGCCCAAGTAACTTCATGTTGCAAAGTTTTGTGGAGGTGCGAATTTTTTAGGGGTTCTTTTTTTCCTTTTGGCAATTCTTTTAGGTGACTTCCATTTGCTAAAGGTTTATTCTTTCGGATTTTAGATGTCAGAATTTCTTAGGGAATGAAAATATGTTCTCGAAAACTTTAGGTGGCCGCTTCACAAATGATTTGTGATAATGTTTTTTTTTTTCCATTCCAACCAATGTTTTTTTCCGGATCGTTCTGACTCTATTGATCAGACGAAAACCTACGAATATTTTAGGGGAAAGCTCTTACTCTATTGATCAGGCGAATACGTACGAATATTTTAGGGGAAACCTCTTAGTCTCCCTTTTCTTCTATGATTTTCTAGGGATTGAAAACAAATTTTCTAGCCAGTATTTCAGAAAACAATTTTCTAGTGACAATTTTTTTCAAATCCGAAAGTTTTAGGCTAACTTACTCTCCCGAACAGCTTTTTAACCGAAAACTTCATTGGGTGCCCCTGTAATATTCATATCTTGTTGTCAATGAGGCACACGTGAACCAAAATAGATTTTGTATCTCTGACCGAAAAATCGAACAAATGTTCTTTATAAGGCTCGCGAGCGTTTCAGCCGGTAACTTAATCACCGCGAGATTAAACAACTGCGGTCAGCGGTATAACCAAACTCGCGCGCGTGCGATAGTTTTGGCGGGAAATTTTCGCGGCGATCGAGACCCTTCAATTCACTGCTGACTGATAGTAAGTTAAACGGAAAATTCTTTATTTTTATTTATTTTTTCGTTACATCAAATGTAAATTTTCTATAACTTTAAAATGTGGCTCGTCTGCTCTACGATATATTCTTAAGGTGGCATAAAATAGGAGGGATACCCCCAAGATTTACGTCTGTGCTTCGGAATTGAGGATGAAAGTGAGCAAATCAACCGACAATTAAATACAAGTTCAAGTAATATAAGTCTAAAAAACAAGCAATGGATGGTCAGCGATTCCAATAGAATCGCATTTTCCGTACATACAATTTACAAACCAGTTTAAAAAAAAAAAACATTTCTAACCTTTGGCAACTGTGTAGATGTTTCGCTATACCTGTCCAAAGCACAGTCTGCTGCTCATTGCAAGACTTGACGGTTTATCAAGCGAGATTACTCTCAGTTTGCGTAACTGGTAATCCATGCCCTTGTTACTTGGGTTCAAAACTATTGTACAAACTCAAGAGTATTCCACAACCACACAAACTGAAGAATCTCATACGAAAATCTTCATCTGATCTCAAGCAGCTTCATAAACAATAAGTGTGCCTGTAAAACTGTTGCAAGTGCTCCCGTCGATGTTAGTATTTCCAAATATGGTTTTATTTTGTCGAAGATGGTCAGGCAGTGAGTTGTTGAATACTTTCATGGTTAAATCATCTACTTGCAAATCGTTTCTGCCTTGAACGAGGCTGAGGCAACTGGTTAGATTTTGAGCAATCCATCACCAACTGACCTGTAAATAAAACCGAACTTTGTTCGAACCGCTTCGAGCGAAAAGTCAATATTTGAAGCATTGTCATTAAGATCAACAACACAGCTGGCATATCCATGAAGTTAAACGTCCAAAGAAGTTTTCATACGGGTATAATTGCAGTTTCATCAAATCCTGATAATAAGGCCTCGAAGAAGTACACCACAATGTTTTTGTCTTGGAATCTTATTATCGTGTCCTCGATACGTTTTGTCAGCGGTGTTAGAAGAAAAGTACTTACGCTGCCCTATTGTTCGTGGCATTTAAGTTCATCGGAAGTTGAAAGAATGAAACGCTCGTGGGCTGCCTAAATCTATTGCTATGTTTGTCTCCTAGAAATGTCATTTATGGGCCGATTTTCCTGTCCATAAAACTCATTTGAATTTCCTGCGCGTGACCATCTTGAATGTTATGACGTGACAGTGTTGTCCCTATTGTCAGAAAACAATAGCTCTTTTTGTTGTGTGACAATAGGAGCAATAGTATAACGTCATAAGGTACAAGATGCGTGTTCCCAATCCCGTGAAGTATAGAGTACAGAACAGGGTCTAACACTCGCCTACTCCTTACCTCTAGACCTACCTTAAGTCCTTCATCAGCCTGTGCTCCAGTCTCCACGACTGCCCGGTATCTGCATTTTCCGGCAGACTGTTGACCAAGAGAGACTTATGCGACTTTGCGCCGTTCTTTAAGCAAGGCATATTTGAACAGACCAAGAATTACTCGGGTTGATTACTGCCGATACGTTTGAATATGAAATGCCTTCTCGAATTGGAAGAGGAGATGCTGCGACTTCACGAAGTCTACCATGTGTGGTGTATTTCCAGCACCTGGCGCCGGAATGTCGTCATAGGGGAAGAAACTGATTCAAAACCAACTTCAGAGTTTAGCACTCGGACGACTACTGGTGAAAACACAACTGCTGTCCCCAAGCCACTGTAATTGACTTTGCAGTCAACCCTAGTGAGGAAAGAAATGACGAAAGGATGCAAAAAGAACGTGGGTGGAATTTTCTCTTGTCTCCTGTACATATCGGTGTATTCATTGGCTGAATTGCGGATTGCCGTGTCAACTTTGTATGTGTTGTGGCAATGTCACCTCGTCGTTGCGAATGTTTAGCAACCAATGTTCCTACTGTTACAAGACTTTGGAAGAGACTCAACTTACACTTTCTACATGCTTAACACAGAGAATATATACGTGGATAAAGAATACCTGTCTTCAGAAACGAAACCAAGATTTTCACAGAACATCGGTAGTCTACAAGTTAGCAAAGTAGTACCGTAAGTTATGACCGAGTTTTATTCCCTTCTGTATGGCGCATGCGCGAAGAGTGTAGGCCGTAAAGGAGGAAACAACGAGAAGCCATAGTTTAGGTACGGACCGAGCAAACTAGTTTAATAAGATGTTTATATATACGACTCAAATGAACCAACGCCAGCTATGATTCAATGTGGCGGTCCGTACTGGTTGTTATGGACCGCCAAATTTGACCAACCGTAGCTCGCGAAATTACCAAGTCATATACATGCATCAGGAGTTCCGAACTTCCGGTTGGATCACACTGCATTCTGGGTAGGTGGGCTCAGAAAAGTGGGCATCAACTTCTAGATCGGCCATATTGGATTTGAGTGCAGTCAATTTTTGCTCCTTTGCAAGTTCAAAAACTTACTACCTAATACACGGAATATCTTACCTTTACAGATTCTTCAGTTGGGAGTTCTAAGTCGATGTTTAAGCTTTAGAACGGGATTAATAAAGTTTCCAAGTTGACTGCGCTCAAATCCAATATGGCCGCTCTGGAAGTTGTGCCCACTTTTCTGAGCCCACCAACCCAGAATGCAGTGTGATCCAACCGGAAGTCCGGAACTCCTGATGCATGTATATAAAAGTAGCTATTAGCCCTAATCCTGCATGAACTTAAACACGAAGTTCCGGTATTAAAAGGGGAGACTAGGGGATTGTCAATCGGCCTTTGTGGAGTGAACATCTGCTTGATGCTCCGCTTGAGTGCTCCCTACTGATTGCTTATCGCGCGAAATTCAAACGAAACACACAAATGTTCAACTTCAGAGTAAGGCCTACAGAGTTCGCAAACAGTCATAAAATACAATTGGCAGCCATAAATGGACAACTACTTCCCTCTGGTCACATTTTTATTGCTTGTTTAATTTTAAACCTTGATATGCTCGCTTGCTTTCTTCACTGCTCAGCAACTTGAATTTTAAATTTCGAGCTCGCCATGCGTGAAAGAGGAGGGGCTAACCTGTTTATACCGGAACTTCGTGCTTAAGATGTTGAACATGGGTCCCAGATAGGGTGTTGTAGGCAACCATAAACGTGTGCCAGTTAACTTATTCGCCAGATGCCTTACTACGTCAAAATGTGTGTAGACATGGTTAGAATAGACCGGTACGTTATCGCTGACGAAGTGGTGGACTCGTGTCGGCCATGAATTTGTAACGTATAACAGTGGCGGATGTGACGTCATAACATTTTTAACGTGAGGTCATTACAGATAATGTATTTGTGACTTATCACAGTGTCGGATGTGACGTCATAGCAATCTTAACGTGAGGTCAACAGATTAATAATGTATTTGTAACGTAAAACAGTGGCGGATGTGACGTCAGCATTTTTAACGTGAGGTCATAACAGATTAATAATGTATTTGTGACTTATCACAGTGTCGGATGTGACGTCAGCAATCTTAACGTGAGGTCAACAGATTAATAATGTATTCGTAACGTATAACAGTGGCGGATGTGACGTCAGCAATGTGAGGTCATAACAAACGCTAGGTTTAATTATCTTGAAATTGGTTATTGGAACCTTAAGTAATGATAGTTGCGCTATGGTGACATATTTTCAACTTCGAGAGGTGATAGGCATACAATACTGTAGCTGTTTCAGCATAGAAGCTTTCTAAAATTTACCCATTGTGCATTGAAAATAATTTTAATAAAGACCGTACTAAATAATAATAGTATTTTTGCATCGATGGTAACAATTTTGAAATGGAGAATTTATATTGCTAGCGCAGTAAGCAATTGAACACTTGGATGCCTGTGCTATATTACAACTAGGGCATGTTTTATTTATTGTACTCGAATCTCTGAATAACAAAGAAATGAAGGGATTTTTATTATATTTAACTTATTAGAATAATGGGAATGCGTAGTACAAACACTAAATCCGTGAGAGTTTGGATCTTTGCGTTTTCAGCATTTCTTAGAACTTAGAACACAGGGTAAAGAACATAAGTAAGAGAGGGAATCTATAATACGCGCGCTTCTGCGATGGAAATGTCGAATAAAATCTATGTTTAGTAACCGGAAGCAGTTGAAGCAAAGTGGGCAGTCGCGCACGATAACTAAAAACGTGTGACGACTAATTTTTTTTTACGCCATTTTTTTAGTTGTCGCGCGCACTTTGCTTCAACTGCTTCCGGTTACAAAAAAATATTTTATTCGATATTATCATCGCACGCTACACATAACGAGATTCCCTCTGGTACTTTTGCTCTTTTGTGTTTACGGAAGTTTCAATAATTTTCGCTTTAACTTTTATATTTCGTTAACCTTTTTTATAGCTTGGTGCCACGATTGGGATGCACCAAAACTTGACTCGTGTTTATATTTCGAAGCGTTTTTACAAAAATGCAGAAAACCATTGTCCTCCGTTGTTGCTAGACCAAGTTGGCACTACAACAAACTAGAACTGTCTACGGACTTAGTGTTTGTACTGTATTCGTAGGATTATTGAAGATCTGACAGAGTGGTGGGTTAATTATAGTCTGTTTAGTTATTAAATGGACTGACCCATGATGGCAAGAATTAAAATAACATTGGAGAGTTGACTTTGTGTTGTTTGTTATGTAAATGTTATCGAGTATTATAATATAGATACGATAGTACGCGCGCTCAGATTGGCTAAAAATCCATGTTTTATCAGAGTATATAACATGGTTTGCCGTGTTTTATTGTTTTCATTTCATCGCGCGTGTAAATCTATATTATAAAACAGATAAAGAAGCCTTAAATCCTTATTTTATACTTCGAGAAATGTTCAAAGCACGCGCCTTCGGATTGTGCTTTAACATTTCTCTCGTGTTCTCAAATGCCCATCGTGTTTTATGTAATAGATAAAGAATGAGTGGCCAATCTTTATCCGATTTACTTTATCTTAATTATCAAATGTAGAGAGTCATGTTTTCAGTGATTTTGGCGATACGACTTATTATCGAAGGCAAAGTTTATGTAAATCAGGACGAAATCTGTATCAGATATCGGTCGGTGATTTCCTTTGTTTTTGCTTCTGAAATTATTAATGAGTTTGATAAGATAGTATAAAACATGGCTAAAGCTTCTTTATTTGTTAAATACAGTGCCACTCGAGACCTGTAATTATACTGTAGCTATTGTTTTGTACTGCTCGTTCTGAAGGTTGGGTATTCTATTCTCTTTCACTACGTTCAGCCGAATAGAAGGCATTTCCCATATAAAACAAATACGGCTGGAGGGAGCCGACCAGCAATCTTTATTGGGGCTAGAGTCGGTTACAATGGCTGCTATAATACATAGACGTTCCCTTCGTACCTAGGCTCGGTTTCAGCCGTTGGTGTGTCGTATCTCCGTCAGCTGATTAAAATTCAATATTATTCAATTTGCGTGTTTTGGCAAGAAAAGCCGTTTACCCTTTAACGAATGTAGCGCAGGCTCTAAACTTTCAAAACACACTAGAACTCTTAAACTAAAACTCCAAGTGTGAAATGAATTCTCAAGAACAAACTCCATTTAAAATTATTGAGAAACTAGGCTGCATTATTTGTTACTCTGTAATACTAGTGCCGCTTAAGACACCTCTGACAGAAATTAAAAGCCGAACTGAATACGGAGATATAGTTCAGATATTATCTCGGAACTATTCTGAGCTAGAGTCGAGTATTCTCGCTCAGTACTTGTGTAGAGTATGTTTTGGAGACCTTAAAAAATGCACAAACTTAGTACATAGGACTTAAAGAATTGTAAAACTCGTTTGATGCAGCGATTTTAAAGTGAATTGTGATCGTAGAGTTAAACGCGTAAACGTGGCCTCGGTCAGACGTGATTTCCTCTCTTATAACTCTTTTAATATGGAGTCGTCCGTCGTCTTCTCCGATAAAGGCAGCACTAATTTTCTTTGAAGTAAGAATGGCTACCTGGTCTTGCATAGGCAAAGAAATGACTGAACATTACGGGTTTCGCGACCTGTGACAAGTGACTGTTTCCCAAGTGACTTTCGAAATCCGGTGCGTACTGACAGTGTCTTCACCCAAAACTCACTCTCTTACTGCCTTGAATTATTCGAAAGCAAATTTAAACGCATTTTGGAACAGCAATCCCGGCTTTGAAAAGTTTACAATATAAATTATGCAAATACGTTCAGCGACAGGATTTTAGTGGCAAGTTTGTGATTGGCTAAAAACTTACAATGCCTCGGCTCGCGCGCCCAGCCGTGAGTGGGGAGAGGATCGCGGGCTCACCGAAACCCCCACAGCTGGAAACCGAGCCTACTTCGTACCCAGCTGAGCAAAAGCTCTAGGATCTAAGCTTAATTATTTCCTATACAGAGTTCACAAAGTTTAATTTCGTTAGAGATTAACAACAATATCCCAGTACAATTACGGTACAATACTAAGCTAGATTTTAAATGGTGAATTGCCGGTTACGAAAAACCGGGATAAGAACCTCCCCGTTGAGGAAAAACTCGGAAACTTATTCTCCAAACCAGTGCAAATTCACCTCTACCTCTGGAGTCGAAAGGTTAAAATATCCTATTCATATACTTTTAAAGAACAACATTGCAAATGGAAAAACAAATGTCATAGAGGTGACAATGCCAAACATACTAGCGGAATTGTGTCACCCATATGGAAAATACATTTTGTATTGTGTAAGGCAATACTGTGGCTCGTTTCGAGCGCGGGTTATTTTCGAGCGTCTGGGCGGAGGACTGGAGTCGATTGAGGGTTCGAGTTCCGGTGTCACAGCGATTTCGCCCCCCCCCCCCCCCCCCCAGTGAATTCCCCCCCCCCCCCCCCCCTGTTGGCTTCAGGTAAGAAATACTAACAACTAATCATTCGAAGATTGACAAAGATTGTAGGTGGATTGCAGAATCCCTTGTCGAGTTTCTTGTTGCACAGCTCGCGCGAATGAAAATTGCAGCATTTACCGTAGCTTACCAACACGAATTTTGTCAAAGAAAAACGAAGCGTGAATTTTAAAATAGAATTGAATTGAATGCCTTACACATTACTGATAGCTTTTTGCATTACTATTCTCCACGTCCAATACATTACAGTAATAATAATAAGGAAAACATATGTATTTATAACCTTTTAAAAGGTTGGAGGGGAGGGGGGGCGAAATCGCTAGAGGGGGGCGAGGAAGGGGGGGCGAATTCACTAGCGATTTCGCCCCTGGTACACCGGCTCGTAACATGTCGTTTTCCATCTTCTCTACTACTCCATACGTAAAGAGTCGGTCAGTAGTTCTAAGCACTACGATCTCCCACAAAATAAATTGTGCTGGTGTGGGGGAATTACAATTACGTCATCGGTCACGTGATTTTTAGGGTTAGGTGGATTTTCATTTCTGAACGTGATATGTTCGGAATACGAGTTTCTCCTCCGCATGTGCAGAACTGTAGACTAATAATTCCTATATATTTAAATGGTGGAAAGACTGAGCCAGTAGTAGACACAAGCGTTCAACTTCTCAGAAGGAGTGCATGGTTATAGCAGATGTGTTCTTGGACGTGAATGATGAATTATCGATCTACGCGACGGTAGTGAGGAGTGCATGGACGTGGTGCAGTTGTGTTCGATGATTTGTCGATCTAGCTACGCGACGTTAAGTATATGTAGGACATGAAGAGTTCGATAATTAATATTTTGAGTTATATCTTGTGAGAAGAGTTTGAACCATTTACCCATCAGGGTGAAAATAATTCGAACGACGTTAATTTAACTAACATCGGAATGAAAACTCTTACAAAGAGAAGGAAACAAGCGAAAAGCGATCTTGAAATTGTTGGCCGTCTTTGGTCGAGCTGTGACTGTGAGGAAACAGACTTTTATCGGAGAAGATGCGTCGAAGCTTTCGAAAGGACTTGGTCATGCTGTACCCTGGTCCCAGAGGTTTTCTAGAGAGAACAGCCGTGGATAAGGAGCCGCGAAGCGGCGATCGCTAGAAAACCTCTGGAACCAGGGTAGTCATGCTGTAGATACGACGCTTTCTAAGGTAAATATTCCGAAATGACTTATAATTTACTGCTGTGAAGTTTATCTGCTGTCTCTGTGTTTATCTTGCTACACTAATTAAAACTGCTTGACATTATAGAAGTTATGTTTATGCTTCTGAAGTTCGGATCCCAGCTATTATCTATTGCTGTGAAAGCTTTGTCACTGAACGCTAACAGTTTACCAAATTGAAATCTTGCTAGTGGCCGGCTGGGCCATATAATTTACTACAAGAAAAACCAATAGAGGTAATCGGCTGACGCTGTTGCCACCCAATGGGGTTTTATCGCACGGCGGCCATTTTGCGTGCCAGGAGAATAAAAACCTTTGTTTTCGTCCGGTAAACTCGTTCTGAAACCAACCGGTGCGAGGCTACCGGGGCCAAAACTATTGTTCTATCCAAGATGGCCGAACTGCAATAACAGCCCATAGGCCCTTTGCAGCTAACACATCACGTGGTTGTACTGGAGAGCCAAAAATATCTGACTTCATTTATTTAAATGCCTTGTACAAGATCGGTATTGCTATTAGTAACTATTTGTAAATGCTATTTTCCACCTTCAATCGATTGTCGATCTTTCAAAAACAGCGAGTTTAATGATAGCTTGCTCTCCAGCATCCATGGCAACGTCTTTCCCATGGGGATCACGAGCTCAATTCATTCGTTAATGAAGTATTATATCAGCACGTGACTGTTAGCTGCAAAGGGCCTATTCAGATCATGTGATGTAAACAGATGCTACTCTGGGGAAGTATTCCTTTTTCATTCTAATCATAATGCAGTCATGCCTATCTGAATAAAATTAATTTTCAGAGAGTCAATTCTCCAGAGTAATGTGTGTTTACATCACATGATCTGAATTGGGTGAAAACAGAGTTAGCCGATTACCTCTATCAGTTAGCCGTTACCTCTCAGTTAGCCGATTACCTCTCTGTGGAAACAGCGCTATATAAATAAATATTATTATTCTCACTTGAAACTCAGTGAAGGAAATATGCCATTTCAGTCGTTTATCGCTAGTAATGTAATCCCGCATGATCCCAATTTGATCTTTAACAGGAGCACATAATCAGAAGCGTCCATATGTCCTATATAGTTGTCACAGCGCTTTTAAAAGTTGGGCTATTTTTAGAATATTTTCTCCGACAATTAATGGTTGCACCGTGGCCGAACAAAAGTTGCCTCATTAGCTACTTTTGTTATACCAAACATGGCTGCTACGCTTTTGTGATTTTATTCCCTTAGGAATAATTGCGACTCAACAATAGATGGTTTGCACTCAATCCCCAGAGATTCAAATGACAAAGGGCATGGCGGCCATGTTGGTGTACAGAACAAAAGAAGCTAACGAAGAATCTATTGTTAACTGTACACCAACATGGCGGCTATGACGTCACGTGCAAAGGGTCTATAGCGGGAAACAGTTCTAAAAATAACCTAACTTGTGAAAACGCTGTGACATAGGCCTAGTATGCGGGATGGACGCTCCTAGTTGAGATATAAGCATTTCCGGTTTCGACCACTCTTATCTGGTGTAGTTTGTGCAAAAGTAGGTCTCATAATAGTAAGACGGTCACTCTCGAACCAAGATACTTCTCTTACTTCTCACTGCGAAAGGATTTCGTCGAGCATGCGCAATAGGAAGTAAGAGTGGTCGGGGGTCGAGAATGGTAAGACTGTCTGTATGCATCAAGACAGGAGTGATACCTTGTCATTTTACCTCGCAGGATAAGGGAAGTCGGTGATCGGTCGTAAGACCTCGTACAACGCTTGGGTCAATCTCGTTCCCAGAGCCCGCGCATTTTTCGGCTAGCGGTGACCAAACGCCTGGCCAAAATATCGCGGGCTCTGGGAACGAGATTGCGCTTGGGCAACCTCGTTCCCAGGGGTCTTTACGCGCCTAATGAAAGATGGCGTCGAAAGTACCCCTGGTACAGGCTGGTCATGTCACTCAAAAATATGCCTAATATATGGGCATATTTAGAAGCACATCCGCCATCTTGGATTCATCATCGCTGACTCACTCCGCCCCGATAACGAGCCAGAGATCATCAGAAATCCAAATCAGCGTGAGGTCTGGTTGCTATGAAATGACGTCACAGTTTAGAAATCGAATAACATTTTGCGGTTTTGTTTTATTTACCTTTTAAGTGAGTATGACAGTTAGGTGAGTAAAGCCCCGTCCAAACGAATAAAACATCGGTAAAACATTGGTAAAACATTGCGTAAAACATTTGTTTAAACAACAAGCTGTGATGTTTTACGGGGTGGCCAAACGGATAAAACATGTTTTATAAAACATTGTTTGCGAAATGTATCCTGGGATTGAAACCAACCCATAATTCAACTCGAGCCTCACTAGAAAGCATCAAAACAAAGATGGCGGCTCGCTTGAGAGTACGTAAATGTCTGTCTGTTGCTTTACTGCCAAGCTGGGATCGCAATCCAACGATTTTTAACTTGATATCTTTAAGACTGATGCCTTCTAATTCATTTCCGATTTCTTCGTAAGCATGTTCTCTTTTTCTCTCTGGTGGTATTCTTTACTGAAGACATCCCACAAGCAAGGTCGCTCTTCAAAAAGATCGATCAATGTGCTTGTTTCCATCGATGACCATTTCCTACTTGCCGTTGAACGTCCATTGGATGTTTTCCCTCTCTTCTTTGAGTTAACTGATGTATTTGTCGCAGTGGCATTCTGTAATTCACTGTCTTCAACCTCTAGTTCTATTTCCACGTTGTCCATTTTGAAGTTGTTGTCTCGTCAGGCGCCAAGGATAAACAAAGTTGGTACCCATGGTTACGTTTTACGATGCTGTCCAAACGAATCAAACAATGTTTTACGGATACGAGAACAAAAGAAATGTTTTACGATGCTGTCCAAACGAATCAAACAATGTTTTACGGATACGAGAACAAAAGAAATGTTTTACGATGTTTTACAGAATGTTTGACACAGTTCAAACTTCGTAAAACATCGTAAAACATGTTAAAACATGGTGGCCAAACGAATACAACATGTTTTATAAAACAATGTTTTACGATGTTTTACGGAAATGTTTTACTCGTTTGGACAGGGCTTAAAGCTAGTCCTGGCTAATATCAGGGATGTAGGGAAGTTAAATTTTGATTCCGTTATGCATTGTTTTATTTCTGATTTAGTCTGCCATTCAAGTCCGTATTCACAGCCAGGATGAATGTTGAAGCTGTGCGCAGAGTATTTTGCTTCAAACTGACCGTCGTTATTAGTATTTCTATAGCTTGGACATTTAATCAACAGGAGTACAGATAAATCTTGGGAGCAAAATATATATGAGAAACCGAAGGATTTTGCGAAAGACTAGTCGATGAGAAAAATGGTGAGTTTCGCAGTAATCGACTCTATATGGATTACGCAACGGCTAAACCAGTATTGCTTCTCCGCATCAGCTGCGCTATTAGGAGTAAACAATTTGGATTTATGCCTTGGATTGAACGTTAGTGACTTTGCGAAGGTGGTAGTGCTAAAAAGTGGCATACATGGTAGGAAATTCCCGCCAAACCAAGTCTTATGATTGCTTACACAGAATCAGCTAACTGCAAGGTTTTAATTGAGAAGCAGCCACGAGGAAACATTGATCCTGCGAGACGAAATAAACAAACTCAAGCTACAGATTTCGACACAAGAACATTTCGGTACTCCTAACTCAGGGTTCAAGCGACGAACATAATAGACCGGAGTTGGACAGCCTTCTAAAAATACGGACAATTAAATGAAAGCTAACAGGACAGAGAAACGTGACAGTGGGAAACGAAACACCATTTAAAAGAAAACCTAACTATTACTGAGTTATTATGCTTATATTTACATTAGAAAGGAGAGAATCTAGTAAGACTTAATATTTCGAGCTATAGTTCTATATCCCCAGTTGGTTCATCCAGCGGGAAGTCCTGGCAGCTTAGTCTGCCTGAGCGCTTCAGGGATATAGAATTGAACTCAGTCATTTCTATCTAGCGTCTCCGGCAAGTTTACCAAAATAAGATTGATTTCAAGTTAGTTCATCCCCAGTTGGTTCATCCAGCGGGAAGTCCTGGCAGCTTAGTCTGCCTGAGCTGAGCGCTTCAGGGATATATAACTCATTTTTTTCAAGCGACTCTAGCAAGTTTTAAATTACCAAAATAAGATTTATTTCAAGTTTGTTCTATATCCCCAGTTGGTTCATCCAGCGGGAAGTCCTGGCAGCTTAGTCTGCCTGAGCGCTTCAGGGATATATATCTCATTTTTTTCTAGCGACTCTGGCAAGTTTTAAATTACCAAAAATAAGATTTATTTCAAGTTTGTTCTATATCCCCAGTTGGTTCATCCAGTGGGAAGTCCTGGCAGCCTAGTCTGCCTATATGAGCGCTTCAGGGATATAGAACTCATTTTTTTCTAGCGTCTCCGGCAAGATTGATTTCAAGTTAGTTCTATATCCCAGTTGGTTCATCCAGCGGGAAGTCCTGGCAGCTTAGTCTGCCTGAGCGCTTCAGGGATATAGAACTATATTTAATGAATGTTCTTGTAATAGTTAGATGATATTATGCATGTTTTTGTAATTCCTATGTACCAATGATGGTGTTGTTGTTGGAATAAACATTATTACATTATTATTTTTTTCTAGCGTCTCAGGCAAGTTTACCAAAATAAGATTGATTTCAACTTAGTTCTATATCCCGAGTTGGTTCATCCAGCGGGAAGTCCTGGCAGCTTAGTCTGCCTGAGCGCTTCAGGGATATAGAACTCATTTTTTCTAGCGACTCCGGCAAGTTTACCAAAATAAGATTGATTTCAACTTAAGTTAGTGGGGCGGCTGTTATAGTTAAAGGGATTAGAGATAACTCAAGCTGCGTTTAATTGATGGGAATGTCAGAGAGCGCAGAGATCGCAGAATTAATGTTGCGCTCGTTTGGTCATCATATTGGACGATGTTGGACCAACATGTTGCGCTCGTTTGGTCATCATATTGGATGAATTCAGTTCTGCGATCTCTCCGGGGTGCCTAGTCAAACATTATACATACATAAATACTTTTATTATCCACTCCCCCGTGGGGCTTTTCAGAGATAATTACAATTAAATATATAATTAATTAATTTTATATCTATATAAACTATATGCAATGATTATATACGCATAGTAAAGGACTAATGTATATGGAAAATATTAATTAATAAAATTCTGTAGTAATTTATGTCTTAAAGAACGCCTAAAAATACTAATAGTTCGGCAAAGTTTCAAGGTCGGATCTAGTGAGTTCCAGATACTGACGGTTCTGTAGTAGAAGGTTCGCTGACCACTAGCAGTTTTAAATAGAGGAATATTCAGTTTTTGGGAGCTTCTGGTATTGCGATTACTGATTTCTTTACGCTTAATGAATTGAGAAGAAAGGTAATCAGGGACACAGCCAGTCATGCACTTAAAAGCCATTATGGCACTACGATAATGGAGCTGGATTGAAGCTGGCAGCCAGTGTAGGTCCTTTAAAATTGTGTTACATGGTCGAACTTCCGTGCACCACTAACGATGCGGCACGCAAAGTTCTGTACAGCCTGCAGTTTATTAATATTAGAGTTAGTGGCATTTGCCCATACATATGAGCAATAAAATAATTTGCTAAAAACTAAGGCATTAATGACTCAGTTAGCAACGTTTATCTGTCGAATGCATGTTTAGCACGATTTATTTGTCCCAGACGAGACATGCACGAAGATACGGTTTTAATTATGTGTTCATCATATGATAGGTGAGGGTTAAAGTGCCCCTACGATCAAATTTTGACATATCAATGTTTTTGCATATTCATAAAGTAGAGTTCATATATTATTACCAGTTCAAATTGTTTTTCGATACAACGACAGGAAGTCTTATTTTTTTAGCTCCGAATATTGAATCTACACGTCCGCCATTACTGGAAGCCGTGCCCTTTGTTCAGCTTTAAACAAAGGTTTATTCACCGGAAATGATGTCATACACTTAACGCTCGCCTGCAGAACACA
This sequence comes from Actinernus sp. WN-2022, assembly GCA_030867875.1. Lineage (NCBI taxonomy): Eukaryota > Metazoa > Cnidaria > Anthozoa > Actiniaria > Actinernidae > Actinernus > Actinernus sp. WN-2022. The sequence continues at coordinate 33,219,949 of JAOWCC010001589.1, forward strand.
ACGCCTGGAGGCATATTTCTACTAAAAACGTCTTCACGTACATAAGAAGAAAGTTATATTTATCTTTGCGAGGTTGGCTACTTTTTTATGCACGCTATTTCGCGCCACGAGGTTGTCGTGTTAAGTGTATGACATCACTTCCGGTGAATAAACCTTTGTTTAAAGCTGAACAAAGGGCACGGCTTCCAGCAATGGCGGACAGGATTTTACCGGTAAACTCTCCTAAAATTTGTGGTTTAAGATACCCATTTGGGAATATTTTTTACTATTTCGGATATTTCTAATACTGATTGACCTATAGACACTGAAAAAGTGGCAAATCGAAATGGTAAATTTTCGTCGTAGTGGCACTTTAAGTATAACACCCAGGTCCTTGGCCACTTGGTTGCTAAGAGCGTCTGGCTCGTTATGTATAGAACGGTTAGCGGTTGAAGTGTGATCCCCAGTGAATTCCAACCGTACATTATTCTACTTGTACCCAGTTGCGAAGTGAGTATTAAAAAGGTAAAAACACTAAGTTCTGATGAATTTGTAGTTGTTTCCAACGAATTTTGAACGCGCAATGCGCGCGAAAGACGACATCACCAGTTAATTTTTCAAATCAAAAATGCACGCGCTATTCGAAATTCTCAATCAGCGCGCGCGAAACGTCTAGCCAATCAGTGGCCGAATCCCACCAGCCTGTACCAGGCGTACTTTCGTTAAGACCCCTGGGAACGAGGTTGGCGCTTGGGCACCCGCAAAACGTCACGCGCATGCGCTGTTGATGAGCCGCACGTGTCTGATCTCCCCAGTTTCCCGCCGAAACTAAAAGAAAACAGAAGCTATCACCCCTGTTTCTAATTTTAAGTACGTATGCGTATTTACGTGAAATGTGTCGCGAAATTTAAGAAAACTACTTACCAGATAAGCCTAAGACTTTAACAGGTTGAAATTCCCTTTATTTGTAATTCACTGTGAGTTTACTAAAAGAGTTTAAGACCTCGGAAACTTGTTTGAAACCAGAGCCTTCGTTCTTTCGGCCAGCGGGGCGTAGCGTTTTGCCGCAGTGTGACGCTAGCGTAGTTAATATTCCACGTGACTTGAATGCTGCATTTAGATTGGTTAGCACGCTTATGAATTTTTATTTTCGTCATCATGTCATTACAGGACAGAGGACTAGAAGTCGGAAGCATTTCTTATGTGAAAGGTTCGAGAGAGCCGACTACGTATGCGGCTGATTTTTTTTTTTCATCTTTCCTTCACTTCTATTCATGTGAAGCCATTCCTGCGACGTAGCCTGTTGTTAGGAACCTCTTGAAGAAATCCCAGAGGATTTGAGATGGGCAATCCAAACAGGCAAAGTGAAAAAGGATTTGGGCATTTTAATATATCCGGCGTGCGTAATGTGTTCTAAAAACAGTCATTACTGCACAGCTACTCTCGTATAATTAAGGAATCTAAGGTCTTGACAGGAGTATTGAATGCTAGATTGGTTTATTTGGTGTGGTCCGGCGACAATCTGTAAGCCGAAAACATCTGCGGATTTTTCAATGAATCTAAAATGAAACTGAATGATCTCCATGTTTATATTATTGACAGTTAAAAGATCGAAAGCCGTGAAAGAGTACGCAATATAGAATTGACCAATTTAATACATGTGTACCTCTATTTTATCGGTGGTTTGTTTTATAGACTGCACCCACAAAATAAAATTGCTAAAATAGATTGAGAACAGTCTAGTAATTTCTCATCCTGTCGTAGCGAAATCAACATCCAAAACGACTTGAGTTCAAGAGGGTTAGAGAAAAGAATATTGATTATAAGTTAATTATATACTTTTTCTTCCTTCAATATATGGTAGACCAATAGGAGTTTAATAGTCGTTTACTAGTATAGGCCTTTCCGACGAAGCAGCCATGTTGATTCTCACACAGGAGAATAAAAACCTTTCTTTGCACTGAGGGATAGTGAGAACGAGGCTAACTTAGCAAAAACAAGATTGCCTCGCTTTGAATCCAAGATGGCCACCTGGTACTGATTTATCCCTGGGATAGCGCTAAATCTGTAATTATAATCTGCACAGTTTACTCTCGGGTTAGCGATTTAACCCCGGGCCCAGGTGAAAATAGTGAATTGGATCTATCGTCCAGCGCTTTGAGTTTCTTTTATGAGATACATATGCTAATATATTTTTGATAGAAAATCTTTCCTGCGAAATTTTTGGACGATATTATTCTATAAGTTGGTACAAATTTAGATAGTTATTGTTGTTTAGTTATTGTAGAATTGTTATGTTGTATTCCAATGTACTATTTTCATACAATTATTATATATCTTACGTTTATCATATTTTGCTTACGTTTATCGTGCATACAGGAACAATATTACAAGTTTTGTGTTATTGCAAGGAGTAGAGCTTTCGAGTTGGCCTCTGTCATAGGAAGGAAAGTTGACAAGTTATGTGAAACATATTAATAATGGTGCAATTACAGACATCCATGTTCTTTCGAGCGTAAAATGCCCTGAAGGGATTATTGCTATTTTATGCAAGCCTAACAAAGGTCACTTACTCAATGTGCTTTATACGAGTCTCTGGTAGTTATGTAGATTTGATATCGGGCAACACATTTTGACGCCCAATCACTTCTAATAAATTTGCAAGTGCTTAGTAAGGATTCGTAAAAGTGAATGTATTATTTTACAGTATTCACTCAGTTGAATGCTCATTCCACCCTCACTCCAGTCGATTCTGAGTCGAGACTCGACAGTGGACGGCTTTTGCGTGAGCTTGGGTGACATCAATATTGACACCAACCAACAGCAATATCGTCTGTAAGTATTCCTAAAAGCTGGCTGTTGTAGCAAAGATGTTTTCGCAAATCTCGGCAATGTGTTTGGCAGATATACCGTGGGAAAAAAACCAAACGATCCTTGAAGCAACTCTTGGTACTTGAAGTTTTCAGTATTCTATTAATTCATGGATCACAGTTCTGATATAATCCATACAGTACCACTAAATACGGACACAAACGAAACCCTGTACTTTATACAGTACTTAGAATTCAAGATATTTTCAAAATTTCTGCATTTCTCAAAACATTCTAGAATTGAACGGACTAATTGTTGGGCGTTAACCAATATTCAGATGTAATTCCAAGGCGTGATCTAGTTGTTTCTATATTGAAAGCGGGAAACATTTTTCTGGAATCCAAAACAGTTCCAATGTTGATATTGATTTCACGGTTAATTGATATTTCTTCTTTTTAGGCAAAAAAGGTTCTCTCGTCAAAGTCGTGTTGGGGTTGAGTGGTTCAAGCAAGAAAATAAAGCAGTTCGTGACAAGAGTTCGAACAGAACGCACCAGTAGATTAATCAAGGAAGGAAAACTCTCGCCGATATGAACGGAGATAAAATACAAATTGCTACTCTCGATGTGAAAAATTACAAGCCAGATGAAATTTCTCTAAGAGTCGAAGGCAAGAAAATCTACCTGGATGGCAAACATCGTTCGGAGGGAGAGTTCGGTTACGAAACAAGCGAATTTCACCGCAGCTACAATTTACCCGAGGGCGTCGAAGCTTCGTCCGTCTCGTCACGCGTTTCACACGATGGTTTGCTGTTCGTAGAAGCAGTCAAATCTGCTCCAAAGGAGACCGAAGTCGCTCTTGTAGGCTGTTCATCGGGCTCCGCCGGCGACGTGGCAAAGATTGACGACAACAAATTCACCGTAACTCTTGATGTGAGTAGTTTTTCTCCCGACGAAATTGCCGTGAAGGTCTTTGGCAATGAACTGACCGTGAAGGCCCGACATGAGTCTGGAACCCAGGGCCATTTTACCTCGCGTCAGTTCAACAGGCATTTTGTGCTGCCTAAAGATGTGGACATGGAAAGTGTTGTCTCTCGGCTTGGAAAAGATGGCAAACTGCACATTGAGGCCGACAGGAGGATTCCAAAAACCCCATCGGAGCGACAGATAAGCATTCTGAGAGACTAGTAAGAAAATTAACGAAGGTTTGGCTCGGTGCGGACATTGACAGAAATTCCTAATTTGGCCTATGCAGAAGGCATGGATTATTTTAGGGTTTGGCAAGTTTTTATTATGTAAAGAGAAACAGTATTTCTAACGTTACATTAATTCGCAATCAAGTAGAAAAAGAGCAATAACTTTGAGTTCATTCAAGAAGGTGCAGCCAGTTTATTTACGATAATTATTCGAACTAAAAACAACACAAAATTCATCCGGTTTGAGCTAACCGCAAAGTACCCTAGACCTGATACGTAGTAGGCCTAACCTATAACAACGTTATTTTTAGAACATTTAGGAAAAATAATTTATTTTACGAGCTCAATTTTGAGTGGATAATAGCCTAGCCGGAGTAATTATAGTTATTACTCCTTAATATTTCATGAAGCAAAACAAAGGAAATCACTGAGCGATAAGTGATCTGATTGACATATATTTTAGCTTCGATTTTCTCGGTCAAAATTAGTCGGATCGCCAAAATAACTGAAAACAAGCCTCTACATCTGAGACGTTTGATAAGCCAGATACAGAATTCGTGTCCCATTCTGTACCTCACATAAACGGTCAGTGTCTAAGCGGCGAATTACTGCTTCGGAACAATCGAAAGGGTACTTTGTGGCCAAGTATAAGTTCTAACGACCCACACTGAATTTCTAACGGGACCTCAGACAACCAAAACAGGCTGCTCAAAGCCAGGACCCGGCTAATCCACAGATCGAATTGGAATTTAGCGGGTTGGTTTTTGCAACATATTTGATGAATCATTGGCTTTCACACATTCCTAATTCCACAACGTAATTGAATTCGCTTCTAAGCAGTTAATGAAAATGAGAACCCACTTGTGTCGTCGGTTGTTGTCCATTTCAGGCCACGTGATAGTTCTCCAGAGGATTAGTGCTTTGTTTTCCAATTATAGAAATTGGTACATTTCCTCTTGGGATACAGAAAAACGAAAAAGCATTACTCAAGGGAAAAGTCTGAAATGGTCAACAAACACGCACGCTGACTAGGTCTATTGTGTAAAAATTGTTAGAATTTTTGTCTGAATTGAAAATAAACTAAGCGATAACAAAACCCAGACTTCTGTATCCACAACTGCACAATTAGCTCCGCCTCCCGGAAAAATGATTCAAAACATACATGGCGGAGAAGGCCGACTTCGGTGATAGATGAATTTCTTAAATCATATCTCCGTCTGGCTAGCTTGTTGTTTTAGTCGTCTAAGCATCTAGTAGCACCGTGTATTTTTATTTGTCATTCGTCTTTTGGCGAGCCTTTAAATTCTGCCAAGAAATGAAATTTTCTTTCCATAATAACCAAAAGCCTTGCATGCCGCTCTCGAGTCTTCGAAAATATCAAATTTTGAAGAGATTTGATACGTCAAATCGTTACCATGGTGATGGGAACCATTAACTATCCGAAATGGTGCGTTCTTGGCAGAATTATATAATAAAGCGGTCGTATTTTCCACGGGTATATTGTATGGGCGGCCGTTACCACCAAAAATACAGAACAGGAATCATTTAACAAAGAATTGTGGAATGATCAATACAAAACACGAACGGAATAGACAGAAATGAAACCATCTAACTATCGCTTGCCAAATGGAATAGACAAAACACAAATGATAAAGACAAAACACGAACGATCTAACTACCGACGTAGAAATGATTCAACCAAGTATCAAATGATTAATACAAAACACGAACGGAATAGACAGAAATGAAATCATCTAACTATCTCTTGTCAAATGGAACAGACAAAACACAAATGGTAAAGACAAAACACGAACGATCTAACTACCGACGTAGAAATGATTCAACCAAGTATCAAATGATCAATACAAAACACGAACGGAATAGACAGAAATGAAGTCATCTAACTATCTCTTGTCAAATGGAACAGACAAAACACAAATGGTAAAGACAAAACACGAACGATCTAACTACCGACGTAGAAATGATTCAACCAAGTATCAAATGATCAATACAAAACACGAACGAAATAGACAGAAATGAAATCATCTAACTATCTCTTATCAAATGGAACAGACAAAACACAAATGGTAAAGACAAAACACGAACGATCTAACTACCGACGTAGAAATGATTCAACCTAGTATCAAATGATCAATACAAAACACGAATGATCCAACTCGCTTATGTCAAATGGAAAGATAATAATGAAATGATCCAACCTAAATACAAACGATCCAACGCAAAGTAATTCAATTCAACGTAAACACGAACGGTTTGGCGTGATGTCAAATGATCAAGTCAACAGTCGAATGGTTCAGTCAACAGTCGAATGGTTCAGTCGACGGGGGGTCTCCATGACGTCACGCACTGCAAAATTGGCGGCAAAACAAAGCTGCCATGTTTGGACATGTTTGTCTCCTGAGTTGGTTCTACTATAAATCGATTCTGGTACTAAGTATGTTATTCGCTCAGCCTAGTGGCATTCAAAACTTTTTCAAAATGTAAATACATTATCCTGCGATATTACTTTTCCTTTTAGTCTTGTCGATGAATTAAAATAATTTCTGCCACACACTCGGCAGAAATATAGGACTATCTTTTTTGGAGAACTGCCGGCTCTTTTTCTTCCTTCCCTTTACTTTCCTCACCTCCCCCCTCTTAGCCCCAGCTGGGTAGCCGAGGATGACTAAGCCCATTTTTGAGTAAATTAAAAAACCCTGATAGAATATCATGCGGTTATATCATAGTGAAAGGTATTGTAGTTTGGGTACTGGCGTGAAATTTTTGTTTTTTTTATAATTAGTAAACAAACTATCTCTAAATCTATATCAGCGATAAAATCAGCCATCCGAAGAGCAGAAGTGATCAATAATATCTGGTGCGATATAATACAAGTAAGAAACGATACGAGAATACAGTATATACATTAATTTGTTTTTACCAATTGATATTTTGCAGGCGCTTTTATTTAAAGCCGGCCTGTTAAATTTCCGGTATCCTAGTGGTTTGGTCCCCGTGAATCCGATCTGCAGTAGTATAGATGTGATCACAGTTTAAGCAAAATCTGTTGAATAATATTTAAATGTGTTTGGTTTCTCTGTATTCTCCAAAGTTTGATTTATGGACTTTTTGGAATGCCACTTAGCCGGAAGTATAATATCTGTAAATCTTTTGCTCCAACAGCATCTCATGCAGGGTGAACAATACCCTCTATTTCTTGTTACTCGCGATGTTAGTTTTCTAATTTGGCCATTTACATGGTCAAGGAGGGTAGTCTAGAAACCTAAGACCTAAGACCTAAGACCTAAGACCTAAGACCTAGAAACCTAAGACCTAGAAACCTAAGACCTAGAAACCTAAGACCTAGAAACCTAAGACCTAGAAACCTAAGACCTAGAAACCTAAGACCTAGAAACCTAAGACCTAGAAACCTAAGACCTAGAAACTTTATTTTTAGTTTTGGTATTCGAGTGTTTGGCAAGCGAAATTCGTGAATCGCCGATTTCCATTTAATAGCGCATTAACTAGTCTGTTCGTGTTTACATTTTTGAAATTACAAACTCATCTCTTGAAAGCCTTGCGGTTTGTCACTGAAATATCCATCTTTGCATAAATGAAAGAATGATCACAATTTAATGGTGGGCTGTGCATACCAGAGTAAACAAAATAACCAGGAGCATTGGTAATAATAAGGAAAGACTTATTTGTATGGCGAAATATTGTACTAGACTTAGAAAATACTTCCCTAAGATGCCGTCGCTAGCTTTTATTCCAGTGACTCAGTTCGGTGGAGAAATGAGCTTACGGTAAAAGACCTAGAAACCATCTAATAAGGGATATCATTTTATACAACTGCCTTTTTGTTTTGGTAGTTTTTTCTTGTCTTTGTGCAAAAAATTACGTTGTCTACAATCTCTCGGGCGGGTCAGTGAACCGGCAGAAAAGAGGCGGTGATATTAGTGTTGCATCAGAACAATCTCCTTCAGACAGTACATTTGCTACTGGCCAATCAAAAGAGACTGTTCCCACGCTTGAGCCAAGACTAAGTTGTATATTTCATATTATTTCTGATAAAAAAACTGTTTCTGGACGAGAATCGCCAAGTCACTCTTTGTTGATGTTTCCACAGGGGGCCGGTCAATTTTATAATTTCCTCTCAGAGTTCAGTTTCGTTCGATTTTCTTGTTCTGTCATTCTTTTTCCGGTTCAATATAATTCTTATTTGTCCTCCTAGTTTGTTCATGTCATTTCCTGTTCGATAAATTGTTTCGACAAATGTATGGAAAACTGAAAGCACGATTGCACGCTTCCAGCATGGATCGTAAAAAGATGACCCATGCTTTCAGTCAGAAATTCGATTTTACGGAAATTATTTGGCATCGAATTCCTGTGAACTGGTCTTAGATATACAAAATACAGTTTGCAAAGTACAGTAAGCCCCAACAGTTAAAGTCTTAGGTTTCTAGGTCTTTATAGGTTTCTAGGTCTTAGGTTTCTAGGTGCTCAATTTACAGCCAACCGGAAACGCAAACAATTTACATAAATTACATAAACTTTCTCGTTTTAATTTGTAAAATAATTATTCACTTAATAAAACAGACGAGACGTAAAAGCTCGTTAGATTTTTTATGGGCTTTTGAACAGCTTTTAAAATCATTTTCTCAACTATAAATACTGTTACATGTATCCAAGTCAGACTTCAATTTCATCCAATCAGACTGAAGCATTGTTTTGGCTTCCCGCGCGTTGATCTGCTACCTGAGTATTTTCATCTTTTGTGGGAGCTCGCTCGAAAACGTATATCATGCTAGCAGAGCCTTATTTTCTTTGGTTTTCTAATCTCTCTCCAATGAGAGCGAAGAAAATAAGATATTCGTGTTACCGTCGTCCAGAAACAGCTTTTTTAAATCAGAAATACTATGAAATATACAACTTAGTCTTGGCTCAAGCGTGGGAACAGTCTCTTTTGATTGGCCAGTGGCAAATGTACTGTCTGAAGGAGATTGTTCTGATGCAACACTAATATCACCGCCTCTTTTCTGCCGGTTCACTGACCCGCCCGAGAGATTGTAGACAACGTAATTTTTTGCACAAAAACAAGAAAAAACTACCAAAACAAAAAGGCAGTTGTATAAAATGATATCCCTTATTAGATGGTTTCTAGGTCTTTTACCGTAAGCTCATTTCTCCACCGAACTGAGTCACTGGAATAAAAGCTAGCGACGGCATCTTAGGGAAGTATTTTCTAAGTCTAGTACAATATTTCGCCATACAAATAAGTCTTTCCTTATTATTACCAATGCTCCTGGTTATTTTGTTTACTCTGGTTTGCACAGCCCACCATTAAATTGTGATCATTCTTTCATTTATGCAAAGATGGATATTTCAGTGACAAACCGCAAGGCTTTCAAGAGATGAGTTTGTAATTTCAAAAATGTAAACACGAACAGACTAGTTAATGCGCTATTAAATGGAAATCGGCGATTCACGAATTTCGCTTGCCAAACACTCGAATACCAAAACTAAAAATAAAGTTTCTAGGTCTTAGGTTTCTAGGTCTTAGGTTTCTAGGTCTTAGGTTTCTAGGTCTTAGGTTTCTAGGTCTTAGGTCTTAGGTTTCTAGGTCTTAGGTCTTAGGTTTCTAGGTCTTAGGTTTCTAGGTCTTAGGTTTCTAGGTCTTAGGTCTTAGGTTTCTAGGTCTTAGGTTTCTAGGTCTTAGGTCTTAGGTTTCTAGGTCTTAGGTTTCTAGGTCTTAGGTCTTAGGTCTTAGGTCTTAGGTTTCTAGACTACCCATCTTAGGGAAGTATTTTCTAAGTCTAGTACAATATTTCGCCATACAAATAAGTCTTTCCTTATTATTACCAATGCTCCTGGTTATTTTGTTTACTCTGGTTTGCACAGCCCACCATTAAATTGTGATCATTCTTTCATTTATGCAAAGATGGATATTTCAGTGACAAACCGCAAGGCTTTCAAGAGATGAGTTTGTAATTTCAAAAATGTAAACACGAACAGACTAGTTAATGCGCTATTAAATGGAAATCGGCGATTCACGAATTTCGCTTGCCAAACACTCGAATACCAAAACTAAAAATAAAGTTTCTAGGTCTTAGGTTTCTAGGTCTTAGGTTTCTAGGTCTTAGGTTTCTAGGTCTTAGGTTTCTAGGTCTTAGGTTTCTAGGTCTTAGGTTTCTAGGTCTTAGGTTTCTAGGTCTTAGGTTTCTAGGTCTTAGGTTTCTAGGTCTTAGGTTTCTAGGTCTTAGGTTTCTAGGTCTTAGGTTTCTAGGTCTTAGGTTTCTAGGTCTTAGGTTTCTAGGTCTTAGGTTTCTAGGTCTTAGGTTTCTAGGTCTTAGGTTTCTAGGTCTTAGGTTTCTAGGTCTTAGGTTTCTAGGTCTTAGGTTTCTAGGTCTTAGGTTTCTAGGTCTTAGGTTTCTAGGTCTTAGGTTTCTAGGTCTTAGGTTTCTAGGTCTTAGGTTTCTAGGTCTTAGGTTTCTAGGTCTTAGGTTTCTAGGTCTTAGGTTTCTAGGTCTTAGGTTTCTAGGTCTTAGGTTTCTAGGTCTTAGGTTTCTAGGTCTTAGGTTTCTAGGTCTTAGGTCTTAGGTCTTAGGTTTCTAGACTACCGGTCAAGGAGCTGGTTAATAAACAAAACGTGCGCAAACATCGGTTGTGTCTTCATCATAAGTTATCATATAAAACCGGAATTTCTATCTTCCTCGTACAAGTATGAAAATGCAATAAAAACTAAGGGTTCTCAATGGTATTTTTTAAGTAGTGAAACTAGAAGTAAATCCGGCGGAACTTACCAGATCTAGGAAAGTTGGCGACTATGCGCTTAATAAAGGTTTCCAGCATTTCGTCACATATTGCTATAACGAGAACTATTCGTCATTTCATATTCTGCCATTCTATTCTCCACAGTCCGCTGACTAACTCCAAGCATCAATGAGGGGCTGAATGGGGTTAACTGATAACTGAGAAATGGCCAAAAATATTACTGTTAACTGAGAATTTTACCTTTTTTTAGCTGTTAGCTGATATTTGTGAGATAGCTGTTACCTGATATTTCATAATTTTTTATTAAAATGACGTAACGTCACATGCTATTATTGGCTTTTCGGATGGTTTTCGACAGATTTGATCCAGTTGATAATAGTCAAATATTAAACATGACACATCAGAGTTATCTGATACTAGAAAAATCTATTGAATAGACAAAATGTAGTGTTTGATGTTGAATTAGCGGTTATTATTCATTTCATACCAGCAAATATGTATTCAAATCAGGTTAGGGTAGTCTTTTTATATAACTTAACTGATAACAGCAAAATTTAACTGATAACTGATAAATAGCTAAAAATTTAGCTGTTAACTGATATTGGTACCCCCCCCCCCCCCCCCCCCATTCAGCCCCTCATCAATGCCATATCTTGATAGATAAAGTTGTTTTCTGTTTTGAAATATGAACCGGCAAGAAAAAAAGGACATTAAATCGAGTTTCAGTGCTTTCTATTTTATTTATTTGCGTATTAGTAGAGTACAGGCCTTTAAAGTGCAAGTATCGCCATAAAACAACATGAACTCCTTTTGCCCCAAATTCTATTTCTGATATTTTCCATGATAGATAAATTATGCTTTGTACATGTAAGTTACAGTACCAGGAAAATGATAGTGTATATTTTTTTATTTTTTTATTAGTGGTACAGGTTTATTGTTGAAAATTAGATATCACCCCCCTCCTTTGCATAGAGTAATTTACATGTTGCCCCCTCTCTTGGGATATGATTTCACATTGTGCCCCCCCCCCCCCCCCTCCCGTTTCTCGACCCCCTCCCCCCTCCTGCTTTTGCACAGTCCCTTATCTCATGTTAACACAGTACAGTGTAGTACGTGGCACTATTACAGAGGTTATTACCTTTAGGCGAGCGTTCTTCATATTTTGCGGTGCGTTATTGGCAGAATTATATAATACATAAATGCATAAAAAATACAAATACATATATACAAATACACACACAAAAAAAAAATTATTCATGGCATGGCTCTCTGGAAGAGCATGATTATATGAAGATACTCTGTGGGTAAATAAAGAGATACAACATTCCCAAGGCCAGCCATATGAATTCTGCTCCATAATATATAGAGCTTATGTATCGGCTAAGTATCTAATACGGCTAGGTTTATTATATAAATCTGCAAAGAACGCACCTAATATGAGAACGTATTCGCCGGCAGTAAAAATAAAATGGCTTCTCGATTGCCATTTTCTGCAGTTTTTGTATATTTATATATAATAAACAACTTATAAAGGCTCGCCAAAATACAAATGACTCGTAAAACTACAATGAGCCGAGTTAGCTGCTTAGCCGACTGATGACTTCTGTGTATTTCCAAGAGTCATTGATATGGAGCCTTTAGGCGATCCAAACTACGAACTGAATAAAAATACACAACCGTATTAGGCCATCCCAATAAAATGTTTCGTTTCCCATCGCCATCTGGCTCGTGATGGTGGGTCGGTCGGCCGGTAAAAACGTTAGGGGATCTGGAACCAAGTCGGCTTGAAGACACATTTTCCTCTATTAGTTGTGGATTGACAACTTGCACGAGAAAAGTAAGAAACTTTTCCACAAAATTGGGTCGGTCTTTATAAACTTTGAATTTCTTTTGGATTTCCCCCCAAAAAGAGTCGGTCGGATGGTAAACAAAACATTTATTGGGATGGCCTTAGCATGGTCGAGGCAAATTGCCGTATCAGATGTTTCAACAGAGAAGTTTGTATTACATTTGTATATAAATTGTGCAAATAAATATTATTTTCTTTCCATAATAAGCAAAAATTTTATATGCTCGCTCGAGAAATGGGATTTACTATATATGGTGATGAAAAGCCATTTCACTGTAACTACCTGAAATAGTCTCATATTCGGTGCCCTCTTATGCATATTTCGTGCATTCTTGGTAGAACTGGTATTCTGATTCTGAGTCAAATGTCAGTGGCGATTGATAAAGATGTTGAGTGAGTATTTCGTGGATCATTTCTACTGACAAAGAGAGTATGTTAACTGGATTTTTAAAAAAATCACATACACTACTTTTCCACTTGAGAACATCTGCTTAGGCGGATTTACAGAGGCTCACAACAATTACATATGTGAAGTGTTCAGTATTCCGGTGAAAATTTCGATGCGAACTTGTAGCAGTTTGAACGAGGTATGCACATGCAGGAGCTAATGGCTCCAGGTATGCATGCATTTAAAGTCCGAGGCCGGAAATCCGTAAGTATAGAAGCGTCTGATTTCTCTTTGAACTGAACCATGACAGAACATTCCAAATGAAAGTTAAATGTTCGGATATTTTTGTGTTATAATCAATGATGTAATTAAGAACTATTAAAGTCTAAGAGGAATCATAATACAGGCGCGGATCCAGACCGGTTTAAACGGTTTACGGAAACCGGTCAAAATTTCCAGATTTAAGGGGGAGGGGGTTCAGTAAAATTTCCAATTTTGGAGTTTGAATTGGGAAGTCGGAAACCGGTCAGATTTTTTTCTGGATCCGCGCCTGTAATATAGATCAGTTCAAGCCCACTTTGCAACCGGGAAGACCTTCGATTTTCCTAGCTAGACTAGACAAATTTGGGTGACTAGCTAAACAAGCTGATAAAATATTATTAACAACTTCTCAGGATGATGTAAAATAGCAATAAACACTTAGTACCAGAATCGATTTATAGTAGAACCAACTCAGGAGACAAACATGTCCAAACATGGCAGCTTTGTTTTGCCGCCAATTTTGCAGTGCGTGACGTCATGGAGACCCCCCGTCGACTGAACCATTCGACTGTTGACTGAACCATTCGACTGTTGACTTGGATCATTTGACGTCACGCCAAACCGTTCGTGTTTACGTTGAATTGAATTACTTTGCGTTGGATCGTTTGTATTTAGGTTGGATCATTTCATTATTATCTTTCCATTTGACATAAGCGAGTTGGATCATTCGTGTTTTGTATTGATCATTTGATACTTGGTTGAATCATTTCTACGTCGGTAGTTAGATCGTTCGTGTTTTGTCTTTACCATTTGTGTTTTGTCTGTTCCATTTGACAAGAGATAGTTAGATGATTTCATTTCTGTCTATTTCGTTCGTGTTTTGTATTGATCATTTGATACTTGGTTGAATCATTTCTACGTCGGTAGTTAGATCGTTCGTGTTTTGTCTTTACCATTTGTGTTTTGTCTGTTCCATTTGACAAGAGATAGTTAGATGACTTCATTTCTGTCTATTCCGTTCGTGTTTTGTATTGATCATTTGATACTTGGTTGAATCATTTCTACGTCGGTAGTTAGATCGTTCGTGTTTTGTCTTTACCATTTGTGTTTTGTCTATTCCATTTGACAAGAGATAGTTAGATGATTTCATTTCTGTCTATTCCGTTCGTGTTTTGTATTGATCATTTGATACTTGGTTGAATCATTTCTACGTCGGTACTTAGATCGTTCGTGTTTTGTCTTTATCATTTGTGTTTTGTCTATTCCATTTGGCAAGCGATAGTTAGATGGTTTCATTTCTGTCTATTCCGTTCGTGTTTTGTATTGATCATTCCACAATTCTTTGTTAAATGATTCCTGTTCTGTATTTTTGGTGGTAACGGCCGCCCATAATATTGCTGCTTATATTTGTAGAATCAATCCAGGCCGGGTTGTTCAAAGCAAGGGTAACTTTATCCCTAGGATAGTGCTAAATCTGTAATTGTAATCTGTACAATTTATTAGATATATAATAGATATTTACTAACGCGCTCTCCGATTGGTCAAAAACCATGTGTTTATGAGAGTATAGACGCATAGAAAGTATGAACAAACCAATCTGAGCGCGCATTACTTGGGACATTACGTCATTTCATCCGGATCCATATACAAAATTGAAAATCAAAATGGCGGAGTGACACATTTGCAACTGGACTTTTTACAACATCCAATTTTTTCGCTTTCTGATTGCCTCTCCGCTATACGCAATTTAAGTTTTTACCACAATTGCCGGTAATCTCGCGATCTGATTGGTCGATGTGCGGTGGTAAATGAGAGTCCAGACAACGGTGCTGACGCGAGAAAGTTATAGACAACGCTGGCTCTTTCAAGGCTGTCACACTTTGTTACGCCAGTTGTAACGAAACTTCCTTGTACGTTTTCTAATATTGTTGTAATAAACAAATTTCCTCTGGTTTTCCGTGGTATGGACTCTTATATATTTACCACGATTTTCGGTGATGACGTAAATCGTGGTAAATAAGAGTCCACACCACAGAAAACCAGAGGAAATTTGCTAAACGGACAATGAAAATGACGTCACTCGCAAGCCGTGATAGGTTTGCAAAGTGCTTTCACGGCGAGGTTGTTTGTGAATTCAAATGGCTGTTAACTTCGCTTCCAATAACAAGAAAATGAGGATTTCACAAGCATTTAGTTAATCGGTGACTCAAACTTCTTTGTAGTGTACCATTTGGTAGCCTGAATTTCAGCCGTCTCCTCTGGGTTCGTTCATCCCGAGAGAGACGTCTGAATCCAATAGCCGATAATGCCGTCCAGTGACATCCCTACCAGAAAACCTGGTAGTGATTTTTGATTGGTTCATATTCTATAATTTCGCATAATTATCATAATTATCAGCCGAGAAGACGGCAGGATTCACTTTGGACTCGCGATTGTTGATCGTTGAGTTTCAGTGGAGTGATTGTCTTTGGCAAAGACCTTGAATCCGTAAGGAAAACATCTGGAAATTAAATGGATTGAAAGTGTCCTGCACAATAACCGGCCGACTAACCCGGCTGTAAACATGTACATTTTATTCCGTCGCGTCCGCGGGGTTGTTGATAATCGATTATTTGTTCACACTCGCAGTGGTAAATAATGTCGCTACTCTCTTCAAGGAACTGTTCTTTCCCGTAAAAGAGTCTTCGTATTTCTTCGAAAATTCTCCATTATCCTTTCATGTTTTTCTACTTTTCTGTTGCATCATTTACATAGGTAATATCTCGTAGCTGTGTCGATTCGAACAGCAGATCGCGAGACATGTACAAAGATCAACGGAAAGACAAAGATCAACTGTACTTTGCCTCCAAATATAATATAACGATTTGTTGCTTCGGAAAGGCTTTCACAACATAAGAGGCACTTGAGAAGCAAATGGGATGGAGATATATAATATAGGTAAAGCTTTTATTTTGGTCGGCATAATCTCAAATAAATATTTCTCACGAACTCTTACTACCGCCGTGACAGTTTTATTATATTTGCATAAATTCAATTGTTAATCCTCCTTGACGTCACTGGACGTCTGAAATTCAGGCTACCCATTTGGCAAAATGTGAGTTTCTCTTGAGTGGAGAAAGTTTCGGCGAAAATGTGGTTCAGACTTTGTGACTAGTTCTCTCAGAGCTCAGAAGTCTTGGAATATAACAAGTCATTTTAAATGCTGAACACTTCAGTACCATTTCGATACAAACTGAGCTTGGATAAGCCGACTACACAGCGTTCTGTACCGGTGATGCTGGCGTGTTGCTCGGCCTGTCGATCTTTCAGGCCACCACGATCATTTTTCTCCCCAAATGAACTATACTGCAGCCTTTCGCACTCTTTTATATCAGAAGACAGAAGCTGGTATCACCTTGAACTGCGAGAATCTCAGATTTCGATGCTCTTGACCACTTCGTAACACACTGAAACATTTAACTAGAGTATCGACGATAGTAAACGGATCACTGCACAGGCAGCCCAATCTCAAGATTTGTGTATTTATACGCTTACAAATATCGCTTGAATAGTTCATATTATAAATCCTTCCAAAACACGTATGTTAGACAAATAAATACACGACTTCACCCTACAATGTTTCAGTTGTGGTTATTCATACCTCTGAGCTCTTCTAGGGTCGTTTCCGCTGTTTTTTTCGAACCTCTTTCCCTCACCTCCTAATATAATGAAAAGGCTGGAAACAACCGACAAATATACGATGCATAACCTGTAATCTTTGCCACGAAAATCACACTTCGCTCACTCCAAATAACTCCAAACTACGGCAGGCCATAGAATGACAAATGAACTCATCCCTACCCCAATTTTAAGATCCAGCGATACCACAGTCTGGAGAAATCAAACAATTTGTCGCCCATTTTCGAGTCCTTCGAGGTTGGCAGCCAACGAAGTTGGACGGCGGAAGTGCAACCGTCAAAATTGCCTCGGTCTGGCGAAGCTATTAGCTGGATAACCGACAAATATACGATGCATAACCTGTAATCTTTGCCACAAAAATCACACTTCGCTCACTCCAAATAACTCAAAACTACGGTAGGACATAGAATGATAAATGAACTCATCCCAACCCGAATTTTAAGATCCAGCGATAGCACAGTCTGAAGAAATCAAACATTTTGTCGCCCATTTCCAAGTCCTTCGTCAGACCGAGGTTGTCTCCTAACCGCAAGGACTTGGAAATGGGCGACAAAATGTTCGATTTCTCCAGAATGTGGTATCGCTGGATCTTAAAATTCGGGTTGGGATGAGTTCATTTATCATTCTATGTTCTACCGTAGTTTTGAGTTATTTGGAGTGAGCGAAGTGTGATTTTTGTGGCAAAGATTACAGGTTATGCATCGTATATTTGTCGGTTATCCAGCTAATAGCTTCGCCAGACCGAGGCAATTTTGACGGTTGCACTTCCGCCGTCCAACTTCGTTGGCTGCCAACCTCGAAGGACTCGAAAATGGGCGACAAATTGTTTGATTTCTCCAGACTGTGGTATCGCTGGATCTTAAAATTGGGGTAGGGATGAGTTCATTTGTCATTCTATGGCCTGCCGTAGTTTGGAGTTATTTGGAGTGAGCGAAGTGTGATTTTCGTGGCAAAGATTACAGGTTATGCATCGTATATTTGTCGGTTGTTTCCAGCCTTTTCATTATATTAGGAGGTGAGGGAAAGAGGTTCGAAAAAAACAGCGGAAACGACCCTAGAAGAGCTCAGAGGTATGAATAACCACAACTGAAACATTGTAGGGTGAAGTCGTGTATTTATTTGTCTAACATACGTGTTTTGGAAGGATTTATAATATGAACTATTCAAGCGATATTTGTAAGC
This sequence comes from Actinernus sp. WN-2022, assembly GCA_030867875.1. NCBI lineage: Eukaryota > Metazoa > Cnidaria > Anthozoa > Actiniaria > Actinernidae > Actinernus > Actinernus sp. WN-2022. Next base: position 33,238,065 of record JAOWCC010001589.1, read on the forward strand.
GTATACTGAATACACAAATCTTGAGATTGGGCTGCCTGTGTTCACATCACACTCCAGAGGCCTTCGTCTGTTTTGGGATGCGGCTTTGCCTCCTTTTTTACTGAACGCCGTCCCATTATGTTTTTAACAGTCGCTCCACATTGCCTTCGTCAACACTTTTCATTACCTCGTCATGGCACAGACAAGGGTTTCCAAGGTCTTGGTCTGCCTGCTTTTCTTCGAGTTCTAAAAGTAAACTCAAGCCAAAATTCGGAAGACTTGGAAGTTGACTTGAATTCGTAGGTTGTGGTGTCATAAACATCTCCTCGTCATCGGACGATGAAACGCCTGCCATTTTGGCCTTTTACACTCAGTTCTCTCTCGGCGCCCGAGTTTTCGAAATGACGAAAAAAAATAGACTGAAATAATGTGCCAATTTGGTCAGAACGCAAAAGAGAAATTTGTCAATACGAATTATACTTAACAAATTTATTTATTTTATTTGGTGTTATCAAGCTTCGTGTAAAAGTAGCACATAATTTTCATTCACTACAAATTCCTGCGCCTGATCAGAAAGATAATTAATTGGTCAATGGTTTTCCACATGCGAAAGTTTGAAAGCTGTTAAAGGGAATCTGTTTGTACGTAATAGATCAAAAACGAGAGCTAGTGTTTTACCAGGGGATCCAGGATTCCCTGGTGAAACACGAAACTCGAGTTTTTGATACGACTTCTCAAGCGAAAACAATACCTGCATTCATAAATCATTAGAAAGTATTGTTTCCCTGGAATTTTATTGCATGCAATTATAGACTACAAGGGTTGTGATTGTTATTTTGTCACGGTCATTTCAACAAACGGCCTGATAGCGTAGTGGACAAGACATCGGACTAGTTAGTCAAGAGCAGCCATGAGGATGATGGTTCGAGTCACACTTGACACTAATCTTTATTTCCGTTTTCTCCTTCGCTTCTCCATGTAAAGTCATACTCATGCTGTAATCCTCGAACATGTAGCTTAATTAGGTCCATCACATGCATGAATCTTGATAATCAAATGCAGTCCTCTGATTGACTAAAAATCTCATTAATTATTCATTAATTTGAGAAATGTTATTTCCAAAAACAGCGTGTTGAAGTTTGTTTCCTCACGGTAAAGCCTTTCCCATGGGATCATGAGCGCAGTTCATTTAAGAAATGAAACGGATCTTCCGTGTTTGCACAGGCTCATGCAAACCATAGTTAATAGAGTGGAATGGTTAGGAAACCCAGCGACATTCTTTGTTATAGGTCTTTGTTAGCTTTTTTCAACCACCACCGTGCACAAAAGACAATAGAAATTCCAATGTGTTAATCATTCAGCCAATAGAAACGCGTGAGTTCAGTCGTTCAGGGGACGCTAATGAACTATAACCGTGCACAATCTTTTGTCTTACCCCTTCCAACCTAAATTGCAGCGCCTTTGTTAGCCCCTTTGAAGTTTGCCGGGTTTCCTAACCATTCCACTCTATTAACTATGTGCAAACCGAGGTAAGTTTGGGCATAGTTAATAGAGTGGAATGGTTATGAAACCCGGCAAACTTCAAAAGGGCTAACAAAGGTGCTGCGATTTATGTTGGAAGAGGTAAGACAAAAGATTGTGCACGATCATAGTTCATTAGCGTTCCCTGAACGACTGAACTCACACGTTTCTATTGGCTGATTGATTAACATGTTGGAATTTCTATTGTGTTTTGTGCACGTAGTGGTTGAAAAAAGCTAACAAAGACATATAACAAAGAAGGTCCCTGAGTTTCCTAACCATTCCACTCTATTAACTATGGTTTGGGAGAACTCGGGAGCAGAACAAACACGAGACCGCGCAGATCGAGTGTTTGTACCTGCTCGAGAATTCTCCCAAACTTACCGAGGTTTGCATGAGCCTGTGCAAACACGGAAAATCTGTTTCATTTCTTCTATAAAATAATTATTTTGAGAAGCACTTACGGTGCTAGTCTTACGGTGTGACGTCATTTCCGTGTTTGCACAGGCTAATGAGAAAACATGACTATCAGCCAATCTGAACGCGCGTACTATCTAATTATTTTATGGTTATTGAAGTAAAATATTAGCACGTGACTGTTTCCTGCAAAAGACCTATAAAGACTTTATGAAAATTATTCACAGCTCGGATTTTTGTTTATTATATTTCCTTAAATTAATACAACGGTTACTTGGCGGAGCTGAAGTGCTCGCTTTAGTTGTTGACAAGTGAGTAGTATTGGAATGGCCTGTATTGAAATAAAAACAAGACCGAATTATTATCACAATACTTTATTCCTTCAGTTTTTCCCTACATTAGTTTTTTCCCTACATTATATAGTTATCTAACAACTCCTCGCCGGAATATTCTACAGTAGTTTTAATTAGGGAAAATTACCTAGTCGGGAGGAGAGTGTTTTTACACTATATAGTGATGATGACTTGAGCAAAGATACATTTAGTATTTTCTAAAGTTGGGGAACAACGCAATGGAGAATTTGAGGGAGAGGAGTTTTAAACTTAATTAAGAGATTTGGACTAGCTTTAACACGCTGTCAACCCCAAATAATAAACGTTCTCTTTTAATAATAATAACAACAATAACGACGAAAGACCAGATTAGGAGTGTGCTTTCCAGGAATACTGTAGAAAATCTGATATTACTTCGATGAAGGATGGTAAAGATTCAACTGAGTGGATGAAAGATACTGCTTTTGAGAGAAATTTTGAGCAACTTGAAATCGGTTCACTGTAACCTAAATCAAGTTTCTAGAATAAGTTTTTGTAATCCAATTTAATCTTTGCCATCCTCTATCGAAAAAGTTTGAAAATTCACATGGTATTTCTGTTCTATCCCAGGCTGTTATTTTGTTGTAAAGAAACTTCCGATCGACAGTCGCCATTTAAAGCAAATATTAAAGACTCCTGGGCTACCCTTCTCTAGTATCTTCCAAGTCTAAGAGACTAGTTTTAGTTTGAAAGCCAAAAATGAACCGATCCATCATGGTGGATGCCCTTCGAAACCAAATTTACATAACAACAGCCAACGTCCAAACGCTTGCTTGCAGAACCTTTTCAACGAATTCACCCGTTTGTATCAAGGCAACAAGGCTGGTGTCTAAAAATAGGAAGGCCCATCGCAAATTCTACGATGTTACGATGGAGACGTCATTGAGGGTATTTAGCACACAATGAAATGACAGCACCCATACGCAACTGTAATGATAATGCATAGTCAAACGTGATTTTAAATAAAAGGCTGCGTTGTCAGAAACCAATGACTTTCTACAGGAGCCCATAACCAGGAGCGTCCATCTCCCATACTATAGGTCTGTGAGTCAACGTATGACCGGATTGAGCTATATTTAGAACAGATCTCACGGGAGTTCACGTGCCCACACTTTGGGAATCCAATCAAACCATAGTCAGGACAATGCAGCGTTAGTAAAATCACCTCAAAGAACAATAGATCATTCTTAATCTCGATAATTACGGCAAGCATATGCACGATCGCAGCAGAGTCAGAAGGCAGTTAACCGGGAAACATGTTCTAAAAATAACTCAAACCGGTCATATGTTGACTCACGGGTATAGTATATATGGACGCTCCTGGTAATGGGCTCCTGCTTTCTATTAAAGGAAGAAACACCGCCAATCCAAAACATTCCCCTACCTTCAAAGCACAAATGGTAAATATTTAACACCAGTTTGGTATTCAACCCTTCCATTAGATCCCAGACCCTCTCTCTCCATACAAACCATTCTCCACCCCAGACCCTTCTCTTATTTCTTACTGCGCATGCTCGACGAAATCTAAAGAAATAAGAGAGGGGTCTGGGGTCGAGAATGCATACAAACCAATTACCACATTTTCAGGCATGCGCAATACAGTTGATAAACGTGGTTCGAAACGTTTCGAAAAATAAATAAAAGGTTTAAACATTCCGTACAAACAGTTGTTCAAACAACAAAGCCACGTGACGCGTTATTAATAAAAATCAAAGTAAAAACATGGTTTGTGCACACATTGGAATAATATAAAAACTGTAAAAATCACACGCATGTGCATTCACAATCTCGTTCCCAGAGCCCGCGTTTCTGTTGGTCAGCACCAAGTAGGCGGGTAGGCGTTTGGAAACTGCTGGCCGTAAAACGCGCGAGCTCTGGAAACGAGATTGATGTACACACAGAACATTGCACTGCACATGTGTGAAAATACAGCCCTCAGTATTTGCGGTACTTTCTTCCCAATTAATGCCAATATACTAAAAAGAGTGCCTGGATTGATTCCGCCCGTGATACAGGACCTGTACCTGGTCACGCATTGTTTTGTCTTTGGTTATCCTGGTAACGCACAAATCACTGAAAAGTAAATGTCCTTGTTACTTGTATTTTCCTGGTGTTACTGCGTGACTAGCCGTGACTCACTACGGCGTGACATGTCATGATGGGGACTGACGCCAAACAGTCACGCACTTCCTCTCGTCCCGGTGTTTCCAGAACGCAAAGACGGTAATTGTCTGCAAAACAAAAGATTAAATGTAACTCGTGTCGCATCTGGACCTCGAGAATAAAAGCATTTGGTCTTAATTTCTTCATTGGCTTCTATCAATCAATCAATCAACTTTATTTCAAGAGGGTAACACTAAATAGTACAAAGCACTAATAAACTCGTGGCCCTCGCAGCACAACACATGTAAGACATATTACGATAAGGACATATAAAAAAGACTATACTTAGTTAAGCTAAAATTACATATTCACAAGATCAGGAGCCCATTACCAGGAGCGTCCATATATACTTTACCCGTGAGTCAGCGTATGACCGGTTTGAGCTATTTTTACAACATGTTTCCCGGATAACTGCCGTCTGACTCTGCTGCAATCGTACATATGCTTGCCGTAATTATCGAGATTAAGATTAAGTAAAGCAGTCCGAAATAATTCACTGACGGGATATGTCAGTAATATGTAAAGCGCCATGAGACTGTGGTGATATGGCGCTATATAAATATGGCCATTATTATTATTATTATCTATTGTTCTTTGAGGTAATTTTACTAACGCTGCATTGTCCTGACTATGATTTGATTGGATTCCCAAAGTGTGGGCACGTGAACACCCGTGAGATCTGTTCTAAATATAGCTCAATCCAGTCATACGCTGACTCACAGACCTAGTATGGGAGATGGACACTCCTGGTCATGGGATCCTGACAAGATATATAAATGTATACATTAAGAAGGATCAACATTACCAAGTTAACTAAGGATAATAACAAGTCCGAAGAATACAGCTAAGGATAAATTAACTAAGGATAAATTGTGTATCTAAACAAGTAGTGAACTGTTCAAAGCTTCTATAACAAAGCAAATGGGTCACTTTAGAAACGAGTAGGGGGCTTGAGCGAGTTCGGTTTCGCAAAGGAGCTTGGGATCGTTACTGGGGAAAGTTAATTGCAGAATACAAAGAAACATGGCAAATTCCCCAGTAACGATCCCAAGCTCCTTTGCGAAACCGAACTCGCCCCAATCCCCTACTCGTTCCTAAAATGGGCAAAAGAACCTTTGCAGGTTCGAGTCACGTGTTTGGATACCACGTAGCAATGTCATGCTGGTTCGCAAGCTAGCCAGAGTCACGCAACGAATACTGTGATATGTATGCGGTCTATTTAGCAAATTTCCTCTGGTTTTCCGTGGTGTGGACTCTTATTTACCACGATTTACGTCATCACATGGTCAAAATTTGTTGTGGACTCACAAGGCGCAGCCGAGTGAGTCCACAACAACTTTTGACCATGTGATGACGTAAATCGTGGTAAATAAGAGTCCACACCACGGAAAACCAGAGGAAATTTGTTTTTTACAACAATATTAGAAAACGTACAAGGAAGTTTCGTTACAAAGCGTGACAGCTTTGAAAGAGCCAGCGTTGTCTATAACTTTCTCGCGTCAGCACCGTTGTCTGGACTCTCATTTACCACCGTACATCGACCAATCAGATCGCGAGATTACCGGCAGTTGTGGTAAAAATATGGATGTTGAGCGCGGGAGATTGAGACAAGTCCGCTTGATCGCGCTAGGTCAAACAAAAAGAAGAGAGGTACGCAGGCTATATGAGGTCAATCACGCTGTTGTATGTATTTCAAAGGCCGTTCTGAATCAGTTACCTAAAGATAAAGCCAGTTGTTCTTATCTTGAGCAGTTGCCATCCGCTTGTTCATGATTTCACGGCAATCGCGCGTATAGAAAAATTCCGAACATGAACTCAACAAACAAACCCATCAACAGGAAAAAAAACATACTGTTTAAGATAATATATCGGTAAGAACAACTGCCTTTGAAGTGCATAGAACAGTTCATACATATCACAGTATTCGGAGCGCGAAGCTGATTAGCTTGCTACCCAGTAGTATCCAAGCACGTAACCCGATCCTGCAAAGGGCCTTTTGCCTGGCACTACTACCCTAAACACGCATGCACACATCTTATTACCCATGAAGTGCAGCCACGCACAGCTGTGTCACCCTTGTTAGGACTCGTCAGCATGACACAGCCCCAAAACCCTCAACCTCACTACAGATCCGCATACATCAATGGTCTGGTTACTTAACTGCTTTAAACTCTGACCACCACGCTAACACGTGTGGGACCTGGCTTGTGTCGTTTTTCAAAGGGGAAAAGACATGCCACATTTCCAAATGCCGCCGTTTACCGTGACTTTCCATAACTCGGCAAGTCTACGTTAATGATGGTGTAATTTTCAGCCACATTTTCAGCAATCGTGTTTTCAGATTCCCATACATTTGTCTGTATAAACAACGCGAAAATTTATAGACAAATGTATGGAAAAGCGAAAACATGATTGCACGCTTCCCAGCACAGCTACATCCCTCAAATTTTGATCAGTTAATCGTTTACCTGGTATTTTAGAAATTCGAAATTCGATTTTACGGAAATTATTTGGCATCGGATTCCCATACAAACACTGTATTTCGCGCCATGTTTGCACCCCCTTGAATCATAGTTAATAGAGTGGAATGGTTAGGAAACTCAGGGACCTTCTTTGTTATAGGTCTTTGTTAGCTTTTTTCGACCACTACCGTGCACAAAACACAATAGAAATTCCAACATGTTAATCAATCAGCCAATAGAAACGTGTGAGTTCAGTCGTTCAGGGGACGCTAATGAACTATAATCGTGCACAATCTTTTGTCTTACCCCCTTCCAACCTGAATCGCCTTTGTTAGCCCTTTTGAAGTTTGCCGGGTTTCCTAACCATTCCACTCTATTAACTATGCTTGAATATGGTAGAAATTACCTTGAATTGGTCTATTCCGAACTTAGAATACCTCGAAATCATGCACATATCCGTCTTCTGAAATATCGAAAGTAGTCGCTAGTTTTAGTACGTCCTTTTGGAATTGTTTCTGTGTTTGATAACGTAAACAAGATTGACTTTTCGTTGTATTCCTTTTTCGGAATACCCGCGATATACTCGATGAATACTCGGCGAATATTCGGTGAATAATCGGAATATGTCGCCCTCACTCTTTGAATTCTCTTGTGCTGTGGCCTTACCATAATGGTTTGAGTTCTCTTCCGTGTCTTCCGTATCGTCGTCGTACGAATTTCGGTGAATACTCGGCATATGTCCCCCCCCCAAAAAAAAACGCACCCTCACTCTTTCATTTCTGTTGTGCTGTTGCCTTACCATAATGGGTTTGAGTTCTCTTCCATGTCTTCCATATCGTCGTCGAACGACCTTTTAACTCCTCCTTTGATGAAGAAAAAATGAAATCATGAACAAGGGTAGGAGGGCACGATGAAAGAAAAACGTCTGGTCATCAAGAGAAAAACCAAAATAAAACCAGCGCGAATTAGACGAGTCATAGCCGTTTCAGATGGCGAATTATAGGTAATAGATACAGAACGAGTAGTCGTGCTTTATCGGATTTACAGGCGGAAATTTGCTTTTTATTTAACACATTTTTTCTTGACATTTTCACCAAGAGCAAAGCTCATCGAGGGAGATGCTGTCATTATTGACAAGGTACACGAATTCTGTATATGTCGGCCGAGAAAATCGAAGCAAACGTTTATACAAATCAGGACGAATCTGTATTGATATCACGGCAATCCCTTTATGTAGGACGACACGAATTTTTACCAAAAATACAATAGAATACAACACAATACAATTCAATACAACAATAGAACGCAACACAATACAATACAATAGAATACAATTTGGTAGCAATTCGTGTCGTCCTACATGAAGGGATGGCCCACATTGATATCCTTTGTTTTCCTTCATGAATTATTAATGAGTTTGATAATTGTAGTGTACACTACTTACTGGTTATTTCATGGTTTTCTATGGAATACGGGCGAATATTTCACGAGAAATTCGTATTATTTGGTATACAACGAGCCTTTTTAACCATATTATTCTATAAAAACAAATTTACGGGAATATTTCTAACGAAAACTTGCCAAACGACAGACTGCGAATTTTCTCGCCGGAAAACAAAAATTTGGAGTGGCGGACGCGTCTACAGATTAATTATGTATTCAAAATATTGAATTCTTATTGGCTGACAAAGAAAGGGCGCGAAATTTCATTCATTTTGATTGGCCTTGATCTAGCCATAAAATACCGCCCTGTATTTCATTGAAAAACCATGAAATACCGCCCTGTATTGCATAGTAAAGCTGATCTCTGATTGGTTGAAATATAAGATTTATAGGATAATGTTAGTTATAAATTATTCCCTAGCGTTTTCCTCTCTGTGAAGTAATATTAATATAATACATATATGCACATTATTTTCTTATGTCCTTTTCCTCTTTATCAAACTCACTAATAATCCATGAAAGAAAAACAAAGAAAATGAATGTGTAATTGGTGATCTGTAAATGTGATACAGATTCGCCCTGATTTACATATAAACTTCCGGTTCGACTTTTTTCTCGGCCGAAATACGTCGTATCGCCAAAATAACTGAAAAACACGACTCCATACATCTAAACGTTTGATAAGTCTCGCCTTCGGCTCGAGTTTGTAAATCCGATCAACACGGCCACTCATGCTGTATCTATTACATAAAGTCTTATTCTGGTTCTTCAATTTAGCCATACACATTCATTGTTTGTTTGTTTGTTTGTTTACTTGATGCTGGTGGTGGTGAAAGGTGTTAGAGCCTGTTATTTTTTCATGACACGAGTACGTCCATATTTGTCTCATTTTATTAGACTGATCATTCTACTGCATACCGTTTCTGCCGTCCATATTCAGCACCGCTGCTGCTTGTTGCCTTGCCTGGTAATTGGCTAAATAAATTGGCTCGTACTCCTACACAATAATAAAACACAGATTAACAGTCACTCATTTGTTACTGACAGCCCTCTATTATAGGCACCTTGTTATTACGGACAACTTGCTATTACAGTCACCTTAGATGGACACCTTGTTATAATGGACACCTTGCTATAACGAACACCTTGCTATAACGGACAACTTGCTATTAGTCACCTTACATGGACGCCTTGCTATAACGAACACCTTTCTATAATGGACACCTTGCTATAACGGACACCTTGCTATAACGGACACCATGCTATAACGGACACCTTGCTATAACGGAAACCTTTCTATTACAGTCACCTTACATGGACGCCTTGCTATAATGAACACCTTGCTATAACGGACACCGTGCTATAACGGACACCTTGCTATAACGGACACCTTGCTATAACGGGCACCTTGCTATAACGGACACCTTGCTATTACAGTCACCTTACATGGACACCTTGCTCTAACGTACTAACGTGCACCTTGCTCTAACGGACACCTTACTCTAACGGACACCTTGCTCTAACGGACACCTTGCTCTAACGGACACCTTGCCATAACTCAATATTACGGACATCTCAATGGTACGGACACTCTTCTATAATGGATATATTGTTACTATGAAAACCCCTCTCCGGATACTTCGCTATCACAGAGAAAAGATAGAAGGAATCAGACAAGCACTGCCCATCATATCGGAAAAGAAGGCTGCTTCTACGATATTTTGGCCAGATATGTCGAGATTTTCGAGCTTAAAACGAGTAAGCAGAAAAACGTTTGCCAAGGCACTGTGAGATTTGTATGTTTTCTATGGACTGTGTTACATGGTCAAATGTACAGATCCCATGGCTATTATGCACACAAAGCTATGGTGTAGACGATTGTTATCATGTAAGCCTTTATCAATATTATTAAAGGGACACTCAATCGAATTGAACCTTCAAAGTTTCTTTAAAATAAAACTACACAAATAACACCCAAAGATAGAATAGAAATACCATGTGAATGCCCCAATGTGCTTTTCAAACTTTTTCGATAGAGGATGGCAAAGATTACAGTAGATTACAAAAGGTTCTTCTAGAAATTTGATGTCAGTTACAGTGAACCGATTTCAAATTCATGTACAGTAGTAATACATGTGCCATTTGACCATTTTTAAAGGAGAGCAAGGGGGGTATAATGAATATTAATAAGTTAAAAGGGACCAGTATGGGCCTATTAATAAGTTACTGAGTAGAATATTACAGAGGAGTAATGATTATTAATGAGTTACTAGTAGCATAATATTAAAACACCTTCATGATGAACTCGAGCTGAGCATTGAACATGCCCAGGCAAGTCTATTGTGTTGTTGGGAACTAGCCTCCGCACTGAGTGTTTTCCTGGCTGTCACAGAAATCATAATCACTGATAATCTTTGCTTCACTGCTTTATTACACTTAGTTTACTTCTCTTCTCAGCCACGCTCTTTCTGAATCTTCACTCGAACTCTGAATGACAAAACTATATTCTGATCTCTCCCCTTGCACATCTCTGATTTACTTAATCTCTTATGCTCTATTCTAATTGGCTTGCTAACACTTGACACTTCCACTCAGAGATGCGTAGTTTGATCGCTACACATTGTCCATTGTCATTGCTTGATTTCCATCTGCTAAACTAATTATAATGCTCATGACACTTGCTTCCGTTCGTATTCACATTACTCACCGCACTCATTCGTCACTCACTCTCTCTCACACCACTCCCTATGACTTGACAGTTTCCAACAGCATATAATCAATGGCTAAAGTGAACAATCTGCACCGAAAAAAAGTGGTCGGTAAGTGGTCGGTAAGTGGTCGGTAAGTGGTCGGTAAGTGGTCGGTAAGTGGTCGGTAAGTGGTCGGTAAGTGGTCGGTAAACTCTTACCATCAACTGTTGTGCAAAGCCTTCATTAGGATTGATACAAAATCTTCTCTGCTGCACATAAAGAAAGGCTTCCCTGAAAACAAGGAATGAAAGAAAAGAACAGACTCAGCAGAGGCTGATAACACAGACTGAGGTCTTGATAATTTTGCTATCATGTGAAAACTGGATCCAATATTTTTTTATTTTATTATTTCTTAAAAATAGATTGGCAGAGATACCAGCTGAAATTGTTCAAGATGAGCAAATTCAAAGACTTTTCAAGACTACAAACCATGTACAGATAACACCCAGCTATCGTGAATTCACACATACATGTATCTCTCAGCTATCAGAATCTAGATTGTGACTGAAATGGATAATAATGCTATTATCTGTCATTACTAGAATACCTGTATGTCATTCCATAGGTCTCCATGATGTAGGCAATCATCAGTGCAGCACTAGAGAAAAAGAGAAACCTCAGGAATGACATTGAATATGGTAGAATTTGAATAATAAACATGGCAGCTTGGCGATGTTTGTTAATCTTCTGGTGGTGAATTTGTCGTAATACACTCATTTGCTGCACTCACTCATGTATTACAGTGTGACTACTATACTCAGGGCCACTTCGACAATGAGAACTAAACACACTGCAATACAAAAATAAAGCATCCAAAGTACAAAACCTAACACAAGATTTCTTCATTCGAAAGATTTCAACTTCAGAACTAGTCCACCACATTTGCCTTTTACTGGATTGAAATTCGACCAAGTTGAAATGCTAGTGTCTTGTATACAACACTGAACGGCTCAAGTTGGAATGATTTGCTTTTGTTCTGCAATATGATTGGTTCTCATTTTCTAAGTGTCCCAGTTACAGTAGTCGCACAATAATTGAAGGGGTGTGTGCAATAAGGGCGTATTAGTGACTCCTGATCATGTACTAAATTCTCCATTAGAAAACAAATAATTTGAAGGAGAATTTAGAATGTGATCAGGAATCACTTATGCCCTTGTTGCACACAGCCCTTCAATTGTGACTACTCAAAGATAAAAAAACTGTATCTACACATGGGCATGCAAAAATATTTTTTATATATATTCTATTTTACCACTTAGGGCTTCACACTAACAGTTACCCTGTCACCAGTGCAAAGTATTTTTTTTAAGTGGAAAGTAAACATTTTGGTTTGAAAGTACATTTTAAATATATTTTAAAGATTTACTCAGTTTACCTTTCCACCATGGCAACAAGTCTTAAGAGTTAGTGTCGAGCCCTGTCACTCAAAGGTGGACAGAGATCCTCAACAGGTTTTAATTTCCGTCCCTCTATGGAGGTTTCCAAAGGCCTACAATGTGTCATCCTTATCCTCTATAATTGAAGGGCTATGTGCAATCACTTACACCCTTTTTCACACAGCCCTTCAATTTATATTAATGAAACACCACTCTGGGACAAAGACTGGTGAGAACACTACACGTATGTATGCACTCTACCTTCGTGATATTCCTGCATTTCCATGGATAAGAGCTTTACCTGCCAAACACAGCAATTAGTACATGTATTAATTAAATGTAAAATAACTGCATGTACCTCTAAATGAATATTCACAACCACAATTTAAGGATATTGAATACATTGGGTGTGCTTGGTACAAATGACTCCAGTTTCAATCAAACTCATAACATTCCTTTGTCCATGAATATTGCTCACATTGACTAAACCTTCAATATTGTTTCTTGATATTTGTTGGTGGGTCAGCTTTTGGTTTGGTATGGTGTTGTGTAGTGTGGTGTCATGTGGTGCAGTGTTCTGTGGTGTGGTGTGATGTGTTACGATATGGTGCGGTATGGTGTGAAGTGGTGTTCTGTGGTGCAGTGTGATGTGATGTGTTACAATATGGTGTGGTATGATGTGATGTGGTGTTTTGTAGTGCAGTGTGATGTGATGTGTTACAATATGGTGTGGTATGATGTGATGTGGTGTGATGTGTTATGATATGGTGCGGTATGATGTGATGTGGTGTTTTGTGGTGTGGTGTGATGTGTTATGATATGGTGTGGTATGATGTAATGTGGTGTTTTGTGGTGCAGTGTGATGTGATGTGTTACAATATGGTGCGGTATGATGTGATGTGATATGGTGTGGTGTGATGTGGTGTGGTATGATGTGATGTTTTGTCGTGCAGTGTAATGTGATATGTTACAATATGGTGTGGTATGATGTGATGTGGTGTGATGTGATGTGATTTGTTACAATATGGTGTGGTATGTGATGCTGTGTTCTGGGGTGTGGTGTGATGTGATGTGTTATGATATGGTGTGGTATGATGTGATGTGGTGTGGTGTGGTGTGATGTGTTACAATATGGTGTGGTATGATGTGATGTGGTTTTTTGTAGTGCAGTGTGATGTGATGTGTTACAATATGGTGTGGTATGATGTGATGTGGTGTGATGTGATGTGTTATGATGTGATGTGTTATGATATGGTGCGGTATGATGTGATGTGGTGTTTTGTGGTGTGGTGTGATGTGATATGGTGTGGTATGATGTGATGTGGTGTTTTGTGGTGCAGTGTCATGTGATGTGTTACAATATGGTGCGGTATGATGTGATGTGGTATGGTGTGGTGTGATGTGGTGTGGTATGATGTGATGTTTTGTCGTGCAGTGTAATGTGATATGTTACAATATGGTGTGGTATGATGTGATGTGGTGTGATGTGATGTGATTTGTTACAATATGGTGTGGTATGTGATGCTGTGTTCTGGGGTGTGGTGTGATGTGATGTGTTATGATATGGTGTGGTGTGGTATGATGTGATGTGGTGTGGTGTGGTGTGATGTGTTACAATATGGTGTGGTATGATGTGATGTTCTGTGAGGTGGTGTGATGTCAGTGATACAATATGGTGTGGTATGATGTGATGTGGTGTGATGTGATGTGATGTGGTATGGTAGGTATTAGTCAAGTTCCACTAATGATCAGTGATTACTACCTCCTTTGCACAGACATCCATCCACAAATGTTTTAACCTGAGTAGGAGAATAAAATGTAAAGATCATAGCTTAAATAGAGGGTATAACATGGCCATTCAGACAAACAGAATTTACCTTTGAGTGTTTACAGTACATGATAACTCACAAGTGAGCACAGCAAAATAATGATATCTCAAATGTGTGCTTATATAAATATCATAATTATTTCTCCACTGGGGGCAGTGTGATATATTTTTTACGATTTTCTATCAGGTGGTATACACAGGGGCTTCAATTGATAAGTGCATAACACCAAACAGTGAGTTGCTACATCTTCCAGTTAGCTCTGACAGCAGTTAAGTACCAGAGACTGACATTTTGTGTTTGATTCCTGAGTACACCAACATTCATCAGGATGTTAAGCAAGAAGTTCTACTGTAAAAGGAGCTGTTACATACCACAAAAATTAATGTAATAGTAACAAACACTGTATTATAATTCACCAGACAGGGCTAACATATTTACTTTATTTCTACTGTGTTCTGCTACCCCAGTTAAACAATAAAATAGAACTTACACAAAATAATTATCATGATTGAAGGGCTGTGTGCAAAAAGGGTGTTCAAGTTCAAGTTTATTTACACTGTTCAGTTACATATATTAAAAGAAAATAGAAACGTATAGATAAGATAGAGCTAAGATACAATCATGAGAGGTTGAATTATTGTTTAAGTGTGTGCAGTGATTAACGTAGCAAAAGCTTTCGAGTTAATCACTGGCTTTCGAGTTAAGTGACTCTTGATCACATTCTAAATTCTCCTTCAATTTCTTTGTTTTCTAAGGGAGAATTTAGAACGTGATCAAGAATCACTTATGCTCTTTTTGTCCACAGCCCTTCAATATATAAAGCAAATTGTTATATAGCTGTAATATATTTCCAGATATAACACACACACTCATTGGCTGATTTAGGGTCACATGACCTGTACCATGCAAACTGTTACCTGCTAAAACAGATGAATGGCCAACATTTTTGAAAACTACATGTATATGACATCAGAGGGTAACAGTGTACTGCTGCCTGCTAGTGCATGTGATTAGAGCTGTCGGATGACAGAAAGTGGTGTGATGTTGAATGTTTTTGTTACACCAGTAGTCAAACATTTTTGGTTTGCCTTTTTTCCTCAACAATATGGATCATAATTCTTAGGCGTAAATTTTCACTTCAAGTAATTAAAAACCTACAGGAAGTAATTTTGTTCTACCTACACTGTAGGTAATTTTATTTTTACCTACATGTACATGTACATGTAGGTAATATTTTCTACCTACTATAGGTAATTTTTAGATTTACCTAGGAAATCTTTTTTTATTCACACTATTTTTTTTTTCTTTTTATTTCTTAGAAAACAAAGAAATTAAAGGAGAATTTTGAATGTGATCAGGAGTCACTTATGCCCTTGTTGCACACAGCCCTTCAATTGTAGTTACCGTGCCGACCGACCATCCACCAGTGTTTGCCAGAATGTTTTTTACTTGACTGTATTTTATGTTCAATGGGGTACTGGGTTTGTGTTATCAATTTCGGCACAGTTTTAGTGGAATTCCAGGCTATTATACAGTTTTACTGCACATTTGAAAATTCGGACTAGATTGTGGGCTTGATAATGTGGATTAGATTGTGGATGAGATTATATAGCTCATAATTATTATAATTATATAGGTATATTCAAATGCACTTCACAAAGTTATTGTTGTGATACAGACTGCTATTGTGGTGCAGTGTGCTGCCGTGCAGTTTACAATCATGAATAATTGTTAATACCTCAGAATACCAGGCTGTTGTGCCGTGAGACTGTCTCATAATTCTCTACTCTTTCCCGAAATAACACAATAGGTTATGTTATGTCCTCCTTGTATAGATTAGAAGAGGAAGGAGACAAGGCCAATGGCTTAATTATACGTCCCTGCCGAAGGACGTGGTCAGGATTAATTCAAACCCCGGACCTCCGGCACTCTAGACCATGCTCTACCAACTGAGCTAACCAGTGAGGTGATGGGGAACTGGGTACTAGTAGCATCATCATATAGAGCAGAGCAGGTTTCAATTGGCTGAAGTAAAGCCAAAACAATTACAACGAAACAATCACAAGCTAAAGTGAATACCGATTAGTTTCACTGGCATGAGATTAAGCAACCAATCAGGAGGAAAAGTAAATGCAATCATGGATTGATGGCATGACAGACGAAAACTAAAACCAAAGCCAGATTGGTCTTACTCTGGAATTTGATTCGCTGACTGATTACAAAACATTTTCACAGCCAATAGAAAAGCTATTAAGTAAACGAAAAACCAAAGCAATCACCGAAAATTTTCGACACTCAATTGAAATTTGCTCTAAATGAGTATGGTGCTTCACATCAATCTCCTCTTATATGGCACAGTGGTTAAGGCTCTGAACAACAGATCAAATGGTTGCTGGTTCAAGTACCAGCAAGGACAGTGAAGGAATTAGTATTTTATTATATGGATACAATGTACTGTAAGAAGACAGGGAGAGGGGTAGGAGAAGGAAATGATCAGGGGGTAGGAAAACAGAGGAGCATGGCAAAATTATTTTTAGTACACAATAATTACCTAGGTAATTTTAAAAATAACCTGAAATGGAAATTTACCTGCAACATACAATGTAAACTATATAACAAAATATTAATCACTTAATGACTGGACACTTGGGAAACCAATAAGTTTCCCTCAAATATCAATTGTCTTGGGATCGAAACATCACTGAGAACTTGGGAAACAAAACTCAGTTTCCCTTGGGGTCAGTCATTAAGTGTTTAATGTAATAAAGTGGTTAACACAAAAATAATGTTACATTAATATATGTAAAATGTTATGTGTACACTTGTACACATAACATCTAGTTGATATATATTGCAGAACACAGAAGAAATCAAGCGAATACATGTTGGTCATAAATGATAAATTATAATATTAAATTGCTATGATTTAAATTAAAACAAGCCATTTGCTTACCTGGGGAAAATGTTTGATTATGTTTTCTGTGGGTGTGTCTGCTACATCTAGAATAAGATAGCTATTAAAAAGGAAACAAAAACTAATGTTCAGTGACTTGGCATGTTCTTGGAAAGAGGCTTGGCGCATACACTTTGGAGATTTATAAAGTCTTTCAAATCTGGGAGCAGGAAATTATTTATAACTCCTAATTTTAACATGACATTCAAATAGAGCGGTTGTATTTACATTTCCTCGTGATTGGTTCAAGTAAAACAAAGCATGAATTACTTCAGTTCGTGATTTGCTGATTGCGTTTTTACTTGCTGCCGTGTTTGGCTCTGTAATGACTTTGGTTTTGATTTCACAACACTCAAAAACTGCTCTAATTATCAGTGATCTTTGCCTTCACCGATAACTTACATGTGGCCTGACACCAAGAAAAGATTTTTTTTAGAATCATTGATAGCGAAACCTGGGTCAATTTGACCTCTGAGGTTGAATTGACCAGGGTCAATTTGACCTACAGTACCGCCTGGAACTATGATCAATGACCGTGGTCTGCTCGCACCTTCCTTGCGATCTGCTCGCACCTTGCTCGCGATCTGAACGCACCGTGCTCGCGATCTGCTCGCACCTTGCTTGCACCTGTGAGCACCTTGCTCACCTTGCTCGCACCTTGCACCTTGCTGTAGACTGCGACTGATGATCGCGATCATCCAGTGATCGCAGTCAGATTGTGAGCAAGGTGCGAGCAGATCGCGAGCAAGGTGAGAGCAGATCGCGAGCAAGGTGCGAGCAGATCGCGAGCAAGGTACGAGCAGATAACGAGCAAGGTGCGAGCAGATCGCGAGCAAGGTGCGAGCAGATCGCGGTCAGTACACACAATTTGATTGCGACTCGATCGCGATCAAATGTACCTATAGTTCCAGGCGGTACTGTAGGTTGGTTTGACCGGGTCAAATATGACCAATGGTCAAATTGAACTAGTTTGTTTTGACTCATGGTCAAATTGAACTGAATGGTCAATTTCAACTGCAACATGTATATCCTCTATTTCATAAATGGATCAGTTTTCCTATTCATCAGTCTCATTTTAATTTCCTGTAGGCCATCATAACATCATTGAATTGCCCCTAGAGCCTATTTTGTATGAGTGGGTCAGAAATACAGCAAGTCTGTAGCATCACCCTAAGCGTACTGTAACTATATCGAAGACAAATACGATAAAGAAGCTGTAATGTCATAAAGGAAGTCATTCGCCATTTCAATGTCATTGCAGTCATAACTTGCCCACTCATACAAAATTCTCTCTTTCACAGAAAACAATTTATATATACCGGTATAAAAAAATTATAGTGTATACATACAATATGTAGCTACATGTATGTAAACAATAACCTACATAATGTGTTGAAATATAGTGATGGTCACAGGGGGGGGGGAGAGACTTTCATATGACATTGATGCTGAGATCATACTCACCTGAAATCATTCAGAAAGTTTGCTCTCACAAAATTGGCTTCGATACTCTGTCTGATGCATACAATATGTGATATGCCATGCTTCTTTAAGTTTTCAAACTAAGAGGATATAAAAAAGAATCATCATAGAGTCAATGTTGGCATATATCAAATCAAATCACATGAAATCACTAGCTTTTTTTGTTTGATACATACATGTACTGTACATGTACAATGTTGATACACGATTTACAGGGGTTTCAAAATAGCCCAGCACCTGCTGAAAGTGCTTCTAACCCTTCTTGCATTTTTTATACCTATATGAACCTTTGAAATGTTTTGAGTACTTCTACAAAGATATTTTTGGTTTACAGAGAATACTCTGTTTGAATTATGGTGCAAAATTGACCTTTCCTGGCCCATGACCACGTAAGATTAAGCCTGGGTCGATTCCCAGGTAGACGTCATCTCATATGCATTATCCTCCATCTCGAAGGCTTAGAAACACTTGAAGCTCTGGCATCTGCTTGGTCTGAAGCACACCACAGCAAAAAAGTTGTACTCTACTGGCCAAAAGAATGAAGGCTCTGGTTTCAAATACAAGTTTCCGAGGTCTTAAACTTTTTTAGTAGATAAATACATGTATCTTATAACTTAGTAAACTCACAGTAACCTCAGCTTTGGACATGAATAGTTGGAACACGTCCCCCGCACCCCCTCATTTCAATGTTGGATAAACTTTTGTACTGGTTTGGTCACTTTTTTTTCCCAACAATGAATGGGGTGTGGAAGGGGGGAGAGAGGAACTGCAGGGTTACACGCTGCTACTGGTCCATAACAATTAAAGGATTAGTGTTGCAAGAGTCATGTCCAAAGCTGTCTGAGAATAGGCATTCATTAATGTCACGTGACGTTTACAATGTTTAATCAAACCAGTGAACTACTGTTGTGGGACTTTATAGGACTGGTTGTAACCATTATATTCACGGGAAAAACTCATTAGAAAATAGTAAGCGTCATTTCACAATCGACTAGAAATATTATTCATGAGATGGGTGGGGTGGGTGATTTTTTTCTTTTGAAACCCCCCACCCCCCCCCCCCCCCCCCCCCAAAAAAAAACAACGACTGAAGGGCTGTGCAACAAGGTCGTAAGTGACTACTAATCGTGAACATTATAAATTCTCCTTGACATTCTTTGTTTGTTTGGGAGAATTTGGACCTTGATCACAAGTCACTTAATATACAGTTATTTGTTACTAATTGTTGGGGTCTGTACAAGAACAGCATAAGTGACTACTGATCACATTCTAAATTCTCCTTGATGTTCTTTGTTTTCTAAGGGAGAATTTAGAACTTGATCACAAGTCACAAGTTTATACATTTATTTGTTACTAACTGAAGGGGTCTGTGCAAGAACAGCATATTAAGTAACTACTGACCACATTCTAAATCTTTGTTTTCCAGGGGAGAAGTTAATAATAACTTGATCAACAAAAATAATCCATTGTTCTGTGGCAATGAGCGAGCCTTCCCCACATACAATTTTGCTTGAATATGCTTTAAGTGCTTTAAATTAGGAGGTACATGTATCTACAGTCCAAACTACATCTTGAAAATAAAGTATTTTTATGCTATTGACTCTTTTTTCTGTGAAAATGCAGAGAAGCCACCATCCAGCCAATCGCAAAAAGAGAAAACAAAGGATTTTTCAATCGCAAATTTGAGAACTTTCCCCACACACGATATTCCTCGAAATTAAACCATAGTTTATAGTTTGATCAAAAATAAATTTAAACCACAAAAAAATATTGAATGAAAATGCATTATTTCGATGGGTTTCTACTGAATTTATAAGTATCAACCAATGAAATTACGAGAAAGAATAATAGAAAATTAACACTTTTAACATTCCTTGCCTTGGACACTACAGTTCTTATCTGGACCATTGTAAACTTAATACAAAAGGTATAATGACAGTTATTTGTTACTAATTGTAAGAGTCTGTACAAGAAATCTAAATTCTTTTTGATGTTCTTTGTTTACTAAGGACGAATTTAGAACTTGATCAAAAGTTGTTATATAATTCACATATGCAAATAAGCACCTTGCTCTTCATCACTGATGAGTAGGGTCCAAGAAAAATACCAGGTACAATCTCCTGAAATCACAAACAATTAAAACAAAGATAGATAATCAATAAGGGAAGGTATGTTTTTTTATCAGGGGGTGGGCTGGGGCTTGAGAGAGGAGGGTCATGAAAAATATATTGAACATTTGTGGAGGGACAAGCTTTACTTTGTTCTAACAGGGGGAGGGTGAAAGGTTTTTTCATTCCCATTATTTTATTGAATGTGTTTCAGTTCTGCTATCAATATAAACTGTTTTGTTTGCATATTTACATTTGCTCATTAAAGATTTGTGGTAAGGCAGATGAGAAGTGTTACTGTTCTACATGTATAGCCATACATACACGTATCCTGGGCTAGGCATCACTAATTCCGAAGTCACTGATAAATCCAAAGAGTCACACAGCATTTTCCACTACCCACATGAACTACCAAATCTCAAGATACATCCCAACTGTATGTGATATATGCTGATCAATGGCCATTTTCACAGATGTCGGACTACTCTAGTAAGGGTATCATGAAAAATGCTCCAAAAATCGTTTTTTCGTCAGATTATAAAAGGGAGGGTCATACATTTTCTTGTAGCTTTAAGTGAGGGGTCATGAAAATGGTTTGCACAGGGAAGAGGAGGGCCACCGAAAATGTTAAGATATTTAGTACAGATCCCCCAGCCCCCACTCCCCCCCCCCCCCTGATAAAAAAATGTACCTTGCCCAACTGTATGCCATATTAGTTCCCAACACAGCCCTCATATTTGGTTTAGTGAGAAGCTAAAACTGATAGCAACATACTGCCCAGCCTCATAAACAATGTTAAATTTAGAGATTTCAAAAAATGATAATAATCCAGTTCCAAGATCATGTGCACACATTATGATAAGATAATTGTGCTTGGTCTAAAGGTTGCTTTAACTATTGTTCTCAAGTTCTTTTGTTTTTCAGATTTCGTGGTATCAGATTGGCTGAGGGCAAAACAAAAGTGCTATTAATATAAAAAAAGACTAGCAGGAATTTCAAATTCCCATAAGACAGTACATGTAATACAACACTGAAAAAAGATTGGCATGGGAGCGAATCAGAGACATGTGGCTACATTGTATCTCTTTTAAACTGTCCTTTCTGTATAACAAAGGGCTTAATTGAACAACAAATTTGGGGAAATTGAATTTGTCCAATGGATAAAGAGCACACATTTGTCAATTAAACCATATCGAAATAAACTTCTCAACTGAGATGTGGTCTACACTGTACATGTATTAACACAGCCATTTGTGTGTTTAAACTGACTAGAACAACAAACGGTTTGGAATAACTTTCTTGAGAAGTGGTACGTTAACAAAAAAACAGCCATGGTTTGTTTAAACTGACTAGAACAACAAATTCAGACTCTAGAACTTTATAAAACTTGTTCAAAATTTACTGATTATGCCTTGTGTGTTGATCGATAGTGACACAAACCTGAGTACGTTTAACTAAATTAAATGTTTAAACTAAAACTGAGGAGACAGATCATGTAAGACAAGTGTTTTAAAACAACTAAATATAAACAGTGTAAAATGTGTGAAATGTTTTACTCATTCAGTCAGTTTCTCCCAGGCGAAGCTCATTATGTGCTCAAATGGAAATGTCTGTCAAATTTAAAGCCCTATTCATCTAGACCCTCTTTTTTCAGTTCAGTTCAGATTTATTTTGCACATGTTCAAAAAGAAAAATATTACAGTTTATGAGTATTAGAAAGGGAATATGAGAAGTAAGTATAAGTGAGAAAAATATAATAAATCAATCGTGCGCAGTGGTCAAAGTAGCATTAGGGCTTTCGAGTTGACCACTGCCTGCGATGTTAATATTTGAACGTAAGGATTATTCAATGATACGTGAACCGGAACTTAACACAATAATAATAATGAAAATAAAGCCCATGTCTGTTAATCTAATAGTAGTTTAATTATGCTTGAGAAAGGAGAAGCGATTGTTTGTATTGTTTTGAAAATGCATCAATTATAGGACGATTTTGACTGTTTTATATTATAATCGATTGACTCCCAAATTGAAGACGAAATAAATCTAAATGTATGGATTCCATAGTTGGTTCGAGCTTTTTGTCTGCTAAAAAAATTTGGGGGACTAGGAGTGACTCAAATTCATGACTTTTTGAATACATTAACTAACCCAGTGATCACATGACCTTAATGAAAACAAAAGAAACTGAAAACAATAGTTAAAGACACATTTAGACTGAGAGCAAAATCATCATTAAGTTGTACAAATCCTTTGTTTATTTGGCAGGCAGGTAGATGTTAGACAATTGGTGACCCGCCAGTTGAAACAAAAGATTTGTACAACAGCAAGTAACCTTGAAACTGGGGTGTACATTCAACTTCAATTTTGGAGATGTTAAGATGAAACTTGTGTTAGTTGCTAATTTTAGTACACTCTTTCCTAAACCCCATACAAAATTCTAATAAGCCCTATTAGTATTCTGTATCAAATGATACAGAGTACTAACTATAAGCCAACTAGAATCCTATATGAAATGATACAGGATACTAACATGCTAGCGTTAGTATGAGGAGGTCTCACGACCAATCACTGACTTCCTCTATCCTGTGCCAGGTGAAATGACAAAGTACATCTGCTCCATTATTTTGTACACATGCACCATCTCTTCCATGTGGGACCTAGGTATCTTTCTGCATGCTACGCTCTGTTCTCTTATTGCATACACACTGTCTCTGTGATGTGGGACATGTTTTTGTGAGAAACTAATTCATCCCACTTTGATAGCAAGGTGGGAGAAATCAAAGTTTAAAATTTTATGTAGTGCATATCATTAAGTACATTACAACATTTGTGGCAATGTTGTATTGGATATACAGCGAAGCAGCTCGCCATTGTATATCCGATACAACACCGCCTGCAATCATATTGTAAATAGTACATACAATGTATGTAATACCTGCATTTCTCTTCTTTTGGAATATGTCCAGTCCTGTAAAGGAAACAGAAAGATTGCATTAATATAAAGCATGTTTGTTTACTGTGCATTGTTTCTTAGAATTTCCTAGCATACTAATGTAAAGTTTATTAGTCTATTACATAATTATGTACTTTAATGCTTGAAACATTATCAATGTTGGGCTCAATTTCCACAGCTGTTGTCTGTACCTTGCAGGTGAAAAGTATACCTGTAGCAACTACATTGTAATTAAAACACCCAACTGCCACCACAGTCCGCAGTCCAGAAGTTCATAAGTCCAGTAAAGTCTGAATTATAATTAGTGTAAGCGTGACGGCAGACCCTGTTGGCAATGATTCCATTAAAGGAGAACTGAACCCTAAATCAATCCAACGACTATACAAACTTGTATCCAAGACAAATAAGTTCTGCTATTCTATTTCTTTGTGGTACGTGCACGTCTAAAAAGAGGAAATACGTTTTTGATGGTCGAAAAATAGCTGATTCTCTGCTGATAAAGCTAGTTTGTGTGGCGGTTCAATTCTGTGCTTTTCCCCCTGTATCGTACGTCATACATACCAAGGAAAAAAAACACAACTCCAGCACAAAGAATGCACAATAGTGCGCAATTATGAGATGTTAGTCCATCTATTCAATACAGAGAACACCATGACAAAACTAATTTATTCCCTGTATCGTGTACATACATGTAGCAGAGGTTGGGAGGAAGATTTGCAGATTTCCTTTGCCGCAAAACACAGTCAAATTAATTTTGGTATACAAGTAGATAGATAGATAGATAACTTTATTAAAGTGTCAAGATTAATAGCAGTTGCCCACTAAGTAGGGACACTAACAAAAATAAATAAATAAATAAATAAATAAAATAAACATAATACAAAATAAAATCATGACTAATACTAAACATATCTAAAAAACATTAAAAAAACTATCTAAGTGACAAACTATCTAAGTGTCAAACTATCTAAGTGACAAACATTATACACTTAAAAATATGTACAGTAAGTTGCTTAAGTTTATATAAAATATGTACCTAAGATGCACATAAGATGCAGTTTTTACAACCGTTGCTTGTAAAACTTTCTAAGTTTAGCTTTCTGATTGCCTTTTTAAAGGCTTCAATTGATGGCGCGTACAAGTCTTTCCATGTTTAAGATCTACTCAGAGCTAAAGTTATTTTAGACTTCAGTTCTCCTTTAACTATTTGGAGTGGCTTTTATAGTCAACAGACAAAAAAATATCGTACATATATTTGTTAAACACTTTAAGATTATGTAATGTAAAAAAAAAAAAAATACAATGTGTAAATACACTGTTTACTATTTCTAAACATACGCTAGCTGTATTTACCACTGTATTTTCTCAGTTTCTGTTTTTCTCTCTCATCTCTTTCTATCATTAGCTTTCAGACCTCATGCTCAGCAAAACTAAAACTAGTAGTAGTAAAAGTGAAACCTCCGTGAAACCAATAATTTCCACATGTCGTTCGCAAAAGGTGAAGAGCTACTGTACATGTAGTTATAATCATTGACATTGTTCATTAATCATATATATATTTAATTCTAATCCAGTAAGTGACGAGTAAAGCCTTTGCTCTATCGAAACAATTCCACAGTGACCCTACAGGTAATCAATAAGCTCAACAAACGGCATAAACCGAGCATAAAATATATTTAAAGTACAAGTCCGCAAAGCCAGGGGGCGGCAATTATTAATCCTCACCACAAAATCATCTTTGTTCGGGATTTCCGGGAACTCGCATCGAGGAAACGAACTTGACGCGGATTGCATCTATGATTCCAAATACTCCTTCAGAATACTTCCCGTGAATATGGTAAATAAATTAAGCTATTCTTCAGCAGTCGTGATGTAAAAATTTCCAAGCTTTTCAACACACCGCCATTTTGTTGATATTTTGAAGAGAATGTACCTATGCTATGGTCACCAATCGACATAAAAGTGTTGATACATTGGTGATAGGGGCATATTTTATAACAAACTAATTTCGATCGCCTCGTTTTGGTGTCAACAAGATGGCGGACGAACCAGCAAGAACGTACACGGACGAACAACTTCACTCAGATGCAGTGTCCAAGAAAGACATCATCAAGTTTCTACACGAAAATGCCAACTTTGAGGTACGTACAGTCTGGACCACAGTCTGTTTTCTTATTTCGGTTTGCATTACGATGAAAAACAAACCGTCACCAGACGCGACGCTTGACTGCGCAGTCGAGCACGTTTCTTTTTGAATTTTGGGATAAGTTTATAATTATATTAGTTTTTTTAACATGATCTGTTATTGTTAAGCAGGATTTTTAGTTTTTGCTTTAAAGGGAAACAATGTCTTTAGCGCTTGTGTGCTGTGATTGCAATATCGGAGAAATCGGTGCTGGCTGCTATTGAAAATTATAACCTGTTCACGCGCCACGTGCGAGAAAGAACAGTTGTATTTGTAGTGTTCCACGGCCATGCCAATCGATAAAAATCGAACATCCAAAACCAATCGAATTAATCGATAAAAATCATTATATTGATATCGATAATATTTATTATTATTTCGTTCATTCTTGGGAGCAAATATTGATCAAATTTATTATTTCTTTCATTCTTGTACATGCACTTGTATTTTACCTAAAGCTTAATTAATGCACTTGCACTGTACATTCGCTGTGATGGTTTTTACCTTTGCAAATTACTATATATAAATAAATAAATAATCGATGAAAATCAAGTCACAATGCAAGTGTCCTTAATAGTATCGATTATTTTCGATTACTATCGATTTATATATATCATCGACTAATGTACATGTATTGGTATATCAACAAGAGGTGATGGTTTCTTGAAAATAGACTATTATCGATTGTTGACATCATCCAGTAACATAGTGGGGATTTACATATGCACTTGAATTTACATTCTGTTTTGTTTCATCATTGGCATACCGCATACCGCATGACACTACTGTCCGGTTCACAATGGATAATTCCCAAGATATTACTTTTGAAGTATTGGTCAAGGGATATGTGACCACACACGGGAAAACGTACCTTAACGAAAATACGTTCGAACGGCAAAATAAAAGGGCAACAAACGGCCAACAAACGCTTAAAAAAAAAAACGTTCGAACGGTTTCTCATTGAAGCGTTCGAACGGTCAGTAAAAAAAATCGAACGAGCATTCTAAATTTTAGAACGATTTCCTGCGGGTGTTCGAACAGCTTGGTGTAAGCATTCAAACGGCCTGATTTAAAACTCAAATGGATTGCCATTAACGTTCGAACGGATTGCCCTGAACGTTGGAACGGATTGCACTGAATGTTCAAACGGATTGCCCTGAACGTTGGAACGGATTGCCCTGAACGTTCAAACGACTTGCCCTAAACATTCGAACAATTCAACGTAAGCATTCACATTTATAGTGTAATGTTTACACACTCTAAATTGAGCATTCGACGTCTGTGCGAAAATGCGTTCGAATGGCCAAATAAACGGGCAATGAACAATTAACATCACAAAGTGGTGGTTCATGCGATTTCACGCTAACTTAACAGACAAAAATTAAAACTGAATATCGAAAACTGGGGACTCAAACCATTTTTCGCACCAGGTGGAACTGTTCAGATACGTAAATGAAGTACCGTATTCACTCACGGATAAGCCGCACTCGCGGATAAGCCGCACCCCGAGTTTAGAAGCTTGATTCAGGGAAAAACGTTTTTTTTTGGAAGAATATCAAACATACATGTACATTTTATAAACCTTCATCAGTTTCAGTCAGACTTTCAAACTGGAGAAACTCCAAAGTTTACCTGTAATTTCAGCTCTGAAATAGTATAAACTTCATGTTTACATACTTAGATATATGATTTATCTTTCCATAGTGTTTGTTTACTGGGATCTGTTCATTCAGGTCACCTTTTAGATCAAATTTTACATGTCAACGAAGCCAACAACGTGCTCACATTCATCCGTAGCTTAGTAACCAGGCACCTGTTGGAACAGAGAGAACTGGACACTAGAAGTTTTGTTTCGCTGAACGAAGTCAAAACAACATGGAGTAGTTTGCTTTTTCATCAGCTGTCTGTTGCTATCATGCCAAAAAGAATATCCGGAAGCCATCTATTGGAGAAACACTTGTTACTCAAAGAGAGGTGGAAGATCTGTTTGAATGACAAATATGTTGTTAAAGTGCAAAGCTGCAAAGGATCATTGTGCCATTTAGCGTGGTATTTATCACTTGTGGAGGAACAAATATTCACAACATAAACGGATCTGTTTGGAGCCACCAAACTTGCAAAAGCAATGGCCAGTGCTTACTTTCTTTTGGTTTGGGCTAGTATTTATTATTATAGCTTACTATTTCTTTTAAATGTTAATTTATGGAAATTTCCGGACCTTTTGTTCGGTAGATGTTCTCGCAGATAAGCCGCACCCCCGATTTTAAACGACGATTTCGGGTAAAAAGGTGCTGCTTATCCGTGAGTGAATATGGTAAGCACTTTCAAAACGTTTGATTCTGTAAGCATCTCGATTTCTAAAAGAAAATTATATCTGTAGAGAATATTTGGTACGATCTCAAAGCAAAACAAACACTGTGGAGTCATTGATTATTCAAATCAGTTCGCGGAAAATGTCACACTTCTGTGTCACGGAATTCAAGACTCAGACCTCATTACCTTTGAAAACGGATTCACATTAAATAAAATTAAAGAACTCCAGAATGTTCTGTTTATAGTAGACGTTATCATTTGCCAGCAAAACTTTATGGTGATTTAAACTACAATGCAATAAAATCACAATTCCCGCGAAGTTTGCTGCACTCTTGTTGTGTGAAAAATTAGATAATCAGTCTCCACGGCTCATTAAGCACATGTCAACAGAGAATCTTTGTATCTCCAAAAAGCTGGCTTCTTCAATTGAAAACATACACAATTACTTCAACAAAAATTCTGAAGGATTGACAGATCTGAGTTGAAACTACATTTGTACAGAAGCTAAAGCTTATTAGATGAACTAAAAACACCAAACCAGCATTGGGACGGTATTTTGTAATGCAATCCTGTCTTTTGGTGACAGAATGCACGAATGTCAAGATTATCCGTTAGAACGTTTTTAGTTTTTAGTCCTTCGTGAAAGCTCCAGAGGCTTCGATTGAGTAACGGATTGAGTGCATCGTTCGAACGGATTGCTTGTAGCATTCGAACAAATTCTTTGTGGCGTTCGAACAGATTGCTTGTGCCGTTCAAACGGATTGCTTGTGGCATTCGAACGGATTGCTTGTAGCGTTTGAATGGCCAAGTGATATGTTCGAACGGATTGAGTGGATCATTTAAACGATTTTCACCAAACGTTTAAACAGGCTAGGAAAAAAATACAAACGGTTTTGTATAACGTTCAAACGATTTATAAAATCGTTTAAACGGTTTCTCAAAACGTTTGAACGGACACCGAACAGTCTCTGAACAACTTTTTAGGCTGTTTGTTTTTCACACGAAGGTACGTTTTCCTGTGTGTGGTCACATATCATAAATGCGATTTTGATGCAGCGATTGGGGAGATGTTCACTATATCTAAGAAGATTGGAAGATATGGCGAAGCCCTGAAAATCATCAACAAGTGCAGACAACTCGACCACTTGCCTGGACAAAAAGTGATTTGGTTATTCCCCAATAGACTGTCTTGTATATTTATTTGTCTTGCATTTGGGTATTCTCAACGAAAACATGAATTCATGAAAATCAAATTCTCAATGAAAATCGATAGTAATCAATTGGTCACAAAGTTCTATGATATCGATTTTCATCGATTTCCAATATTAATCAATTGATTAATATTGATTACTATCGATAGAGCGGATTTCAATTGAGTGTCGGAAGTGTTTTGGTTTTGCGTTTACTGAGCTCTCCTATTGGCTGAGAAAGTAAACCAACCAATCCGAATCCAAAGTAAAACCCAATGCAAATTGGTTTTGGTTTTGCTTTGGTTTGTCATTGGCTCACAGGGAAGCCATTTATGAGTTACTTGTGATTACTCACTCCTATGATTGGCTGGCTGTGAAAGTTCATGTAATATTCTAGTGCATGCCTTTGTTACAGCAAAACTCAATAATTGTAACTCACTGTTATATGGTCTGCCCAAATACTTATTGCAGCACTAGTTGAGTTAGTCAAAATCCGAATAAAGATTACACTCAGGTTGGTCGAATTGACCGAGTGAGCCGGAAAAGGTAACTTGATCTTTGACGGGCAAGGATCGAAATTTCGAAGGTTCGAAATTTCGAAGGATCGACATTTCGAAGAAGCGAAGTTTCGTGCGAATATTCGCAGAGTATCAAACGAAATTTCGCACGATATTTCGTAGAGTGCAGCGAATTTTCTTGCCAACGTGTCGCAGAGCACTGCGAAATGTCGCACAGATTCAACAAAGGGCTTAACGAATTTTCGTCGAAATATCGCCGAAATTTCGGATCGTGAAAATTTTCGTTCATTTTCGCCGTAAAGCCCCGAAAAGCCCCGAAATTCACCGAAAGGTGTTTGCAAGACTTTTGCACAATACTGTAGAACACGAATAAGCACGAGCAACTTCACGTAAGCTAGGATACCTAGGATACTGACCGGTAGCCCCAAAATACTAGGATCCAAATACTAGTATGATCTGAAATATAACTCACACGAGTCAGAACAGGAATAAACATGAGTGCACCAGCGCTTCATGATTTAATTAATACAAAATCATCATAATAATAAAATAATAAAAATTGTGTTATCGGCTTAGTTGTTTCGGGTTATCTGTTGTATCAGTGTGTGCCGTCTTTGTATTTTCGGGTTACCTGTGTTGTCCTATTGTTATTAATACGGTACGGTGACCGACGGTGACCGGTACGGTTCTATACTTTATGTGTTTTCGGACTATCTACAATCTAGATTTATCAGCGGAGAATCGAACAGGAAAACTAATTTTCTCTTCAAAGATGCGCAACACAGAAAAAATAAATAACAAAACTTAATTACGTCCTTTGTATGCATCTTTGTATCGACGATGGGTTGATTTTAGTTTTAGTGTTCAGTTCCCGTTTAACTCGGACCTTTTTTTTTTTCAAATCAACTTTGACATTGTTCGAAAGCTGAATCATTGTTTTTATAATCTATTCGTCCCGACGAATGTGAACTAACGAGAAAATGTGTGAATGCAAGCCAAGACTGACTTCCGACTCTAGTTACCTTGCGTGACCTGGCAAATTAATAGGTTTTCTATTAGGCTTTCACTATGCGAGAAAATGACGTTTCACCACAGTCTCGTTCCAGTCTATGGCGGTGCGATTTAGTAAATAGCTTTTAGACCAACTTACTATAAATGCTCTTGAATGTATCAGTTGTAAAAAGCTTAATTACCGGCAGAATTGTTCTTCTTACATGATTATCAATCTCAATGAGGGTTTCTTCAGTTTTCCCCATATTAACAGACATGTATATTAAGGTCTCTCAATACCTATATACGAGCGAATGGTTACAGTGAGAAATTACATGTAACTGCGATAGGCATAAAACACTAGGGAACATTAAAATGTACAATATGTATACACATACATACAATATGTAACATTATGGAAACATAGTATGAACTACAAATAAATACAAACGCCAACCCACTGAAGCACGGGTACGCAAAGATGAGTATGTATCTATGTATCTATGTATCAAACAGGGGTGCTTGTGATGGTGTAAATACATGTACAGTTATATTATCTCTAATCTAGCATACTACAAATACTAATTGACTGCAAATACAAACACAAACATCGACCCAGACAGCTACAGACACAGAAACACACACATGTACCCTCGCAGCTGTACATGTGTGAGAGTTCCCCGTACGTCCGGAGCAATGTCCGGGTCTGTATTTATGTGAGCTCAAGCAGACACGGAATACAAGCTAATAAAATATTAAATATTTCTTAAAATGAGGAGTACATTGAACGAACAGATAATGCATCGAAGTCCATATCATGGAGAGTGTTCACTAATTAAGTGTATTTGTTTTTCTACAATTATTTAAGAGGCTTGGTTATTATGTGATCCATAGTAATGGTACTAATTACTCGGGCTGCCTGTGGCAGCACCGAGTCTTAAAATGCAAGTCGTTATTTATTACTATTATTTTTATTTTTTTATTATTCCGTGTAGCAAGCGTTCAGCGCATGCGTTAAAGGTCAAATTCACACCAATCAGATCGCACTGTGCTGGTCACGCAACAATCGCCAGGTAAATTTATTTACATAATTTAATACAGTAAAGCAAGATGGCGGAATCCGCGAGCAACTTTCTCTGTAACTTGGAGTCTCATCTCTCAAATGTAAGCCAGTTTAATGTTTTATTTAACTTCACTCATGCTAAAGCCTTCCAACAGGCTCAGGATATTGCAACTGGCGCTATTGTCGGAGCCGAAGGACCGCGTTTTTTACTTTGATGGCCAGTGCTTTTATATACGACACGTACGACGACCTGAAGCAAAGGGGCCAGGATCCGGAAAGCTAAAATTCGAAGAAATTGATATTGGAATCTATAAGCCATGGCTCGCTGTGCTGCATTTAAAACATCCGAGAAGAACATCTTATTTTGGGTGAAGGCACTTCAAGACCAATATTATGAGTCTCTTAAAAACTGTCAGAGATTTAAATTTACCGTAAGTTGGATGAGAGAGTATTGAGATCAAGTTATTTCGTTCCAGCGAGGATATTGACCTAGTGGAAACGGTACAAGCTGTCGAAGGATTTTACTTATAATCATCCACAACAGGAATAGTTATGTGCCAAGGCATGGGAAAAGATCGAGTTTCCCAGATTACAGATGAAAGTAGAGAACTTAACGAATGAAGAAACAGAGGTCACGTGCGACATGCTTGAGAAAATGAACATGTTCAACACTTTATGTTATACTAAGAAAACAAAACAAATTACAGAGCCTGCAAGTTCACAAGTCAATGAAAAACCCCAAGAGCCTGTAGTTTTGGATCAACATATCCTTGAAACTCCAAAAGCAACATACACATGAGTCAAATTCAAACCGGAAGAGACGGAATTCTTTAGATTCTTCACGACAACCCGATCCCTATTCATCAGAATACATTTTCTGTGCTAAATGACGAGAGTTTATAATTACCTGACCGACAACCCACTACTAAAGAAAGGGACCATGAAGTACGGTAGTACGGTTAATTCTCGGGTTCAAAACAATGAATATATGCCTGCTCAAATGCAGTGTGTTAAACTGTTTAAATTAAAAGGTCAACATACGAGAAAAACAAAAATATTAAATTACATATTTACTAGGGGAGCAGAGAAATTTTATGAAAGTCACCGCGCTACCGGCCACTCCAAAAGACTGCTAAATTCAGCTAATAATTCTTCCCTTTGGTTATTACTAAGAGATTTCAAATGAAAGTGTATTTCATCTTCAATCTCATGTGGCCCGAGTGAAAGCCCAGATGGGCTCTTGTTCTTTGTACATGTATATCTTATATATTAATTTAACTTGGCTTAATTTATACATGAAAAATAATTTATCCCATTTAGCGACTCTAAGAACATCTTTAGAAGGCATATGTCTTGGGAGATTAAAAATAATTCTGGCTGCTCTGCAATGTAAAACCTCTAAAAAATTAAAATTATCTTTACAATTAAAACACAATATTCTCCATGTACGCTCTGCGCTGAGTACTACTATCGTATGTTTTGCAATTTGTCTTCCAACTTAATTCGCTCACAATTTCCACTAGAGCACCTAAACTAAACTAAATATACGATATAGTTAGATGACAAGTCTCAAACTGCATGTCGGACCGAAGTAGTTTTACTGGAAAGTTTAGCTTGACGGAACTGTGTGCAGTACACGGCACAAACTTTTCCATGTCCGCTCTGTTAACGCCGAATACTATTTAAATATCGTATGTTTTGCAATTTGTCTTCAACAACAACAACAACAACAACAAATTTTATTTCGTACTGGAATTAATAATAATTACAGGTTTACTGGAAAAATGAAAAGCTCAATAATTGGTACTGGTAGGCTCAGAATAACTAGAAAGCTAAACTAAGCTGAGCCACCGGAACAAAGTTCAGATTGCAATTTGATATGGCGGTCAGAACGAAAACAATATACATAATTTGTTATGTAATGAATACAAGAAACGGACACACGTAAACATAACAGGGACAACGAATAAAAGACAATCTGCTGAAAATACATATTTTAAATTGAAATTGAAAAGGCAAATTGAAAAGATATTTGATCAATATTTACTTATAAGATCTTTTTTCAAACAATTTTTGAATTTGTATTTAGTCAAGAATTTAAGGTTTTTGTCTAATGAATTCCATATTTTTGGACCTTGAAAACGAATATTAAATAGACCATAATTAGTTCGAATAGCAGGAAGATAATAAGAAGAAGTGGATGCTAGGCGAGTGTTATAATGATGGATTTCAGAGAGAGGTTTAAAGAAATCTCTAAAAACAGTTGGGAGGGTATTTGTGTGATATTGATACATAAATAAAGCAGTGTGAGAGAGGACTAAGTCGTTCAGTTTTAAAATTTGCAATTTTTTGAACAAAGGGGTAGAATGTGCATCGTATTTAGAAAATGTAATAATACGAAGGGCCTTTTTCTGAAGAATAAATAAAGGACGAGTTGAAGTCTGATATGTATTCCCCCAGACAAGTACACCATAAGTGAGGTAAGGATATATAAGGGAATAATACAAATTAGTAAGTATGTATACATTTAGATAATAACGTAATTTAGAAAGAACGCCAATGCTTCTGTTTACCTTTTTACATATTTCATTTACATAGGGTTTCCAGCTTAGATTACTATCAATGAGTACTCCTAGATATTTCACTGACTTAACCTGTTTAATGGGTTTATTATTTAAGGTCAGGTTAACTGGGCAAGAAATTCTTTTCTGGTGAGGATGAAATAAAACAAAATTTGTTTTAGTGATATTTAAGGAGAGCTTGTTTGAGCACAGCCATGTGTTTACAAGTTTTAACTGTTTGTTAATTGTCTGTTCAAGATTATGTAAACTTTTATCTGCATAGAATAAGTTGGTATCATCCGCAAAAATATGAAAGTCAAGAATTTTGGAACTATTGCAGATATCATTTATATATAAAAGAAATAAGATAGGTCCAAGAACTGATCCTTGAGGAACACCACAGGGAATAAGCTTTTCTTCAGACATTGTGGTTCCAACTGAGGTAAATTGCTTCCTATTACTTAAATATGATTTAAACCAATTTAGTGCAACCCCTCTAATTCCATAGTGATGAAGTTTAGAGATCAGAATTTCGTGATTAACTGTATCGAATGCTTTACTGAAGTCAAGGAAAAGCCCACAGGAAGTAAGACCTTTATCAATTGCACTTTGAATTCTGTCAATGATAGAAACAATTGCATGGGTTGTAGAATGACCAGAGCGAAAGCCAAATTGCTTAAAGTAAAGTATATGGCATTTTTCAAGATAGTTAGTTAGCCGCTTACACATGAGCTTTTCAAGCAATTGATTAAAAATTGACAAAAGCGAGATCGGTCGATAGTTATTTAATAGATAGGCAGAACCCTTTTTAAATACAGGAACTACCCTAGCAATTTTAAAGTTGTCTGGAACAACTCCGTTTGAAAACGAAAAATTAAATAAGATTTCCAAGGGTTTTGAGATTAAATTACATTTGACAACTTAATTCGCTCACAATTTCTACTAGAACACCTAAACTAAATATACGATATAGTCAGATGACAAGACTCAAACTACATCTCAGACTCGGATAAGGGAAAACTTAGCGATGCAGTACAATATATATAAAGCCAAAGTTCCTATTTGTTCGACGCAGTTCCGTTCAATGCAATGTAAATTAATTATTAGGAATCGATAAACTTCTTTAAAGAGGTCCAGCTTTAGTTTATTTCTTCAACCAGAAAACGAGCACAGCATTCGGGTATACACTAAAAACATCTTACCGGCAGAATTGTTGTTGTACATGGTCATCAAGCTCAATGAGGGATTCTTCAGTTTTCCCCATATTAACAGACATGTAACAGTATCTTAATCCAATAGAGACTCTCTGGCTACAATCTCAGCCAATATTCGTTGGAACACATGACCCCTTTCCCCGGCTTTCAATGTTGAATCCAAAACGGTTCTCAAAAGTTTCATGGCTCACTCGCGACCGGCTCCAACTGCAACATTGAGGGAGGGAAAACATAGCCCTACAGTGTTCCAACATTATGTCAGTGATTGTAGGTTATTCTGTCGTAAAACATGCCTTAGCTGTGTAGTTGACCTGACCCAAACTGTCAAAGTTTTACCATTGACAGATTGCCTAATGTTTATAATACGGCCGGGAATAGATTTCTGACAATGAGTCGTCGATCAATATCTCCTTGTCTCGTCTTGTCTGAGAGCTTTGACCTTTGTTATCTGAGCACGCCTGACGGAATCTAACCTGAGATTATAATTCGATACCTTTTATATCTAAACTGAGATTGTATTCGGACAGCGCAGATGAATGTATTACGTTGTTCGTGTATTTTTGGGTCTAATTAACAGTTCCTTTACAAGAATCAGAAGATTAAAAAGTAGTTAAAAAGAACTGTAGCGCCTCCAGGTCTCACGTGTTGCTCATTTCACATTCTCGCAGTGGTAATTATACGGTAATGAAATATTATGTGATGTAAACAGTGTAAAAGAAATCTATAAATTTAATGCGCATGGCTCCTGTTTTATCGCTCGATCACAGCGTCTCCGACCCACATTGTTAGCGGCAAAGGTCAGAACTGATCAAAAAATTTACTGGACTGAACATTAAAAATTAAAATTTAAAAAAGACACAGACTGCATTTTAAGACTCCGGCTGCTGCCATAGCAGCGCCGGAGTAATTAGCATCCTCATAAAAAGGTAGCCACTTCAGCTGGTTAAAAAGCGCAACAGAAGGTGCTTGATGATCAGCATTGAGGATATACAAAATTTGTATATGATCTGAGCATGATCTGAGCATTCTCCACACATGCTTTAACTACATGTACAATGTACATTTAATGTACATGTAGTTAAAGCATGTGTGGAGAATGCTCAGATAATTAGCATGATCTTCTAGAGGCCTAACAAGCCTTAATATCCAAGTGTACCGGCTAAACAAAGTATTTGATGTTTGATTTTGAAAGTTAGCTTACATGTACATGTATATATGCGAGGAAATACATGAAGTCAACATGTTTTGATGTTAATGTTTGTTTTGTTCAATTTTCATTTTAATGTAGTTCCTAAAGGAGCATAAACTAAATGGCAAGCTGAACAATGTGAGCAAAACAAGCAAGAAGGAGCAGCTGGCAATTGCCTACAATCAGCTGTTCGAGCAAAAAGCCTTCAAGAAAGAAGGTGAAGAAAGCTTGGAGAAACAGATGAAGAAAGTGACTGAACAGACAGCTGCTGTGGCAGTTACTGAGAAGAAACACAAGGCAATTAAACAAAAAGATGAAAAGGCCAAGGAGGTACATCCTTATATTGTTCAATATGCAATCTAGTTGTTCCTGAAAATAGACATCAAAGATTAATTGTTATCAACCAGCATAATTTATTTGTGCTGTGGTTCAATTTTTACCACTTGTTTAATATTTTGCTCATAGTTGCAACCACCACCGAATGCCAGGCAGCGTTGATGGCGCCTGGCAGCATTGGTGCCACCTGGCATTTACCGTTAGTGCCACCTAACCACCAGATGGCTTGAACCATTGATGGCTAGCCACCAGACGGCTTGAACCATTGATGGCTAGCCTCCAAATGTCTTGAGCCATCAATGGCTAGCCACCAAATAATTATATTGAACCATCAACGGTTAACCACCAAATGTATTGCGGCATCAACATTTCGAAAAGTTTATTTTAAAGCATTTGTTTTAGTCAGTTCATCGACTCACATGGCACCGCTGAATAAAGAAGTGTTCAACTAGAATAAACTTTACCGTCTAGTGTTTATACTGTACATAGCAACCGAATTTTGAGAAGTTTATTTTGAAACATTTGTTTTAGTCAATTCATCAACTCACACAGCAGCACTGATGAAGAAGTGTTCATGCAACTACATTGTAGATAAAATTCTGTTCAATAGATTTTTAGTCCTGGTTTTCAACAAAACTCGGGCCGATCAATTTTCTCTGAACTCTAAGCAACAACACTGACTATTTTAAATACTGAACTATTTGTTAACATTTGCTCAGTTTAGCAGTGCTTTTGGTTTATTTGAACTGGAATCAAATATCCAGAACCCTTTCACATAATTAAAACATACTGTACTTGTATCGTTTAAGTGTGATCTCATGGCACATGGCAATTTTAATACAGCATTGATCAAGATCTGGCAATTGACTCAAAGCATTTAATGCATAAAGATGGAAACTGTTCAGTTAAGTAGAATACAAACCCTCCAGAATATTTGTTTCAGTGGTTATTTCAATTTTCTCAACATTACTCAGTATGTGGAGCTAATGTTATTCAACTCAGTTTGTGGAAAACTTCATACTTCAATCAACTTCACTTCTGCAATTCAAGACTGACCTATCCACCTTTTGAAAATGGTTTCAAATGAATAAAACTAACTCCAGATTACATGTAGTATTATTTGGTAAACTTTTCACTTTTTACAGTAAAGTTCAGAATGTTTAGTTACATGTGCTTTATAGAACTGTATACAATCCAATAAATTAATTTCCCAGGTAACTGTCACGCATCTGTGCACCCCAGTGTTGTTGTGTCAAAAACCAAACAAGTATACAATGTATCTGCATGGCTGAGAGAATAGAAACGATGGGATGAATGCCTACATGTACATGTGTAACCATTCAAAAACTAATGCAAAATCATTATTTTGAACGTTCAGGGAAAGCCATTAGGACAAGCCATTTGAATGTTTAGGATAAACCATTCGAGTTTTAAGTCAGGCCATTCTGACAGGAAATTGCTCAA
Organism: Actinernus sp. WN-2022; assembly: GCA_030867875.1. NCBI lineage: Eukaryota > Metazoa > Cnidaria > Anthozoa > Actiniaria > Actinernidae > Actinernus > Actinernus sp. WN-2022. The sequence continues at coordinate 33,276,898 of JAOWCC010001589.1, forward strand.
AACTTTTGCGTGGCCATTCACTTTTTAAATGACAGTTCAAATGCTTTGAGAAACCGTTCAAATGGTTTTTCAGAGTGTTCATTGTCTGTTTATTTGGCCGTTCGAACAGAGTTTCGTTTTGGTACGTTTTCCCGTGTCACAGTGATGTTTGAACCGCCAATGGCTAGCCACCAAATGCCTTGAGCCATCAATGGTTAGCCTCCAAATGTCTCGAGCCATCAATGACTAGCCACCTGGCATTTACCATTGGTGCCACCAAACCACTAATTCTCAGCCATTAAATTTGGTGGCTCTGGTGGCACCGATGGTTGTAAAGTTTTTGAGCAGGACTGTACATGTACATGTAGGTTAGGTTTAGGTTTTCATATTGGGTAAGGTACATTTATATGTTCAGGTAATAGATTCAGAGGATCTACATGTACGTAAGGATAATTGATTTTGGTGACCCTTGGACACATCCATAGAGGGGCTTTAAGCCTGTTGAGGTTCTTTGTCCACCTTCGAGTGATAAAACAGAATAAAAACATGTAATTTTTCACAGGAGCCCAAGTACAAAAAAAAGATAATCAAGCAAGGAGATAGGACATCGTTCCCTGAGAAAGGAGACATGGTGTCCTGTTTGTATACAGGCAAACTTGAAGATGGCACCGTATTTGACACAAATGCATCTGGTAAGGGATGGTATACATGTAGATGTCTTTGCTAAATTAGTGTTTGAGATGAAATACTATCACCATTGGAGTCGAGGTGCAGCTTCAATTATTGCAGCTCTGACAAAAGTGAGCTTCTGTGTGGTTACACAGGCTAGTGCCAGCACATGAAAATTCCCTTATCAACTTTTAATTTGATAAATCCCCATGTTTAAGGTTACCGGATTATTACCTTCAAAACGAAAAAGATGGAGAAAATGTTTTTTCGCACAGAAATGTAGTTTTAGTTATAGTACTTTATCATATACCAAAAACTCTGTTTAAAAAAATATTTATATTGACGGAGAAATACCAAAAGGAGGTTTTTAACTGGAAGTAAAATGTTCTGTTTGATTGACAGCAGATCAATAAACACATGACAAGTGCTCACTCGCCTGTAACGAAGGTGTGGGGAAAGCTAGCGCATATTAAATTCATGTTTACGTTTATTGAGAAACGTTTTTCCACACACGATTCCATAATTCCATCAGTTGTTGGCCTTGTCTTCCAAAAAGCAAGCAGGTGCCCTTACATGTAGCTTGGAAACAAAGAAAAAAGAAAAGCAAAACAAGGCCAAACAATGCATACGACTACGAGCCAGATAGCTAAATAGAAGTCCTCGCAAAACCAGACAAGGGTTTGTATTTTCACTTTTAGACAGTGCCGAGTGGTCCACATATCAACATAATAAAAGAAGAATTGAAAGGAACCAGCCGAGAGAATATTTGTTTCCAAGAAACCCAGGCCAAGAAGTCTTAGATGGAAACGTAAAGTCTGATGGTGACTCTGAATCGCTTGAAACGGTTGCCACGCTGTTTCAGACGCCTGAAAATTGCTGTCTCCTCTCTAACTATGCTGGCATTCAAGGTGTCTCTAGGTGTTCACCTTGGCTGTCCCTTAAGGTCTTTTTGTCTTTCCCATTTTTCAAAGAGAACTAGAACAACCGGCTATATTAACATTTTCTCGATGTGGCGCATAGCTTTGATCTGAAATCGACATTGGCGGGAAATCTTGACATACTTGAACTGTCGTGAGAAATGATTGGCCAAGAGCTCGCTAATTGTTGGAGAGGCGGGGCTTCAGATTCACTCACGACAGACTGCTAAATTTTTTGAAGTGCTATTTTCTACGCTTTCGATTTTCAACCAAAATAGAGTTTTAAAAAAGCTCCCACTCAAGAGGAATTTATTCAATTTGTGTGAAATTTTCACAAAATGTCAATTGATCGGGGAATTGGGAAATTCTAAAAAGAGAGCTGTTGCCGGCGTTTCTCGCATATCTACTCGGACTATGATTTCGCCTTTTCACAAAGAGCATGATAACTTTTGAACTAAATCGAATTTTGAAATTCCCTGATACCCTTTTGTAATACGATTCCTCTGAAATGCGACAAAGCAAACAGATTTTATAATATTTTCGGAGTCGGAGCTTCTGAAAGCCATCTCACTAGATCGGAGAAACGGGATCGCAGAAAATTCGCGATTTTCAAAGAACTCAACTTTTTATGTATTCTTGTAGCCAATTTTATAAGCTTTAAAATAATACATGGTGATTTATCTACGATGTTTCCTCGAGGCGCTATGTAATTTAGACTGGAAACACACCCTGAAGGTATCCGGTGACCTTAACAGGGTAAAATGTCAGTTCACCATTGAATTAAAAGAGTTCTCATCAGTGTTTTGGTGATATCGAGGAGATCATTTAAATTTAAATAACCCTTCTAACAGTAACCTCGGTAAAGCCAATTGCTCACTAATTTTGGGTGTTTAGAGCTAAGTCACTAAACAACAGACAAATGTAATGCTATCCAACATTGACTACCATTTGCAAGCTACCATTAAGCGTGAACCTTTTTCCGTGTTTGTTTATTTATTTTGAAATTAGACGTCTGGTCAAACCCAAACCTTTGGCAAACTAATTTAAGTTTCAACCTTGATGTTGAAAACCTTTGATATGTTTTCTACCATTGTGCAACTCAGATTATGCCAAGAGACATTTGTTGTCTTGCATCTTTCATAATTCTGAGCATCCAAAACTTTAACTTGAACCGACATTGATATGATTTAGCGTGTAGCACAAAGGGAAATCTAGCTGAAAAGTTTCCAAACCTGAATCCCACTCGCTGAAACGTGAAGGCGGGACATGTCAATTAAAGGTTGTCACAATCCCGGTAAAATTGCAAAGGTTTGTGCCGCCAGATGTCTACATGTACATGTAGGTTTCAAACATAAACGAATGCGGAAAAAGGTTCACGCTTAACGGTAGCTTGCAAAATTAATGGTTATAGTAAGTCCCTAAAAATGTAAAAATGACCTACTAGGTAATTTTTTTTTATAGAAATGACCTAGGTTGTTTTAAAATATTCTAGTTGTACCTGGAGGTTCAACATACACAAGAAATTGAATGACATACAGTGTAGTTTTGCTTCAAGTACAAGCATTTATTGTAAATATAAATTGAGTGAAAGGGTATTCTTCCCTGATATTTTGAGGTGCAGCTTAATCATGGGTTTTTACCTTTAGCTTTTTTGGCAAAAGAGGCTTCTGTTAGTTAGGGGTTCAGCTTATACATGAGGTGCAGTTTGTATGTGATAAAATATGGTAATCCCTTATTGACATACACGTTTATCATGTAATGGATGTACATTTGTTTTTAGACCATGCCAAGAAGAATAAGAGGGGTGAGATTAAGCCATTGATATTTGCTGTTGGTACTGGCAAGGTCATCAGAGGGGTGAGTAAATGTGTGGATTTCAACCCTAAAATGATCAAATTTACCATGATGAAAGACCAAAATAACTACCGTAAATACCTGCATATAAGGCCACAATTTTTTGGACAAAAACAAAGGTCAAAGTTGGGGATGCATCTCTATGCAGTTACAAGCATGCATGTCATATTAATTTTATCATGAACACTCGCCACATGCCCCTCCTTCTAAATCCAACATGGCGGACCACGGACATGTGCATACATAGCTTCGCCAGAAAATCACACTTTCTCTTGCCCTTAAAGGAATGAGTTTCCTTGAAAATCCTGTCAGTTATTGGAGAATAAGAGAAGAAGAATGCTGGAGTGATTTAAAGACAGAAAAGTTAAAATAATTATACACAACGAACAAGGAAGTCATAACCATATTCGAAGTTGTGATGGCAGTTGGCATGACTTGGTCTTGGAATGACAACAATCTCTTCTGAAGAAGTTTTGCTTCAGGTACAAGCATTTATGAACCTTGTAACTTTTTTCAAAACATAAGGTATCAAAGTTTGGAGTGTGGCCTATACATGTACATGTACGTGGGTATTTTCGGTACTCAGATCAACAGAGTTATGTAAGCTTTCCAGGTATACTGGAGAAAGTTTGAGACAATTTTGATGAAGGATGGCAAAGATTATCGAGTGGATGAAAAATACTGCTCATAAGAGATATTTACAGCATCAGGATTCTAGAATAAGCTTTTGTAATCCACTTTAATCTTGCTCATCCTCTATCTAAAAAGTTTGAAAAGCATAGCAGGAAGTATTTCTGGATCAGTCCCAGTTTCAGAGAAACCCCCACCCCTCCCCCACACTTCACCCTGATCTTTAATGGTTAATCATTAATAGAACGATGCATATCCAAGGGAGGGGTGGGTGGGTAGTTTCCCAGAAACTGGGATTGAGTCCTACATGTACAAATGTATTTCTCAGGGTGTTATTTAATTGTACATGTAGATTTGTTTTTAAATAAACTTGAAGGTTCAGTTCGATTGGAGCCCTTAAAAGAACCTTGGCTGAAAAACTATGTTTGCTCTCAAATATTCTGGTCCTTATGGTTGCCTGATTCTAATGTTGTGTTCAATTAATGTCAATTATAAGGACATATCATCAATAATTAGGGACAGGTCATTATTTAAGGGGAATACTGGGTTGGATTAAAAAAAAAAAAATTTCGAACCCCGTCAGATATTTTCCCAAAAAAATTAAAACACTGTATGAGTTTTGACCAGAATTTTTCATGTCCCTTTACATAGTTGATTAAAAAATACCATACCCGTAGGTTTTCCTGGAAAAAAATTCATACCCCATATGATTTTTATCCAACCCGGTACTCCCCTTAAATAATGACCGGTCTCTTAATACTTCCCGTGATAAAACTGTATTAAAACGAGGAGAACGGTGACTCAAGTGACATTGCAAGAGTAAAAGTACTGTAGATAGAAAGATTACACAATTGTACAGTGAATTTCTGATTACTTTTAAAGATAATTCACTTGTTTGTTTTATATTTGTGGACAATTAAGTCACCATTTGCCTTGCTTTCATGGATGCTTTACATGAATTATTCAAAATGGCAGAGGGAGCTGTGAGTGGGACTATTGATCAACACTGTTATGGAATTAAAATTGTTGAGGTTGAACCATTTCGTTTTTTGTTTTACATGTAGTGGGATGAAGCACTGTTAACTATGAGTCAGGGAGAGAAAGCAGAGCTGATAATTGAACCAGAGTGGGCTTATGGCAGAAAGGGGAACTCTGATGCCAAGTATCCTTTACAATATTATGCTCTAGAGTTTTTTTAGGATGCATTCAATTGACCATATTCTGGAATAAGAAAACACAGAATGGTCACTACAAATCGCTTAAATTGTGTGTGTTTTAGCCACTCTAATACTAATTAAAATGTATCATGAATATCATAATTATGTCAGCGAGCATTACATTTTGTAGCTTACAGTGCAAAATGTGCCTGAACCAGTGATTTCCAGAGACTATTCCATCTCCAATGTATTCTTGTCCCAGAATATGGTCAATCAAATCTGCCCTTAATAAGAGTGTTTTAGGCTTGATTAACAAAGTGAAGCCTTATTGCTTCAGATTTTTTCATGCCAATAACAGTGCTTTTCATTACAGGATATATTCCTTGACATTTTATCTAGAATACCTCCATTTGCCACCCTCACTTTTGAACTGGAGCTTGTGAATGTTGCAAAATGAGCTATCTATACATGTACATTACATATAGATGGCTGCAATCACTTACAGCGTACACTGTATAATTTATGTTAATATTATCCCAGCACTTGTTCCTGACTTGCAGCATTCGTGTGTTGGTGTCTTAAGTAAACAAGAACTCTGTTCTTGCAATGTAACACCAGTAATCTTTAGTTTAATGAGTCAAGTTGTTCACAGTTTACAAGTTTGTTTTATAAAAAAGCTATGCAGTTGAACATCTTATAAGGGACCACCTTAATTACGTCAAACCAAGGTAGTCATTTGAGAGGTTAATTGAAAGTCTTTACCCAGGAGGCCTGTTACCCTAAGGTGGTTTGTGGTAGGGTCTTGCTAAGGTTGTGGCTTGCAAGTGGTTTGAAATTTAGTTATTTGGCTGAGTAACAAACAAAATGTGTTTTTAGAAACATGGGCATTTAAGAGAGGTGGTCACTTATGAGAAATGGTTGTTTACAGAGGTTTAACTGTATAGAGCTGATTATAAAACCTAAAAGAATGAGAGAGAAAGATCTTACGGCTTAATGGGGCTATGTCATGGTACTGCACATGTATCGAGTAATCACTCGGTTTGTGGCTTTAATTGGATACAAACAGTTAAACTTACCTCCTTCAATGCTTGATTGAAAGGATTTGCAATATTTTCCCTGGAGACTATTTATGTACACTATTTGTTAGTAATTTTTGCATATTTGCTTTGATTTTAAGCATCCCTCATGGCCGAGAGGTTCGTTAGTTCATATCAACATCGGTGGAAATAGCTGTTTCGATTCTGGCCCGGAATGCGAAGTCTATTATCGTGACACAGCCCCTTTAATTTCAAATAGCATTTCAGGAATTTATGCCATTCTTTGTTACAATCATTATGTATTCTGACCAAGCTAAGGGTGATTCCATTTACACAAACTGACTGATCTGATTGGCCAGTTCTCAAATATAAAGTGTCAGTTCTGAGTACTGGTTCAAGACAGGCTGGTCCTACTTAGGGAGGATAACTATATAGCCAGTTCTATCTCACAATGGTACAATGTGGCTGCCATCACCTCAACTGCCACTGGCTTACTAGCGACCATTTGCTTTTGTACCAACCAGATCTGCCAGTAGCCCATAACTAGGAGCGTCCATCCCACATACTAGGCCTATGCCACAGCGTTTTCGCAAGTTAGGTTATTTTTAGAATGGTTTTCCACTATAGATGGTTTTCACATGACGTCACGGCGGCCATGTTGGTGTACCTTTAACAATAGATTCATCGTTAGCTTTTGTTAGGTATAGCAACATGGCGGCCATGCCCTTTGTCATTTGAATCTCTGGGGATTGAGTGCAATCCATTTATTCTTGGGTTGCGATCATTCCTAAGGGAATAAAATCATAAAAGTGTAGCGGCCATGCTGTTGGTATAACAGAAGTAGTTAATGAGGCATCTTTTGTTCCATCTCTGGTGCAACCCACCAATTGACGCGAAAAATGATCTAAAATAACCCAACTTGTGAAAACGCTGTGACAGCTATATTATTCGTTTGCAACTGACGTCGTGGAGGCCATGTTGGATGACAATAACAAAAGATTCGGCAATAGATTCTTTGTCTCTTAAATCTCCGGGGATTGGTTGAATAGGAGATATGGACGCTCCTGGTTATGGGCTCCTGAGTCTGCCCATTTCAAACCGGCTGGATAAATGGAAAATATCCTAATACACCAAAAAGGGTAGTTAACCCAGAAATATGTTGTCAAATACATCATGTAAGATAGCAAAATTTTATAGATAGAATTGATGGTTATTATTATACATGCAGATGAAGTTTTATTGTGTTCACTGCTGTTGTTGTTTCCATCTTAAGAAGGAAATAAAAAACTTTTAAAATAATTCATTTTAAAATCCTGTTATATTTTAGAATATGACCAGGAAGATAAAGGCAATGATGGAAGGATAATATATATGTGTCAGTACATTTATGTTTGATTACTAAGGGCCATCTCCGTTTTAGTGTAGAGCTAGCCCCACCTTACCGCAGGCAGACATTCCATTCCAAGTTACTGACCAATCATAATTGAGTGAACCCCACACACCAGAACTCTGGTCTGGTGGGAAAACTTGAAAATATTGATCTAGGTAGAATTGATTCAAGTAGTTTCATGAGCATAATGTTCTTTAGTTTTTATCCCGAAAGAAGACGTAGTTTAGAAGGAATCTTTTATTTTATTACTGGTGAACTTGAAATGCTGACATAAGCAAGTCATTGCTAATTATTTAATTATCATGTTGTGTATGTAATAATTATTGATTGGCTAACGCAAACGATAGAGAATGGAATGTCTCACTGCGTCCGTTGGCGGGGCTAGCATAGAAACAACCCTAAGAATGACTACGAAGGAGACTACCTCCCTGCTTTCATTTACGGTATTTTCGAGGGCTTTATGAATTTTCTGGGTGATACGACAGGAACGTTAGTTTCTTAAGATCACTGAGGAAAAAAGCAAAATGAGTTAGGGTGCTAAGGCCCGATGGGTACTACTTCATGTACCTGTGACAATAGCCTAAATTAGCCTAATTAGTAATTAGCTCTAAAACACCCAAAATTAGTGACCACCTCTAAACACCCTAAATTAGTGAGCACCCATTGTTGACGGTTACGGTGTTTTTAAATGTAGGGTCGGGGTTTTATAAGGGTTGGGACAGTTTGTGCAGCTACATGAAGTACTTGCCGGCTCGATTCAAGCGAACTTTTCATTCGCCGAACCTAATTGGATCAAAGGAGCCGCCTAATTATTATTATTATTATTATTTTTTAATTGCGTTCGGCGCATGAAAATTTAGACATTTGAAGCGGGCCTATAAAATAGCCCACTTTTGACATAGGCTTCACTTGTCACAAACAAAGGTTTTAATATGAGGCTCCAGTGTAAAATAAATGTATCAAGGTATAAAAAAGGTATTCATTTATATAGCGCAAATTCTGTATGGTATATTCAAATGCGCTTCACAAGGTTATTTTTGAGATACGGACTGCTATTGTGGCGCAATGTGCTGCCGTGCAGTTTACAATCGCGAGTGATTGTTAGTACCTCGGAATACCAGGCTGTTGTGTCGGGAGACAACCCCCTACTCTTTCATGAAATAATACAACAGGTTCTTTCAGGTCCACTATAGATTAGAAGAGGAAGGAGACAAGGCCAACGGATTATACGTTCCTGCCCAAGGGTGTGCTCTACGAACTGAGCTAACCAGTGAGCCAGTTACTCTGTTCTCTGCAAATAGAATAATTTTATTGAAACCTTTGCATGTAACAAATGAAGCATATATCAAAAGTGGACTCAGAGCGGTAGCTTATATTACAAAAGAGTAGCATATTAATGACAAAAATATAACTTTCGAAAATTGAACTTACAAACCTTTACAGGAGTCGTAAGGTCTATTGCTAAGGCTGGCCTGATTTTAAGTGCACTGTTTTTTCAACTGCTGCACATGGCATTCTTAAGCTCTGCTTACAAAAGGAAAATATTGGGCTTCCTGTGGAAAAGTGAAGAAGTTGCTCTTTTCAATATTCACAGTAAAGAAAAAGATGGATGGCTTGTACTTTTCAGGCCCGTCGACAGATCTCCGAGGGGGAGGGGGGGGGAGTTCGTTTTCAGTGAGTCAAGATAAATGAAGCAAGCGGGGGAAATGTAACCTCGATTCCATGCGCCAGGACCTTACCCAGGGGGCGTTCGTTCGAACCACCTCTGTCAGCGGGCCTACTTTTACTCGCAATGTTATTTGGACGTTGTGAGTGAAGTACGATACCAAGTAACGGTACGATTCTAATTCGATATGTGGTTTGTCGGGTCCTGACTTTGATCAGTCCCTGACTTTGATCAGTCCCCTACTGGTTGTTTCAGGCCATTAAAATTCAGTGTTTTTTGTGGGGACTCTTTTTTTGTGGGGACTCTGTTAGACTCGCAAGGAATTTTTCTCAAATGATGGATTCCATCATGCCCTGCCTAACCTTGTCTCGGAGTAGGTACGAGGTTGCAGAATGCCCAGTTTTATTATTCCAACATCGATATCAGTGATGTCCGGCATTTTGACAACTATCCTATCCACCTGCAGGAGTGAGGGCAAGTTCTAAATTCTCCTTTACACTCTTTGTCGCCTGAGGTAGAATATGGAACTTGATTAGAAGTAACTTATTAAAAAGCTGTTTGGCTCACTCGTAGTACACCATTACAAAATATATCAATATTCTTAACCTACGGGAACTTATACATGTATAAGGATTTGTCTGTTGATAGATGCTTGCATATAAAAAACAACAACTGGGAATGTGTTGAATTTGTGTCTTAACTGTTATCTGCTGCAAGTCGTGCACAAGGGGATACAAGAACATTTTATATGAACGAAAAAAGGGGGTTTCTTGGTGTTACAGATCGCCACATGACGTAAAACAAAGAAAACTATTGGCTTCTAAAGCAAAACAATACCCTGAAATACAAAGAACCCTAATCTCAGTGCTACACCAAGAAGCACCCGAAAAAAGATTTGTCGTGTTACAATTTTTTTAATGCAATTTAACAATTCTCTTTTAGTCTTTAATCAGACAATTAAAGGGGCTGTGTCACGGTAAGGCTTTACATTCGTTTTTCCGGGCCGGAAAGAGCTATTTCCACCAATTTTGATATGAACTGACGAACCTCTCGGCCATGTGGGATGCTTAAAATGAAAGCACATATGCAAAAATGACTAACAAACTGTGTATATAAACAGTCTCCAGGAAAAATATTGAAAATCCTTTCAATCAAGCATTGAGGGAGGGAAGTTCAACTGTTTGTATCCAATTAACAGCCACTAAATGAGCGATGACTCTATACACGCGCAGTACCGTGACATAGCCCCTTTAATAGGACGTTTGCATGATGGCGTCACATACTACAACTACCAGAACTCTTTGCGCGGATTCTTTTGTTCCTTTAATTTGTACCATTGTCTTGCATGGTGATAAATTTGAATTTGAAAAGGATTCTGGTAGTTGTAGTAAAATAACGCCACAACGAAAATTCCTATTGCCATAATAGGGTATATACTTCATGGTAGGGTTCCGTTCCATATAGTCTCCCTGCATAATACTGTAAAACAGTAGCGAAAATGATTATGCAGGGAGACTGTATGGAACGAAACACTACCATGAAGTATATACCCATAATAGCATAGCTAATTCCGGCAATGGTTGACAGCAGTGTTATCCACACGTACAAGAAACACTGGGTACTACTTCATGTAGCTGTGACAATAGCCTTGATTAGTGATTAGCTCTAAAATACCCAAAATTAGTGACTACCTCTAAACACCCTAAATTAGTGAGCACCCGTTGTTGACGGTTAGGGTGTTTTTTAAATGTAGGGTCGGGGTGTATAAGGGTTTGGGACAGTTTGTACAGCTACATGAAGTACTTGCCGAAACCCTACTAATACAATAATATGATGGGTGACTAGTTCCTGTAAAAACTAGTGTTGATCTGCGTCGACGGTAAAGATAAACACTGGTATCATCAACTAAAAGTCGATTAAGGTATGGTAACCGCCGTGGAGAGCGAGTAGCAGCTGACGTTTCGAGCGCTAGCTCTTCGTGAAAGCCAAAGAGGGATGGTGGGTGGGGAAACGGTGTATATAGTCTTGAGTGCATGATTACTCGGATCAATTAGGATCAAAGGAAATTGCGCCAACAATAGAAATGCTAATAGCCGCAATACAATAAAGAGTGTCGATGAATAAAGTAATGAAACTATGAAGTTAAATGAACGAAAAGGGTTCATTAATGCCGTTAGATGCCAAATTAAAGTGCCTAATTTGCGTTTACGGATTTCTTGATTTCCTTGATGAAGTGAAATGCTGCATACAGTGATGTGATTAATGCAATGACCAGGAAGGTTAAAGTGGCGAGCTACTGGTTTGGCGAGATCCTTGTTGTTAGATCTAACATCTAGCAAGTGCTCGCGGAATCGATCTCCTAATCTTCGCCCTGTTTCTTCGATGTAGAGTTTGCTACAGAGTGTGCAGGTGATACAGTAAATAACATTAGACGTACAGTCTAAATGCCAGGGATTTACGGTAGGCCTGTAAATATGGCTTTGTTAAAGTGGTTAAACTTGTCCTGACTGCATCTTGTTGGAGCAGAGTTCTGAGTTACTTCGGGTGGAAAATAAATATTTACAAAGTTGTTCTGGATTTTATAAAACATTGTCAGGTCAGACTAAGATGGCCACTTCAAATTAGCATAGATGAGACCCTCCCGGCGCTGCTCGTTCTTTCGTGGTTGTTATGAACTAATCTAGCATGGAAACACTCTTAGCCTCAGCCTCCTTTCACCCTAAACTGGTCCAAACAGTGCGCGGAAGTTTAGAAAAAGGCCAGCCGAGTGCTGAGTGTCCTGCAGAGAAATCTCTCCTCGTGTCATCCACTGATAAAAGAACGTACATACCTTAGTCTTGTTCATCCACTCGTAGAGTATGCGACTACTGCATGCTTGGAACCCATATACCAACAAAGACATCTCTGATCTGTAATCGAATCAGTGCAGTGTAGAGCTACTTGTAATAAAGATGCCAAAGTGCATGCTTGTGGAAAAACACCTTCAATGGGAGTACTGCATAAAGTGTACACAAAGTTCGATGAATTTTTCTTTAAAGTGATGACGAAGGTGTGACACTTTATTGGACCAGTGGGAAGCCCAGCGTTCCAAGAGCTGTAAATCTCGCCGTTGGAGGATGAAGCGGTCGTCAGTGGTGTCTTTTTCGATAGATCACGCTGTCATCGGCAAACAGCTTTATATGGGATAAAATGGATTCTGGCAAGTCATTGATGTATATAAGGAATAGAATGGGGCCGAGGACAGTTCTGTGTGGAACCCCATATCTAACAAGTGACCATGCCGGACTGGAGCCATTTAACACTACGCGTTAGCGACGCCCAGTAAGGAAGCCATGGAGCCAGGCGTGTAGCTGTCCTCGGATACCATAATTTGTTTGAAGGAGTCTCTGGTGCGGGATGGAGTCGATCGAAGGCAAAGTAAAAAAATATCACATCTATTTGGCCTTTAGCATCTAGGTCCCTTGACCATTCATGGATTAAGGTAATCAGTTGAGTTTCACAAGATAGACCTCTTTGAAAACCATGTTGACAATTGGTTATAATTGAGTTCGATGACAGAAAACTGACCAGTCATCTGACTGCACTTTATGTGTCGTAGTATCTTACTAGTGAGATAGGTCTGTAATTCTTTGGCTTTAGTCCTGAATATGCTTGACACGTTGGCTTCTTTCCATGCCAAGGGTAACTTCCCACTGTCAAGGGATTGTTGGAAAAATGAAGTCATCATAAACGCAATCTCCGAGGCAGTGTCTTTAAGCATTCTAGCGGGGATGAGATCAGGACCGCACGCCTTGTCCATTGCGATGTTCTCAAGTTGTTCCTGGTTTGCACTATTACGACGAATTCTTTTTGTTATTCAGATTTTTAAACTACTGAGAATACCAAGACAATGGTCTAAGTTAGAGCAACAAAAGAATCAGGGCAAAGGATTCTGGTAGTAGTCAACTGACGTCATAGTGGAAACCGCCTATTACAATAGACTATATCGCCACCCCGCCGTCGCAGTGCACTCTGGGATGGATATATCAGTTGCCATTGTTAAATCCAAGATGGCCGCCCAACTGTAACAATGGAAAACCGATATATCCACCCCAGAGTGCACTGCGACGGCGGGGTTGCGACATAGTCTATACATACTACTATTACAGCTATGTAATGTCACGCGTGACCAGCTATTCCGAGATATGCCTCATTTCCTACGTACAAAGGAATTAATACGAGGCTGGCCGTGCATAATGCTCAGTCGTTCGTTATAAGACTACTTCACTTCTGAACATCATGCACGGAGCCTCGTATTGATTCCTTTGTACGTAGGAAGTGAGGCATATCTCGGAAGTGGGCTATTGAGTGTCGTAAAACCAAATCCAAAGTAATCATGCACAGAACCAATCACAGGAGCGAGTAAAAACACAATGAGCCAATCACGAACTGAAGTAATTCACGATTGGTTTTACTTGAACCAATCACGAGGAGAAGTAAACGCAATCGTGAATGACGTGTCATTGATGGCGTGATGGACCAAAACACGTTTGGTTTTAGTTGAGCACTTGATTGGCTGATAATCACAAAACATTTTCCACAGCCAATAGGAAAACTGAGCAAACGCATCGAAATCCGCTCTAATAACCGAATGCAGACGTGAAAACGAAACTCCAAGACTGCACTAGAGTAACAAATTGAGAGAAAAAAGGAACGTCTTCAATCGGTATGTCACTTAATATCATTCTGAAAGATTTAACCCGCTGATGAAGTTTTTAATTATTTGTTTGCAAATAGTTCTATTCGAATTTTCTCGGCACATTGTAGGTTTCGAACGATCAGTTTGAAAGATTTTTGTGAGTGTTGGTGTTGCTGTGGCAGCACACAGTTGTAAACAAATAGTATGCCTGTCTCGGCCGGACTATCGGTTGATAGTTGCCCATGGAATTTGATGTTCTTAAACAAATATTTGCCTGCATGCATGAGAATGAAGTTCGAGGCCTTATATGCTAGTTTAGCAACATCAAAGTTCCAAGGGTTAGCATAACCTAGCTCCGCCGTCTATTGGCAAACTCACCTTCTGATTGGCTAGCCAGGCGCCGTCTATTGGCAAACTCGCCTTCTGATTGGCTAGCCAGGCGCCGTCTATTGGCAAACTCGCCTTCTGATTGGCTAGCCAGGCGCCGTCTATTGGCAAACTCGCCTTCTGGTTGGCTAGCCAGGCGCCGTCTATTGGCAAACTCGCCTTCTGGTTGGCTATCGACAGTCGACCGTGAGTACGCTGCAGGCAAAATATCACTTAGAAGAATGCTTTTTACGCGTTCTTTTTTCACCGTTTTCTCGGCGATCGCTAAGTTGATAGAACGGTGGCTTGGTTATGCTATCGACTTTGACAGTTGACTCGGAGCTGTGCCCTTCGCCAACTATCTGTCGTTATTGTTCTTCACAAAATTGTCTTCCGCTCTCAGCGGGCACTATTATACAAATAGACTGAGGACAAAGTTCGAGGGCTTATATATATGCTAGTTTTAAGAACATCAAATTTCCAAGGGAAACTACACGTCACGTGATAGTTGTCGTCCGCGGAAGCAAACTATCAGGCGATAGTGCCGGCTGATAAGCGGAAGACGATTTTGTGATGAACAATAACGACAAATATACTGTGTCCGTCGAGGAACTATCGAACTTCGTTCTCGGGCTTATATTTGTTTTAAGAACATCAAATTTCCGCGGGCAACTATCAGCCGATAGTTCGTCGACGGACACAGTCTATTTGTATAATAGTTCCTCGACGGACACAGTCTATTTGTATAATAGTTCCGAGACAGACACAGTCTATTTGCGTTATTGTTCAACACAAAATTGCCTTTCGTGCTCAGCGGGCACTATTATACAAATAGACTGTGTCCGTCGAGGAACTATCGGCTGATAGTTGCCCGCGGAAATTTGATGTTCTTAAAACGAATATAAGCCCGAGAACGAAGTTCGAGGGCTTATATGCTAGTTTTAAGAACATACAATTTCCAAGGGAAACTATCAGCCGATAGTTCCGAGATAAACACAGTCTATTTGTCGTTATTGTTCATCACAAAATTGTCTTCCGCTCTCAGCGGGCACTATCGCCTGATAGTTTGCATCCGCGGACGACGACCATCACGTCACGTGATCGCTTTTGACCAATGAGCGCGCGCCAAAATTTTGTGGTGAACTATAACGCCTGATAGTTTGCCTCCGCGGACGACAACTATCAGGTCACATGATCGCTCTTGGCCAATGAGCGCGCGCCACAATTTTGTGGTGAACTATAACGCCTGATAGTTTGCATCCGCGGACGACAACTATTCACGTGATCGCTCTTGGCCAATGAGCGCGCGCCAAAATTTTGTGGTGAACTATAACGGCTGAAAGTTGCCCGCGGAAATTTGATATTCTTAAAACAAATATTATATGCTTATATGCTAGTTTTAAGAACATTAAATTTCCGCGGGCAACTATCAGCCGATAGTTCCTCGACGGACATACTCTATGCACACTATGCATAACTCGCGCAGTCACAACACGAAAAAGAGGCCGGTAGGTCCTCTGGAATGTTGAAGTTGAAATACTGTCGTGGACTTTGTGTTCGAACACGTAAGTTGAGAACATTGCGCAACAGTTTTGTTTGGGTTGTAATTTTACGTGCGATAAAGAAAAACTGGTTTTACCGGAATCAAGTATAACTTACTTGTACATATATGGGTGTGATTTAGAATGTGATTTAGAATGTGATCGACGATTGTGAACGCGAGAACTGTATTCAAAATAAATCAAGAAAATACCAATTTCGACTAGTTGTTTGAGTTCAATTTCACGACAAATACTAGCAGGAGGTGTGAAACGTGTTGAACATGATTGTTTATAGTACAATCAGCCAGGCGCATAGCAAATTAACGGCATTGTTTCACTGAACATTCGTTCAGTGCATTTCACAACCTCCCCGGGCGCTTCAATTTCGACATTCCAGAGGACCTACCGGCCTCGTTGACATGCTAGTTACCAGGACTTATGCATAGGGTCTATTTGTATATTATGCCCGCAGACGACAACTATCACGTCACCTGATCGCTTTTGGCCAATGAGCGTGCGCGAAAATTTTGTTGTGAAATATAACGCCTGATAGTTTGGAGTCAGCGGACGACAACTCCATGTCACGTGATCGCTTTTAGCCAATGAGCGCACGCCAAAATATTTATTTCGAGCGTGATTGGTTGAATGCGTCACGTGATCCGATATTTTCTCGCCGCAAGCGGGAAATATCAGCGAATACACCCCCTGTGAGCGTATAAGCGCGCATCAAAGAAATTATTTGAAGGATGATAACAATAATGACCTACATTGTGGCGCCGAAATATGCCCTGATATCTGTCCTTCGACATGATATGATCCTCGAAGCTCACAGTGCAGTGGTACCGAAGCCTGCGTACTGTTTGCTATGCCATACTGACGAGTTCTAATAAGAACGAATCGAAACAGCTGTCTATGGCTGCAATCTGGTCCGAGCGCTTTTCGTGTCAGGCCTAGCTAACCGTAGTGCTTTGTGTTAGATTTTTACGTTGTATATCAGCTTTGCTGTAGTCTTCGGACTTTTCATTCGTTATTGTTTATATTTTTGGCTACATAGGTCCTCTTCGGATCCAACGTATTTTTACAGGATTTTTGTCCACGGTATTTGCTAATGTGTTTTCTATATAGTTTAGATTGCTCAAATTTTATCAATAAAACGATTTTAAATAACCTTAAAACACGTTGTGTAGATAGAGCAATAGATTAAGTGCATTACTGGGTAGTTTTCTGGTTAGGTTCATCAGTGGGAAAGCCAGGAGAAGCCGTTAAACCTGAACATGTGCTATCGATCGCTTCGCTTCAACGCTAACGGAAAATGAACGGCTTTTTAGAATTCTCTTCTAGCTTAGATACATCCTGGTAGCTTTGTGGTACCTTTCCACTGGTTCTTTATCCAAGTAAACTCCATTTCGAGTCATTTAGTAGACCTGTTTTCACTACATCGTTCGCCGCGTGGAAATACCATTAATCGCTTCTCGCTCACTCCGGATTGGGATACCTATGGTTCGTACACGTCATGAACTATTCCCATATTTAGCTTGGCCGCCATCTTAGATCGCCAAATCATGTGACAAAATACTCCCAAAATCTGGGAGTATTTGATCACGTGATCCAGCCTTTACCAGGGTCTTCTCTCGGAGTAGCCGCCATCTTGGATTTGATCGAGAAGACCCTGGGGACGAAGTTGCCTGGTAAACGCTGAATCACGTGACCAAAAAATCTCCAGAAATCCTGGAGATTTTAATCACGTGGTGTGGGCATCCAAATGCAATATGGCGGCCAAACTAAATATGGAATATTTCGTCACGTGCCTACAAACCATAGGTATTCCAATCCGGAGTGAGCGAGATGCGATTAACGGTATTTCCACGCGGCGAACGACGAAGTGTAAACAGGTCTACTAAACAGTTCGAAATGGAGTTTACTTGGATAAAGAAACAGTGGAAGGGTGTCACAAAGCTACCAGGATGTATCTAAGCTAGAAGAGAATCCTAAAAAGCCGTTCATTTTCTGTTAGCGTTGAAGCGAAGAGATCGATAGCACATATGCATGTTCAGATTTAACGGCTTCTCCTGGCTTTCTCACTGATGAAACTTACCAGAAAACTACCCGTTAATGCACTTCATCTATTGCTCTATCTACACAACGTGTTTTAAGGTTATTTAAGATTGTTTTATTGATAAAATTTAAGCAATCGAATCTATATACAAATTCATCTCTCTGGACTCAGTCCGTTTGGCCAATAAAAAGCATCGTTAGAACAACCGTTGTGTCATAATCGAAGAGCCAATCAGAATACGGGACAGTTCAGCGTTTACCAGGGTCTTCTCTCGGAGTAGCCGCCATCTTGGATCTGACCGACAAGGTTGCAGACGACCTAAACTGTGACTAAAAAAGTGTACACGAACCAAATGAAACTCATGTAATGTAATAATAAGCTTACAATAATTCAACACAAAGGTTTAAGGTTACCGGATACCTTCAGGGTGCGTTTGCAGCGTAAATTATGTAGCGCCTCAAGAAAACGTCGTATATACCTCAATCATATATCATTTTAAAGCTTATTAAATTTTATAAATGAGCGACCACGAACAACACTCCACTGGTATACGTCGGATCAAACAATGATCTAAATGGTTCGCAGATTAAGAAATAAGTAGAATGAAGAATAACCAATACGACGTAGAATTATACGGATTTAATGTAGCACTATGAGAATCTATAACAAGTTTTAAGTTATAATAATAATAATAATAATATAATTTATTTATATAGCGTCATTTCCGTTAAGACCAATAACGCTTTACATCCATACAAATATATAAATGAATCTAATAATACAAACTATGCTAAAAATGAAAAACTATATTATATATACTAATATAAAAAATAAAAAATAAAAAATGCTAAAAATTTATATACACGGGATATAACAAGGATAATCTATAAATTAAAGGCCTGTTTAAAAAGCCAGGTCTTAAGTATATTCTTAAAAATTTGAAATGACTCACTGCATTTAATATCCAATGGAAGAGAGTTCCATAGGCCCGGCGCAGCCACTGAAAATGCCCTGTCGCCGTATGTTTTAAGTCTAGTAACTGGTTTAAGTAATAAGTAATTGGACGAAGAGCGTAACCTACGGGCGGGACAATAAGATTGCAACAGTTGCTTTAAATAAGCCGGTGCCTGATCATGTAAAGCCTTGAAAGTAATTAGTAAAATCTTAAAGTAAATGCGCTGTTCAACCGGCAACCAGTGTAGTTCAACTAAAACAGGCGTAATGCATTCATGTTTGCGAACTAATTTAACAATTCTAGCAGCAGCATTTTGTACATATTGGAGTCTCTGTATAGTACTCTTAGGAAGACCAAATAAAAGAGAATTACAAAAATCTAACTTAGAAGTAACTAGAGCATAAATTAGAGTTTCACAAGATTTAAAGCTTAACTGACGGGCGAATCTTGCTAATGTTACGGAGGTGGAAAAATGAAGATTTGCATATAGCAGTTATATGCTTGTCCATAGACATCACTTCATCGAATACAACACCAATATTCTTAGCATCAGTAGATGGAGTTATTCTTTCATCATCGACATTGACACACTCAAGAGATGGATGGGGAGAATGAACACCAGACAGAACCAGCAATTCAGTCTTGTCACGATTAAGTTTTAACTTATTGCTAACCATCCACAAGTCAATGTCTTTCACACATGCTTTAATTTTTAATTTAGCTGACATCATCTGAATCGAGCATTATGACTTAAAGGTAACATATAACTGTGTATCATCGGCATAAAAATGATAGTTTAAGTCATGACCTCGAATAATCTCTCCAAGAGGTGAGGTGTAAAGGAGAAACAAGATTGGTCCCAACACCGACCTGTGGTACACCGTAATTAAGTTTACGCCAGTTGGAAGCTCCCCATCAACACTAACAAAAGAATATCGCTCAGACAAATATGACTGAAACCATTTGAGTGCAGATCGTCCAATACCAAATCTACTTTGAAGGCGACCTAATAATAGCTCATGGTCCACGGTATCGAAGGCCGCAGATAGATCTAGCAGTAACAAAATTACAGAGCATCGATTGTCAATAGATCGCAAAATATCGTTTTGCACCTTGATTAGGGCAGTTTCAGTACTGTGGTGCTGCTTATACGAGTATTGAAATAACTCATCGAGATTGTTCCTATTTACGTAATCAACCACTTGTAGAGCAGCAACTTTCTCAACACACTTTGAGACAAATCTGAGGTTGGAAATAGGTCTGAAGTGATTAAATTCCTCAAAATACAATGATTGTTTCTTGAGCAATGGATGTAATACAGCTTCCTTAAATTGTGAAGGCATCACCGCGGATCCAAGAGACGTATTAACGATCTTAGGGATAAACGGTATGACTATATCCAAACAAGTCTTCAACACACAGCCATGGACTGGGTCGAGTTCACACGTCTTTGAAGCAGAGGAGCTAATTAGCTTTGAGAAGTCAAAAGGTGTAATAGCGTCAAAATATTCAAAGCGACTTTCACAGTCTATGATACCGGGTGGAGAATTTATAACAGCAGTGCATGCAGAATCTAAAGTTTCTCTGATCTGATCAACTTTAGTTTCAAAAAAGTCGGCGAATAAATTCGCAAGTTTATTTGGTGATTTACAAGAAGGATAGTGCTTCTCGGGCTTCCTATGCAAAAGCTTATCAATTGTGGAGAATAGCAGTTTTTTGATTACCCTGATGATCATTAATAATGTCAGAATAGTAGTTACTTTCGAGGTGACAATCAGCTTGCGTACCACATCACACTGTTCAACATATAGCTGGCGATGTACGGTCAACCGAGTACGCCGCCAGCAGCGTTCAAGCTTTTGTCGTTTAGTCTTGGCTTCCCGGATTTCCGATGTGTATTATACCACGGCGCAGCAGGGCGTAAAGTAACAGTTCGCTCAATGACTGGCGCATGAGCATCAAGTATCGAGGAGAGTACAAAGGCGTAGAGTTGGATTAACTCATCCAGATTATCAGGTGGTGCAGTTAGCAGTGAAGAATTTATGAGATCATTATTAAAGGAATATTGATCAATCTGTTTCAGCCTGCGTAATTTTATAACTTTCCTTTCAAATGGTGGTTTCTTAATAACCAAGTCACAGGTAACTGCACAGTGGTCGGATATAGCAGGATCACTAACAGAAATATTGCCAATAATTTGTTCTCCAGGTCTAGTTATAACCAGGTCCAGGTCTGTCTTGATACGTAGGACTTTGTACGTTTTGCGTCAAGTTAAATGACTCCAGTAAGCGAAGAAATAGCTGCGCAGTTGTATTTGAGCAGTCATTGACATTGAAATTGAAATCCCCGACAATTAGAAGTGATCGTGAATCAGTAGCATATTGTTCCAACATTGCCCCAAAATCATCCATGAAAGTCGCAGTAGACAGTTTATTGCGATGCGAGGGAGGCGGTCTATAAATAACAAGAATCAGAATATTACTCGGCGAGGAGCACATTTGCATTACCATCCGTCTCGAAAGACTTGAAGCGTTTTACACGATCTTTCTTACGATTAAATGTCCGTTTATAGAGTATTTGAAAATCTCGAATTTTCCGCTCAGTCCCGTTTCACTAATCAAGTGAGATAGCTTTCAGAAGCTCCGGCGCCGAAAATATTTTGAGGTTGTTTTTAAATCTGTTTGCTTTATATCATTTCGGAGGAATTGTATTACAAACCTTATATAATGCTTTACGTGAAAAGGCGAAAACATAATCTGAGTAAATACGCGGCAAAGGCCGTCAAGAGCTCTGTTTTTAGAATTGTCCAATTTTCCGACACCATTTCATAGCTGAGATATCAATTGACATTTTGTGAAAATTTCAGACAAATCGAACAAATTTCTCTTGAGTTGGAGCTTTTTAAAAACTCTAATTTAGATGAAAATCGGAACGCAGAAAATAGCAATTGAAAATGAAGCCCCGCCTCTTCAACAATAAGCAATCTCTTGGACAATCGAGGGCATCATAGTTTGACAGACTGTGTACTCTTGAAACCTATCAAATCTGTCAACATTTCCCGCCGAGCTAACTTATTCGCTCGATTGTTCGTAGTTTTCTTCTCGTGTTATCGCTGAAAAATGTAAAAGACTAAAAAGCTTCGGGTACAACTATCGAATACCTCGCCATTTCAAAATATCACTTGAAAACTGTGTTAAACTGTGCTAAATTCTCCATTGTAGTGCAGGTGTATGTCGAGTCGTTCTTAGAATGATTTTTGGTCGAAAATCGTTAGGTTTTTTCTTTATTTCAGGGTTAGGTTTTTAGAGCCGTTTGTATGAAAATTTGAGAACATAAATTATTAATGATCCAAGTTGCGGGGTATTCTATAATAATAATATAATAATAATAACAACTTTATTTACCAAGGGTATACACACTTGACAGTTAAAACTGATAAACTCGTGGCCCTCAAAAAAGAAGGTACAACTATCGAATACCTCGCCATTTCAAAATATCACTTGAAAACTGTGTTAAACTGTGCTAAATTCTCCATTGTAGTGCAGGTGTATGTCGAGTCGTTCTTAGAATGATTTTTGGTCGAAAATCGTTAGGTTTTTTCTTTATTTCAGGGTTAGGTTTTTAGAGCCGTTTGTATGAAAATTTGAGAACATAAATTATTAATGATCCAAGTTGCGGGGTATTCTATAATAATAATATAATAATAATAACAACTTTATTTACCAAGGGTATACACACTTGACAGTTAAAACTGATAAACTCGTGGCCCTCAAAAAAGAAGGTACAACTATCGAATACCTCGCCATTTCAAAATATCACTTGAAAACTGTGTTAAACTGTGCTAAATTCTCCATTGTAGTGCAGGTGTATGTCGAGTCGTTCTTAGAATGATTTTTGGTCGAAAATCGTTAGGTTTTTTCTTTATTTCAGGGTTAGGTTTTTAGAGCCGTTTGTATGAAAATTTGAGAACATAAATTATTAATGATCCAAGTTGCGGGGTATTCTATAATAATAATATAATAATAATAACAACTTTATTTACCAAGGGTATACACACTTGACAGTTAAAACTGATAAACTCGTGGCCCTCAAAAAAGAAGGTACAACTATCGAATACCTCGCCATTTCAAAATATCACTTGAAAACTGTGTTAAACTGTGCTAAATTCTCCATTGTAGTGCAGGTGTATGTCGAGTCGTTCTTAGAATGATTTTTGGTCGAAAATCGTTAGGTTTTTTCTTTATTTCAGGGTTAGGTTTTTAGAGCCGTTTGTATGAAAATTTGAGAACATAAATTATTAATGATCCAAGTTGCGGGGTATTCTATAATAATAATATAATAATAATAACAACTTTATTTACCAAGGGTATACACACTTGACAGTTAAAACTGATAAACTCGTGGCCCTCAAAAAAGAAGGTACAACTATCGAATACCTCGCCATTTCAAAATATCACTTGAAAACTGTGTTAAACTGTGCTAAATTCTCCATTGTAGTGCAGGTGTATGTCGAGTCGTTCTTAGAATGATTTTTGGTCGAAAATCGTTAGGTTTTTTCTTTATTTCAGGGTTAGGTTTTTAGAGCCGTTTGTATGAAAATTTGAGAACATAAATTATTAATGATCCAAGTTGCGGGGTATTCTATAATAATAATATAATAATAATAACAACTTTATTTACCAAGGGTATACACACTTGACAGTTAAAACTGATAAACTCGTGGCCCTCAAAAAAGAATACAAAATAAATAAATGTATATATATATATGTATCTATAAAAGCTACTAGCGAATAATTACTACTATGTGAGATAGGTAGATGACGTTTGTACAGAGTAAGTTATGAAACATATAAGCTAAGAAGAGGCTATAAGAAGGGATAACATACTCGTATGACATAATTGTTATGAGAATACGCTATACGTATACTATATTGTTTTGAACATTTTATCTAAAATTGGCTTAACTAAACGTGACCTAATTTCAAATTTAAAAATAACCAGGCAATATGTGTAAAATATGAATTTTAAAAATAAGCAGTCTTCGTTTATATGATAGCTAGCGCTATGACTATATATCTATTTATCTAAAAAGTACTTTCGCAGAGCATACTTAAAAGAATGTAGGAGTCTTTCTTTCTAATTTCTGGTGGGATGCTATTCCATAGCTTTGTTCTTGTCACTTTGAATGTTCTGCCACCTTCAGTTTCGCGCTTATATCTGGGACAAACTAAATTTATGTTAGAGTGTCTGCTAGATCTATTATGCAGGTCTGAGTTTCTAACAAGTAAATGTTCCATGTAACTTGGGGTTTCGCCAATGATTCGCTTGTAGATTACACAGCACTTCTGTAGATTTATTTCGACACGTAAGGGTAACCAATCTAGGTCTTTAAATAAGCTTGCGCTCCTTTTCTTCGCGTCCGCGTCAAGTATGACGCGCGCAGCTCGCTTCTGTAACTTGAACACCTGATCCATGTTTTCGCACGAACACGAGCTCCACACAGTGCATCCATATAACATGATGGGCTTGATCATTGCATTGTAGTACAGTTTTCGTTCTTCTAGTGGGAGGTTCCGCTTGATCTTTTTTAATACTCCAACCCTCTGCGACAATTTATTACACATTTCATCAACATGCTCAGATAAGTTTAGCTGCTTGTCTATTTTCACTCCGAGAAGTTTCTGGGAGTTTACATGTTCGATCGTGTCACCATGGAGTAACACATTCAGCTCCGATCGCCAATCGTTTGCCAGTGACAAGCATGGTCTTTGTTTTTGAAGCATTTAGAACCATCTTGTTCTCCAGTGTCCATTTAGTAACTAGATCAGTGTCTTCCTGTAGTTGCTGTTGAATCACAGATGAAGATGATTCGCAGGTAGCTGAAGGTAGCTGATGCGCTCAGTGTTGTATCATCTGCGTAGATGTCCACAACAGATTGCGTCATGGCTTGAGGAAGATCATTTATGAACACGAGGAACAACAGCGGGCCAAGGACCGATCCTTGAGGAACCGGCACCGTGTGTGACTGGCTTAGCTGCTGACTCTCTACCATCAATGCCCACAAATTGACTGCGACCTCTCAAATAGCTGGTAATCAGTGCAAGCTCTCTTGATACCACGCCATAGGCTTCCAACTTTGAGAGAAGAATTTCATGATCTATGAGATCAAATGCCTTGCTATAGTCGATAAACACAAGACCACTCACATGATTTCTATCCAAATCAGAGAGTAATTGGTCTGTAAGTCGGATGAGGGCTGTTTCTGTAGAATGGGATCTACGAAAACCAGACTGAAGGTGATAAAGTAGGTCAGTGTCCTTTAAGTAGCTATAGAGTGCGTGGTGTATTTGCTTTTCGAATAGCTTGGAGAGCAACGGCAGCACTGATATAGGTATGTAGTTGTTCTTATCTTCCTTGCTCCCTTTACCCTTATAAATAGGGGTTACCTCAGCAGATTTCCATGCAGACGGAAAATCACTGTTTTTGATACAGTGGTTTATCAGTCGGCTCAAAGATGAGGATAAGGCGGGAGCAGCTGCTTTCAAAACCTTCGCTCCGGCCGAGACCATCAACACCAGTAGCTTTGTGTGAAGGCATGCATTGCAGTAAGTTCAGGATCTTGTTAGGGGTGATGTGAGAGATTTTAAAGACAACAGAAGAATTAGTCCTTCGGCCAATAATTCTTTGTAGGGAGGCAGGCGGCAAACTTGCTGTTAGTGAACTGGCTGAGTAGTTTCAAGGGCTGAGTTACAAAAAACGTATTAAATAGCTCTGCGATTTCTAGCTTGTCGGTAAAAGTCTTGTCGTTTTCCTTCAGTTGGCGAATACTGCTATGATTATTTACGTCTTTCCTCGTTAAGTTCTTGATGAGACTCCATAGCTTTTTAGGATTGTATTTGTTTTCAGCTACTTGTGACTTGAAGTAATTCTCCTTTGCCCGCCTAATCAGTTCGCTAACTTTGTTTTTTGCACGCTTAAAGAGCATCCAGTCATCACATGTGCCGGATTTCTTTGCTTTTTTAGTAGCTGATCTCTTTTGTGAATTTCGTGGTTCAAGTCATTGGTAAACCAACTTGGTTGTGCTTTGCTTTTTACTCTCTTTCGCTTTATCGGTGCCTGGCTGTCCAACACGTCATTAAATATTCCGTACGAACAGTCGAGGATGTCATCCGTATCCTCAAAAACGAAAGCTGTGTCCCAGGGTGCCTCATTTAGAGCTTGAACAAATTTCTTTTCATCGAGGTGTTTGAGGTCTCTATAGGTAAACGAAGTGTGTTACCATTTTTCATTGTTTACTCCTTCTCCTTTGTAGCGGCGCACTACAATTGTTGGTAGATGATCTGACAGACCAATCACTTTGACGTTCACGCTTGTTAATCTTTCCGCGTGACTTGTCCAGATATGATCCAAACACGATTTCGACACGGGTCTTATGATCTTGGGTCAAACAGGGTCAGGGTCTGAGTCTCTTGGCCTCACATACATACCCATTTTTCATGTAAGTACCCCCCTCCCACCCCCCCCCCCCCTCTACCCCCCCCCCCGGGAATCGACACAGCTACGAGATATTACCTATGAAAATGATGCAACAGAAAAGTAGAAAAACATGAAAGGATAATGGAGAATTTTCGAAGAAATACGAAGACTCTTGCGGGAAAGAACAGTTCCTTGAAGAGAGTAGTGACATTCTTTACCACTGCGAGTGTGAACAAATAATCGATTAGGGAAGAGGTCAAAACAATGGATTTCGAATGGGACCCAATTTTGTCAGGGGAGGTGGTGGGTGGCGGGTAATACCCCTACCCCTTTTTTCGAGCTCGAGGGTAAATTTCTCGCGTTGTAAAATAGGGATACCTGATTTTATTGCAGATTCACGTTTTTCTCTGCCTGTAGAAACTAGAAATATAGTTATTTACTTCTTTAATAAGTAATTTATTCAAGAAGATATTTGTGGTCAAAAATCTAGATTTTGCCAAAATAGGTGGTGGGTTCCGGGTACAACCCCCCTTCCGTCAAAATTGGGTCCCGCCAGAGTACCATTGTTTTGACCTCTTCCCTTATCAACAACCCCGCGGACTAGCCAAGGGCACCCAACGAAGTTTTCGGTTAAAAAGCTGTTCGGGAGAGTAAGTTAGCCTAAAACTTTCGGATTTAAAAAAATTGTCCCTTGAAATTGTTTTCTGAAATACTGGCTAGAAAATTTGTTTTCAATCCCTAGAAAAATATAGAAGAAAAGGGAGACTAAAAGGTTTTCCCTAAAATATTCGTACGTCCCAATTCGTCTGATCAATAGAGTCAGAACAGGAAAAAAGAATCCCTAAAAAATTCGTACCTCCATAAAACTTTGCAACATGAAGTTACTTGGGCTAGAAAATTCTTGTTATGTTCTAGACTACAATTGAATCCCGATAACTCGAACCTCCAAGGGAAATCAGAAAAGGTTCGAGTTAGCGGGAGTTCGAGTTAGCGAGAGATGGGAACAAATGACCGGAAATTAGGGAATAAAATGGTGTTTTGCTTACATACTTTATTACTCGGGCTGCCTGTGGCAGCACCGAGTCTTAAAATGCAAGCCGTTTTTTTTTTTGTTGGGTGTCGCAAAATGTCTGCGCATGCGTTAAAGGTCAACTTCACACCAATCAGATTGCACTGTGCTGGTCACGCAACAATCGCCAGGTTAATTTATTTACATAATTTAATACAGTAAAACAAGATGGCTGAAGACCCGCGAGGAACTTTCTCTCTAATCTCTCAAATGTAAGCCAGTTTAATGTTTTATTTAACTTCACTCGTGCGAAAGCCTTCCAACAGGCTCAGGATATTTCAACTGGCGCTATTGTCGGAGCCGAAGGACCGCGTTTTTTACCCAGATGGCCAGTGCTTTTATATACGACACGTACGATGACCTGAAGCCAAAGAAATATATATTGGAATCTATAAGCCATCGGCTCGCTGTGCTGCATTTAAAACATCCGAGGAGAACATCTTATTTTGGGTGAAGGCACTTCAAGACCAATGTTATGAGTCAGAGATTTAAATTTACCGTAAGTTGGATCAGAGAGTATCGAGATCAAGTTATTTCGTTCCAGCGAGGATATTGACCTAGCGGAAACGGTACAAGCTGTCGAAGGATTTTACTTATAATCATCCACGTCTACTTAACAACAGGAATAGTTATGTGCCAAGGCATGGGCAAAGATAGAGTTTCCCAGATTACAGATGAAAGTAGAGCACTTAATGAATGAAGAAACAGAGGTCACGCGCGACATGCTTGAGAACATGAACATGTTTAACACTTTATGTTATACTAAGAAAACAAAACAAGTTACAGAGTCTGCACGTTCACAAGTCAATGAAAAACCCCAAGAGCCTGTAGTTTTGTATCAACATATCCTCGAAACTCCAAAAGCAACATACACATGAGTCAAATTCAAACCGGAAGAGACGGAATTCTTGAGATTCTTCACGAGGATATTTGTTAGCCCGCAATAAGAACTCTCTCGATGATTTAATGACCTTGATTTGTAACATGGAGGCTGACCTAACTGTATGCGTAATGAATTCTTACTCTCGTCACATCAAAACGAAACTCAGTCATTTGGAAGACAAATTAGTGCAGCAAGATAATATATACAAGTCCGAAATCAAGATGCTGTCATCACATATTATTGACCTAGAAGTTGAAAATGGCGAGTTGAAAGCGGATATTTATAATAAAGCTGAGATCCGACTTTCAAACTTAAAAAAAAAAAAAAAGAATACAAAAAAGAAGACAATGAAAGACCAAGGTCTCCAGTGTTCCGAGACTACCCAACCTACTAAAGCTTTAGCAACGAATCAGTTTGTTCAAGAGCCATCTTTCTTACATGACAACCCGATCCCTATTCATCAGAATACATTTTCTGTGCTAAATGACGAGAGTTTACAATCACCTGACCGACAACCCACTACTAAAGAAAGGGACCATGAAGTACGGTAGTACGGTTAATTATCGGGTTCAAAACAATGAATATATGCCTGCTCAAATGCAGTGTGTTCAACGAATAAGTAGAGTGTTTCTATTAAAAGGTCAACATACGAGAAAAATAAAAATATTAAATTACATATATACTAGGGGAGCAGAGAATGAAAGTCACCGCGCTACCGGCCACTCCTAAAGACTGCTAAATTCAGCTAATAATTCTTCACTTTGGTTATTACTAAGAGGATTTCAAATGAAAGTGTATTTGATCTTCAATCTCATGTGGCCCGAGTGTAAGCCCAGATGGGCTCTTGTTTCTATTCAAAGAGTTTGCATTTAATCAGGGTTTTTTTTACGGAGAAAGAGTAAAAAACGGATCAATATTTAGCAAATAAAACAGAACAGAACAGATATGGAGAAAATACACCACTTTTTACTTTTTACTTTTTACTGTTAATAGGGCCCTGACGCTGTTCCGTGAGTCTATTTCTGTCGATGATTTTGGAGAGCTTTGAAATCATCGAAACAAAGCGTATGTCTGTAGCACGTCAATGGCGTGACACAGTTCGTGTTTTGAGGGTCGTTTCGGGGGCGGTTCATCAATTACCACCTCTGTGTCATCCTCCTCTTCAAGCTCATTGTCATCTGGTCGAAAGTCGAAACTCAGCAAGAATGTCACATTAGGATGTTTCGGAGTCACTCACAATTAACAGACGTTCACACTCACTCAAGGAATACCCGTTGGCATTGGTTACGGCGCCATAGAGGGATAGTTCGGAGGTGTTTAGCTGCGATTTCCAAGTCAACTATTTTGAGGGTTAGAAACAGCAATATAAATATTTCGGCCAATGATAGCCAATGAGCGTTCAAAGGTATTTTAATCCCGGAAACTCATTTGACATGTGTACCTAAATTGGAAACATGATTCTTCGTACTCTCCCTTCCCGTAGCTATTATCTTCTGCATTTTCGCTTTAATATGGAATAAAATTCGCGCTTTATTTATGGTTAAACCAAAACTGTGGCCTTGGCTTGTCGACCAGTGGGCTGATTCAGTTGAATTCGCTGATTAATCCGGGCGTAATATTAAAAGTCTGCGTATTCTACGGCGCATCAAAACAAGTAGCGTTCTCAGCCTGCTCATTACACGGTTCACTTGAACTGAGGCGAAAAAACGAAGAAATCGTATGCGATTCATGATGATAGCGAAAGCAAATCACGACTGAACAAGCCCGCGCTTTTGTTGTTTACATCGAATGAGCGAATGAGCGGGAAGTATAATTGAAATATTTTTGCATCGTATTTCACGTGCGTGTTTAATGTGAACGCTTGCTAATTGTAAGTAACTCCCTATTAGTGCTAGTCGTGAGTGACTCGAACCTCTAGTGTGAACACAATAACTATCACTCGGCAGCTCGGTATCAGCTATTTGGAGTTCGTCATCACATCCTATCACGCTTTCAGCGTTAACTTGCAGTGATGCGAGATCTGGTGCTCTCTCTCTCAGGCTGTCAAGTTCTTCATTGAGCTCTTTGAAATGGTCATCATGATCATCATTCATAGCACACTCCTGTGACTGCTTCGAAATGCCAGCTCTTTTGAAGTAGTTTTGAATTGTTGTTTCTGACACTTTGTCCCAGGCTGCAGTTAGCATATTCATTGCCAATAGGATGCTTATTTTGGGCAAAGGCTGGTTATTGTCCACCGCACGGATGAAAAGCTGAACTGTGAGGGCTCTGTAGTGGGATTTTAGTGATCTAATAACTCCTTGGTCCATTGGCTGGGTCTTGGATGTGTATTAGGAGGAAGGAACACTAAATGGATAGCTTTAAGTCCTCCAACGTGTGCATGGGTGGACCGGGCAGTTGTCCACAATAAGTGAAATTTTCCTGCCTTCTCCCACAAACTTTCTATCAAGCTCTCTGATCCACTCTTCAAACAGAGCACTGTCCATCCAACTTTTCTTCTGCGATCGGTATCGGCAGGGGATGTTTCCAACGCCAGTGAAACACCGTGGTCTTGCAGATTTGCCAAGTAACAAACATGGGCAACTTCTCGCCCACTGCATTTGCAGCAGCCATACCAGTCAGTCTTATTTTGCTGTGCTTACCACCCACGCATTTCTCAGACTTCAAATGCAAAGTTTTGTTGGGAAGAGCTTGATAAAACAAGCCAAATTCGTCAGCATTGAAAATGTCTTGAAGCTTGTAGTTGGAAATAATTGTTGGCAGAGTGGTCTCGTCCCAAGATGCGGTCATTTGAGGGGTGCATGACTTTTCCTTCTCCAGCAACAGTCTCAAACGTGACAGTGTGTCTTTTTTTCCAACGGTCAAGCCAGCCATCGGAACCCTTAAAATCTTCAATCTGGAGCTCTTTCGCAAATAGAACTGCCTTCTCTTTAAGCAACGTACCGCTAACTGGAACATTTCGCTCTCTTGCATTCATAAACCACTTGTATATCGCTTTATCTAAAGATTCAAAACTTGCGCCTTTCAGCTTCAGTGTCTTTGGACTTTTACCATTCTCGAAAGCAGCTGAAATCTTCTCTTTGCTCTTCGCCCACTTGGATAAAGTGTTTAAAGGAACGCCATACTTTTTTGCTACCTCTTTCTTTGCTACGCCCTTCTCAGTCAATATCTTTGAGAGCTTTGTATTTCTCCTCCAAAGATTTAGTAGCAATCTTACGCTTGAGAGACTTGTCCGACATTTCCAAGTATTATTGTTGAAATTCCTCAATGAAAGCGTACTGCATGATGCGGGTTTTCACTGCAATAACCGGAAACAATAGCCAAACTAAAACATAAGGGTCTTGGTACAATTTTACAAGGTGTGAAAGTGACCGTCAAAGGAACATCCGGTTTGACTGTAAAACACTATACAGTCCAGTATTAAAATAGCATTTGAGAGCTGCTTGGAGCTGCAACTTGACGGCTCTTTCTCGATATCGATAAAGAGCCAACTTGACGTTACCTAATGGCTTCCGTGCAAACGTCTGAAAATATCGTCTTTTACAACCTGGATTCTTTTATCAAAGGATATCATGCGTACCAAGAAGTTTGGTCCCCGGAGCTTCTTGAGGAGCTAACGTATAACCAAGCGCCGTTTTGCAAAGACTATTTTCTACTTTTTGCGGGCCAATAAGCAGAACTCCTGCACTGTGGTGGTAACTGGCAAGGCAGTTAACCGTGGCGATGGAGAAGGTACAATTGAATTGGAACTCACTAGATAATGAACTGAAATTAAGTAAAGACGTTTTAAGTTTCAAGCGAAAGCTGAAGAGCAAATTATATCAAACTCAAAATAGGTTAAATTAATAGATGTAATTCAAATTATCATGTACACTGTAGTTGTATTGTATTTGTATTTTGTCTTTGAAAAGCCTTTTTAAAGAAAGATGAATAAAGTATGAAGTATGAAGTATGAAGTAAGGTATGCAAGTGCCGTGCACGCTGCATTTCAAGGGACAGAGGAAATTTATTGACATTTTAAAGAAACAGCTAAGCGGCAAATCTTGATTGAAAGCTGGTTGAATGGATCCTTTGTTTCCCTTTGATTCCTGCTGACACCGTAGCGAACTCCGTTTAGGGACCATTCTTTATTTATGCCTGGGGGGGGCTGGCAAGAATGAGGGGGGTCATCAAAAATTCAAGAGCATGAGAGGGGGGGTCACAGAAAAAAATAAGCATAGAAGGGGGGGGCTGTCTATATTTTTGGGTGCATTTCCAGGCATCTAAGGGGCCGCAATTTTCAAAATTTTCCCCCATGGGAGCATCCCCGGACCCCCCCAGAGAAATACCTTGCTTTATTAAATAGTAATCAGCCAAGCCAATGAGAAACATACAGAGCACCTAATGCAACCACCATTCAATTGTCTTGCCTAATATTTTGTTTGCCTCATCTTAATTTTGAAACTCCATTAGTAAAAAAATATCATCTAGATCCATCTGAAATTAATTAAAGGTAGGTTTGGGTGCATTTCCAGCGATCTCAGAAACCTTAATTTCAAAAAAAATTCCCCGGGCCCCCTTAGTAGAGCCGATCCACATAATGTTCAGTCCGTGTTTAATCCTCTGTAAATGTAAAACTGTGAACAGTGTGAGGGAGGGAGGGGGGGGGCTCTATATTTTTCAGAATTATGTGCGGGGGGGTTATGAAATTTTTGTTTTGTTTGGAGGGGGGTCAAGACATTTTGTTGTTGTTTAGAACGAATCTTGCCAGCCCCCCCCCCCCAGGCATAAATAATGAATGGTCCCTTACTAGCCAGAAATACCGTAAAATATTTGAATAAAATGACTTACCTTGCCCAACAAGGAGAGAAATACGACAGAAGACATCACAGTGGCAAGGTAAGTCATTTTATTCAAATATTTTACAGTATTTCTGGCTAGTAAACGGAGTTCGCTACGCTCCCATACAAACCCTTATATTTTCGTAACTTGAGCTTGGGCTGCCTGTGGTACAATATTCTCACAGGACTGAACTGACACGTTTTATGTAACGTAAAACCAAGAAACTAGAGAAGTTAACACAAAGAATACATGCTGCTTCGAAATAAATTCAATGTTCTGAAGTACGTTTTGTCAGGTTCGAGTTATCGAGGGTTCGAGTTACGGAGGGTAAAATTACATAAAATGTATGACGCAAATCCAGGGGAAATCAATTTTGGTTCGAGTTAGCACAGGCAGCCCAATCTCAAGATTTGTGTATTTATACGCTTACAAATATCGCTTGAATAGTTCATATTATAAATCCTTCCAAAACATGTATGTTAGACAAATAAATACACGACTTCACCCTACGATGTTTCAGTTGTGGTTATTCATACCTCTGAGCTCTTAATAGCGTATAAATACAGAAATCTTGAGATTGGGCTGCCTGTGGAGTTAGCTTCGAGTTACCGACGGTTCGAGTCATCGGGATTCAACTGTACTAACAAATTCGTAGGCCGGGAATATTTCAGTTGACACGATTTCCACCTAGACTGAAATCCGAACAGCTAATAGCTTTCTAGAATACGTCAAAAGACATAATGGCTAGATAAGCTATAGCAGACAACTCGTTCCTCCCGAGAGAACCAGAGGAGACGGCTGAAATTCAGGCTACTGGGAAGGGAGTCAACAAAACTTTGCCAAAATATAAAACACGTTTATTATCAGATAAGAATTACGAAACCTTATATCAGCTAATATTTTTAACAGATTAGGACTAATCCTGGTAAAATGTCTTCATTATTCGTCAACTGAAGTTTAAAAAGACTGAATCCGGACCCCTCCCCCGGTGAAGATTACCGTTTTTAAATGAGGAAGGGCTTGTTCAAACTTGCCTCCGGGGGACTCGGTAAAACAAACCAACATGTCGGACTCCCGATCGAATCGACACGAAAGACTTGAAAAGCGCTGTATTCTTCACTAATTGGCGAAAGCAGCACAATCCAAGGGTATTAACTTTGCAATGCCAGGGTAAGTGAATATTTTGGAGTGATTTATGGCCTCCCCACAGCAGCAATTTGAAAGTGAAAGCTTGTCGTTCGTGTACAAGAGTGCTTAGGCTTAGTTCAGTGTGTCATATCTTCATGATCATAAACAAATACTGGCTAGGTTTAATATGTCGTAATAATTCTTAGTCCTGGCCGTGTTCCTAGTTAGGAACTAAGTGTCGCGATACCATTCGGTTCGTATATTGTCTGTTGAAGCCGTATTTTGAGACCATTTAATGTTTCACTTTCAGTCGGATTTACATAAAGTTCTACCTTGAAGACAGATGGCGTTTAGTTAGGAAAGTCCTAATCCTGTGCAGGCATTTACATTTACTTTGGTTATATCATCAATATCATTTTATTTTTGACGGTTTAAGCGCTCATTTGGTATTCTAGTAAAGGTGCTATCACTTTGTGCGACTCAAAATATCAATTTTAAATACATGGAGGTTCTTTAGATTAGTCATCTGTGAAAATAGTGCGAATTAATAGAAGGAAAGGCCCATGAAACTTTAATATACGAACCCGCTTTGAATCTCCCGCTGTGAGAAAGATACAATTTGCATAAAATGACACAATTGTGAGGTAGAAATTAATGGTACTGTATTTTGTATGCAAAACTTACAAGCTGATTATAGATTAGTTACACTTCCAATTGCTCTATATCATTATGATGTCATGGCTTGTTTATGAGGGGGACAGAATCGACACGAACAATAGAATTTTGAACTAAATCTGCCCTGCTGATGAAAATTTAACTTCGAATTGTCTGGTTTCCAGATATCAGCTGTATCAATGTTTATCCCACAATATTTACCGTATTTGGTGGCTGTTAACACTGCGTTCTACAAAATGCATTTTATAGCGATTTCCTTTGTGTTGTTGCTGTTTTGTCCCCCTGCCATGACCGTGATCCTTAGCGTTTAAACAATAGATTGTTTTGATTTTACATCATAATGGTATACGGCATTTCAACTGAGGAATTTTTGTCCCCAATTAATGGACCTGTGTACCATGAGCTAGAAGACTAAACACAAAAGAACAGGACTCAAAATATATTTATACTTGCAAAATGCTAGCAGATAGTGAAAAACATTTCCACTATCAAATTTCTGTGAATTAATCAACACTAAATGTAATTTGGGCCGCGTCAGGCAAAAAGGGCCCGGCCGACATTGAAGTTAAATAATTCCTATAATGGTGTTCCTAATAACAGGTTGAAGATTGTATTGTATTCTTGACGAGAAGCTCTACATTTCATTCCTAACAATAAAATAATGTCAGTGTCAAAAATCAGGGGTGAAATTTACATGATTTTGATGCAAGGGCCCGATTACAAATATGACCACAAAAATTAGGAATCCTGTCAGAGGGGATAATTTTGATGTATGACATTCATTTATACCTGCTGGCATTAAAGAGTAAAAAAAATAAGATGAACAAGATGATAACTTTTTGGCCAAAAAAATTCTTTTCTGCAGTCATTCTGCTTCCCGTAGCTCGTAATATGATTTTAGCAATAGTACAAGTTACACCTTGAAACAATCGTCTGATGATAGGGAATCATAATCAAACCCTTGTGTAAAAATATCGTAAATTTCTTCTTCAATTTCACTTGTCGATTTCATGAAATCAACACTACAGTACCTGTTAGTAGCACAATGTCACTGGCGCTCTCGATGCATATTGTAATCGCACCACAAGTACAAAAAACATGGTACAATTTAAAAAGACATTTACATCTTATGTCATCCGGGCCCTTTTTGCCTGATGCTGCCCATATACCCAGCGACTATTGGGGACCCTGTGGTGTGCTCGCATGGCCCTGGGTTAGGGACTGTTCGTTCATTACGTTGCAGGGTGGTTTTTGGAAAAACGTTCTGGTAAAAAATCTAACCCACTCTCTTTTTTTTCCCTTAAATTAAGAGACCTTAAAAACATGTTTTAATTTTTTTATCTCCCCCCTCTAAAACTATAATCGAGGGCGCTCAGTTTTGAGAACTGGTCCAGTCAGTTCCTAGAACTGATCTGTTCCATTTAAGAACTGGCCGATCAAACGATTCAGTTCTCGTAAACGGAAAGCGCACTTAGTCACTAGTTCGAAACGGTTCTAAATAATTGCCAGGTTACATTTGTTTAAAAATGGTGGCTAAACAGCTACAATCGTGATCAAAAGTGTTGGGACATTAGTATTTTTTGAGAGAATTTGTGACTTTTCAGACTTTTTATCTCCCTCCCCCCAATTCAATGTTAATCTATAAAATTACGTAAAGTTGCCTGTTCAATGACCCAATATCCCAACATTGTCTCGGGGAAGGGGGTATTGTGACAACGTACTACTCGAATATTGTAGGCAATTGGTCATTACTATGTTAGAAGTAGTGTGTCCCATAGACATTAATTTGACCAGGATTGTAGCAAAGGTAGCAGAGCTTGAGACAGAAGAACTAGCACTAGCAGTAAACTGGCAGGACAAAAGATCAAAAAATTTACCTCCCCCATAAAACCACCAGCCCCCCCCCCCCCCTCCCCCCCCCGCAATGTAATAAATGAACAGTCTCTAATAGTTTGGACTGTGTTTTATTGTTATTGC
This sequence comes from Actinernus sp. WN-2022, assembly GCA_030867875.1. Taxonomy (NCBI): domain Eukaryota; kingdom Metazoa; phylum Cnidaria; class Anthozoa; order Actiniaria; family Actinernidae; genus Actinernus; species Actinernus sp. WN-2022. The sequence continues at coordinate 33,313,822 of JAOWCC010001589.1, forward strand.
TTGTGGTTTGGAGTTTTGCTAGTCAGCTGCAAGTTGCTGTGATCGCTCCTGGCTTTCCATCCCTTTGTCCACTTTTGTATGACCCAGTGCGTTGGACTGTTCGGTTGCCAGGGTTACCTGGCAGCTGAGTTCTCAAGCACTGTTTTATGCAGCCTTGGGTACTGAACATCCAACATTTGGTCCATATTCTGTTTCGGTACAACTTGGAGTCTGAACACCTCATATTTCGATGCCACAAATAGGTTATTGTATTTATAAGTGAAAAAAAACACTCTGAATTTCTAACGAGACCTGAAACAACCATGGGAGCTGATCAAAGCCAGGTCCCAGCTAATCCACAGATCAAATTGGAATTTAGCATTAGAAATTCAGAGTTTTTCAGTTATTTTGGCTGGTTAGACTGTTCTGTAGGTTGTATCCTATTGGACTTCACTGATAAAGAATCCCATTGTTTTGGGTTTAGGGTTTGTATTGTTTTAGGGGTAGGCTATTGTTTGGGTAACCAATAACATTTCAGGTTGCAAATGATTTTGGCGATACAACCTACTTGTATTAATATTTAATAAAAAAAAAATATCCTCTTATGAATGAGGCTGATTAGGTCTCAAGCATGATATGTTAACCCTTTCCCTCCTGGACCGCCCGTAACCGCCCAATATGAAGCATGTACCTGGAGAAAATTATTGCATCAAACCTAGACATGCTGGAAATACGATGTTGTGATATTATTTCAAGGGATGAATGACTTCGAAGCCACAGCTGTAACGGGGATCACTTGACTCTCCCACTTTGGAGAAAAACTCATTTGTTTTGGAGATTGTTGTTAATTTCTTCGCTTTTCACGAATTTTGAGGAGCTGAAAATCGGCTCAAAAAACCCTTCCCAGTCACACTTGAAATCAAAAGCAAATACAAAATCACCACTCAGTCGTTACAGTACCTTGTTTAATCTTTCCAACTAGCAGGTTTGTTTGCATAAAATGCACCAAACGACTGTGAACCATGCCAATGTTTACACTGCATTTCACTCGACCACATTTACCTGCTCCCACCTCCAACTGCATGCTGGGTAATCAACAAAAATATCACAAGGGGTCCCCCCCTCTGGGACTCTGGTAGGGAGCCCCTACAACCAAGAGCGGTGATTTGGACTCAAGCCGTTGCTTTAAAGTGACAAAAACACATCCTAATACATGTACATGTGTAGGTTGAGCAGGGGGAAAAGACAACCAACTGCAAAATTTCAAGGATTTCAGTGAAGAATTATTTCATGTGTCTCAAAGCAGAAACACAACAGAAAAATCCTGTGAAACCCCTCACAAGGCCTACTAAAAGCAAACCAAGTACTTTTCAGCCGTCCTCAGACTTAATGATGTCCTCAAGCTCTCTTGCAGTGGCTTTTTTCTCCCAAATTAGAGCACATTTCATTGGAAACCCTACCGAAGCAGCCATACCTACCGCTAACGAGTGCACAGAATTCTTCCAAATGGCATTGTGGGAAAAGTTTGAGCCCTTGGCTTAAAGAGTCAGCAGTATTTAACTGCCCCGGGCTAGCCAAACTTGAACCGAGGGGGGAGGGTTGAGTTAGCACTCAGGATTTCACCAAACATGTCCAGTAGGGAAAGGATTAATGTATCCAAGACCCATTCCACACACATGCACTCCTTACTACATTCATATATTCTCTGCACTCAACGCTCAACTCAATGTTGAATTTTGATGTTGATTTTTTGTTGATGTTGATTTCAGCTGAGAAAATCAAAGCAAAAGTTTGTACAAATCAGGATGAATCTGTGACATATCAGATTTACAGATTACATGTACATGTACATTGTACTTACTGCACATTGATTTCCTTTGTTTTTCCTTCCTGGATTGTTAATGAGTTTGATACTGTAAGTAATATAATTTCTTATTAATGTAATTCACATACTTTTGTTGTCCTAAGGACTGAAGCAAGTGGTTCAAATGACCAACCTGAAGTTGCAGAGAAAAAACTTGAAGAAGCATTTGATGACAAGATAATACATGTAGTACCCAGTTCGTCATCTTCCTGTCCTGTGTATGGCATGTTAGTTGTACTTGGGTAAGAGTATTACTGACAATAAATATAGAGCAGATTTCGCATGAGTTGGATAAACATACAGCATCCGTACCCATACTGTAACTTACTGTATAATAACTCTGTAATTTGACTGGATCAGAAAGACAAAAACAATGGGAACATTTCAACTACGAGGCATGTCATACAGTAACAGGGCTGTAAGTCATTGCCGTAACTTGCCCACTCATACAAAATATGCTCTAATTTGTTGTTTGTTACTGCATTGAATTTAGTAGGCACATGTATTTATAAGAATTCCTTAACAATATTATTGAAGAATTTACAAGTACATGTATTAATACAGTAATTATTATATGTTGTAGTTTGAAATTTTTCTTTGGTTTGATTTTTTTTAAACCAACTCAAAAAGAATAATGTGAGAATAATGTCCAACAAAGATTTTTTTGCGAGACAGAAAACAAAGTACTTTTATTAATTATTCATACGTAAATGAAAAGAGTTTTCACACTTATCAATTTGCAGGCTTGCACATGAAATGTACTTTCCATTCAATGCATTGGTGGAGCAAACCTAGCTCCACATTCCAGAGGAAGAAAATAAAATGAGAGTGAGACTGCAATGTCCAGTTGCTTCTAATTGTTTTTCTTTGTAACTAAGGGTACATTCTCACCAAAACGCACCCTTAAAAGGTGCCTAAAAGCACACCCTAAAAGGCGCCTAAAAATGCACCCACAAACACGGCCTAATAATGTATTTATAGAATTTATTTTGTCCGAGGAGCACCAAGTGATATCTTGTGAGAAATGTTTTTGAGATACCCCCAAAAACAAACCCTAACACCGTCCTTTCCGGTATGTTTAAACTGTCTGGTTAAAATAACAAAGCTTCGAAATAAACTCGGCCTGCATACACCGTCTTTTGCTGGTGTGTTTAAACTGGCTACGACAACAAACGCTTCGAAATAAACTTGGCCCACTAACACTCAGCCTGCTGGCATGGAAGCAAATCAGAGACAAGCTGTCAACTCTTTTAACTTTCCTTGTCCTTTGTGCATTGTTTTAGCCAGTTAAATTTTGCCTAAATGCACCCTTAGCATGCATTTATAGAATTCATTTTGTTCAAGAAGAATACAGCTTCGAAATTTACCTCAATTTTTGCCCTAAAAAAATTATCATATTCTTCCAAAACTCTAATAAACACGAAGAATGGGGTACCAGTACTTCCTACTATTCCCTCGAGTCCCTGAATAATATACCACAGCAACACTTTGCGGTGACGGTTCCATGCAGGCCCACAACCTCCAATAATTATTATTATTACCACCATCATACATGTATAATACAGTACTTATAATAATTATTACACACTTGTCTTAAGTACATGTACTTACTTAAAGTACCTACATGTATGTACATGTATGGGACTAAGCCCATAACATCCATATACAGTAAAGTATAAATATGTATATGATGTATATGATGTAGATGTAGATGTACAATGTATATGTATAATTATGATGATACATTTTATATATATACACTCGTTTTCAAAAACATTGCTTTTGATTAATATATATATATACATTTTGTTCTCCATTGTTTTAACTGTCAAATTTGACAAGAATACAATTTAAGATATATATATATTTGCAGTGCAATGTTTTTGAAAACGAGTGTATATATATATATATATATGTAAAAGGGATGTGTACATGTAATATACCTGGAATGAAGTAATATGCTTGAATATATAACTCTACTTGCCTGGCATGCAGTTATATCATAAGTAATTATTATAAACTTAATAGTACTTAACATTTACTGTTCATGAGCCAGAACCACAATGAAACTCACTTCGCCTCTTGATGGTTATATAACCCTAATTATCATAACACTGGCTCACAGGCCCTCTCATCCACATAGGAAATTATTTCTCTTACACTACCAAATTCATACATTCATTGTCTGTTACAAGAGAAATCTATTTATTGACTGAGTGGGAGGGCTGGACGGGAAAGTGACCGAGAACCAAATATTTTCCCATTCGACCTGACCTAACTCGGCCAATACATTTTTTTTTACCATATGACCACATAGTTTGTTTTAATAATGGTAAATCAACAAGCATCAAATCAAGCAGAGCATGACAGCTTTTTCCAGCCCACTCCCTCCAGACACTGTGACCAGTGTATACTGTATACCACATTTTACATGTAGGGGGAAGTCTAGTGATTGGCTTGAAGTGAAAGTTGAAAAGAAAACCTGATTATTAAAAAAACTTTTTGTCTTAGGTATAATGGGGTGTCTCCACAAGGAAACCAAGATCGGCAAAGGAGTTGTTATGTATTAACAAAGAAACATTATCCATCTGGAGTAAAGCCATTTAAACAGCATTTAGCATCCTCAGAAAGTGGTATTCAGGTACATGTATGTCCATTCAGTACGTACCGTATTTCCTCAGGTATAAGCCGCACGTCGCATATAAGCCACACCCCTAACTTTGGCCTGATTGGGCGGGAACCAGAAAAAAGTGCAAGGAAAAAACTCACATATACCGTAAGCAGCACCCCAAACTTCTGTTCAAGTTCATAAATGCTCGTACTTGAAGCAAAACCTCAATTCAGAACGGACGGAGTAAAACGCAGGGTGCAGGGCACGCAGGGCACGCAGGGTGTTAAAAAAAATTGTGTTACATAATTTAGTGCCTTTGGAATATCAGATTTATTTTTCAAGAATGAAAGTTTTTACATTTATAGCGAGTTTGACTTGTGGCAAGTCTAACATTTTTACTTTGTGTTCTGGTGACACAGACTGTTATCGTAGTTTTGCCTTTACTTGCTGTTGCATTAAACAGTTATCTAAAAACCTACGAGGCCTTGACTTACCTTACCTATTCCACTACAAGTAAAGGCAAGGAACTGTTTTCCGAGAACCGGAGCGCCTATAGATATAGGAAGAAAGAAAAACTTCTGTCCCCGAAGCGCATCTTCTCTACATATATTTTATTTCAATACGCAAATTTCAGTCGGTAGTTGAATGACCGAGTGGTTAGAGCGTTCATCTTTTAATCCAGAGGTCCGGAGTTCAATTCTCGGAGCGCACATCTTTTGTCAATTTTTTTCTTCTTCCTCTTTTTAAGTTTTCTTCTTAGCGTTCTACCGCTTCCACACCAGTAATATTCTTTAAACCCACCATCAGCCAGCTACAAAATTTATATTCGCTCCTTGCTGAAGTCATTGTTTACCTGATTTCTGCCTCGTTTAATAACGTAAATTAAATTTCAAGCTAAAACAGACAGACTACATCATTTGAAAGAGAATTTTAAACTCAGTAATCACCGAAAATTTGAGATTCATATGTTAAATATTTATGGTGAAATTGACTTTTACAAAACTGTAAAATGGGCTGGGTGACAGCAGTTATTCTTTATAAATTTTGAGATTTTTAATCGCTCATTCCTCAAATTATTTATTATCACTCAAATTTTCGATAATTAGTGAGTTTAAAATTCTCTTTCAACTGATGTAGTCTGTCTGTTTTAGCTTGAAATTTAATTTACGCTATTAAACGAGGCAGAAATCAGGTAAACAATGACTTCAGCAAGGAGCGAATATAAATTTTGTAGCTGGCTGATGGTGGGTTTAAAGAATACTACTGGTGTGGAAGGTAGAACGCTAAGAAGAAAACTTAAAAAGAGGAAGAAGAAAAAAATCGACAAAAGATGTGCGCTCCGAGAATTGAACCTCTGGATTAAAAGACGAACGCTCTAACCACTCGGTCATTCAACTACCGACTGAAATTAGCGCATTGAAATAAAATATATGTAGAGAAGATGCGCTTCGGGGACAGAAGTTTTTCTTTCTTCCTATATCTATGGCACTCCGGTTCTCGGAAAACAGTTCCTTGCCTTTTCTTGTAGTGGAATAGGTAAGGTAAGTCAAGGCCTCGTAGGTTTTTAGATACTGTTTAATGCAACAGCAAGTAAAGGCAAAACTACGATAACAGTCTGTGTCACCAGAACACAAAGTAAAAATGTTAGACTTGCCACAAGTCAATCTCGCTATAAATGTAAAAACTTTCATTCTTGAAAAATAAATCTGATATTCCAAAGGCACTAAATTATGTAACACAATTTTTTTTAACACCCTGCGAACCCTGCGAACCCTGCGTGCCCTGCACCCTGCGTTTTACTCCGTCCGTCTTCAGAAGAGATTGTGGTCATTCCAAGTCATACCAACTGCTATCGCAACTTAGAATATGGTTACAACTTTCCTTGTCATTTCTTGTGTATATTCTAACCTGCTGTCTTTAAATCACTTCAGAATTCTTCTGTGTTTATTCCCCCATTAACTAACAACATATTTAAAGTGCGTATAATCCTTGACATTTTTCTACTTATGAACCCTTGAAAGGTTTTGAGTACTTCTGTGAAGAAATTTTTGGTTTACAGATAATACTAAAATGTTCTACGCTTGTTTGAAATGGTAAAAAAACTGACCTTTCCTGACCCAAGACCATGTTAGAAAAAGCCTGGGTCGATTCCTGGGGTGATGTCATCTCATTAATGCATTATCCTCCATGGTGCCTTTCTATCACAACAACATCAATAATTTATAGAAAATATACATACCGTATTCACTCACGGATAAGCCGCACCTTTTTACCAGAAATATTCGTTTAAAATCGGGGGTGCGGCTTATCTGCGAGAACATCTACCGAACAAAAGGTCCGTAAATTTCCATAAATTAACATTTACAAGAAATACAAAGCTATAATAATAAATACTACACCAAACCAAAAGAAAGTAAGCACTGGCCATTGCTTTTGCAAGTTTGGTAGCTCCAAACAGATTCGTTTATGTTGTGAATATTTGTTCCTCCGCAAGCGATAAATACCACGCTAAATGGCACAATGTTTCTTTGCAGCTTAGCACTTTAACAGCAAATTTGTCGAACAGATCTTCCACCTTTCTTTGAGTAACAAGTTTTTCTCCAATAGCTGGCTTCCGGATATCCTTTTAGGCATGATAGAAACAGACAGCTGATGAAAAAGCAAACTACTCCATGTTGTTTTGACTTCGTTCAGCGAAAACAAAACTTCTAGTGTCCAGTTCTCTCTCTTCCAACAGGTGCCTCACAGGTTACTAAGCTACAGACGAACGTGAACACGTTGTTGGCTTCGTTAACATGTAAAATTCGATCTAAAAGGTGACCTGAATCAACAGATCCCGGTAAACAAACACTATGGAAAGATAAATCATATATCTAAGTATGTAGACATAAAGTTTATACTACATGTATTTCAGAGCTGAAATTACAGGTACAACTTTGGAGTTTTCTCCAGTTTGAAAGTCTGATGAAGGTTTATAAAATGTACATGTATGTTTGATATTCTTCCAAAAAAACTTTTTTCCCTAAATCAAGATTCTAAACTCGGGGTGCGGCTTATCCGCGAGTGCGGCTTATCCGTGAGTGAATACGGTAGTTTGTGAATTGTTAGTAAAGAAAAAAACGATTTATTCAAATTATTGCGAAGTTGAATTAATTAGATGCACATTGTGCTATGAAAGAAGCCCTGGATGTACATGTACTTCCTATAAAGTAAGGAAGACAAAATGCATATTTAAGCCCTTGCCAGTTATCATTCATTTATAGGTTGAACAATTTTGTTTATTGAGGAATCAAATTTCAATGATGTCAGTTAAGCCATAAGTTATTTCTAGTTCCTTTTGCTTTGTTTTTATGTCAGCTCCACTTATTAAGAGATATTGCAAGGATCAAATTTCTGGCACCTGGAAAACAACTGAAAAATAAACGAATTCCATGTTATCACTCCATTCATTTCCAACTCATTAGCATAGTATTCCTAAACGCTGTAATTTCAAGGATTTGTAATGAATTTTAAAGCAACGTCACAGCCATAAATAAATTGCCCCAAAATGGTCAAAGTACTGTTTAAAACACGAACAGCTGTGTTTTATGAAGTTTAAAAATCCTAGGGCGAAGCCCGAGAATTTTTAGACTTGATAAAACACGTGCTGTGAGTGTTTTAAACGGCTTCAAAAACGCTTCAAGAATGCAATGAAAGAAAGTCGCACATCTCAAGGGAATGGTTACTTAATGAACCATTGAACCTTTGTATTCACAACGCCATGCAAAATATTCGAGTAATTACCGCCGGCAATTACATTGTATGAATATCTCAAGGGAAGGACATGAAGAAATTACCATACTATGTTGTTTGAAGCGGCGTTTCGCAATGCAAGAATAACCTGCACTTGAAGGATTTGGTGTCGTAGTTTACCTCGATAAAGTTCAAGACTTGGAAAGCGATGTGACTGACATGACGGCAGACTCTAAATTTTTGGCTCCGGCACAATATATGTAAGTTTAATGCATGTTTTTATTATTTTACGGCTTTGAGTTTGGTTTTAATAATTAAACTAAACAGTGGCTCGGTAAACAAGTAATGGTAGTTGGATAACTTCATTTTAAAAATATTATCTGTGTATCTCGGTAGTCTGCTGATATTAGTAAATTTAGTGCAAAATTTATTATCTAGGTACCTTATGTTCCGTGTACTTTTTGCTATCTTTGGGTCTTTATCAGTGAATTCTTAATTAGGATGAAACTTCATATAAAATTTCATGTTCATTAGTATTCTTGATATAAAGTCTTCATCCTAATTTGCATTCTTTTGTAATACCTTTGTACCCCATATTCCCCTGGTACCGAAATCAAAGCCCTCCCCGGGCTTTTTAGAATGATGAGATTTTATCAGGTATAAAGGAGCATGCACGTGACTGATTTGCTTCATCTGATTGGACAACATGCTCATTAATTATTCATGAGTTTTTGAACAATATTTAAAACACTTTAAAGTGCCACTACAATCAAATTTTGACATACCATAAAATTTCCAAAGTAACGACATACTGAAAGTAACGACCCCCCAAAAGTAACGATAAAATTTGGAGCTGCTATGAAATCCCGAAAGTAGCGACCCCCGAAAGTAACGACCTATCCGAAAGTAACAACCTTTTACCGTAAAGTGTTTTTTTAAGCATTTATTACTGAATCACCAACAGTTGTTACTTTCGGAACTTTACAGTATCAATGTTTTTGCATATTCAGTATGTTATTACCAGTTCAAATCGGTTTTCTATCTGACGACAGGAAATCTTATTTTTTGAACTCCGAATATTGAATCTAAACGTCCACCATTACTGGAGACCATTCCCTTTGTTCAGCTTTATACAAAGGATTATTCAGAGGAAGTGATGTCATATATTCAACGCTCGCCTGCACAATACAACACCTTGGAGGCATATTTCTACTAAAAGCGTCTTAACGTACACAAGAAGAAAGTTATATGTATCTTTGAGAGGTTGGCTAATTTTTATGCACACTATTTCGCGCAACGTGGTTGTCGTGTTAAGTGTATGACATCACTTCCGCTTAATAAAGAGAATTCATGGCTTCCAGTAATGGCAGACAGGATTTTACTAGTAAACTCTCCTAAATTTTGTGGTTTAACTTGCCCATTTGGGAATATTTTTTACTATTTGGGATATTTCTAACACTGGTTGACCTACTGACACTGAAAAAGTGGCAAATTGAAGTGGTAAATTTTCGTTGTAGCGGCACTTTAATGCTGCCAAATCAATTATTTCTGGCTATGCATGGGCTTTAGTTTAATTTGTTTGTTTAATATGTAATCACCGTTTTTGGAATAATATAGGTTGTACATTCAAATCAAGCTCACAGCGTGTCCTACACCCTATCCAGAGGGCGGTCTGTAGTGGTGGAGTACTGTAAAGATGATAAAACTGACATGTTCCAAGTAAGTTAGTGCACTGTACAGGAAACTGCTCATTATCTAATAACTAAAGGTAAGGGTTCATTTTTCGTAGCAATTAATATGACTGGTAAGATCTACATATACAATCATGTACATGTATAGTTGTAATAATTATAACATGTGTTAATAATAATAATAATATATACATGTATTAGTACATGTACCACACAGTCTATAAACTAATTGCGATTTTGAGATGCCGATAACGAATAATATTGCCGGCCAGTTGGGAGAAATTTTTTTTTTCTAACGCCGGCAATATAATTCGGTATCGGCGTCTCAAAATCGCAATTAGTTTTGTATCGCGATTCAAGAGTTAAGTTGGAAATTGATAAAAGAAAGAAGAGAATGAAGCACCAAACTTATGCTGATCGTAATTTCAATTCTCAAAAGGCGCCTAGTATATCTATGGCAATGGTTTCACGGTTTGAGTGGAGAAACTTTTGCGACGTGTTTTGAAATCTCTTCAAAAATTGTGAAAATTGTACTTTTAGCGGATAAGAATGTTAGATTTCTGATGGAAACTACAATGCCTTTAGGATTGAATAATTCTTATCTTGTAATTTACAGTGTTTTGAAGGTAAAATTGTAGAAATCTTGCTGTTGAACAAATGACTTTTGAACTTGACCTGGAACCCATGTAACTGCAAGGGCTCGCGCAAGAGCCGATCAGAGGGTGGTATTCTGAGACGCCAATACCATGTTATATTGGCGTCTCAAAAGTAAACAAATTCATCAGTGAATCGTGATACAAGTAAATATTGCTCTTCACATGCTCTGATTCAATCAGTTACTCAAACTCAGAATATCCTGCACTCAATTCACTGTTTTCGGTCTGGCGTGTGAGGAATTCACTTGTTAATGGCTCGTTGCACTTTTTGAACTAATTTGAGACTCGCTATTTCACTTATACTAAAACAATAATTCATGTAACTCACCACTTCATGGCTCAGTCAATACCCATTATCATATGACCCGTACACTGTACAGCTCAGCACATGCTTTCCTAAGTTCAAAACCATTTACAAAAGTCATGTGATGGGGGCTGTACATGTTTGACATGAGCAGGTGGGGAAAAACCGTCCAGCTCCAGATGATTTTATGCTTGTTGTTTTGCCATTATTAAAAGAAACTAAGTGGTCATAATTATGATAAAAAAAGCTTATTGACTGAGTTACGTGTAGGTTGGGCCAAACTGGAAAATACTTGGCTCTCGGTCATTTTCTACACTGTACTCAATTGGTTCATATGTCGTGACCTCAAGCCAAATATTTTCCCGTCCATCCCTCCCACCCAGTCAATAAGTACCTCCATTTCAGAAAATAATAACATTCTCAATTATTTTCCATGTATTATTTTGTTGTGATCATACTATTTACCTACATCTATCTGAACTTCAGTCTTGTTGTTTATGACAGATTGGCAGATCATCAGATAGCAAAATAGATTTTCTAGTCATGGATACCATACCAGGTCTAAAAGAAGATGGCGTACAGGCTAATCCACAAAAAAGTACGATATCAAGATATGCATGTCGCATTGCAGTGGATCGTCAACCTCCTCACATAGCCAGAGTTTATGCTGCTGGATTTGATAAGTCGAGTAATATATTTTTAGGGGTAAGATGTATGATTTCTTCTCTTTTAAACCAGTATTTAAATTGAAGGGTTTCATGCAAGAACAGCATAAGTGACTACATACATGTACTGTTCAATTCTAAATTCTCCTTGATATTCTTTGTTTGTTTGGGAGAATTTAGAACTTGATCACAAGTGACTGATACAGCTATTTGTTACTAATTTAAGGGGTCTGTACAAGAACAGCATAAGTGACTACTGTTCACATTCTAAATTCTTCTTGATGTTCTTGTATGGACCTCTTCAATCATGTAATCACTGCTTACAGTACTCAACAGAGTAGATTTCATATGAGTGGGACAAAAATATGGCATGTCCATAGCTGTAACTTTGTACCTTAACTCTGTCATTTGATTGGATCAGAAGGACACAAACAGTAAGGAAGCCATTTCAATGTCATGGCATGCCAATTTTTACATACAGTATGAACCATGCTGTAAGGCATTGCCTTGACTTAGGTTGGCAAATCAAGTTCTTTCCCTGCCATGGATCAACCTTTTTTTACCAAATTGTTTTTTTTATTGTTTATAAGGTTTCTGTTTATAGTTCAAGTCTCGATGAACAGCTTCTTTAAAGAGGCTCTCAGCCATGCCTCTACATGTAATAAACATGATCCGTTGGGTGCCTCTTTTATTGTGTACATCAGCGATTTCATACGCCCCCCATTGTTCTGTGAGACTGATAGCTATTCAAAATGCTTGAATTACCATTGTCTGTGAAGGAGAAAATGGCGTACTAGATGCGAGAAGGATCACTGTTGAAAGTGGCTCTTTACGAGTAAGGGCACAGGTATCTACACAAAACATTGTTGCATAAAATATTTTTCGGGTTTTCTCTTCTTTCAGGACAGCCTTACCCTGGGTACCAGAGGTTCTACTGTGTCCATTCGCGAAAGTTAGGCGCCGAGGAGCGAAGCGACGAGAACCTCTGGTGGCACGGATAGCCAATCTCACTTCCATGTTTGAATTTGGTACAGAATTTGTACCAGGCTTATTATTGATTAGTTATAATTGGGAATGATATCCGTCGATATGATTGGCTAGATAACTTAGCGAACGAAAAACCGGTTTTGGATTTACATTTAATCAAGATGACGACAGAAGACTCCATGCAAAAGTATTTCTCTGAAGCAGTTTCTGTAACATTCAAGTCACTTTTTCCAGAGATCGAAAATCTCAAACCTCAACAAGATGAGTCAATTTTGAAATTCATGCAGAAGATATTTTTGCTGTGCTGCTTACCGGGTTGGGGAACGTCTTTGGTGTTTGAAATGATTCCTGCGTTGCGTTCGATTCGTGGTCTGCATTGTCCTCAGAAAGCCACTGTTATAGTTGCGTGTCCTTTAAATTCACTTGTGGAATCACACATTAGAGAGCTGGAGAGTCGAGGAATCAAGGCATGCTCGCTATAAAGCAGGTTTCAGTCCAGGTGTCAGTGGAGTCTTTTGCATTAACTGAATTTCGAACACACAAGTAGTCGGCACGTGTAGCGCAAATCAGTGGTGCGGAAAAGTGTAAACATGTATTATTTTGACAGCTAACAGACGTCATGACTGCAAAACCTGTTATTCGAGAAATGTGATACTAGTTCGAACATGGAAGTGAGATTGGCTATCCGTGCCACCAGAGGTTCTCGTCGCTTCGCTCCTCGGCACCTAACTTTTGCGAATCGAGACAGTAGAACCTCTGGTACCCAGGGTAGGACAGCCTGTACTTGGACTGGAAGTTCATTTTGAAACCTGATGATGTTAAAACATTATCATTATTAGACCAAGGTCGCGACTCTTGCATGAATGGTGTTAGATTACTTTCAATGTTAACACCCAAAAGACACAGAGCCCATTTTAAAGTGTATATAAGACCTACAAGGTTATTATTGATTTGAAATCTCTGAATTGGGTATAAATACACACTGTAGATTGGCCAAAAATCCAAACATTGTTTTAATATCTTGCTTTTGTTTTGAGCTCAAATCTTTGGGTCTTGGGAGTTTCCTCAAAAATCAAACTGCTGAAGATTTTAGCTCAAAACAAAAGCAAAATATTGTCAATAGTTTGTGATGTAAAACTGGCATCGACCCATTCTTCCAGTGCCTGGCCAACTTGAAAGGGCATGGCATACATTTATTTGTGAACTTTAAGGCATGATTACAGGGTGAAATTTTATCCTCTTTTGCTCTGACAAAGGGCTAACGCTCGTAACGTCAGCTGCTACTTGCTTTCCACAGCAGTTAGCATACCTCAATCGACTTTAGTTGATTACATACCAGTGAAATTTTATAAGACTGAATTAAAAACTTTTTACCCTGATCTACATTTACATATATTATGTATGTATTTAATTCAGAGATTTCAAATCAATAATAACCTTGTAGGTCTTACAATGTACTTTAAGACTCAGGTATTGGTAGTTTTCATTGTCATGATCGACCCTCAATTGCAAAATTGGTTTGCATTGATGAAAGTAAATAAAATATATAGAGGATATTACATGGCCGCGCGGAGATACCGATTTTATCTTCGAGTGTTGATGAAATATCTTACGAGTGAGCGCAGCGAACGAGTAAGATACTCGTCAACACGAGAAGATAATATCCGTATCTCCAAGCGGCCATGTAATGTTCTGTTTAATATATAATTATTGATGAAATACTAGTTTCAATCTCTTACTAAAAAGGCTAGAAATATTTGAAATCGAGTCATATTTTCAAAAGTGATATCTTCACGTGTGAAGATATCACTTATTAGAAAGAAATATACACTGGTATTTCATCGAAAATTATATATTAAATAGCACTAACACAGGGGCAGATCCAGGATTTTAAAGGGGGGGAGTGGTTGCTATCCTCTACATGTACATGTATATTAAAAAAATATGAATATTATTGTTTTCCCTCTATCATGTTTTACAAAATGTACGACTAGCTTTCCAGTAATACTAACAGCAATAATAAGTTAACATGAGGTTATCCCCATTATGCGATTTAAGATGAGAACTAAGGATAGACTTGCCTCAGACATTCTTCAACAGCCAGATACTGAAATATGTGGACCAGTATCTCAATTGGGAGATCCTTCAAATAGGCATCTGTTAGAGAAATTTTGGATATGTCTGATAGTCAGCTTTGAAGGGATAATTATTAACTAACCACAAAAATATGGGCTAGCTAAATATGTAATCCACCACTTCATTGCCACAACATGTATATCAAAAAATTGTACCCCCACTTTCAACTAATTTTCAAAATTGTACCACTCCCCTCCAAAAACCTCCACTCCCCTTTCCCCTTAGCTATAAATTAATTAACAAACAGTCCCTAACATCTGTCCTATCAAAGCTCGAAATTAAAAACAGTGCCTTAGAATTTTTCATTCATTGCTAAAAATATGGTTCAGCCAAACTCACCGCGATGTTTCACAGAACCAAACCAAAATTGCCCCCTGTACTGATTATAACTATGTTGAATTAATGCAATCACTTGCCTGTGGCTATTTCTTCTTCGTGTTGTTTCTTCTGAGAAGGTTATTCATTTCTTCGGGGACCTTCAAAATCACTGATAGCTTCGTCACAAAACTATACTTCCTGCGTTACCAAAGTAAAATATACCTTTACCTTTTTATTTTTACACAAAAATGTACCGAAAATTAAACAGAATCCATCTTGAACCATATGAATTAGATCTTACCATCTCTAAAAAGTTTGTAATCGAACTCTGCTGACTTCCGTGCAAGAGCAACTGTACTAGGGAGGCTTGCGGTAGAAAAAACAAATTCTGTCACATTTTTAAGATGCACAGCATCGCAACAATTAAATGGCTGGAAACCATAGAAAAATGGGAGCAGGGTTGAGAACATGCCATTCAAAAAAATTAATGCACACAGGCTTCAGGCTACAATGTTCACGCTGTCAAAAATTTAATATAGAATAAACAAATAATGTAAAACTTTATCAATCCAAGAAAACATACTCACTAGCTGTATTTTATCACTCCAGCTTTAACAGAAATATTTTAGCCACCCCCTTCACCACCCCTGGATCCACCCCTGTAACAAAATACACTTAAGTTACTAGTAATAAAAACTAATACAATGTATATTGCAGCTTCAGGAATAATAATTATATCAAATACCGGTAGTTAAATTCTACCAATTATGAAAGCTAAATTATCATGGCCAATTTACCCTAACCCTGACACTGACTATCAAGGCTATTGTTCTAACTATAGGAGAAAGCTCCCAAATGGAAAAATGAAGATGATATGATGGATGGACTGACCACTAATGGAGTCTTACTCATGAATCCAAAGGGTGGAGATAAGTGTTCTGCAGGAATATGGCGGGAAATTTCTGTGTGTGGCCATGTGTATGGCTTACGAGAAACACGGTCAGCTCCAGAAAAGGGCAAGTGTGTAAGTAAATTGACCTTGATCAATGTTGGGACCGAATGTTTTAAACATACAGTACCGCCTGAAACTATAGGTACATTTATCGCGAGCAAATTGCGATCACATCGTGATCAGTGACCACGATCTGCTTACACCTATAATGTACCTATAATTTCAGGCGGTACTGTACTTTAATCAATAGATGCCTTTTTAACTTTATTTACATGTAACTGTTATGTATTGATTGGAAGTTGATGCTTTTTATTCTGTTTTTATTTATATATATATATTTTAGCACTTTTGTAAACTTGCACACCTGTTGCCTTAAGTATTTATTAATAAAGAGCTATTATGATACTATCATAAATGGTGCCAGGTATTGTACATATCTATTTTACAAAACATGTATGTACATGTATATAGACCATTTGCATTCTAATCTCTAGAAAAGATGCAAAAATCAATAAATGAGAACTACATAAGGGAAATACTGTAACTCAAAAAGTTATCAACAGTTTTGTTTCACTTTGCATTTCCATGCAGAACAAAGGCCAATAGCAAGCTCAGCCAGTTAACACACCACTCCAAGCCAACTCATTCCAAACACTATTAGAAATCAATCTAATGGACGTGTGAATGTGAACCCATTACAAATAGACAATAAACCTATAAATTGATCATCACATAAAGGTTATATAAATGTTCACCCCCTTCACAACAAAAAGTATTGAATTCTATAAAATAATTATTATCATCCTATAAATCTTATATTTCAGCCAATCAGATCTCAGCTTTACCATGCAATACAGGGCAGTATTTCATGGTTTTTCTATGATAATAATAATTTTATAGCATTCGGTACTTTTTATTTGCCCGTAATCCATAGAAAACCATGAAATAACCAGTAATTATTGTACATTATTGCATATGCCACTTTCGGTTCTATTCTCATGAAGTTTACAACAATAAAGTCAAGCAATGACAAAAAGAAGTTGTACAGAGTCTTTCTGGCATCAGCTGTTATATTTAGGTTTTTTTAGGGCTTATTAGGTCCTTAATTTAGGATTCTAATAGGACTTACCTAATAAGTCACTATTAAACAACTGTAATCCTTCTTCAATGGTTGTGAACTAATCTGAACCCTAACTCAACATAAAAAAAAACACTAACATCAGTGAACATAAGTGCTCACTAATTTATGGTTTTTAGGGCTACTAGTAGGTCATTGATTCACTAATTCCAAAAAGAAGATCCCTTTTTACTATCTTGAAAAAATGCACTGATTAAAAAAAAGTTGAACCAGTTTGAAAATTTTGAACCAGTTTACTGTATTCACTCACGGATAAGCCGCACTCCGAGTTTAGAAGCTTGATTCGGGGAAAAACGTTTTTTGGAAGCCAACAATGAAGCCAACAACGTGCTCATGTTCGTCCGTAGCTTAGTAACCAGGCACCTGTTGGAAGAGAGAACTGGACACTAGAAGTTTTCGCTGAACGAACCTGAAGTCAAAACAACATGGAGTAGTTTGCTTTTTCATCAGCTGTCTGTTGCTATCATGCCTAAAAGGATATCCGGAAGCCATCTATTGGAGAAAAACTTGTTACTCAAAGAGAGGCGGAAGATCTGTTCGACAAATTTGCTGTTAAAGTGCAAAGCTGCAAAGAAACATTGTGCCATTTAGCATGGTATTTAATCGCTTGCGGAGGAACAAATATTCACAACATAAACGGATCTGTTTGGAGCGACCAAACTTGCAAAAGCAATGGCCAGTGCTTACTTTCTTTTGGTTTGGTGTAGTATTTATTAGTATAGCTCAGTATTTCTTTAAAATTGTTAATTTATGGAAATTGCCGGAGATGTTCTCGCATATAAGCCACACCCCCGATTTTAAACGAAGATTTCAGGTAAAAAGGTGCGGCTTATCTGTGAGTGAATACGGTATGTTGTTTATGTATATGTTGAACCACAACATATACATGTACATCAGGGCTCAACACTAACTTTTAAGACTTGTTGCCACAGTGGAAAAGTAAACTGAGTAACTATTGAACATGTATTAAAAACATACTTTCCAAACCAAGCTTTTTACTTTCCATAGGAAAATTTTACTTTCCAGCAGTAACAGGGTAACTGTTAGTGTTGAGCCCTGTACATTGTAAGGGTTAAAAGTTGCTGCACACCTGCTAGAAGTATAGCAAAATGAAGTAGAGTTCAAAATCTTCAGACTTTGAAGTATTAAGTTGAACTCTTCATGGGATTAATTGAAGGGTTGAGCGGAAGAAAGAGTTAAGTGATGACAGATCAAATTCCAAATTCTCCTTTATCTTTGTTTGGTAAGGGAAAATTGAAAACTTGACAGGTTTCAAAGTGCAGCACGTTGTACAAATTGAGACCTCTGGTTGGTAAATGTAGTTGTCATCATGAATAATTAATGGTTAGTAGAATTACCGGTAGGCTCATTGGTTTTGAATTGCAATCTTGACACTTGAAACTCTGTTTTCAGGTATTAGATGAGTCCAATGTCCTGTTGGATGGCTCTCTCATCGACCTGTGTGGAGCTGTTTTGATGTGGAGGGCAGCAGATGCTTTACAAAAAATGCCTGTAAGCCCTGAGATACATCAAAATGTTCAAATTCGTCCATTAAAGCAGCACTCTGCTGTTATAATCATTTGGACGAATTGGAGAGTATTGCATAATCACTGACACCTACATGTACTTGTAACTGACAGACGGAAGGAATGATTGACGCAATGAGGAGACGGCTTAATGCAATGAGACTGCAGTGTCCTGTAGGTCTTACAACACTAGTGTTTCCAACAGCTTCACAAACAGTAAGTGATGTTCTTAAATCTCAAATTTCTTAATTTCTTGATAATAACCAAATGCAGTCCTGGATGTGAAGTGTTGAGACTCGAAGTGATTTGTTACACTAGTGCAGATATACACTACTTTTTTACAGAAATTGAAGGGATGTGTGCGAAAAGGGCATTATAGTGACTCCTGATCGTGTTCTAAATTCTCCCTTAGAAAGCATAGAAATTGAAGGAGAATTTAGAATGTGATCAGGAGACACAGGCCCTTTTTGCACACAGCCCTTCGATTATGAAGTCAGTCCCTTTACCCTTGTTGGAAACTTGCATCATTCTAAGTCAAGGTGTCGTTATATGTTTAATTTCATTAATTATGTTTTTAGAATGCAGAGTCTTGCCGTCAACCCTACGTCTACATTAAATGCGGTCATGTACATGGTTTTCATGGCTGGAATGGTCCAGATAATACTGCTGGTAACAAGGATAGGACATGCCCCATATGTTTGCAGGTATGTGTACTGTACAAGAGGACCTCTGCATGTTGACGTCACATACTACGACTACCAGAACTCTTTGCACGGATCCTTTTGTTGCTCTAATTTGGACCATTGTCTTGGTATTCTCAAAGGAGTTGATAAATCTGAATGAGAAAACTAATTTGAAAAGGATTCTGATAGTTGTAGTTAAATCATAATAAAGGATCCTCAAACAACTTTGAAAAGGGGGCACATTTTGTATTTTGTGATTAATTTGCTAGGTCCAATTCAAGCCTAATGAACACATTATGAGCCAAATTCAATGCTATAATGAGCTTTATTGATTATTATAGCTTTAGCTTATATACATTGTACATGTATTAAGCATTGAGTTCAACGTTTGAACCGGGCCCAACCTGCTTATAGAGGTTATTCTATTCATATTTCATCCAATGTAGATATTCCATTTCAGCTTAGCCCCTAAATGCCCCCTTGCCAAATTTGTTTTTTTGCGTCTAAGGTACAGGGAGCCGTTACCGTGTTCTCCCAAGCCAGAGGCTTATGGAAGAGTTAAATACCGAGAACCGAGGCTTTTATACAGATACATCCCGAGATGTATCTGGATAAAACCTGAGGTTCGAGGTATTTAACTGACTTATTTCATACTTGATGAGGTTTTCGCAAAATTTTCATTGATGTAGCTCTTTTTAGGTAGATTTTGGGCAAGTACCAAGACGGAGAAAAGGTTCTAAATCATTATAGGGATATTTAGTAAGTTTGGCTGAAGCCAAGGTGAATGAATTCCTTGGAGAAAATAATAAGCTAGAAACAACAAAATATCGTTGAATTGTATTGAATTGCTCATTATAAATGCAAGGGATGTATGAGAAAAGTTCCCGGGGTGTATCTGGATACAACCCGGGAACTTTTCTCATACATCCCTTGCATTTATAATGGTGTATGTATGGAAAATAAAGCGTCATGAAGAACAAAGAAAACCGTGTCAAGTATGAAATAAGCTTAAAGACCCTGTGTCCGAGCCCATGGTGCTTTGCGCGCGCAAATAATTTTCGTAGGCTACGAAAGTCAGAAAGATCGTTGTTGTTGTTATATGACTCTCGAATCTTTCGAAATCCATCCCTAGTTTGGGCCATCGTGTAATTATTCATAGGTATGTATCCTTAAAGTGCCTATAACACTTTTGCAATTTTTATTGCTTACAAACCTTCGAAGAGTTTTGAGTACTTCTGTGAAGAAATTTTTGGTTTTGAGTGAATACTCTATGTTCTACGCTTGTTTGAAATCGTGTAAATGTGACCTTCCCTGATCCATGACCGCATAAGCAAAAACCTGGGTCAATACCTGTATGTACGTCATCTTGACGTCATATAATTAATTCGGCTTTGCAATCATTTTAAGAAATACTTAACATGTTGACTAAAATGACTTTTCTCTTTACTAACAACTCACAAACTGTGTATATTTTCTATGCATCGATGTTGTTGTGATAGAAAGGCGCTATGGAGAATATTGCATTAATGAGGTGACGTACATACAGGTTTCGACCCAGGCTTTTACTTACGCGGTCATGGGTCAGGAAAGGTCACAAAAGGTCACATTTACACGATTTCAAACAAGCGTAGAACATAAAGTATTCACTTTAAACCAAAACTTTCTTCACAGAAGTACTCAAAACTGTTCTGAGGTTCATAAGCTATCAAAATTGCAAAAGGGTTATAGGCACTTTAACTGACTTTCTTTTATCTTAACTTTTGTATATATACTTTTTTAAATGAAATTTATTTCGAATAATTATTTCTTCGAATCCCGGTCTAGAGTGGCGAGTAGAGGAATGCCGGAGAAAGGACCGAGACAGCGAGGCGAAGCTACTCGACAAATAATCCTTCAGCAGTCCAAATTTTACTTTCTCTAGGTCTACAAGAGAACACTTGTGGTTCAAAAGGACTACTACGTGAGTTTCCCGGGGATTTGCTGCACTAAGGGACCGGCAGGCTTCGTTGGAAATACAAAGCACAAAGCAACCACTTCTGGCATTAAGATCATTCGTAATTATAATTTCGCACGGCTAAGCTCCACTGACGTGTTACGACTTATCTGTAACTGTATATGTTTTGCATTTTTATTAGCAGAGAAAGCAATGTCCTTTACCTTTTTTCATCCTACAGTAAGTCCAGAAAGTCTTTCTACCAAAACTACGATCGCGGGTCAAACTCCAATTGCCGAGTTCAGCTGTTACTTCGCTGTGAGTTTGACTCGAGTGCGAGTACGACATTTCATTTTGCACTCAAAATATATCATTCGCAAGGAAAGTAGAGATCTTCAAATACAGCTAAGCAATACTGGAGACATGGAAACAAGGTAGCAAGAGTATGTGTTTGCTTGTATAGTTGTGAAAAGTCGTAATCCGAATTAGAATCTAAAGACAGAACAATGCTGGCTTTCTGCCAAGTACTGTTAAAATCATATTCGAAGCATCCGGGGGAAATTCGTGGGCTCGATTGGGTTTTTAATCTGGTAGAAATTATGAAATTCGTTATCCAAAGTGTATGTGTACTTCTTTTATGAAACTTATAAACAATCGAGAGCATTTTAGTTTGCCTAAAAGTTGGCCTTTAATATATGCGGCCGTTGATAAACAAACTAATCATAACATTGGCGCAAAGCACCATGGGCTCGGACACAGGGTCTTTAAGTATTCCTTCAATAATGACAAACTGGGACAGTATACTCCATGTTATGATGATGCCTATAAATCTTACTTATGTTGTACATGTACATGTAGCTCAGTGAAGTGTTTCACTATGAAGAGGTTCTTTCATAATCATACATCAACAATGATTATCCCATTTTTGGATTGCCGTAGGGATCCTTGCAGCATAAGTGACTGCTATTTTCTAGATTCTCCTTTTCGCTCTTTATTTTCTAAAGGAGATCGAGTTTGGAACTTGATCAGAAGTCACGAACATTAAACACTTAATGACTGGCCCCGAGGGAAACAGTGAGTTTTGTTTCCCCGAGATCCTCGATGTTCTCCGAGATGGAGTCGAGGGGAACATCGAGGATCTAGGGGAAACAAAACTCACTGATTCCCGAGGGGACAGTCATTACATGTAAGTGATTTATTATATAGACATAAGTTTTTCTAGAGGCAAAGGTGTGCATAAATACAGGACCTACCTGATACGAGCGAGGTTTGTCGTCTTCTCTTCGTGAAGCTGCTTTTCAACACACAAAACTGCCTGCATCGCTACGGCATTTTTAGCATCGTTTTGTGTCTTTCCTGTATCCTTTTTAGCTCCAATTTCTCACTCTCGCACTTGATAAAGATGTAAATTGTTTCTTTGGAGCTGGTTCCATTTTAAACGCTTTCTTTCGACGAAAAATGGTCAGCTTTTGATGAATATCTAGACATTTTGGTAAACAAATATTTCCCGCCTTTAGCTAGCCAGTGGTGTGCGCGACAATCACACCATCTTCTGTCACGATGTGATCACGTGGCGGGCAACAATTTTTGAATTGTTGCCAGTGCAGGAAACATTGAAATTTGATGACTGCCACGTGACCCTAAATCAGCCAATGAGAGCGTGCGTTGTGTCTGGAAAACTTATGGCTATGTAACAACAATGGTTATCCTATTCTTGGGGTAATATGCAACTTAAATAACTAACTTCAAATAAAACAAATTTTCTGGCATGAAAGGTTAGATTTGCTACAGATTTGAGTTCCAGAGTATATATATTTTTCTTCTTTATCTTTCTCTATTTCTATGATATGCTGTACTAGGGTTTTGACAAAGAGAATAGTCCAGTTATGGAAATAAAAATGGTTTTAGTCTGTAAATAAGACCATTTATTACATGGCCAAGAGTTTTACCAGGAACTAAGCCATTCGTAGAATCCATATCTAACTCACTGGAGTAATATATGAAAAATACGTCACTCAATCTCCCGGATATATGACATCGCATTCTACAAAGATGGTAGCAGGTTTGTGAAAATCACAGAGGAAGATGTAAGCAGCTTAAATGAGCAGTTACAAAATGAACATTCTGGTCAGAAAAAGCAAAATAAGATCTTAAACTCTCTAAGGATTTCCCATCTGCAATGAAGTGACAATTAGTGAACCCAACAAAATTCTCCCAGTATAGTTTGAATAGTTCACGAAGGAAGTTTGTACTGACAGTAAAAGGAATAAATAAGAGTCCATATAATAAAAAGAACATTACACGGTGGTTTGAAGATATATATGACGTTTATCCTCTTGAGTCCAAACTATTTCACTCGTTAACTCCGCTCACTCTTGAAATATTTTGATTCTCGAGGATAATTTCATATCTTCACACCACTGTGTAATATCCTCTATATATCTTACATACAAGGTCCAAATTATACTTTCTGTGACAATTTTTTGGTATATTTTTCTTTAGGTGAGCAACTATGTTCCCTTACGAATAGGGAAAGAGAGAGCATTTTATGAAGGAGAGATTGTTCCAAGCCACGCATTTG
The DNA here is from genome assembly GCA_030867875.1 of Actinernus sp. WN-2022. Lineage (NCBI taxonomy): Eukaryota > Metazoa > Cnidaria > Anthozoa > Actiniaria > Actinernidae > Actinernus > Actinernus sp. WN-2022. Next base: position 33,337,578 of record JAOWCC010001589.1, read on the forward strand.
TACCATGTGGCCATGTCTGCTCAGAAGATACAGTAAGGTATGTTTTCCTGATCTCATCCTTCATGTTTCAGTAACCTTACATAATGCCATTTCACTCTAGGATTGCACTGTACTCTATGCACAAATGAACAGTGAAACAGACACACCTTACTAATTAACAATTAGACCCGCAGCCCATGAGGGCGAGAGGTCTAATTGTTTTAGTATAAACTTACTGGTCGGACAGTAGAAAATAATAGAAAGAAACAAATTGAAGTTGAAAACATGTTATTATTTCGTGAAAATGCTTGCGGTTTTTCTCTACCATGGGCTATCACAAATAGACCTATAATAGGGTAGCCAATCAGAATGCAGGATTCATAATAGTCCACTAGTTGGTTTATACTTAATGTATTTAGTAGAAACCAACTAGTGTTCTATTGTGACTCTTGCAATCCGATTGGCTAAGCTACTCAATATCTATTGAGCTACAATGTCTAGCTAGATAGCGCATAGTGAAAAAGACTGTTTTCGAAAGCGAATTGTGTTGTCCAGTCAGTCAAAATCTTCTTGTTTCAGTTTGAAGTATTCGCTCAGTTTTTATGGCTGATAGTTGATTCTGAACTAACCTGTTGAGGGACTATCAGACATTATCCAAGTAGTTCAACACAAAATAATTTTGGTGCGCGCTCATTGGACAAAAACGATCACGTGACATGATATTTGTCATCGTCGGATGCAAACTATCAGGCGTTATAGTTCACCACAAAATTTTGGCGCGCGCTAATTGGTCAAAAGCGATCACGTGACGTGATAGTTGTCATCCGCGGAGGCAAACTATCAGGCGATAGTGCCCGCTGAGCACGAAAGACAATTTTGTGTTGAACAATAACGCAAATAGACTGTGTCTGTCTCGGACCTATCGGCTGATAGTTTCCCTTGGAAATTTGATGTTCTTAAAACTAGCATATAAGCCCTCGAACTTCGTTCTCGGGCATATATTTGTTTTAAGAACATCAAATTTCCGCGGGCAACTATCAGCCGATAGTTCCTCGACGGACACAGTCTATTTGTATATTATAGTTCACCACAAAATTTTGCCGCGCACTCATTGGCTAAAACTATCACGTGACGTGATAGTTGTCGTCCGCGGATGCAAACTATCAGGCGTTATAGTTGACCACAAAATTTTGGCGTGCGCTCATTGGTCAAAATCGATCACGTGTCGTGATAGTTGTCATCCGCGGAGGCAAACTATCAGGCGTTATAGGACGACAACTATCACGTTATGTGATCGGTTTTAGCCAATGAGCGCGTGCCAAAATTTTGTTGTGAACTACATGTATAACGGCTGATAATTTTCCTGGTTTGCGGCTTAGTTAAGCCGTAGCTAACGTCCTCTCGTAAAATGGCCCTATTGTTTGAACAATGTTTGAACATATAGCCCTATCTTTTGGACCCCCAAAACTACCCATAATAACGAGATGTCCATATTTAGTGCGTGTCCATAAACTGGTGTTGAATTGTACATACATGTACATGTATACGATTCTCATCCCATTTCATATGTTCTGTTATTTTTCAGATTCTGGTCCAAAATTCCCATCCCACATGGCTGTGATGCATTTCAGGCAATATGCCCATTTTGTTCCCTACCCCTAGAGGGTGACAATGGGTTTGTTAGACTAATCTACAGCACAGATCACTAACAATTCAATGTTGTATTAATTTCGTGTTATTACTAGTGAACACAAACTTATCAGTGTTCGCATTTTAGTCTAGGAAACTCAATTTGTCTGATGTCTGGTACATCAGAAACGGCTCTTTGTAGAGTTTTACCCTTTCATCTCCAAAGGAACATTCTCCCTACTACTCTTCTTCCCTGCTAACAGATATCTCTTCCTTTCCATGGTGAGAGAGATAGAGAAAGGAAAGAGACCTCTGGTGTAGGACGCTTTCTTTGTTGCGCATGTGTTTGAGGTAACTAGCAACCTCAACGATACTTAGAAAACTAACGTGGGCTCAAATAGTGTAAGCGACGTGTTGTGTTTTCTATGCGTACCACGCATTTCCGTTAAAATCGGGTTTCAAAACCTGTTTTGTGGGCAGCGGTATATCAAAGAAAGCGTCCTGCACCGGAAGCGCTCTCTTCCCTTTCTGTCTCTCGAGCCGTGGGAAAGAAGAGATCTCTGCTAGCAGGGAATTAATATTCATACATTTCTTATAGTCTGTGCATAAAAAGAATTACCCTGGTGATCAATGCCAATATTCTCATCACCTGACTGCTTCACTTTGATCTGAAATGTAAAAGAGAAATTAGCTGCTGATCTCCCTTGGGGCTTAAAGGTTTAATAGGATTTGAATTCATAGCTCTAAGCATTATCTAGAACAATATTTCAAGACAAAAAGACCAAAATATGTCTTTTTCGACTTGCATTAGTAAGAAAAACTGAAACTTCTTCATCATTCCCCCAAATGTTTGCATGAAAAGTTGTGTAAATCAACTGTGTATTTTTATGGATTCAAATTCCCATCTGTATAGACCCATTGCATAAATGGCGCCTAATTTGAATAACCATTGTTTAGGAATCTTTAGTCTCACCTTCATGTGAAAACGCTTTTGTGTGGCAACGTGAACACGAGACTAAAGTCTCCAGGACAATGCCTATTTTAATTAGACGCCATTTATGCAATGGTACGACAATATTCAAAACAAGGAACATGTACATGTATGAGAAGGACCAATACTGCTAATAGGGAGTTTAAGCAACGAGGACGACGACTACGGCTACGGCACAAAACAATAGACTTAATTACCAAGAACAATAACTGCACATGAAAATGCGCGCAGTGACGCACATTTTTGTCGTCTTCATTAAAATCGCAACGCGAAACCCCAAGTTTTACGTTGAGCAGAGAATGTCAACGTAATAAATTAAAACGTTCTTATTTTCGTTCGGCGTGAACAAAACTTTTTGTGCATCTAAGTTTTTAAAAATCTGGATGTGAAAAGCAACGCCAGACGAATGAAAGAAATAATAAACAAGCGATTTGATGAGAAAGCACTATTTCACGTTCCGTCGTCGTCGTTGCCGTCCTCGATGCTTAAACTCCCTAATGATGAATACGGCACAAGCAATATTAGTCCAGACGCTGGTCTCCCCTTTCAGCTTCTGGCTCGGGCTGCCTGTGGTGGGCAGCCCGAGCCAGAAGCTGAAAGGGGAGACTAGCGTCTGGACTAAAGCAGCAGATGCAATACACACCGCGGTAAAATGTGACGCGGATGCGCTTTTGACAGTCGCAAGCACATCATTCCAGCCTTCGTTCTTTGGGCCAGCGGAGCATGTCCTTTTGCCGTGGTGTGGACTGAAAGTGTCTATAAGCCTAAATTGTTTATCGTTAATATTGATTTTACGTCAAGTGAATAGTAACAATTTTCTTGATTTGAGTTAGAGGTTTCTATTTCCAGTATGCTAATTATGTGATGTCATAGAAGGTGTCATTTATTATACAAAAACGTGCTGGCAGAGATACATGACCTTAGTAATTTTCCAGAAATAGTTTCATTCACAATCTGCCTCCTATGACATCACGTAATTACCATATTCGACATACAGTTAAACCTATATTAAGCGGTCTCCCGGCCATCTCTTCATGTAGGACGACACGAATTGCTACCAAATTGTATTCTATTGTATTGTGTTACGTTCTATTGTTGTATTGAATTGTATTGTGTTGTATTCTATTGTATTTTTAGTAAAAATTCGTGTCGTCCTACATAAAGGGATTGCCGGTCTCCCTGTATTAAGCGGTCACTTATCAAAGTCCCAGATTTCGCTTCTCTTATTTACTGTAAACTTGACCTATATTAAACGGTCACTATTAAGCGGACGCGGTCACCTTTTCGAAGTCCCAGTGACCCCTTAATACAGGGTTGACTGTATTAACTTTTATTATGTACCACACAAGTGAACAGTGCTTTTCACATGCTCTGATTGGCTACTCAAACTGGGAATATCCTGCACTATTCACTGTTTTCGGAGTCGCTTGCGAAGAATTCAGTTGTCAATGGCTTTTTGAACGAATTTGAGGCTGGCTATTTCACTTGTGTGGTACATACTAGAACAATAATTATTCCCCTTGAGCAGTATCGGTGACTAGCGGTGGATATTTACATCGATGCTTCCTGGCTTGATAAATATCCACCATTATAATCCATCAAATATTTTCTCTCGCCCGTGATTGGTTGAAAGCGTCACGTGACCCGATATTTTCTCTCCGCGAGCCAGAAATATCAGCGAATGCACCCCCTGTGAGCGCGCGTCAAAGGAACTATTTGAAGTATGATAACGACAATAACCAACATTGTGGCATCGAAATATGCCCTGATATTTGTCTTTGGACATTATCTGATCATCGAAGCTCACAATTTCCCTCGAGCTTCGCTCTCGGGAACTGTTCTCTTCTCGGATCAGATAATGTCCGCGGACAAAATATCAGGGCATATTTCGACGCCACAAATAGGTTATTGTATTTATATTTCTACGGGGATTTTGTCTCACGCCGGCCATGTTGGCTTGAAACAATAGATTTCCCACGTGTAGCCTCGTACTGAGCAGTTTCAGAACGAGTTCACGCGTGCAAAACAAAGGTTTTTATACTCCTGGGATTAAACATGGCCGCCGTGTGAATAAGGTCCATAATTCACCTCCACTTCGGTGAATAATTGTTAGTTATAACTCGTAGACGCAACACTCAAATCAAGAAATATTTTACTAATTCACCTATTAACTTGAGGTGGAATCGATATTAGCCAGTAATAAAAACGATCGGAGGACTGGAACCGAGTCAGTCAAACTAATTCAATTAATAACTAGTCAAAGTAAGCATTATTTTCCAAAAGAACAGATCAAACTTAGCTACTCTGGAAAGTTTGGTGAACTATGGCTCAATATTGACGATGCTAGAAGGCATCAAATGTGTCAATTTTCCCATACAAACTCTTATTTTTTAACGTTGTTCCTCCAAACCATACATTCATTGTAAAATTTTGGAGGGACAAAGAAATTTCAATTGCTTATAGTTCAGACAAGATTCACTTGAATCACGTCAAACTTGGCACACATGCTAATGTCAACATGCTCTATCATGTGATTAACCTCATTTTAGAATTAGAGTAATTCTGGTAAACTCGGTCCCAGTCCCCTGCTCGTTTTGTTACTGGCCAATTAATGATTACAAAAAAATGTGGGCTCGTAGGCACTTTAAATTACAGCTCTGGTGATTTCAAGAATCCGACAACCGCACTTTGATTGACATGTGCAGTTCCATAACCTTCAAGTGTGGAACAAGTGAAAACCGGTTCGTAACTTTGCAATATACTCGCATAGTTGTACTGGCTTTTGCCTGTATTGGCATTAGAAAATGCATGACGTATAATAAAAACATTCATAGACTATTTATTCTAGGTTATACTAATAGATCAATTAAGTGTCGAGAATTTTAACTGTAAAAATTACAAATTTGTATAGCAAAATTTTAATTTCAAAGGAATTAAAGTGCCTGTACTTCTTGTTGAAAGGTTTTGAGTACTTTGAGTACCTGTGAAAGGTTTTGAGTACTTCTGCAAATAAATTTTTGGTTTCCAGAGAATACTTGTTCTACGCTTGTTTGAAATGGTGAAAAAGTGACCTTTCCTGACCCATGACCGCGTAAGTAAAAGCCTGGGTCGATTCCCGGGGTGACGTCATCTAGTTAATTCAACTTTGCAATAATTTGAATAAACACTTATGATTTTGTCTAAATGACCTTTTTTCTTTACAAACAACTCGCAAACTTTGTATATTTTCTATAAATCGATGTTGTGATTGAAAGGCGAATAATGTATTATGAGATGATGTCACCCCGGGAATCGACCCAGTCTTTTACTTACGCGGTCATGGGTCAGGAAAGGTCTCTTTTTCACCATTTCAAACAAGCGTATAGAGTATTATCTGGAGTACTCAAAACCTTTCACAGATTCGTAAGAAAAAAATGTCAACAAGGGTTAGAGGCAGTTACTTTGAAAACAAACGTAGGTCTTCACCTACATAATTATGCACAAATCACGGTTTCTAGGAAACTATCCACCCACCCCTCCCTTGGTTATACATGTGTAATTAATGATTAAACTACCCACCCACCCCTCCCTTGGTTATACATGTGTAATTTATGATTAACCATTAAACTATCCACCCACCCCTCCCTTGGTTATACATGTGTAATTTATGATTAACCATTAAACTATCCACCCACCCCTCCCTTGGTTATACATGTGTAATTAATGATTAACCATTAAACTATCCACCCACCCCTCCCTTGGTTATACATGTGTAATTAATGATTAACCATTAAACTATCCACCCACCCCTCCCTTGGTTATACATGTGTAATTTATGATTAACCATTAAACTATCCACCCACCCCTCCCTTGGTTATACATGTGTAATTAATGATTAACCATTAAATTATCCACCCACTCCTCCCTTGGTTATACATGTGTAATTTATGATTGACCATTAAACTATCCACCCACCCCTCCCTTGGTTATACATGTGTAATTTATGATTAACCATTAAACTATCCACCCACCCCTCCCTTGGTTATACATGTGTAATTTATGATTAACCATTAAACTATCCACCCACCCCTCCCTTGGTTATACATGTGTAATTTATGATTAACCATTAAACTATCCACCCACCCCTCCCTTGGTTATACATGTGTAATTTATTATTAACCATTAAACTATCCACCCACCCCTCGGTTATACATGTGTAATTAATGATTAACCATTAAACTATCCACCCACCCCTCCCTTGGTTATACATGTGTAATTTATGATTAACCATTAAACTATCCACCCACCCCTCCCTTGGTTATACATGTGTAATTTATTATTAACCATTAAACTATCCACCCACCCCTCCCTTGGTTATACATGTGTAATTAATGATTAACCATTACATTGAGGATGAAACATGGAGGGTCCCAGAAACCTTGTTTGATCCAGAAACGTTAGGCTCAATTTCCAACCGTGTCGGAGAATGATGCTCCCCCGATCTGCCCCGAAAACACGGCAGGAATCGTGGACTTGTTATTGTTCGTTTTCACCAATCAGTGATCGGCCTGCAGGAATCGCGCAGGTGCCGAAATCTAAATTCAGCGGAGAAAGGTTTTCACTGTTACGACAGAGCTTCTTGATAATGTTATTGATGCAGTGTAAGAGCTGTTTCGGCTGCAAAATCTCAAGGATTTGTAACGGAATTGGCACACATAAATTAATTATAGCGTGACGTCACGTGATCAGCCATCTTGGGGGAGGGGAAGTCACCAAGGAGCGGTAGGAAATCGAGCCTACGGAAATGTCTGGCTCAGCCTTCACTAACAGAGACACGTAAGATTAATAGATAGCTTTTATTATGTGGACGGGAGTGTTTTACCAGGAAATATTGCACTCGTATAGAACACGTGCGAAAGGCCTCGCCTCTCCTTCCGGCCTCTTGGTTGGGGCACCACAGGCAGCCCAACCAAGAAGCCGGTTTTGTGTGGCGTATTTTCCATATTTTCTGATATGGATGACGTCACGTTTGCCGCCTTTACACTGTTGAACGAACGTTAAAGATAGCGAGAGATTTGTGAAAATGACTAGTTAATGTAGAAGTAAATGGTGCAAGAAAATGGTGCAAGAAAATGAACATTCTAGGCAATAAAGCAAAATAGTCAGGATCACTCTTAATAATTGCACGCGAATATTATATTGCTAATAGCAGTTGTAGTTATTATTGCTCAGGCTTCTCTGATATCTAATATAATTAACAAATATAAGACGGTTCTCCATTTTCTATAAATAATACTGCGCGTTCGGGATCTTGAAAAGTTGTGGTTGTATAACCTGAGTATGAGGCGATGGGATGCGAGTGCATTCAGCAGCTTTTCAATACCGAAAAAGTGCTTTAGGTTTTTGTAGGAAAACCATATTATTTTTGTTTTATAAAATTCGAGTTTCGCTGTTCTCCTGCACGGGCGTGCATTTATGCACTTATCAGCAGCTTCCCCCAGTGGGAGACCCCCGGCCCGACCAGGGGATGTGTTGGGAAACACAGGGGGGATTGAATGTAAGTTTCACCCCTGGGTAGGGGAGAATGCTTGACTTTGTTTGAAATTCCTAAGATAGGGGAGGGGGAATTCGTAAGATTGATCTCATATGAGAGGGATTTTCTGTTAAGGAAATTGACCAAGGGAACTTTGACCCCTGGGGTAATCCTTTTCAATCCCCTGGTTGGCCCGTGGGTGTACTCCTGGGGGAAGCCGCTGATAAGTAAATTATGAGAAATGAATATTCCAGCAGGTGATTGGCTAGCCTTCTAGCGGCTCTTGTTGATTTGTCCGCGCATTTGTTTTCAGATTGGGCTACCTGTGGCACGCGGTTAAAATAGGGCGAGGAGAAAAGGGGGAGGGGGAGGGGGAGGAAAAACCACCAAGAAGAACCGTTGGCAGGCTAGTGATTCGCTAATGACTGCTTTATTGGGGACCACAGCACGCTATACACTCGGTTGGAATATTAAAAAGACTGGCTGTGTTTTATTGACGAATACAGGCACGCGCTGACTGTACGATGAACTCAGAATTTCATCATACTGCCTCGTGCAGTATTGACAATTTTTCGTTCATCGTACATTCAACGCGTTCCTGTATTAGTCAATAAAACGCGCACCAATATGAACCTTTACATAATAGCGAAATTGTTTAAGCCAATGTAATAGCGCGTCCTTGGATGCTCGCGTAATTTATATTATAATGCGAAATAATGTGCCTTAGCCTTGAAGTTGGTGTGCATGGCCATTTAAGGTCTCGAGGTCCCTTATTGGTAGCAGGGTCCATTTAAGGTCTCAAGGTCCCTTATTGGTGTGCATCGCCATTTAAGGCATCGAGGTCCGTTATTGGTTTGCATGGTCCATTTATTGTCCCTTGTTGATGATGCGGGATCCTTATTGAGAGTGCAGGATTATTATGAAAATGTAATTATATCACATTAAAGAAAATGTACAATGGTTCCGTTTCGTCGTGTGCGTTTATCTTTCCGGGGAGGGGTTGGGTTGCTTTATTGTTTTCCACTATTGTAAGACATGTAACATTGTTTACATTGCTGTCGCTACTGAATCGCCTTCCGGTTAGCTCAGTGGTTAAGCTCCGGTCTGTCGTGCCGGAGGTCTTAAAATAACTGAGTAGAAGGTGCTGCCTTTGTGATCGAACTGCAAATTAATGGTCAGACTTTCACGTCTTCTCGGATAAGGACGATAAATCGTAGGCCCTCGGAGACTATAGAGGGGCTTTAATTATGTTCCATAAACAAAAATATTTCCGTTTTTATGAAAAAGAAATTAGCCAACTTCAAGAAAATCTTAATTTGCTACATTGAATTCATGCCCGTGGTTACATAGCCTCACGTGAATAGGCAGCCAATCGGAGTACACGTATATAAATAGGCAGCCAATCGGAGCACACGTATACAAATAGTTATCTATTTATTAATTAAATAATATAGAACAACGTCTTGCTTAGCGCGCGCGATTTTGTCAGTCGAAAAGTCTTCTCCAATCTTCTTAAATCGTCAGAGTCCTGTTGTTTTGTGTGATATTTTAAATTTGAACTGATCAGTTTTGGGGAAAGTTTCTTGTAGTTTTCCTGTTTAGTTTGATAGTTTCACGAAGCGGAAATAAACAAAAGGCCGCTAAACATGACGGTTGGGCCATATTCTTAAATAATACCGTATTTGACTGTTAAAACGTTCTGTCTGTCGGTGAACGTAATATCAACACGAACATAATTATATCTTAAATATAGTACTTTGCATAATTCTGGGATCCTACTTCCGATTCACCATCATGATATATCTCTAGCCTCACTTCCATGCAACCGGAAGTAGGAACCTAGAATTCTGCAAAGAACCTATGGGTGGCAAATGCAAGAATTAGTCTGGAATGAATAATAAACTATTCTGGGACGGTCCGGGAGCCTGTGAACATACTCTCTTGGGGGGGAGGGGAGGGAGGGGGGGTATGATCCAAAAATACTACCCATGAGTTTAAATGGTTTCCTATCTTTTTTCTCTTTCCTTAATGTAACGTAATGTTTATTAAAATCCTTTGGTAGAGTAACTGAATTACACTGAGGAACTTTACACTAAATATTTGTTTTATTTAATAGCTTTACAGACGCAGACAAAGACTCGAAGTCCAAACACTTACAACACATTAATATAAATGCAAGCCTACACAATATATATAATAAAACAACCTATGTACAATAAAACATCCTATATTCTACAAAATAGTCATAAATAACAAAATTTGCCATTATTGAAGTCCTTACAGTGTTTAAATGTTCAGATTTCCAGGTCGGCCAGGGATTTTGGGTATACGGTATAAAGAGGCATTTTAAATCGGATATAAAGTATTTTTAGGCTGAAAAATGGGTATTCGGTGTTCGATGTTTTTTAAATTTCGGTATAAAGTATAGGGGTTTGTATCATTCCTGATCATTCTATCCGAAATGAAATGGACTTCTGTTGAATGCCGAGCTTGGGAAGCAGCAGCTTATATGCTCCGATTTGACTGGAGACCATTTTCTCAATCCGAGCAAGATGACAGTAAAGCAATTACGAAAATCTCTTAAGGATCGACAGTTGCTACCATCAGGCAGCAATTTGAAGAAGGAGCCCTTAAAAGCTGGATGGATGCCAATTCTTCGAATGACAAAGACCGACAGAGCAAAATTCATGCTGTAGAAATTTCGAACAAACCTTCCATAAAGCCATCCGTCATTGTCTTTTCGGATCAAGGAACTTGCAAATTGTTTGTTGCAGAAATTTCTGGCGAGGTTCATCAGATGTCTCTTAGCATTAAATTGTTCGCTCAATTGCTGTTGAAGTAGACAATTTGTTTGGCATTGCCAGTGCGAAGAGAGACTGAACTGTATGTTTCCTCCTCTGCAGACAGGGGAGGCCTCTTTACCATCAACTTTGAAACAGGTCATCGTGAATGCTTACTACGAAATGGCAGTGAAGACCTTCAAAGGATCCATGGAGTATGGAAAAGAATGACGGGACGGTCATTATGGTTGACAGAGATGACAAGAAAGTTAGGTAGTTCAAGAGAAATTCATGTGAAGTTACAGTTCTGGCGGGATCAGGAAGCAGTGGAACCAAAGATGGCAGTGAAACAACTGCTAGATTCTCTCAACCAACTGTAGTGTGTTGTGAAGATGGTTCCAGTACAGTATATGTGTTAGACACCAGTAATGGAAGACTGAAGATGATAACCAGCACTCTTGCCTTAACCAAATTCCTAGAGAACCTATGGCGGTTGTTAACTGTATTCCAAATCACGACAGATGATGTTGGTGGTTTTGATGAAACTGTCACCCTAACCCAAGCTTATTTCTCCTTTCTTGAGGAACAAACTTTGCGCGTTCCGCAGATAAAAGGATACACTGCTCAAACCCAAGGACCCGACGGAACTCTGTCTTCGACATCGTTAAATTCAGTTAAAATGATCTTTGAAGGGCTCAACCGTCTCAAAGAAAAGATTATGCAGCTTAACCCATAGTGCGTAAGCCACATCAAGGTTCGTAGCCTACTGACTCTTTGTGGAGAACCTTTTTCTCAAGTATGAGAGCGGGAAATACAGCCACGCCATGCTGGATTTCTGCCTGCGTTTTCCAAGATGTACGAAGGAGCTGCTGAAAAGAGTTACAAAGTCTACTTTCGACTATTTTACAAATCCGAAAGCTAAATACTATCTGCAGCCCTCGAATAAATATGTTGTTATCCAGTTTACAGAATTGGCGAAGCTGCCTAAGCCTGTTAAAGGTTGCTTAGCACAAAAGCAAATGGCGGAGCTTAGACAGTGGGCTTCGCTCCATGGTAAAAGTGTGCGTCAGAACACCACACGAAATTTCTCTACCAAAGACAAGCCGGAACGCTACCACTTAATGTCTACCAAACAGCACCATCCAAGGAAGAAGCTGTAAACTGCAAGTGCAAGATATGAACACTTAGCACTGCAGCTTACCACTTTATATATTACATTCTTTACAAGATATGAACAGCGGTCAAGTCAAGGAGAGTGCAAGTTCTAGCACGGCAAGCAACATTATCTATCATGAGGAACATATGTGGTGTATCCCGACAAAGCCATAGACCGAGAGATTTACCAACAAGTTCATTTTACATAGTCAGACTATACTGGAAGACCTAGTGCTAAGTGTGCACGCCCTACGAGGGAAAGAGAAACAATCTCTGACCCAAGTGGGACTCGAACCCAACGACCACCAGGTTACATGTCTGGCGCTCTACCAACTGAGCTATCAAGTCAGATGAGAGCAATCGTGGGTATTGGTGCGTTTTATGGGGTCACGGCGATTATATATGTATATGTAGTTATGATATCATGTTTGCCGCGTAGCACTAGTAAGTATAAAGAATGTGATGTAAAGTGGTAAGCTGTAGTGCTAAGTGTGCACGCCCTTCGAGGGAAAGAGAAACAATCTCTGACCCAAGTGGGACTCGAACCCAACGACCACCAGGTTACATGTCTGGCGCTCTACCAACTGAGCTATCAAGTCAGATGAGAGCAATCGTGGGTATTGGTGCGTTTTATGGGGTCACGGCGATTATATATGTATATGTAGTTATGATATGAAATCATGTTTGCCGCGTAGCACTAGTAAGTATATATAAAGAATGTGATGTAAAGTGGTAAGCTGTAGTGCTAAGTGTGCACGCCCTACGAGGGAAAGAGAAACAATCTCTGACCCAAGTGGGACTCGAACCCAACGACCACCAGGTTACATGTCTGGCGCTCTACCAACTGAGCTATCAAGTCAGATGAGAGCAATCGTGGGTATTGGTGCGTTTTATGGGGTCACGGCGATTATATATGTATATGTAGTTATGATATGAAATCATGTTTGCCGCGTAGCACTAGTAAGTATATATAAAGAATGTGATGTAAAGTGGTAAGCTGTAGTGCTAAGTGTGCACGCCCTACGAGGGAAAGAGAAACAATCTCTGACCCAAGTGGGACTCGAACCCAACGCACCAATTAACGCACCAATACCCACGATTGCTCATCTGACTTGATAGCTCAGTTGGTAGAGCGCCAGACATGTAACCTGGTGGTCGTTGGGTTCGAGTCCCACTTGGGTCAGAGATTGTTTCTCTTTCCCTCGTAGGGCGTGCACACTTAGCACTACAGCTTACCACTTTACATCACATTCTTTATACTTACTAGTGCTACGCGGCAAACATGATTTCATATCATAACTACATATACTGGAAGACCTACCCGAGGATGACCATGTTGCTTTTGTTCGAACTGAGTGGTACAGTCGGGACCTTGTCGATCCTCTTCTTTTTACAACCACCGGAAAAGAACACATAGTCTCGAAAGATGGTATAAGTGGAGCTGTCACAAACGTTATGGCAGTTGCTGATTACCCTTCTAGCGTCTTTGCATTCATCAGAGGACACTGTTCTCCCTCAGGAAGAAACTGCAGAAACTGGACCCGTAGCAGATGAAAAGGAGGAAGCGACCGACGACCAGTCTAGTAGACCCAAAAGGAGGAGGAAAGTGGCATCATCTTCTGACTTTCTTTTCTATTAGTGCTTTGCTGAAATAGCAGTCGATGTGTTTAACAACATGAACCAGTCATCTGCAATGCAACTACTATGGACAGTGAAAATTAAGTTTCATCAATTTCAGTAATGTGTGACAATTCAGCCATGTCAGCGGATCAAAAGCGGTAGAAATTGGACAAAACCTAAAAACAAAAACGCTTATATAAACTGATTATGGAGTAGTTGATGATTACATATTATTGCCGCCACCCCGAGAAACACATTTGTTTCAGTGTCATTTGATGCAAGAGCATTTTAATTTGAATAATGGATAACTGTTCTTATCTAATGAAGTGCTAAAAGGTAAGTTCTAACTTCTTGCTTTGCTTATGATTAATTTTGGGTAAAAAGTATATTATGCTTTTCCAAATTTTGGTATCAGTTCGCATGATTTGGGGGGAATTTTGGGTATATTGGGTAGTTTTTTCAGGTATATTGGTATTCCACAAACCCACTGGCCGACCCTGAGATTTATCCACCTAAAGTTATAGCCGTAATTTACCCTCTTTCTGATTTTGTCCTATAAATTGTTTACAAATATTCACTCTCCTATCAGACAGTGAGTCCAGCTTGGCTATCTTGATAGCCATGTCATAATGCAAACCTGGGTAGACAATTGGACAGTCTCAATGCTGTCACATAAGTAAGCAGGTACATGAGCCCAGACAGGGACGGCATATTCAAGAACATGACGTACCTAACTACAGTAAATGGACTGACAAGCTCAATGGAATGGTAGATTACTTGTCTTTTTTAATTCAAGTTCAGGCAATTGGAGAGTGCGCCTTATCTCAGATCAACAACCTACACTCGGTGTAGTACTTCAGGTTCTGTTCTTGGACCACTACTAGTCCTAAATTATATTTATAAATCATCACCTGAATTTGCCTTTTATCTCTTTACTGATGACACTAGTATAATTTATGCAAATAAAGACTTACACAAATTAGAATCTAAAACTTTCCAAAGTTTCTGAATGGCTAAAAGCTAATAAACTGACACTAAATATCAAGAAATCAATGAAATCAAACTACGTTATTTTTCGACCACATCCATCGCCAACTATTCCTGTCATGACTAGTCTGCGGTACGTCGGCGGTTTTCCCTGTAAATACGCGTATTTTTCATATACTGAAGGCTTTTGACACTGACAATATTCATACGATACTTATATCTTTCACAGTTGTAAATGTTAGGTACATCGGACTTGGAGAAATAACGTTTTTATTCTCTTTTTGGGGGGGGGGGGGGGGGGGGGGGGGGGTTAAACAATATTTGGGCTTTACGTTTGCCCCAAGAGCTCTAAGCTCATCATGGGGGCTCACATGAATTAATTTGTACAATGTTGACCACGAAGAAGCACAGAACAAACACAACGAGAAAGGAAAAATAAATATATAAAAACTAAAATAACAAATTACATCTCTTAATTAAAACGTCCAGATTGGCTTATAAAAGTCCTTACGGCAATAAAGATAACAGCATTAGCTTCAAAATTCAAAATTATTAAACCGTTCAGTAAAACGTCTACTCTTTTAGATAAATTAAGTGATGACCAGGCGTTGCCGGCATTCTGCATAACGGAGGTAAGCATTGTCGCACGTAGAGCAGCAAAACGAGGGCAAATCATAAAAAAAATGTGTAACATTCTCCTTGGGCGCACCGCAAGCACAAGAAGGTGAAATGGAAGTTGGGAGTTATTTTGGTTTCGCGCGAAAATTTTACCGGAAGTAAAATATCTCATAGCCTTGACTGCTGACCGAATGGACAGTTTAAAAGCTATCCCAGAGCTCTATGTCGGAATAAATAGAGAGTAAATCGAGGAAGACATTGGTACCAAATACAGGCGAATTTGTTTCATTTTGAATGGATTTCGATGGGACTTTGTGGACGTGGATTCTTCAACTGGAAGCTCGCTTACACAGCGATGGGCAATTTCGTAATTTTGCGATTTTGAGTGTTTTTAAGTCCAAAAGGGCAAGATAAATTGCAAACCTAAAGGCCTGAATTTTTGGTTACCAGCTACTGGGTTATTCTAATACACGAATCCGCCGCGGCAAATGGAATATCTATGAAAGCATTGAGGTATGGAACTTTCAATTCTAAATGTAAGCGTATTTTCGTAATAATTAACAGTAAATGTATGGGGTCGTTCTACCAACATGAAGCAAGTCAAATGGCAAAGGAAAAATCATTCATGTGTTGTTTATTTTAACATAAACCGGAAGGGGATAACTAGAAAACTGTCTCGGCGGTCCGGCAAATTGGGATTGAAGATTACATTTGCTTGAAATGGTGAAAATTGGTTTATGCTCCATACATTCTTTGTAACATCTGAGGACATTTTAGTCATTTATTTTAGAAACCGCTTACGTACCGAGGGCTCAATGTCCGAGATTTCTGGCGATGAGAGAATCACGTCATTTTGTCAATCAATCAATCTTTATTGATCTTGTAATGACATATACAAAAATATATATTAAAAAAACTAATATATATACAATGTGATGGGCAATACAGATTAAGTAATATTTGAGCCTGGAGGCTAAAAAGTCAAAACACTAACGCAAAAGTGAAAACACTAACGCAAAACCCAAAACACTAACGCAAAAGTGAAAACACTAACGCAAAAGTCAAAATACTAACGCAAAAGTCAAAACAGAAACGCATAAGTCTTATGGCTCGGCTACTAAGTTATTCTGAGTAGTAAAGAAGGGGGGGGGGGGGGGGAGGGTTGTGTTGCAAAATGTTATTACTTTGACAGAATATCAAGAAATAATATCAAACTAAGTCAAGAAAATCAAAATCGCCTAGAAAATAAATTAGTCTTTTATTGTTAAATTACACAGAGTGCAACTGTTATTGGAAATTAATAAACATAGTGCAACTGTTATTGCTTTGACAAATATCAACCCAAATCAAGACAAAGGAAATCAAAATTTCCTACAAACTGAATTATAGTCACGTGTGTTGTGTGTGTGTGAGGGGGGTTCATTACTTCACATGGACTTTGAGAGAGAGAGAGATAGAGAGAGAGAGAGAGAGGGGGGGGGGGGGGGGGGGGTCGCTTGTCATTTTGAGGCCTGAGGAGGGGAGGGGGGGAACTTTAATGAATTTCGTCTTTAATAATAATTCCCCCCTCCTTCATAAATAATGATCGGTCCCTAAAACTACTGTTAATATTTTATGTTATTAATAACAAAGTTATGTGTGACTAGAGTACAGTACTGTGCCAGTGCATGTTCTAACCTTAAATAAGGGGTTAATGTTATTTATTCAACAAGAGCATCATCCCAGGTAAATAATTTACACACCTAAGTAGAAGGTTGATAAATTGTAATTCAATTAAAATATTTCAGAGAAAATTTTACTGTAGTGTACTACAGTAAAGGGTTCTCTCAGTGGACATTCTAATCCCATGGTACTTCTCAACAAAGCCTAGTATAGTTTCGTAGTCATAGTTTTTACTGAAATAAAATCTATAATTTGGTTTTCTTCACGTATGATTAGCCTATGTCCGCCATGTTGGAATTGAAACTAAAAACCTCGTTCCCAGGACCACCTCGGTCAGATCTTTTGCGTTTTGCGTTAGTGTTTTGGGTTTTGCGTTAGTGTTTTGACTTTTGCGTTAGTGTTTTGGGTTTTGCGTTAGTATTTTGACTTTTGCGTTAGTGTTTCCCTTTTGCGTTAGTGTTTTGACTTTTGCGTTAGTGTTTTGACTTTTGCGTTAGTGTTTCCCTTTTGCGTTAGTGTTTTGACTTTTGCGTTAGTGTTTTGGGTTTAGCGTTAGTGTTTTGGGTTTTGCGTTAGTGTTTTGCGTTAGTGTTTTGACTTTTGTGTTAGTGTTTTGCGTTTTGCGTTAGTGTTTTGACTTTTGCGTTAGTGTTTTGACTTTGACTTTTGCGTTAGTGTTTTGGGTTTTGCGTTAGTGTTTTGACTTTTGCGTTAGTGTTTTGGGTTTTGCGTTAGTGTTTTGTGTTTTGCGTTAGTGTTTTGACTTTTGCGTTAGTGTTTTGACTTTTGCGTTCGTGTTTTCACTTTTGCGTTTATGTTTTGCACTTATGGGCCACCGTACTCCAGCCTTGTTAATCAGCAATTATAATAGGAGAAAAGAAATCGGGAAGGAAATTTAAAAACTAGTTTAGATTACTTGGAAAAGACTAAGAATTAGAATATTTGTCCCTCTGTTAAAATATTTGAAAGCATAACAAACAATCAACAAAAAAGCCGGAATGTATTAAATATTTAGGTGTCTATATAGATCTTGATCTTTCATGGAAACACCACATCAATCACATGTCTAAAAATAAGTAAATCAGTCGGAATTCTTGCGAATATTACTCTCCAACCTCTATCAACTATTTACCGTTCTTTGAGCTATGGTATTTGTGCTTGGGGCCAGAGTTCCCAAATACATTTGGGAACTCTGTCAAGCAACTGAGACTTGTCAAGCAACTGAGACGAGCACTTCGTCTATTAATATATTTTGGAAAATCAAGAGACCATGCAATTCCTTTCTTTTTACAGTCCAAAACTCTGCCATTCTAATCTTGTTAACATACTTGTAAACTTATGCATGACGTAAGTAATCAACTAGCTCCTATAAACATCATAAATTTAAGAAAACCAGTTAAATTTATGCTGATACAGGACTCGATCGACACTGAACAAATGATTTTTTTTTTTTTTCAAGAATTGGTGCATAATCTGGAATGGTCTACCCTCATCTCTTAGGGCCTGTGTACAAGGAGATAGGGTTACCCCAGCACTAGAGTTACCCAATAGCACATAGGCGGCGGGGGTGTTTTGCAGAATGCAGAATGCTGATGCAAATTAGAAAATCCGGTCAGCGGGCCGGTGTAGTGGTTATCACGTCAGGCCTTGAACGCGGGAGACCAAGGTTCGAGTCCGAACCACATTTTCACATAGTATGTCACATCTTTCTCTTTCATGCCTTTACATACTCAGTGCCTTTGATACGACAGATCTAGAGTGATACTATATGTGACATGTGCTCTAATTTAACTCGTTTATCTGTGGTATTTTAGCCCTAAAACCCCGTCGTTTGTCTGGGAACTTATGTTCACTGACCAGTTAGGGTATGTTTTATGGTTCAGGTTCAGGTTTTAGTTAGTTTATATGCATGGTCATAGGTTGGAGTCATTCCTGCATTTAGCCGCAAAGAGTATTCTAACTTTGAATTTCTAAGTGGAATCAGCCACATTTCACGTAGTAGTCACTGTAGATCTGTCATATCAAAGGTCTAAAGGAATGTAAGAGAAATATATGACATACTATGTGAAACTGTGGTTCGCCAGGGAGAACTCGAACCTCGGTCTCCCGCGTTCAAGGCGGATGTGATAACCACTATACACCATCGAACCGCTGACCGGATTTTCTAATTTGTATTCTGCATTCTGCAAAACACCCCCGCCGTTGCACTATAGTTACCCTAGCGCTGGGTCATTTCCTCTTATTTTTAGTGATGTGTTTACAAGCAGGCTGGACAACTCAACTCGGCTGCCCGGGTTACCCTAGCGCTAGGATTACCCTGTCTGAGAGCTAGGGTGCCCCTAGTACTAGGGCTATGTTTTGCCCTTGTAGACGGTTTGCTAGGGTATAACCCGCAGTTGTCATTTGTCCGGTAAGTTACTTTGTTTTCGTGATAAATCTTCTCGTAAATTCGTTGTTTATAGGATAATATGGTTATTGCATGGTTTCCTATGGAATACCGGCGAAAATTTCACTCAAAATTCATATTATATTGGTATACAACTCGCCTTTCCAAATAATACAAATTTCTCGTGAAATATTTTCCGTTTCCATAGAAAACCATGAAATAACCAGTAAATACAGTGCGTTTATTGCATAATTCTCATTCTAAATATGTCTCACTTGAGGGTTCTTGCAACCTGTCATATTTTTTCTGAAAGTGAGCCTTGCCGTCGGCCAAACTTTTACTTTTGTGAATATTATAGAATACAAACCACTTGGCGTTATTGCATGTAATTTTGACAATTATGCCTGATTTCAACACGAAAAAAGTGTTCGCGCTCTCCAAACTTGCATTATATTAGTTGAGCATGTAGATAATACATGAATGTAATAAGGAGTGTGCGTAGGTTTAGTCTCGGAGACATTCTTGCTAGAGGCCTGGCAGCCGTCCGGCGATAAACAAAATATTTAAATGTTTTAACTAATCCTTGCGTGGCACCAATAAATTACTGAGGCACAGATGGCCAAGTGCGTCGGTTATTTGGGAAAAGAACTTATCGCTGCCGCTCGTTTCCCGATTTAAATATAACGCCAGAGGTCCATAACCAGAAGTCTAGATAAATAATGGAACGCGGCTCATCAGTTTACGGTATAATATAATTTTAGAACGACGCTGAAACTACTTTCATGGAAGAAAACAACACGACCTCCTAAGGAGAGGAATCGCTCACTTAATTAATTCATGAAATGACAATATTAACTAACTAAAACCCTACCCTGAACCATAAAAAAATCCTAACCGATCAGTAAACAAGATCTTACCCACCTAGAGCTAGGGTTCTCAAGAAAAACGTCTCAAGAAAATGGTGAGCTAAAAATGTTTTAGAGATTTTCTGGAACTGTAACCCCGCTCCTCCTACGCGTAAGGCAAACGTCGCAACCACTACACTAAACAACCATCCTCACTTAATTGCTTAGCCTGAATTTCAGCCGTCTCCTCCGGTTCGTGGAGGAACGAACCGGAGGATACGGCTGAAATTCAGTCTATCAATTGCGGTTAAATTTTAAAATTTGAAAACTACTGCTAATCTATGTATTTTTAGCTAATCAGAATGAGTGAGCGATTTCTCTTCTTAGGAACTCTGGAAGAAAACAAGGGCAGCCATTAGACAATTTATCCTGGGAGATCCAACAGAGTATAATACCTGTTTTACATGGATGCCGTGCCATAATAAAATAGAAGTAGATAAAAACAGGCGGTTAAAATATAATTAACCGGACATCAGAAGGCTACCATTCACGGTAATTCCTTAGACTGGACCTAAAAGTCCGCAAACGCTTAATTTGCCGAGAAGCTTTTGGCAATTCGTTCCATAAAGAAGCACCCTTGTATCGTAGGCTCTTTTTCAGATAATTTGTTTTTGGAGCAGGCAGTGCTAGCCGGTCAGGCAAGTCTCTGAGATTATACTCAGTGGTGTCTGACAAGTTAACAAATTGTGCCCCTAAGTATTTTGGTAGTAAACCGTTCAAGACTTTAAACATAGTAATAACTTTTAGCTCATTATGGCGTTCAGAAATACTCAACCAGTTTAGTTGAGCCATGTTTCTTTTATAAACACAAAATTAGTTCTCTCATTTATAGAACAAAGGCTTTCATGTTTTCGATCAGTCAGAGGTATCGATTTAGTGAGAATCGTTTTCTAAAAATAGATTATCGCAGATCGAGACTTTTAGTTATGGACCGGGGAGAGGGGGGATTTTTGGGTAGGAGTGTGCCGCGGAGACCTCAAAACCCTGACCCTATCCCAGACCTAGAAATGCCGTTTACCATACCCTATCAATAATGAATATACGGTGATAACACACTTTTGCCAGGCCTGGAGCAATGGTGAGTTGGAAGGGAATTGTGGGTAAGGAGTAGTGTTTTCAAAATGGCGGCGAAATGGCAGATTTGTACTGTTGCATTTAAAAGCATGGGACAGAAGTCGAAACGTGAAGGACCTATTTTTTTAAAGGTATTTATGTCCCTAGAACTGAAATTTATGTGATACAATTGTAACCCATGATAGTTAGTCTTATTAACAGGCCATAAAGTGCTTATTTCCGTGACAAGGGGTTTTCGATGTATTTCCAATTTCCTTGACCGCGTTAAGATGTTCGTAAACGTCATCTGTAATTACGTCACTCCGCTCCCGTTACTCTAGGCACAGATACTCTCTCCGTGGCAACAGTTAAGTTGTGTTTTGAATTTTCGAATTTAAACCAATCAACGATCAGAGGTTATCTAGCCCCGTCGAGCATATGATAGATGTAGACTCCCTGTACAACTAATACCTTGTAACAAATACGAAACTTGCCGCTATTTTCGCATCGGGTACATGGTGTGAAGATAGCATTAGTCCGCCAAATGTGAATGGCATTGGCCCGATTAAAGCGAGTTTGTTTAATTTGGCGCGTAAAAGACCCATGAGCGACATAACATCGCTCTGGCCTATTTGTTATAGTTTTCGTGCCGGTGAAAAACCTATCCGGTATGATGTGAACATGGCCTAAGTTCATCCTATGACTTACCCAGGAGCAGTAAGTGAGCGACAGGCAAAAAATGGACGGAGGGGGAGGGGGAGGACACTCTGGGCCAGTTATTTTGGTTGTTTTGTGGCGGAGCAAACACATGTTTTCTCATGTAATGTTCAACCAACCTAACCGCACGTATCATATATTCCAGCTTAGAGAAGGAATGTGTATTTATAATATCACATAGATCTTTAGAAATAGCTTCACTAATTATATTTACACTTTGTACCATGGGTGCCAGAGGAGGGGTAGCCTGTGTACTGCCGCTGATCACCCTCAAAAATCGGGAGAGAACATGTGTGAGCAGTCTGCGAGATACATTCGTTAATCGTGTTTGGAGTAATTAAAATCATCCCTTGTCAGAAAAAAAACACTCGTCGAGGAAAATTCTTCTGAAATTGTTCTGGAAAAAAATATCGTCTTTCACTTAAAAAACTTGAAGAACATGGACTCTATCAATTTCCAAACCTGTCCACCCCGGGGCATTTGACATTTTGGAATCAGAACGTTGCAAATGCCCCGTCATGGGGCCAGCTAAGCAATGCAAATGCCCCACCATAGGGCTTTGGTACGGGTGTAAATCTATTATAAAATTCTCTATATTGACTCTCTTTGACCAATTCCCCACCCCGCCAACTTTTCTCAGGAATTCCATTGTGTTAGGGTTAGGGTTTGTATTGTTTCAGGGTAGGCTATTGTTTGGATAGCCAGTACTATTCCAGGTTCCGAAGAGGTGAAGACAACCCCACTTTTCTTTGCTGGCAAATGCCCCACCCCCGGGACAGAAACCGGCTCAGTCAAATTGCCCCACCTTGCAAGTGTTGATGAATAATTACATGTACACAGGTGTGCATTCATATCGATTTTACATCGAGTCGGTGAATAAGTGAATGGTAAAATATTTACTGATTCGAGTGTTTCGTCTACGAGTTTGTATTTCGAATAGGGTAATTATGGGAGGTGGATTTACTGTCCTTTCTTTCTCCTTGTGAATAAAGCGAAATACAAAATAGTTGGTAAAAGCACTGATACAAGACCCGAATATAACGTGGCTGTGTATAAAATGTATCTCTGCCACGTTTTTGTATAATAAATGACGCCTTCTACGACATTACATAATTAGCATATTGGAAATAGAAACCTTTAGAACTCATAGACTCAACACTCACATCAATAAGTATTTTACTATTCACCTATTTACTTGACATAGAATCGATATTAATGATAAATAAATTGGGCTTATAGGCAATTTGAGGGCTCTAGGCTTTGATGTAATTAAATCGCATGTAAGTAATTGCTCGTTTTCATGTAACGTCATCGCCGCCACTTGGTTGACGTAAAACCAAAAGATGACTTTGTTTGATTCAACCAACATCGCCGCCACGCCTTTGTTATCTGAAGGGTTGATTGCAAACCCGGTATTATTTCTTTTGGCAGTGTGTGGCTAAATACTGTAAAATATAAATATATGTATTTATTTGACAGTGAAAACACCTGCGTCCTTAAAGGGGCGCCAACCTGACTCATTCAATATTAATGCCATACTCAATTAAGATTCTCAATTCTTATTGGCTAAGCAGTGCAATTTTATGCACTAAAAATCATAAATTTGACTATCTGTAAATCGAAAACAAAATCTCCAGAATTATATCGAAGTAGGCGAAGTCGGTCGCAGTCATGAGATCGCCAAATTCATTGGATTTCTCGGCAATTTCTTCAAGAGTTCATATCTCAAAATGGCGGCTAACCAAAGGTAACTAGTTGTCTTATGTTCACGACTTGTTCTAAATTATAGGATCTAGCCTTATCCAAGGAAATGAAGAGTTTTCTTCCATTTATCAATATCTTTTTCCTGGTTTAAAGAAAACGTTAAATTACCATTTATCGATTCTCTGCTTTCGAGTCCTGGCTATCGGACATTACCCAATATTATCTCACTTTCTGTTTTGTAGAAATTACCCAGGCTTCATTATCCATTCGTTTTCTACCACAATAACGCCGTTCCACTCGCGTCGTGTGTCACAAGCGCGCTGTAATATTGACCATCACATGTCAAACAAGATTCCCTTTCCTTCATTATTTCCTTCTGTAAAGTGACCAAACGAACACTTACTAGTTTTTGGGCTGCAATGGTCTCGGTTTACGCGCCCTTTGATAAATGCTCATTAATTGTGGTCTTTCCAAAGAAAACCTTTTGAATTTTTATTTTTTTATTGCCATAAGTAGCGTGTAGTAACACAGCTGTTTCTTTGTTTCCTAGATTATAAATCTGCGCTGCCTATAAATCGAAGATTGACTACTGCTGGACAGCTTCACTTTCGGTAATTTCTTAGTTACTGACTTCATACTGGGAACAGTCGCTCGTGCATGTACTGTTTGCCTAAGGAGGAAAATAGGGGAAACGGGGTGGCGCCTGAGTTCGCCTGATTCCCACAACGCAGCGCCATATGTGAGTTGAGCTTGTTAGTATCTCGCCCTTTCTCCGAGGGTACTTCTCCGGTTTCTCCGGTTTCTCCGGTTTTCCTCCTTCCTCAGAAACCAACCTAAATTTCAAGATGAATCCGTGATCTCGATTAGTACACTCTTTCTCTCCGGCGTCAGCTAGAAGACTAGACTCGTAAATAAAGTTGTTTATTTGAAATACAGCCAATGCGGTAAACGATTCAAAACCCTTTTTAAAATCTGTAATTTCGATCATATCTTACTGGCCTTTGTCTTGACTAAAACAAAACAACAAAGGAACATCTCTTTTTCAAACAATGCCACGTTTTTTAAAGCATTAGAAGGCAGGTTGCTTCTTGCCTGATTCATTGTGATACTAGGCGGCCTTGGTAGAAAAAACGTATGACGAATTTGTACTGCATGCGCTCTGTCATTCGCTTGCTTTCTGAATATGTTGCTTTACTTAATATTTCTACCAGCTAGAGATATTTCCAGTGATCGTCCTTTTCAAACTTCAGCGGTCACAATCATGTCAAAGAAACGGAGTGTCAGAGAAATCGTCCCGATCGGATCACAGTAAAACATGTGAAAGTGATATTTTGTTGTTGACTAAAGCTGCTGTTTTTCAATAATCTCCCTTTATCCTTTCGTATACCGAGGCTTTCTATCTAAAATATTTGTTGGGAAACATGAGTAATTTGAGTACATTTTTAAATCTTTTCTGCGCATTGTTATTTTATCGAGAAACGAATCATATAACTAAGGTTTTTTTGGTGAAATATATGAATAATAATAGTAGCAATTGGATCACTAATTTGGAAATCTTCAATATCAAGAACATGAAAACCGATTGTTTCCTCTCTGTAGAAATAATAATTAGTAACTTCTATTCAAATTAACATGTGTAACAAAAAGAAATGTAAACCTGGCCGTTTCGTTATCGTCTTGTGCGTCTTAGAGAAACAAAATAGTTTAGTTTCTTTTGAAGGAAAGCCTTTTATCCACTTATTAACACAGGAACCTTATGTTATCTTAGAGCAAAAGTGACTTCCTCTTACACTAATGGACAAAATAGGCGGTCCTTAGGGAGCGGTCATTATTTATAGGGGGTGGGTGATTTTTAGCTGTAACTCTTTGAAATCGACTAACCCCTCCTCATAGCGTAAATTATTCAAACTAACCCCTCCTTCAGGTGTCTGAAAAAGCATTTTAACTCCTCTTTTAGTAACCCCTCCTTCTATTGGTTATCAAAAAATACAAAACCCCTCCTTCAGCAACCCTTAAAATCTCGTAACCCAACCTCAAAATCACCCACCCCTTACCACCCTATAAATAATGACCGCTCCCCAATAGCTCAACTTAGGGTTAAGCTCCGCCTTGCTCTACCGAGCAAAATATCCCGAGGAGGGGTGTGCCGCCCCTGACCATAATTAAGACCAAAATACACGATTTCCCATACTTTTTTCACACCCGACACCGAAACTCTGTATCCTACTTCATGCACCACTTAAAGCTACCTTTACTCGCGTTATCTGTTTGTTGTGATATAAACTCTTGGTGTTCTTTAACTCTCTCTTCTGGTCTGTTTGGTGCTTAGAGGATATTACATGGCCGCGCGGTGATCTATACGGGATTTATCTTCGAGTGTTTAGGGGCCGTCGACATATTCGAAATTCCCCGCTTAACGCACAACGGACGTTAAGGTCAGACCCCTCCCCCCCCTCCCCCTTAACGTCCACCCATTGTTTTATGCTTTTTTTAGGTCAGGAAAAACAGTAATGAAATACACGGGAGTTCACTTATAAACAAAGTATAAAACAAGCTTAAAGCATTAATAGCTGCAACTGTACAGTCAGTCAGTACCTCGAATTCCCGTACGAGCTCATTTCGGATCTTGACTAAAATACTCATTCGGACACGACTATAAAACTGAGTTTCACTTACTTGGAGGCCGGTTTGAGGTATTTCATGATACTTCTAATCAAAAGACCTTGTTGAAATTTCTGGGAAATTCAACAGAAATTGCGCTCTAATGTAGATCTAGCTGACTAGAAACGTTTGATTAAAAAGTGTACTTCTCACACTAACGTCCATTCCCTTACCCCCTCCCCCCTAAACGTCCGTTGTGCGTTAAGCGGGACATTTCGAATATGTCGACGGCCCCTTAGCTTGATAACTCACGAGTTAGCGCAGCCAAAAGTTATCAAGTTAAACACGAGGAGATATAAATTCTGTATCTCCAAGCAGCCGCAAGTAATTTATTTTTTATTCACATGAAAATCGGTTGCCAAGCATTTTCATTTCTAATTTTGAAGATCGCCAAAATTTATTTAAAAGCCTGTCAAACCAAGTCGCAATCAAACACATTTGCTCACGATTACGTTGTAGCTATTTAGGTTTTTGACATTTTAGGAACAGTAGGGAGTACAAAAGAACAAACCAGGCAAACTAATTTCCGGTCTGTCAAGTGATATTCCACACATGTTGATGTGGATATCATATTTACGATTTTGCTATCAGCCTACTGGCTATTGAATATGAGTGCAAAGGGTGCTTCTCATTGGTTAACCTATTTAATCGGATCTCAGTAGGTAAGGCAACTGGTGAGGCGAGAATAAATTAAATAATGAAAAGATTCGGACAAAATAAGAATATGAAATACTTTATAGAATGTCAAGTTACAGCTAAAGTTTCACTAAGTCTTGACTAACTATCGACACAAGTCGTTGTAGAGAAAACTAAGGCATCGAAAGTTATAGAATTGAATTAAGCTAATATTGCATTTAGTACGCCAAGACGGAGCCTAAGTAGAGGTGAACTAAGGACTGCCTACTTTTGTTCGAAACAATTAATTAAAAACAAGTAATTAATTCGAAACAAGTAAGAGGAAATCATAATTGCTCCAGGCTGACACAAGTTACCTGATGAATAAATAATAATTAATAAAAGGATGAAGGATTCTTTTTAAAAGGAAATAAACAATAATGATGTTCCCATGACACTAACAGAAATAGAAAGGATGGATTTGATCTATACATTGGTTTGAATAGAGGTAACTAAATATTATTTGTTGAGAGAGCAAACAACCCATTTTTATCTTCATGATAATGAGGATTTCCTAATTATTGTTAAAATTACAACTATGTTAATTTTACTCCAAAAACCTTAATTATAACCCGACTAAACCTTAGTCATAAATCATTTCCCAAATTTTCACAGTGTATTTTATAGAGCGGATTTCAAATGAGTGTCGGAAGTGTTTTGGTTTTGCGTTTACTAAGCTCTCCTATTGGCTGAGAAAATAAATCAACCAATCAGAATTCAAAGTAAAACCAAACGCAAATTGGTTTTGGTTTTGGTTTGGTTTGTCATTGGCTCGCAGGGAAGCCATTTGTGAGTTACTTGTGATTACTCGCTCCTATGATTGGCTGGCTGTGGGTAATTTGCGTTTGGTAATTTCACTACACTCAACTGAAAACCGCTCTATTCCCATTGGTAAGCCAATGTCATTTTTCCAGGGTTTGTTTTCTTTCTACTTTTATTTTAATAGTCAATGTCAAGATAACAAAAGAAACTAAAGAGATATCAATTAACATGTGCGGTCTCATAAATCCATGTTAAAGTCGTACCCTATTTCAGACTAAAAAGGCAAAATTTATAACCCTATTTCTGGGGCGGCACATATCCGTATATCTTATATATGGGAGTACCCCCTGGCCCTGGGGGTGGGGGAGAGGGGGGTGGGTGGGGGGGAGGGAGGGGTGGATATTTGTGTAAACTGCATTTGACCCCTGTTTCTATAACTTCCGGTTTTGACTTAATTAGTTTTCTCTACGGTAAGTTATGCATCAATAGTAAGGATGACTTACTTCCGGTTTTGACATCAGCTTACATTGTGAATGCTAACCAATGAAAATCAACCAATAAATGACAGTCGTGTGTCAATAAAATTAAAAATTAAAGTAGAGTTGAAACCATGTAACGTTGTCAATCAAGTCTTGATGAAGTCTTCAACCGGAAGTTAATTTATCACCCCAGCATATCTTTATTGAAAAGCTGTTCACCAAAACGTCTAGTCGTTACATTAAACTACAATTTACGAAACTCGTCCCTCCTAAGCCTAACACAGATTATCGGCTTAAAATGAGTTTATAGCAGAGCTCCGGGATCAGTACCTAGTGCTCTGCACGAGCCACACCATTGGAGAATGAACAATAGTGTAGACACGCACAACCAAGAACATGGCTTACCAAACAATACGACTAACCCTAACCAAATAAAACACAAATCTCCTTCCGATAAGCTAGGCCCTTACCGGAGCCCGCCCGAGCGGATCACGATACACATAGCGAGCGATCGAAAAAATTGCTGCAAGCGCATCCGGCGTCTGTCCGATCGAATCTCGAATCCGTCACCCTTCACCCCTCACCCCGCGGTGTGCACGCACCCCACCTCTAGCATTTGCAGCATTTTTCACATCCTAACAGTTAAAAAAATTATATAATACTCTATTTTTATTAATTTTCAGATAAATATATATAATACAATATAATTAGAACCACACGAGAAGGCCCAAAAAACTACAGATAATGATGATATCCCGAGGGGGGGGGGGGGGGGGGGGGGGGGGGGGGGGCGGGGGTTCTTCCTATATTCGGCTGGTAGGGGTGAGCGTCGTATTTTTTAGGGTTTTAAATCGGCGATTTAGTATTTTTTAGGGGTTGTCCACGCGAAATCCATTTTCAGGGTGATTTTTAGACCATGAGGTACATTTTAGGGTGGGAAATTTTGCACGGTTTGGTATTTTATAGGATATTTTTCGAGGTTTTCCGACGGTCACCCCGGGATGATATCTAAACCCCATGACTCAACACTACTATACATGTAATACAATAATATCAACGCAGTATATCTTATAATAAATTAGGGTACATGGTACGTATATTAGAATTAAAATTCAGTTTGTTGTGGCATAAAAAGGTTATGTAAATTTTCTCCCACTTTTCTATATGAACCATTCTTTTGTTTTTCGTTTTCGATATCATGATTTTTTCTTGTAAGCTATATGATATGAAAACATTTAACTGAGGATGATTTTTTTAATTTCTACAGTAAAAATAGTTTGTTTAATTGGCTGTTAAGATAATATGGTTTAATAGAAGGAAATGTTTCTTAACTTCTATTAAGCCAAAACAAATTAAAAGGGTCGTTGATATCGAAGGATAAATTAAACTGGCCTTGTTGATTATCTCTCAGCTACTCTCAGGCTGTGATCAGAAATAATTGGAGCTCCAGCAATACACGGCTTGCCTATGTACAGCTATTTCAAAAACGTTGTCCCGGGAAACGGCCAATGACAAGCGACATTCCCAAATCGAAATGGATTCTGGTTGTAGCTGAAAGTTTGGTTGGGTTGAAAAACTTTACGACGGATATTAATGTTCTCCTGCGAATCGATTTTCGAATTACACTGTAGTTTATCCGTTTCGTACAACTGTACAGTTATAACCACAATGCATTGCGATCTGGGAATGTCGCTTCTCGTTTGCCGTATGTCCCTGACAACCTGTTTGAAATAGCAGTATATATGATAGCCTGCGTCGCATCCGAACTGAACCCCAGTTCGGATGCGACGCAGGCTATATACAGCTATTTCAATTAATGTTGTCTGGGAGATAGGGAATAGGGCATTAGGGAATATGACATTGGGGAATTTTTTAAATGTCGGACGGCTGTTCACAGAATAGAAATGGCTAAATAAACCGTAAGCTAATTCGACTTAGTCTTCCAGGTCATATAACTCGTAACCAGAATTCATTATAAGTGTTTTTAAACTTATAATACCCTAATACCCTACTCCCTAATACCCCATTCCTTAATGTCCTATTCCCTATCTCCCAGACAATATTAATTGAAATAGCTGTATATGATAGTACTGAGTATAGCGGCTCATCTATATGGGAGCCAGGGTTGCGCAGGGCCTGGGTTCGATTGAATTTGTTGGTATTTCACACTTGCTCCGAGGGTTTTTCTCCGGGTTCTCCGGTTTTCCTCCCTCCTCAAAAATCAACCTAAATTCCAATTCGACCGAGGAATCCGTGTCCCCGATTAGAAGGCGATCAGACCCTCTCTAGGGTAAGTTAGAAGACCATACACGTCAATTTAAGTTGTTTATTTATTATTAATGTATCGCAAGAGGTTTCGAAATATAAGAATTAGTGAAGGGTTTTCGCAGGAACCAGGATCGTTACTCAATGACAGTAGACGAGACTTGAGTTGAATTTATTTTCTCACTTTACTCCGCGGAGATAATAAAGTTTTAAGCGGGCAAGTCCTGTATTTTATAATATGTAAATATTTGTCTAATAATATGTAAAACAGAAACGATAAATGGTTGAAATCAAATAGAAATACTATAAGGATTATTATGAAATTAAGTTATGTGCCATTAAGATTTTAAAATTGATAACTTAGTTCATCATCATCATCATCATATTTCCTATCGAGAACTCAGTTCTCTTGAGGCGCTCCTGCAAAGATACACGTTTAGAAAACATGATCCATCAGTTGCTTAAATTCTTTCTTATTCATCATCGTCTTTCGTAATTGACCCTCGTCAATACTGGTCAATCGCTGATGATAACTTTCTCCAACGACCGTAAGGATTATCAGATATACAAAACAGAAATTGTTTATGAAGACAATCATTTCCAAGACGAGTTATATGCGCAATATATTTTAGATGTTGTATTGTGCAAAAGTTCTGAAAAGATCTGCAGCTGTTGCTTGATTGTTTAACGAGTCTAAAGAGTTCCAGTCTAACAGTGCATGATATACATTTTACAACATACAGAATCTGTTTAAACGACTGAGAACGCTGAGAGTAGTGATAACCAATATTTTTGTAGAATTCGAGCAAATATAGCTGAGCACTCTATTCAATAAATGGTATCGCGGAACTTCAGGGAAATTCAGAGAAAATTGCTGTAAGTTGTTGCTTAACTTGTATTTATAGAATAACCTGACAGCATCCTTTAGCTTTTCATTGACACCTGTCAAAAAACCCTTGATTTATTGGGATGGACATCCTTTGGGATGGACCATTAAATTATTAATGCGGGGCTGGAACAACATTGAAAAGACAAATTATTGAACATCCTATAAAAAAATCATGCAGCGCTAGAAGTATGCAAAGAAAAAAGGTAGTTCAACTGAAATAGCCCGATTCAAACGTCGAACTTTTCATGCGCCGAACCTAATTAGATCGAAAGATAATTTTGCGAAGCACATAAAATCGAAGTTGTGGGATTTATTTTAAATGTCTTGGAAAACTAATGTTTCACGTGGGCAGTCTGACCCTCATGATACTAACATTGGCGGAAATTGCGCACTTTCCGTTTAGTTAAGTCAAATGAGCGGTACCTGAATAATATTGCCAATATACATCATAGACAAGCTGTTACCAAACTGAGCACACAAATGACCGGTTGAGACAGGACGCTATGCGCTATAAGGAAACCCTTATGTACATATGTGCCCGTGTTTGTCCCATGTGTGAATGTGATAAGGTTGGTGATGAGTTTCAATGGAATGTGATTATAGTGAATTTGCAAACGTAAACATGGCGCGCTTTCCATTCAACCAAAAAAAAGAAAATTCCGGTCAGAAATCAAATGGAACAGTAAAATTTCCGGTTCGAAGTTTCGGAAATTGTGGACCACCTCGCGAGGTGGTCCTCTTTTTCCGAAAATTCCGGTTTGACCGAAATTTTCTGTTCCATTCAAAATTCACGGTTTACATTTGCCGTGCTTTGCCAGTTTTGAGAATTGCAATCGAGGCTACTAATAACCGGGTAGTTTCTGCGAATGGACCGCGTTTTTTTCCCGACCGGTTTGTCTAATTCGAAAAACCCCGTTCCATTCGACATTTTCGAAACTTCTAACCGGTCGTTTTGGTTGAATGGAAAGCGCCCATAATTAGAGAGACCTCCTTTGATAAGAGGTCACTGTTCTTATATATTCTGTCAATGAAAGACAAATCTATAATGTTATTTCATGATGCTTAGAAAATGACGAGCAGCTTTTTTTAATATCTCGTACATGATTGTAATCGTGTCGCGAAATAAAAACCTATTGCAGAAAATGGTATCGCGGAACTTCAATATTATACAGAACACTAAAAGGAAATCACTTAAAAGAGTTTACTTTCGGAGACAATGTCTAAAACTGTTGCGCATGTGGTTGTTCTCGACACCTGACATTTAATTGAAAAAGGAGAGTAAAACCGAGTAAACAGTGCCATGTGTTTTTCTTGGCAGAAAACAGTCACAGCAAAGTAAAATAGTATATATATACACGTCTCAACTCAAATTTAGACATTAAAGCGGAATGAGTCTTTACCGACGTTCAGTCTACTTATTTATATTTTTACTCAGTTTCTGTCGACTTCGAATCCCGTTGTAACCTCATCATCTGAATTATTGATTAATTTGAATAAAACAGTTCCTTTGAAATTAAATATTTTCTGTTTTGTTTGTTTAATAAACGAGAAATGTCAGTTGCCAAGGCTTTCAAAGATGAATAGATAATAAAAGTGACGCGACCTTTGATATTGTTTGATAAGCACGAGTCATACACGAACACCACACAGCAATTTGATCACCGGAGACCGGAGAGGTCCTTCCTCACTCGGTTCCTACAAGAGTAAAAACCCGACATTGGCATCTAACCCAGGCAAGTAACAGAAGTAAGCTTTCAAGGTTTCTTAAACTGGTTCGATTCTGGTTGGTATATCGCTGAGTTCAACTCACAACTGAACTCATAATTTTCTTTGGGCTCCAATTTGATATTGTCGCTGATCCGAACTGAACCCTTGTTACCAATTTTCTAAGACCACATGCTTCCTAACCTGTTATAGTTTTCGGGTTTTTGAGTGAACCGGCTCATTCTAATTTGACAGATAATTTCGCTTGAGGAAAACAGTTCTTGTCAATCTTCCGTTTTCATTTCTTCCTCTTTAAAAATAACACGACGAACGAAACAGAACATTACTTTAATTCCACATTTGACATAAATAGTCGGTTATCACTTTATATCAGTCGCTTTGAGAAAAGTATATTTGTATTTTCGAGGAAAAAAAATCGTAATTCAGTTTCGGTTTGTATCCCAAAAGTACTGCCAGAACACAGCTGGAAATAAATTTAAAACCGAATAGCTTTATTTGTCCAGCTGACTGTAAGTGAAGCTAATGCATTTACTGAACTGAGCTTTATATGTCAACAGTATTCTAAACTGAGACACAGTTTGATGTTTCAAAAGTTTCGTATGACCAAGGAGATACGATTGACGTTTCAAATCTTTTAAATTTAAACTAGCAATCCCACTAGCTGCTTTTTGTCCTCAAAAACGAACAAATATTAAAGTACAAGTTTGCCGCGAACCACTTTCTCTAACAAGCAACTCTTTTAACTATGAACAAGCCAAGCTTGTCAGTAAAAATAAGATTGTACAATTCTGGCTGGCATCAAAATCTGGTTTGTTTTTCTGTACGCGATATAAATGCTCTGATCATTTTTTACCAAGTCACGGAGTGGAATGGTTAATATAAATCGCTGTTCTTAAAACATAATTTCAATAATGAATATATTTCTTGATGCGCCCTCGAAAAAATAGAACAATAATAGAGTAATTGTAATTCAAATGATTGCTTTCAAAGATAAATTTTAAAAAGGCTGTAAGGACCACTGTTACAAACAATCTGTTACAAATGGATCTGTGGAAATCCGGATCAGCAGAAGGATTGAAATATATAATGAAGACTGCAAAGCTGATCGCACGGCTGTACGATGTTATTTATTTATTTGATGGGAAGGCCGGTCCCAGAGCCCACGTAACTTTTGGTTACAAACGCCAAGAGACAATCCCAGGGCATTAGGGACCTTAAGCAACCACGACGACAACGTCTAGGACGACGGCATAAAACAATAGCCTTAATTACAAAATACAATAAGTGCATGTGAAAATGCACGTAGTCGCCTACATTTTCACCGTTCTCTGCAAAAACAGAACGTGAAAACCCCAAATTGTACGTTTTAAAGACAACGCGAACGTTGAAAGTAAATAAAATCATTTTTCGTTCGGCGTGATCGGAACTTTATAGACATTATATTTTTCGAAAATCTGGTTGCGAAAAACAATTGAAGGCGAACAAGGGAAATAATAAACACCAAATTTCGGGAGAAATTCCTTTTACGCCAAACGAAAAACGGAGTGATTTACTTTCGACCGTTTGCGTTCTCTTGTTAACGTAGAATATGGAGTTTTCACGTTGTGTTTTTGCAGACAACGGTTGAAATGTAGTTGACTGCGTGCATTTTCATGTGCAGTTATTGTATTTTGCAATTAAGTCTATTGTGTTGTGCCGTCGTCCTAGACGTTGCCGTCGTCGTTGCTTATAAAGCTCTCTTGTCTAACGCTCACCATGAAACGAATTCGCGTTAATTTAAGTCGCGTTAATTTTTGTGAGCATTAATTTCCGCGACATTAATTAAGTGGAGCGTTAATTTCCGCGACCTTAATTGCCATTATTATAACCCCAAATTCTGGATCCTGTCAAGACAATTTGACACCTAGGAAACAATGGCTTTCTGTTTTCTGCACACTGTATTTCAATATTTTACAATGTAAAAGCCTAAAAGTATATTGGTTACAATATTTATAGTTCATTCTCGCTTCCAGAAGAGCTCCTGTTGTCACCACAAACTGTGTTTCTTTGTGTCAATCGCGTTAATTTCCTTCATTTTGAAATTTTACCTCCTCTTTCTTTATTAAGCCGACCTATTCTCCCTTAATTAACACAAGCGTTTATGCCCCAGGTGACCGAGAAGACCCTGGGGACGAGTTGCGACTCGATCCCGCCGGCTCAGGCGCAATTGCACACTCGTTTTTGTTCATAGGAATTTTGTTGCTGCTAGAGATTTGAAATGGTTCGATACAAACTGTGTTTAGAAGCTTAAATCACAATGTGCGTCTTTTACGACCGAGAATCCGAGGGTGAGTCAACGTAAACTCGTATAAAGTGTACAAGTAAAGAGTGTTGGGACTGTAGCCGTATTTATAAGCATGTAAACTGGTGAAAAATCAAAACACAACTATATAGACTGTTTCTCAGCTTTCGCGAAGACACAAGTTTAATACTTTGATTAGCTTGACAGTAATAATTGCGTCTAACGTTGTTATGTTGGAGTTCGAGACATGAAGAGCTGTAGAAGTGTACATGTACTGATGTAGTATGTTGGTCGTGTGATTTAGAGGTTAATATGCGTAGTTTTTGGGGTACACCTCACCTCCTCGGAACTTTGAATAGACTGGCGGCATTGTATCCAAACAATGCCTAACCCTGAAACAAACAGATCCTAACAATGGAATTCTTTGTCAGTGCAATCAAAATGGGGTCCAATAAAATGCAAGGTTTTGAGAGGTTCACAATACCCGGCCACTAAAACCTGGGAGTCGTGGCTACTGGCTATATATGTTGCTACACAAATTGTTTACTTTTCTGTGTTTGGGTTTTATATACGTTTAACATGGTCACACTATAAGCAAATTTATGATATGAGCTACAGAATTTATATAAAAAATTGAAAACAAGGCTGTGAAAGCAAAGTGGGAATTATACAGTATGACTATGAAAGACAGTTCCACACCACAATAGTGTTTGGATGTTCTCAGAAATGGTGTGCTGAATTTGGGCTTGCTGTGATCTTGACATGACTGTCACTGTTTGATAAGACTACAAGTTAAGATTTTCTTGACACAATCATTTTAGTGGAAATTATCCAGCTAAAAGTTGATTATATTGTACTTGACAATGCAGAGTGCAATCATTATGGTAGCTGCAAAAAGCACAAATACGTTTCCATAACTGCATCTGGTTATCGACTTCCGTGGTTAAATCTTCAAAATCTATGCAGTTTATCTCCAACCCCACCACCACCTCCCTGGCTTGCTCTTAATAAGTTTTGTGAGGATTTTGCCTTCTTGTTTCCCCTCTTGTGTTTCTACTTTGACACAAAAACATCCTGAATGAAAATCCTGACTCTCTACATTTGGTGAACTTTTTTCCCTGCTGAACCTAGTGGGCTGTAGCCTGCTATGCAGACGAATTTTTTCACTCATAAATTCGAAGAAAAAAAGTAACGTCTGCTTACCCGAGCACTTAATTAGTTTCCAATATGCAAGCCAGATGTCAGCACGTTTTATTTTTCTGCCCAATCAAAGCCATTGTTAGAATTTTAGTGAATTGGCGCGCCAGTGAGCACTCTCCTATGATTGGTCAACGGCAAATGTACTGTCTGAATTCCTTTTAAATGCAACATTACGTCACTTTCCAGAATATGGAAGGTAAAATCTGATTGGTCCATAACACAATGAGATGTACATATTGGAAACTAATTAAGCGCTCGGGTAAGCAGATGTTACTTTTTTCTTCGAATTTATGAGAGTAAAAAAATTCGTCTGCATAGCAGGCTAAGTGGGCTGGGGTTTTGTTGCTTTTTATCAGCATCACTTGTATCAGAGTCACTTCTCTTGGCTGTAGGGTAAAAAGACTTTGAAGAAAACCCTAAAGGACTTCCAGAGGGGGAACCCCTTGTCCAATGTTTGTCCATTAGGATGTAGGGTGTAGGAAAATTGTGATGAAAAAAGACAGTGGAAAAAAGGCATTGTTCACAGCTGTTGATGTGTTTTGCGCTAACAAACTTGGTGATAATGCAAGAATGCAGATTTTATTTCCTATTGCTATTAAGTGTGAATGGGAAGGATTTTTTTAGCTGATTTTCAGCCCACCAAAATTCAAAGAATTCATTGATCAATGTTATAGCCCAGGATTTTAAGCCACTGTTTCATTATCAGAATTCTAACCTGTCTACTAAGATTAACACAACATTTTTTGGGAGTACCTTGCTTTTATTTGGGGCACTTTTGGGTGCTGTATATAATTGATAATTTAATAGCTCATTTGCCCAGGTTTCATGTGAATATGATCACCTGCACATCACATTATAGATAAAATACAAATTTATTAGATTAAATTTAACATCCTCAATCCTACAAAAAAACTTTTTTGTACGTCTATTTACATGTACATTAAACTCCACATTATATATGCTCTTTGAGACAAGCCCACATTATAAAAGACTAATAAAAAAGACTAAAAATATTATTTAAGAACTAATTATAACTAACCAATATTTATTTAATACTAGCAATTTGAAAGTAGATCAAATTGTTATAATAGCCATAATAATAATGTGAGTCTAGTATAAAAATGCTTTCTTATTAGATAAGTCTTACTTGGAGTGCTTAAACAATTCAAGATACTGCTCATTACGGATACAGCTTGGAAGATCATTCCACTGTTTAGGAGCCACTGATATGAAGGCTCTGTCACTTAGGCCCGATTCAAATGTAGATCTTTTCATGCACCGAATGAAACAGGCCCTTTGCAGGACCTGGTTATGTGACCTTTTTAGCCTGTCAATCAAAAAAAAAATTGGTGCTAGAATAACATGAATGCCAGAAATGGAAAGAGCAAGCCAAAATTACTGTAGTAAAAAGCCCAAGTTTTAGGTTCATATCTTTAAAACTGAAGGAATGGCAATTTTTTGAAAACTCTATAATTTAGCTTAATTTAATCTTAATTAGTTCCTCAATACAAATAGGACGCATACCATGCAATGCTGTACGAGAGGAAGGGTTATTAGAGGATTTATTACTGGTTTCATTGAAGTGCGACCATGGAAGTTTCAAGTCGCATTTCAAAATCAGCACTTAGCTGACCATCAATCAAATGCAAAGTCAGCTCTCATACACGTACAAAGCTTTCATCAAATCTAGGTAGTAGTTGTTTGATTGATGGTCGGCTAAATGCAATTTTCCAAACAAGTGTTAACTTTCATAGTCGCACTTCAATGAAAATGGTGGCTAAAGTGAACAAGTTGCACCGTAAATATGTTGTCAGTAAGTGGTTGGCCGACCACTTACCGACCGCTTACCGACCGCTTACCGACCGCTTACCGACCGCTTACCAACAGCTTACCAACAGCTTACCAACAGCTTACCAACCACTTACCAACCACTTACCAACCACTTACCAACAGCTTACCAACCACTTACCGACACAATTTTACCGACCACTTACCGACCACTTACCGACCACTTACCGACCACTTACCGACCACTTACCGACCACTTACCGACCACTTACCGACCACTTACCGACCACTTACCGACCACTTACCGACCACTTACCGACCACTTACCAACCAATTACTGACCATTTACCAACAACGTATTTATGTTGCAACTTGTTCACTTTAGCCGAAAATGGTAATAATAAAGTTAGCATTTCTTAAGCTTGCAGATTTAATGCAAATTTGAATGCTTGAGGTTAGTGTTTTTGACTTAATGTTTCTTCTTTGTCCATTTCAGCCCAAGGTGCTCACATACCTAGTTTTTGTTGCAATGGCACGATTTAAAGATGACATGCATGAGGCAATGGATGAGGTAGGTGACAAAAAATTGTTTTGTGCATGTATTATTGAAAAAGGGGCTTAACAGAATACTGACCTTACATGTATATGCATGATGACATAACATGTATTATACATTTTACCTATTCTACCAAAATCTTCTTTTGTTACTCTAATTTGGGCAATTGTCCTAGGAGTTTTAAAATAATTATGGTAGTGTTGGTATAATAATTATGTATATGTAATCGTGCATACAGTACATGCAAGGTCTGTTGAAATAAGAAAATTATGCGATGCCCAGGTGGAAAGAACTGTGAAAAAATATAACTACTAATGGAACATTAGTTTTACCTTACAATCATAAAACTGTTATTTCCCTATTGCTGTGTTTCTTGCAAAATATCTATTGGAAATGTTCCAGAAGTGAACAGCAAGAGAAAGAAGGTTCAGTTTACATTTTGTTGTTGTTGAAGTTCTGATGTCTTCAAAGATAAAAGCATTTTTGTGGAGAAATATTCCCAGCACATTTATATTTTGAGCAGATGTACATGTGAACTTGAACAGCTGTAAATTAGTTGGATAACCTTGATTTCATCAGTTCATTGCATGAATTTGAAAATAGATGTACATGTGAACTTGAACAGTTTAAGGGCTGTGTGCAAAAAGGGTGTAAGTGTCTCCTGATCACATTCTAAATTCTCCTTCAAATTTTTTTTTTTTTAAAGGGAGAATTTAGAACATGATCAAGAGTCACTTACACCCTTTTTGCACCCAGCCCTTCAGTTGTAAATTATTTGGATAAACTTGATTTCATCAGTTCATTACATGAATATGAAAATAAAGTGAGTGTGGCAAGTTTGGGATAATACATGTACATGTAGGCCTTTTGCAGGAAACAGTCATGTGCTGATATAATACAG
This sequence comes from Actinernus sp. WN-2022, assembly GCA_030867875.1. Lineage (NCBI taxonomy): Eukaryota > Metazoa > Cnidaria > Anthozoa > Actiniaria > Actinernidae > Actinernus > Actinernus sp. WN-2022. Next base: position 33,377,458 of record JAOWCC010001589.1, read on the forward strand.
CGTTAACAAATGAATTGAGCTTGTGATCCCCATGGGAAAGGCATTGCCAAAAAATTGGATGCTGGGTGACAAGCTATCTTTAAAAACGCTGTTTTAGAAAGATAGACTGGAGGTGGAAAATAGCATTTATAAACAGGTTTTTCTAATAACACTACCAATCTCGTACTTGTAAGTGCCTTTAAATATGTGAATTAAGATTTTTTGCAACCCAGTACAACCCAGTACAGCCACATGATTACATTCCTGCAAAAGGCCCATTGGTAAATTTACATTACATGTCATGATCTTCCTATAAGCTCTCCCAAACTATATAATAGCCAGACTGCCATCAAACTACAGAAACTGAGCTGTTTGTGTTTGTAGAGCAATTCTCTGTGAATTAAAACTTAATGTAGTAGATTAAAAACACGGAATTTTTTTCCCTCAAAGGCCAAGGATCTAAAGGTAAGTGCATTTTGCTATATATCACTTTAACTTGCTAGTTTAAGTTATTTCGTAATTTTTGTTGTTGTGGAAAACTTTGTTGATGTAAAGATTTGAAAACTGTAATTTATTAAGTGAAAGTAATATGAAAGAAAACTGTAGCTAACAAAGAAACTATCAATGCATATTATGTAAATAAAAACAGAACATGTCAAGTAGAAAGGACAATGGTCCAGTTTCAGAATTTATTAATGCGTATTGTATTCATGATAACCAAAATATTAATTACAAAAGTAAATTGAATTTTTACATTTGAACAAAATTGAATCAAACATTCAAAACCTGTCAAAATAGAAACGAAATTTAAAATAAGCTACAGTGTAAGCTCAAGGAAAGGAAACTAGATCACAAAGCATTAAAACAGCATCTGCATGCAATGAATGAATATTATTCTGCTGAAAAAAAAATACAGGTACATGTATTTAATGAAGAAACAGGAAACTGCAACTAACAGCAAGGAAATTAGTTTCTCTGGAAAAGTAATAAAAATATAAATAATTGTATTTGTTTGTTCTACATGTACTGGTATATTTTTGTACATGTGTACATGTATGTTAAAATGTTAAATATATATTTAATTAAAAAAACTTATTTGAAGAGAGAGGTTTCATCTTTAATTATGTTTGCTTTTTCTCCTTTAGCATTTCTTTGAATTAACCCATCCCCTATGTAATTCAGCTGGTTTGTATTTTGAGTTGAAATACAAAAATTTGTACCAGCCATGCAGTATCTTAGAATAAAATGATGGTAGAATAAAATTTATATATAGCGTAAACACCTTTTTACCCAAAATATTCTTTGTAAATCGGGGGGTGCAGCTTTCCTGCAAAAACGTCTAGAAAAGGTTCAATAAATTTCCATAAATTAACATTAATAAAAAACAAAGTCAGACTGATTAAAACTACTCAAAACAAAAAGAAAGAAAGCACTGATCATCACTTTTGCAAGCTTGGTGGCTCCTGAAAGAGCCGCTTGAGTTGTTTGTTTCTTGTTTGTTACTTGTTCTGGATCCTTGTTCCATTAACTTCTTTGTTAAAAGATATTTTAACAGTTAACAGTTACTTTACTTGAACAATTAAATGTCACCAGACACAGCATCTCCACTCCACCGCAAAGCTTTTTGCAGTATCGGCATTTCTCAGTAACTTCCAGTTATAGTTCCTCTGCCAGCGAGAAAATATCTGTGTGACACAGTGTATGACATTATGTGGATAAATAAATGTCTTTGAAAGAGCTTCTAGTGTCCAGTTTTCTCTCTTGCAATAAAATGTCTGGTTACTAAGCTTTGATGAATGTGAGCTGAGCATATGTTTGTTGATGTGAAATATCTGACATTGATAAATGCCAAGCCAAAATATTATCATATGAATTTCCATGTTTTGTACATTTTTATATTACACTGTACCTGTAATTATGGCAGTAAAAATGAATTAAATTAAATTAGTACCAAAAATACCAAATCTTGCAATATTCATTTTAAGATGCTTGTAAATAAATATTAAAGTTGGATTAAAAAACATACGAATTCAAGAAAGGGAAAGTTCCGTTTGAGGCAATGTCTATAAATAAACAACAGGTAAAATGACAACATAAAAGGCTCACTACCTCTAAAAATCCATACTCACATACATATGTGAAGTGTCATTAAATATATCACTATTCTAAGATTTTCAGAATACCCAGCACCGATAATGACATAAGCCTGCTTATGCTATACTTTTTCGTCCTTGAGTTCCATATAATAATTGTCTAATTAAGAAGAAGGATTATATGCTTTCTTCCCCATGCAATCCTACCATATATATAATGTTTTCCTTTACCATGGTTTTGTTTTCCTATTAATATTTAATTTGAGGATCTATGTTCCAGTACCATTTCTAATGAGGCCTTGGGACTGGAATTTCAAATCCACCAGAGGACCCTATGTTTTACATGGTCTTTAGTTACATTTAGAATATGTGTAGTCTAGCTGGGAGCCACTAAATTAAAAAGAAAATTAAAAAAACACTTTGTTTTTTGTATTGATGTGCCTCATCATATAACCCTCAATCAAAATGATATGGGAAATAATTTGTATAATGTTATGGTCGTTTAGCGATTGGTGTTGTATGCAGTAAGCATAAGAGTACACAACAAAATGCGAGCAAATATTGGTATGCAGTAGTATATAATGGCTGTTTTGGATAACATACTGTAAGTGTGAGGTTGAAATAAGCAAGAAAAGAAACAAACGTCCTTCTGTGATCCTAAATTCCTTAAATATAGAATAAATTTTATTGTTGTTTTTGAGGAAATAATGATAATATTATAATATCAATAATCCTCGATAATTTCTGGGGTGGGGTTTTCTACAATGTATTCCCACCACCTTCGCATCTGTCACGATTGTCCTGGAGCTCATCTTGGTATCCTGCAAGGATAAAAACGTCTTCGCTACTCATCCGTCTGCCCGGATTTCTCCACCAATTGTTTCATGAAGAAACTTCTCTGTAACGCTTCCTCGCTGGAACATTCCTTCTCTTCTTATCTCGTCCTAATATCCCATTGGGATCTCCGACAAGCTAATTGATTGCTCTTTCGTCTTCTGTGGTTACTGGTGCACGTCTACTCTGGATTCTCTCACCACTTATTTCGAGATACTTCCTTGGTATCTTGGGAACCAGATGCGAGGAAGGACAGTAGGCTAGAAGACAGTGATTTGCTTTTAGTCTCTTCTCCAGGTGTGGATGGCTCCTCACCAACTTTCGTTCCAACTTAAATCGTACTAGCTAGGCTTTATATAATAAATGGTATGCATGTACATGCGAGTGCAAGCTATTATACCATAATCCTTTGAAACCCTCTTAATTCTTTTGAAACAATAAACCATTCCATAATGACTTCATGCATCTTTCGACCTTTCTTAATCCTCTCAATTATTCATTGATCACCAAAGGTTTCTTCGGTGAAACTTTATTTGCTATCCATCACATGTTTATGACGCTGTACAGATCTGATGACAGCATACTATAATCGTATTGTCAATACGAGTTCTTTAAAACAATTTTTGATTGTCATTTCTCGTGCTGGTTTCTGGCATGTGTTTTCATACAATTAGCAAACAGAGTGAGCTTAATACAATCGCATAGGCAATACAAGTTCTTTGATGAATTTGTTTACTTGCCATGTCTTCCACATACTTTTCTGGTAGTTGTGAATAATGAACTTGAATTTTTCATCGGAAAACTGAACCATGGGTATCTCCTGATCAATAAAACCTAGGTCTTAAGTGTTACTTCTTAACCAGATATGATATAAACAGTTCATTAGGGAACTTACCTCTAGATTCATAGAAGTCTTGTTGATGATTTTTTTTAAGCAGTTCGGCTACGTTGTTGTTATTCACATCTAAACACATAGCCAATCATCTACTGTCATTCCTGGGAAGAAAAGATCTCGTTCCATGTTGAATGAAATACTGTACTACTGAGTTCAAGAAATTAGTCATCCATTTTTTTATCAACGCTTCACTAAAAATAGAATAACAAATCTTGTTGAATGCAGACACGGGTTGTGGATGTTTAAGCTCAGTGCCAACGAGAAATCTCACTGTGCAATTCATCTTCACTGAACAAACGCATATTGGGGTCTGTTAATAGTTCTAACTCAACTCCGGTCATTTTCAAACAAGCCTGTCAAGGATTTTAGGATGATGTCATGACTCCAGACTGGTTCGTGTTTGATGGATCATGCCTCGCCAAAATAGATGGTGTCATCATCTTCTCAAAGTGGTGGGAAGGGGTGGTCCAAAAAACACAAGCTATGATGTCATTACTATCTAAAGGAGGTGATGACTTATATGGAGGGGGCATAACAATAGGCAGCCCCTGGCAGCCGACACAAGCTATGATGTCATCACTATCTAGGGTGGGCGATGACTCAGGAGGGAACAATAGGGTGGAAGTTCCACCACATGATAACAATAGGCAGCCCACGAGAACAATAGGCAGCCCCTGGCAGCCCATGAGAGCAATATACTTCCGGTTGGTGCATTAATCTTATAAATCTGGTGAAAACGGTGTCTTTGCAATTTTCACAAATTGCTCAGACAGGTTTTAAATCGTCTCTAAGTCTATGGTTCCTTTGATACTATCATAGTAATATCCCCACATCTCCTGATGGCTAATCATCATACAAAGATGGTCAAGTTCATTTGAGCGATTTTCTTTACAACCATCACCACCTTCTTTCACACACTGTAGGATTTCCCTCCGACAGAGCTCCACATATCAAAATTCAATAACCTTTCGAAATCTTGCAAGACCCACCATCTCCAGTCCCCATTGCAGATCTTATCATGTTTCCAGAGTTTGTCATTTTTTGAAGGAGCTCCTACAATTCACACAGTTGTCGGTTTGGTGAATGAATTTCGATCTATCGTAACAGGGGTAGTGATGTTTTTCATTAATTTTTCAGATTTTCCTCAATAGCTGACTCTACCATAATGTCTTCTTGCTCTCCTATTACACCACCTGCATCGACTTGGTTTTCACTGTTTCGATATTTTCGTTGATTCAGTTTTTTTTTTGGGGGGGGGGGGGGGGAGGGGGGTTGGGATACTCTCATCCTCTCCTCTTCTCCATTACAGATTCGGTGGTGTTTGGTTTAGATCACACAATCTTTTGAAGGAGTGTTCACAATTCACACGGGTAAATGCTTCACGCTGAGTGTCTTGAATTTTATGCTTGTGTCCTTTTATTCGATGTTTGTAACTCTTCACAGTTATTGCAGAGGAAGCGATCAACTTGAGTAAGAGACAAAGAGAAAAGTGTGTTAGTTATAACTTACAAGAAAGAACTGACAAAGTTGCCTCATCCCCCTACAACAGTCATGTACATGTATAACCTATCCGCTAAATTCAAATCGGTAAAACAAACCTCTTCAATGGCTCCCAATAACTCGCCATCGTATTCCTCAAACATTTCTTCTGGGATGTTTTGCAGCTACAGATAAAACAAAATAATTAGATACAAATCATCTGAATTTTGACGTTATATGTTACTGATCACAACACTATATTCAATCCGCCTCTCCTCCTCACAATTCCCCTCAAAATCTGCCTTGCGGACTTGCTTCTAGATTCATAGAAGTCTTGTCGATGATTTTTCCAGCAGTTGGTCATGTTGAATGAAAAACGACCTAGTTTAAGAAATTATTCATCCATTTTATAATCAACTAAAAATGGAATACTCGTAATCCGGTATTGCACCCATGGTGCAATCTAAAAGGTTCTAACATCTTAAAATAGAATTGGAGCTAATCGCAAGCGGTGATTTCGTGATACATCTGTTCCAACTCTTCCTTTAACTTTTCATGTAATGGAAAGGGTCATTTATTCCCCACCGCATGCTGAAATGAAACTGCTTTTTCATGGCGTATGTTTAGCCTCTAATTCTTTGTTAATCCTCTTCCAACAATACCCATTCAAACCATTAGTGACCCAATTTCGTCATTGCTTGAGAGCGGATTTGAGGGGAAGGGTGGTTGGAAAATACAGACGTTGATGTCATCGCTATCTAAAGGGAGTGATGACTCATCTGGGGTATTGCAGGAGAACATTAGGGCCTTGACGGAACCGGTTGTGACTGAACTGTGGAATGTACTGGCCTGGGTGCGACCATTTCAGGAAGCAGCCATATGGCATGTAAGGGCTTAAAATATACAGAGTTTGTCTGCACCTTGTGCTGATTCACATGCTTGACATGGAAGGCTGGAAGCTACACGTAAGCCTGGCAGAGCCAGTTCTGTAGGATGTTGTACAGTTATGGTGACAGACTGATGGAGGAGGTGAATGGTGGACTGATGACATGGCTGTACCTTTGCTTCCCGTACATGTATGTGTTTGTCACTTTTGGTTGAATGTTCGTTATCACTTTCAGGATCTAGAGAAAAAAGTTCAAAATGTTCATGATAAATAATTTAATTGCTAACGGCATGAGAGTCATAGTGTTCCGATTGGTGATTTGTGGATTAGTGATTAAGGTTTGGTTTTATTCGAATTCTATATGGAACTATTATTTTTATTTTTATTTTTTTTATAATGTGACATCTGTTTGTTTTACATGTATGTATACATTTGAAGAGAGAGCAAGCCGTCCTTCTTGTGTCTTAATATCAGTGTTTTCTCTAATTAGTGGTCTGGATATGTTCCTGATTCAATTGTTTAGCTGTTTACTCAAAATCCTTATTCCCAGTTTTACTAAAAACCTTAATTATGAGTAATTTCTCAAACAATCCCCCAAAATGTAAATTATGTTCCCCTATTATTCTCCCCATTCAAGATAAAGCATATTGCTTTCTCTTTGAATCCAGTGATGGAGTCCTCATTAGGTGGTTGCACTGTGATAAGGTAAAACATTACAAGATTAGAAATACAAGATTATATTTGTGGTAAATATGGACTGAGAAGCCTCTGTAGTGCTTTGTTGATAAGAGGATTGTGCATTACTCCTGACACTCTTCCCTCTGGTGTACTCCTGAGCATTAGTCATCTAGTGCCGGTACCATTTGTTTTAATCACTATCAATCCAGGCAACTGAAAACTTTCAGTAGGTGTCTTGAATTGGCACAAGCTTTTTTACACTGCTTGCTTCTCAGTGGTTTTTTTAACACTTCAACTTCGTGTTCATTTCCTTTTTCTTTGGCTTTGGCTTTGGCTTTGTCTTTGCCTTCTTTATTAGCATCATGTTTTCTTTTCTCTCTCTTCACTTTGGACTTGAATTACTCCTCCCGCTGTGATGCCAGCAATTATATACATGTATAGTGTCTATGAATCATTATCTCAAAGTGGTGGGGAGGGGTTGTCCGAAAAAACACAAGCTACATGTATGCTCTTGCTCAACAAGAGTGGACGTGACGTGACTTGAGTTGAATTTGCTTTATTCATTCTCGTTCTGCTCCAACACAAACTCTAATTGCAACTTACAATTTTACGGTTCTACTTTTATAGAGTAGCTCTAGATACTTTTGATTGACAGGCACTTGTCAGTCTACAAGTTTCTTCTGATTGGTTAACATTAGTGATATATGCTGATGTAAGATAACTGGTCACTAAGAGTAAACAATGAAAAGATTGACAAAATGAGAATAAACGATATTCAGGACATAAAGTTGGCACTGAAAGTTAGGATAGGCTTTGCCTAACTATTAGTACTTACACTACCGTAACAAAGTCTTAACCGAAAATAGTAAAAAAAACGTTAGAGTAGAGTCCAAATTGAACTTAGTAAACACTGTATGAGGTAGGACGAGGCGGGGTTGAGTCTTAGTAAAACTAAAGACCACCTATTTTGTACCCATATGTAATGATCACATAAACATGGTACTATACTCCAAGCTAACACAAGTAGCCTGTACATAAGTAACAGTAAATATAATGACAGAACATTTCCTTAGAAAAGCAAACAGAACAAGAGTTTCTGGTTGAAAGACATTATGTTTACTCTACTTTGATGAGTGTTTGATTAATTATATCCGAAAGAAGGGACAACTCATTTTACTTTCCGAAGATTACATCTGCTAATGTATACTGACCCCTTAACTAAATACTATGTTTTCATTACTACTTTTATGGCTCGTTAATGGAGACATTTGGGTGTGACAGAGCAAATAAACTTTACTTAACTACAAGAACTAATTATAAACTCTGAAGTTGAAGATTCCCTTACAATAATGTTATCTATGTTTCCTGCTTACATGTGAGCTGTTTATTTAAAAACCCTTATTGCTAATTACCAACCTTTCCTCAAATATTTAAAAGGTTACATTTTATATTGTAACAATTATTTCCCCCTCGAATGCCCCCATTCGAGAATAGGAACATTTATACTGGGTTTCAAGAAGGAAAACGCAATAATATGATGCGAATATCTAGATTATAAAATCGTTACAGCCGATTAAGAAGTGACAGATACTATGTAAATAAAGCGAAGGTAAGAGGCCACATTTTAATAAGGAAGGGAATGATAAGAGCATGCTCGCCTAATGTTACGAACTCATTGAAGGGGTACCTGACAATAGTTAAAAGCTCATTCGAAGGCCACTGGCAACACGTAAGCCAGGCAGCTATAAAATTAAACTGGTAGAGTTGCCAAGCTAAAAAGAGAAAGTTTGTACGGTCTACAGCGTGCTGATATGTGATAGCACGGTCGTAAAAAAAATGGAGGACTACAGTAGCCTAAAAAATATTCAATATTCCGCATAGCCGTACAAACAAGCAAAGATCGTCAGAGGATGTTAACTTCCGTTAATCTTCGAGAGTCGCTATCACCACGTCGACATTAGCAGGGAGAACTCGTTTTTTTTAGCGCAAATTGGGCAATTCCTGATTCGCGAGTGACTTGAAAGTGCCAACGCAGCAACTGGGATTCTCCCAACGTAATCTCTTTCACGAGAGTTTTCTCCTACTGGCGTTCTCTTGCAGGAACCGGGATCGTACTCTGAGAGAGTAGACGAGACTTCAGTTGGTTTAATTATACGGTCAATGTTCAGTTGGTAAGTTGATAACGCCGATATTCTAATGGTAAGAAGACCAATAGAAACGTACACGCTTGACATCAGTAACACGCCGACGGAGTTCCCGCAAAGTAAAGCAAGGCCAGTAACACGAAGTGGATAAAACATTGTGGAAACCATATTGATATACATGTACTTCCCAAGCGAGTGCTAGGTACAAATGACGCTGGATGGCGTGTGTATCTATGATGACAGAGCGTGTAAACAATTGTGTCATTGGAAATGAGTCGTTTACTTTCAACTTTCCACAAACACGAACAAACGTCAACAAATCGTCTGAGGACGTGAGACCTCTATCATCCTGCAATACGGCTAGCGCCGCATCAATTGTGCTAGGATGAGTGAAAGGATGAAACTCAATACGGTTTTCAGATCGTAAAGCACAATTTGGGCAGTCCGTGGTGAGACTGTGAGTAGTGTTATTTAAGACAGACGATGGAACACATCGAATGTATTCCTGTCCGGCAATAACCAACTGTAATCGACTGCATGGAATGGATCCATCGTGGTGCTCATCTGATATTCAAGAAAATGTATATAGTAAGGAAATATTGCGAGTCCTTGAAGTAAGTATCGAGCATTTACTGATAACAAATAATGGATAATATAACTTCATAGTTAATATATACTTGTTGTCGTTGGAATTAGGCAGTTCAGGAATAGTGCATTTACAATTTTATTACAGAATTGATTATGATATTGATAATAATTTTACCGCCGCCTATAATTATTAGAACGACGAGGGGGACCCGGTCTAAGGTGGTCTGGTACAGTCGCTCGAACCAAATTCCAGTCCACACGAGGGTAACGAGGTTGGTTAGCTTGCCACCATTCATACCAGAAATCAAAATCACCCACTACCTCGTCTGGGTCAGGTGGCCAACGATTTCTGTTTTCATCTCTACCTACATAATTATACGTAGGACTAAAATAAATGCGTCGAAATTGAAATATATATTGAAATTGTGGAAAATTGCCACGGACCTCTTCATTTCTATTCAGTGGTATTAATGGTGTCCTACACTGGGGACAGTGATAGAAACGTCCCGTCCTTGAGGTCACAAACCACTGTGCCACACACGTCTCGTGTATATATTTGCGGCAGCAGGGAAGAGGTCTGGACAGTTCTGTTTTTGTCGTGATGCAAATGAAACATCTCGTCGTTAAATATTGATGTAGGCAACCTTCCCTCCAAGATATCGTATTTGACCTGGTGTCGGAATCGGAATATGTAATTGAAGTCGCAGTGGATATGTGCCAATACCCGTTTCTTGGTTAGAAAGAGAAATACTACAGCGAAAATTATAGATTATTAAAGGTGACAAATGGAAAAGTGTAGTGGTTCCATTATTTAAGGAAATTTCGGTATCTTTGGTAAAAAGATAATACCGTCCTACTTGCCTAATGTTACAAACTCGTTGAAGGGAATCCAAAAATTGGGGCACTGCGGAAACGCTATTAGTGGAATAATTAAAAGCTCATTCGAAGGCCACTGACAACACGTAAGCCAGGCAACTTTAAAATTGAACTGGTAGAGCTGCCAAGCTTAAAAGAGAAAGTTTGTATGGTCTACAGCGTGCTGATATGTGATAGCACGGTCTTAAAAAAAATGGAGGACTACAGTAGCCTCAAAAATATTCAATATTCCGCATAGCCATACAAATAAGCAAAGATCGTCAGAGGATGTTAACTTCCATTAATCTTCGAGAGTCGCTATCACCGCGTCGACATTAGCAGGGAGAACTCGGTGATGAAGAGATATTATACCACCAGAAATTTTAGCGCAAATTTGGCAATTCCTGATTCGCGTGTGACCTGAAAATGCCAATGCAACAACAGGGATTCTCCTAACGTAATCTGTCTTGCGAGAGTTCTCTCTTACTGGACTAAAGTAAGTTTGCCACGGACCTCTTCATTTCTATTCAGTGGTATTAATGGTGTCCTACACTGGGGGCAGTGATAGAAACGCCCCGTCCTTGACGTCACAAACCACTGTGCCACACACGTCTCGTGTATATATTTGTGGCAGCAGGGAAGAGGTCTGGACAGTTCTGTTTTTGTCGTGATGCAAATGAAACATCTCGTCGTTAAATATTGATGTAGGCAACCTTCCCTCCAAGATGTTGTATTTGACCTGGTGTCAGAATCGGAATATGTAATTCAAGTCGCTGTGGATATGTGCCAATACCCGTTTCTTGGTTAGAAAGAGAAATACTACAGGGAAAATTATAGATTATTAAAGGTGACAAATGGAAAAGTGTAGTGGTTCCATTATTTAAGGAAATTTCGGTATCTTTTGTAGAAAGATAATACCGTCCTACTTGCCTAATGTTACAAACTTGTTGAAGGGGTACCCAAAAATTGGGGCACTGCGCAAACGCTATTAGTGGAATAGTTAAAAGCTCATTCGAAGGCCACTGACAACACGTAAGCCAGGCAACTTTGAAATTGAACTGGTAGAGCTGCCAAGCTTAAAAGAGAAAGTTTGTATGGTCTACAGCGTGCTGATATGTGATAGCACGGTCTTAAAAAAAATGGAGGACTACAGTAGCCTCAAAAATATTCAATATTCCGCATAGCCATACAAATAAGCAAAGATCGTCAGAGGATGTTAACTTCCATTAATCTTCGAGAGTCGCTATCACCGCGTCGACATTAGCAGGGAGAACTCGGTGATGAAGAGATATTATACCACCAGAAATTTTAGCGCAAATTTGGCAATTCCTGATTCGCGTGTGACCTGAAAATGCCAATGCAACAACAGGGATTCTCCTAACGTAATCTGTCTTGCGAGAGTTCTCTCTTACTGGACTAAAGTAAGTTTGCCACGGACCTCTTCATTTCTATTCAGTGGTATTAATGGTGTCCTACACTGGGGGCAGTGATAGAAACGCCCCGTCCTTGACGTCACAAACCACTGTGCCACACACGTCTCGTGTATATATTTGTGGCAGCAGGGAAGAGGTCTGGACAGTTCTGTTTTTGTCGTGATGCAAATGAAACATCTCGTCGTTAAATATTGATGTAGGAAACCTTCCCTCCAAGATATCGTATTTGACCTGGTGTCGGAATCGGAATATGTAATTGAAGTCGCTGTGGATATGTGCCAATACCCGTTTCTTGGTTAGAAAGAGAAATACTACAGGGAAAATTATAGATTATTAAAGGTGACAAATGGAAAAGTGTAGTGGTTCCATTATTTAAGGAGATTTCGCTGTCTTTTGTAGAAAGATAATACCGTCCTCCTTGCCTAATGTTACGAACTCGTTGAAGGGGTACCCAAAAACTGGGGCACTGCGGAAACGCTATTAGTGGAATAGTTAAAAGCTCATTCGAAGGCCACTGACAACACGTAAGCCAGGCAACTTTAAAATTGAACTGGTAGATCTGCCAAGCTTAAAAGAGAAAGTTTGTATGGTCTACAGCGTGCTGATATGTGATAGCACGGTCTTAAAAAAAATGGAGGACTACAGTAACCTCAAAAATATTCAATATTCCGCATAGCCATACAAATAAGCAAAGATCGTCAGAGTATGTTAACTTCCCTTAATCTTCGAGAGTCGCTATCACCGTAATCTGTCTCGCGAGAGTTTTCTCTTACTGGACTACAGTAAGTTTGCCACGGACCTCTTCATTTCTATTCAGTGGTATTAATGGTGTCCTACACTGGGGGCAGTGATAGAAACGCCCCGTCCTTGAGGTCACAAACCACTGTGCCACACACGTCTCGTGTATATATTTGTGGGAGCAGGGAAGAGGTCTGGAGAGTTCTGTTTTTGTCGTGATGCAAATGAAACATGTCGTCGTTAAATATTGATGTAGGCAACCTTCCCTCCAAGATATTGTATTTGACCTGGTGTCAGAATCGGAATATGTAATTCAAGTCGCTGTGGACTTGTGCCAATACCCGTTTCTTGGTTAGAAAGAGAAATACTACAGGGAAAATTATAGATTATTAAAGGTGACAAATGGAAAAGTGTAGTGGTTCCATTATTTAAGGAAATTTCGCTATCTTTTGTAGAAAGATGATACCGTCCTCCAAGGTGGATTAATGGCTGTAATTTGGTGCAATCGTCATCGATTTGATGTGATCTAGCAAATGGAATCTTAGTGTCTGGATTCCACGGCAATCCAAGCCAACTAACATCATGCACTTGTTGTAATACATTTGGGGGATACAAGATATTAATTCCATCTTGAAAACACTTTGCCAATGCATCAACTCTAAGGACTGACCGTGAATGTTGGCAAGTTATTAACGCTAAACCATCTCTAGAGATGGGTCCTGTGTAACATTTCCCTCATATGTTATACTTCAATGGTTGTAAATGTTCTAAGGTGCAAATGGAATCGTTTTCACTGAGTTCCGGCACTGAAGTCAATATGCCAAAATTTAATCGCTTGTGGTTATAGTTAAAATCCACCATTGGATTAACTAAAAGTTAAAAGCCAGCATTCAATGACTATACAGTTAGTTTCATCGAAGGGACGCTATTAAGCTTTCTGGATATTTCCGTTGTTAGAAACTGTGGAAGTTGAGAGTATCCAAGCATTTTGACCTCGTAAAATGGTAGATTTGCCTTGCTTGATAGGCTGGAGCTGTGCCTTGCACTCGATCAATATTGACTAACCTGCTTCTTGAGGTTTCACTGTCAATGGTAAATACTGTTCTGTAGTTTATTGCAATACCAGCTTGACGTAGTAATACGGCAATCATAAAATATTCCTTCCAATATCCATTCAGATCTTTGGAAAAATTTGCTTGTCGAGTTTCATCAACTATACACTGAACAGAGCTCGGTACGTCAGCTATACTTTACTTCTTCTCAATCCACATATGAAGTCTTCTCATGTCTATGTTCTTGCAAGATAGATATGTCTTTCTTCCCATGTCCTGTTCAGTCAGATAAATCTTTACCAACAGTCTATTTTTGGAATCTAATGCTCAAGATACTGTACTTGTCGAGGAAAAGTCGGTACGAAAGCGCTAAACAAGACATGCATGATAACAATTTTGCATTTGATATTTATTTTATTAGAAATTGAAAATATGAATATTTGTTTAGGTGAACATCACGTTCACTTATGATAATTAAAAAAATGTTGCATGTTGTAATAATTAAAAACGAGAGAACCTTAGTATATTCCTGTGTTGAACTTTTAATTATGATTTTCTTTTTCTTGCCTTCAAAAAGATTTATTCAAATGGCAAACATTTCTAGAGTAGAGAAATAGTTATATATGTATATGTTTCGAAGAGGGAAACTCTCTTTAGTTTCCCCCTTTCCGGGGATCGGGATCGTTACTCCATAAAGAGCATACGAGGCTTGAGTTGGACTTCGTTTTACTTTATTCGTTTGTCCTGTGCGGACCTCCCGCACCAACCAACTCCATGTGGATCCCCCGCACCAACCAACTCTCTTCTCTACTTTTGTTCTATCTCTCTCTCTCTAACTAAATTTTACAATGCTACTGCTTAAGTAGTAAAGGGCCTGCACGTGTGTAAAAGTTTGCAAGTTATGCTGGGAAAACAAGTTATAAACCTGTTTCACCAGATATACAACTTCATGACGTAACGTAAAAATCATACGCCCAAACGAACCTTATTCACTGTATCGCGTGAACTTGCACAACTTGTACACGCAGAAGTTGTACTAAATCTCTACGGGTTACTAGAAGATAACAACAGGATGCAAAACTACATCAATGTTAAGATTGATTGACAACCAATAATTACTAAGCTAGCATTACCTTGGACTAGAAACTTTTGCCAGGTACAATATTGGCAAAGACACATTTAAAATAAAAAGAACCCAGTTGAAATGCACAAGATAAAAGTGCATTGATTTAAAGGGGATTTTCCTCTGTAAAAGTAGTAAAAACTAAGTTTAACTTCGGTTAAAAACTAAGTATAGGTTTTTGTGGGAACGCCTTATACAAACAACGTATGTTGAAACTTAAGAAGAACATTCGTAGGAATTAATATCCTAACTACAATTTAATTACCTATGTCACCATTTTATCCCTAAGTCCCATTAATGTTACTTTCCAAGAAGGACGCTCTGGTGCCATAATGACAGCTTTCTTTGCAACGAGACCTGCGATGTCACTTAATTTCGCTAATCTCGAGCGCCGATAATTACGTATCCAATTAGAAAACATATCCTTTTAATTTTCCTTTTATCCGTAATTTTGTTTTGCCATTAATATTTAATTTGAGGAACTGATATATTCTCGTAACATTACTAGCGAATCCTCAGGACTGGAATTCCAAATGCACGAGAGAATTGACTTTAAATTCTAGAATTATTTATCGTGTAACATATATTTTCACTTGACTTTTAAGACAATTTTCTGTCAATTAACATATCTGACAGTGCTTTTAAAACTTGTTTAACTAATATTACAGAACTTGACATAATACCTCTCCATTTCATTTTAAAAATGTCTTTCATATACAATAGGAGCCTCGTAGCAGTACCAATTCTCAGGATTTTGAAATATATACGCGTGTATACTTAATTGCCTATATCTCATTATGGATATGTAGTGAACTTGACTTAATGGACTCTTGTCCATAAACTTTGAAAATTCGCTTTTTCTGCGTGAAACGTCACATAACTCTTGAAAGTTCGCTTCAGCGCGAAACCTCATAATTCTGAAAAACCTTGCTTTCTTAGCGAGAAGCATTCTTGTATAACTCTTGAAAACGTCGCTTTCTTAGCGATAAATATTCTGTATGATAACTTGAAATTTCCTCTGTGTACTAAACGACAGCCGGTTGCATACGGAGGTTTAATTTCTTGTCATTTTGAAAAACTCTGCATAAAACGGTAGCCTCGGTCTTTCTCGCATTGATTTGTACTGCCTTTTTCTTCAATTTTCCGTGAATGAACCACGACACATAGTACAGATTCGCAAGGTAGTGGCTTAGTTTTGGCTTGCCCATTGATCGATTGTATGACGACTTTACTTCCACAACAAGCAAGAACACAACGTATTTGCCTCAGGATGTTGTCTCGTTTAAACGTAGGCAGAGATGAAAAACAACCCATGTCTTCCACTGTGCTGCCAAGATTTGAAGAACTATGTCAAACACGAATTGGAGTCTTTCATCAGGGGTTCCAAATATTGAGAAAACAAATGAAACCCGAGAGGCGAATGCAAAACCGACAATTTACATACGTTTCTTTTCAAACTTCATTAGCAAGTATTGTTTACCATTTGACTGTTGTATCTAATTATTCAATAGATGGCTTATTATTCTTTTTTGATGGCAGTGATTTCAACAAGCGTACTAGTAGAGTAGTGGACAAGAGTTAGTACAAGCAGGCGGAAGGATCGTGGTTCGAACTCCAGTGGAGGCAGACTTTTTCTTTCTATGTCATTCTTTATTTCTTTACTTCTTCGCTCCTTGTAGTTTATCAGTATGTAATTAGTTAGTGGTTCATGAATATGATGATTAAGAAATATTGATCACTAGGGTTGGAAACATGATCAAACACAAGGGTTTCACCCGGTATCAAGACCCATGCATGTGACCAAATACAGTTCCTCCATTGGATGACTATCTCTTGAATTATTAATGAGTTTGAGAAGGGAGTTTCACACTTTTTTGTTCGCGTTCCATATCCGTAAAAAAAACTACCCCCCCCGCAAGAGAACACATTCACTAATTTTAACTTTTCTAGAATTCACTATATCTGTGTTCTTGTTACTGTTCATATTTCACGTACATATACATAAAATAAGAAATATATTTTGTAAATTATGTGGCATACAACATGTACATTTTAATGCGACATAAAACTGTATAGTAATGTTCGTTATCTATTGCTCTATAGAATGACAGATTCTGATAATCCCCATCATCTTAAAGGGGCATGGTCATCGGTTAAGCGCATGCGCAGTAGGGGCGAGATAGTTGAGTATTCCGTGGGCCACGGGAAACTCAACTTATCCGCCATCAATGCGAGCGTGGTATAATCTGGTCCAATTTAACAGCTTGTGTGGGCCATCAGTCCTCGAAACTTCGTACAGTATTTTAG
Source organism: Actinernus sp. WN-2022 (assembly GCA_030867875.1). Taxonomy (NCBI): domain Eukaryota; kingdom Metazoa; phylum Cnidaria; class Anthozoa; order Actiniaria; family Actinernidae; genus Actinernus; species Actinernus sp. WN-2022. The sequence goes on from JAOWCC010001589.1 coordinate 33,394,542, forward strand.
ATGTATATATTTATTAGTTCTATAGCCTTTTTTTGTTTGATTTGCGAAAATGAGCTAGAAAATTTCGAAAAAAACGGAAGTCATCATGGCGTGAACTAACGGTATGTTTGTACTAGTTCGATTTATCGGATGTCATGCACTTGAAAACAATTTTTATCACTTCAAATGAATGTCGATTGTTCACATGGCTATCCTGTGTGAGCTGCTGTAGTTATTTGGAATCATGGAATGTTTGAACGGTGCATTTCGTACACTTTTGCAAGCATAGTGTAGCGCGCTGTTTACTCGTAACGCAGTCTGCGAATTAATAACAAGCTTGTTCGTACTAGTTCGATCTATCGGTTTTCAACTCCAAAACAATTTCGATGCGCGCCTTCAAACGAATTTCGATTGCTCATAAGACTATCCTGTGTGAGCTACTGTGATTATTTCGACATCAGGGAATTTTTAAACGGGAGTTTGCCTACAGTTTTGGAAGCATACTGTAGCGCGCTCGACCATAGAATGTTTATTTGCAACGGAAGTCTGTTTATAACCTAACTAGTTCGATCTATCGGTTTTTATGGACTCCAAAACAATTTTGATAGCTTCAAATGAATGTAGATTGCTCAGAAGACTATCCTGTGTGAGCTACTGTGATTATTTGGACATCAGAGAATTTTTAAACGGGAGTTTTCCTACAGTTTTGGAAGCATTGTGTAGTGCTTGACACTACAATGTTTACTTGTGAAGAAAATCCTTTGAGCTTACCTAGCGTGTTTGTACTAGTTCGAAGTATCGGCTTTTATGGACTGGAACTTATTTTACAGCTTCATGAATATGTATGTTGGTTGATCAGAAGACTATGCTCTTTGTGTTTGTGGTTTGTTTGGCATCAGAAAGTATTTTTAATGTACTTTTTGTTCGATTTTCGTGCAGTGTTTGGACATAATTCGCCGATATCAGATTTTATGCAAAATTGTCCAAATCAAGGATGTTCAACATTCTAAGAACATAACTATTTGTCCAAATGTTATCATATCCAACTCAACTTCTTCCTCCATCGACTCTGAAGCCATTGTTACAACGTGGTTCCCTAATACAGGGCCGCCAGCCTTCAAAATGCTACTACAAATCCTCCCCTTTGCGACCTTTTCACGTACGCTCGCTCAACCGGGAAGATTTTGATATGCTAATTAGTACTTTCGGCACGCCTACTGCGCATGACTACCAGGTGACCATGCCCCTTTAATGGAGAAATTCCAGGTCCTCTGCGGTAGATAACTCAGCCTCACTTTCTGATTCAGAAGTTGCCATAAGATCAATCTCTCTCTCTTCAATACATTCAGATGGGTCACATTGTTCAGTGTCACTTTCATCGGAAAAAAGTTCACCTAGGCTGTCTTCACCCTCACTTGGTGTGAAGTGTTCATAATGTAGGTTCAATTTTGAAGTGTCAACAGAATGAATGACATCACTGTTCTGTGTATGACAAACCGGTGACCAATAGTACCCAAATAGTAGGGTATCTGCATCCTCATTGATGATAATTATTTTGCCATAAACCAGTTTATAGCTTTTCTCCTCTCTTTTGTTTATTACTTTCCTAGTGACGGGCACTCTTGTGATTTTGCTTTCAATGTATGCAAGGTGTTTCTTTCTGATGGTACTATAACGTTTCTGATGGTACGGTAATGTTACACTGAATGCATCGAAAATATTTTTTACACTTTGAACGGATTTTTTCCTGTTTCTCGTTCTGTGTATCTTGTGCGTATTAAGGATTGTGCGTTTTAAGACGTAAGACTTACGGCAGTCGGGGCATTCCACAAAAGTCGAAGACTTCAGACATGATTTACGTTCGCAAACACGACACAAGTCGTTGCGTGGTGTGTAAGCCGATTGTTGTAATGCTTTTGACACTTGCGGTCTACAAAGAACGATGGTACCTTGTCCGGGTTAACAATGACGAAATGACTTTCGTTGTAATACAAAATAGTTTTCTTGTCTCGGTTTGGACCTTCGTAAATGTCAGTGTTTTTGTTTGGAAAACTGATGACAATAATTTGAAAATCCGACAGAACATTTTGAAAACGATCCACTTCTTTTAGTCCGCACGGACCTAAAGGTACCTGAAGTTGAAAAGCCAACCGTTTCTGAATAGGACGACCATCTCTCATCAGTGCTTACATCTCGAACCTTTCAAAGCCATCTCTTTACCTGTGACGATTGCTCGCGTGCAGCATAAATTATCATGGTTTTTGAGAGTAATAATGCTTTTCTTGAACTTTGTGTGGCGAGCATAATCCAACACTTTAAAGGCTTTACCTTGACCACTAGAGTCTTAAGTGCAACGACATCAATGGCAAAACCTTCATCTAAGGAAATATCTTCATTGGATTGAAGAATCTTGCTAATTTCAGACAGAATAAGCGAAGGTTTTTGTTCCTAAACACTGACAAGGCGTGTACTAAGGTGGTCTGATCTTACCATGACACGCATTCTATCACGTTCAGGAGAATTCAACTGGCATTTAGCTTTAACTACTTCAGAAATTACATCACGAAACACATTTTCTAAACCATTCATCGCATCTTTGAAAAGGTTATCTGACTCCCTAACACCACTAACCTTTGTTCTGAAAGCACAAGAGTACGTGCCAAACTTCCTAACGTGATATCAGGTGAATGATAAACCGTTCGTAGTTTCAGCCGTTTCTTGTGGAGACGCATTTCTGAACTCTCTGAATCACCATGCTGTGGATATTGAGTATCATGTGCCGGAGTTCCTGAAAGATTATGGATAGTGGAATCAAGCAACTTACTAGCTTCAGTCTGCCATTTCAATACCTTCTTTAAGTCCGGCACTTCTGAAGTTCCTTACCAGCTCTCTTCAAATACTTCCTCGCTTTTTTCTGCCTTTGCTTATTTGTTTCTCCTACTACGGATGCCCGTTTTTTTTCTCGTGCCTGTTTTTCTCAACATTTTGTTCATCTGGCTTATGGTCGTATTGTAAGGGGTGTATTAAATACTATAGGCAAACTATTACGAAACGAGGAATAAAATTGGTATCACGCAGCCACACCCTCCCATAATCGTTATTGTGCAAATAAAATTCCACACGTCATACACTTACAAAATGTTTAATGAAAATACAGTCGTTCGTTACATTATGAAAATAGCATTTAAAAAGTGTAGTGATCAAAATGTTCTTCATGTCAATAAACATGGTAATCAGTGTTCATATCAGTTATTTTTCTCCTCAACCTTCGTCTTCTTGCCACCATCCTTTGGGGTGTACTGCTTGGGCCTTTTCATCTTTGGTGCCTCAGGGTCTGTCATGGTAACTTTGTCTACCATTTCTACCGCTCTCGCTCTTCTCTCAATTTTCGATGGCAACACTGTTAGGTTTTTCGTCACATAATGGAAGATCTTGCACCTGTGTTTTTTTTCCAAATCTAAAGTAGGGCCTGCCTGGGTTCGCTTTACTCCTTAGACATGGTTGCTTGTTTTAGATGGTCACACAGCGGAGACCTCACTTCTCTGTACTCGCTAAGTACTTTGTTGTGAAATACTTACATGTATGTGGAAAAATCATTGGTCGCAGAGAAAAATCCACAGACCGCCTTCTTACACTTAATGAATTGTTTATCGCTGTTCTTACTTAGCCACGTTGTTAGTCATTTACTCTCTGAGCAAAAGCAGGGGTACTTATCCAAAGACATCATGATTGATCCTTTTTTTATATGGTTTCTTGTTCTTAGTTGTTCGCATTGTTTGCGCTAAGAGAGACAAAAAGGTTGGTAAGGGTTTCACGAAGAGCGCACGGATTTATACAATCTCGGTAAACACGTGACATAAGCCCCTCTTGACTGACATTCACTCTTACACGAGTTGATCGAGCCACCCTTAGCAAATATGGGTACCGTTGTACGCATGGAAGAGAGACTTCTGTTGCACATTTTAAAACCTCGGTGACCCCCATTGCCACATATTTTAGCTTCAGACTAGAGGGACTAAAAGCGAAGAGGCAGAGAGAAGAGGGAAGATAAAGAAGAGCCTCTAGTCTTATCCGTTATCTCACTTCCAATCGAACATTAGGTTCAAAATTTGAACCTCGTCCCTGATTGGATATGTACTCCTTACCAGGCGCAACCGTGAGTGCTGAATGTAACGGTAATTATAATTTGCTTACCAATGACCCAGCACAATCTGTTTGAGGTGTTTTATTGATTTGAAACTCAGCGCATGGGAAGTGAGATTCTCAACCGATAACACTAGAGACTCTTCTTTTACTTTTCTCTGCACTTTTCTCTCTCGCCTGCACGCCTTTTATTTTTCTGAACCTGTGGCACCCAGGGTACTTCAAAACGGGACCGACCCAGTTTGCCGGAGCTCCACATGGCTTGAGCCAGGTTACTGGCCAAGTTAACTTAATGCGGAAGCTTCTAGTCAGCAGCTGAAATATCGAAAGTTTTACGCTTTCACTTTGTGCAGTAAAAATGGGAATTTCCCTTCGATAGGTTGAGCTGATTTAATTTTGCAATATGTCCTGACTACGTCTTCCTGTCACAATTGCTGCAAATGCCTAATGCATTTTCTTGGTTGAAATTGTTTTCATTATTGTTAAATAGTGTTTCCGTTTGCTTTCAAAGTTTTTAGCCAACATTAGAGGCCAGCGAATCGCATCGCTATTCTTTCTATTGTGTTTTTATTTATATATGATTGTCATATCCTACTTGTGTAGGATTTCTACTGGGGCCAACACGTTTACATGTATACTTTACAAGTCTGACCATTGTTTCATCGCCGGAAAACAATGGCTCCTACGATGACGTCATATAGTGCGCAATTATGAGTCATTTGTCCATCTATTCAAAGCCGAGAACGACATGATAAAACTAATTTATTCCCCGTATAATACGTCACAGATTACAGGAATTGAGCCGTCTGTACTTAGCGGCGTTTGGGAGGAAGATTTGCAGATTTTCTTTCTTTTGACGCAAAACGTATTAATATAAATTTTGGTACGAGTGTTTTCGTGTTCAAATGAAGTTGATTTTAGGCTTCAGGTCTCCTTTAACGTTCAGCACACTTAGCACAATAGGAGTTCTGTGTTACTCATTGCATAGTTTAAATTGGTTACTGGAACTGATGCTCGTCATTCGTGTTACACGTTGACCTCGCTCGATCTCTTCCCCAGAGGATGGTAATTGATACATGTATATATCCACTGAAAAAAATACCTCGCAAGTTAATATACAAATACATCGCACTTATATGGTTCCATTTTTACTATGGGAACACGGAAAAAGTGTTTTCTATTTCCTTTAAATTTTAAAGTCTTCGTGTCCAAACGCCTACATATCGATATCCGATGACTGACTTCCGGTATCGGCTAACTCATTTCACTCGAAATTACATGGTTTTTGGAGCTATTTTGCCTTCTGAAACAAATAAATTAATTCATAACTTCTACTTAACGTCGAGTCAAAGTTCGTAACAGCGACTGGTAACTGTTTGGAATGATTAGGTCAAGATTTTGACGGGTCAAATTTAGATTTACTTGCGGGTGTTGAAGTGAATTATTACAAGGCGTTGTAGGTTTATGGACGACCAAGCAGAGGAAAACTGGAGTTAGATTGAATACGTATGTCTGATCTGACCTGTTACCGCTTAATTCACTTAACTCTTAGGTATAGTTAAGACATATTTATAAATTTGTATGTTGTACAGAATACACGTGGTATATTCATTAACGTTATGCATATATTCTCTATCATACTGTGTGTATAAAGAGAAGTTATTACCTTTCTCAACAGTCATGACTGTTTCTTGTTCTGTGGCCTTCCTTTCAGAACCGAAGTTTCCTTGAAATGGCACCTTTTTAACATGAATAGTGGAAGTAGCACGGGCGATAATTAAGATTACTAATTATTATACAAGAGACAAGACAATAAAACTTATATTAGAGAGCCATATACAGATGTACATTGGCGTAATAACTGTAATAGGATAAAGACTAAGGGATAAATACATATTAATACTATGTAATAAGTAATACAATATATGTTATTTTTAACGTTTTCTTATTTCAAAATATTCGTAAATACATTTTGCAATTAAAGATTTATATATCCTAGGTGTAAAATAGTGTTTAAGTTCTTTGCCAATTTTTCTTGAAATAGTGCATTCCTTTTGTTAGAGTAAATGTCAGAAAATGTTTTTCATCTTCCTTACGTTGACAACGGGGGGCACGTTCTTTCTTCAGGTCTAATATATGATTTACTATAGCGGCCGCGTTCAATTTCTAAAATATGGTCGCTAAATTCTCAGTTTCGTTAATGCTCTTCTATGTTCTATATTTTCGACGTCCAACGTCCAAGCTTTCAAGTTTGTACTTGGTCTTGAATTCACGGAATAACCTTAATTTGTTTTTCCTTACGAATCGGGACTCCGTCGAAAAGACTTCACCATCATTCTTGTAGTTCAATATCCTCTATATATTCTTTGTGTTAAATATTTATAATTTTTTTTAATTTAGTCAAATTCAATGTCACATATTGCCGAGATTCCTACGCATTTCCGTGAAATAAGAAAATTTCATTGAAATAAGAAAATTTCAATGAATTTCATTGAAATAAGAAAATTTTAACTTGAGCTGCCCAACGTTTAGCGTTAAGAACTTTAAGCATGTCTAAATATGCCAGCTTTTCGAGTCTGTTTTCGTGTAATGACACAATTCGGGCCCAGTAAGTTTCTTGTTTAATAAGTGAAATACTGCAAGGGAAATTATAGATTATCAGCGGTGACAAATGAAATGTTATCATCGTTCTATTGTTTACAAAAATATCACTATCCATTGTAGAGTGGTAATAGCGTCCTCCAAGATGAATTAACGGCTGCAGCTGAGTGCAATCGTCATCACTTTGATGTGGCCTTGCAAACAGAATTTTACTGCGATTTCCTTACCTTGTTTCAGCGTAGTTGTATCTGTGGCTGGTGCTTCTGCGATTTCCTCTGGCTTGGGCCTCTGCTTCTGTGGACTCTTAGCAAGCCATAGATATATGTTGTGGTTGGAAATTTGTTTTGGTTCAAAATTTTTAAACTAGTTCAAAAAATTTAAACCAGTTCAAAACTTTTAAAACAGTTCAAAATTTTTACACCAGTTTAAATTTTGAAAACTGGTTTATCTTTTTCAAAAGAAAAAAAAGCCAACCTATTCCATTCCCTTTTTTCCCTTGCCCCCCCTACCTACTTACCTTACTGTACCACCTTTCAACCAAATTTGTTTTTTTTTAAAAGAAAAAGAATTAAAAACTATATACATATTTATAAGGCCAACCGTAGGGCCTTCAGAATGAGAAAGAATATGTGATCCATCGCTCTACTAATTGAAATCTAGAAAAGTTGTGTGAGACATCGCTCTACTAGTTGAAATTGAGAAAAATTGAAAGGTGAGCCAATCGCTCTACTAGTTGAAATTGAGAAAAGTTGTGTGAGCAAATTGCCCTATTATAGTGAGAAAAATTGAAAGGTGAGCCAATCGCTCTAATAGTTGTTAAAAAATTTGAAAAAGATAATTCCCGTGGCGTAAACTTTTAATAAACGATATTGTAATCTTGTCTGTGCATCACATTTATTGGTAAACAAATAATACTAAAATTATGGCCATGATGAAAAATAATGATACTCCCCGATTTCACATAAAATTGGTGGTGAAATTTTGAGTGGCAATAATAACATCGCGGGGTGGTGTGTCTTTTTAGAAATTTGGAGAGCCTAGCTATCAAACATCCGGCACACAGGGTACCCCCACAACAGGGTAGAGGAGGCAATTGTTGCTCTGGCAATTCATTACATCTCAAACACTAAAAAAAAAAAATTTAGAGCTACTAAAAACGTACGCCACGGGAAGAGTCCCCATCCAGTAAATAGAAAATCCATGGCGTAAACTTTTCTTTCAATGATGAGGGTAAATCATCTCATAATGGCGAGCGTAATAATCCACAAAAAGTAAAGAGGCACTTGCAAACGTGGTACCATGTCTAAAAACGATAACACTGCCGGAGGTGACATAAAATTGATGTCGAATTCTAGAGTTGCAGTAAAAACAACGGGGGGTACCCCCTTCATTCAATGTCTTGTACATCATGCTCACAAAGCATGTAGGACACATAGTTTCCCCGCAACAAGGGAGAGGGGGTAGCTGATCTTGTGGGAGAAAGCTGCATTTCAAACACTATAAAAAAATAAAAAGGAGTCAACACTCAATATGAAAGAAAAGTTTCCGCCATGGAAAGCGTCCCCACCCCTCGTCCCACACCTCAGAAAAAATGGGATGGTGGGGACACCGCTTATAAAGAATCCCTACGCTACAATGGCGTATACAAATGAGGGTGTTACAATGGCATAGTCTACACCAACGAAAATCATACTCCGTTAGAGGTTCGATATGCTGGGCGGCGTCAATGGGAGCCATTCCGCAAAAGCGTTTGTTATGCGGTAATTCATAAAAACTCCCATCCCAGTAATAATTGGATTCAAATTCCCAAGCCTCGAGGCAGGTGACCAATAGTAAGGTTGGGAAAAATAATTGATAGTGTTTCGCCCTTCTCTTCTCGGCCCGCTGTTGCCCACAGACGTAGGATCCGATCTTCGCAATGATCTCCATCGGTAACCCAAATTTTCGTAGGACAAGGGCATGGCATAAGAAGTGTTTGTCTTTCAGATTTGTGGCGGCAGGTAAATAAGTCTGTTCGGAAAAAAATAATAAAATAAAATAAAAAATAAAATAATGTTTTAGAGACATTAGTTCGCTAGAGGCGCTCTGACGAGAGCGGAGATCTCCCGGGGGGACTCGAGAAAATCCTATAAAAAATTATCAAATTATTTGTTCAACGGGGAAATGTTCGCCAATAAAATGAACGGCGCTGTGAAGCAGCGACCGAACGTTAACACTGTTTTAGGGAGAACAACAACAACAACAACTTACTTGAGCCAGGTTCAATTCCCGTACGCCATGGATATTCTAGAAAAACAAAAGAAAAATTAGCGGTGGTATTCCAAGACAAAAAGAAAAGCCACAGGACAGTACCTCTCTCACTCTGAAGTCCCTACGGTCAGCCATGGTTGTTGTTGTTGTTTGTCTGGTGAAACAAAAAGGAAAAACCAAAGAAGAAAATATTAGTAAAGCCCCAGGTTGAATTTCCAGAGAGAAATTTGTGTAAAACTCACCTGTTCTTGTTGTTGTCTTGTGGTTTTGTTGTTCGACTGGTGAAATAAAAAGGAAAAAACCAAAGAAGAAAAGATTAGTCAAGCCTCAAGGTGAATTTCAAGAGAAAGTTTTGTGTAAACTTACCGGTTGAGTGGCTGGTTCAACTGTGCCGAAGTTAGTTTGGGTCCAGCATTTATAGAAATATTGAGGGGCTGTGATTGGTGCCCTAAGCTCGGCCTACGATTGGTTCGCTAAGCAGAGCGAACGCTGTGATTGGCGGGTGTTTCAATCCGGCTTCGGTTCGAATTCAAGTTCAGTGGATTTTGGGTTTTGGAATCGCCAAGGGCACCCCCAAAACAGTCCTGAAATGTTCTAAAATTTTCTGTGGCCTTAGCTCTCAAGGGCTTCACCATTTCCCCCTGTTTTTTTCTTCTTCGGCGGCCCGGGAAAGGGTTCCTTTTACTGCCGAAACCTCGTGCCCATTGTCTTACAGGAAGCCTTACGTCAACCAGCCAATCAGGAGCCGTGCGCCTTTGTCGCGCGTCATCCCATTCACGAGATAAACTGGGATAAACCGGTTGGACTAGTTTTGTGGCAGGACGCCGTACTTAACCAGCCAATCAGGAGCCGCGCGCCTTTGCCTCACAAAATCTCATTCACGAGAGGCCCTAAACTGGGATAAACCGGTTGGACTAGTTTTCGTTTTCCTAGCTGGGCGCGTTTGTCGAGGGGATTTAGCTTGGAGGATCAAAGGAGCTCAGAAAAGGCGTTTAGAAAATGCGAAGTGATTACGGTTCAACGAAGGAAGGAAGAAGGGCTCCCCCGGGGGTGGGGGGAGACAATTTTGAAGAACAAGGGGTAGGGGAGATGTTTTTCAGAGGCTTCTTAGACCCCAGGTGTTGATTTCGAACCCAAAGCGGCTCGAATTCCACCACTCACAAGCCGTGCTCCTTCTAGGGGAACCAATGACAGGCCGAGAAAAAGGCACCAATCAGAGAGCAGGGCAAAAAACATAAAAGCGAGCGACGAATTTTGATTTGGGTTAATGCGAGCACGATGGACTCTTGGAATTATCTGGATGAAGAAGGCAACCCAGTCACCCTTACTCTCGAAGAAGAAAAAGAGGACTATGCCGTAACCCGTCAGGCGCCTCATCCCTCCCCGGGGGGAGACCCGGTGGGAGACCCGATGGGAGAGCTAGAGGACGAGCTCACGTTCGAAGAAGTGAATCCTTACAACGCGGAGGATTTGTACGCCTTCCTGGAGGATGTGGATTTCCCCCCGGGGGTGGACTCCTCCTCGCAAGAACCGTTTACATTTCCCGAGATGGAGGCTCTAGAGGACGCCACCACCGAGGAGGAAATAGAAAAAGTCGTCGATGCGCTGAACCTCCTCGCCGTGCTTCCAGAATTGGGCGACGATTTGGGCTTCCCATTTCGCGTGGACCCTCTAAACCCTTACCCCCTCAACCTCTTGTGGGGAAAATTGGGGCCCAATTCCCCCCAGAGGAAGGACCACGAGGAGGACCACGAGGACGATTTTGAGCCGGAGAAATGTCTCCACGCATTGTTTCCCGACGGCAAACGAGGGAGTGAACAGCAGGGAGGAGGGAAAAAGAAGAAAATCAGCGCCGCCGCCGCCGCTGCCGTGGAGGAGGAGGGGGAGGAGGAGGAGGAGGAAGTCTTTGAAATCCTACAAACCCGGACCAGAGCGTGTAAAAAGTTCAAGACGACCTGTAAGGACTACGAACTAAACATAAGGACGCGATCCCGCACGACTCTGCCCGAAGTAAGGGTTGACTACACTATTTTGGCATGACGTCACAGCGCGCGGCGAGGTGGCGCCTAGGGTTAAATCTCCTGTTCTAAGAGACTACAAGCCCACGGGGTTCGAGTCCCCGTGAGGAAATCCAAATTTTTTCTTTTTTCTTTTTTCTTTTTCTTCTGGATCTCCTGTAGCTACAGAGGGCCCACTTTTTTAAATTAATTTTTTTTAAATTTTTTAAATTTTTTTTTTTAAATTTTAAATTTAATTTTTTTTTTTTTTTTTAAATTTTTAATGTATTGATGGTGTATTTATTTTATGTATTATTTTTTATGGACAGGCCCTTCAAGACGTCACGGCCGTGTTAGAGAGGGTCCTGGAGACCACCCTAGGGGAGGCCGAACCGCAAGACAGAGTACGCCTGATCCTAGACGCCCCCCATCTGGAGTACCCGTTGGCTTTTCCCTACCTGATGAGGTCCACCCTCACCCCCGCCCTGGTCATGGCCAGAATTGGGGAGATCACCCAATCGAATCAAGAATTCCTACTGGGAGGTCGTTTCCACATCCATGTGTTTCACGTGAAAATACCCAGCGCGGGAGGAGGGCGTCCGGCCCGTTGCTGTACGACCGACTTGGAAAAATTTTAAAAAATCAAACGAAGCATTGTGAGGATACGAAATCTAGATGAACTATGTATGGCCAGAGGATTGGTCACAGCCCTGGCCCGGGAGCAGAACCATCCTGATTACTACGATTTAAGACGAGAACGGACTCTAGCCTTGGAGCTCCACCACCAGGCAGGCGTCCCTATTCAACCCTGTGGGATCGGAGCTCAAACGAATCCAAGCGTACTTGGCAGACCAAGGGGTAGAAGTGAATCTGGTCTCCCGAGAGCATATGAATAGCATTATCTACTCGGGCCACCTCCCTGAGGCCCGCTACCGCGTGTACCTCTACCAAACCGAGAACCACCACTATGACGTCATCACCAACATGCGGGGTCTCCTGAATACCAAATACTTCTGCCCCCTCTGCCAGAAGACCTACAACAACCCTAGACGACACGCTTGTGACACGACCTGTGGCTGTTGTGGGGTCAAGGATTGCTCTCCCCTCGCCCCTGGGGAGAAATTTTCTTGGAGAAAATGCGACCAGTGCAGTCGGTGGTTCAAGAGTGGGGCCTGCTTCGAGAACCACCGCCGTCACCTCCCCCACCGGACGGGGCAAGGAAATCTCTACACCAGAACATGGAGCCAGTGCGAACGGTACACGCGTTGTGACCAGTGCGGGGTGATGATGGACCATCTGGCGCGGGACCGGGCTGGAGTCCACGTGTGCGGAGAATACCGATGCCGGAGTTGCCACGCTGTTGTCCTCCCGGACCACTTGTGCACCATGCAAGTGGCGGACCAGAAACTCCCGCGCCTAGCCCCAGGAGGAGGAGGTGGGGAGGGGGAGAAGAAGAAGAAGAAGATGAAGAAGATGCCTACGCGTCCCTCCTGGCGAAAGAAGAAGAGACGGAGAGAGCCGCCGCGGAAGACGAGGGAGACAAGTTCCGGTACATTTTCTTTGACTTCGAAGCCATGCCCCTGGAAGCGCAGCACGTGGTAAACGTTGCGGGGGTCTCGAAAGTGTGCGATCTCTGCGTGACGTCAGACTTACCCACCTGCCCTCAATGCGGCCCATGGAAAGTCGAGTACCGAGGCCCCACGGCCCTCACCCAATTCTGCGACTGGCTCTTCTCGGGGGATCACAAAAACTACGTGTGCCTGGCCCACAACGCCATGGGGTACGACTCGTACCCCATCCTGGAATACCTCTTCAAGAATGCCATAAAACCTAAAGTGCTCTTTCGCGGTGGCAAGGCTATGGTGGTGACTATCCGCGGTTACAAGTTGGTTATCAAAGACTCGTTGCTCTTCATCCCGCTGGCCCTCAAACAATTTCCCGTCACGTTTGGGTTCCAGGCCGAAAACCTCAACAAATTGGATTTTCCCATCTTTTTCAATACGCCAGAGCATCAGCAGTACGTGGGCCCGCTCCCCGCCCTGCATTACTACGAACCGGATTCGCTGAGCCCGCAAGGCAAAGAAGAACTGGTGGCCTGGCATGCGGCCGAACGGGACCGTGGCGCTGTGTTCGATTTCCAGAAAGAGTTGGCCCTCTATTGCCACCGGGATGTGGCCATCTTACAACGGGCCTGTTTGGCGTTCCGGGCTATTATGATGAAAGCGGCGGGGATAGATCCGTTTACAAGGACCGTGACCCTCGCCTCCCTATGCAACCTAGTGTTCCGCAAGAAATTCCTCAGACCGAACACCATTGCGGTCTTGACACGGCTCGGCTACCGCCCCAAGGACGTCCAGTCGGTGTTGGCGTTCCAATGGTTGGCCCACGTGGAGCGGCGGGATGGAATTCAGATCCAGCACGCGGGCAATTTCGGAGAGAAGCACGTGGGCCCCTACAAACTGGACGGGTACCACGCCGCCACCCACACGGCGTACGAAATAAATGGCTGTTTCTGGCACGGCTGCGACCGTTGCAACCATCAAGAGAGAGTGCATCCCCTACTCCACTGCACGATGAGTACGTTGGCCGACCGGACCCGAGACAAAATGTTGTACCTGAGTCAGCAAGGGTACCGCGTGGTCTCGATCAGGGAGTGTGAAGTCCGGGCGGCCATGGTCTTGGACCCGACCATCGCGACCCTAGCGCCCATCCCTCAAGCCCAGCTTCCCCTCGACCCCAAGAAAGCGTTCTTTGGAGGGCGAACCAACGGGATCAAGACTTACTGGGAAGCGAGCGAGGGAGAATGGGGGAGAGAATGGATGGAGGCGCTGGATGTGTGCTCCCTGTACCCCTGGGTGCAAAAAACACAACGGTTTCCGCTGGGCCATCCAGACATCCTCACCGAAAATCTAGACCCTACCCTCCCGTACGAGGGGTTAATCCACCTGAAGATTCTACCGCCACGCCAGCTGTTTTTCCCGGTCCTCCCGACCCATGTGGGGGAGAAACTGCTGTTTACCCTCTGCCGGACCTGCGCCGACGACAAGAACCAGAAACCCTGCACACACGGCGACGAGGCCCGGGCTTTGACAGGCACTTGGGTGAGCCACGAACTCCATGAGGCCCTGCGCCAAGGCTACCGGGTCCTGGAAGTGTACCGGGTATGGCATTATCCCGAGTCGGAACAGTACGATCCCGCCACCGGGACCCAGGGGTTGTTCACGGGCTACGTGAACACTTTCCTCAAGATGAAACAGGAAGCGAGCGGGTGGCCGCCCGGGTGTCACACCGACGCCGAGAAAGCCTCTTTTATAGACAGTACTCGGCGGGCCACGGGGATTTTACTGGAGGAGGACAAGATCGCGTTCAACGCGGGGATGCGGGCCCTGGCGAAATGGATGCTCAACACTTTGTGGGGCAAGTTCGGCCAGAAGCAGAACCCTCGGCGGTCGGAGTACGTCACCGAACTGGACCGCTACTTCGAGCTCATGATGAGCGACGAGAAAGAAGTGCAGGACATACTGTTTGTGCACGAAGACATGGTGCAGGTCCACTACCACGCCGCCCCCCATTACATTGACTCCAATCCCCACACCAACGTCGTGTTTGCCGCCTACACCACAGCCCATGCACGCCTGAAACTCTATTCGTACCTCCATCTCTTGAAGGACCGCATCGTCTACCACGATACGGACAGCATCTATTTCACGCCGAAAGGTGGCCAAGTGGCGCCCCCGGTCGGTCGATTTCTAGGCGACCTGACGAAACGAGTTGAAAGAAGGCGAACACATTGTCCGTTTTGCTTGTACCGGGCCCAAGAGTTACGGGTACGAAACGAGTCAAGGCCGCACCGTCTGCAAAGTGAAAGGACTACGCCTCAATGTGAGAAATCGGGCGATCGTGAACCTCTAGACCATGGTGGCCATGGTGCAAGGCCAGGGGGAGTCCACACGGACGGTGGTGACGCCGCACGCCATCCACCGCAACACCCAAGACCGGACGTTGCACACCCGCCCAGAGACCAAGACCTTCAAGATGGTCTACGACAAAAGGGTGCTCCGCGGCTACCAGAGCTACCCTTACGGCTACTAAGAAAACAAAGAGACTCTAGAGGAAACAAATTTTTATTGTAATAAATAGTTCAGTTCCTTTGAGCTGTGATACCAAAGTCTCAGTCTTTTATTTAGAGGAACTCCATCTTGTAAGGCTTGAGTCTTGGATGCTTGTGCAGAAATCCTTCCCAAATACAAATATCATAGACCAACTCCATATAGAATCCATAATAGGTTCCTTCGCAGTCGCTCAGCACATACTGCTTCCTTTCGCCTTCGCTCAGGTAATCTTCCATCCAGGACCCAAACGTAGAATAGCATAGGTGGCACTCGCCCACAATGACATCGCCGCCTTCCTCAGCTCCATAGAAAGTAATATCTAGACCCATGACGTTCACAGCTTGAAGAGCAACGAGTAATGATAGAGAATTGTGTCCAAGTATTTTCAAGTATTTTTCTTCAGGTGTTTGACGGTCCACCGGCTGATACTCTTGCCTTGGCGCTTGCCCGACGTGGTCGTCGTTCGGATCGTTGTTTCGGTACGGCCGTCTTTCGATTTGCGGCTCGTGATCTTGCGGACCGTTTGCGTCCCCCCTGTCTGGGCTTTCTTTTTCTTTTGCGCCTGATACTTTTTCTGTATTTGCGTTACCGCCCGGGCGGTCCTCATCCTCTTCCGGGCCATCGTCTTCCCTGCGGTGGCGTGGGCGACACGGCGTTGCCAGGGGGCTTGTCCCATCCCCGCGGGTCTCATTAGGGTTCGTGCCATGGCGTTAATGAAGGGGGATTTAAAAAGGTTGCCAATTTAAAGGCGATTTTTCGGTGGGACCTCTGCCAAAAGAGAGGCGGCGGCTACCCCCACGGGGACCCCCACGGGGGAAAGCTTTGTAGGGGGTCCTGGAGAACGGTGTTTCCTCTCGGCGGGGCGGGGGATCTTTGTAGGGGGCGGGGATATCTTCTGGAGTCGCGGCGGTTCGTTTAGGCCGGGGCGTGTACTCTTTCTTCTTGGAGATGAGATCCCGGGGGTGGCGGATGAGATCTTTAGGAATTTTTTCTTCCGCTAGAAATTGCATGAAATCACGGTAGCCGGGCGACGTGAGGGTGGAAGAAGGATGCACCGCCTCTTTAATCAGATCGGCAATTTGACTGCCCGGCAGGGTTTGCTCATAGAGTTTCACTTCCCCTTGCGCATTCCAGGTAATTTTCTGGGCTCCTTTCAGTTTCAACAGATTGACCAGCACCGACGCTAAAGGTTTGCTGGAGGGGGGCACGCTCTGGGTTAACACTTTGGCCGCCACGGCCGTGAAGGGACTAGGCTCAATGGTTTCGCGACGCCGGACGTATTTTTGGATTAAATCTTGAAACTGGTCGGCGCTTGCCGGTTTCTCTGGGGTTTCTAGGACCTGCGCCATGGCCGTTTGGTACTGACTGAGCACTTTAACCCCTTTGGTCGTGTCCACACGAAGCTGTTGTTCCAACCACCGCATGGACTCTTCCGGCACCAAGACCATGCGCATAGGGTTCTTCCCCTCGGCCTCTTTCATCGCTTTTTTCGTTTGTGTCGCTTCACTGACCATCGCGTCACGGAAATTCCCACTGGGGCTGGAGGATGGTGTGGGGCGTTTGACGTTGCCTTTTTCGCAGGCGGGCTAAAAACAACTGCCACCGGGCCGGGTCTGTTTCCTCGGGCGCCGGCAAGTTGCGGATTTTTTGGACCATAAGACCTAAGCGGCGTCCAGAGCTTTCTTGGCTCCGTAAGCCACGCCTCCACTGATAGCTCCGGCGGCGGCCGCTTTGGCAGCAAAAACGGCGGCGGCAATGAGAGCGGCGGTCGTGAAAATGAAACCCCCTCGCTGGCCCACGGCCTTTTTAAGCTTGGCTTTCTGCACCGCTGTCGAGGAGGAGAGCAAAATCCTTTTCCTCACGGCTGGCGGCAGGGCTTTGTTGGCTATTTTTCGAAGTTTCACCTTGATGGGAGCAAAGACTTTCTTGGCGCGGGCCCCTATCGGAAAAGTTCCACGCAAGGCGTTGTGCGGCGTTGATTTGAGTGTGACTCGCGGCCCGGATGAGTTTCTTTTTCTGACCGAGATCCGCTTTGGCAAATTGTCGGATGAACAACGCGTGACGTTGAAGCAAGGGGGAGGCCATCACCACAACTGAACGGTTTCCCTGGGGGGCTTAGCCTATAAAGTTAATCCACCCCACTTTGTTCGGGACCTTTCTCGACACGGAAAAGGGGGGATGGAAGGTTGTTTTGTTGGGTCTCTTCCACACCGCCCCACGAAGCTCTCGACCCCCTGATTTACTCGCTCTTTGTACCGAGGGGTTCCTCTTCTTCTTTTTCTTAGTACCCCTTCGTTGCTCTCTTAGTGGCTTTCCTACAAGGTGCTTTTGTAGTTTGTAGTAGAGCTTGTGGTAGGACAAACCAGGCATCACCACCTTGGGTGTTTTGGCTAGGAGTTTCAACAGGTCCAACGCAGTGCCCACCCCCTTTTGATCCTCCTCCAGCACGTAGGCGCGATGCTGTTGTCCCTCCTCGGAGAAAATGTTGGTGCGCAACCGGATTTGGGGCGGGGTCCGGGGTGCAGGCCGAAGAGGAGGTAGCCAAAGGGGCGTTGGGTCGCGTCCTGGTAGGCCCGCATCACCGCCGGCACTTGCCCCGGAAAGGCCTGCTCGGCCAATTTCCGGACTTGCAACGAATCCCGAGCGTTTTTAAAAGCCACCAGGTAGTGCGCGTTGATGGAAATGGTGCGCGTGTACTTGCCTGGCGGGAAAATGTTCTGGGTCAGGTACAGCACGGAAATGTTGTGGTGGTGGAGCCTTTGGTGAACAGGTCCACCACCCGCTCGTCCTTGGAACCTTCTTTCATCAAATCGTCCAGGATCAAGAGGCCCGGCTTGCCGCGAAAGGGGGCGTACGGGTCGTCGGGAAGCCTCGCCACAAATTTCACCCCCAATTGTTTTTGCATAGTGGTGAATCGGGGTTGCCAAGCACTGCCATAGCAGTACACGATCGTGAGGGGTGGGTGGGTAAAATGGGATTTCGCGTGGTGCAAGAGTCTTTCGGTGAACACCGTTTTTCCCGATTGACTCTGCCCCGTGATCAAGATATTGCAGGGCGCTTGGAAACGGACATGCATGGCGCCTCATACCCTGCCCAAGAATAACAAGACATGGAGGTGGGGAACTTTTTTTTTTTTTTTTTTAGTGTCTCTCAAACTGATAACACATTGATCGTGAAGGCCTTGCTGCTGCTGCCACTGCGCCACACTCCGGCGCTGGTACTGGCGTTGCCAGGCTTGGAGGGCCCGGTCCCTGGTGGTCTTGGTCTTCCACCGCTGGAGGTTCTGCAGGACCTCCGCCAGGGTCCGTCCGTGGGCTCGGTGCAGGAGGTAGTACAGGCAATAACTGCCGCACACGTTGGACTTGTTCCCTATGCTGGGCGTTCCCCTGACGCACGTACTCTTGCAACCCGTAATAAGAGGCAGGAAAGCCATAACTGTCGAAGAATTCATTCAGGCCTTGGCGCGGAAAATAAAAGGCCAACCAATGGGTGCCTGGTCCGTCGGCGTTGTCGGTATTGAGAATGAACGAGGCGGGGCGGGTCACGCGGTGGGGCCGTAGGTCCATGGGAAACACGCCCCGAAACGAGGCGCGGAGCCACCAATCGTGGCGGGCCAAGACCGCCAATTGCGACGTGTAGGTGGTCATCTCGGCTTACAACTTTTTCACTTCTCGGCTGCTGCTGATTACATACGCGGCGTCAAACTCGCAGTTCACGTACACCGATAAGGTCTGGGCAACCCCTGCTGCAAACTGAAGGCGGATGCCCACCGTCCCGTACTGTTGTATGTTGCCACTGCCGTCCGGCGTGAAGTCAAAACACAGGATGGCATACCCCTTGTCCCAATCGGTCCGGGTAATGTCAATCCCATGGTTGGCGTTCATGGCGCCTTGGGCCAGGAACAGGGTATTGTAACCGTCCAGGGTTTTTCCCGTCGCAAATTCGACGCGGGAGAAGGGGGTGGGGGTGCCGTCGACCGTCACCGTCGCGCGGGTCATCCCAAACCTTTGGAAATGGAAAGGGTTCTTTTTAAGCGCTCCCAAACTGCTCCCACTCTCCACCAAGGCAATGCGCATGCGTCGGGGGATGCGCCCGCCTAGGAAATCCGTTTTCTCAAAGGTGGTGTCGCCCTGGGAAATGGTGAACATCCGTTCTTCCTCGCTGTTGTAAGGGTAGAGGACGGGCTGGGACACGAGTTTCACTTCGATGCTCTTCATGAAGTCCTTGTTGCAAACACTGACACGGCGGAAGAAAGTGACCCGCTTCAGCACGATTTTAGCGGCGGCCGCTTCCGCTTCCGTACTGTCCCCCATGAGGGCGAAGGCGTTGCTGGCGGGGATGAGTCGGAATTCCACCGGCACTCCGTTGGGGAGCAGTTTGTTGGAGAAGGCCGCGTCAATGTAAAACATCCCGGTCAGCTCCACCACTTTACTTTCCTTGACGTAAGCCGCCCGCACATTCAACCCTGTGTTGTCCCCGTCGATGGCGAAATCATCCATGGCCCCGGCCGCGTCCTTGTAGTACAGCCCCGAGGTCAGGTAGGATTTCTTGGCGGCTGGGGTATAGTTGAGGTACTGAGGTAGGCTTTGTAGGGGTAGGTTTTGGTGCTCATGGTCATCCATTCCCCGTTCAAGGCCATGTCTGCTTGGGACCAGAGGGAATGAAACCAATTGTTGACGGGTCCCAGCTTCAAACCGGCGGTCAAATTCTCGCCGTTGGCTTTCACGAGGTTGGCCGTCACCTTGAAATAACTTCTAGGCAGCACGGTGTAATAGGGACTGGCGGGGAGGTAAAATTCAACGGGCGACCCGGGCAAGAGGGCCGATTTGGGAGCGTGCTCCGACCAATAGCCTCGTTCTTCGACCGCTTGGGCCAATTCCTTGCCGAAAAAATCCAAATGGGTGATGTAGCCGCCCATCATGTTGGGCAGGGGCGGTTTGCCCATGCCTGCGAACGTAGCCATGGTGTTCAATAATCGTCGTCAAAGATATCTCTCTCCACACGTGCACGCTTGACGGGCGCCGAAGGAATGAGAGGGAGAGCCTGTTTTTGCTTTCTTTTATTCTTGTTGGCCGGGTTCTTCGTATTTTTGGCCGGCTTCTTCGTATTTTTCCTTTTAGGCGCTACCCCCGCTATCTTTTGTAGGCCTTGGATCAACTTTTTACTGGTTTTCTTGCCGAACACACGGGCCGCCCCTTTGCTCGTGTCCTTCACGATTTGTTTCACCACCCTCTTGCCAAATTTCTTTTTCAGGCGTGCGAGTATCTTTTGTCCTCCTTTTTTAGCCACCGCCCCCGCGACGGTCCCGGCCAGCGCTTTGCCCGCCATGACGGCCAAGGGGGCTAGCGCTAAGGGCAAGAGTCCACCCTTTTGATTTGTGACCGGTTCGTAAGGACCGAGTTCATTCCAACGGATAGGGATGAGTCCGCCCCCACCTTGCTGGCCGCGGCCCCCCTGGAAGACAGGAATGGAGGAGGGCATGCGTTGAGGGCCGGAGGGGGTGCAGGTTTTGCACGGAACACAGGTATCGAAGACCCTCCGCCAGCCACTGCCATAGAGCCCGCAGACGATCCATTCATCCTTTCCTTTTCAGAGCACGCTTCACAAATTCCAACGTCGCCACCACGGTAGCTGTTGAGGCGAATGAGAGGCGTTGGCCGGACTCGTCGGTTATAAGGATTTCCAGCGTGTCAAACACCATTTTGGCGAGCGGGAAGTAGCGCATGACCGGAAAGTCTCATTCCACCACCTTGTTGTAAGAGACCTGGGCCGACACGACACGCAGCAAGGGTGCTTTCACATCCCCCACGATATGCGGCTCGATCAGATCGCAGTACACGTACAAACTGCGTACGGGTTGGTGTTTAAAATCGCGGTTGGGCAGGTAGGGGGTGGGCGTCCAGAATTTTAGACCGGAATAATAGGTGGACCAACACTCGGGCTGGTACCCCACCAGGGAGAAGGGGAGGGGGATCGCGTCTTTGTGTGCCGCAAAGTTTTCGGGTATGTGACCGTCGCCAAATCCAAACAGCTTGGCCAGCCAAGGGCTCATGACAAGTTGGGCTCCCTCACTACGGATTTGAACGACCACATTTAAGGACCCTTTAGGCGGGGAACGGTTCCAATACCATAACACCTCAGGGGCGTTCATCGGAATGACCTCTTGGAGGGCTTTGGCGTTCGCGTAGTTCCCGGTCGGTACCACAAAGGTTTTTGTGATCTTTTGAAAGTTGGGAAACAAGATAGCGCCTTTGCCCGTACTCGCTTTATTGAGGTAGTACATAGTCCGTTCTTTCTCCAAAACCGACGCGGGGATCAGGATGGGTTCGTCCGAGATAAAGGCCCCCGTATGGATCTTCACGAAACTGGACATCAACGGGGTGTTGGTTTCCGGTTTTTTCAGTAGGCCCGCAGGATGCGCGGTGGGCTTTTTGGGATCGTCCTCCAAGCCGATCATGTAGGCCAGTTTAGGGGGTAAGGCTAACGCGTAGCCGCCCGTCGCGGTTTGATTCAATTCCAGGACGGTTTTACCCATGGCTTTATTGGAAGATTCCACCCGGACGGTAAATGTTTTCATGATCTCATAGTAGCCCCCTTGCAACATCGCCCAGCGCATGGCTGTGACCAGTTCTGTGACCGTTTCGAAAGACTGTGGAGTAAAGGTGATGTTCGGGAGGAGGGCGTAGGAGGTTTCTTCTTCTCGATTAAGTGTTACGTCGATCATGGAGAATTGGCGGTCTTGATCTTTGGGGAACAATTCATCCCAGGCGCGTGGAAATTGCAGGTGGCAGAGGGCCATCTCCCACCGTCGGTCCAAGACCAACATCTCCGGGAGCCGGATACGAAAATGGGAGCCCGTGTTATTGGGAAAGGTAGCCCGACTGGCCACGCTAGGCAGCGTCATCCAGATGCGGTCGGGGTTCATGCTTTCCGGAAATGGAGGGTCCCTTCCACCTTGGAGGTTTGCGGAAATGAAACAAGTTTCCCTTGCTCGTCGGTTATAAGGATTTCGAAATCCTCAAACACCGTCTTGGCCAACCGTCTGTAGTACAGGGGGGCAAAGTTGCGTTCGTGGACCTCACCGTCCCCGGGCCCTGAAAAAAGGACTCTCAACAAGGGGGCTTTCGTATCCCCCACAATACTGGGTTCCATCAAATCACAGTACATGTACAAGGTCGTCTTCTTCTGGGGACTGGGGAAGACCAGAGTCGTGACCGCCCTTTCCCAGTCTGGAGACAACGTGTACATTTTATGGAGGTGGATACGGAACCGGGACGGGGCATTGACGTAGGTGGAGACGTAAGACTTCACCCCGTGGGTTAAGGTAATGTAAAATTCCTCCTCCTCCATCCTCTCTTTCTCGACAATGACTCAATCCGTTTGTGGAAATGAAACAAATTTCCCGTGCTTGTCGTTTATAAGGAGGTCGAAATCCTCAAACACCGTCTTGGCCAACCGCCTGTAGAACAGTGGGGTAAAGTTGCGTTCTTCGATCACACCGTTGTCGTCGCTGGTCCCTGAAAAAAGGACTCTCAACAAGGGGGCTTTCGTATCCCCCACAATACTGGGTTCCACCAAATCACAGACCATGTAAAGTGTCTTCTTCTTCTTCTTCTGGGACCTGGGGACATTGGTGTAGATATAGGACCTCGTCCCGTTGGTTACGGTAATGTAAAATGTCTCTTCCTCAATGAATCCGACCGTCGGAACAACAAACTCTTTTATTTCTTTTTTCACCCGTACGTTTGGGTCTGGAGCTGAGTGACCGGGACCCAGCTGTTAAATTTGGAGGGGTACCCTTCCCATTTCACCAAGACTTCTTCCTGGTTCTTCTTCTTGCCGCGGCGGCATTGCAACACCTTTTCGATGATAAAAAGACTTTCTTTTTCCACGGCCACCGGCGTCATCTCGCTTTCGTAAAACGTCCCCCGCAACCCCTCCCCGCTCAAGTCCTCCAACCGGTAGACGGGAGGGGTGCGGTAGTCCAACCGTTGCCGCACCGTGAACACTTCCTCCGACCAGTTGGCCAGATAGCTTTTTTCAAAATGACCTTTGGTCTTGCTAATCCGTACCGTGTTGCCTGGACGGTACAGCGGTTTCTTCGGTTTCCTCTTTAGCGGCGTCGGCTGCTTTTCCCGGTACAAGACGGCCCGCACCTCGTGGTCGTTGAAGGGCGTGACGGTGATGGGGGCGCGTCGAATGCTGCTGTGAACGGCTCGGTTGTACCCGAGCACCAATTGGGGGAGGACTTTCCAATACTCTTTCTTCCCGGTGGCCGTGAAATATTTGTACATGCGTCCCTTGAGCGTCCGGTTGAACCGCTCGGCAATCTGGGCTTTGGTCTCGTTGTACGTGACAAAAAAGGCCTGGAACTTGCGGTTGGTAAATTCTGTCCCAGCATCGGTCTGCAACCGCAACGGTTTCCGTTCGCGGAACACTTGGGTAAAGGCGCGCACCAATTCCTCCCTGGTCTTGTTCTTCAGGGGGACCGCCCACGCGTACATGGACAACACATCGATGATAGTCAAAATGTGTTTATAGCCCTTGTTGAAGGCACTCGTGGCTTGCATGTCCACCAGATCCGCCTGCCACTGTTCGTCGAGGGCCAGCACGCGCACGCGCCCTCGCAGATTTTTTTTTCGAAAAGGGCGGTGCAACGTAAAGGTCAATTGTTTTTTCAGCCATGCTAAAGTGGTGGTGCGGGTCACCCCCCCCCCCCACTTCGCTAGCCGCTTTCACCAGACGGGCAGCACCCCCAAAGGCAGCAGGGCTGCTGTGGTCGTAATACAACGCCTCGAGCAGCGCGGAAGGATTCTTTTTCTTCTCCTTCTTTCTCCCCATAATCCTCAAAATGAGAGCCCTGAATAATCACTTTTCCTCCGCAACACGCCAAGAGACAACGGACACGTTTCAAAATACCATGGCACTTGAGGGACGGACCTCCTCCTCCGCCGCAAGGCATTCTGTACTCTCCCCGAGTCTAGCGCGCGACACCTCCCTTATACTTTTTTCCCCTAGAAAAGAGACGACAAACACCGTCATTTTTCCCTTGACATTTTATTTTTTTGTTTTTTTGTTTTTTACACGAAGCAAAAGGGAGACAGGGGAACGTCTCTGAGAGATTCTTGGACCGTAGGGTACTGGCTCTCGTAGGTGCACTTCCTGCCACTGTCTTCGTACAATTTGTAGGTGAAGGTAGGGGGGTTGGTGAAAACGACGACCGATTGCTTGATCATGCAGGTCCCATAGGTTAGATCCAAGTGGATATTCTTCAAGGCCTTCTCCAACAATCCTGGCGCGTACGGCATTGTCAACTTCTTGTCTTCCGCCCCCTCCTTGAACAGGTCACCCGCAAAACTGTGGGCCATAGTGTTGAGGTAAGGCAAGAGTCCGTCCGCCATTGGGTCCTTCTCTCACACCAGGGTTTCCATTGTTTGCGAGGGGTACCTGTCGTGAATTTGAGTGACGTAATCCATACCAAAACGTCTCACTTTGTTGTAGAGGGTATTGTCCACGACCGCATACTTCCGTTTCTGGAACAAATGGGTGATCAGGGTGGCGACCAACTCTTTCTGCCTAGCGTGGTAGGTGCCTTGGACATGCGCACGGAAGGTGGTTTCCAGGATCACCGGCCAAGTCGCCTTCCCCTCTTCTGTTTCCATGAACAAATCGTCCAGGGTTGCCGTACTTCCGTGGGTCAGCGTAAAATGAGGTCTAAAATAGTTGACCCCCCTCATCTGCAGCATATGGAAGGTCAACCGGTCCACAAAGTAACGCACGGCTGTCACGAACCAAGTCAGATTTTCTTGGGGTCTCTTCCTCTTTCTCTTCTCGGCCATCCTCTCTTCAGCCTCCTCCTCTTCTTCCTTCCTCTTCATCCTCTTCTGTCTATTCTCGCTCTGGACGGGGAGTCCTTCTTCCGTGGCATCGTCGTCGTCGTCACACTTGATCAACGCGATTATCTCGGCCACCCTCTTTTTGGAAACTTGTTCTTCTTTTTCTTCCTCATCCTTCTCTTCTCTCTCTTCCACTTCGTACTTCGCTAGGGCTGTGTTCATGTGGCCCCTTAAGGCATTGAAACGGTCCTGCACAGGGATCAGTTGGTTATCCCCCTTCGTCACAGGACTGTCACAAGCATGATGTTGACGATAGATCATACTCGAGGTGACCATACTACCGCCGAAGTGGTAGGCGATACGGTACACCCGTTCGCTTCGCCAGGACTTGGTCCGCAAATCCTGGACGTAGTCGTACAACTCAAACTCCGAGTAGTCGTAGAGTTCCTGCCATACCCGGAGCGTGTAGTGGTCCCAGGTAGGTAACAGAAGGTCAAGCTGTTCTTTCAGGAGCTGGTTCGTGAAGTGAGGGAGTAACTGCTTGATGGCATTCTCGTGGTACTGCCTCACCTGGAGCTTACTTTCTTTAAAGCTCAGTCCGGTATCGAAATGGCCGTCCAACCTCATGGTGGTCTGGGAGTACCGCGCACACAGATGGAAGTACAGGTAGGTTAGGAAGTGTTCGTACTCTGTTATGAGGGCTCGCTCTCTCTTGTACCGGGGGCCTTGCACTGTTGAGAAGTGAGGGTCCGGGGGTAGGTGGTCTTTGTCAAAATCTATGTTCATGTAGTGGGAACAGATAAGGTTCACTACTACCCTCCCCTCCGCATTCAAGGTTTCGGCGTGGTACCAAAACTCACGGGGGAGGGCCCGTTGGGTACGGCAACGGTACAAGAATCCCTGTGTTCCCCAGACCAGGTCCTCACGAAGCCGCGTCTCGCATACCTCATCCCACGTCAGTCCCAGACCCTGCTTCAGGGGAAGCCACCGGAACAAGAACTTCGCCATCTCCCTCAGGAAATTGTGGCGTAAGGACATGGGGGGCCAATCGGTTTCCTCGCTCAGCTGATGTTCCAGGGCCATCGCATCCATTTTCGCGAATTCCTGATAGACAATTTCAAGCATCATCGCTTGCATCTCTAGCCGCTCTTCGGGGAGCACATCTAGGGAGAGCCAATACGACAAACAGCCAATCATCATATCCTGCAGTTCCGTCTCATACCTCTCCTCCAACGCGCTCTTCAAGTCAGGGAACTCCATCTTCACTACCTGGGCTAGTTTCAAACGGTTCCAGGTCTCCCGTTCGGCTGTGACGTCATTTTAAGCCCCTCCCTAAACTTCCGGCCAATCCCAAGCCTGGCTTTGGTCCCCAACTGGGGGGACAGGTTTGGCGGCGCCACGTGCGTAATGGCGTCGTTTTAAGCCCCGCCCACGCTCTCGGCCAATCAGGAGGCTCGCCGTGGCCGCCCAGTGAGCTATAGATACTACTCATCGACTACATGAGAGTCAAACATCGAACTGCTATGAAACCGCTGTCCAAGGAGAAATATCTAGGTTAAAATTGAAAAGAAGTGAATTAAAGGAGGTAAAAGTTCTCTCTAGTCAATGACTAAACAAACAAAATGACATAAGCTCAAGGAGGAGCTTATTCACTGTATCATGTGAACTTGCACAACTTGTTCTACTAAATCTCTACGGGTTACTGGAAGATAACAACAGGATGCAAAACTACACCAAGGTTAAGATTGATTGACAACCAATAATTACTAAGCTACTATTACCTTGGGAAAGAGACTAACTGCTGCCAGGTAAAATATTGTCAAAGACACATTTAGAATAAAAAGAACTCAGTTGAAATGCATAAGATAAAAGTGCATTGATTTAAAGCAGGGTTTTCCTCGGTAAAAGTAGTAAAAACTAAGTTTAACTTAGGTTAAAGACTAAGTATAGGTTTTTGTGGGAACGCCTAAAACAAACAACATATGTTGAAACTTAAGAAGAACATCCGTAGGAATTAATATCCTAACTACAATTTAATTATCAATGTCACCATTTTATCCCTTAGTCCCATTAATTTTACCTTCCAAGAAGGCCATCAGCACGCTCTGGCGGCATAATGACAGCTTTCCTTGCAACGAGACGTGCGATGTCACTTAATTTCGCTAATCTCTAGCGTCAATAATTACGTTTCCAATTAGGAAACATATCCTTTTAATTTTCCTTTTATCCGTAGGTTTGTTTTGCCATTAATATTTAATTTGAGGAACTGATATGTTCTCGGAACATTACTAGCGAATCCTCAGGACTGGATTCTAAATCCAACCGAGAAAAGTGACTTTAACTCTACCTCTCCTATTAATTATATTTTGAATATATATATTCTTGCTGTGAGCTGCTAGTTCGCTACGTTTGGCAGAACGTTAAATGACTGGCCGTAGTCGCTGTACAGTATCCGCGAAACCAACCTCAAATGTCAATAATGACATTTGTGTCAGAAGAAGAAACTCCACAGTAATTACCCTAGGGGCCAAGATATTGATTACATGTAACAATAGGCACTTTAAACTGAGCCAAAGGTCAACACGAATAATCACGAACAATGCCTTAATCAAACAGTACAAAGAGGATCAAGGACTGCCTCCTTTTCTCAATATCTGTTCGAAAGCATATGGTTACATCTGTTGATGGTTTATCAAACCTCGAAACCTCGATGCAATATAACACTAATTAAATTTTACTTTATGTTATCAGTTTTGTTTCTTGGTTATATTGGTCACGACACAAGGTCGCCAAAAATCACATAAAACATATCTAATTAAAAGGAGAACTGTGCGGTTCCTTCTTAATCTGATTCTGATATGTTTGTAATTATTTCCTTGTCATCGTGGTTTTGAGTCTTAAACCTTTTATGGTTATATGTTGCTGATGTTTTATTGCACAACACGTTTACGATTTATTAAATCATCAGCTCTTTGTCTAATTCAGTAGTTTGCAGTAACCATGTCTTTAGCAAATGTATTTGTTCTATAAAGAAGCCTTTAAAGTCTCAGGGGTCTGGTAGCTGTACCATTTGTACGGTGTAATAAGTCAGATATGCATGGCTCTCTTCGGGTTTACTCTTGAAGGTCGGGCTGAACTTCAATATTGTGTCTTTTGCTGGAATGGGGTCATTCCATTGCCTGTACATTATCCGGTGAGGATGTTTCCATGTGTTTACAATCAAAGTCGATTCACAAATAGCTGAGTACATCTAGAGTAACAAGTCGTAATGAAGTGTGTACGATAGGAGTGGCTGGTTTGAGCACTTCTGTTTGAGTGTTGTGGAACTAAAAGTGCGAAACGTGTTTATTAATAGTGTTGAACTCTGTTAAACTAGTGATACCAATATGAAATACAGTTGGCTCAAGTTGACTGAAAGTTCTTGAAAAATTCAGATTAAATGGTCACACAGAAAAAAAAAGTCGTTTCGTTGATATCAGAAACATGTTGTCTTTCTTTTCATGATAGGTATTTAAAAAACGTTTTATAAATACTGTATTGTGTGCGTGCATGTAATCCACTGAATGTAATACCAAATTATCAAACTTTATACTGTACTCGTTCATCATTTTGCTATGATTTGTAAAATGTTGAAAACATTGCCAGAGTGATCAATTTTCAAGGGCTTCTCTACATACAAACTGTATGTACAAAAATTGTTTTTTTTAAATAATTTATTGGTATACAAGTCTACTATGTAACAATTAATAATGAAGTTACATTACAAGCGAAAAAGAAAATTTACAATGTGGAGAAGAAAAACTGTAGTGAAAAAAAATATATGAAAAAGAAAATAATCATCGGGAATATCGACTTTGACCTTAGCAGCTGTTAACCGTTACAGTGTAACAGTTTTTGTAATCCGATTAATTGCTTTTACATTGCCCGCAACTACTAATCTATTTCCATGTTGGAATTCGAATTTTTATCGATTACAGTTTGAACCCTGGACTTGAAAATGGTTATATGTTGCTGATGTTTTATTGCACAACACGTTAACGGTTTATTAAATTGTCAGCTCTTTGTCTAATTCAGTAGTTTGCAGTAACCATGTCTTTAGCAAATGTATTTGTTATATAGAGAAGCCTTTCAAGTCTCAGGGTTCCGGTAGCTGTACCATTTGTACGGTGTAATAAGCCATTGATATACATGGCTCGCTTCAGGTTTACTCTTGAAGGTCGGGTTGAACTTCAATATTGAAGTGTCTTTTTCTGCAATGGAGCCTTTCCATCGCCTGTACATTATCCCGTGAGGATGTTTCCATGAGTCTGCAATCAAAGTCAAATAACAAATAGCTGAGTACATCTAGAGTAACAAGTCGTTGTGAAGCGTGTACGATAGGATTTCTTTGAGGCTGATCTGGTGCCGCTGCATGTAGTACGTTGATTTGAACACTTCTGCTTTAGTGTTGTGGAACTAAAAGTGCGAAACGTGTTTATTAATAGTGTTCAACTCGTTAAACTAGTGATACCAATATGAAATACAGTGGCCTCAAGATGACTGAAAGTTCTTGACAAATTAAGTTGAAATGGTCAATCAGAAAAAAAGTCGTTTGGTTGATATCAGAAACATGTTGTCTTTCTTTTCATGATAGGTATTTAAAAACGTTTTAAAAATACTGTATTGTGTGCGTGCATGTAATCCACTGAATGTAATACCAAATTATCAAACTTTACACTGTACTCGTTCATCATTTTGCTATGATTTGTAAAATGTTGAAAACATTGCCGGAGTGATCAATCTCCAAGGATTTATATGTACAACCCCCAAAAATGTTCACTATGTAACAAATAATAATAATGAAGTTACATATAAGCAAAAGAGAAAATGTACTTATTTATTTACAGATTTCGCTTACGATAACAGGAACAAAACTATGGGAAAAGGATAATGATGAAAAAGAAACATACAATGATAAGGTGGGATTACCCACAGAGACTGGACAAACAATACCAACAGTCAGATCTAAGCGATCTCAGCTAAGGCAATTAATTGACTGTTATAAAATCTGAAGTAATTAAATAATTGACGAGACACTGCAGCACCCTCTGGCATATGGCCGAGAACTAAAAAGACTGAATAAACAGAAATAGATTAAGGTGGTTGAATAATATACGTGGCACTTAGCAACTTGTAAGTAATCTTGCAATAGGACAGTGGCTGCGGCATTTAACACAGATGGATTGAAAGGTTTGAGGGGAAAATGGGGAAAATTACGATATGAAAAAGAAAATCATTGTTATTACATGTTGCATTGAGATTCACAAAAACATTAAATGTACATGGGCGATGCGATCTTTGAGATAAACAGGTTTATCCCAGGACCCTACTCAAATAGTTATACTCTCCATCGGACTCTGCTGCTTCAGGAATCATGTTAGTGCTTGCTTGATGAAAGAAAACAAGAACGTCGAGTTTGAAAGGAAACCTCAAAATGAATGTTTCATCATCAGTTTGGTTTTCACTTGGATGAGTGGATGGAGTTCGGTTACTAGATAAATAACACATTATCCTGTCTGTAACCATGATAGACTAATGCTTTAATTAGTTATACAAGAGCACATCTTGAGCACATTAACCGTATCTTAAATCATCAACTCTTTGTCTAATTTAGTAGTTTGCAGTAATCATATGTTTAGCAAATGTATTTGTTCTATAAAGTAACCTTTCAAGTGTTCGTGTTCCGGTAGCTGTACCATTTGTACGGTGTAATAAGCCATACATACACATGGCTCTCTTCAGTGTTAATCTGAACTTCAATATTGAAGTGTCTTTTGCTGCAATGGAGTCTTTCCATCGCCTGTACATTATTCCATGAGGATGTTTCCATGAGTCTGCAATCAAAGTCAAATAACAAATAGCTGAGTACATCTAAACTAACAAGTCGTTATGAAGCGTGTACGATATGATTTCTTTGAGGCTGATCTGGTGCCGCTGCATGTAGTACGTTGATTTGAGCACTTCTGTTTGAGTGTTGTGGAACTAAAAGTGCGAAACGTGTTTATTAATAATGTTCAACTCTGTTGAACTAGTGATACCAATATGAAATATAGTGGCCTCAAGATAATTGAAAGTTTATGAAAATGTCAGTTGATATGGTAACACAGAAAAAGGTCGTTTGGTTGATATTAGTCTTTCTTTCCATGGTAGAATATTTAAAAACGTTTTGAAAATATTGTATTGTATGCGTGCATGTAATCCAATGAATGTAATACCAAATTATCAAACTTAACACTATACTCATTCATCATTTTGCTATGATTTGTAAAATGTTGAAAACTGCTGGAGTGATCAATCTGTTTCGCGAGAGTTTTCTTTCAACTAGCGTCCTCTCGCAGGAACCGAGATCGTACTAAGCGAATGGACGAGACTTGAGTTGGACTTCATCTTACTTTATTCGCTTGTCCCGTGCGGATCTCCCGCACCAACCAACTGACTAAATTTTACAATGCTACTGTTTAAGTAGTAAAAGACATACACGCGTGTTCAAGCTCGCAAGTTATGCTGGGAAAACGAGTTATAAATCTGTTTTACCAGATATACAGTTTCATGACGTAAAGTAAAATCGTACGCCCAAACGAACCTTAAAACGAATCTTTGAGTATTTACGAAACTATCCAAATTTAACGATGTTCGTTTTAAGACAGTAAGACCTAACTGTCCAAGAAGAAATATCTAGGTTAAAATCGAAAACAAGTGAATTCAAGAAGGTGAAAGTTCTCTCTAGTCAATGACTAAATAAACAAAATGACATACGCTCAATGAGGTGCTTATTCGCTGTTCGCGTGAATTTGCACAACCTGCACACCAGAAGTTCTGCTAAATATGTACGTGTTATTAGAAGATAACAACAGGATGCAAAACTACATTAAGATTAAGATTAATTAACAAGCCAGTAATTACTAAGTTAGTATTACCTTGGGCAATAGACTAACTGCTGCCAGGTAAAATATCGTCAAAGACACATTTAGAACATAAAAAGAACTCATTTGAAACGCACAAGATAAAAGTGCATTGATTTACAGAGCCATTTCCTCGGTAAAAGTAGTAAAAACTAAGTTTAACTTAGGTTAAAGACTAAGTATAGGTTTTTGTGAGAACCCCCTTTACAAATAATATATGTTGAAGCATAAGGAGAACATCCGTAAGATTTACGATTCTGACCACAATATAATCAGATATTTCACTATTTTTATCCCTTAGTCCCATTAATTTACCCTTCCAATTAGGCCGTCAGGACGCTCTGGCGCCATAAATGACAGCTTTCTTTGCAAGGAGACCTGCGATGTCACTTAGTTTCGCTAATCTCGAGTTCCGATAATTACATGCCCAATTAGGAAACATATGTTTTTTAATATCCCTTTTATCCGTAGTTTTGTTTTGCCATTAATATTTAATTTGAGGAACTGATATGTTCTCGTAACATTACTAGCGAATCCTCAGGACTGGATTCCTAAATCCAACCGAGAATATTGATAATTTTACCGCCGCCTATAATTATTAGAACGAGGAGGGGGACCCGGTCTAAGGTGGTCTGGTACAGTCGCTCGGACCAAATTCCAGTCCACACGAGGATAACGGGGTTGGTTAGATTGCCCCCATTCATACCAAAAATCAAAATCACCCACTTCCTCATCTGGGTCAGGCGGCCGACGGTTTCTATTTTGATCTCTACCTACATAATTATACGTAGGACTAAAATAAATGTGTTGAAATAGAAATATATATTGAAATTGTGGAAAATTGCCACGGACCTCTTCATTTCTATTCAGTTTTATTAATGGTGTCCTACAGTGGGGCAGTGATAGAAACGCCCCGTCCTTGAGGTCACAAACCACTGTGCCACACGTCTCGTGTATATATTTGTGGCAACAGGGAAAAGGTCTGGGCAGTTCTGTTGTTGTTGTGATGCAAATGAAACATCTCGTTATTAAACATTGATGTAGGCGTCGTTCGGACCAGCTTTCGGCATCCTGAAGTGCAATAAAGGGGGGAATATATATATAAGTAAAAGTTGTCACGACTGACTATACCAATCAAGTGACAACACAACGACAGTAAAACTGCTAACAATGATTATGACTCGCAATAGTCAATAACGCATTATTTATTTATTTTGTGAGTTGTTACTTCCAAAACAGCAACCCACTCGTATGTCAATCCGAGTTCACAGGATCACAATTATCCTGATCAGGGGGTCTAATCCGATTACAGTGTTCACAAACACTTCAAGTGGAAAGCGCGTCACTTATTGGATCTCCACAACTACGTTCAATAGGAAACTCGTCTAGTTCATGTTTTTCAGTAGAACTGTACTTAGTTGATTTTTGTTTAAGTTGACGAAGATAATAGTAACCAACAATAATGAAGCCGATAGAATTTAAAACCGACAATGGAAATGCAACATACACAGGGATCGCGGTCACTGTGGTTTCTGTGGTTTCCTTGATAGCTTTAATATCTTCTTCTACCTTATGCAGTTTACGTGTGACTTGACCGTCTAAAATATTATACGTTCTATCAAGAGCGTTCAGAGTCTTCTTATCTAGCTTAAGAGGGGTGGAATTTTGAGAGAATCATAACGAAGAATAAGTATGGATTTATCCATACCTTCCCTCCAAGATATGTATTGGATTTGACCTGGTTTCAGAATCGGAATATGTAATTCAAGTCACTGCGGATATGTGCCAATACCCGTTTCTTGGTTAGAAAGAGAAATACTACAGGGAAAATGTTAGATTATTATAGGTGAGAAATGGAAAAGTGTAGTGGTTCCATTATTTAAGGAATTTCGCTATCTTTTGTAGAAAGATAATACCGTCCTCCAAGGTGAATTAATGGCTGTAATTTGGTGCAATCGTCATCAATTTAATGTGATCTAGCAAATGGAATCTTAGTGTCTGGATTCCACGGCAATCCAAGCCAACTAACCAACCTCATGCACTTGTTGTAATACATTTGGGGGACACAAAATATTTATTCCATCTTGAGAACACTTTGCCAATGCATCAACTCTAAGGACTGACCGTGAATTTTGGCAAGTTATTAACGCTAAGCCATCTCTAGAGATGGGTCCTGTGTAACATTTCCCTGATATGTTATACTTCAATGGTTGTAAATGTTCTAAGGTGCCAATGGAATCCATTTCACTGAGTTCTGGCACTGAAATCAATATGCTAAGTTTTAATCGCTTGTGGTTATAGTTAAAATCCACCATTGGATTAACTAAAAAATGAAAAGCCAGCATTCAATGACTGTACAGTCAGTTTCATCGAAAGAACGCTATTAAGCTTTCTGGATATTTCCGTTGTTAAAAACCGTGGGAGTTGAGAATATCCAAGCAGTTTTGACTTTGTAATATGGTAGATTTGTCTAGTTAGCTCATCCGCTTCCATTAATCTTAAGATTGAAGAGAATATGCGGTATTGTTCAACTGAGAACTTAGAAACGAATCCAAAAGAGTATTGGAACGGCAAGTCTGTTGGATGGAGTATGACTTCAATGTAGTCTTCCAAGTATCTACACTTTTTACGTTATCGGCCAATGTATTCAACTAGAGTTAATTGCATCAGTTGCCTTGACCAAATACACTGTTTTCCCGTTAACAGTCTGGGTCAGACCTTGCATATCATATCTTTCATGCCATCTAGAATATCGGACAATGTTTTCTTAAGATGAGAAATGTGGTTCGGTTCACAATTATGTCCTGTGGCTCATAGAGCCAGCGAAATATACCTAGCCCTCCCGCATGGCACATCCAATTCGATCTTCGATTCCTAGATCGAGGATGCAGCCAACTTTTTTCCTGCGGGGAAATCCGTTTACATCTATTTAAAGCCCATTGTGTACATGGACTTCAATGTAGTCTTCCAAGTATCTACACTTTTTACGTTACCAGCCAATGTATTCAACTAGAGTTAATTGCATCAGTTGCCTTGACCAAATACACTGTTTTCCCGTTAACAGTCTGATTCAGACCTTGCATATCATATCTTTCATGCCATCTAGAATATCGGACAATGTTTCCTTAAGATGAGAAATGTGGTTCGGTTCACAATTATGTCCTGTGGCTCATAGAGCCAGCGAAATATACCTAGCCCTCCCCCATGGCACATCCAATTCGATCTTTGATTCCTAGATCGAGGATGCAGCCAACTTTTTTCCTGCGGGGAAATCCGTTTACATCTATTTAAAGCCCATTGTGTACATTCCGTCACTGAAGATTTATAACTTCGTGGGCAATACATTTTTTTATTTTATCCCAGTTTCGAAATAGTAATAGCGTTTTAGATAGGAATCACATTCATCCAAATTTGTTATTCCTTTTAATACTCCCAACTTTCGAATATAGCCCTGAAGGCCATGTACTGAAGACAGAATTTTGTCAAGAAAAGCTTTTTGTGCTGGATCACAATTAAGGTCAATCTCTGGAAGTGGTGTTAATTCAATAAGCGGTATATTAATCTGCAACTTAACCAACTTAGTATTCTTAAAGAAAATCAATGCCTTAGGATTTCTAGCGATCATCATAGCTTCGGGATAAAAACGGATCTGTTCGTTAACAGCATCAAATCTCTCTGCTGAGTTTTCACTAGGCCAGTTTGAGAAAATAAGGATTAGTGTCAACAAAAACGACTCCAGCGCGTTTGTGGTTTTTCACTTTGGCAAAACCCAGTTTTTGTTTCTTGGGTGTTTCGATAGTTTGGTTTGTATTCACTTCTTGTGTGTGTTTCTTCTGTCCAATTCTTAATGCTGCTATTCGTAGCGGTTCAGTCTGGCTCTTCTTGGCTCGATTCTGGAGAAATTCTTCAAGAAGGCCCTTATCTAGGATATTCTCCTCAGACTCCCATGTATTATGGGGCGAATCGTATCCTTTCCATTTCATCAAGTATTCCTGCTTATTCCCTTTCTTTCTTGACTTTAGTATTTTCTCAACTTCAAATACTTCAGGCTCATCAAAAATTCCTGGAGTTCCATCTTCTTCAGTAGCTACTACTGGAGGTTGTCCTCGTCTGAAGGATCAACAGGAAATTGTCTATCTCACTATCTTCTACTCCTTCGAAACTCTCATCCGGAATCTCTAGATCATGCATATCTTCTCCCTGGTCACCGTCCGGTGGTAGGATTGGTCTATCATTCGGATCATAATAGTCTCCTTATGTGAGCAGTAGGGCTCTTGCGATTATCTTGTACACCTCGTAACAAGACATGGGCAGGCGACAGACGCTTGACAATGCGGTATGGACCATGCCAATTATGCATTAGCTTCTTTGATAAGCCTTTCTTTGTCCTGGGAGTATAGACCCAAACTTTCTGACCTAACTCGTACTTGAGTGGTCCACTGCTCTTGTCATGGTACTCTTCATGCGCTGTTGTGCTCGTTGGATGTTTTTCCGGGCCATTCATTGGGATTCTTCTATTTGTTCCACGATTCTAGCTCGGTGCTCCGCTATGGAGGTGGAAGTTTTGGCACGTGAGAGCAAATTAACATCTATAGGCAAGCGTGGATGACGCCCATATAACAAAAAGAAAGGGGATTCTCCTGTGACTTCCGATGGAGAGACACGGTATGCAAATATGATTGACTGGAGATGCTCATCCCAGTCTTTCTGATTACTGCTTAGATACATCGAAATGGATGGTGCGATTACAGCATTAAACATTTCTACGAGACCATCAGTTTTATGATGGTAAGACGTGGTATTAACCTTTTTAGTGCCGAATAATCGGCAAACCTCCAAAACTAACTTAGAGAGGAAATTAGCTCCTCTATCCGATAACAAGGCACTAGGCGCACCATTGCGACCGGCAATTTCGTTGATGAAAAGTCTAGCAATAGTAACTGCATCAATGGAGGGGACCGCAAACGCCTGTGGCCAGCGCGTGAGGTAGTCCGAAAACACGACAATATAGCGGTTTGCTGTGTTAGAAACTGGTAGTGGTCCTAGACAATCTACGACTAGTCGGTCAAATGCGTTTTCTACTGGTGGGGGTAAAAGAGGAGCCTTTTCCCTTATTCGGGGGTACTTCCTCATCGTACAGTGCACACATGAGCGGCACCAATGTTCAATATCTTTGAACATACCCCTCCAGTAATAACGTAGACGCAGATTTTCATTCGTTTTGAATGTTCCCAGATGACCAGCTGTAGGGTCATCATAGCCCGCGACTAAGATATCATACCTTAATGCACTTGGCACTACCAGTTGGGCTCTAGGTGTGTTGCGGCGATGTCCGGTGGGAATATGCACATGGCACAGTTTACCACTTTCGTCAAGAAAGTAGTCATCAATGAGATGGCGGAAACGGCGCGCTGCACGGTCATCATCTGGTACAATGCCTTCCTCTAGATAGGTAATAATATCGGCCAGTTCTGGGTCACGGTGCTGTAATTCGCAAACATGTTCTATCTGTGAGTCTATCACATCCACACCCGCTAAGGTCGGTAGATACAGTCTTCTACTTAGGGCATCAGCGTTAGAGTTCTGGATCTCAGCTCTATGGCGGATTTAAAAATCGTACTGCTGTAACGAAAGACTCCAGCGAGCTAATCTCCCAGTCGGATCTCGAATCGACATTAACCAGCGTAATGCATTATGGTCTGTGTACACCGTATTTTTCTGACCTTACAGGTACGTTTAAAATTGCATAATACCCGCTACAACGGCGAGGGCTTCGCGCTTGGTCACACTATAATTGTGCTCCGCTGAATTTAACTGACAACCGGCGTATGCTATTGCTATTTCCCTCCCGTCCTGTATCTGGTCTAAAACCATTGCAATGGCTTCATCGCTAGCATCAACATATAATTGAAAGTTCAAGGAATGCTAAGATGGGCGCTGTAATGAGGGCCTGCTTAAGTTCCTTAAAGGCCTGGTCAGACTCTTCAGACCAATTAAATTTCACTCCCTTCGTCAAATGATGTAAGGGGGGCGGCTATACTACCATAGTTTCGGACAAGCCTATAGTCATTAGCAAACCCTAAAAAGCTGCGCACCCCCTTGACATTTCTAGGGATTGGAAACTCCTGAACAGCACGCACCTTATCAGGGTCAGGTCCCACTCCTTTCTGTGTTACGACATGGCCTAGAAACTTAACCTCGCTTTGACCGAACTGACATTTACTGGGTTTAAGTTTAATATTGGCCTCATGAAATCGTTCGAAAACCATGCACAGATTGTTTAAATGCCCTTCAAATGAAAATACTATTACGTCATCGAGGTAAATCAGGCAGATTTGCCAGGTGAGACCTCTGACTACACACTCCATGAGGCGTTGAAAAGTACTAGGCGCATTGGTAAGACCAAATGGCAAAACTAGAAATTCGTACAGTCCGTTATGGGAAATAAAGGCTGTTTTCTCCCTACACTTTTCCCATTTCTACCTTCCATTTCTATCCCGACATAAGGTCCATAGTGGAGAAAAACTTAGTTTCATGGAGAGAATCGAGAATTTCTCCTATGAGAGGAAGGGGGAACGAGTCCCGCTTCGATAGTTCATTAAGCTTTCGATAGTCCACACAGAACCTTCCGTTTTTCTTCTTAACAAGTACCACGGGGGCTGCCCAGGGGCTGACGGAAGGCTGTATGTCCTCTACCAAGGTGTCAATGTTATGCCTTTGTTCCCTGGCAACCCTATAGGGGCGTAACCGGAGGGGACGTGCATCCCCAGTATCGATGTAATGCTTCACTAACGAAGTGCGACCTAACACCTTAGGGCTCAATGCAAAGACATCCCGGTATTCGCTAAGAAGTTCCTTTAGTGGCCCTTGCTGTTCTGGGGTGAGTGTAGATCTGCTAAAATCAATAGGCACTTCATGCCCCGTGTCTTTACTGGGGGTCCCAGCTTCCGGTACATTGGCATCTAGTATTGAAACTTCTAATCCTTCCTCTACTTCCTGGAATGACCCCAAGGTAGTAGATCGGTAGAGTGTACAGGGCTTAGCCGTGGGATTTAAGAATACGAAATGGCACCATTCCATTTTTTGAAACACACTAAGGTAGATGCCCCAGTAAGAGAATACGTTTCTGCCAGCTGGGGGTTGGAATGACACAAGTAGCTACTACATGCACTCGGTAGGTGGGATTTTCCTTAAAATCTCGTTTTA
Source organism: Actinernus sp. WN-2022 (assembly GCA_030867875.1). Taxonomy (NCBI): domain Eukaryota; kingdom Metazoa; phylum Cnidaria; class Anthozoa; order Actiniaria; family Actinernidae; genus Actinernus; species Actinernus sp. WN-2022. Next base: position 33,433,607 of record JAOWCC010001589.1, read on the forward strand.
TATCATTCAAGTGCAGCGTCCCCGCCCCGATATTTATAATAGCATTTGTCTGCCTCAAAAAGTCTCTACCCAAGACTACATCGTAGACAAGGTTATTTATCACCTGGACCTCACAAGAATAGGTTGAAGGGCCTATTTCTATCAGTAGGTCTATGTAACAGAGTATCTCCAGGGGTTCCCCACTGACAGTATTCACAGAAGCTAATCTTACTTGGATGTATTGCTAATTGCCTTCCCTCGAGATTCTGGCACAGGAATTCTGCATTAACAACTGAAATGGCGGTGACGGTATCGATCAAAAAGTTCACTTTTAGCCCGGCAGCTTTGCCCTCCATCGTTAGGTCAGTTGGGACCTCTACAGAGTTATGATCCAACAGGGCGACACTAGGCTCCTCGGGAAAATTCTGTTCTAGGTCTATAGGCTCCCCAGGTCCTTGATCATCAGTCACCGGCTCCTGTATACCTTCCCTCTCAACAAAATCGCTGTTCAGTTGATCTTCAGGAAGCGTAGGCTCGATTTCTGTTGAACCAAGATCTAATATTTCTGCTACAGCGTTATCAATGACTGCTATGCGGTTACCCACCGGGCCTCTATTTTGTGCTGTTGGACGCTCGTTAACATTTACTGGGCAACTTGTAGGTAAATGACCTGTCCGTTGACACCGAAAACATACAGGTCGTCCATCAGTACGTTTTACCCCGCGATAATTATCATCCCTAGGGAGAGGATTATTTCCCCTGGCTCGTGGGTCTTCTCTATGGTAGTTATCTCCCCTAGGGAAAGGATTACTTCCCCATCCTTGATTACGGTTATCACGGAAATTTTGTTGTTGGTTCCTAACCTCCCTAAGTAATTCTCTACGAAATTGCTGCATTTCGTCCCTAATTTCTGTCTTAAATTTCCCCATTTTCGAGGAGATTCTTTCCGTGAAGGGGAGTTCCCGACTTATAGGAGATTCAACGGCTGCTACTCTTTCTTTCTTTTGCTCAATACTCTTATCAGGCACTAAATTAGTTACAATTTTGTTACAATTTTGAGGAGAGTCACTTGGTCCAACCCGTTGAAGGGGAGCCCACAGTCCCATTTTCCTTATCCGCTGATGTATTATTCTAAAGTCTAGATTTTCCGCCTCATGATAAGTTTTTGGCCTTTGCATTATAACTCTCTCTTTTACGTCGTCATGTAAAGCTTGAATGAAGGCATGCTTCTTCTCCTCATCACTTAATTGGAGGTGATAACAAGTCTCGGAAATATAATCAATATATTTATATAGAAATTCGCTACGGCCCTGCTTACGGGAAGATAATTCTTGCCTCCACCGATATTTCATGTCCTCAGAGGAAAATATTCCCAAGAAGAGCACCCTTCAACTGCGAATAATCCTCCTTAACTGTGGGGTCTAGTATAAGAAACTAAGTCTCAGCTGGGCCTGAAAGATAACTGCCTATTTCAGCTGCTGCCGTTTTACTATCGGGGGTCTTTCCTTTCGAAGCGAGCCGATTAGCAAACTTAGCCAACCATCAATTAACATCGTGGTTTTCGCAACCGGAAAATGAATTTAATTTAATATGACTTCTCAAGAGCTTTTGACAAAATGGTATCTAACTCTTGATCCCTATGAGCGAGCAGCTCTTTAAGTGTTTGTTTTTGTTGCCAGGCCACTGCTTCCAATTGTTCCTCCTTATGGGCCAATAATTCCTTAAGCATTGCCTTCTGGCTTGAAGCACTAGTTTCCAAAAGTTGCTTTTGGCTCAAAACGGTAGCTTCCAAAATTTGTTTAAGCATATCGGCGTCCATTATACCAAGGTTTTGTTGGGGTTTGACTTTAGTTTGAACCTTTAGTTGTTTTGATTTATCTGTTTTTGTTTAACAAGAGCCGAGGTTTCAACAGCAGAACATTCACAAAAACCTTTCTGATGGTCCTTTAGCAACTCTAATTGACTTCGAGTAACAGGGCCTTTTTTCGCCTTGCTCATAAACTAGTATTGCCCTTTATCCCTTAAAGCACAAGTTTAAACCCTTTCCTATCTTAATATCGCGTATTACACGTCCCCAAATTTTTTGAACAGCAATTCGATTGATTGCACTGTCAATTGTTTTGTTTTTGCCTAGTTCCAACACAACTACCAAGGAACAACCGAGACTTAAATCTACATATCAGTCACACTCTAACAAGTAACCACTAATGTTCTTATAACAATTACAACTGATAAAATCAACGTCCTTAGTTGGCACCTGTTTCTTTTGTAGCTTGCTTTGCTTCCGTAACTTCTGATGATGACGTTAGTGCGTTCTCCTTTTCGTCTTCTTCCTTACCTTCTTCCTATTTTTCTTCGCCTAGGCATTGAGGTGCCCTCTCCCCGAGAGAGCCGGTAGTTTCAGCTGGTTCGGCCGCTGTGCCGAAATACCAACCAGTCTCTTAAAAAATCAGATCTTCTTCGAGCTCTTGTTCTTGGGTTTCTTTTCCAACCAGTCTCAGGCAGCCTCTAACTCTTTGTTTTTCGAGTTCGTCTTCGTAGCCAGCAGGAATTCCGTTTTCGCTAGTCATTTGTCGTTCGTCTTCTACGTACTTATTTCAGCCGCCTACCCGGATTCTCCGCCACTTGTTTAGCGAGAGTTTTCTTTATACTAGTGTCCTCTCTCAGCAGCCGGGATCGTACTCTAGGCGAGTAGACGAGACTTGAGTTGGACTTTGCTTCGCTTTATTCACTTGTCCTGTGCGGATCTCCCACACCAACCAACTGACTAAATTTTACAATGCTACGGCTTAAGTAGTAAAAGACTTACACGCGTGTGAAAGTTCTGCTGGGAAAACAAGTTATAAACCTGTTTTACCAGATATTCAGGTTCATGACGTAACGTAAAACCGTACGCCCAAACGAACCTTAAACGAATTTTAGAGTATTTTAGAATCACGAAACTATCCAAATTTAGAAACGTTCGTTTTAAGACAGTAAGACCTAACTGTCGAAGAATGTATATCTAGGTTAAAATCGAAAACAAGTGAATTCAAGAATGTGAATGTTCTCTCTAGTCAATGACTAAACAAACAAAATGACATACGCTCAAGGAGGTGCAAATTCGCTATTCGCGTGAATTTGCACTACCTTCACAGGCAGAAGTTTTGTTCAATCTGTACGTGTTATTAGAAGATACCAACAGGATGCAAAACTACATTAAGATTACGATTAATTAACAAGCCAGTAATTACTAAGCTAGTATAACCTAGCTAGTATAACCCTAGACTAACTGCTGCCAGGTTAGATATCGTCAAAGACACATTTAGAATATAAAAAGAACTAAGTTGAAACGCACAAGATAAAAGTGCATTGATTTAAAGAGGATTTTCCTTGGTAAAAGTAATAAAAACTAACTTTAACTTAGGTTAAAGACTAAGTATAGGTTTTTGTGAGAACGCCCTATACAAATAATATATGTTGAAGCATAAGGAGAACATCCGTAGGATTTACGATTCTGACCACAATATATTCAGATATGTCACTATTTTTAATCCCTTAGTCCCATTAATTTTACCTTCCAATTAGGCCGTCAGGACGCTCTGGCGCCATAAATGACAGCTTTCTTTGCAAGGAGACCTGCGATGTCACTTAGTTTCGTTAATCTCGAGTTCCGATAATTACATACCCAATTAGGAAACATACGTTTTTTAATTTCCCTTTTATCCGTAGTTTTGTTTTGCCATTAATATTTAATTTGAGGAACTGATATGTTCTCGTAACATTACTAGCGAATCCTCAGGACTGGATTCCTAAATCCAACCGAGAAAATTGACTTTAACTCTACCTCTCTTATTAATTATATTTTGAATATATATAATATAGCTAAGAGCTGCTAGCTTGCTACGTTTGGCCGAACGTTAAATGAATGGATGCAGTCGCTGTCCAGTATCCATCAAACTAACCGCAAATGTCAATAATGACATTTGTGTCAGAAAAGGAAACTCCACAGTAATTACCCTAGGGCCCAATATATTGATTACATGTATATATTAAGAAAACCACTATTCCTTGGCTTTAATATCGCCAATTTTACACTAAAAGAGAAACGACAAAAAGTGTTTTTTATTTCTTTTTTTTATCGTGTAACAATTGGTCGCCAATTCTTAATTAACAGCCTATCAGTAGTTATAAGGCTCACTGGGCTGCCACGGCGAGCCTCCTGATTGGCCGAGACAGGGGGCGTGGCCTAAAACGACGCCATTACGCACGTGGCGCCGCCAAACTGTCAACCCGGTTGGGGACCAAAGCCAGGCTTGGGATTGGTCGTCAGTTTAGGCTTAAAATGACGTCACAGCACGTGGCGCCGCCAAACCTGTCCCCCCAGCGGGGGCCCCAAGTGAGGCTTGGCCGGAAGTTGAGCCCCGCCAGGGTTGAAGGGGGGTTTGGAGACCCAAGCCAGGCTTGGGAGTGGTCGGCCGTGTCGGGCGTTCGGGAGGTGCTCGGCGGGGCGTCGGGCGAGACCAAACCCAGGTCGGGGATTGGTCGGCGGGAGGTCCCCAGGGGGGTCCCCAGGGGGGTCCCCAGGAGGTCCCCAGGGGAGTTCCCCTGCGGGGAATGTGTTGAGCCCAGTAGAGACGTCCTCCAGACCCCCTACTGGGTCAACGGCCGAGGGTCCCCCACCCTCCCCACCCCCTATAGACATTCCGACCCGAGCCAAGTACCAGCCCCACGCGAGCTACTGAACCAAGAAGACCTAGATTTTGGGGACAAGCCGGCCCACGGGATTTTACCCTGGTGATCGGAAGTAACCCCTATACCTTGTGGTCTTATGGGAAGCAACCACTATGTCCTACCTTGTGGCCTTATGTCACAATCAACCACTATGTAATAAAGAGACAATAAAAGAGACTTGTGTTTTGTAAACAACAACTTTGTTTCATCCAGTTAAAAATAAAATACATGGGGGTGGGCCATTTCAGCCTCACCAAAGAACAGATATTAATACATGTATATTGAAAATAATTAATTCTAGGTGTCCTTTCAACCAAAAAAAATGTTTAAAAAAAGAAAATAACAAATGATAGGTGTCCTTTCAACCAAAAAAATGTTTTAAAAAAGAATTAAAAACTATATACCTATTTACAAGGCCAACCGTAGGGCCTTCAGAATGAGAAAGAATATCCGAAAATTTGTGAGCCATCGCTCTACTCATTGAAATCTAGAAAAGTTGTGTGAGCCCCCGCTCTACTAGTTGAAATTGAGAAAAATTGAAAGGTGAGCCAATCGCTCTACTAGTTGAAATTTAGAAAAATGAGCAAATTGCCCTATTATAGTGAATTTTTTTTTTTTTTAAATAATTAATGATAGGTATCCTTTCAACCAAAAAAATGTTTTAAAAAAGAAAATAATAAATGATAGGTGTCCTTTCAACCAAAAGAATGTTTTAAAAAAGAATTAAAAACTATATACATATTTACAAGACCAACCGTAGGGCCTTCAGAATGAGAAAGAATATCCGAGCCATCGCTCTACTCATTGAAAAAGTTGTGTGAGACATCGCTCTACTAGTTGAAATTGAGAAAAATTGAAAGGTGAGCCAATCGCTCTACTAGTTGAAATTGAGAAAAATGAGCAAATTGCCCTATTATAGTGAGAAAAATTGAGCCAATCGCTCTAATAGTTGTTAAAAAAATTGAAAAAGATAATTCCCGTGGCGTAAACTTTTAATAAACGGTATTATAATTTTGTCTGTGCATCACATTTATCGGTAAACAAATAATAGTAAAATTACGGCCATGATGAAAAATAATGATACTCCCCGATTTCACATAAAATTGGTGGTGAAATTTTGAGTGGCAATAATAACACCGCGGGGTGGTGTGTCGTTTTAGAAATTTGGAGAGTCTGGCTATAAAACACCCGGCACACAGGGTACCCCCACAACAGGGTAGAGGAGGCAATTGCTGCTCTGGTAATTCATTGCATCTCAAACACTAAAAAAGAAAAAAAATTAGGGCTACTAAAAACGTACGCCACGGGATCCATCCAGTAAATAGAAAATCTATGGCGTAAACTTTTCTTTCAAAGATGAGGGTAAACCATCTCATAATGGCGAGCGTAATAACTATCAATAGGTAAAGAGGCACTTGCAAACGTGGTGCCATGTCTAAAAACGATAACACTACCAGAGGTGACATAAAATTGATGACGAATTCTAGAGTTGCAGTAAAAACAACGGGGGGTCCCCTCTTCCGTCAATATCTTGAACATTATGCTTACGAAGCATGCAGGGCACATGGTTTCTCCGCAACAAGGGAGCTGATCTTGTGGGAGAAAGCTGCATTTTAAACACTATAAAAATAAAATAAAAAGGAGTCAACACTCAATATGAAAGAAAAGTTTACGCCACGGAAAGCGTCCCCACTCGTCCCACACATCAGAAAATATAGGATGGTGGGGACACCGTTTATACAGAATCCCTACGCTGCAATGGCGTATGCAAATAAGGGTGTTGCAATGGCACAGCCGACACCAATGAAAATTATACTCTGTCAGAGGCTCAATGTGATGGGCAGCCTTAATGGGGGCCATTCCCCGAAAGTGTTTGTTATGCGGTAATTCATAAAAACTGCCGTCCCAGTAATAACTGGATTCAAAATCCCACGCCTCGAGGCAGGTGACCAAGAGCAAGGTTGGGAAAAATAATTGATAGTGTTTCTTTCGTCTCTTCTCGGCCCGCTGTTGCCCACAGACGTAGGATCCTATCTTCGCAATGATCTCCATCGGCAACCCAAATTTTCGTAAGACAATGGCATGGCATAAAAAATGCTTGTCTTTTAGATTTGTGGCGGCAGGTAAATAAGTCTGTTCGAAAAAAAAAAAAAAAAAAAAAAAAAAAAACGAATACTGTTTTAGAGACATTAGTTCGCTAGAGGCGCTCCTACGAGAGCGGAGATCCCCCGGGGGGACTCGAAAAATCTTATAAAAATTAACCCAATTAAACTTTACTCAATGGGGAAATGTTCGCCAATAAAATGAACGGATCTGTGAAGCAGAAACCGAACGTTAACACTGTTTTAGGGAGGTGGGAGAACATCCACAACTTACTTGAGCCAGGTTGAGTTCTCGTACGCCTCGGATATTCTAGAAAAACAAAAGAAAAATTAGCGATGGTGATCCTTGACAAAAAGAAAAGTCGCAGGATAGTACCTCTCTCTCTCTGAATGCCCTACGGTCAGCCATGGTTGTTGTTGTTGTTTGTCTGGTGAAACAAAAAGGAAAAACCAAAGAAGAAAATATTAGTAAAGCCTCAGGTTGAATTTCCAGAGAGAATTTTGTGTAAAACTCACCTGTTCTTGTTGTCTTGTGGTTTGTTGTTGTTCGACTGGTGAAATAAAAAGAAAAAAACCAAAAAAGAAAAGATTAGTCAAGGCTCAGGGTGAATTCCAAGAGAAACTTTTGTGTAAACTTACCGGTTGAGTGGCTGGTTCAACTGCACCGAAGTTAGTTTGGGGCCAGCATTTATGAAAAAAATGATGGGCTGTGATTGGTGCTCTAAGCTCGGCCTACGATTGGTTCGCTAAGCGGAGCGAGCGCTCTGAGTGGTGGGTTTTTCAATCCGGCTTGGGTTCGAATTCAAGTTCAGTGGATTTTGGGTTTTGGAATCGCCAAGGGCACCCCCAAAACAGTCCTGAAATGTTCTAAAAAATTTTGTGGCCTTAACTCTCAAGGGCTTCAACATTTCCCCCTGCTTTTTTCTTCTTCGGCGGCCCGGAAAAGGGTTCCTTTTAATGCCGAAACCTCGTACACGCTGACTCAGGAATCGAGAGCCGCGCGCCTTTGCCTCGTGCTAGTTCATTCACGAGAATCTAAACTGGGATAAACCGGTTAGACTAGTTTTCCACCAATCAGGAGCCGCGCGCCTTTGCCTTACAAAATCTCATTCATTAGAGGCTCCTAAACTGGGATAAACCGGTTGGACTAGTTTTTGTTTACCTAGCTGGGCGCGTTTGTCGAGGGGCTCTAGCTTGGAGGATCAAAGGAGCTCAGAAAAGGTGTTTAGAAAATGCAAAGTGATTACGGTTCAACGAAGGAAGGAAGAAGGGCTCCCGGGGGTGGGGGTGAGACAATTTTTTGAAGAACAAGGGGTAGGGGGAGATGTTTTTCAGAGGCTTCTTAGACCCCAGGGGTTCAAGTCGAACCAAAAGCGGATCGAATTCCACCACTCACAAGCCGTGTTCCTTCTAGAGGAACCAATCACTGGCCGAGAAAAAGGCACCAATCAGAGAGCAGGTCAAAAAACATAAAAGCGAGCGATGAATTTTGATTTGGGTTAGTGTGAGCACGATGGAGTCTTGGAATTATCTAGATGAAGAAGGCAACCCAGTTACCCTCACCCTCGAAGAAGAAAAAGAGGACTATGCCGTAACCCGTCAGGCGCCTCATCCCTCCCCGGGGGGAGACCCAGTGGGAGACCCGGGGGGGAGACCCAGAGGACGAGCTCACGTTCGAAGAAGTTAATCCGTGGTACAACGCGGATGCTTTGTACGCCTTCCTGGAGGATGTGGATTTCCCCCCGGGGGTGGCCTCCTCCTCCTCGCAAGAACCGTTTACATTTCCCGAGATGGAGGCTCTAGAGGCCGCCACCACCGAGGAGCAAATAGAAAAAGCCGTCGAGGCGCTGAACCTCCCCACCGTGCTTCCAGAAGTGACGGCACAAGATCTGGACGGTTTATTTCATCCGGACCCTCGTTTAAAATGGTCCCTCAACCAGATGTGGGGAAAAGGAGGGCCCAAGTCCCCCAAGAGGAAGGACCACGAGGAGAACTACGAGGAGGACAACGAGGACGATTTCTAGCCGGAGAAATGTCTCCACGCCTTGTTTCCCGGCGCCAAACGAGGGAGTGAACAACAGAGAGGAGGGAAAAAGAAGAAAATCAGCGCCGCCGCTGCCGTGGAGGGGGAAGAGGAAGAGGAGGAGGAGGAGGAAGTCTTTGAACTCCTACAAACCCGGACCAGAGCGTGTAAAAAGTTCAAGACGACCTGCAAGGACTACGAACTAAACATAAGGACGCGAGCCCGCGCGACTCTGCCTGAGGTAAGGGTTGACTACACTATTTTGGCATGACATCACAGCGCGCGGCGAGGTGGCGCCTAGCGTTAAATCTTCTGTTGCAAGAAGCAGGGGTTCAAGCGCCAAGCGCACGGGGTTCGAGTCCCCGTGAGGAAATCCAATTTTTTTTTTTTTTTTTCTTTTTCTTCTTGATCTTCTCTAGCATTTTTTTTTTTTAAATTTTAATTTTTTTTTTAAATTTATTTTTTTATGTATTATTTATTTTATTTTATTTTATTTATTTTATGTATCATAAAAGACGTCACGGTCGTGTTAGAGAGGGTCCTGGAGACTACCCTAGGGGAGGCCGAGCCGCAAGACAGAGTACGCCTGACCCTAGACGCTCCGCATCTGGACTACCCATTGGCTTTTCCATACCTGATGAGGTTCACCCTCACCCCCGCCCTAATCATGGCCAGAATTGGGGAGATCACACAGTCGAATCAAGAATTCATAATGAGGGGCCGCTTCCACATCCATGTGTTTCACGTGAAAATACCCAGTACGGGAAGAGGACGTGTTGTACGACCGACTTGGCGAAATTTAAAGAAATCAAACGAAGCATTGTGAGGATACAAAATTATGATGAATTGTGCATGGCCAGAGGATTGGTCACGGCCCTGGCCCGGGAGCAGCAACCTCCTCATTACCACCAAATAAGACGAGGGAAACCCCGACAACGGACTCTAGCCTTGGAGCTCCACCACCAGGCAGGCGTCCCTATTCAACCGTGTGGGATCCCGGAGCTCAAGCGATTCCAAGCATACTTGGCAGGCCAAGGGGTAGAAGTGAATCTGGTCTCCCGAGAGCATATGAACAGCATTATTTACTCGGGCCACCTCCCTGAGGCCCGCTACCGCGTGTACCTCTACCAAACCGAGAACCACCACTATGACGTCATCAACAACATGAGGGGTCTCCTGAACGCCAAGCACTTATGCCCCCTCTGCCAGAAGACCTACAACAACCCTAGACAACACGTTTGTGACACGACCTGTGGCTGTTGTGGGGTCAAGGACTGCTCTCCCCTCGCCCCTGGGGAGAGGGGCTTGGAGAAAATGCGACCAGTGCCGGCGGTGGTTCAAGAGTGGGAACTGCTTCGACAACCACCGCCGTCACCTCCCCCACCGGATGGGGCAAGGGCAACTCTACACCAGAGAATGGAGTTCGTGCGAACGGTACACGCGTTGTGTCCAGTGTGGGGTGACGATGGACCATCTGACGCGGGGCCGGGACGGAGTCCACGTGTGCGGAGAATACCGTTGCCGGAGTTGCAAAGCTATTGTCCCCCCGGACCACTTGTGCTACATGCAAGTGGCGTACCAACAAGTCCCGCGCCTAGCCCCAGAAGGGGGAGGAGGAGAAGAAGAAGATGAAGATGCCTACGCGACCCTCCTGGCGGAAGAAGAGGAGACAGAGAGAGCTGCCGCGGAAGACGAGGGAGACAAGTTCCGGTACCTCTTCTTTGACTTCGAAGCCATGCCCCTGGAAGCGCAGCACGTGGTCAACTTTGCGGGGGTGTCGAAAGTTTGCGATCTCTGCGTGACGTCAGACTTACCCACCTGCACTCAATGCGGTCCACGGAAAGTAGAGTTCCGAGGCCCCACGGCCCTCCCCCAATTCTGCGACTGGCTCTTCTCGGGGGATCACAAAAACTACGTGTGCCTGGCCCACAACGCCATGGGGTACGACTCGTACCCCATCCTGGAGTATCTCTTCAAGAATGCCATAAAACCGAAAGTGCTCTTCCGCGGCGGCAAGGCAATGGTGGTGACCATCCCCGAGCACAAGTTGGTTATCAAAGACTCGTTGCTCTTCATCCCTCTGGCCCTCAAACAATTTCCCGTCATGTTTAGGTTCCAAGCCGAAAACCTCAACAAATTGGATTTCCCCATCTTTTTTAATACGCCAGAACATCAACAGTACGTGGGGCCACTCCCCGCCCTGCATTACTACGAACCGGATTCGCTGAGTCCGCAAGGCAAAGAAGAACTGGTGGCCTGGCATGCGGCCGAACGGGCCCGCGGCGGGGTCTTCGACTTCCAGAAAGAATTGGCCCTCTATTGCCATCGGGATGTGGCCATCTTGCAACGGGCCTGTTTGGCATTCCGGGCTATTATGATGAAAGCGGCGGGGATAGACCCCTTTACCAGGACCGTAACCCTCGCCTCCCTATGCAACCTAGTGTTCCGCAAGAAATTCCTCAGACCTAACACCATTGCGATCTTACCACGGCTCGGCTACCGGCCCAAGGACGTACAGTCGGCGTTGGCGCTCCAATGGTTGGCCCTCCAATGGTTGGCCCACGTGGAGCGGCGGGACGGAATTCAGATCCAGCACGCGGGCAATTTCGGAGTGAAGCACGTGGGCCCCTACAAACTGGACGGGTACCACGCAGCCACACACACGGCGTACGAAATAAATGGCTGTTTCTGGCACGGATGCGACCGTTGCACGCATCCAGAGAGAGTGCATCCCTTACTGCACTGCACGATGAAAACGTTGGCCGACCGGACCCGAGACAAAATGTTGTACCTGAAACAGTAATGGTACCACGTGGTCCAGATTAGGGAGTGCGAAATTCGTGCGGCCATGGCATTGGACCCGACCATCGTCGCCCTAGCCCCCATCCCTCAAGCCCAGCTTCCCCTCGACCCCAAGAAAGCGTTCTTTGGGGGGCGGACCAACGGGATCAAGACTTACTGGGAAGCGAGCGAAGGAGAATGGGGGAGAGAATGGATGGAGGCGCTGGATGTGTGCTCCCTGTACCCCTGGGTGCAAAAGACGCAACGGTTCCCGCTGGGCCATCCAGAAATCCTCAAAGAAAATCTAGACCCTACCCTCCCGTACGAGGGGTTAATCCACCTCAAGATTTTACCGCCACGCCGGCTGTTTTTCCCGGTCCTCCCGACGCATGTGGGGGAGAAACTGCTGTTTACCCTCTGCCGGACCTGCGCCGAAGACAAGAACCAGGTCCCCTGCGCACACGGCGACGAGGCCCGGGCTTTGACAGGCACTTGGGTGAGCCACGAACTCCACGAGGCCCTGCGCCAAGGGTACCGGGTCCTGGAAGTGTACCGGGTATGGCATTATCCCGAGTATGGCATTATCCCGAGTCGGAACAGTACGATCCCGCCACCGGGACCCAGGGGTTGTTCACGGACTACGTGAACACTTTCCTAAAGATTAAACAAGAGGCGAGCGGGTGGCCGCCCGGGTGCCACACCGACGCCGAGAAAGCCTCTTTTGTAGACAGTTACCGGAGGGCGACGGGGATTTTACTGGAGGAGGACAAGATCGAGTTCAACGCGGGGATGCGGGCCCTGGCGAAATGGATGCTCAACACTTTGTGGGGCAAGTTCGGCCAGAAGCAGAACCCTCGGCAGACGGAGTACGTCACCGAGTTGGACCGCTACTTTGAGCTCATGATGAGCGACGAGAAGGAAGTCCAGGACATTCTGTTCGTCCACGAAGACATGGTGCAAGTGCATTACCACGCCACCCCTCATCACATTGACTCCAACCCCCACACCAACGTTGTGTTTGCCGCCTACACCACAGCCCATGCACGCCTGAAACTCTATTCTTACCTCCACCTCTTGAAGGACCGCATCGTCTACCACGATACGGACAGCATCTATTTCACGCAGAAAGTAGGCCAAGTGGCGCCCCCGGTCGGTCGATTTCTAGGCGACATGACGAATGAGTTGAAAGAAGGCGAACACATTGTCCGTTTTGCCTGTACCGGGCCCAAGAGTTACGGGTACGAAACGAGTCAAGGCCGCACAGTCTGCAAAGTGAAAGGACTACGCCTCAACGTGAGAAATCGGGCGATCGTGAACCTCGAGACCATGGTGGCCATGGTGCAAGGTCAGGGGGAGCCCACACGGACGATGGTGACGCCGCACGCCATCCACCGCAACACCCAAGACAGGACGTTGCACACCCGCCCAGAGACCAAGACCTTCAAGGTGGTCTACGACAAGAGGGTACTCCACGGGTATCAGAGCTACCCTTACGGCTACTAAGAAAACAAAGAGACTCGACTCTAGAGGAATTTTTTTATTGTAATAAATGGTTCAGTTCCTTTGAGCTGTGATACCAAAGTCTCAGTCTTTTATTTAGAGGAACTCCATCTTGTAAGGCTTGATACTTGGATGCTTGCGCAGGAATCCTTCCCAAATACAAATATCATAGACCAACTCCACATAGAACCCATAATAGGTTCCTTCGCAGTCGCTCAGCACATACTGCTTCCTTTCGCCTTCGCTCAGGTAATCTTCCATCCAGTTACCAAACGTAGAATAGCACATGTGGCACTCGCCCACAATGACATCGCTGCCTTCCTCAGCTCCATAGAAAGTAATATCTAGACCCATGACGTTCACAGCTTGAAGAGCAACGAGTAATGATAGAGAATTGTGTCTGTAAAAGTCTGTTTTTCTTTAAGTCTTTTTCTTCAGGTGTTTGACGTTCCACCGGCTGATACTCTTGCCTTGGCGCTTGCCCGAAGTGGTCGTCGTTCGGATCGTTGTTTCGGTACGGCCGTCTTTCGATTTTCGGCTTGTGATCTTGCGGACCGTTTGCGTGCCTGCTGTCTGGACTTTCTTTTTCTTTTGCGCCTTATACTTTCTCTGTATTTGCTTTACCGCCCGGGCGCTCCTGCTGGCTTTTTTACCCGTCACGGTTTGGCGGACTATCCTCTTCCCTGCGTTCGCGCGGGCGACACTGCGTTGCCAGGGGGCTTGTCCCATCCCCGAGGGTCTCGTTAGGGTTCGTGCCATGGCGACAATGAAGGGGGGTTTAAAAAGGACGCCAATTTAAAGGCGGTTTTTGGGCGGAGCCTCTGCCAAAAGAGAGGCGGCGGCTACCCCCACGGGGGAAGGCTTTGTAGGGGGTGCTGGAGAACGGTGTTTCCTCTCGGCGGGGCGGGAGATCTTTGTAAGGGGTGGGTAGTAGTAGGGGTTCTTCTGGAGTCGCGGCGGTTCGTTTAGGCCGGGGCGTGTACTCTTTCTTCTTGGAGATGAGATCCCGGGGGTGGCGGACGAGATCTTTAGGAATTTTTTCTTCCGCTAGAAATTGCATGAAATCACGGTAACCGGGCGACGTCCGGGTGGAAGAAGGATGCACGGCTTCTTTAATCAGATCGTCAATTTGGCTGCCCGGCAGGGTTTGCCCGTAGAGTTTCACTTCCCCTTGCGCATTGCAGGAAATTTTCTGTGCTCCTTTCAACTTCAACAGATTGACCAGCACCGACGCTAAAGGTTTGCTGGAGGGGGGCACGCGGCGCAAAGCGCCCCTTTGGCTCTGGGTTAACACTTTTGCCGCCACGGCCATGAAGGGGCTAGGCTCAATGGTTTCGCGACGCCGGACGTATTTTTGGAGTAAATCTTGAAACTGGTCGGCACTTGCCGGTTTCTCTGGGGTCTCTAGGATCTGCGCCATGGCCTTTTGGTACTGACTGAGCACTTTAACCCCTTTGGTCGTGTCCACACGAAGCTGTTGTTCCAACCACCGCATAGACTCTTCCGGCACCAAGACCATGCGCATAGGGTTCTTCCCCGTGGCGGCCCCCTCGGCCTTTTTCATCGCTTTTTTCGTTTGTGTCGCTTCACTGACCATCGCGTCACTGAAATTCCTTCTGGGGCTGGAGGATGGTGTGGGGACCGCTTCCTTTTCCCTGTCTGGGATTTCTTCTTGGGCGGCCGCGTCTTATACTTTCTTCGGATTTGCTTCGCCGCCCGCAGGGTCCTGCTGACTTTTTCCCGGCACGGTTTGGCGCTGCCTTTTTCGCAGGCGGGCTAAAAACAACTGCCACCGGGCCGGGTCCGTACCCGCGGGCGCCGGCAAGTTGCGGATTTTTTGGCCCATTGAGGAACAGATATAAGGTTGACTCAGTTCTCGGGCGTACTCTTCCGGGGAAGGGTATTTTGTCGTGGGGTACCCTGGAGCAAAATAACCTCCGGCTTGCTCCAGCTCTTTCTTGACCCTTAAACTTAACCATTAAACTTAACCCTCTACGGAACAACAACCCCTCCGGCGCAACGACCCCTCCGGCTTGCTCCAGCGCTTTCTTGACTCTGTAGCCCACGCCTCCACTGATGGCGCCATCGGCCACGGCTTTGCCAGCAAGAACGGCTGCGGCAATGAGGGCGGCGGTCGTGAAAATGAACCCTCTTCGCTGACCCACGGCCTTTTTAAGCTTGGCTTTCTGCAACGCTGTCGAGGAGGAGAGCGGAATCCTTCGCCTCTGGCCGGCGGCAGGGCTTTGTTGGCTATTTTTCGAAGTTTCGCCTTGATGGGGGCAAAAATTTTCTTCGCACGGGCGCCTATCGGAAAAGTTCCGAGCAAGGCGTTGTGCACCACTTTGGAGTTCCACAACCAGGACACGGGAGGGATGTCGTTCGGGGAAATGGCCACTTCGATAGCTTTGGCATTCCCATAGTTCCCTGGGGCCATCGCAACGGTCGAATGGATCTTGTAATGCCCGGGAAACAAGGTGGACGCGGGGCTCAGGTAGTATTCGGTCCGGTCTTTCTTCGAGACCGACTCGGGGACCATGATGGCTTTGTCCGCGATCAACACCCCGGTATGGGTCCCTAAGATACTGGACATCAACGGGGGTGTTGGGGCCTGTTTTTTTCAGCAGGCCCGCGGGATGCGAGGTGGGTTTTTGGGGATCGTTCTCCAAACCGATCATGTAGGCCAGTGGAGGGGGCAGGGCTAAAATGTACCCGTCCGTCACGGTTTGTTTCAATTCCAGGGTGGTCTTGGCCAATTGTTTATCGGGAGATTTCACCCGGACGTTAAATGTTTTGAGGATCGCTTGGAAACCCCCTTGCACCAAAGCCCGACGCATGGCGTGGACCAGTTCTGTAACCGTTTCGAAATGCTGGGAATCAAAGGTGAGGGTGGTCGAGGTCTCTTCTTCTTGGAGACGTTTTTCTTGGATCAGCGTAAATTGGCGGTCTTGCTCTTTGGGGAGCAATTCATCCCAGGCGCGTGGAAATTGCAGGTGGCAGAGCGCCATTTCCCACCGTCGGTCCAAGACCATCATCTCCGGCGGACGGATACGAAAATGGGATCCCATGTTATTGGGAAAGGTAGCCCATGTTATTGGGAAAGGTAGCCCTGCTGGCCACGCTAGGCAACGTCATCCAGATGCGGTCGGGGTCCATGCTTTCCGGAAATAGAGGGTCACTTTCACCTTAGAGGTTTGTGGAAATGAAACAAGTTTCCCGTGCTCGTCGGTTATAAGGATTTCGAAATCCTCAAACACCGTCTTGGCCAGCCGCCTGTAGAACAGGAGAGCAAAGTTGCGTTCTTGGACCGTGCCGTCGTCGCCCCCTGTAAAAAGGACTCTCAACAAGGGGGCTTTCGTATCCCCCACAATACTGGGTTCCACCAAATCACAGTACATGTAAAGTAACTCTTTCTTCTGGGGCCTGGGGAAGACCAGAGTCGTGACCGCTATTTCCAGTCCGGAGACAACTCGTGCATTTCCGGGAGATGGATACGGAACCGGGACGGGGCATTGGTGTAGAGGGTGGTACTCGTCCCGTTGGTGACGGTAATGTAAAATTCCTCACGCTCCTGCATCCTCTCTCTCTTTCTTTCCACTCAAACACAAATGAATCAGGCAAGCGGAACAACAAACTCTTTTATTTCTTTTTTTCTACCGTACGTTTGGGTCTGGAGCTGAGTGACCGGAACCCAGCTGTTAAATTTGGCGGGGTACCCTTCCCATTTCACCAAGACTTCTTCCTGGTTCTTCTTGCCGCGCCGTTGCAACACCTTTTCGATGATAAAGAGACTTTCTTTTCCACGGCCACCGGCGTCATCTCGCTTTCGTAAAACGTCCCCCGCAACCCTTCCCCGCTCAAGTCCTCCAGACGGTAGACGGGAGGGGTGCGGTAGTCCAGCCGTTGCCGCACCGTGAACACTTCCTCCGACCAGTTGACCAGATAGCTTTTTTTCAAAATGACCTTTGGTTTTGCTAATCCGTACCGTATCGCCGGGACGGTACAACGGTTTCTTCGGTTTCCTCTTTAGTGTCGGCTGCTTTTCCCGGTACAAGACGGCCCGCACCTCGTGGTCGTTGAAGGGCGTGACGGTGATGGGGGCGCGTCGAATGCTGCTGTGAACGGCTCGGTTGTACCCGAGCACCAATTGGGGGAGGACTTTCAAATACTCTTTCTTCCCGGTGGCCGTGAAATATTTGTACATGCGTCCCTTGAGCGTCCGGTTGAACCGCTCGGCAATCTGGGCTTTGGTCTCGTTGTACGTGACGCAAAAGGCCACGTCGTTCTTTTTTAAAAAGGCCTGGAACTTACGGTTGGTAAATTCTGTCCCAGCATCGGTCTGCAACCGCAACGGTTTCCGTTCGCGGAACACTTGGGTAAAGGCGCGCACCAATTCATCTCCCGTCTTGTTCTTCAGGGGGACCGCCCACGCATACTTGGACAACACATCGATGATGGTCAAAATGTGTTTGTAGCCCTTGTTGAAGGAACTCGTGGCTTGCATGTCCACCAGATCCGCCTGCCACTGCTCGTCGAGGGCCAGCACGCGCACGCGTCCTCGCTGAAATGTTTTTCGAAAAGGGCGGTGCAACGTAAAGGTCAATTGTTTTTTCAGCCACGCTAAAGTGGTGGTGCGGGTCACCCCCACTTCGTTAGCCGCTTTCACCAGACGGGCAGCACCCCTAAAGGCAGCAGGGCTGCTGGGGTCGTAATACAACGCCTCGAGCAGCGCGGAAGGATTCTTTTTCTTCTCCTTCTTTCGCCCCATAATCCTCAAAATGAGAGCCCTGAATAATCACTTTTCCTCCGCAGCACGCCAAGAGACAACGGACACGTTTCAAAATACCATGGCACTTGAGGGACGGACCTCCTCCTCCGCCGCAAGGCATTCTGTACTCTCCCCGAGTCTAGCGCACGGAACCCCCTTATACTTTTTTCCCCCTAGAGACGAGAGACACCGTCCTTTTTATCTTGAAATGTTATTTTATTTTTTACAGAAAAAACTAGAAGCTAAGAGGACCCACGGGGACGTCGTCTTCGATAGCGTCTTGAGCCGTGGCGTGCTTGCTCTCGAACGAGACCGTCCTCCCGCTGTCTTCATACAGTTTGTAGGTGTAGGTCGGGGGGTTGGTGAATACGACAGCCGCTTGCTGGATCACGCAGATCCCTTGCTCGAGATCCAAGTGGACCTTCCTCAAGGCATTCGTCAATAGCTCTCGCGCAAAGTTAGGGGTCCGCTTCTTGTCTTCTACATCCGCCTCGAAGAGGCCCCACGCAAAACTGTGGGCCA
The DNA here is from genome assembly GCA_030867875.1 of Actinernus sp. WN-2022. NCBI lineage: Eukaryota > Metazoa > Cnidaria > Anthozoa > Actiniaria > Actinernidae > Actinernus > Actinernus sp. WN-2022. The sequence continues at coordinate 33,451,992 of JAOWCC010001589.1, forward strand.
CCGTGTTGAGGTAAGGGAAGAGCCCGTCCGTCATGGGGGTCGTCGTCTCGCGCACCAGGGCTTCCATGGTTTCCGAGGGGTACGTGTCGTGAATGCCGGTGACGTAATGCATCCCAAAACGCCTCACTTTGTCGTAGAGGGGATTGTCGACGCCCGAGAGCCCTCCGTTTCCGGAACAGGTGGGTGATCAGGTTGGCGACCAACTCCTCTGCACAGCGTAGTAGGTGCCTTGCACATGCGCCTTGTAGTTCGTTTCCATGATCTCTACCCAAGTCTTCCTCCCTGGTTCTGTTTCCATGATCAAGTCGTCCAAGGCTAGCCTTGCTGCCTTGGGTCAACGCGAAATGCGGGTCAAAATGATTGACCCCACGCCTCTGCAGCATATGGAGGTCAACCGGTCCACAAAGTACCGCACGGCTGTCACGAACACAACAGAGCTTCTTTGGGCCTCTTCAACTTTCTCTTCTCGGCCATCCTCTCTTCGTACGCCTCCTCTTCTTCCAACGTCTTCTCTCTCTTTGCACTCTTTGTAGCGCCGTCCTCTTCTTCCTCCATGTCTTCGTCGTCGTCAAGGCGCCATCCTATGGTCCACCCTCTTGTCGGCCTCTTCTTCTTCTTCTTTTAGAACGTCACCGTCTTCCTTATCTCCCTCCACTTTGTACTTCGCTAGGGCTGTACTCAAGTGATCCCTGAAGACAAGGCAGGATTTCCTCGCGGGGGTCAGCCGTCACAGGAAGGACACAGGCACGCACTTTACGACGGTTCAGGCTCGTGGTGACCAGACTGTGGCTGAGGTGGTAGGCCAGGCGGTACAACCGCTCGCTTTGCCAGGAGCGGGTTCGCCTTCCCTGGACGTAGGCGTACAACTCCAACTCCGAATAGTCATAGAGCTGGTACAACAGCATGGTGGTGCAGTGGTCCCAGATAGGCCACAGAAGATCGTACTCTTCGTTCAGGATTTGGTTCGTGACATGGGGGCATAACTCCTGGATATCTTTCTCGTGATGCTTCCTCACTTGGGTCTGGCATTCGTCAAAACTCAGACCGAGATTGTGGGTGTCGTTCCAGTGCAGGGTGGCCCGGCTGTACCGTTCACACAAATGGAAGTACAGATAAGCGAGGAAGTGCTGATACTCTACTATGATGGCGCGCTCTCTGTTGTACCGTTTTTTCTTGCGCTGGGAAGTGTGGGTCCGGGAGTAGTTCGCCGAAGCTTTTGTCGAAATGGGACTGGCACGCCGACTCTATCTTCAGGTAGCGGGAAGAGGTGATTTTACTGACCACCCTCATCTCCGCATCGTAGGATTCGGCGTGGTACCAATACCTGTCGTTACGGACGTCTTGGGTACGGCTGCGGTATAAGCAACCCTGCTCTCCCCATACCAGGTCTTCACGCATTCGCGTCTCACACATCTAGACCCATGTCAGCTTCAGGCACTCCTTCAGGGGAAACCAGCGGAACAAGAAGTTCGTCATCTCCCTCAGGAAATTGCTGCGTAAGGAGCAACTGGACCATTTGGCGCCCACTCCTAGATGGTGGCACACGGCCGCCTCGTTCATGTAGGCGAATTCCTTCATGACCATCTCGTACATCATCGCGTACAGCGCCTCCCGCTCAGCGGGGAGCACATATAGGCTGAGCCAGTAATGCACGCACCCCGCCAGCATGTGTTGCAGTTCCTTCAAATACCGCACCTCCAGCAACTTCTTCACGACAGAAAACTCCTTCTTCACCACGTCGTCTAACTTCTGTCGGTCCCACATCTCTCTCTCGCTCATCAGGTCTTGGTAGAATTTGGCCAAGAGGGCCCGGCACACACTCCTCATGTCCTCCTTGTACTTGAACACGAGCACTTTGTCCTCGTCGTACTTAAATAGCCACGCGTCCTCCGCGTTATAGCCGCGAGGAATCTTCAAAGTCAAGGCTTTGCGTTTGCCCTCCCGTTGGGCCACTTGCTGCACCCGCTGAAAACAATCCCCGTTCGCGTAGGAGACCACCGCCATGTACAGGGAGGCCAACGTGACGTGCATCGGACTCATGGGAGGGAGGTCGCTATGCCTCTCATAGGTGTTCATGAGGTGTACCCTCTGCAGAAATCCTCCAAACAATTTGGCCATGTCGTCCGTCCCCTTTTCCCACAGTTTGCCTCGCTACGTTTGCAAAATGACATACGCTTGGTCGGTCGTGAGTTGTTTTAGGCTGGCCACCACCTCGTCCCTCATCTCTAGCGTTACGGGCAACGCACACATCTGCCCAAAATAGGGCAGGAATTCGTTCAGGTGTTCCGGCTAAAAACCTTGGCGAGCTTTCTCCCAATTCTCGGTGAATCCCTCTTTCGGACGAATTCTTTTCCATTGCGAAATGTCGGCGGTCACCAAAGCCACGTACAAATGCTGGGTCAACGCTTTAAATTGTTCACGGCTCGCTTTGTCCACTTCGTCGGCCGATAGGAATTTCATCGTGTTGATCATCTTCCCAAAGAGGCCACACTTTATGGTACTCTCGATAGAGCATAGACACCACGGCAAAGAACCAAAACAACATGAATGCCTTCTCTCCAAGGGTTCACTTTTTTATACGTCCCGGGTCTTTTCCGGGCGCCAATCCGAGTCCTGGGTTTGTTCTCTCCCGACAACCCCCTCCGAACCTTGCGGGACCCCCCTAAACTTCCGACCAATCCCAAGTCTGGCTTTGTTCTCCTTTCCAACCTCTCCGAACCTGGCGGGACCCCCCTAAACTTACGACCAATCAGAAGCCTGGCTTTGTTCACCAGCGGGTGACAGGCCCTTGTGACGCCACGTGCGCTGAGAGGTCATTTTAAGCCCCGCCCCCTCTCTCGACCAATCAGGAGGCAGAGGATTGGACCCATACTGGGCTCTTAAACTACTGAGGTGTGTCCGCACCTGGTCTCAGAACAACGGAAACTCTGACGGGTTTCCACTGAATTGTGTAGGCTTAATTACGTTCAGCAGTTGAATCTTCCACATGGCAGCTACGTGGTCACGTGGTCACGTGGAGCGTGATTATTATTATATCCTTTGATTTGACACGTCTTTCATCACTAGAAGAAATTGGGATGATATTGGTTGTATACAGCGCCGCTGGGAGAGACTTGGGCTATGGGCTGTCTTCATATCGCTCTCGACAGTTGAAGCTGACGTGTTGCAAGTCACGGCTACTTCAATAGTGGGCTGGACAGCATTACGTTGTTCCTTAGATGCATCGTCCGGTACAGGAATAAATGGGGTGCTCTGCGATTGTCTGTCAATTAGGAAAGTTGATACAGACGAAGGTCCAACCATGGCTGGCACCAGTCCCGTTTCCTTGTCATATTCTGTCTCAATATTTTCCATTCCACTTCAGCCACTGTGACTTCTTCAAGGCGCCTCAGTTCTATTTTCTGCCTCTGTTCATGAGCCATCCTCCTTTGCTCTAGCCTTAAATCCAGCTTCATTTTGGCGACGAGTGCCTTTTTCAGCGTTTTCTTCCTCAATGAGACCGATGAGGCTGCCGAAGACCTTCACGTACGAGAATTGTCACTGCAAACTAATGAGTTATCGTCATGTCTCTGTGCCCGATCCGGCATTCCGGGGTCCATTTGGTTACTTATGTTTGTGTTCGTCTGTTGCATTTTGGTTTCAAACTCTTGAACAATATTTTCTGTATCCCTGTTCAGGTAGGTATATCGCCCCTGTACGTACTCCAAACGCCTCCGATGATTTATACCACCAATATATTGATTGTGTAACTCCTCAAAGTATTTCCATTTATTCGACAGACAGTCAGTAGTTTCCTTGGCATCCTCTGGGTTCCCATGGGTGTAAAGTTGTGTATGAAGTCGCTGTAATAGATTATCAATTTCTTTACTAATGTTTGTCCACAACGTTGTCAGGCTGTGTTGTTCACGTAATCCATTTGGCGCTCCAATTCGGTAAAATCAACCTGAACATTTTGTAAGGGCCTTGGGCGAAGTAAATGATCATTAATTTCGTGTGTGGTCGGTGATCCAGTGACCACAGTCGACCACTGACCACTGTGGTTATTGGAGACACCTGGTAGTGTCTCCAATAACCACTGAAGTTTCAATTGGGTTCTAAATTGGAAGATTGGGCATCCTACGATCCATTTCGGGTTCCAGTTCCCTGTTTTCCATTCTTAAAATTCCATTCCATTCGATTCCCAAGTCTTGTTCATTTGATATTTTCATCGCTCGAAAATCAGCACTTTCACTCGATTTTTTCACGGATAATTTTTTCACGATATGGGGCCCGAACCAGGGCACACAATTTCAACTCGTCGCACTATAAATTTCAGTCCTTTATCTTGATAACAACAACAGCGGGTTACAAGCGTATGGTGAAAACTAGAACGAATAAACAAAGACATCAATTCAATGAATTACAATTGTAATTGTGCCCAGAACAGAATATTGGAGTAAATGAACTTCTTCACTTACAATTCTGCGTGGCTGGGCGAGACAATGGTAGAAAAAAAGCGATTTTCGTAGCTCAAACTGGCTCTGCATTGCATGCATTCAGGAATCTCAGACCATGTGCGGTAAGTCACGTGACTTTCGGCCATAGGTAGCCAGCGCGCAATGTCAAACGAAAATAGTTTTCAATTATCTAAACAAATACATGTATATTTACCACAAGCCCAGATGTAATTAATATTACTGGTAAGTGGATATGAAAGAACCTCGTTAAAATGAATAACAACCTGGATTAGAAAAGTCAGTGGTGAATCTAAAGATCAAATGCCATGTTTTTAGTACAAAAGATACGTTTAGTCTTTTCGAGTTTCGCCTGAACCTTTAGTGTGAAGTTCACGTAAGGTAATCTGTTTGGTTATCAAAACTCAATTAAGGATGACAGTTCAAATCTAGAGGTTGATACATGTATGTCAATGTGTGTTTCCCCTTAAACTTAATGGCATCCACTATTCAACCAAGAAGAACAATAGGTCACTTTACTTCAGCTAGACCACGTACTTAGCGTTCCAGATTTGCACTCATAATCTTTAAATCTTATTGAATTGCGACTACGTTTACGTCGCCAATTAGTCAGCGGAAGTCGACAATGAAAACTAATTCAAACAGATGTACTTACTTAATCTTCTAACATCTACTGAGTGATCTTATTCCGTCGTGTCATCTAAAGTAAACAAGTCACACAAGCATTTCCCTTGAAAATATTTGAAAAACGATTGAACTGATCCTGGATAATGCAAGTGCGAAGCTCAAAATGAGTAATTAAACGTAGCGTTCTTGCACGATCCTGAATTTCATGGAAATGGTAAACTTGGATAACACAAGCATAAACGTGAAAGAGTAAAGGAGAATAAAATGGCTAAAACGTCTTGTGTTATCCTAAATTCCGTAAATATAGTTGTAATGGTTGGATAAATATATGCTTCATGGTTTTTTTTGATGAAGCATAGGTTCATGGTGGTTTATGTTTAACCTGGTAGACCACTCACAGGCGGTTCCCCAGGGGGTCGTTGTAAATGGGCGGGCATCGTCCGGCACACATAATTGCAATCGATGCAAATCGTAGGTGATTGTAGTGATGATGGTGATGGTGCTAGTGGTGGTGATGGTGATGATGACGTTGATAAACGTTCGTACGCTTGGATGAGTTTTAGAAATCGATTCTGTAATCTTAGGTGTAATACGGGGTCGGGGTTTGGCTCGTCATCCCAATCATCGTTGCTGTCTTGGAAGTGTGCTTGGCGACCAAAGGGTTGGTAGTAGCTGTTGCAGGGCTCGAAGGTGGTGTGGTAAAAAATGTAAATGAATTTGGGTGCGATACCTTGTTGAATGTGTTCGGCTTGGACGGGAAGAAGTGGCTGTCGGCAGTACTGGCAGAGGTATGGGTTGGTGGTTTTGGCATTCTGAAATGATTTCCCTACACACAATTCATGGTTTAGCTTCCCACAGCACGGGTCATCGGGTCACGTCCATGATGGAGTAAGTGCACAAGTCACATTCCCTTAATGTGGCCATTTGGAAATTGTTTTGTTGTTGTTGTGTTTCGTGTTTCTTTAAGGAGAGGCGATAACGTAGAAACACATGATTAGTGAGATAACCGTGTTCAGTTGTCGGAGTCTCGTCGTCCAATGATATTTTCAGGTTCAATGGTAGGATTTTTCTTCTTTTGTTGGCGTGGGTGTGTAAAATAGCAGGTGGCTGATATAATTATAGTAGTGTGGACCAGTGTTAGTGCGAAAGCTGTATATGCCATGATTTCAGCTGCTGTAGTTTCACTAGTTTCCTGACTTGTTTGAGTTCCCTGGTTAGTCCGTCAATTTGTTGATATGTATCATGGAGAGAGTTTAGTGTTGTTTTGTTAAACTTCAGAGGTGGCAAGACCTTTAACGACGTGTAGTGGAGTCGTAAGATTGTATCATCTGAGGCTGGTGTCCAAGGTACATACGCTATCAAGTGGCGTGTAAGTATTGGCAAGGTCATGGTCAGAGAAGTGGGACATTTCCCAAGTCCGATTTCCAGTGTTGCCATGGTTATGTTGCACGGTATGTTTAGATGGTTAGTGGAGTCATGGTTAATGTTCCGTTCCTCAATTTCAGTGTTTGATGTTTAGTAGATAAATAGCAGCGTCCACCAAGATGTAGTAGTGGGTGAAGGTGTGCACAGCTGGTAACCTTGTGGGTACGCTGATAATTCAGCTTGGATTCTGTTTGCCATGGTAACCCGAGGCACTCAATATTTTCGACTAATTTTAGTACATTAGCAGGGCAGAGTAGTGTGCGGTGTCGTGAATAACATTTGGTTAGCACGTCAGCCTTGACTATTGTTTTAGAATAAGGACATGTAATTAGGGCTAGTTCTTCGAGAAATCTTATATTTCAATGGAATTAAGTATTCTAGAGTACACATATAATTCTTATCGGAAAGCTTAGGAAGTGTGAGTAAAACTCGTCACACTTGAGGTCATAAGAGCTTGGAGGGGTCTTGGTAAATTCTTTCACTCAGCATTTGGAATAGGCATGTCCATAATGTTTGGTTGTTTCTTGCTCAATATACACTAACATTTTATTTGTTTAAATAGGAAACCCTACGAAATCGACTCAAGCATGGTACTAAAATGTCAGACACCTGTAGTAGTATGGGGAATGCGATGTTCTGTATAATTGTTTCGGTTTAAACCATACTAGTAAGTAACGGCAATTCTTTCAAATGATCCCTTGACGTATGTAGGATCTCCCCGATGGCAATAGTATACAGCTTCTATAGAAGCAGTAGACTAAAAACGGCATGACGAGGACACCTTTGAGAAACGATACCATTTTTACACTGTTTTCAGCAGACGGTTCTGTTTGTATGGCAGTGGTTACACCAGGCACAATACAATTCTATAACCGGCTCTAGTGCCGTACCTGGTTGTACTTTCGATTGTGATTTTCTATCTTTGTAGTATCAAAAAAGTGTTCATTGCTATCCCATGAATACAAGCCCGTTATTCTATTTTTGTTCAAATTTACTTTTAGAAAGAGAGATCGCTTGAATATCTCATGTTTTTCCCTCCCGAAATCGGAACGTCTTTGGCTGCACACATATTCTCCGATGAGCGTCGTATTTCTGGAGGGAGTCGTACATGACGTAGGACTACCCCATGCATGGCACATGAAATGGTGGTTGTCAAAATTGTGTTCGGAAAAAATTATCAAAAGAAGAAAAACAACTGAATTTGTGACTGTAACCAGGATATACTGATGCACTAGTTATTTAAATAAAAGTACACCTTGTGATATTACCGAACATCAAACCATTAACTCTTGTTTAATTCAGTAATATGCACTGAACGTCCTTTGTAAATGTATTCGTACAATAACATAACCTTCAAATCTCAGTGTTCCGGTAGCCATACCATTTGTACGGTGTAACAAACCATGGATACACATGGCTCTCTTCAGGTTTAATCTTGAATGTTGTGTGGAACTTCAATATTGAAGTGTCTTTTGCTGCAATGAAGCCTTTCCATTGACTGTATACTATCCTGTGAGGATATTTCCACGAGTCTGCCATCAGTCAGATAACAAATAGCTGAGTACATCTAGAGTAACGAACCAATATGAAATACAGTATCCTCAAAATGACAAATGTTCAGTTGAACTAGTCACTCTTAAAAATGTTTGGTGGATATCAGACACATTTTGTCTTTTCATGGTAGGGTATTTAGAAACATTTTGAAATACCGCATTGTGTGCGTGCATGTAATCCACTGAATGTAATACCAAATTGTCAAACTTAACACTGTAAACGTTCATCATTCTTCTATCGTTTGTAACATGTTAGATACATTGTTGGAGTAGTCAATCTTCAAGGGCTTCTTTACATACAAACTTATATACAAACATAAAAATACTTTAATATTTTATTGCTATACAAGTCTACTGTGTAACAATAAAATTACACTACAAGCAAAAACGAAAATCTACAATGCGAAGAAGACAAACGTAGAGCGAAAAAATACTATACGAAAAAGAAAAGAATCATCGGGAATATCTACTTGAACAAGTTTCTTTTCCCCCTAAATTACAACGTAGCACGTTTTATACACATTTCTAAATTATAAGTTACAATTATATGCATTTCACGAGGAAGTAAAATATGCACATACATGTACAAGTAAGACATACATCAGCATCGCATTTTCTTTGTTGATTCGCTGTAGTTCGCGTCTTAAGAGGCTTAAAGTGCATAAAAATGAGGCTTTCGTCTTATATACCTACAGCGAACAGTAGTGTTGCGGACTGATTTTGCAACACACACTGAGGGATTACGTGGGAGTCGAGATCTTTGAGTGGACTTGTTTTACTCTCAGCTTCTCTTCCAGATGTGGTCTCAGTGCAACAGCAAGGAGAACTTGGGGCTCTCCTTATATAGAACCAGCTCAAGTATTCGTCACTGGTTGACACTTATCAATCATTACTATAATTTGATTGGCTAAGAATAAGTATTGACTACAAGTAATATGATATTACGTACTCATTATCTTAGTGTTAAAAGATTGACAAAAGTAAGTTTAAATTTTGAAAATGTGCTTTGCATACAAAGACAAGGCCTGTACTAATAAGTCAAGGCATGGTCTATGTAACACTAATAAAATACATGTAACCAAGAGTGCACAGTATTATTCATGAACAACGCCTTAGTCCCACATTGAAGGACTACCCTTTTCCTTGATATCCTATCCCAAAACACATGGTTAATCCTGCTAATGGCGTTCTCTAGTTTTACTTCCTCGCTTCAATTGGTCACGACAATCAGGCACAACTCGTAGAGTTAACGAGGTAAAAACGACTGAGTACGTTTAACTCTAGTTGAATATGTGTTTGCTTAATTCTATCTGAAATAAAGAAGAACTCATTTTAACTTCCCCAATTATGAATCATTCCCAAAACGTTAAATCTGCTAATGACAATCAACCCGTGAACCAAGTACTATATTTTCAGTTTCACTTATCAGCTTCGGTCATAAGTCGCGACTTTTGGACGCGACAGAACAAACAATTTACGAGTTAACGAGGTAAAAACGACTGAGTACGTTTGCTCTAGTTGGATATGTGTTTGCTTAATTCTATCTGAAATAAAGAAGAACTCATTTTAACTTCCCCAATTATGGATAACTCTTAAATTATGAATCATTTCCGAAACGTTAAATCTGCTAATGAGAATCAACCCGTTAACCAATTACTATATACTCTCTTTTACAATAGTTTTGTGATACTTTTATGGGCTACATATGTAGCTGAACAATAGTAATTGAGACAATACGTGTGTATTTACCACAAGCCCAGATGTAATTCACATTACTGGTAAGTGGCTATGAAAGAACCTCGTTAAAATGAAAAACAACCTGGATTAGAAAAGTCAGTGGTGAATCTAAAGATCAAATGCCATGTTTTGAGTACAAAAGATACGTTTAGTCCTTTGAGTTTCGCCTGAACCTTTAGGTTGAAGTTCACGTAAGATCATCTGTTTGGTTATCAAAACTCAGTTAAGAATGAGAGATCAAGGTTGACATGTCAATGTGTGTTTCCCGTTAAACTTAATGGGATCCACTATTCAAACAAGAAGAACCATAGGTTACTCTAGTTCAGCTGGACCACGTACTTAGCGTTCCAGGTTTGCACTCATAATCTTTAAATCTTATTGAATTGCGACTACGTTTACGTCGCCAATTAGTCAGCGGAAGTCGACAATGAAAACTAATTCAAACAGGTGTACTTACTTAATCTTCTAATATCTACTAAGTGATCTTGTTCTTTTTTTTATTTAATTTTTTTTATTTAAACATATTTACTCTCTGCATTTGCTCCAAAAGCTAAAGGCTTATCGAGGGAGCTCATACAGAAAAAAATACTACAAGTATAAGGGCAGTTTCAGACACACAAAAGGAAACATAAAATTACAATTTAGATTAATTAAAATAAGTGCATAACATTACGTTTAGAAAACAAAAAGAGAAATATATATATACAAGTTAGACTGTAGCGATGGAAAATCGATTGGTATTTAAGATATAATTTTGAACTAACTCGAAGAATTTAGAATTTAAATTGTAGTTTTTGTCCTTAATACCATTCAAAATATACAAAATTTTCTTTTTGTCGCTACTGTTTGACCAGATATTACCTACGAGTTTTGCAGCAGAGGTAAAAAAAATATCGCGCCGAGCAGCGTATCGGGGGCAAGACAAGAAGAAATGTTTTAATCGTGTCATTTGGATAACCACAGTCACATTTTGGAGTCGGATTACATTTTATTTTAAATAGGTAATCATTAAGAGCAGAAGGACCAAGTCTTAAACGTGTATGAAAAATCGAGGCCATTCTAGATATAGAGTAATCATCAAGTTTATTATAGGTAAAATGATAATAGTGTTTCTTTACAGCAGCTTTATAAGAAGGTAATGATAACGATTTACGTATTTCTATGCTTAATGAATTCCAGTATGTTATTACAGAGGGAAAAAGGCCTTTTGAAATCTTGCAGTTCTTGCCGGAATCGTACAAAAGTTTTCATTAGATCTTAGAGTAATGCGGCTTTGTTCTTTAACAGTTTTTGGTAGTAGTTCAGTTAAATAAGATGGTGTCAAACTATTAGTAATCTTATAAAAACATCAAGTGTTTTTTTTTCTACTTGTACCTTTAATTGCTCCAGTAATAACTTTTGCAAATTCATATTGAACATTTTCTAATAACTGGCTTTCTGTTTCAGTACAATTATCCCAAATTACATCAGCATATTCCATAAGTGGTCTAACCAAACTTTTGTACAGGCACGTATGGGTTGACCTATCAACTTTATATTTAATAGACTTTAGTAAATTTAGCCACTTAGACGCTTTCTGGTGAACATTTAGTAAATGATTTCTCCAAGACATATTGCTTTGGAGCGTAAGACCAAAATGTGTATGAGTTGTCACCTCCTTTATAGTTTGACCATGAAGAAATAAATTTGGATGGTCGAGCTTTATACGCTTTGAAGAAAAAACTAAGGTTCTCGATTTCGTGGGATTCATGGTAACAAGCCACTTTTTAGACCAATTAGAAATTCTACACAAATCGTCATTTAGGTGGTCAGCTGTATCCCTTGGATTTTGAACTACCTCTAATAAAGTAGTATCATCAGCATAAATTAGAGGATGAGAAACTAGACCAATTGTTAAATCGTTAATGTAAATTAAGAATAGAAGCGGACCTAAAACAGAAACGTAGTACGCCAGAAACGACATTTCTCCATTCAGAACATTGACCTTCTATGACGACCCTTTGTTTTCTATCATGCAAATAACTTTTTATCCATTGAAGAAGGGGATTTCTAATTCCTAGCGCCTTTAGTATTAGTCCTGCGTGCCAAACTCGATATAAAGCCTTGCTTATATCTAGAAATACAACCCGTACTTCGTTGCCATTTTCAAGTGCCAGATATATTTGGTGCACAAAATAAATTAATTGATGTTTAAATGATCACACGAAGATTTTTCTTTGAGCCATGTTTCAGTAATGGCAAATACATCAAAATGATTTTCTCTTACGAGAATTTCATCAAAGTTATCTTCAATATTCAAGCTTCGTACATTTAAATGCCCAAATTTCAAGGAGGTGGCAGGCCCAGGATTTAATTGAATATTGTTTGATAGAAAAAGCTTCATTAAAATAAAAATTATAATAGCAAGCAATAGATCGACTATGAAATAGACACGATTCAACAAGAAAACAAACGTAGAAGTAGATATTAAGATATTATCTAAAAGCCCGATCGCTGCTCTATACGCATCTAAACTAACTCCCATCATTAATGAAAATTGTAAATAAATAATAATTACTGAAACTTACCTCATGCTGCACATACACGCGAAATAGAATAGAGACTGCGTTGAACAAATAAACACTAAAACATTTAAGCAGAAAGTATTGAAGAGTCCAAAAGGACTTAGAGTTAGAAACAAATTTCTTAAAAGAAGCTATAACGAAGAAATAAGGCATAGGACATATAAACAAGAGTTTTTAGCGAAGTCCGTGTACCGAGAAATCCTCCTCCTTGAAAATCCTAATAATACTCTCATCTTCAGCTTTCTTGCCGTCCACGGTCCAAGTAGAGGATACGTTTGGGCAATTCTTTCTGGCAGTGTAGAAGAGGTGCTGATTAATTCTTGTGAAGTCTTCATTTACAAAAAAGTTAGAACCCTTCAATTTCTTCTTGTTCTTCATCATTATAGCTTTATGCTCATAGGATTTCAGCCTCACAATTATAGCTCGAGGGCCGCGGGCGCCATCACTATTCGGTCGTCCAACTCGGTGTGCCCTATCAATATCGTGCTTGTTAATTGCTACATCGAGATTTGAAGTACAAAACTGAACAATCTTGTCACATGATCTTATTCCGTCGTGTCATCTAAAGTAAACAAGTCATACAAGCATTTCCCTTGTGTACGCGAGTTCAAACTAATTGACTGAAATCAAATTTCATTGAAAGTACGTTTCTCGCAACCCTGGTTGCATCTTTTAGATATTTATTAAAAGTGAGAGATTGGTTTCCTGACCGTCCTCGCAAGCTAGACTCGAGCTCCGCGAGAAATGAAATAAGAATGTAACTCCGTTTATTTGTTTTGTAGTTGTTTTGTGGCAAACCAATACAACTTTTTTTCGTTTTTGTTTTGGATGATTACGCGATTAAATACTTGCTGTAGGCACTAAGCATAAAATATCAGATAAAGTGGATAATGCAAGTGCGAAGCTCAAAATGAGTAATTAAACGTAGCGTTCTTGCACGATCCTGAATTTCATGGAAATGGTAAACTTGGATAACACAAGCATAAACGTGAAAGAGTAAAGGAGAATACAATGGCTAAAACGTCTTGTGTGATCCTCAATTCCGTAAAAAATAGTTGTAATGGTTGGATAAATATATGCTTTGATGAAGCATAAGTTTATGGAGGTTTAAAACCTCAGTCATGTTTAACCTGGTAGACAGTTGACAGGGGGTTCCCCAGGGGGTCGTCGTAAATGGGCGGGCATTGTCGAATCGATGCGAGGTGTAGGTGATTGTACTGATGATGGTGATGGTACTAGTGGTGGTGATGGTGATGATGACGTTGATAAACTTTCGTACGCTTGGATGAGTTTGAGAAATCGATTCTGTAATCTTAGGTGTAATACGGGGTTGGGGTTTGGCTCGTCATCCCAATCAAAGTCGTTGTCTTGGAAGTGTGCTTGGCGACCAAAGGGTTGGTAGTAGCTGTTGCAGGGCTCGAAGGTGGTGTGGTAAAAAATGTAAATGAATTTGGGTGGTATACCTTGTTGAATGTATTCGGCTTAGACGGGAAGAAGTGGCTGTCGGCAGTACTGGCAGAGATATGGGTTAGTGGTTTCGGCATTCTGAAATGATTTCGCTACACACGATTCATGGATTAGTTTCCCACAGCATGGCATCGGGGGCACGTCTTCGATGGAGTAAGTGCACAAGTCACATTCCCTTAAGGTGGCCATGTGGAAATTGTTTTGTTGTTCTTCTGTTTCGTGCTTCTTTAAGGAGAGGCGATAACATAGAAACACATGATTAGTGAGATAACAGTGTTCAGTTGTCGTGAGTTTCGTCGTCCAATGGTATTTTTAGGTTCAATGGTAGGATTTTTCTACTTTTGTTGGCGCGGGTGTGTAAAATAGCAGGTGGCTGATATAATTATAGTAGTGTGGACCAGTGTTAGTGCGAAAACTGTATATGCCATAATTTCAGCTGCAGTAGTTTCACTAGTTTGCTGAATATTATCAATGTCCTTCCTAACCTGTTTGAGTTCCCTTGTTAGTCTTCCGTCAATTTGTTGATATGTATAATCGAGAGAGTTTAGTGTTGTTTTGTTAAACTTCAGAGGTGGCAAGACCTTCAACGACGTGTGGTGGAGTCGTAAGATTGTATCATCTGAGGCTGGTGTCCAGGGTACATACGTTATCCTATGGCGTGTAAATATTGGCAAGGTCAAGTTAAACGAAGTGGGACATTTCCCAACTCCTATTTCCAGTGTTGCCATGGTTATGTTGTAGATGGTTAGTGGAGTCATGGTTAATGTTCCGTTCCTCGATTTCAGTGTTTGATGTTTAGTAGATAAATAGTAGCGTCCACCAAGATGTAGTAGTGGGTCAAGGTGTGCACAGCTGGTAACCTTGTGGGTGCGCTGATAATTCAGCTTGGATTCTGGTTGCCATGGTAACCCTAGGCACTCAAAATTTTGGACTAATTTTAGTACATTAGCGGGGCAGAGTAGTCTGCCGTTTCGTGAATAACATTTGTTTAGCACGTCAGCCTTGACTATTGTTTTAGAATTAGGACATGTAATTAGGGCTAGTTCTTCGAGAGGTAACGGTCCTGAATAGCAGGAGCGTGAGATTTTATATTTCAATGGAATTAAGTATTCTAGAGTACAAATATAATTCTTATCGGAAAGCTTAGGAAGTGTGAGTAAAAGTCATCACACTTGAGGTCATAAGAGGTTTGAGGGGTCTTGGTAAATTCTTTCTCTCAGTCTTTGGAATAGGCATGTCCATAATGTTTGGTGGTTTCTTCCTCATTATATACTATAACATTTTATTTGTTTAAATAGGAAACCCTTCGAAATCGACTGAGAAATAGGCGCAAAAATCTCAGACACACATGTAGTAGTATGGGGAATGCGATGTTCTGTATAATTATTTCTGTTTAAACCAGAATAATTATACAGAACTCTCATTCCCCATACTACTAAGTAACGGCAATTCTTTAAAATGATACCTTGACTGTAAGGTTCATTGTGCAATAAACATGACGTATATAGGATCTCCCCGATGGCAATATTGTTTCGAAGGGGGAAACTCGCTTTAGTTTCCCCCATTACGGAGACCGGGATCGTTACTCCATGAGGAGCAGACGAGACTGAGTGGACTTTCTTTATTCGTTCTCGTTCGCTTCAACACCAACTCTAACTGCAACTTACAATTTTACGGCTCTACTTTTATAGAGTAGCTCTAGATACTTTTTATTGACAGACAACTGTCAATCTACGAGTTTCTTCTGATTGGTTAACATTAGTAATAAATGATGATGTAAGGTAACTGGTTACTGAGAGTAAACAGTGAAAAGATTGACAAAATGAGAATAAAAGATGCTCAGGATATAAAGTTTACAATGAAAGTTAACATAGGATTTGCCTAACTATTAGTACTTACACTACCGTAACAAAAACTAAATCTTAACCGAAAATAGTAAAAAGAGATAACTTTAAAGTAGAGTCCAAATTTAACTTAGTAAACACTGTATCAGATACTACGAGGCGGGGCCTATCCTTGGTAAAACTAGGGACCGCCTATTGTGTACCCATATGTAATGATCATATAAACATCATACTATACTTTACTCCAAGCTAACACAAGTTGCCTGTACATAAGTAACAGTAAATATAATGACATACATTTCCTTAGAAAAGCAAACAGAACGAGAGTTTCTCGTAGAGTTTGAAAGACATTATGTTTACTCTACGTTGAAGGCTGTTTGATTAATTCTATCCGAAAGAAGGGACAACTCGTTTTACTTCCCAAAGATTACATCTGCTAATGTATATCGACCGCTTAACTAAATACTATGTTTTCTTTACTATTTTTATGGCTCGTTAATCGCGACATTAGGGCGCAACAGAGCAAACAAACCGTACTTAACTACAAGAACTAATTTTAAACTCTGCAGTTGAAGATTCCCTTACCATACTATGTTTCCTGCTTACATGTTTGGCTGTTTATTTAAAAACCCTTATTCTAATCACCAATCCTTTACTAAAATATTTAAACGGTTACATTTTATTTTATTTTACATTATCTATAGAAGCAGTAGACTAAAAACGGGATGACGAGGACACCTTTGAGAAACGATACCATTTTTACACTGTACTTTCGATTGCGATTTTCTATCTTTGTAGTATCATAAAAGGTGTTCATTGCTATTCCAAGAATACAAGCCCGTTATTCTATTTTTGTTCAATTATACTTTTAGAAAGAGAGATCGCTTGAATATCTCATGTTTTTTCCCTCCCGAAATCGATACGTCTTTGGCTGGACACATATTCTCCGATGAGCGTCAGTATTTCTGGAGGGAGTCGTACAGGACATAGGACTACCCCATGCATGGCTCATGAAATTGTTGTTGTCAAAATTCTGTTCGAAAACAAATTCTCAAAAGAAGAAAAACAAATGAATTAGTGACTTTAGCTAGGATATACTGATGCACTAGTTATTTAAATAAAAGTACACCTTGTGACATTAACGAACATCAAACCATTACCTCTTGCTTATTTCAGTAATATGCACTAAACGTCCTTAGTAAATGTGTTTGTACAATAACATAACCTTCAAGTCTCAGTGTTCCGGTAGCCATACCATTTGTATGGTGTAACAAACCATGGATACACATGGCTCTCTTCAGGTTTTATCTTGAATGTTGTGTGGAACTTCAGTATTCATGTGTCGTTTGCTGCAATGAAGCCTTTCCATCGACTGTATATTATCCTGTGAGGATATTTCCACGAGTCTGCAATCAGTCAGATAACAAATAGCTGTGTACATCTAGAGTAACGAACCAATATGAAATACAGTGTCCTCAAAATGACTAAAATGTTCAGTTGAACTAGTCACCTTTAAAAATGTTTGGTGGATATCAGACACATTTTGTCTTTTGATGGTAGGGTATTTAGAAACATTTTGAAATGCCGCATTGTGTGCGTGCATGTAATCCATGAATTTAATACCAAATTGTCAAACTTAACACTGTAAACGTTCATCATTCTTCTATCGTTTGTAACATGTTAGATACATTGTTGGAGTAGTCTACTGTGTAACAATTAATAATAAAGTTACATTACAAGCAAAAAACGAAAATCTACAATGCGGAGAGAACAAAAGTGGAGCGAAAAAATACTATACGAAAAAGAAAGGAATCATCGGGAATATCTACTTTAACAAGTTTCTTTTCCCCCCTAAATTACAACGTAGTACGTTTTATACACATTTCTCAATTCTAAGTTATAATTATATACATTTCACGAGGAAGTAAAATATGCACATACATGTACAAGTAAGACATACATCAGCATCGCATTTTCTTTGTTGATTTGATGTAGTTTGCATCTTAAGAGGCTTAAAATGCATAAAATATGAGGCTTTCGTCTTATATACCTACAGCGAACAGTAGTGAGGGATTACGCGGGAGTCGAGATCTTTGAGTGGACTTGTTTTACTCTCAGCTTCTCTTCCAGATGTGGTCTCAGTGAAACAACAAGGAGAACTTGGGGCTCTCCTTATGTAGAGCCACCTCAAGAATTCGTCACTGGTTGACTCCTATCAATCATTACTATGATTTGATTGGCTAAGAATAAGTATTGACTACAAGTAATGTGATATTACCTACCTATTATATTAGTGTAAAAGATTGACAAAAGTAAGTTTAAATTTTGAAAAAGAGCCTGGCGTACAAAGACAAGGCCTGTACTAATAAGTCAAGGCATGGTCTACGTAACGCTGATACAATAGTTACGTCTTAACCAGTGGAAGGAATGGAGTATGAGTTCATACATGTAACCAAGAGTGCACAGTATTATTCATGAACAACGCCTTAGTCCCACATTCAAGGACTACCCTTTTCGTTGATATCCTATCCCAAAACACATGGTTAATCCTGCTAATGGCGTTCTCTAGTTTTACTTCCTCGGTTCCATTGGTCACGACAATCAGGCACAACTCGTAGAGTTAACGAGGTAAAAACGACTGAGTACGTTTAACTCTAGTTGAATATATGTTTGCTTAATTCTATCTGAAATAAAGAAGAACTCATTTTAACTTCCCCAATTATGAATCATTCCCAAAACGTTAAATCTGCTAATGACAATCAACCCGTGAACCAATTACTATATTTTCAGTTTCACTTATCAGCTCCGGTCATAAGTCGCGACTTTTGGACGCGACAGAACAAACAATTGTACTTAATTACAAGAAGAACTTTTCTGTTCCTTCGGAAAGCTGATAATAATGATCACAAGGATTTTCTTTTCATTTTGTTCTAGAACTATCATTTGAAAATTGAGGATTTTCCTGAACTTGTACAGAGACTCAAGACAAACTCCAAGGGCTGAGGTTACCACTTGCTTTATTCCTTGTACTGTCGAAGGTTGGCCATGAGTCGCCAGGACTCAAAAACTCTCTTTTACAATAGTTTTGTGATACTTTTATGGGCTTTGTTTTGGATGATTACGCGGTCAAATACTTGCTGTAGACACTAAGAATAAAATATCAGATAAAGTGCTGGTTAAACGAGAGAAAATATTTAAAAAACGATAGAACTGATCCTGGATAATGCAAGTGCGAAGCTCAAAATGAGTAATTAAACGTAACGTTCTTGCACGATCCTGAACTTCATGGAAATGGTAATCTTGGATAACACAAGCATAAAAGTGAAAGAGTAAAGGAGAATAAAATGGCTAAAGCGTCCTGTGTGATCCTAAATTCCGTAAAAATATTTGTAATGGTTGGATAAATATATCCTTCGTGATGAAGCATAAGTTCATGGAGGTTCATGTTTAACCTGGTAGACCATTGACAGGTGGATCCATAGGGCGTCGTTGTAAATGGGGCGGGCATCGTCCGGCGCACATAATTCCAATCGATGGGAGGCGTAGGTGATTGTACTGATGATGGTGATGGTGTTACAACGGGGGGATTCTTCTACGAAGGTACGCCGGGATCGTCAGACGAGGAGAAACACGAACACGCTTAAGTTTGGTTTAAATCATTATATTTCCTTTTGTTTTCTTGGATTCTTGGTTACATTTCAGTCTTATTCTTACGAGCTCTCTGTTCAACTAACCGAGTCTATGCTTGTGTTGCTTGTAAGTCGCAATCATTTGTTACGGGCCATGCCCTTATTTTTAACGCAGCAAGTGAGAAGGACCAACGTTCTTATTGGCTAACTAACTGTAACAACAAGTATTATAATTAAACCATTTCTTACTTAATTTTTTTTTTGAATACAAGTTTCTGTATTGTAAAACAACGGCAACCTAGTGGTAACTATAAGCATTACCACTTGGTGTTGTAAACAATACCAATTGTAAAGTTTAGCCATAATTTTAAACCTTCTTACCTGTGGGAATCGTTGATTCTCAAAATCATTCTTTTCCGATAAGTATCCATAATGAGGTCAACTACACTTTCTTATATCATTCCTTATAAAACTGATTATAACTGATTATCATATCATTACTATATTTTGAGTATAATTGTTTCTGCACATTCCTCCCTTCTTAAGTTCAATGTCCTCATTGGAACAAAAATATTATACTTTTTTGTAGATTGAAATCATAGAATTATAGAAAAGAGATTATACAATAGCGAAATCTTAGAATACGTAGTCATATACTTATTTTGACGATGGTCATATTATTCAGAAATACTTGTCATAATGTGGATTACATTTTAACAATCAGGTGTTACAAACTCGATTGCAATCCCTACAAATTTTGTCAGTAGTTATGACGTCATTTTCAGATTCATGGATGTTAAACGGGGGTAGCACTTGGGATAACACATGCAACTCGTGCTCTGATTGTGCTCGAGGACCTGTAGTAGGTTGTTTTCGAGCTTTACGCAATATCTGGCAACCTACCACTATAAAAATTACAAAATTAAGTACTGACAATGGGAAAGCAATATAGACTAATATTGCTGTCACTGTAGTTTCTGTAGTTTCTTTAATAGCCTTGATATCGTCTTCAACCTTGTGAAGCTTGCGCCTAACTTGACCATCGAGTGTTTCATAAGTTCGATCAAGAGCTTTCAATGTCTTCTTGTCGAGTTTTACAGGAGGTGGAATTGTCAAGGATTCGTAGTGTAATATGAGGATTGACTTGTTCATGCCCTCTTTCCAAGAAACATCGGATATTGTCAGGTGACAAAATTGGGATATGCAGTTCAAGGCGAGAAGGGCAAGTTGCAATACCAGTCTCTTGATTAGGCAGAGAAACACTGTAGGGGAAATTGTAGATCACTAATGGCGACAAATGGAAATATTTTGTAGTTCCATTCTTTAAAATTACGTCGCTATCCATTGTGGAGAGATAATATCGTTCTCGTAGATGGATCAGTGGTTGTAAATGAGTACACTGATCATCTGGACTCTGGTGTGGTCTAGCAAACGAGAGCTTACTATTAGGATTCCATGGTAATCCGAGCCAATCAACATCGTGTACTTGCTGTAACACATTTGTCAGGCACAATATATTAACGCCATCTTGAAAACACTTTGTTAATGCGTCTACTCGTAGGACTGACCTTGACCTTGGACAACTTATTAACGCTAGTCCATCTCTTGAAATATAACATTTTCCCGATATGTTATACTTTAGTGCCTGTAGATGCTCCAGAGTACATATAGAGTTTTCTTTATTAATTTCTGGAACAGTAATCGTTCATGATTATATTGGTAATCAACCATTGGATTTACGAGCAGGGAAAAACCAGAATTCAAGGCTTTTGCTGTAACCTTCATTGACGGTTCGTTATTTAATTGTCCAGAGATTACTTTTGGAAGAAATCGTGGTAGTTGAGAGTATCCGAACAGCTTCAACTTAGTGATTTGGTTGACTTGACGGATCACTTCTTCAATTTCCATCAATCGTAGGATCAGAGAAAAGATACGGTATTGTTCAGCTGAAAACTTGGACGTGAATTCCAAGTTGGTATTATAACGACAATTGTGTTTAGAGGAGTAGGTCTTGAGAATATTTTTCCAGGATTTTAAAGCATAATCCACACTCTTCATGTTGTCGGCGAGAGCATTTAACCTAGTATTAATAGCATCCGTAGTTTTTACCAAATACACTGTTTTCCCATTAACTGTTCTAATGAGACTTTGCATATCTTTCATAGTATCTGTTATATCGGAAAGTGTTTCTTTTAGGTGAGAGATATGATTCGGTTCACAGTTATGTCCAGTGGCCTCGTAAAGCCATCGGAATATCCCAGGTCCTCCTGCGTGACACATCCAACCTGATCATCATTTTCGCGATCGACGACGTAGGCAGTGTCGTTCATGAGGAGAGATTCGCTTGCAGCGACTTAAGGCCCATAACTTGCATTGACTCAATGTTGATTTGTAACTTCTCAGGCAATACAACCTCAAAATAGTAGTATCGCCTCAAGTAGGTGTCGCATTCCACCAAATTAGTTACTCCCGATAATGATCCAAGTCGTCTAATAAAATGCTGAAGACCATGTATGGATGAAAGCACTTTGTCAAATAATGCTTTCTGTGAGGGAGCACAATTGAGGCCAACTTTAGGGAGCGGCGACAATTGAATACTTGGTAAGTTTATTTGTATGTTTACCAGCTTGGTTTCCTTGAAGAAGATCAACGCCTTAGGATTCCTTGCAATCATAAAAGCTTCAGGATAGAAACGGACTTGTTCGTTAACAGAGTCGAGTCTTTCTACAGACGCCTGAATGACAGATTGCAAGGACAGCAGTTCTACTAAGAGCAAGGCGAATAAGCTAAGGGACTTGCCAACATTGACGTTTTGGCATTTTTGTCTAATTTTCTCCCTTCGATTCATCTTCTTCCTTTCAGAGTATGCGATATTTTGACCAATCCCGGCTACTTCTTTTTGGTGAACTTGCAGGGATGCACTACAAGGGAGTTCGGTCTGCGGTGTCTGGCGCTGAAGAAATATATCTAGTAATTTCTTATCAAGTATATTATATTCTGGCTCCCAAGTATTATGCTTGGTTGAATATCCTTTCCATTTGATGCGATATTCCTTGCATCCTTTGCCTATTCGCTGGCCAATTATTCTCTCAGCTTCAAAGATATCACTGTCGCTTGTTTCGTCATTCATCATCTCCTATTACTGGAGTTACCTCTTCTTCAGGTGCTGGTATAATTATAGTATCATTAGCATCATTACCTTCACCATCTGAATTACCTTCACCATCAGAATTACCTACTGCTTTATCTGTTGCTTGTCCAAAGCTATCAGCTGGAATCTCAGTTTCAGATAAGTATGGACCTTCATTTCCTTCGTCTTCTGGTAACTCAATAGGTCTTTCGCGAGGATCGACATAGAGCTCCATACGGTTAACATGAATCGTTGATATACGCTTGTTGTCAGGCGCTCGGATTACGAACTGAACAGGGGACAACTTTTCCACAAGTCTACAAGGACCATGCCAATTGTGCATCAATTTCTTTGACAGTCCTTTCCTTGTCTTTGGGGTAAATACCCAAACTTTTTGTCCAACTTCGTATGGCCTCTTAGAAGCGTAATGATCATAGTTCTGTTTCATTCGTTGCTGAGCTCTTTGGGTGTTTGTATGAGTGATCTTATGAGCCAGTTCAATATGTGTCACGGCTGCGGTGTTCGTCAATTGAAGTAGACAAATCATTTGGAGGAAGTAGGCTGACATACATTGGTAGCCTTGGCTCTCTGCCGTATAACATATAGAATGGCGATTCGCCAGTAGTTTCTGAAGGCGAAACTCTGTAGGTTAAAAGCACTGCGTCTAGATGCTGGTCCCAATTATTTTGGTTGCTCCTAACATACATAGAAAGGGACTGTGTCAAGGTTCCATTTAGACGCTCCACAAGTCCGTCTGTTGTGGGTGATTTTTTCAGTGTTCATCATTCGACAAACTTCATACACAAGCTTGGACAGAAAATTATTTCCTCTGTCTGACAACAGCGTTCTTGGCGCTCCATGTCTATTTACGATCTGCTTGACAAGAAGATCGGCAATGGTTTGGGCATCTATTGACGGAACCGCAAAGGCCTCAGGCCATCGTGTCAAATAATCTGAAAACACGACAATATAGCGGTTGCCATCGTGCGTTGGAGGAAATGGTCCAAGACAATCAACAGCAACTCTATCAAATGGTCCTGCAACTGGAATGGGCAAGAGCAGAGCTTTGTGTCGGTTCCTTGGAGATTTCTTTATTGCGCAATTGATACAGGAACGACACCAGTGTTCCACATCTTTATACATGCTCTTCCAGTAATAACGAAGTCTAAGTTTCTCATACGTCTTTGTAATACCAAAATGTCCAGCAGTTGGATCACCGCCAACTAAAACGTCGTACTTAAGTCCTGCTGGCACTACCAATTGCTCATGGATTTCCTTTTTATGATTTCTTCCTGGAGTCCACAAGTGGTAAAGGATTCCTTCGTCATTCAAGAAATAGTTATCTATAGAACACATCAAGGTTCTTGTGATCTTTTCACTTTCTGGAAGGCTACCATCTTCTAAGGAAGCAATATAATCTGCTAATTCTGCATCTTTACGCTGTTGCTCCTTAATTCTCTCTGGTTGCTATCCTGGACTTTTTACGGCTGCAATTGGGCGACTTTCCATTTCATAATCTCTTTTCGATAATGCGTCAGCATTAGCATTACTTCGGCCTGAGCGATGGACGATGTCAAAATCGTACTGCTGAATTTGAAGGCTCCACCGGGCTAAGCGTCCAGTAGGATCAGAAACGCTCATTAGCCATTTTAGAGGATTATGATCGGTATGCATTCTAAATCGTCGCCCATGCAAGTAAACTTGGAATCGTTTTATTCCTTCTATTATTGCTAAGACTTCTCGTTCTCTTACGCTATAGTTTCGTTCCGCTGGATTTAACTGTCTACCAGCATACGCAATCAAAACCTCTCTATCATCTTGTTTCTGGCCAAGGACCATGCCTATGCCTGTGTCACTTGCGTCAACATAAAGATCAAATGGCTCTTTAAAGTTTGGATAAGCGCGGTGATCAATGCGTCTTTTATCTTGCCAAAGGGCTTCTTGGCATTCTTTGGTCCAAGAGAATTTATGATCCTTTCTTGTTAACTGAGTAATTGGACTTGCAATTTCAGCAAAGTTCTGTACGAACCGGCGGTAATAGATTGCAAGACCAATAAAACTTCTTACTTGCTTTACGCTCTTTCGATTTGGGAATTCTTGAACGGCTCGAATTTTCTTGGGATTTGGGCGTATCCCTTCAGATGAGACAACATTTTCGACCTCTTTTCTTGCGAAGTGACACTTACTTGGCTTTAGCTTCATGCCTGCACTTCGAAGTCGATCCTGTATAATCCCAAATATTTCAAGTGCTCATCAACTTTTGGAGAACACTATGATGCCATCCAAATAGATCAAGCACATTTTCCAAGTGAGACCTCTCAGTACATGTTCCATCAACCTTTGGAATGTGGATGGTGCATTACACAATCCAAAAGGAAGAACTCTGAACTCATAAAGACCTCCATGCGTCACAAATGCGGTCTTCTCTTGTGAAGTCTCATCCATTTCCACTTGCCAATAGCCGGACATAAGGTCGAGTGTCGTAAAGTACTCAGTACCATTTAGGCAATCAAGAGAATCATCGATACGGGGAATGGCATAGGCATCTTTCTTTGTAACTTCGTTAAGACGCCTATAGTCAATGCATAACCTTCTTCACGACTATGACTGGGGCGCACCAGGGGCTTATAGAGGGTTCTATTATTTCCCTATCAAGCATCTCTTGAACATGTTGATTTAGCGCTCCTTCTGTTCATCAGCTACTCTATAAAGGCGCTGACGAATCGGAGCGCTATTTCCAGTGTCAATTCTAGGACGTTCTTCTGAGCTCCTCAGTACTCATAGCGAATACATCCCGGTACTGATTTAGAAGCATTTTTAAACTTTCTCATTGCTCTAAAGAAAGGTTTGGGTTTTCAACTGGAATTCCTATTCCAAGTTCGTCCTCATCTTCAGTAGACACACTGATATTTTGACTTTGGATTTTCATCTGAGGAATAAGCTCTTCTGGGGAAAATACCGCAATTACATGGTAATCCGTAATTTCGGTTATTGTCCCAAGAGTAGTACCACATTAGACTGTGACAGGTTCTTTGGTTGCATTAACTACTCTGAAGGGTACTGCGCCTACTGTGGAAGCAGTTACCAACTCAGTAGCACCGACAGTATTCAACTCGTTTACAAGTTCTAGAGAAGCTTCCACAAGACCGGTGAACTGAAATTTCGGTGCATCTTCCAGATAGGCCGGTATTACGTTCTCGGTCGTTGGTTCGAGGACTTGTTCTTCCGTTGATATTAACATGCATAACTTTGGACCGTGCAGTGGTACTGGTGCCGATACTGATAAGCGCACCATGTCTATAATTACTTGGTGTTCTCTCAAGAAATCCCGTCCAAGCACAACATTATAATTCAAGTCCTTCAGAATATAAAACTCGCATTAATATGGCTGTCCTCCAAGTTCTAAGGATACGAGTACCTTTCCTAATACTGACAGTCGTTGAAATCTTCAAACTGCTATCACTTCTATTACATTCTTGGATGCCAATGTTCAGATGCAAGTAGCTAGAGCTAACTACATAAATTCCGGCTCCAGCCACTTGTCCCCAAACCGTCAGATCATCTGCCGCAGGTTTTTTGTGTTTTTTTTGAGCTGATAATTGGCTGAATTGGAGCTTGTTGCTGTGCTTGTTGCTGTGCTTGAGGCGCATTACTCTCTTTACTTTCCCTATCAATACCAGCTATATGCGGTGTATCCTGGGACCCACGTGGACCAGAGGAACCAGGTGACCTTATGAACTATCTATCTTGAGGTCTCTGTTGCATAGGGATTTGCGACCTCAAGTTTTCTCTACAATTTCTCTCTGTGTCCCGGTCTTCTGCATCTATTGCAGATTGGGCGACCATCTCTGGTTCTCTCATTACGAAATCTACCCCTTTCTGGATAATTTTTGCATTCAGACTCTAGCCTTTTTACTTTGCATCTTAGCTCACTGTTTTCACTTTCAAGGTCCTGATTTCTCATCTCGGATTTCGAATAAGCTGCTACAGGAGCTGTCTTGTCTTCAGCGACAGAAATACCTCTGTTAGCTGTTTCTTAAAATCATCGAACTGTCCACCTACACTTTAATTGCGGGTACTCAGTGCCTGTCTTTGCCTCCACTTATAATTCGTCGACGCATATCGTTCCTTAAACACGTCCTTTAATTGTCTGAAGTTTTCTAGAGTTTCACTCGGGAGTGTATAACACCACGATTCCGCTGGACCGGCTAAATTTAGACACAGCGCGGAAGCTGCAGGTTTACTCTTGCTCGAGATTCCTTTCATCTCAATATGGCTTTGTAGCTTTCCCAGCCAAAACTCAACATCTTCTGTATCGTAACCATGAAATGGTTTTATTCCGTGGAGGACATCTGGCGGTGGTTTACCGCAAATTTTATTTACTTCAGTTTTAATCGTTGCCAACGTCTCTTGAATTCCTTCGAGGGAATTGCCATATCAACAACTTCCTCTAATATCGGCTCCAAATTAACTTCAACTACCTCGAGCTCTTCAGGCTTTTCGGTATCTTTAACTTTAATTGATTTCTTGACAGGCGGATCAATATCCTTAACTGTATTTTCGATTCCAGCTCCGTCAGCAGTAACAATCTGTTTTGTTTTGGAACTTGTTGGCTTCTCTGTTTTCTTCTGGGTGTTCTTGTGTAGGTGGGATTTACCACTTTTACTACACTTGCAGTATTCTTTTTCTACTTTCTCTGGCCTTTCTCTTAAATCGTAACCGTGGCTCATACACGAATTTCAATTATCGAATCAATTATTCGGTTCGGCACACACGAAGTTGCTAGTGTTACCATTTGACCCAATTAATTAAGTAACATTAATATATATACTAACAGTTCGATATAAAGATAATATATATCATAACAAACATCATGCAATGTCAACTTTATATCGCACACGACGGCAAAATTCTAACACATACATGTACATATTGTCATTGGCAATTATACTGTTTATCTATTTAAGGATACTGTTTTATGTAGACTTCTTCTGTGTAGCACTCTCTGTAGCACACACTGTAGCATTCATGATACTTTTCCTTAATGCTTCCCAGTTGTATCTCTCAGTTTCGTAACCCCTCAGAAAATATTTGTAATCGTACTCTTTATCATCAGTTGTAAGGTCGTGGTATTCTTCTTCGGATCCTGCGCGTAGTCCGTTAGTCTCTGGAACCAGTTTTACAACAACGAACTTCTTAGCCATTTCCCAAAACTTCTTACTTGTAAAATCGTTGTCCTCCTTTTCTTCTTTTTCGGCGGTGTTATTAAGCATAGCTTGTTTCAGTTCAGTCATTTGTTTGTTCTCCTATACCCGGATTCTCGCACCAGTTTGTTACACAACACAGCGCTGTAACATCGGGGGGATTCTCCTACGAGAGGTACGCCGGGATCGTTAGACGAGGAGAAACACGAACACGCTTAAGTTTGGTTTAAATCATTATATTTCCTTTTGTTTTCTTGGATTCTTGGTTACATTTCAATCTTATTCTTACGAGCTCTCTGTTCAACTAACCGAGTCTAACTAAACTTTACAAGTTATAGTCAATTTGCAAGTTACACTTGACAGTTCTTAACTGATTAAGTTGACTAAAAAGGCAAAGTCTTAGTAAGAAAGGAGCTATTATAGGTCAACTTTTGACAACTCACATAACTAAGTAATATTTAGATTATAAGATTGCGATGTAATAGTCGTAAACCGTGCTAGTTCAGCAAAGCGATTACAATTCTGCACGATGATCAATAATATAAAGTATTATATTTTAGAACTTACTAATGCTATGCTTTTGTTGCTTGTAAGTCGCAATCATTTGTTACGGGCCATGCTATTATTTTTAACGCAGCAAGTGAGAAGGACTAACGTTTTGATTGGCTAACTAACTGTAACAACAAATATTATAATTAAACCATTTCTTACAAGTTTCTGTATTGTAAAACAACGGTAACCTAGTGGTAACTATAAGCATTACCACTTGCTGTTGTAAACAATGCCAATTGTAATGTTTAGCCATAATTTTAAACCTTCTTACCTGTGGGAATCGTTGATTCTCAAAATCATTCTTTTCCGATAAGTATCCATAATAAAGTCAACTACACTTTCTTATATCATTCCTTGTAAAACTGATTATCATATCATTACTATATTTTGAGTATAATTGTTTCTTAACAATGGTGTTAGTGGTAGTGATGGTGATGATGATGTTGATAAACTTTGGTACGCTTGGATGAGTTCGAGAAATCTATTCTGTAATCTTAGTGGTAATAGTTGTCTTGGAAGTGTGCTTGGCGTCCAAAGGGTTGGTAGTAGCTGTTGCAGGTCTCGAAGGTTGTGTGGTGACAAATGTAAATGATTTTGGGTGCGATACCTTGTTGAATGTGTTCGGCTTGGATGGGAAGAAGTGGCTGTCGGTAGTACTGGCAGAGGTATGGGTTGGTGGTTTCGGCATTCTGAAATGATTTCGCTACACACGATTCATGGATTAGTTCCCACAGCATGGCATCAGGTGCATGTCCTGGATGGAGTAAGTGCACAAGTCACATTCCCTTAAGGTGGCCATGTGGAAATTGGTTTGTTGTTGTTGTGTATCGTGTTTCTTTAAGGAGAGGCGATAACATAGAAACACATGATTAGTGAGATAACAGGGTTCAGTTGTCGGGAGTCTCGTCGTCCAACGGTACACTGTATTCGGTGCAAAGTTTCTGTAATTGAATATTTTTAGGTTCAATGGTATGATTTTTCTTCTTTTGTTGGCGTGGGTGTGTAAAATAGCATGCAGCTGGTATATTTATAGTAGTGTGGACCAGTGTTGCTGCGAAAGCTTTATATACCATGAATTCAGGTCCTTCCTAACTTGTTTGAGTTCCCTTCCGTCAGTTTGAGTTCCCTTCGTCAATTTGTTGATATGTATGATCGAGAGAGTTTAGTGTTGTTTTGTTAAACTTCAGAGGTGGCAAGACCTTTAACGACGTGTAGTGGATTCGTAAGATTGTATCATCTGAGGCTGGTGTCCAGGGTACATACGTTATTGAGTGGCGTGTAAATATTGGCAAGGTCATGGTCAGAGAAGTGGGACATTTCCCAAGTCCTATTTCCAGTGTTGCAATGGTTATGTTGCACGGTATGTTATAGATGGTTAGCGGAGTCATGGTTAATGTTCCGTTCCTCAATTTCAGTGTTTGATGTTTAGTAGATAAATAGTAGCGTCCACCAAGATGTATTAGCAGGTCAAGGTGTGCACAGCTGGTACCCTTGTGGGCACGGTGAGAATTCAGCTTGGATTCTGGTTGCCAGAATCTAATTTTAGTACATTAGCGGGGCAGTGTCGTGAATAACATTTGGTTAGCACGTCAGCCTTGACTATTGTTTTAGAATTAGGACATGTAATTAGGGCTAGTTATTCGAGAGTTAAATCTTGAAATCTTATATTTCAATGGAATTAAGTATTCTTGAGTATAAATATAATTATCATCGGAAAGCTTAGGAAGTGTGAGTAAAATGTTTAAATGAATGTATTTGCCTGCGCGATGTTCGTAGTGTTGTTTATGTCCTTTTATATATGTAATCTATAATTCCCGTTCATCCGTACTATTTGTAAATTTATGTCCCTTACGATGTTAGTATACTATACTCACCGGTCTCCCTTCACCTTTTGAGCTTTGGGCGTTCTGCCGGTCGCCTTGAGGCTATGATATGCGAAAAGGTAGCGAACTTTAGGGAGGAAGAGGGAGGGAAAACCAAATAAATTATACCCCAAAGGGACCGCGTATGAGCGTAGGAAGGCCGGTAAGCATAGTGTGGAATGGAGGCTCAATGCTATATATGCACTATCGCGAAATCTGGTGCGAAGTGGCACAATGCTAATCTATTCACTCGGCTTTTATAGGCGCTTGGGTGCGACCGCTGAGCATAGTATACTATACTCACCGGTCTCCCTTCACCTGTTGAGCTATGGGCGTTCTGCCTCTACGCCGAGGATATGCGAGGTACGACAACGGACCAAACCCTAACCCGAAACACCCGTACTCAAAACCAATCTGGGAAAAAACCCCAGACTTCAGAAAGGAAGAAGGAAACCCCGACCCGAAGGAGAGGTAGCTTTGCAGCGTGAGACGGACCCAGATTTATGCTTCTTTTAGCTACAAGGACCAGGATGATCTTGAGCACGTCTTGTGTGGAACTCTGTTTAGTAGACATTATTGACTGGATGGCAATGAACAAGTTGAAGCTTAAGGAACTTCTGATTCTGAGTTCTAAATTTCGGTCTGAACCGTTTTTCCTCCTCACTGACTGTAGGCTCAGATATAATCACTCCAGTGCCTCATGCTCGAAATATTGGTGTCACATTAGATAAATTTCTTACTATGTCTACGCATATTAACAACATTTGTAAGTCAGCATTTTACCACCTTAGAACCATTGCTCGTGGTAGAAGATATCTGTTGTTTCAGACAACTGAAACGCTTGTTCATGCTTTTGTGACTGTTAAGCTTGATAATTCCAATGCACTGTTGTATGGACTTCCACAGGATCAGATTAGAAAGTTACAGCGTCAGTTCTTAAATCAGCGGCACGCTTGATATTAGGAGCTCACAAGTATGATCATATCACCCCTATTTTAATACAGTTACACTGGCTCCCAGTAGAGCAACGTCAAACTTGACGTTACAACACAGGGTGACCAGACGCATACCTTTTCGTCAACATACCATTTCCTTGAAAAATAAATTGGGTTCATGGTCACCGGCCGGTTGACTCCCTGGGTCTCGGAGGATATATCCCGGATGTAGCAAACTTTGCATTCGCTGATTTCAACACAGTCGAGTCCCGAACACAGTGCATGCCCGGTAAGTACCATTTTATCAAATTATCATGTCAAACTCCGCTTTATTCATAGCTGGAAGTATCCATCAGGGTCACAAACGTTTTAGTGATGTATCGAGAGGAAGACAATGTTCTTTTATGAGTTTTTCAGCGCTGTCGTGTGCCCAATTTAAATCAGTTCAAGTAGTATATATGATGGGGGGGCTGGGCCACATCCTTATTTAAGCCCTTTTTCTCCCATCGTATATCCCTACTCCCACGAAAAATCGTTGAAAATTTGTTCCTTATATAAGCCACCCATAATCAACACACATATTTCTTATATCCAACACACGGTTCTAATTCACATCCTTATTTAAGCCTTTTTTCTCCCATCGTATATCCCTACTCCCACAAAAAAAATCGTTGAAAATTTGTTCCTTATATAAGCCCCTTTTATCCCCAAATTAAGAACCACCACCAATCACATTTAATTTAACCAATAATAAACCCCTATTAGAGATATGTTATCATCATATTATGAGGGTACATCACAGTTACTATATCAAAACATCCCGTATATTATGTCTAATATGCCGTACCGTTCTAATGTCGCAACCACTATGTCGAAACATCTGAAGTATATAAATACTATGACTAATATATTATACCTTCCTATAGAAATCTTGACTAAGATCGTAGAGTATGCTGGTCCCACATCATTTGCCGCTATTTCTTTGACTTCAAAACAGCTAAATGATGCCGCATCTATAGTAAGCTACAAAAACGTAGATTATGAGTTTTGTCAACGAGTAGTCCTAATCGGGTTTATGTCTGCTCATAATGATGATGAGAGAGATAATTTGGCTAAGAAATTCGATATTTCCGAGGATGACGTATACGATGGCGAATATGGTATCGTAGTAGGATATAGCTATACTGATAATGGTAATTTTAGGGCATACTACTACGATGAAGACGACGACGATGAAACCGAGCATAACTACGATGGGGACATACTAATCAATGCCTGTAGGAATAACAATTTTGGTATCGTTAAGTGGTTAATTGAGCGCTTCCAGTGCAATATACTATATCTACACATTTGCTGTGCACTAAGCTACGCATGTGAAAATGGCAATCTCGATATCGTTAAGTTGCTCGTTAAGCACTTCAATCCGATCTCCAAGCACTTCTTAAAAGATGATGATATGTTCTATGCTGGCACGCTATCCAAGGCCAGTAGAAATGGCTTTCTTGACGTCGTTAAGTGGATCATAAAGCACATCGATCTCTACATATATGATGAAGACGTCAGTCGCGCACTAGGTTATGCCTACGATCAAGATACAGAACTAATATTTCTATTGGAGGCATTTCACCAGCGACTTTGTCGCCCGTGTGATTGTATTTGTTATACATTATTCGATGTCTACGAAAATGAGGCATCTCGTCATATAGTATGACTGCATTTATTATGCACTATTTGATGCCGGTAAAATAGGCACCCCGTTCGCCATAAAAAGCATTTCTTCCCCATTTCTGGTCACGATATAGATAGAAAAATTTCGAACTAGAACATATAATTTTAGTTCTAAGAAGAAAAAATCAAAACAAAGAAAAAGACCAAAAGCAAAACTGGACGTCTCCAGAACCTCTCTAGGAACCACTTTCTCCTTTTTCCTTCCTTCGCCTTTTCGTTCCTAGAGAGGTATTTGCTTATTACCGGGCCCGGCTTACTGTATTCGGTCTACTGTATTTGGTCCACTGTATTCGGTCTACTGTATTCGGTCTACTGTATTTGGTCCTATCTGGTTGAGGCACAACCGGCACCCGTGGGTCCCTTTTAAGATCCCTTGAGCTTCACCCAAGCACCCGACCCAGGATTGACACTGTTTGTACTGTATTCGTTCGTCTTCTGCCACATCGACAGACGCGCTACGATTTGTGAGGGGCTGGAGGCTTTTTACCCCCCACAAACCGATCTACCACATGTACCCCGTGGGATTCGAACCTTGAACGCAAGGGGCCTCCATTTTCCCTTGAGCCCAGAGCAGAACCGTTAGGATACATGTGCTAGACAGTGACGTAGGCGAAAAGTATCCTACTTATGTCTTAAACATCTGCCCGTATGTTAATTAGGGACGCCTACGCTATGTCTCGAAATTTGCATACGAACTCGACATACAAGTTAATTTATACGATTTTGCTTTTAGAAAAGTGTAAATATCGCCCACGCTCACTTTTCTCATATGAGATGTCAATTTTTATCCCAATTTTGCTATCATTTCTTCTAGCATTTTTTGCTTGACTTCGCCTCGAATTTGTTCCACTCTTTTTTCACTCATTCGGCTTAAATTAGCCGAAGTTTTGTGACGAATTTCAATCTTCATAGTTTCGTATTTATCTACCTCAGCGAGGATTAGATTGTATTCGACGTCAGATATATTTTCATCGCGAAGGGCTTTCGATACTAGATCGCGAATCGTATTAATTTTCGCTTTAGTTAACATAGCGGTTTTCTCATGTTTAGAAACTTTTTTTCCGATCTTTTTAGCCTCAATGGTTGTAGCTGCTGAAATCATCCCACAGACTCCACCAATAACACCGAATGGTAGGCCGATTATTACACCAAAACCAGTTAGAGCTACCGCTAATCCTGAACCCGATAATAATACAGATAGACCTCCTGTTACCACAGCGACACCATGGACAATTCCTTGTGCGCGGGTGTATTTCTTACGCACACCTTCATAGTGTTTTTCTTGAGTTTCGATATCTGAAAGAGTATCTCGGACTGTTTGCAACCGAAAATTCTTTCCAGTGTCACTCCGTTTCCCTGGAACTAGCAATGGATAGATCGGTGGTGCCGTTGGAAGTAGTTGAATCGAATCGCTTGCCATTATGTTATATCTTCGCTATATCATAACTTACTCAATCTCCAATACGTATCGTATAGGTCGACCACGGAAGTCTATAATATTTCCTTTTTCGTCTCTAATTGTCAGACGAAGGCTGTTTCGTCTGGTCCCTAGAGCTCGTATGGTCAAGGGAAGCCATTGATTGTAAGTATATTCTGTAAACCTAAGGCCCTCGAGATTAAAGATAGCCAGTACGTTTGATTGCTTTCCATTAAGAATTGAGAAGCTAGGATCCACCACATCACAGTAGATATATACATAGCGAAGAAGTTGTACCACCAGTTTGTATTCTCCTACTTTGAGTGACACATTATCCCCTTCTGGAGTACCCTCGATATTCAACGAATCGCAGAGATTCTTACTGAACAGGATTGGTTTCTTAATTTTTAGAATCCAAAACTTCCTATATTTGTGGTCTATGAATTCCAATAAAGCAGCAGTAACCGCGGGTTTGAGGGCGGCCATCAAGATGTTTATATTGTAATTCCCCGGCTTAAGTTCATAAGGAATCCGTATCTCACCTGGGGTATTCCAAGTGAATGAAGCTTTCTCTGATAGGTTCCAACAACCGTTCTCAAAAGCGACCTCGATTAGAGAAATATTATGGATGTAAATAGGTTCTTGAAAGTAGACCGTATGATCAGTCGAGGTAGTGGTGACATTTAAGATTACCATATTAAAGCCTGAAGTTTACTTCGATATGATATTAACATATATTCTTTACTTCACGATATTAACATATGTCGTAACTTTAATACGTATCAATATCAAACAGACTAGTCAAGTGGATGAATCGAACGGATTGATTGGCCCGGCGCCAAGGATAAGAAACCATGCCTAGTCTCCAAGCGAGAGTTCAGTTCGACGGTGATTGGGGTGACTATATCGCACCTCGCAATGCAAAGGCTTTCGCGTCCTTTAAGAAAAGTTATCCTCACGCGGACTTCGAGAAGTTCTCAGCTAGGACAACGGCATCCGACATACATGATGAGTCAACATATGAGACTAGGATCATGTTTTACGATGGTGGGCAGCATTGGAATATAAGTGGTCTCATACCAGTAGATGTCCGAAATCATCTACACGAAGCGTTACGCGTGACAACGCAAAAACGTGTGGTAGTTAGAGGTTTTCCACTTCCCTTCAGAAGGACGGATTTTAAGTATCCAGTTCCAGCCGTTTCCTGGGCACACGTCGCTAAGGACATATACCCTATCATACAAACGCTAAAGATCTACGTAGCAAAAGATCGACTATTTACGTATGAGCCGCGACATATTTTTCAAGATCTGGGACTCGATCTTAGTGAAAAACAATCGAAATATCCTAAAATTATCAATATGATGACTAATGTTGTTAAAAGAGAGGTAAAAGAGAAAGAGTGGTTTGATGTTGAACCAATGAAACTTTGGCAGCACCAATTATGTTTCGCCGTTTGGTGTGCTACGTCAGGCTGCGGTGTATCATTCGATGACCATCTTTCAAATGATGCGCCAATCATCGACAATATTCGGAGCTTTTATCGATTTCACGTATACTATACGATCAGGCGAGTACTGTTTGAATTGGGAGTCCCACTCCCCAGAGAAAGCATATTCAATAAGTTCAACAACGTTCCATGGAATTACGTCATATATGACAAGATCAGAAGAGAGTTCGGTGCTTATGAAATCAACTTTGCCACACGTCGAAATGATATGAACGAGAAGCACTACAATTGGTTCGTTCCACAGAATGGGAAAGGATTGACAAAGGCCGGGATAGTCCGAATTAATGCGTCAATAATGGTATATTTGTTTTGTGTCCTATCATCCCAGGCTTCAACCGGCTCACCAATCGTAGGATCGAAGTCCCCAGCCGCCCAAAATAAATTCGATATGATGTTTGAAAATGCCATCATAGAATCGGCTTCAGACACTCTAGCCCAATACCAAGAATCTATTAAGGATATTAGTTCTCGTCTAGATCTAGCAGTTGCGAAGGATTGTCTGTTAATGCCTAGCTATATGATTATCTTCAAGGGCGTTACGTATGTAAACAGCCTACGAACGGCAAATAAACCTGGTATCAGTTTAGGAATAAATGATGACATCAATCTTAACGAAAAATCTCCACCACCAGCCCCTATGGAAGGCTCGAAACCAAAGACGAATAAACCTGCTACAGACAGCGGAGCCACGA
This sequence comes from Actinernus sp. WN-2022, assembly GCA_030867875.1. Lineage (NCBI taxonomy): Eukaryota > Metazoa > Cnidaria > Anthozoa > Actiniaria > Actinernidae > Actinernus > Actinernus sp. WN-2022. The sequence goes on from JAOWCC010001589.1 coordinate 33,488,322, forward strand.
CTGATACGACCGGTACGATTGATACGATACCACACGGTCGACAAAGTCGCGGCGCATCGCCAACGAATCACGAAACCAATTTAGCAATCGTGGGTATTGTGGCCGGCGTAGCCTCATGGATGATATTTCGTTAGCGCTGACGTTTCGACGATTTATATTGCTCTACTAGGAATATGACCACAGCTACAATGAGTAGCCAGGCATTCTTGGCAAGGAAGCCGAAAACTTCTCCAGCGGTACAGAATATGAAACTCGCAATAGCGCCTATCGCCGCAGGTAGCGCGTTAGCCAACTTTTTTCCAAGATCCTTCAAAGCCTCACCAACTCCCTTAGTGATGGAAGTCAAGCCTTTTGTCAATATACTAACGACAGTACCAATTACGTTTTCGGTAATACATTGGGAGTGTCTACGGCGTCCGACAGTAAGTATGATCCAGCATTTTTACGATTGAGTTTTATCACGACCCTATCGTAGTCATCCAAACTAGCGGTGAACTTCGTTAGATCTGCTTTTGGAAACTTTATAGTGATTTGGTCCTGTGCATTTTCAGTACGTCTTTCCAGTCTTTCAAATGGCGTTTCCGCAGTACTACTGCCTGCCGTAAACGGCGTTTCCACATCATCACCTTGATTGACTAATTCTATATACTCAGCTGAACTGGTTCCCCAGTTACTACGATTTTTCCACAACCTATCGAGTATGCTTTTCGTCGTATTTTTGAATCTATGCTTAGCTCTCTTCCACCAAGCCATTTCTGCCTCACCATCCTCAGGCCTAATCTCCGCCCATTCTTCGGCAGTAAGATCATTCACATCGGCTCTACCTTCTTCAGATATGGGATCGAAGTCTATCGTTTCTTCCATATTGAACACTGGATATGTGATATACTATTAGTATTGACTACATATTCAATAGTGGAACAAACATGATATCAACAAAGCTCCATCCTGACTATTCTCCTAGAGAAGGTAGATCTCTTAAAGCCAGTCGTGTGTTCCATCGTGTAACTTTCACTCCTTCCTCAGCCAATCCAGGGGAAACTTTAATTGTTAATGTTCCTACGTTAGGCGATAATAGACTTCTAGTACCTGGTAGTCTAGCCCTTAGTGCTAATATTATTCTATCCGGGGTTCTATCCGGGGGTCATGCCAACAACCGTTTAGTGTCCAATGTTGGACGTTGTCTAGTCTCAAAGCGGGTCGTATGGATTGGAACTACTAGATTAGAAGATCTAAGTCGACCCGATCTACTGCAGGTATATATCTGTACCTATCTGACGTAGAACGAGAGAATCGCATAGAGCAGGGTATTCAATCCGTTAATGTTAACAAACTTCGCTCAGGTGCTGGTGATAAAGACCCCTCGATTGCAGCTGATAAGGCTACGCTGGCTGCATATAGTAGCGTGTATAAGATACCTATTGATCATGAAGTTATCACAACCCACGGCGTCTTTTATCCACATGCGGTTCGAGATAAGATGTCATTTCATTTGACGCTGGCACCATCCACCGATGTCATATTCGGATCCGACATTACGAAAGTAGGTACATACAAATTATCAAACATTGAGCTAGAATATGAAGTCATTGAAAGTCTCGATCTTGCGTCGCAGGCCAATAGTACCTACGCCAGCGGTAAAGCCTTTCTGTATAGCCATGCTGAGTACTTCAAACCCGTCTCAATCAATCTAGGAACCGACACACTCGTATCTGAAAGCATAAACGTACTTCGTCTCTCTCTCAATGGTATCCTTCTTCTATTCGTGGATCCCCATGCGGCAGGCGCCAGAGATAGTGAGAAGTTTGTAAATCCAGGAATCACCAAGGTCGAGGTACACGTCAATGGCATTCCTAACGCTCTATATTCTTTTGGGATGCTACCAAAGGATTTATGGAAGTCCGCAAAGAATTGGTTTGTCCCGCATTTCGGAGAGGCTGCCGCCGCTACATCTATGACACATAAGAAGTTCTTTGAGAACAAGTTTGCCGCACTCATCGATTGCCGCACTTCTCAAACCAGTATAGTTCATGGAGATGGTCTAGCCCAACGAGATGCTGGAGCGTCCATTCGCCTTAGGATTCATCGCGCGGGAGGCTCAGGTAAGGTGAACATGCACATATTCATGCTTTCTGATGCACAAGTAACTATCGAACAGGGAATGCTACAAAATGTTTATCACTAATGTACTCTTGACGTATTCGTCGACATGGACACATTGACAGAACAAATTCCCTTTAACGCACTCATAATTGGCCCCACAAACTGTGGAAAGACTCAGTTCATAGTTGATCAATTGAGAGGTCCATTTCGTTTTAAGTTTGAATATATCGTATTGATTTGTCCCACCTATGCTAACAATAAAACCTATAAAGGTGTTGGTAAGGGAGATCCCCGCTTCATTGTCCTAGCGCCTTCTCAGAACGATATTGATGCAACCCTAGGCGACTGTGCGTGTTTTTTCGAAGGAACAAATACACTTATTATCCTTGATGATTGTGCGGCAAGCAAGGACGTTAAGGGAAGGACCAATAAGATATCCGACTTAGCCTTTTCTGCACGCCACATTGGTATTTCGATTTGGGCCTCATCACAAACACAAAAGAGTATATGTAAGAACTTTCGCGAGAATTGCGCAATCGTTGTGGCATTTCGCATCGCAAGCGCACCGGGATTAAAGGATCTATTCGATGACTACGGCGCTAGCATATCATTAGATGACATCCATTTTCCACAGTATTAGAGATACCTTCACCTATGGTATGTCACAATACGTTGAAGTAAGATGGATAAAGATTTGGATGACGAATTAATGAACATACTAGCTGAATCCGGCAAAATAGATGTGGCAGGTCCTCCACCAAAGGCCGAATGCGGCTACCGCAGTAGCGGCAGCAAAGCTGCCATCGGAGCTACCTGCAAAAATTGCCATGCAGTACACTGCGCTACCACCGATGAAGATCGTAGTATAAAAATCAGCGAACATAGGGAAGCTCTTTCTATTCTAGCCGTGACTGGTACGACAAAGGAATATCTAGGGAAGAATTTTTCTCTTGGGGACATTTCTAAGTTACCTGATAAAGACATAGAACGCCTATATCGTAGATACCAAGCCGTCTTAGCAAAGCAAATAAATGACTGCTTAGTGGATAGAGCACTAAGTCTAGCAACTTGTGTAGTCGCATATGTGAGGCCTCTAGATTCTCGACAACGACGAAGGCTGTTGAAAGATCTAAATAAAGACTGCTTAGTCCGAAACGAGATATCTGCCCTGGCTGGCCGATTGGCCTACAAAGCAGGTCCACTTGTAGCACTAACTAGTGCCCTTTGTCACGTTGTTAACCATTCTATGCCCGATAAACAGGACTCCGAGGCGCAAGTATTGCCGAGCGAAAACGAAGTTGATGAAGTACTTGAGGTATATTCAAATTTAAAAGAATCTTAAATGTAATTAACGTATTCCGAAGATCGAAACGATCCCATCACGAAAGAACCAGTAAAACCCCCACCAAATCCAAAACGAGTTGCTGCAGGCAAACTAATAGCGCAAAGAAGGAAAGAAAATATCGCCAATGTGGCGGCAACGCAGGCGCAGGTAGACAGTCATACCGATAAGCCAAGTTTGATATCAACTAATACCACACTTGCCGTAATTGGGGTAAGCATAGCATTTGTGGGTTTGTACTATCAGTATAAGCAATACAAACAAACGCAACGAGTTAACCACAGCTCCGCTGCCGCTACCAAAGAAGCCACAGACAGCTCAGCTACCGCTACCAAAGAAACCTCAAAAGGTCGTAACCTAAAAACTCAAGGCATGATATAGCATTTGAAGCCACGCCGTAGACACATTATCTGCGATGTAAACGTTGTTCCAACAAGATGGTTAACGAACTTATGAACACAATACAGGAAGCTACTATATTGACTGGACTTGCGGCAGGTATCGGTTGGATCGAAAAAAAAGCAATCAAAGAGCCTTTGACTAACGATCCTTCATCTAGTATTTTGAACTTCGTGAAGTGGATAGCGGTTCTATCTGGTGGCCTTGCAGCTAAGAAATACCTAAAGGACAAAGGGTATTGGAAGCCTGTTGAGTAACAGGGGCGACTCTACCTCGCCTTCGAAGCTATGGCATCAGTAATATTTATGGGATTTGTCTTCGCCATAACGAGTGCTGCCGCTAGTATTGCCGCACACGAAATAGAAAAAGCAACTAGCGGGCCGAATGCGGCTGCCGCAGAGATGGTAAGACATGATAAGGCCCAGGAGAAGGCAAATGCCGCTATGGCAACCTATGAGAAAAATCGAGAAAAACGACTAGAAGCACAAGCCACCTGGAACCACTGGAAAGAAAATAACGCACACGTTGGACTTAAAGATAGAATCGATGCAATGCGAAAACTCCATATATATCACATATTGCAAATGAAACTGGAAAAGCCTAAACTCTCAGATTATTATCGACCATCTAATTCGAGGAAAACTGCCGAATTGGTGGCCTTAGGTGGTAGTGTATTCGCGACTGGATACGTTGCCACTCGATTCTTATAAGAATTGGTTATAGCTATGCTTTTAAAAAACGAGCTTTTTTACATTTAACGTAATTACTAGATCACTTACTAGATTGCTAGAGTATTACTAGGTAATTACTCCACATAAAATGCGACTAATAGGTAGTAACTTTTCTGCTTATTGAAGCTTAGAATGCACATATATGTATGTACATATTAATGGACACTAAACTAAGTTTACGATACTATAGTCCGGAGGGTTATTGGAAAGGACTAGCAGCTATTAAACATCTTGCAAATTCGACAAACATATCTGAAGATGTGACTCAGATGTGACTCGTATGTGGCTAGAAAAACAAGCTATATGGCAGATCTATTTACCATCCCCCAAATACGTTCCACGACCTAAATTCGATGTATCTACACCAAATGAGGTCCACCAAGCCGATTTGATATTTCTACCTCATGATCGACCTGGACGTGGAAGAAAGCTATATAAGTATGCGCTGACGATCGTGGATGTAGCATCCAGATACAAAGAAGCCGAACCATTAGCCACTAAAGAATCTAAAGAAGTTGCTGCGGCATTCGAACGAATATATAAGCGAAGTCCACTAACATGGCCAAAACTTTTACAAGTCGATCCAGGACGTGAATTCATGGGTGCAATGTCTTCGCTACTAGATAAACATGAAGTTTCTGTACGTCGTGGTCGTGTGGATATTCACCGGGATCAAGCAATCGTTGAACGATTCAACCGAACCCTATCGGAAAGGCTATTTGGATACCAATATGCTCAAGAGATGGTACTTACTTCACAGGGAAAGGATGATAGATCTGTCGAATGGGTGTCTCGTCTACCTGCGGTCGTAAAAGCTTTAAACAATGAAGCTACGCGTTTGACAGGAAAACAACCATCCATAGCAATTACCAAAGATGAGATCGAATCGAACCCATCAGAACCGGCACGGGTTCGGGACGAACGGATACGTCTAGTTGGGCTCAAAGAGGAAAGACTTCCATTCGATGTCAGTGTTCGATATCTATACGCTCCTGGTGAGCTAGAAGGTGGACGAAAGCGTGCTACCGATCCTATATGGAGTTTGAAAACATATAGCATTTCGCGTAGTATGGTTTCTTCGGGTCAGCCAGTTCTATATTATTTGTACGCCCCACAAGTTTCGAAGAAAACACCAACGCGTGGATTTGTGCGTGAAGAGATACAAGTCGTACCACTCGATACCGAACTACCTCTAAATGGGATCTTAAGCTAGTTCGTTTTGGAACAAACATATATCTTTATGCCCATGGGCTAATGTATCGATTCCATTTTCAGAAATCCAACGTTTTGTGTCCAGTGGTGAAAGGGAGATTTTATTAACTCGCAGACCATAGATCTTATGTCCAATGCTTCGCAGCATATTCATTCCATGTCTGAAGGTCTTCCTATCGAAAAGAGACTCCTTATACTGCTCGTGGCGCATGTGCTTCTTCACAACATATTTCCGTACTCCTTTAGCCTTGCGAATCTCCTTAGTGTCTGCACATACGATCGAATACATCTTAGGTCGAAGTCCAACGTACTCTACGATGGCAACGCCTGCACAGTCATCCTTCATCTTTCCAAGAACCTTTTTATTGGTAGTGTCATATAGTGGATGGTTTTTTGGGTAATCACTTGTATCGTATAGGTCTGCATTTTTGGCTATGTCGTCGTTGACGTCTTCTGTTTGGATCTCAAGCAATAGCGAATCTGTGTCTGTGTAGAGCAGTTCGCATTTATTACCATATTGGAGCTTAAGTTGGTTGTAATAGAAATCATACATCAGGTGTTTGGATAGGTCTAGGATGCTCATACCAACGTAAACTGGGCGGTTAAGTACGAGCCTGCTTTTATGCATGTGTAGTGCTACTAGGCCATCAAAGACATTTGATCTAGCAAACGTTGGGCTTGATATCAGCCGTCGAAGCTTGTCACCCTCTATCGCACGCACCAGCTTAACATCTACGCGCTTACGCAGATTCTCCATTGTCTTACCAAATACTGAGTTGTTCATCAGTTTGTAGAGGTCTTTCTCGAAATTGCTCGTAGCCAGTTTACGAAGGTCCGTATTCATACGTATATATGGCTCCATCCAAGGACTTTGGTCGAATCTGAGTGCTCGGTGCACCTTTTTCAATTTCATACCAAGAGAAAGATATAATTGTAGATTTCTATAGTGTAGGACGTAGCGTTCTTTGTCGAATAGATTGGGCACAAGCTTTTCAACTTCGATTGGAAACGCTCTTTCACCTAGTAGTCCGCATTGGTACTCTGACATCCATTTTTTCTGTACTTTCATACGCTCTGGGGCTAGTGGATACGAGTTGTGAGCGTCGTGGAGTTCTAGAGGATACTCAAGGTCTACCTCAAGGATATAACCTTTATCCGCATCTTTCTCGATATCGAGGATACTCAAGGTTCGTAGCTTTTCTACGTCGCACCACTCAAATCCTCCTGTTGGTAGCGCTTGGCTCATAGCCCATCCGTATAGGTTGTTTGCATCCAGATACTGTATGTACGTAGTGGGCTTGATTGGGTCGTATTCTGCCGCATATGGATTGTTGGCCTTTGCATGGCGTCGACTGACCATCGAAATGCCGCCTCGCATCCCTTTCTCGATGAAAAGATGCATATCGTAGTCTGTGAGCAGCTCAAGCTCTACACCAGTCTTCTTTAGCAATGCATCCCACGATAGACCAGGGCTCGTATAGTAGTGAGCTGGGTCCAATCCATAATTTTGCATACATGTCGCTCGAAAGCCTTCAAACACATGTGCGAGTAAAAGTACATCAGTTCTAAGATATAGGTCGTGGTAGTCTCCCATAATTTGACAATCGAATGCAGCCCAAACCTTCTGTGCGTGAGTATAGTCCTCATCTGAGATTCCTTCATCAGAAAGCTTGCTATAAAAAGCATCGCGCGGCGGTAGCTCATCCTGAAACCTCTCCCAACTGTCCATGTATTCGTATGGGTAGACGCCCTTGCGCCCAAGAAGATGTGCATTGAGGGGTGTATGCGAAACGGTTATCGGAAGGCGAGACGGGTCGAGTTGTTTTATGCTCCCTTCTCCACACTGGGGGCAAGTCCCCACTAGCTCCCAAGCCTCGTTAATGACAACCAGCTCATCCTTATCGCATCGTTTACATTTGCCCGCTGCCTCTATAGTACTACAAACCAATTTGTCTAGCGACCCCAAGAGAAATTGCGCGCTATCAATGAACCGGAGGTTACCAAGTGAGAATGAAATGTACTTTTCCATGTTATTCGGTATGCAATTTATCTGCCCCTCTACTTTGGAAATAGACTGCATTAAGAGATGAGAATCGTATCCCCGCAAATTATGGAAGACTACTGGTATTATGGTCTTCTTTGGGTCTATCCGCAGGAGTAGATTACAGGCATTGTGTGCTGCTCCACGATACTTTCCAGTAATGTGACAGTGATCGCGAACCGAGTCCCCATTAAGATATTTCTGACAAATGTGGCAAATGGTTGCACCGCGGTGGGCTATAATGTCATCCGAAGACATTGATCGCAAGGTTGTTTTGCTTCTCAACTCTGCAAATCTGTGATATGGGTGTTGGTGCATCAATTTCTGTAAAATCTAGGCCGTCGTCTATAGGATACTTAGATGGTCTGTATGCATGTCCTCCGTGTATAACTGGAAATAATGATGACCGAAGAGCCCATCGTAGGCAGTGATCATCCTTATTTTGAACATTAATTAAAGCCTTCTTGTTTTGGACTTCTTTAGGAAGTGAAATGTATGAGCCTCCTCGTAGTGGTTGGTATCGCGCTATGTCGAGCCAAAGCAGAACTACTCGGTCTACCACCCATCCTGAGCCTCTATGTATCCATTTCTCTAGTTGTTCTTGGATCGCAGGAAAAGACTTGTCTAGCGCGGAATTGATTTCGTTGGACTGCAATAGAACCTCCTGATAATGACGAAATATTACTTCTATGAATTCTTTGCTACCGTCAAGGTTGTACTTTATTAGATCTACTTTCAGGGCGAGCTGAAACTTCACGCCTTTTAGATTGACAATCTCTTCCTCTAGTTTTTCGTGGATTATATGGCGTACACCATCTAAGAATGCCATTGGGTCTGCACCAAGTTCGTGACCCTCTGGAACATCCATCTGCCAGCCTCGTAAGAAATTACCAATGACCCATTTAGTTTGTTTGAATACTAGTGGGACAATTTTTTTGGGAATTAAACGTCTTTCTATCGTTTCGGGGATCGGTTCATCAAGGATGTTGCGCGCCTGTTCATATACATCTAGTACGTCTCTCTGATAATTATCGTATGCCATATTTACTACGATTATACTAATAGTATATCTATTCTCTAATAGGGAGATTTTTAGTTACAAGTTCAGTCAATACGACTTTGAAATCCTTTCTAGCCCTCTTACCTTTACGCATCAGGTTTATCTGTGCGGTTACGTTGCCGCACGGGCGACAAAGTCGCGTCTCTGCTTGAGTCCCAACTCCACACGCACGACAGGGGTATGGCTCAAACGATCCTTCTCTGATCTGGTGTCGATGTTGCTTACAACACTCAAATAAACAACTATTACCACAAATAGTTCTCCTGCCAACCGTTAACCATCGGCACTGATTATGTCCTCGCATTTTATGGCTGATAATATAACGGTACCATTTCTCTAATTGGGATTTATTAATGGTTGTATAAAATTGGCCGTTTTTTTTTGTTCAAGTACTAGTATATATGACGTATGATTTTTTTGTGGGATTAGGGGAATACGGTGGGGGGATTAAAGGCTTAAATAAGGACGTGAATTAGAACCGCAAGAAATATGTGTGTTGATTATGGGTGGCTTATAAAAGGAACAAATTTTCAACGATTTTTCGTGGGAGTAGGGATATACGATGGGAGAAAAAGGGCTTAAATAAGGATGTGGCCCAGCCCCCCCATCATATATACTACTGTTCAGCAGTGGACCTCTGACCACAGGTAACCCAAGCTCTGTAAGTGGCTTTATTTACTAACATTTGTATGGATTTTTTTTGTCACTAATATTGAATAAAAAGCGACCATACTTACAGCATGGACAAATAAACACATGCTGTAAGTATGGTTGCTTTTTATTCAATATTAGTGACAAAAAAAATCCATACAAATGTTAGTAAATAAAGCCACTTACAGAGCTTGGGTTACCTGTGCTCTGACACAATCGATAAAATCCTTATCGAAGGAGACCGACTGTATCTCGATGCGCTTGGCAATCGACTCATCCCAGATGCAGAGACGATATCGCTGAACTATCTGCCCGTTGAGGCATGTTGGTCTATGGAGACTAACACTTACGAATCGTCCTTCGGGGCAGCAAACGAACCCTTTGGGGTAGCAAACAAATCGCCCAACGTGGCACAAACAAATGAAAAACCACCCATTGTGGTGACAAATACTGATCTACCCATTGTGGTGGAGCCCATTGAGGCACAAGCAACAGCAAATCCTAACCAAACTTGGTTAGTAAACTATAAAGAATTCTATCAGGGTTTAATTCACGTGGAGTTGCATGAAAACGAGGCTCCATACTTTGCGTTCTTGAGGGCTATGTAATGGCTTTAATTAAGGTTGTAGATACTTTCTATATCTTTGATTCTCATGCACGTAATTCTGTTGGAATGCCTGATCCAAATGGTACTGCTGTTGTCATGAAATGTGCTGATATCAGCGACTTACATGAGCATTTATATGGCCTGGCAGCTGATTTGAATAGTCAGTTTTTTGAAATTGTACCTGTTCATTTCCAATATAAGCATGCAAATGTTGGTAGGATGATAAACCCTGGTCATGATTTTCTGACAAATCAAAACTGTGATATCACAACAACCATCCCTACTAAAGGCAAACCAGATCAAACTGATTTTGAAAATCACTTGAAACCTGAGCTGCAGGTTGATCAAAATAAGAAGCAAAATAGTCCATTGCAAGGTAAAACTGAAAGCAAGAAAATATGCCAAAAAGAGTACAGGAAAAGAAAGATTTCTCAGGAAACTGAAATCCAAGAACAAACCAGGCTTCAAAAAGAAAGAGAGTGCAGAAAAAGAAAGATTTCTCAGGAAACCGAAATCCAAAAACAAACCAGGCTTCACCTTCTCTTACCTATACTCTCTTGATTTCCAAGCACCCCTGTACGTTAAAAATTTTGAAACAACAATTTGTGTTCAATGAAAACTTGCTAGTGACCAGTTAGTATTTAACTTGGATGGGGTGCAGGTGGAGTTGAAATTTTAATTAAAAAAAATTCAAGATCCCTGTCAGCCTGCAAATTTTCTTTTTAAAGCAACCCCCCTTCGGTATACAATAAATTTTCAAGATCCCTCTAGAGTACCTTAAAATATTTTGGGACCCCCTTTTCTCCAATATTTTTTTACAACACCCCCCGTTTTCTCCACCACCCCCCCTCCAACTTAAATAATGACTGGTCCCTTATCAATTAAACATCTGAGACCACCAACAAAATAAATGTTTGCTGATCAACATTATCTAACATATAATACAATTAAGTTGCATTAATTAACCAATATGACATTGCAATCAACACTGTAAAGCCTTTATTATTAATAAAAACTTTATACTATATAGTTATGGTGTTATTATTTAGTAAATACAACTCTTTTTTTTTATGTCATTCTGCTTATACATTAGTGTTTTTTTTTCAAGGGGTGGGCTGGGCAACTGCATGCCCCCCTTGTACCCCACTAGCTGCGGCCCCGTCATCTATATACACACCTTGACGATCTTAGACTCGTATAATTATGACTCCCATTCAGATTACTATATAATGTCAATTATGTTATAAATACTTCTAATGTAATTATACGATTATAACTGTCACTGCAACTCAATAAAATTGATAATCCCTGCTTCATGACTCATAGTATGTATAAGCTGGCTAGTATTCTCAGTTTATACTAAGTTCTCAAGTTTAATATTATTCCCATAATCGAGGGGGAAAAATCTTGATGTTTCCCCAACTTCTCAGTACATGACTAGACAACAATTTTCATTGACCATAACACTATTCGAATGAAGTGAAAGTCGTTATCCCTGCCATACAGGTATATGCCACACCAAAGACTATGCTTTTCAAGCTATTTTAGTCTGAAATTGCCTTTTTGGTCTGGATTAGGTTACGATTTTTTCAGGGAAATACGAAGGCGTACATTTCCATTTATTTAGCTTGTAATGACAGATCAGTACACTCCGCTCAAAAAAACAGTATGCAAAATCTTATATTTTGGTCTGAAATAGGGTCACCGCTTGCAGACCCAGGTGGTGCACCCCCACCCAAAATCTCGCATGGGCCCTCAGCTTTACATTTGTATTACAAAAGCAATAGACACACGTACCCACTGGGTACCTATTTTTTATCATAGATTATCAACTATTGGTTGCACAATCTATAATAATTATTACTTGTAGTTGTTTAAAACTACAGAAACTTGCAAATCATTACCAATACACTACACAATAGCTCTATGCATCCCCTCGCAGCACTTCACTTTCTATTAGAAACTTCTAGTTTACAAGATTATTTTATTGACATTTAAAGCACTACATGGACTTGCTCCGCAATATGTCATGGACATGATCAGTCATTATGTGCCTGGTAGAAACCTTAGATCTTCAAAAGCTAACCTACTTAAGGAACCTAGACTTAATGTAAATAGCTATGGTGGTATATATTTTTTTCTTTTTGTAGCCCTAGGCTATGGAATAAGCTACCTGCTTCTATTAGAGGATGTGATAATGTTTCTAAATTTAAGAGCAAATTGAAGACACACCTGTTTAAAACAGCCTATAACTTGTAGGGTAGTGATATTTTGTTAGTTAGTTATATATGAAGTTGTAGATTTCCGATTTTATGATTGATGTAATAATTTTATGATCAATGTAATTTTAGATCAATGTAAAGCGCTTAGATCTATTTGTTATAAGCGCTATATAAGCTTTAATATTATAAAGGGGACGCTTTAGCCGTGTACGTTCTGAAACAGGAAACGCCAATTCAAAATCCTTGAGATGGCTATATTCCTCATAAAGTTGAGATGATTCTGCAATCGCAGGCGAAGACGCGTTAACCATATCTGCTGGAGCCCCTGCTCGCAGCATATCTGCCAACTTCATGTAGTATGAGGCTCTCGCAGAGTGTCACCAACCGATGTGGGACATTACGTCAGCGAGGGGGAGCCCAGCTGATGGGACTTAGATCCCTGTCGGGCCCAGACCTTAACGAGCACCAGACTGTCAGTGTGAATGTTAACGCACCGGTTCTGCACCATTGGAGTCATTCACCAAAGCGAGGGTCTCCTTGACATTTATATGCTGCCCGAGGACCGGCGAAGGCCAATTGTCTCGGATGATTACCGGTTTCGTGTCCGAGTTGAGCACCCCACCCCATGCGAAGGATGAGGCATCCAAGACGAGCTTAAACTGAACGTAAGTCATGGAAGATGACCCTGCCAACCCTTAAGAAAGGTCCAGCGGAGAAGTTCATCCTTCAAAGGATCCGCAACATCAATAGGGCGCGAGGAGCGATTGAACTTTGAAACCGGCATCCGAGGCGAGCTTAATCTGAACGAGAGCCTGAGGAAGTCATGGAAGATGACCCTACTAATCCTTAAGAAAGATCCAGTGGAGAAGTTCATCCTTCAAAGGACCCGTGACATCAATAGGGCGCGAGGAGAGATTGCCCTTTGAAATTGGCAAATTGGCCTCATTAATAAACAAACTAGCAACAGGGACGGCCAGAGAGAAAGCGACCGCCTTTCTCGCGAAGCGCTGTAAGGTTTTCCGTCTGTTCGCCTGGAGAACAATATACCCTCAAAGCCCAGATACGGTACACACTGAGCAGGAACCAACGTGGATTTGCCGAGCCCAATAAAGTAACCCAGAGATACAAGGGTGGAACATACATAGCAGAGACAGCTCTTGCCCGGGGGCAGCATACGCGGGGGCGCCATCATCCACGAGAATTTCCTCTATGTGGCGATCGTCAATGTAAAGTAGGCATGGGATAGAGACGGAACGGAAGTAATGGGAGGCCGGTGGAGTGATTATATATATATATATATATATATATATATATATACACTCGTTTGCAGAAAGGTTGTCCTACACAAATAACCAGATATCCAGATATCTAATTTATTCAGAGATATCTAATGAGATGCATAGTGACTGTGCCAGCTGTTAGCATAATAATTGTTCAGTTGCAGAGAGATTTGGCGAAACATGCGGAAAGCGTACTCAAAAGATATACGGTGTGCTGCAATCTCGAATAAGATTTTGTACAGGAAAACAGATGAAGGAATCGCAGGCATACTTTTTTGTACCCGAAAAGTGTTCGTCGTTACTGTAGTTTGTTCTTTAATACAGGAGACGTATCCCCTCAGAAAATCGGTCGCACAACAGAGTCTACCGGCGATAAATATTAAAATAGAAACGGCAGTGCTCTTGAATTGCGTTTATTATCCTGTAATTGGTACAATTGAAAGAAGTTATGAAATGCTGTGGTTTTGGCATACTTCAGTGAATTGAACACGTGAGAATATGGCGTAAAATGTGGTATATTTTTAAGACCGCGAATTATTTCACAATTTTTTAAATTATTGAATTGTTAAAACTGGAGACTACAGACCTAAACTGCCAGAAACACAAAAATTGAAGCGGTTTCTACAAAACGTAAAGAATTACGACAAGAGACCATCACCTAGATTAATGGATTTGAATCTCCCGCCAAGTCTGTTAAAAGTTTGAACAACAAATGTTTACAGCATCAGGACCCAAAGTTGTCCACTAGGTAATTCTGTATTACTAAAAAACTTTCAAACATCTCGTCAATATCGGTGCAACATTTGTTGAAGCCCATTTTCGAGAACAAGGTTGAGAGCAATTAGAATGTTGAATAGATGCTGAAACCGCTTGTTCTCGACATGTTAAATCGGCAATGTTGCAACCATTTGACACACACGCTTTCGACACAATTTTGAACCAATGTTGAAAGGGCGCTTAATTTATAAGCTCGAGAACCGAACAAGCCAAGTGTATTTGCAATCGTGAACCGAGCGGTTAATAGCGTATAGCATACACTGAAATCACCACCGTCGTTCTCGGTAGAAACAATAGAGAGATTAAGCACCGCGTTCCACGGCAAACGGGAAACGTCAGCCCGCCGTCAAAATACGAAATAAATATATAAGAAAAGTGGAAAAGAATTCCAACATTCACAACAAACGCGGATCGACTCAACTTCACGTAACAACTGAAAATGTCAAGCAGCAAACGCGTGAAAATTGGTTATGTTTTCATTTCTGCCGTTCGCGGGAAGAAAGAACTCGATGCTTAATCTCTCTAATGATTGTGCTCACCCCCGAACTAATTATAAGCTTAATCACTAAATTAGTTATATTTAAACTTTAGTAGTTGTTGACAGGTTTGTCATGAAAGTGCGAGCCGAGTATTTAGATCTAGAGAGGCTTTTTATAGTGTCAAACTTATGGGTTTTTCGTACAATTTCTTAGAAGTAAAACTATGAATATATTACTCAAAATCGAGTGTAAAATATTACAATCATTTCGGCCCATACTGTGTATTTATATGGCTGGTAGACAGTATCGTGTGATTCGCGTAATTTAGTCATCGTCTCATCGTCTCTGAATCACGAGGCCATTAAAATGAAATTAAAATATGAGTGGGTATTTCGCTTTACGATATGATTTGCTCGGAGAAGGAATTTTCAAAGGGTTATTCATGCACGCTAAAGACTCTCTTACTTTTGGACCCCTTTGGCTCAGTGGTCGCTCTTTGGCACCTTCATAGTCGGATCAATCCAGAAAGCACAGCCGTTTAAAGCCATGCTATAGGCGTCGCCGAGCTCTTCTGCTGTATCAACCCAGAATTTTCGGTTTCGCTCCCTGAAGTACCCAAAATTGTATTGACAAGTGGTTTAACGTCCGGTAAAAAACTTTCCACGGCTTGTCTGAAAGCATGAATATCTTCCACCACAGGATGCAATTCTGTGGACCTTGTAGCTACTCTTTTTCTTTGAGTCAATGACGCGAAGTTCAATTTTGAGAGTTTGTTGCTGCGAGGTCTCCGCCATTCCGCAATTTTTAGAAAACAGTACCTACTGCATCTCATTAGATATGTCTGAATAAATTAGATATCTGGATATTTGGATATTTGTGTAGGACAACCTTTCTGCAAACGAGTGTATATTAATAATTAACATAAGTTGCAGCATTCACCTGAAGAGTGTGGTTAGCTTCGCTTGCCATACGAAACAGATTTGTAGTGAAACAAAGTTCTATGAAGTAACCTAAGTTTGTCTTCTCGTTTTACATGCTGCTCTACCTTGGTATCGAGCACTCTATCCATATGAATTTGAACTTGACATTTATATATATATGCCGACGATTTCCATCCAAAAGGAAGAGCGTTATTGACATAGAAAACGTAAAACCGATCGCAATAAGTCCTTGGAGGTGCGAGAGTTTTCCGCTGCCACCCCCTGAGCCACAATAAGCTGGCATCCATCTGGATGCACCCAACGGATGAGGTTCTGGGGGACGTCCTGGCTGGGACCCGGGAAACCGCATCTAAGGCGCTTAGCTCGGCGCTTGAGTATGTAATAGGAAACAGATACACGTGCGGCTCAAGGGATGGCAGTTTTATGCCTCAGTACTCCGAGAGGGATTAAGGATCGCTTATAAAACTGCCAGCCCAGAGCGGGGAAAGGAGAGCATCGCGAGAGGAATGGGGGGTAAACAGAAATGACGCTGGATAAATTAATAATTGATAAATTAATCTAGAGTTTATTGACGTAAGGGGTTACGTGTAGGCACGAAACATAATAAATATAGCACCAGTACATATGTTATAATTCGACTCCTGTAGAGCGTCTAGTTATGTACTAAAGCCAATCCATCATCAACACTAGAAGACGTCATACCTTCCAAGGCCTAGATGCGCCTTAACAGAGCAGCCACCTAGCAAAATAAAGGCCGGTGTTTGGCCTTAAAGTAATGTGCTGAATGGAAAGTGCGATCCACCGCAGGACAAGAGATGTAATCACTTACTAAGATGTAAAAGCACCAATTGTATTTATAAATATTATTAACGAGTAGATTTTAAATATATATAATGGCCTATAGACAGGGCGATCTTAAAACGTTGGGAACGTCCCTAACGCCATAAAATTTGATCGCAAACAAAGAGCAGTGGCAAATGGGGCTCTATCCGACGGCCTCTAATTTATAGCCGTGCTCAAAAACAGAGGCCTCGTGAATATAATAGAAATCCAATTATCTAATGACTACAAGCGGACATAGGATTGCGAGCCGCTTGAAACAATGAACAAACAAAGAGCCAGGAATGAAATATAACTGTGAACAAAGTAGAATAATTAAACGGTAATTTTCCATGACTACAAGCGGACAACATTTATCGTCCCGCTAAACACGAACGCGCACCAACAAAGGGTCATAAACAAAATAGAAGTGACAACTCCATGACTTCAAGCGGACCACATATTGTGCGCCGCTAAAAACAACGTGCACAAACAAAGAGGCAGGAACAAAATAGAAATGCCAAATATCTCCTGCCTATAAGCGGACGACATTTTGTTCGCTGCTAAAAATAACGCACACAAACAAGAGTCATGAACAAAAAGAAGTGCCAATTATATCCTGACTACACAGAGCAGACGACATTTTGTGCGCCGCTTAAAATAATGTGCACAAACAAAGAATCAGGAATAAAATAGAAGTGCCAATTGCCTCCTGACTACACTGAGCAGACGACATTTGTGCGCCGCTTAAAATAATGTGCACAAACAAAGAGTCAGGAATAAAATAGAAGTGCCAATTATCTCCTGACTACAAGCGGACGACATTTTGTACGCCGCTTAAAATAATGTGCACAAACAAAGAGTCAGGAATAAAATAGAAGTGGGAATTATATCCTGACTACACAGAGCAGACGACATTTTGTGCGCCGCTTAAAATAAAGTGCACAAACAAAGAATCAGGAATAAAATAGAAGTGCCAATCACCTCCTGACTACACCGAGCAGACGACATTTTGTGCGCCGCTTAAAATAATGTGCACAAACAAAGAATCAGGAATAAAATAGAAGTGCCAATTACCTCCTGACTACACTGAGCAGAAGACATTTGTGCGCCGCTTAAAATAATATGCACAAACAAAGAGTCAGGAATAAAATAGAAGTGCCAATTATCTCCTGACTACGACATTTTGTGCGCCGCTAAAAACCATAAAGTGCACCAAACACAATGTAATGAAGAGAATAAAATGCCCAATATGTAATAACTACAAACGGACAACTTTTAATGTAGCTAAAATAGTGCACAACATAAAACAAGAGTAAAAAAAAAAGAGGGCCCGTAAAACGAGAACAGAGCTGAAGGAACGAGCACGTGTAGCAGAAGCGAACTCTGGGCACCGAAGAACGGATGAAATAAAGGAATACCTCAAAATTGTCGTCGTTTATAGTTTGATTTTGGGGAGTATCACATCTCCAACTGGAATTGCAGAAGCCTGCGGAACCTGCTCGTTCTCTGCCATCCTTACTGCTAGCGAAAGCGTTGTCCTGCAATTCACGAAATCTGGTTCGAAGTGGCACAATGCTAATCTACTCACTTGGCTTTTATAGGCGTTTGGGTGCGACCGCTGAGCATAGTATGTGTAATGTTGCTGGACTCGGAATGTTCTGTAATGTGGTTGGCCTTAATATCTATAACTTCTTGTTCACTATCTGTAGTCTTAAAATTGGCATCGGTATCGATTTGTTATACTATGCTTATGTCCTCTACGGGTTCAAATCTAATGTGACTGGCCTGAATATCTTTCTCCATGTAATTCAGCTGTATTCATTAGGTTTGGGAGTTCTATGGCTTCCGAGACCGTAACTATTGCTGGATCGTGTCCATCTATGACAGGTAAACATGACTTCGGAAGATTCGCTTTGTGCGAACGACAATGATTTGTCTTGTTGCTATTGGGACTATCTATATCTGTATCATTGCTACTGGTGGCTTTTGAACAATATCTGTGGGTCGAGAAAACAAGGCGTTGACGTATTTGTCGGGAGCATGGCTATCTGGAGTAGATAAAAGTAAAACAAAGTGTTTTATTCTTTGTGGCCATCGTAATCTTTTGATAGGCCATTATCGTTTTCATTGTCTTTTTCCACAATATGGTTAATCTTTCCGGTGCACGAATTATGGCATAAGGTTCGTGTTGTCTTAGGTTGCGTGCCGCAATGGCCATGTGGTTCCACTTCTAAAAGGTTAATTGTGGGAGCAATTCTGGAATCTGCGGTTACTTTAACGTGGGGAAAATTATCTTGAATAGTTAGAATTGGTTAAACTTGTTCAATTATTGTGGCATGGTTTATATACTGACCAATGGTTGTACTATCTGAAATATGCTGATCAGAGGTGTTTGAAAACTGTTTGGATTCATGGTCATTTATGTCCGTTTGGCAAAAAGGCATTTCATGTTGATAATGAAATGTATCTGAAGGTGTACCTTCGAATGTGGCTGGCTCCTGTACGAGGATATTTATCAGCACGTGTTGGCTGCGATCGATTGGTGGTCGATCAGTATCGTTTTTAGGAACTGGTGTTCCGTTTTCAATTAGTTTCCTATCATGCGTACTTGTAAACATTAGTTCTTTAGGCCTATTCAATTTCTGGTCACAAGTCCTGGGACTTACGTACGTTTGGTCGCTGTGGATTGAAAGCTCTGGGATAAACTTATCGTGAATCCTGTTCGGGAGCACAGTTTCACTTAAAGTATGTGAAATGTGGTTCTCATGAAAAACGCTCGGGAATATGTAAATCAGTGGTATCACGAGGGGTCCAACATTAGTGTTCATGGCTGGCTTTTTTGTTTCCTGGCAATCATTAAGTTGTTCATGCGCCATTATTATATGATCGAAAGATCGATAGCGGAGAAAAATGACAAAATGGTCTCCCATGTAAAAAAAATGGGGAAAATTAGCCTCCAACATCTTATTTTAAGAGAAAATTGTGAATAAAGCGGACAATTCGCTCTTATCAGGCGTCCGCCATGTTTGTTTGAAAGCGAGGCTAATAACGCATGGAAATCCAATATGGCGGCAGTACGTAGCTGATCTAGATCGGATATGGTGGCGTATCACTGTTGTGTGCCATTGTGTACCAATGATTCACGTTATAGTAGCGAGATATCTTTCCACAGTTTTCCTAAGGAATCAAAATCACAGTTTTCCTAAGGTTCGAAGAGATGTTGGCGCTGATTTTAAGGTACTAAAATGAGTGTTTACTGACTCATTTTCTGGGAAGTGTTGTTTCAGACTTGTCGGTGGTACTGTCTACTGAGTGCTGACCTTGTCATTATCTATTGTGTCTTCATCTTCGTAGCCCATTATGTCTTTGACTACACGTGTGCAGTGACTGTTCAGTCCTTTATTATAGAGCTCAATTTACTCTGTCTGTTGATCATGATAGTTACTATAGTGAACATCTTCATTTGTTTCCACTCAGGTACTGCCACATACAAAGGTATGCTCTGCTCACTTTGAACCCGGGGATTTCAAGAAAACTCTCACCGGGAAACGAGTTCTGCAGTCTTCTGCTATACCTTCTATTTTTTCTTGGACTTCAACAAAGCCAAAGCGACCTCCTCCAAAAAGACGAAAACTTCTTACAGACCAAGATACTGCTACAGAAAATATCTCCTCACATTTTTTGTCTGCTTCTGTCCAGGACAGCCCTACACTGGCCACAAACTCCTTAACAACAGTGTCGGAATCTGGTACTTTTAAAGTAAGGAAGGAGTTAGATGCAGCCAGAGAAGAACTCAATAGACTTCAAATGGAATTAGACAAAGTTACACAAATACATCGTTTTGGTCTGGCAAAATTTATGTATGATGATAATCAGATAAGATCTTTTACTGGATTTCCATCACATACGCTATTAAAGTGCCAATGAAATGAAAAATTCGATCCCGTTTTTATTTTATTTTATTAAATTCTAGGCTTCTCTTAGTCATTTTGTGCAATTAAAAATCAATTTGGAGAGCGCGAACATATTTTTTTATCGTATCGAAGTCAGGCAAAATTGCCAAAATCAGGCGACACTTTTTCTGCCGTTAATGATGTGGTAATCACATGCGTGACGTCACTAGGCCTGTGCATTTATATTCGTCTCCATAAATACAACAAAATAAGTGCATTTTTGGCCAGTTTTCAATTTAAATATGTAATACTTTGAGAAACCTTTGACGATTGCCATAATTTTTCTAATAGAATCCTTGCAGTCAGCCATATTTACTTTTGTGAATATAAATGTAGGACCTAGTGACATCACGCATGTGATTAGCATATCTTTAACGGCATAAAAATAGTCGCCTAATTTTGGCAATTATGCCTGACTTCGATAAGAAATAAAATTATGTTCGCGCTCTCCAAATTGATTTATCATTGCACAAAATGGCTAAGGGAAGCCTATAATTTAATAAAATGAAATAAAAATGAGATCGATTTTTTTCATGTCATTGGCACTTTAAAGAGCTTTCTTTTGCTAGTTACTCCAAATGCAGATAACATGATATCTTGGGCTCAACTGCAAAGGGCCCGGAATAGTAACCAGAAGAACAATGAATCAAATTTGGAATTAAATATGTCTCCTTTTAGGCATCAAGCACTAGGGCTTGAAGATCAGTTATTTTTGTTCCTATGTAAAGTAAAGCTAGGTCTATTCGAGCAGGATTTGGCAGTTCGATTTGGGATTTCTGTGACGACTGTAAGCAGAGTACTACCCACCTGGACCAATTTCCTGTACTGTGTTTTGGGTACCCTTCCAATTTGGTCAAGCAGGAAGCAGATTGATATGACAATGCCTGGTCAGTTTAAGGAACTGTTTCCTAATTGCAGGGTAATAATCGATTGTACTGAAATCAAGGTGCAAACTCCATCTTCACTAGTACTTCATTCTGAATTTTACTCAAGCTACAAAAGTTCTACAACTCTCAAGAGCTTGGTAGGCATAACACCAGCTGGGGCCATTTCCTTTATTTCTTCACTCTACACTGGTTCAATAAGTGACAAGGAAATAACAAGGAGATGTGGACTTATTGAACTGTTAGAGGCTGGTGATGGGGTAATGGCTGATAAGGGCTTTACTAGTGAGGATTTACTGATACCGATCAACTGCCATTTAAATATACCACCATTTGTTAGAGCAAAGGCACAGTTTTCTCCTGAAGATGTGCAGAAAACGCAAAAGATTGCAAAACTGAGGATACACGTAGAACGTGCCATACGTAGAGTGAAAGAATACCACATTTTTGATGCTACTGTACCACTCTCCTTGGCCTCAACTGTTAATCAGCTGTGGACAATTTGCTGCATTCTTACAAACTTTCAAGGCCCCTTGTTTTAACATGATCAATCTTTGAAAAACTGCTTGTTATCTATGGAGCAGGAGCTACATACCTCCCCAGATAATAGGAATAATGTTAAGCCATCTTGCCATAATAACAGAGATCTTTTTTTCAAATCCCAGCCCTTCATTTCTCCCCAGGCTTCTCTACTCCATAAATAGATGAGCAGTTCCCAACAGTATCCCTGCAATATCCAGGCCTTTTCCATTAGACCCTATGCAATAATGCTGTTTTTTATTTATTTACACTGGTCAACCATGATCACATGAGAAAACTAACCTTGTCAGATGAAACTGCATGCAAAAATTAAATAAGTAATCTGAAATTGTGTCAGCTTTCATATTGCTATTTGAAATAAGACTGAGAACTTTGTATGAAATCGGACAGCCATGGCCCTAGCTGCCAGCCATGTTTTTCCAAAGTTTTTAATGCTAATCACTTTGGAACGAACTGCCATACAATTATGAAACTGCATACTATAAACAACTTCTTACTGCTCTTTCAGTAGACTCTGTCATGTTTTTGGCGAAGCTTTAATAAATGTTTTAATTCAGAATTTACACGAAGTACTGTAGGCCACACATTTTTGCATAGGTTCTACTATTTTGCATCTAGGGTGCTAATGAAGGAAGAAAGTATTCAAAGTAAAATCTATCTAAATTACAACACATTGAATAAAAGAAATCTGTGTCAAAGAACAGCCTTTCAATGTGCCAGTCATCCTTGCACAGCACCATAAGGTGACACCACTGGAGCCCAGTTATACCAAGTTGCCCTTGATAATACTCATGCGTTTTTCTTAGTTTTGGCTGGTCATTACACATCTTCATACATTTGGCATCTGTCATTGCCCAGAATGACTGGACATATCGATATGCACATCTCATTAACTGCCGAAATCAGTCACGCGTCAAGCTCATTAACTGCTGAGCGGAAGATTCAAATACAGAGAAAATGGCCGAATTGGCGTCAGGTAGTCTGATAAAAGTAGCTACTGGTGTTTTTCCTTTCATTTTACGCAAAAGTCAACATCGGCTTTTTATTAAAGGAACACCAATTGACCCTTAGGTACAGTTCTTTAAAGTCCCCGCTTTAAAAAACCTACTATGTGTTCTTTCTGAATAAAGGCAACTTTTATCTCAATTTTGTATGAAAAAGTCTGAACAGCAAACTTCTTAGTCTTTTTTCTCGTCAAGCTCGAAACTTAAAAAAAAGTCAACATCGGCTTCTGGTAGCCCTAGAAATACACTTTAAAATTATATGTTACTCTTTTAAATTGGTCGGAAAAACCCTACTATGTCATTCAATGAAAGAAAAAAACTTTACTAAAACGTGATTCCTGAGCATTTATTATAATTAGAACAACAAATGAACTCCTGCTTGTCATGGATGGTAACACTTAAGTACTCCCTCTGGGAATAGACAGGGAAGGAGCGCGAAATTTAACTTGATTGGTGGGAAATGCGTTGCTAAGAAACTATGAACTTCTGCCGGTAGGGCAAGAGTGGCGCATTTGAGTTGATCAGGATTTTTAAAGCTAGTCCTTTGACTTTGCCGTTTCGGCCGTTGACCACAACTTTATAAATAAGCTCAAATTGTTTAGGTGTCTTTTTAACTTCTAGGGCACGAAGAAGCTTGAATGATATCTCATTTTAAAGCTACAACTTTAAAGAATCAGTATTCAGACTTATTTGCGATGCGATTTGAACATGACTTGTAAGAACATTTAGATCAGGATTTTTAAAGCTAGTCCTTTCGCTTTGCCGTTTCGGCCGTTGACCACAACTTTATAAATAATCTTTTTAACTTCTAGGGCACGAAGAAGCTTGAATGATATCTCATTTTAAAGCTGCAACTTCAAAGAAGCTGTATGTAGACTTGTTTGCGATGCGATTTGAACATGACTGTAACAAATTTAGATCAGGATTTTAAAAGCCTAAAGTACCGTTTCGGTTGAACACAACTTTATAAATAAGCTCAGTTTCTTTGGGTGACTTTTTAACTTTTAAAGCACGGAGAAGCTTGAATGATATCTCATTTCAAAGCTACAACTTTAAAGAATCAGTATTCAGACTTGTTTGCGATGCGAATTAAACAGCTCAACTAGCTGACAGAGTTTCTTTGGTTGACTTTTTAACTTATAGGATCGTTATCGTTTAGCTGTTAATTGACTTGCTTCTATTGAAGCCAACTTTCACACTTTCCGCCGGCAGGGGATGGCTAGGGACTAGCAACTCCCAAAGCAGATTTATATAAGCCAATCGTAAGACAATCTTCTAACTCATTGACTTTCTAATTATATTACCTAATTTATTCAAAGAACTAATGAGTGTCCATCGAACAAAGGCCATTCTGCGCGATGTGTGGAGGAGCACTGTAAACATTTAATTTCTAATAATCCAAATGGGTTTTCACTATTGGATGGGTCATAGACAATATAATCAGGGCTTGCACCTAGGTGGGGGCACCCAGGGTTTACAACAAATCCAGTCCTCCTGACATTCACAACTTTTGAATCCGCGTATATCATTTTAGCATCTCCTTCATGAGCTAGACCATATTTCATGGCTTCCGTTTGCTTAACTTTTTTTTTTCAGCTGCCCTACTAGGCTTTCAGAGTCCTTTTTCCTAGCTGCTACCCTCTTGAATTTTGAAGCGGTCACTCTGTTTTTTTCTCACCTGAAGCCAATAAGGATTCTCTGATTGGGCACGTGTTTGCCCCTCAATCGTGTGACACTCTTCTAATGACACTTGCTGCCCTTCAAAGTATGACGACTCCTTTTTTTCAAGTACTGTAGTGTATGTTTGAAAACATGTACTCGTTGGTAGGTTAGGAAACTCTTTAGACTGGGGCGTTTTTATAATGTTCGCATAGTCTGGTATCACCTTCTGCTGATAGGACAGAACACTACCTTTTGGAACAGGACCAAACTTACATTCTGTGTCAGTTGTTTCGGAGGGATATTCAAACAGCTTTGCAAATTGAGTGCCAGGAAAATTAGTAACCATTTCTTTCTGGAAATCTTTAATAAACTTATTGGGTGGGAAATTTGTACTTAGGGGGTTGTAGAGGCTGCTTTGAACTCCATCAATGGATCGTTTTCTTCCCTTCTCTGGCTTCAGCTCGGGTTTCTTGATTTTAACATCCTGTAAGCACTCAGGTGATACTCCAGCTGTCCTGGGCTTATGCCATTCTTGAGGCAGAGATGTCTTTGAAGGGATGACGGGAACTGTTTTGATATTTAGCATACTGTAGTGAGCTACCTGGTACAAATATGCGCTTTTGTGGTTACAAACTCCTTGACCAGCCTTACAGCTGCATGAATGCTAAAGTACTTTAGGAGAAGTGCCAGTTGATGCGGCCAGGCAGCAAACACATCTGAGACATACCAAAGTAAAAACAAATATAATATTTGGAGACTAATAACTACTCGTCTGTCTTGGTAACTGATGGAAGGCGAGGGAGAGACCTCTCTCTCCCTCGCCTTCCATTTTACCAAGACAGAGAGAGACCTCTGCTAGCAGGGAAGGGCATGTATAAAAACAAACAAAAATCAGAGGTTCAAATGAGAATATCTGGTATACTCACTTAGTAACTCAGTTACTGACCTTATTTAAGCCGGTGTGGTTCCTCGTTCTTTTTTAACGATTTAAAGCACTTGCATCTCAGATAAATTTTATCCTTTTCCTCTGCATTATTAGCAACTGAGAAATAAAATATAAGTTCTAGAGAATATCCAAAAAAGAAAAGGAAAACGGACGTTAAATATCCCAAGTTGTTTCACTCACTAATGACCTTGAAACTCGAGGACGAATCCTTTACAAAAAAACAAATGATTCGACATCCTTCATATCGATTTTTGGGAGGATTTTAGCGAGGCTGTCCAGTCCAAACCAGTTTGAACTGCTGTTGGAGTTCCACTTACAGAAACGCCAGTGATTGCCGCCGCCATATTGGATTTCCATGCGTTATTAGCCTCGCTTTCAAACAAACATGGCGGACGCCTGATAATAGCGAATTGCTTTCTCCTTTGCCAAATTATAAATTTTAACAAAATGCTGGTTAGTTGTTTGTGTAATATTAAGTAGATAGTTGATGAATGTTTGTTTAGTGTATGTTTTGAATATTGTATTGAAAATGTTTTAATAAAAAAGTGCGTTAATACAAAAAAAAAGTTGTTCATGTTCGTTCTCTCTCGTGTTAAAACTGTGGGCTTCCTTGTTTTCCCGATTACAGGACGCCCGATTTAGTTTAACGGCTAGTTTGGCCGTTGTGATGAACGGACTGGAAAAATACGGTTTTGATTACTGCTGCGTGGATTTTGTGGAATTCGCGGATCATGTTGTTTGGCAATTACGATAGTGATGACCAAGCTTCTGGCATTTGAAACATGTTATTTGTCCGTTCGTGGAGTGAAGGGACCGGTTATTTTGATTAAAATCTCCCCTAGCGCTAAAATAAGGTCGACTCTGAAAATGAAAATTATTGTCGCGTGCGCGACCATGTGATAGTTGCCTAAGTTCCCGGATAATTTGTCTTATGTTCGATGCGGCATGGGCATTGTCCTGTCTATCATAATAATTACGAGGATTAGTTTGGAAATTGGTCTGATTGGGTCTATATGGTTGTTGGGGGGCGTCATAAGCTGCTACAGAATTGGGAAGTACATTTTCTGTCTTAAGGCACTCTTTCTGTAAAGCAAGGATGTCGGCCTTAGTAACTGCCGGAGCAGTTTTGTTGGTTATGGAAGCCTTAAGGTTTGCGGCGTTTTCTGTCTCTTCTAATGTTTAGGCTGTTGCAAGACTACATATTATACATAATTCAAGCGGTAAACCTTGGATGTAATATTTCTAAGCCAAGTGATTGGTTTAGACGTGGTTTCTAGATCCGAGTGCCATGAACATTGTCGAGGGCGTAGCCCGAGACACTGTTCATGGCACTAGGATCTAGAAACAACGTCTAAAACAATCACGCGGCTTTGAAATGGCTTCTCATACATCATTAGATATTCATGACACAGAGGACAATGTTGAACAAACATTACTGGTTATTGCACGTTCTGAATATAAAAGAGTAACGATGTGGTTTGAAAGGTGAACATTCCATGAAATACGTAGTGTGGAAAGACTACTGGAAAGAACTCTTTCTGTACCGTAATTCGCATTTTGAAAGAACTTGCGATGGAGGGAAAAGATGAGATGGTCACAAAGCCGACTTAATTCAAAAGATTCCGGGACCCAGAGACAGAAGAGGAAAGCCTTCTGAGTGTGAAGCGTGCTGTTCCAAAAAGTACGGGATACAAAACTCGCTGGGGACTAACAATATTTGAATCATGGAAAGCAGAGGGACAGAACAAATTTCCCGAAGCAGAGGCGGCAAACCCATTTGGTTTAGATGTTGGCTTGGTGCAAAATTTGGATACGAGCCTGGCAGATATGTCCTCGGAAAGTTTGAATTTTTGGCTTATTAAGTTCGTACAAGAAATACGTGATAAAGATGGAGACCCTGGGAAGACAGGCTACCAAATTATCTGTTGTATCAAGCGTGATTTAGAACAAAACGGGCGTGCAGAAGCTAACCCGCTGGATGTTAAGAACTTCTCGTAAGTATGCAGAGGTTTTATTTTAACGAGCATTTTTTTATACCCGTGACAAATCTGGTTATTAATTTTGTCTTATGTTTAGTTTTCAGATGCTGAAATGAAGAAGTCACACAGAGCTGGCGACCACTTGTCGGAGCAACATTCTCGTGAGGAGAAGAAACCAGTCACCCAAGAGGAAGAGACACTGCTGTGGACAATGGAATCACTTGGAGATAAAAATGCAGAAACTTTGTTAAAAAAATACTATTTACTTTTATGTTGGGAAAGTTTTTGGCTTGAGGCCATGTGAACATGTTTCATGTTTTTAGAACTGTAATTTAGAACTAATTTGCATATTGTCTGTACTTGGAAACGATTCCAAAGTACAGCAAATATGCAAATTTGCTAATTTGCTATTGTTTTAACTAATTTGAATATTTTCTGTATTTGGAAACGATTTCAAAGTACAACAATTATATAAATTAGTTTTTGTTTTACCCCTCAATTTCCCTCAGCTTCAAAGCCCTGCCCACTTGAATAATTAACTTTGTCGTACTATCCCTAGTTTCATGTATCAACACATGACCTCAAACGAGACTCCTCATTGGCCGATGTGTCATGAACATCTAATGATGTGTGAGAAGAAATGGTGAATGTGTTCAGAGGTTGGAACCCATAAGCGCTGACAACGTTTCCTAATGTCCGAAAGATAGTCACTGAGTGACTCCGTGTGACCCATTTTCGCTCATTTAATTGTTGGCGCAAAATCCAATCAGTTGCTGTTGATGTGAACTGTTTGAAGAAAAGACCGCGCAGTTCTGGAAAAGTGTGAAAACTTCCTTTTTCTAAAGTGCTATACAACGTTTGGGCGTTCCCGGCTAACGAAAGAGGGAAAACTGTGCGTAGCTTATCGTCCTTCCAATGGATGCAATGGGATCTTGGTTGTCCCCTTTGTAAACAGGAGCCCTGCTGACTCCAGGTAGACCGTGAGTATGATTCTCACTTTCTACTAACGAGGCCTGAATGGCGGCAATTTGCGTCTTTTGGCTCCCAGTTTCTTCGGCAAGCTTTTCTGCAAGAGCTTGGAAAGATGTTTTAACAACGTCTGTTAATTTGTCATTAAACGCTTGGAGATCGTCTGCAGAAGCCATATTGATCTTAGGAGTAGTAAATTTAGGTGTATTTGAATTAGTTAGTGGTGAATGTGATTTTGAATGCGACTCAACTATTTGTGGGAGCGCGTGATTATGGGTTACTGGTGTTGGAGCGCAAGGTTGTCCTGTGTGTTTAGATGAACAGTCACTACAAGTTTTGCCTTTGCTCGTAAAAACAGGTTGAAATCTAAGATAACTGTATGAGCATGAACAAAATACTAAGAGTGCAGACAGAATACGAAATAGGCAATATACATTGGACTAGAAATTAAGGACATGAAATCTAGTTCTAAACACGAGTAACTAATCGTACGAAAACTAGGCATCACGGCCAGTAGTCAAAAACCTAGGGCATATACTAAAAATAAAAAATATAGAGTGGAGGATAACTGGCGATTCGATGCTTGTCTTGTAGGCTGGTTCGATTCTCCACCAATGTCAGGAGGGTGTTTTCCTGAACTTGTACAGAGACTCAAGACAAACTTAAAGGGTTGAGGTTATCACTTGCTTTATTCCTTGGACTGTCGAAGGTTGGCCATGAGTCACCAGGACTCACAAAAAGCCTCGTTAAAATGAATAACAACATGACTTAGAAAAGTTAGTTCAGCTGGACTGCATACTTAGCGTTCCAGGTTTCACTCATAATCTTTAAATCTTATTGAATTGCGACTAAGTTTACGTCGCCAATTAGTGAGCGGAATTCGACAATGAAAACTAATTCAAACAGATGTACTTACTTAGTCCTCTAATATCTACTAAGTGATCCTATTTCGTCTCGTCATCTAAAGTAAACAAGTCACACAAGCATGTGTATGCGAGTTCAGAATAATTGACTAAAATCAGATTTCATTGAAAGTACGTTTCTCGCAACCCTGGTTGCATCTTGTAGATATTTAGTAAAAGTGAGGTGACAGACACGTTTCATGACACTTATGGCTAAACGTTCTTCAAAATGCTTGTTCGAGAAAAGCCTCTTCGATTAGAAAATAACCACACGAACATGAAAAATTAACAAGATCTTTAGTCCATGATAAGGTTCTTTTTCGTGAAATCAAATCTGATAAGTCTAGAGATTCAGGAAAACAGTGTTCCAACGTAATGCAAAGTGGAGGCGATACATGGTTAGTCCCACATGCACTGCATAAAGTCGATTGTCTGGACGTACGTAGATATGTTTGATAGAATTCATTAAGATGTAGTAACATTGCAGGATTTGTAACAGTTCTTTGATAATTGCTGTATACAAGTCGTATAGCATAGATCGAAGACATTGTACTGAATAATTGTTTGTAATCAGGTTTCACAGTTTTACACTGGTGTCGGCGGGTCGGATTGTATGGGTTCGTTGCAATGAGGACAACTAGACGGAGATCTTGTAATTCGACAAGGTCCCTCTTTGCTTTTGGTAGTATAACTGGTGGTTTCTTTGGATTATGACGCAGAGTGATGAATACGATGTACTTTAACGCTGGAAGGGCGAATGCAATATGTACTTGAAATCAGTCGATGTGAATACTGGTACAGTTATACCCAGAGTTTTAAGGCATGTTCCTAAACTAGTTGCCATTGCTTTGAAGGTGATATTGCATGGAAAGTCGTAAATCATGAAGGGAGACAAGGTCATATTCTTTTCGTTAGTAGTAAGAAATCCAGAAGATGTTGAGAGGAAATATTGTCCACCAAGAGAATCAGCGGATGCAGGTTAGTACATTCCTTAGTACGAAGATGGCGTCCGGGTAAGGAGGATCTGAGTTTTGTACTCCAGGGGAAACCAAGCCATTCAAGGTTATGTACGGAATGTACCAGGTTAGGGTTATTGGTTTCAAAACATTTTGAAAAAGCATCAGATTTTATCAATTGCTTAGAATTAGGACAATTTATTAATAATAAGTTTTGTTGAGAAACAGGACCCACATAAGATTGATTAGAAACATTAATTTTCAGAGGTGTTAAATTCTCGATAGTTCAAAACGATGCATAATCATAACTTTAGGAAGTATTAAAAGTATAGTAACGTGAAGACGTACTTTGCTTATAGTAACGTCAAGACGTACTTTGCTTATCATGTTGAAAACTAACCATAGGGGGTTAGTCACTTTTCCATTAATGGTCCGTACAATACAATACTTTATTTCACATTTCACAATGATTTGTTTCCAGTTACATTTTCTATATTTAGTTAGAATTGTTGTTTTATATTATTATTATTACAAAAATATAGTAACACAGAAGGAAATGCCTAGAGTCTAAATAAACCGTGAGGTTATCTAGACTGTTATGTTAAATTTGAAATGTAGCACACACACATAATTATTAATCTCAATTTGAATAACAATAGAAAGAAAAAATATAGGTTTACACAGACAGTTTGTGTCAGCACATAGTTTTTTTCAACGCAGTGACATAATAATCGACATATACCTTAGTTGTCCGGCTAGCGGGAGTTCATTGATACAATGATGTGCGAATCACCCAAAGTGATATTCAGCATTAGCTCGTCCGGAAAAGAAAATCAATAAAAATTGTAAGGTAAATTTCTAATTCATCATGCGGTGTGACACGAATAATGAAATGCGAGTGGGTTGGGGTATGTTTACAGACTTCCCAATGTGTCACCAGACGTGATGAGACATTTATCATTCTAGGGAAACTCGAGAAAAACTGATTCTGATAGGCCCAATATTCACAGAAATAACACGAGCAAAGATCTTTAGATAGGGTGCAAGAAAGATATGTGGTGTACCATTTTACAGGCTCGATAATCACGGCCTCATTGAGATGTCACGGTTTTCCTGAAGGAGAGAAAAAAATGAGAAAGGAATGTATTAAACATAATTTACCACATGCGATGGCGGATTATAAAATACGTAATACTCGCCTGTACTCGCCTGTACTCGCCTGTAATTGCTCATGTAATTTCTATCGTGAAAATTGAAATGCCCCAAGAAATTGACATCTACATAATCCGGTCTAATTTTAGGCATGGGCACAATGACGAGAGAAAATGATTGAAATAATAGTGGATTGTCGTCGGCTGGGGTAATGATAATTACATTTTGATCTAGGGAAAATATTCTTGCCATTTAAGGCGGCAGAAATTGAAGCGACAGCTGTTATTGAAAATGTTTTTCATCAGGTCTATCCTAAAGAAATAAAATACAAAACAAGTTCTTTTAATTACAGAGTTGTGTAATGAGAGATGAAAGTCTTGAGACGTTTCAGTTGAGAAATAGCCATAGTCTAAGAACAGGATAGAATAGAATTGGGCGATTACACAGTATTTGGGACATGGAACTCTCAATTCTTAGTTTTTGACACACTACCCATTTAGTAGCATTGGAGTCCAACTGAAGTTCTGAAAGTGCTTTCAATACATCTTTAAATGTTAACGTTTTGGGCGGAGTCTTCAGCAAACTATTAAACCAAATATTTGCGTGACATGTCAGATAAAGAGGTAAAGCTTTAACGCTACGATCATCTCAGGCACAAAACTCTGCCAACCGGACGAAGCAAAGAATAAATTCTTGAACGTCCTCGATACCGTCTTCACTAAAATAAGGAAAACGAAATGATCCGCGCGCTCCTAAGGGATAGGAACTTTTTTCACTGTGAATAGCTGCCAGTTTGTCCCCGTCTTCTTTACGCTTAATCTCTATTAAAGCCTTAAGACTATCTAAAGAGCTGCTGATCTGTTTTGTTAATGATTCATTCATAATTGGATTTTCTTGTTGGGGCGTGGCAGCTTGACCTGCACCTAACGATTCTAATTTAATATGACTTGTGTCATTAGTCGGAACCTTCTCAAGAGCTTTTGACAAAATCGTATCAAACTCTTGATCCCTATGAGCGAGCAGCTCTTTAAGTGTTTGTTTTTTGTTGCCAGGCCACTGCTTCCAATTGTTCCTCCTTATGGACCAATAATTCCTTAAGCGTTGCCTTCTGGCTTAAAGCACTAGCTTCCCAAAGTTGCTTTTGGCTCAAAACGGTAGCATCCAAAATTTGTTTAAGCGTATCGGCGTCCATTATAACAAGGTTTTGTTGGGGTTTGACTTTAGTTTTAACCTTTAGTTGTTTTGATTTTTCTGTTTGTTTTTTAGCAAGAGCCGAGGTTTCAACAGCAGAACATTCACAAAAACTTTTCTGATGATCCTTTAGCAACTCAGATTGACGTCGAGTAACAAGGCCTTTTTTCGCCTTGCTCATAAACTAATACTGCCATTTATACCCTAAAGTTTAAACCCTTTCCTATCTTAATATCGCGTATTACACGTCCCAAAATTTTGAACAGGAATTCAATTGATTGCACTGTCAATTGTTTTGTTTTTGCCTAGTTCCAACACAACTACCAAGCAACAACCGAGACTTAGATATGCATATCAGTCGCACCCTAACAAGTAACCACTAATGTTCTTATAACAATTACAACTGATAACATCAACGTCGTTAGTTGGCACCTGTTTCTTTTGTAGCTTCCTTTGCTTCAGTAACTTCTGTTGACGTTAGGGCGTTCTCCTTTTCGTCTTCTTCCTTGCCTTCTTCCTCTTTTTCTTCGCCTAGGCGTTGAGGTGCCCTCTCCCCAAGAGAGCCGGTAGTTTCAGCTGGTTCGGCCGCTGTGCCGAAATACCAACCAGTCTCTTCAACAAACAGCTCGTCTTCGAGCTCTTGTTCGGTTGGGTTTCTGTTCCCAACCAATCTCAGGCAGTCTCTAGCTCTTTGTTTTTCGAGTTCGTCTTCGTAGCCAGCAGGAATTCCGTTTTCGCTAGTCATTTGTCGTTCGTCTTCTAAGTACTTATTTCAGCCGCCTACCCGGATTCTCCGCCACTTGTTTCGCGAGAGTTTTCCTCTGACTGGCATCTTCTCGCAGGAACCGGGATCGTACTCTAGGCGAGTAGACGAGGCTTGAGTTGGATTTCGCTTTGTTTATTCGTAGGTCCTGTGCGGACCTCACGCACCAACCAACTGACTAATTTTTACCATGCTACTGCTTCAGTAGTAAAAGACTTACACGCGTGTGAAAGCTTGCAAGTCATGCTGCGAAAACAAGTTATAAACCTGTTTTACCAGATATTCAGTTGCATGACGTAACGTAAAATCGTACGCCCAAACGAACCTTAAAACGAATTTTAGAATCACGAAACTATCCAAATTTAGAAACGTTCGTTTTAAAACAGTAAGACGTAACTGTCCAAGAAGAAATATCTAGGTTAAAATCGAAAACAAGTGAATTCAAGAAGGTGAAAGTTCTCTCTAGTCAATGACTAAATAAACAAAATGACATACGCTCAAGGAGGTGCAAATTCGCTATTCGCGTGAATTTGCACAACCTTCACAGCAGAAGTTCTGCTAAATCTGTACGTGTTATTAGAAGATAACAACAGGATACAAAACTACATTTAGATTAAGATTAATTAATAAGCCAGTAATTACTAAGCTAGTATTAGCTTGGGCAAGAGACTAACTGCTGTCAGGTAAAATATCGTCAAGACACATTTAGAATATAAAAATAACTCAGTTGAAACGCACAAGATAAAAGTGCATTGATTTAAAGAGGATTTTCCTCGGTAAATGTAGTAAAAACTAACTTTAACTTAGGTTAAAGACTAAGTATAGGTTTTTGTGAGAACGCCCTATACAAATAATATATGTTGAAGCATAAGGAGAACATCCGTAGGATTTACGATTCTGACCACAATATAATCAGATATGTCACTATTTTTAATCCCTTAGTCCCATTAATGTTATCTTCCAAGAAAGCCGTCAGGACGCCCTGGTGAAAATCTTTCAAAGATCTTACTAAGATCTTTAAGGATCCTCATAAAGATCTTCAAAGGATCTTGGTAAGGATCTTTGAAGATCTTGATGAGGATCCTTAAAGATCTTTAAGGATCTTGTAAAGATCTTGTAAAGATCTTCAAAGATCTTCAAAGATCCTCAAAGATCCGCAAAGATCCTTTACAGATCCTCAAGGATGTTGCAAAGATCCTCAAGGATATTGCAAAGATAAACAAGGAGACTAGGATCTTGAGGATTGTTTTAGGATCCTTGAGGATTGTTCCAGGATCCTTGAAGATACTTTCAGGATCCTTGAGGATTGTTATAGGATCCTTGAGGATTGTTCCAGGATCCTTGAGGATTGTTCCAGGATCCTTGAGGATTGTTATAGGATCCTTGAGGATTGTTCCAGGATCCTTGAGGATTGTTCCAGGATCCTTGAGGATTGTTCCAGGATCCTTGAGGATTGTTATAGGATCCTTGAGGATTGTTTCAGGATCCTTGAGGATTGTTCCAGGATCCTTGAGGATTGTTCCAGGATCCTTGAGGATTGTTTCAGGATCCTTGAGGATTGTTCCAGGATCCTTGAGGATTGTTTTAGGATCCTTGAGGATTGTTATAGGATCCTTGAGGATTGTTCCAGGATCCTTGAGGATTGTTATAGGATCCTTGAGGATTGTTTCAGGATCCTTGAGGATTGTTCCAGGATCCTTGAGGATTGTTTCAGGATCCTTGAGGATTGTTCCAGGATCCTTGAGGATTGTTTCAGGATCCTTGAGGATTGTTCCAGGATCCTTGAGGATTATTTTAGGATCTTCGGAGTCTGGAACAACTCTCAAGAATCTTTTACAATGTTAATTAAGTTACACTGTATCTACATGTACTTTGAGGATTACTTCATGATTCTCTAGGGAGGCAATTCACAATTATTATGAGTGTTTGTTTGATAACACATGTATACACATAAACAGGGCTGTCGTTAGAAGCCAGCTACTGGTAATTATCGCCAGCAATGTATATGATGATGATTGCTGGCTACTGAGTTTTAGCTTATTGCACAAAAAGACCAGCTACGTGTACATGTGGCTCAGTTGTCCAGCAACTTAAAAACGTAAAGACAGCCCTGCATAAAGGAAACCAGATAGTGATCAGAAACTCAATGAAACAGAAATGAAGATGTTTAGTAACAGTCAGTCCCTTTACTGTAACTGTATAGTATGAAATTGAATTTCTTTTACCGTATTTTATCGATTACTGTAATGCAAATGCCCCTTTGATGACATCAGGAGGTAGTATTAGAGTTGTGTTTGCATCTCATGCAGACTAATAAAACTTTGAAACAGTTACCAATAAAAAGGAAATACGAGGAATGCAGTTACATGTATTTGTTTTAATTCATACAAAGGTAGGTACAGTCATGTAATTTTACAATGCCTTACTTTCATATTTGATTATTGCATGCAGACAAAAATCTAACTGCCAGCAGCTTGTATAAATAATTTATTGGCACCTGGTAATAAACTGCCCTGTTTCTACACTGCAACAACTAAGTACATAATAGTCTACATGCACATACAGTGTAAGCTGTACTTCATTGCATTTATAATGTTACTGTTACAGCTACATGTACTGATGTATTTAAAAAATAATGTCCCAATTTGACTAAAGCCTACGTGACCAGACTGAAAGGGAAATGGATAGTAGATTTAGATTCTAAAATCATGTCATACGAGGAGCTGGTGTGGTGCAGTGCAGGTTATGCTCTTCGTATTTCACCTCTGTACATGTGGCTCAGGTTCAATCTGCAGACACGGTGCCAATTATGTGAGTTGAGTTTGTTGGTATCTCGCCCAAGGTTGCTCCAGTTTTCCTTCCACAAAAACCAACAATGATGCTAAATTACAATTCGATACATGGTTTAGCCAGGACCAGAATTTGATCAGCCCCTATGGTAGTTTCAGGTCTCGTTAGAATTTCAGAGAGAGAGAGTTTTTGCTTGTTTGATTTAAAATTAATTTGTACATGTACATGTATTTGACAGTAATATTGGCCTTCAACCAATTTTCTCACTTTTGGTCTGGTCACAACAGGCTTAAAGTCACATTTTTTTAAATACATTTGTAGCTGTCTGTAAATAAGCATGTGTGCACTTCCAATTTGGGGTTCCTAAAAATATGGACAGGAATTGCTCAACATACATGTATACCGAAATTGCCATTTGTCACACTTTGAGGGAGGATGTTTACATGTCGTGGTTATCACATTGGCTTTGCTGACATAAGGTATGGGTTCAACACCCATAAAACCTAAGCATTATTTTTTCTTATTTACCTGTGAACCCTAGCACTAGGCGAGTGAGAACTTGTTGTTTACATTTACCTGTGTTTGAAATAGTTGGGGTGAGTTTTATGGTGTGGGACAGGGCTTGAAGTCCCCGGGGGGTTACTCCTGTTTGTGACATATTATGTATGTGCCGCAGGGGTGGGTCAGGGTTTTGAGCTCAGTTTGGGCAGGTAGGGTCAAGGTTTTGACCTGATTTCGGCAGATCAGGGTTTGAGTTTAATTTGGGTGCAGTCTGGGTCGGGGTTCAGTATTTTTTAGGCAGTTAGGAACAGGCGAACAATTTATTTCACAGGGCTTATTTGTTTTTAAAGGGGGCAATCAGGGTTTTGGAGCTCGGATTTTGGGTCAAACAGGGTCAGAGTTTGAGCCTCTTGGCCTCGCCATACATACCCATTTTTTCATGTAAGTACCCCCCCCCCCCGTTGAAGCCAAGGCAGGCATTTAAACATGTGAATGCCTGCATGCATCAGGATCTCACCCGTTACAAGGAGTGTCTATCTGTATTGGATTTGTGAAGCCTCGAAATCCAAGCTGATCTACTTTTAGCGAGATCATTGTTGCCGCAATATTTCATTAGATGCGGTTAATCCTTTGAGATCGATCTTACTACTGAATGGATACCAGCTTCAGAACACGGTTTGAGTTTTAGTGATTCATTGGTTGTTCAATATTTAACCTGTGGTAACCAATTTAACAATGTCATACTTTTGTGCAGGAGTAATTATCTATTAAAAATAGACCAGTTCGAATTTCAATTGCAGTTTCACCGGGCAAGTATGAAAGGTAATGGCTCCTGCATGCAGTTTATACATATAAAAGGTACAAAAGGTTAGGGTAACAATCTAGCTTAGGGACAGGCAAAAACTAACAGACATCATGCAATGACATGATTTTACTAATTTAACCCATAAAATAGATATTTAGACTAATAGATACAATCACATCGAAATTCCATTGTTTTCTTTTGTTTCTACTTGACTATTAGATATTGTCTATTAATTTTTGTTTCACAGGTTAAGTAGAACCAATTGCACTCTTAACAACCTTAGTTTAGTTTAGCTACATTTGTTCATGTATAGGCTGGTTTTCTATTTAAAAAATAAAAGTAGTGTTCAAGTGATAATAATTTTCACTCACTACTTGGCAGCTACAATGTAGTTTACTTTTCCCTGTTTAGCCTTCTTTTGTAATGGTTAGCTTCTGACCTACAAGTTCAAGCTCATGTCCTGCAAAAAAGAATAACCAATTTAAATAAAACCTAGAATTACGACTTTAGTCGTCTAAAGTTACAGTTGTATAATTTGTAAATTATAGGAGTCTGTTCTTACTCGCATTCGAACGAATTCAAATATGCACTCAACGCTTTACAACACAAGAAATGATCGGCAGAGACTGTGCTTAACATAACCCTTCAATTTGTACACAAAATATGCATTTTATTCCAAGCTAACCTCTACGGAAGTCATCACTGCTAGATGTTCAAATTAACGAACAGTTTTATTGAGAATAATTTGAAGATGAACAGATGCATGTTCCTGTATGAATGTTCGAGAAGCATTCTATCACATTTTATAAAGCGACCAACATTATAGTAAGCAAATTAATTTACTGGATTTCTAGAAAGACCTTTTGTTTAGTGTATTTATCATAATTTGAATGCACAACATAGTGAAACGTTTTATACTGCTCACCTTCTCCACATATTTCTTCAGAAATTCATCTCATTCAGGACTGATAATGTCTTTCAGTTGAAGCTGTTATTATTATCTTTCCATCTAACAAATTTTGTTCTTGAAATACGGTTGAATTGATCTTTTGAGAGAGCTTCTAAAACCTCCAACGAAACGAACTTCTGCTGTACTGGCGCTTGATTCAAATCTGTTTCCAGGAGGCCTGGTTACCAAATATGGATAAACTCGGTCCTAGTCTTACTCTGACGTGGACAATCAATAAATGTCAGTAAAACAACATTTTGAAAGAGGTGGACAGAAATACTTCGCTAATTGAACACTGGAATTTATTTTTTTAACAATTGCCAGTCAAATCGGTGAGTAATATTCTAGTGATTAGACTAAAACAACCAGAGAATATATATGTTTTCTTATGAAGTCATCTTTAAGACTATTGTAGCGTTTAATTATAATAAAATATACATACATGTAGGTTATTTGATTATGTATGTGTCTTTAATTATTTCATGGAAACAAAAGTACAATCAAGTCTCAGTGCAGTCCATCGAGTCCGATCTGCACTGTGACTATTAAATTGTCTATCAATTCCAAACCTCAAGGATCTTATGTAAGGCTCCTGCCTTTAGAATATAATCATGTATTCAACCTGCAAATCCTGGAATCCTGGTTCAGGACTTTGATGAAATTCTCAAGGATCTTGAAACGTCCTGTCTTTAGAATATAATTATTCCTGCCAGGATCTTACCTAAATCCTGACAGGATCCTGGCTAAATCCTTAAGGATCTTACAAGGATCCTGTCCTTGCAGGAAATCATTTCCTGCAAGGTCCTGACAGGATCCTGGATAAATCCTTGAGGATCTTACAAGGATCATGTCCTAATACAAGAAATTATTTCCTGCAAGGATCTATTTGAGGATCTTGCCAAGGATTAAGCCTCAATGATCTTAACAGGATCTTTGAAAGATCCTCATGGATCTTCAAAGATCTTTGTAATGATCTTTAAAGAACTTGTCAAGGAAAACCTCAAGGATCTTTGCAGGATCTTTGAAAAATCCTCATGGATCTTCAAAGATCTTTGTCATGATCTTTAAAGAACTTGTCAAGGAAAGCTTCAAGGATCTTTGCAGGATCTTTGAAAAATCCTCATGGATCTTCAAAGATCTTTGTAATGATCTTTAAAGAACTTGTCAAGGAAAGCTTCAAGGATCTTTGCAGGATCTTTGAAAAATCCTCATGGATCTTCAAAGATCTTTGTCAAGATCTTTAAAGAACTTGTAAAGGAAACCCTTGAGGATCTTTGCAGGATCTTGGAAAAATCCTCATGGATCTTCAAAGATCTTTGTCAAGATCTTTGAGGATCTTGCCAAGAACAGCCTTGAAGATCTTTCAATGATCTTTGAAAGATCCTTGCAGGATCCTTATAAGATCTTAGCAGTTAAGGATCTTTGCAGGAATTTTGAAAGATCCTTGAAGGATCTTTGAAGGATCCTCATCTACAAAGATCTTTAGCAGGTCTTTGAGGATCCTTCAAGATCTTTGAGGATCTTGCAAAGTTTTTCACCAGGGCGGTCTGGTGCCATAAATGACAGCTTTCTTTGCAACGAGACCTGCGATGTCACTTAGTTTCGCTAATCTCGAGCGCCGATAATTATACATCCGAATTGGAAACATACTTTTAATTTTCCTTCTATCCGTAGTTATATTTTCCCATTAATATTGAATTTGAGGAACTGATATGTTCTCGGAACATTACTAGCGAATTTCTGGCTGGATTTCTAAATCCAACCGAGAAAATTGACTTTAACTCTACCTCTCCTATTAATTATATTTTGAATATATATAATCTAGCTATGAGCTGCTAGCTTGCTACGTTTGGCCGAACGTTAAATGAATGGATGCAGTCGCTGTCCAGTATCCATCAAACTAACCGCAAATGTCAATAATGACATTTGTGTCAGAAAAGGAAACTCCACAGTAATTACCCTAGTGGGCAAGATATTGAGTATGTGTATATATTAAGAAAACCACTATTCCTTGGCTTTAATAACGCCAATTTTAAACTAAAAGAGAAAAGACAAAAAGTGGTTTTTATTTCTTTTTTATTGTTTAACAGTTAGCTTTTAGTTGGGTAATGCTAAACACAGTGTTTTTTCATCGGTTACAGGTAGTTCCAATTCTATAGTGCGGTGCTGGTTCAATTGGCATAAAACCTGATACATAGCTTGCCGTATCCCTGCACTCCCAAGACATCAATAACGTATAGCCACTTATCCGGATTCCGTCACCAATATGTTGTGGACTGGATGTGCAACAGCACACTGAGGGATTACGCGGGAGGCGAGATCTTTGAGTGGACTTGTTTTACTCTCAGCTTCTCTTCTAGATATGGTATCAGTGCACCACACAAGGAGAACTTGGGGCGCTCCTTATATAGAGGCACCTCAAGAATTCCTCACTGATTGACACTTATCATCATTATTACAATTTGATTGGCTAAGATCAAATGTAGAGCTAATATAATATGATGCAATGGATTCATTAGCTGAGTGTAAAAGATTGACGAAAGTAAGTTTAAATTATGAAAACTAGTATATTAATAGTACATCAAGACCTAGTCTGCACTATTCAGTCATGGCCTCTGTCAAGTAACAGTAAAGTATATATTATACTGAGCCAAAGGTCAACGCGAATAATCGTGAACAACGAGACGAGACTTCAGTTATACTTCTCTTTATTGGAACTCGATCGCGGAGAAATCCACACCAACTCTACTTACAATCTTATAGTTCTACTTTTATAGGGTAGCTCTAGTTTATTAACATGACAGATAGCTGTCGATCTACAGGTTCGTTCTTATTGGTTAACTTAATTAATGCAAGCTGATGTAAGACTTTCAAACACTTGGTGTGACCAGTGAAAAGATTGACAAAATGAAAATAAAGCATATTAAGAATACAAAGTTACCAGTCAAAGTCACACTGAGACTTAACTAAGTATTAACATATAAATTACCGTAAAGAAATCTAAGTCTTAACCGAAAGTTATAGAAAGAGATAACTTTAGAGTAAAAGGTCAATTGAGTTAAACAAATATTTTAGTAGGTAGGGCAAGGCGGAGCTTAACCCTAAGTCAAACTAAGGACTGCCTATTTTAGGGATTAGGATGCAAGGAAATCACGGTTATTTTAAGCTAATACAAACATCCTAATAATGAATAAAAGCTTCCTAATAATGAATAGATGAAAGGTTTCTTATAAGCTTTTAAAAGGTTTCCGATGCAAAATATAAATAACTAGATGGTTTACCCCAAAGGATTAAAACAACACAAAGTATTATATACTTATTCTATATGAAAAGACGAAGAACTCATATTAATCTCCAATTCAGGTTCCCTGATCATAACGAGCTGCGCTCTCTTAGTAACCAAAAAGTAGCTACAATATCCCGCAGAGATCGCGGACTAAAAGTCCGCGATCTCTGCGGGGACCCCAGTAAGACCTAGCATTCCAGTCCTGCTGGTAATCTACCGAATGTGTCGAGCTTCACACCTATGTGTCAATAATCCGTAAGTGTTGGGTGCGTTTTAACTAAGATTTCAATCGTCACTCCAGACATCCTATTCTTAAAGGAATACGAAGATAGCTTTGTTCATTGAACTTTAGTTGAGCAGCAAAACTGGCTTGAGATTGACTGGGTAAGCAACGATGATTCTCTCCCTTCGGCCACGGTTTTAAACAACTCGTGATCATTGCAGTGCGGAAATATTCTAATTAGTAATATTTTTAGAATATTTGGTGCAAAAAAGTTAGACTTTGAGCTCCTTGCAACGCTGAAAAAAAATCAATTCTGTTGTAAATTCTAACTCGGGATTTCAAGTCTTATTTTAGGTAGCCTGCCTCACTAGGTATAAAGTTGTGTTCCATATCCCAGAAGCGCTCAGGCATACGGCGATGCCAGGACTCCAACCTGGGTGAACCAGAAAGGATATAGAACACAGACATAGTTTTTAATCGCACATTTCAAAAATAGTAGAAAGTTGTGTTCCATATCCCAGAAGCGCTCAGGCATACGGTGATGCCAGGACTCCAACCTGGGTGAACCAGAAAGGATATAGAACACAGACATAGTTTTTAATCGCACATTTCAAAAATAGTAGAAAGTTGTGTTCCATATCCCAGAAGCGCTCAGGCATACGGTGATGCCAGGACTCCAACCTGGGTGAACCAGAAAGGATATAGAACACAGACATAGTTTTTAATCGCACATTTCAAAAATAGTAGAAAGTTGTGTTCCATATCCCAGAAGCGCTCAGGCATACGGTGATGCCAGGACTCCAACCTGGGTGAACCAGAAAGGATATAGAACACAGACCAAAGCTAGACAGTTTTTCATCGCACATTTCAAAAATAATAGAAAGTTGTGTTCCATATCCCAGAAGTGCTCAGGCATACGGTGATGCCAGGACTTCAACCTGGGTGAACCAGAAAGGATATAGAACACAGACCTTAGCTAGTTTTTCATCGCACATTTCAAAAATAATAGAAAATTGTGTTCCATATCCCAGAAGCGCTCAGGCATACGGTGATGCCAGGACTTCAACCTGGGTGAACCAGAAAGGATATAGAACACAGACCTTAGCTAGTTTTTCATCGCACATTTCAAAAATAATAGAAAATTGTGTTCCATATCCCCGGCCAGAAGCGCTCAGGCATACGGTGATGCCAGGACTTCAACCTGGGTGAACCAGAAAGGATATAGAACACAGACCGTAGCTAGTTTTTCATCGCACATTTCAAAAATAATAGAAAATTGTGTTCCATATCCCAGAAGCGCTCAGGCATACGGTGATGCCAGGACTCCAACCTGGGTGAACCAGAAAGGATATAGAACACAGACCTAGTTTTTCATCGCACATTTCAAAAATAATAGAAAGTTGTGTTCCATATCCCAGAAGCGCTCAGGCATATGGTAATGCCAGGACTCCAACCTGAGTGAACCAGAGAGGATATAGAACACAGACCTTAGCTTAGCTAGTTTTTCATCGCACATTTCAAAAATAATAGAAAGTTGTGTTCCATATCCCAGAAGCGCTCAGGCATACGGTGATGCCAGGACTCCAACCTGGGTGAACCAGAGAGGATATAGAACACAGACCTTAGCTAGTTTTTCATCGCACATTTCAAAAATAATAGAAAGTTGTGTTCCATATCCCAGAAGCGCTCAGGCATATGGTGATGCCAGGACTTCAACCTGGGTGAACCAGAAAGGATATAGAACACAGACCTTAGCTAGTTTTTCATCGCACATTTCAAAAATAATAGAAAGTTGTGTTCCATATTCCAGAAGCGCTCAGGCATACGGTGATGCCAGGACTCCAACCTGGGTGAACCAGAAAGGATATAGAACACAGACCTTAGCTAGTTTTTCATCGCACATTTCAAAAATAATAGAAAGTTGTGTTCCATATCCCAGAAGCGCTCAGGCATACGGTGATGCCAGGACTCCAACCTGGGTGAACCAGAAAGGATATAGAACACAGACCTTAGCTAGTTTTTCATCGCACATTTCAAAAATAATAGAAAGTTGTGTTCCATATCCCAGAAGCGCTCAGGCATACGGTGATGCCAGGACTCCAACCTGGGTGAACCAGAAAGGATATAGAACACAGACCTAGTTTTTCATCGCACATTTCAAAAATAATAGAAAATTGTGTTCCATATCCCAGAAGCGCTCAGGCATATGGTAATGCCAGGACTCCAACCTGGGTGAACCAGAGAGGATATAGAACACAGACCTTAGCTAGTTTTTCATCGCACATTTAAAAAATAATAGAAAGTTGTGTTCCATATCCCATAAGCGCTCAGGCATACGGTGATGCCAGGACTCCAACCTGGGTCAACCAGAAAGGATATAGAACACAGACCTAGTTTTTCATCCCACATTTCAAAAATAATAGAAAGTTGTGTTCCATGTCCCAGAAGCGCTCAGGCATACGGTGATGCCAGGACTCCAACCTGGGTGAACCAGAGAGGATATAGAACACAGACCTAGTTTTCTTTATCGCACATTCATCAAGTTTGTCAACAAATCAAGTTTTAGATGGACTTCCAGAGTTGGCATGTCTATCAGGCTGATTCAGCTTGGTCTCCATCGCTGCCCTAGCAA
The DNA here is from genome assembly GCA_030867875.1 of Actinernus sp. WN-2022. Taxonomy (NCBI): domain Eukaryota; kingdom Metazoa; phylum Cnidaria; class Anthozoa; order Actiniaria; family Actinernidae; genus Actinernus; species Actinernus sp. WN-2022. Next base: position 33,533,076 of record JAOWCC010001589.1, read on the forward strand.
TGGAAAAGGCTTTATGTCTATTGCATTTCTCATTACTTTTCAAACAGCCTTATACTTGATTCTTGTTGAGAAGGATTGGGGTGTTAGTATTCCTCTAAATAAATAATCAGTCGCATCAATGACAAAAAAATCACCTTCAATCATGTAAGTTGTAAGTGTCCACAACCAATTTAATTCATCTTAATAAAAAGATTGAAGTATTCGCTTACCCCTTATCATCGCTGTCCTCACGAGATCGCTTGTGAACTCAATTTTATCTCGAAGGCATGATACTTGGTGCATGGCAGCTTCGAGAGCAACTTTGAGCTCTCTGTTTTCCTCTTCTCGTTGATCTATATATTGACTATAAATTATTAAATGACGTACCTCAGGGACGGTTGTTGACGTTGCCGATGCAGTTGGTGTTTCATTCGAGTCGATCGCCACCAAGTTTTAGTGCATTGATGTCATCTACCAACCAGCTGTATTATCTTGGGTTTGAGTTCAATTTCTGTAGCAATATGGCGGCAACAACACCAAACGTAGAGGCAATGCTAAGACTTCCTTGATCTTTGAACACTCGTCGATCAGAAAGCCCGCCATTTTCAAACTTTGGCGAACTCCTCAGGAAAATTAGCTACTAAAGAGCTCCTTGACATTAAATTTTCAACAGGAATACCGCAGATCTTCGAATTGAGAACATATCAGTTCTTATAACTACAAACTACAGACGGATTAGCGATCTTTGTAAGAAAATTCCAACCGGATGCAACGTGTGATGTCAAAAATTGGTTCAAGTCCAGCCTCTAAAACTAAACAGGCATCCTCGCACCACAGGCGAGTGTGTACGCAAACCGATAAAGGAATTACCAAGCGCTGTTATAATAAAACCGCAAATCAAATACGACGAAAGCAATTCAGCAGGCCTATGACGTCACTCCATAGCAACCGGACCTCGAGTATTTTTGAACATCCGGTTCACTGAGGCTCGTTATGGTTAATCCTTATTTTTACTATGATTTCCGAAATATTGCATTTCGATTATATTAAGGAAAAACAGGCATGGTTATTTCTTCCCCTAATCCTAAATATATTTGTGTTTTCCGTTTCATTTTTAATATTATCCGTATAACTATTTTTATATAGTATAACAAATTAGGCTCTGTTCATTATAACATAAATCTTTTACATCAGAAATTGATCTTCAAAGGCTTGAACTGTGTAAACATTGATTTCCCGCCTATTTTCAACTTCGGTCATATTTTGGTATTCATTTTGAATTCGTTGCCGTTAGTGCCATCTTTACAAGGTGTTATTTTTCCTGATGATTTTCATCACTGATGTTTTGTTTTATATCGCCTACTAGCATAATACTGAATGATTGAATACGAATCTAGCACCCGAGTTATTTGTGTATAGCACCTCACGTAAGTTCGGATTACATGATTTTGTATTGTAGAGTCAGTTTAGGATTCGATTTACTCTGTCATCTGGTTTACTTGCTTTTCAACCGTAATTTATGCATTCCAGAATCCCTTAAAGTGCCTATGAAGCTTATTATTTTATTTTAGATATCAATTCTACATCAAGTGAATAGTAGAATGGTACAATATATCTTGCTTTAAATGCTTTGCCGCTGAGTTAAGGAGGTTTTAATATCCAAAATGCTAATTGCATGACGTCAGGGGAGGCATCTGCAATCACTTCTCAGTGGTTGTGAATGGGCGTTTCTACTGATATAGGAAAACAAATTTCTAAAATCAGTTTATTTCAACCATGGGTATAACACTGAAAATTTAAAAAATTTGTTTAATTGTAACAAAAAAAATTGTATAATAATTGATGCCTCCCCTGACGTCATGTAATTAACATTTTGGATATTAAAACCTCCTTAACTCAGCGGCACAGCATTCAAAACAAGATATATTGTACCATTCTACTATTCACTTGATGCAGAATTGATATCTAAAATAAAAAAATAAGCTTCATAGGCACTTTAAGGTATTTCCTATAAACAGGGAAAATATATAGTCCATCAAACGTCTTTGCTTTGCACAAATTGTTTGCATTGTCTACTAAAGGTAGAGGACAACTTGTGAAAACAGAAACTGACATTTGAAAAAGGCCGCAGATGGACCGTGAAAGATACTTTGAAATATAGTCTCGAGCCATTGCATTTATGTCTGAATAAAAGAGTGTAGCATGCTAAAAAAAACATGAATGTCGACAAGCACAAAACTAAACTGAACAAGCACACATGTTGACTTTAACATATTTTATTTACATTCAGTTTGTTCTTGTTGTTTTCATCGTATCCTGCAAAGAATGCAGAGAGAAAACACTTAGCCAAAGATGAAGTAAACTTAAAATCTTAATTGCAGGAAATCACTTTTACGTTTAGCGTTGGTAACAATATATAGTAAACATTTAGCTTTGTGTGTGTAAGAGCCTACCAACACGACAATAGGCATACTCACATATGCACTTACTTACCAACGCACATAGAGATACGCACACAAGATGTTTGTTGGAATGACGGTATGGTAACAATTCTTATCTCTAATACCCGATTCGATGGCCTCGCCCTTCAAGGCCTAGCTCGATTGCCTCCCGAGGTGGAACCCCACTGTAACCGAACTTGGGATGTCAAAGCCAACACAATAACTAGCCACAAGCCTTCCTCTTTTTCAATGATTTTTTTAAAATTAATTACTAATAAGAGTCTAAAATAATACACTGGTTTCGTCATACTATACGATGGACTAATTTAACAAACACACGGCTAAACTACAAATATATTAGGCAGAGAATATTAAGTAAAATAATAGTGTTCTTACAAACCAAAACAGTGTTCTTCGCCCCTCTTTCTCTCTCCGATCTACGTTTCTCTTTCCATGACTCGTTCAATCTGTCTTCTCTTTCTGTGACTCGTTCAATTCTGTCTTCTCTTTCAGTGACTCGTTCAATTCTGTCTTCTCTTTCAGTGACTCGTTTCCAGCTGGGCAGCTACTTCTCGTACTTCCCTTTCTGTACACAACTTTTCCTCCTTGTCCTTGTCCTTGTCCTTGAGCTCGATAACGGTTTGCTATGTCGGGTTACGCTCTAGGGCCCACTGGTGAGTTCAGCGGTGATTGGATTCAGTAAAGGTTTTTAACTCTTCCTCAGTCCTGAAGCTTTCTTCAAACGTATATTCTGCTGCGTTTTTTTTTTTTTGGGGGGGGGCGTATTTATACGGGGCTGGATTTTGAATACTAATATTTCTAAGGCTAAGACTAAATAAACATTATGTAACAGAAGTGCAAAAAATGCTGTAACAATAGAACGGCTATATATATAATTACTATACGATACAAATACGTGCAACTATGGATTGTGCGGGTTATGTAATTCTGTCGCACCTCCCTCCCAAAGATACTGATTATTAATATATTTTAATGAATCATATCTAAAATAACAGACAGAATTGGAGGCGAGGAGCACAGGAATACGCGATAATACTAATACGCGTAAAGCCAATTACTGAACTAAAAGGATCAAATCGCACATTACTAGGACTAGCGTCGACAGGTGTGATTCCTAAACTCTACTTAGTGCGTCTACATTTACGTGTTGCTTACCACTCTTGTGTTGAATAACTATGTCATGCTCCTTCAGCGTTAGACTCCATCTAAGCAACTTCCTATTTTTATCTCTTACTTTGGATAACCAGACAAGTGGGTTGTGGTCCGTTTGCAGTGTGAATGGTCTGCCAAACAAATAATACCGAAAAAGCTCAACTGCCCACACAAGCCCGAGACACTCTTTTTCAGTTGTAGAAAGTTTCTCCTCTCTCGGCTGTAGCTTGCGACTAGCGAAAACCACTGGGTGTTCATCCCCGTCCTGATCTACTTGGCTTAGTATCGCTCCTAACCCTCTGTCTGAAGCGTCAACTTGTACAATGAACGTCTGGTCCCATTGTGGGGGTCTTAGCACAGGAGCAACTTTCAGCGCTTTCTTAAGATCTGCAAATGCACGTTCACACTGTTCTGTCCAGTTGACCTTCGTGGGGTTCTTACCCCTCGTGAGATCAGTCAGGGAAGAGGCTCTCTCAGAGAAACCTGGGATAAACTTTCTGTAGTACCCGACTAATCCCAGAAACGACCTCACCTGCTTCTTATTTTCGGGTCTCGGGAAGTTCTCCACAGCTTTGACTAGTGCGTCTCTCGGCTGAATAGTTCCATTCCCCACGCGATGTCCCACGAAGTCCACTGTTGACATTGCTATTTTACACTTAGATGGTCTGGCATTTAAATGGAAGTCACGAAGGCGTTGTAACACACATTGTACCTCACTATAGTGCTGCGAAAATGTGGTTGCTGTGTCGATCTCAACGTCATCAATATAGGCATCTGTAAAATCCTCTAATCCCTTCAGAATTTTCTCCTTCATCATTCTCTGGAACGTAGCTGGCGCAGTCTTCATACCAAATGGCATAATCAAAAATTCGTATAATCCGTTAGACGTAATAAAAGCAGACTTCTCAATGGTGGATTCTTCTAACGGGATTTGCCAGTACCCCTTTGTCATATCTAGTGTTGTAATATACTTGGCTGCACCTACCCTCTCAATCATTCGATCCATCCTTGGAATCGGATAAGCATCCATCTTTGTGACACGATTGAGCTTGCGATAATCGACACAGAAACGAATACTCCCATCTGGCTCCGGAACAATCACGACTGGTGACGACCATGGACTTTCTGACGGACGAACAATTCCCATATCAAGCATTTTGTTTAGTTCATCTTGAACGGCTATTTCAAGACGTTGGGGAACTTTGTACGGAACAGAACGAATTGGTTCGGCATCTCCTGTATCAATCCGATGGATTTCCGCCGTTGTGCGGTTGGGGTTACCTGAAAATACATCAGAATACCGCTCTAACAGGTTGAAGACTTCCGTTCTTTGCTGCCCGTTCAAATCACTGGACACAATAACATCCCGCCATGTTTCTTTGCTATCGAGTTGTGGTAGGTTGTTCTCATGTGGTAAGGGCATTTCACACGACTCCTCCAAAACAAAGGCTTTGTCCTCTGGTCTGCTTTCCCATTTAGTAAGGAGGTTTATGTTAAACGTACGCCATTGCTTTACAGTCTTACCTGTATCGAGTTCATAACGCCTACCATTGTCCTTCACCTGGGTTACCGTGAATGGGCCATTCCATTTGCTTTGAAGCTTGCTACCTGGTATTGGGAGTAGTACAAGCACTTTATCACCAACTTCGAATTTTCTATTTGAGCTCTTGAGGTCATACAACCGTTTCTGTTTACCTTGGCTGGTCTGCAAGTTTTCCAAAACAGCTTCTTGCATGGTAGCCATACGTCGGCGCATCTCCAAAACATGACTAACAAGGTTGGTTTCATTCGACTTTTCCTCCATCCATGTTTCCTTGATGATGGCTAAAGGCCCTCTAATAGTCCGCCCATACAGAAATTCAAAGGGAGAATAGCCAGTGGACTGACAGGGAACTTCTCTGTAAGCGAACAACAGATAAGGGAGGTACTTAACCCAGTACTCGGTATCATTCCCTGCGAACTTACGTAGCATGTGTTTTAGTGTTCCATTAAAACGTTCCACGAGACCGTTGGCTTCTGGGTGGTAGACTGAAGTCTTTATTCTGGAAACGCCTAACTGCTCAAATAGTTGAGTCATTAACTTACTAATCAGGTTGGCTCCCTAGTCAGATACAATCTCCTCTGGTATACCTACCCGAGAAAAATATGTAATCAAGGCATCAGCAATCGCTGTAGAGTGGGTTGTCTTCAACGGTAATGCATCCGGATACCTTGTGGCATAATCAACAACTGTAAGTATATACCTGAAACCTGTTTTTGTCCTCGGAAGTTCACCAACTATGTCGATCGCAACTTTACGGAACGGTTCCGTAACGATCGGTACAGGCTTTAGTGGCGCCCTAAAACTTACCATTTTTCTGGCGATCATCTGACATTCCGGACATGTTGCGCAAAATGTTTTCACATCAAGACTCAGATTTGGCCAGTAAAAACTTGTACTTATCCTGGCGTATGTTTTCTCGCGACCCATATGTCCAGCTATTGGAATCGTGTGACCTACCCGCAGGATTTCATTTCTGTAGGATTCCGGAACTACTATGCGGTCTGTATACTTAACTCCATCATGTTCTAGTTTAGAGATTTTCCGGTGCATCATCAACTCCCCACGAAACCAGTATCCATCCTTACCATCTGGTTCCTCCCTCAAAGCAAGTTGTCGGGCCTTAATTAAGGTTACATCTGATCTCTGATCCTCGACTACTTGTTTTAAGTTTCTGTCTAGGATATTTACCTTAACCCCAGTCTCCATCTGTTCTTCGGGCTCTCGTCCTTTTGCCCTGGGCTTAGCATCGTCCGTCTCACCTTTCCTCCTTTGGTCCTGTTCTCCAAAAAGATTTCTCAAGTCAACCCCATTCCATGGCTCTGTCTCTTTTGCAGGCTTAGTGGACAGGGTTTTTGTCGCAACACAGCTTTCCCGATCCATTAACTTATCGGTTCTTTCTTGCGCTTTCTGTAAGGCTGCTTGTCTGCGTGTCGTCACGAAAGCGTGATCGTCATTCTCCTCTTCTGTCCCCCACTGATCAATTAAATGCTGACGTGTGATCGTCTTACCATATGAGGAACGTCCTAGTAAGCAGTCTGCTGGTAGGTTCTCTACTACACCAACAAGTTCCTTGCAGACGCCTCTCTCAGTCTTAATTTCTACCATGGCCAGCGGTATGACAATCCTCTCTCCGTTGGCGGTAAGCACGGTCATCGCCTTACCGGTCTCGTCCTTCCTGTCAATGTATTTGCGATGTACGAGTGTACGAGAACAGCCAGTATCCACAAGCATCTGAGCAGGTTTTCCGTATATATACCCCTGGACATTACACCCTGAAAAATCCTCATCTGATGGGTTTAAAGGTGTCATACACAAGTAACCTCTACCGGGTTTCTTACCAACGTTCCTTCCATCTGTCTTTGGGTTTAGGGGGCAATCTGTCGAAATATGCCCATACTCTCTGCACTTGTAGCATTGTATATACGATCCTCTACTACCTTCTTTCTTCTCTTTTGGCTCGTTTGGTGAGGACTCAGATTTACTAGGTTGAGACGTATTTGATTTCCTTGTAAAACTTGAATTCCCACGCTTAAATGTATTCACATACTTACCGTCAATCAGTGGTCCCTTGCGCGCCTGTATATGCTCATTTGCCAGGGTGGCTAACTCTACTGCAGTCTTAGGTTTCTTCTCTTTGAGCCATGACTGTAACTCAGGACTTACCGCGTCTAGTAGATGTTCTATGGTAATCTGTTCTAAAATCTTTTCTATGTTCCCGGTCGCCCCGGCAACCATCATCCACCTATCAAGATACCTACGCGATCGCCTTGCCCATTGCACAAAGTCCTCGTCTGGAAGTTTGTCAGAAGTTCTGAACCTATATCTGTAATGGTCGACAGTAAGTTGGTAAGATTGCATAATGATCTCTTTAGCCTTAGAATAATCTAGAGCGTCTGCTCCTGAAATTTCTAAATATACTGACTTTGCCTTTTCACCAAGTTTAGGCACAAGGTGACCTAGCCACCCCCTTTCTGGAACTAACTGAGCACGTGCCGTCATTTCAAACACTCTAAAATAGTCATCTACATCTTCTTTGTCTCGCATTTCACGCATCTTGAAGTTGAATGGTTTATTGTGTCTTTCTTCAGTACCTTCCATCTCTTTTGCGCGTTGCTACATCTGCATTTGCATTTGCATTTGCCGTAATTCTAGTTCCTTTGACTCCTTTAACCTGATTTCTTCTCTAACTGTCCGTTCCTCTTCAACTTTAGCTTGTTCCCACTCTCTACGTTCTCTTTCCAGTTGCCACTCTAGCTTCCTTTCCTCCATACGTGCCTGCCTTTCCTCTCTGTGCACTTCCCTTTCCTTTCTGCGCGCCTCCCTTTCCTCTCCACGCGCTTCCTTTTCCTCCATAAGTATCTGTCTCCGAAGCTCCAGCAATTGAATTTGCTCCCTTACATTATAAATATCCGAACCTACTCTACTTTCATCCTCCTCGGCCCCAATTTCCGCCGCGCGATCAGTATCATTACGCCTTAGCCTAATGCATAAATTTCTACTGCCATCTTTATCGGTGAAAGGAAGTTCACGCTTCCGACATTCCTCCCGTAGTTCTGCTAGAGTAAACTCTTCGTACTTACTTGTCATCACTAAAAATGAGCGGAACGCAAAATTATTGAAAAAAATCTGACTTGTGGTTTGGCTTTAAACAATCCCACCGCTTCCACCAAATTATGTAACCGAACTTGGGATGTCAAAGCCAACACAATAACTAGCCACAAGCCTTCCTCTTTTTCAATGATTTTTTAAAAATTAATTACTAATAAGAGTCTAAAATAATACACTGGTTTCGTCAGACTATACGATGGACTAATTTAACAAACACACGGCTAAACTACAAATATATTAGGCAGAGAATATTAAGTAAAATAATAGTGTTCTTACAAAGCAAAACAGTGTTCTTCGCCCCTCTTTCTCTCTCCGTTCTACGTTTCTCTTTCCATGACTCGTTCAATCTGTCTTCTCTTTCTGTGACTCGTTCAATTCTGTCTTCTCTTTCAGTGACTCGTTTCCAGCTGGTCTGCTACTTCTCGTACTTCCCTTTCTGTACACAACTTTTCCTCCTTATCCTTGTCCTTGTCCTTGAGCTCGATAACGGTTTGCTATGTCGGGTTACGCTCTAGGGCCCACTGGTGAGTTCAGCGGTGATTGGATTCAGTAAAGGTTTTTAACTCTTCCTCAGTCCTGAAGCTTTCTTCAAACGTATATTCTGCTGCATTTTTTTTTTTTTGGGGGGGGGCGTATTTATACGGGGCTGGATTTTGAATACTAATATTTCTAAGGCTAAGACTAAATAAACATTATGTAACAGAAGTGCAAAAAATGCTGTAACAATAGAACGGCTATATATATAATTACTATACGATACAAATACGTGCAACTATGGATTGTGCGGGTTATGTAATTCTGTCACACCCACCTCTGAAGGCAGTAGCCTGTTCACTCGCAGCCACCTTGTAGAAGAGAAAAAATGTTTATGTGTTTTCGTCACTTCTAATGTGAATAAAAGGTACTTCCAAAAAAATCTCCTCATTACATTAGAAAAAGTAGATAACTTACCTGCAAAGGGTGACTGGACATTCTCCTAAGTCCATCAGGATTCCGCTGCATTCCTTCTTGTGGACAATATGCCCACATGAAGGAATGCAGAGCAACACCTCTGCAACATTTGTCATATATTTTTTGCAGACATCGCATTCTACAAGAAAAAAAAGAGAAGAGGCAAATGTAAAAAAATGATTAGCCAGTTGTTAGACATGTTAAGATCCTGTTATTTTACTGTCTTACTTACTAGGTATAGAATAAGGCACTTGGCCCGTTGAAGTTATTGCGATGACTGACAACTTTGTTTGGGGGATGTAATTAAGGGCCTGTATTTTGTTCCAAAATGAAAAAATGTGTGTATGTGTAAAAATGTTTTTTTCCCTCAACGAATCTTTTTTATTTGGACTGCCAACACAATTGATCCAGAAACTTCAGAGTGTCCAAAATTCAGCAGCCAGATTAATATGCATGACAAACAAGTACGACAATATTACACCCGTTTTAAAGGAGCTACATTGGTTGCCAATAGAATATAGGATCAGTTTTAAGATATTATTACTTACATATAAGTGCCTGAATGACACAGCTCCTATTTATCTGAAAGATCTAGTCCGTCCTTATGTACCGAAACGGCAACTAAGATCTGCCTCTAAGAACTTGTTAGAATTTGCACCATATAACTTGAAAGGGTATGGCTATAGAGCCTTCTCTGTGTCCGCGCCTAGGCTCTGGAACTCACTACCGGACTTTATAAGAGACCACCAAACAGTTGAAAGCTTTAAAATACATGTTAAGACTTATCTTTTTAGACAGGCATATTTTTAAATTTTTAAATTTTTAAAAAAATATTTTTTCTTAAGATTTTTATTTTTATATTATATGTAAAGCGCTAATGGGCTGTAGGGAATTGGCGCTATATAAATGTATTATTATTATTATTATTATTATTATTTATTTTACTGTTCACGTACACCGACAATGTACAGTAGTTAGATGAAATAAACCCATTGTGTTTAAAAAAGAGAATGGAACATGTCATTATATTGAAATATTTTTTTTAAAGGAAGAGTTAATTAGTTTATGGTTAGCTAATGAAGAATGTTTTGAAGATTCGTATGGAAGTGCGACTCATTTTTCTACTGCGAGACCACGTTCATTTATGTTTTACCTTTACAGCGTCGTTGGTGTTGTTCATTGGAATATATATTTTAGGGATGTACAACTGTCCTGTTGTTGGTCACTGCATTTGTTTGACTAAACCAAATAATATACCCGCCCCCTCCCTCTGTTCTTTTAAGTTTCATTGGCATATCGTGTAATGGTTTAGATAACTTACATTAGCCTAACAGTCGTTAAGAGCATAAAATCGTATTACAACATCAAAAATAGATGCCCGTATACACACACCAAAACGGTATTGCCAGTTATAAAGAAAAACAAGACATGGGTTTAATCCGGCAACCCTATTCAAACTCATCGTATTCTCCGTCGGGATCATGTTGTAATTTTGATATTTGGAGGGTTCTTTAGTGTTTTTAGCAATCTCAGCCCAATTTGGCCTTTCAGGATCAGTACTAGTCGCCTTGTGAACACATGGTGGTTTCGGAATTGCGCCCACTTGGAAAAGCAGGGTGGCACATCCATCAATTACTTTTTGGTTCGGTAATGCTAAAAGCGTTTTTTTTTTCATCGGTTACTGGTAGTTCCACTTCTATTGTGCGGTGCTGGTTCATTGGCATAAAACTCTGAGATGCCGTGATGGCCCTGATACATAGCTTGCCGTATCCCTGCACTCCCAAGACATCAATAACGTATAGCCACTTACCCGGATTCCGTCACCAATATGTTGTGGACTGGATGTGCAACAGCACACGGAGGGATTAAGCAGGAGGCGAGATCTTTGAGTGGACTTCTTTTACTGTGACAGAATTACATAACCCGCACAATCCATAGTTGCACGTATTTGTATCGTATAGTAATTATATATATAGCCGTTCTATTGTTACAGCATTTTTTGCACTCCTGTTACATAATATTTATTTAGTCTTAGCCTTAGAAATATTAATGTATTCAAAATCCAGCCCCGTATAAATACGCCCAAAAACAAAAACGCAGCAGAATATACGTTTGAAGAAAGCTTCAGGACTGAGGAAGAGTTAAAAACCTTTACTGAATCCAATCACCGCTGAACTCACCAGTGGGCCCTAGAGCGTAACCCGACATAGCAAACCGTTATCGAGCTCAAGGGTTAAACGATTTGAACATAGGACAAGGAGGAAAAGTTGTGTATGGAAAGAGAAGTACGAGAGGTGGCTGACCAGCTGGAAACGAGTCACTGAAAGGGAAGACAGATTGAACGAGTCATTGAAAGAGAAGACAGATTGAACGAGTCATTGAAAGAGAAGACAGATTGAACGAGTCATTGAAAGAGAAGACAGATTGAACGAGTCATGGAAAGAGAAACGTAGAACGGAGAGAGAAAGAGGGGCGAAGAACACTGTTTTGCTTTGTAAGAACACTATTATTTTACTTAATATTCTCTGCCTAATATATTTGTAGTTTAGCCGTGTGTTTGTTAAATTAGTCCATCGTATAGTCTGACGAAACCAGTGTATTATTTTAGACTCTTATTAGTAATTAATTTTTAAAAAATCATTGAAAAAGAGGAAGGCTTGTGGCTAGTTATTGTGTTGGCTTTGACATCCCAAGTTCGGTTACATTTACTCTCAGCTTCTCTTCTAGATATGGTATCAGTGCACCACAAAAGGAGAACTTGGGGCGCTCCTTATATAGAGGCACCTCAAGAATTCCTCACTGATTGACACTTATCAATCATTTTTACAATTTGATTGGCTAAGATCAAATGTAGAGCTAATATAATATAATGCAATGGATTCATTAGCTGAGTGTAAAAGATTGACGAAAGTAAGTTTAAATTATAAAAACTAGTATATTAATAGTACATCAAGACCTAGTCTGCACTATTCAGTCATGGTCTCTGTCAAGTAACAGTAAAGTATATATTATACTGAGCCAAAGGTCAACGCGAATAATCGTGACCAACGAGACGAGACGAGACTTCAATTATACTTCTCTTTATTGGAACTCGATCGCGGAGAAATCCACACCAACTCTACTTACAATCTTATAGTTCTACTTTTATAGGGTAGCTCTAGTTTATTAACATGACAGATAGCTGTCAATCTACAGGTTCGTTCTTATTGGTTAACTTAATTAATGCAAGCTGATGTAATACTTTCAAACACTTGGTGTGACCAGTGAAAAGATTGACAAAATGAAAATAAAGCATATTAAGAATACAAAGTTACCAGTCAAAGTCACACTGAGACTTAACTAAGTATTAACATATAAATTACCGTAAAGAAATCTAAGTCTTAACCGAAAGTTATAGAAAGAGATAACTTTAGAGTAAAAGGTCAATTGAGTTAAACAAATATTTTAGTAGGTAGGGCAAGGCGGAGCTTAACCCTAAGTCAAACTAAGGACTGCCTATTTTAGGGATTAGGATGCAAGGAAATCACGGTTATTTTAAGCTAATACAAACATCCTAATAATGAATAAAAGCTTCCTAATAATGAATAGATGAAAGGTTTCTTATAAGCTTTTAAAAGGTTTCCGATGCAAAATATAAATAACTAGATGGTTTACCCCAAAGGATTAAAACAACACAAAGTATTGTATAGTTAGTCTATATGAAAAGACGAAGAACTCATATTAATCTCCAAATTCAGGTTCCCTGATGGTTAATCCTTATTTTTACTATGATTTCCGAAATATTGCATTTCGATTATATTAAGGAAAAACAGGCATGGTTATTTCTTCCCCTAATCCTAAATATATTTGTGTTTTCCGTTTCATTTTTAATATTATCCGTATAACTATTTTTATATAGTATAACAAATTAGGCTCTGTTCATTATAACATAAATCTTTTACATCAGAAATTGATCTTCAAAGACTTGAACTGTGTAAACATTGGTTTCCCGCCTATTTTCAACTTCGGTCATATTTTGGTATTCATTTTGAATTCGTTGCCGTTAGTGCCATCTTTACAAGGTGTTATTTTTCCTGATGATTTTCATCACTGATGTTTTGTTTTATATCGCCTACTAGCATAATACTGAATGATTGAATACGAATCTAGCACCCGAGTTATTTGTGTATAGCACCTCACGTAAGTTCGGATTACATGATTTTGTATTGTAGAGTCAGTTTAGGATTCGATTTACTCTGTCATCTGGTTTACTTGCTTTTCAACCGTAATTTATGCATTCCACAATCCCTTAAGGTATTTCCTATAAACAGGGAAAATATATAGTCCATCAAACGTCTTTGCCTTGCACAAATTGTTTGCATTGTCTACTAAAGGTGGAGGACAACTTGTGAAAACAGAAACTGACATTTGAAAAAAGGCCGCAGATGGACCGTGAAAGACACTTTGAAATATAGTCTCGAGCCATTGCATTTATGTCTGAATAAAAGAGTGTAGCATGCCAAAAAAAACATGAATGTCGACAAGCACAAAACTAAACTGAACAAGCACACATGTTGACTTTAACATATTTTATTTAGATTCAGTTTGTTCTTGTTGTTTTCATCGTATCCTGCAAAGAATGCAGAGAGAAAACACTTAGCCAAAGATGAAGTAAACTTAAAATCTTAATTGCAGGAAATCACTTTTACGTTTAGCGTTGGTAACAATATATAGTAAACATTTAGCTTTGTGTGTGTAAGAGCCTACCAACACGACAATACGCATACTCACATATGCACTTACTTACCAACGCACATAGAGATACGCACACAAGATGTTTGTTGGAATGACGGTATGGTAACAATTCTTATCTCTAATACCCGATTCGATGGCCTCGCCCTTCAAGGCCTAGCTCGATTGCCTCCCGAGGTGGAACCCCACCTCTGAAGGCAGTAGCCTGTTCACTCACAGCCACCCTGTAGAAGAGAAAAAATGTTTATGTGTTTTCGTCACTTCTAATGTGAATAAAAGGTACCTCCAAAAAAAACCTCCTCATTACATTAGAAAAAGTAGATAACTTACCTGCAAAGGGTGACTGGACATTCTCCTAAGTCCATCAGTATTCCGCTGCATTCCTTCTTGTGGACAATATGCCCACATGAAGGAATGCAGAGCAACACCTCTGCAATATTTGTCCTATTTTTTTTGCAGACATCGCATTCTACAAGAAAAAAAGAGAAGAGGCAAATGTAAAAAAATGATTAGCCAGTTGTTAGACATGTTAAGATCCTGTTATTTTACTGTCTTACTTACTAGGTGTAGAATAAGGCACTTGGCCCGTTGAAGTTATTGCGATGACTGACACCTTTGTTTGGGGGATGTAATTAAGGGCCTGTATTTTGTTCCAAAATGAAAACAATGTGTGTATGTGTAAAAAGGTTTTTTTCCCCCAACGAATCTGTTTTTTTAATTTTACTATTCACGTACACCGACAATGTACAGTAGTTAGATGAAATAAACCCGTTGTGTTTAAAAAAGAGAATGGAACATGTCATTATATTGAAATATGTTTTTTAAAGGAAGAGTTAATTAGTTTATGGTTAGCTAATGAAGAATGTTTTGAAGATTGGTATGGAAGTGCGACTCATTTTTCTACTGCGAGACCACGTTCATTTATGTTTTACCTTTACAGCGTCGTTGGTGTTGTTCATTGGAATATATATTTTAGGGATGTACAACTGTCCTGTTGTTGGTCACTGCATTTGTTTGACTAAACCAAATAATATACCCGCCCCCTCCCTCTGTTCTTTTAAGTTTCATTGGCATATCGTGTAATGGTTTAGATAACTTACATTAGCCTAACAGTCGTTAAGAGCATAAAATCGTATTACAACATCAAAAATAGATGCCCGTATACACACACCAAAACGGTATTGCCAGTTATAAAGAAAAACAAGACATGGGTTTAATCCGGCAACCCTATTCAAACTCATGGTATTCTCCGTCGGGATCATGTTGTAATTTTGATATTTGGAGGGTTCTTTAGTGTTTTTAGCAATCTCAGCCCAATTTGGCCTCTCAGGATCAGTACTAGTCGCCTTGTGAACAAATGGTGGTTTCGGAGTTGCGCCCACTTGGAAAAGCAGGGTGGCACATCCATCGTTACTTTTTGGTTCGGTAATGTTAAAAGCGTTATTTTTTTCATCGGTTACAGGTAGTTCCACTTCTATAGTGCGGTGCTGGTTCATTGGCATAAAACTCTGAGATGCCGTGATGGCCCTGATACATAGCTTGCCGTATCCCTGCACTCCCAAGACATCAATAACGTATAGCCACTTACCCGGATTCCGTCACCAATATGTTGTGGACTGGATGTGCAACAGCACACTGAGGGATTACGCGGGAGGCGAGATCTTTGAGTGGACTTGTTTTACTCTCAGCTTCTCTTCTAGATATGGTATCAGTGCACCACACAAGGAGAACTTGGGGCGATCCTTGTATAGAGGCACCTCACGAATTCGTCACTGATTGACACTTATGATATGCCCCTTCAATAAGCCCACAGTTTCTGCAACAAGAGAATGTGTTTGTATACGGCATTATGTAACAGGGGGTAGGTACAAGTGGCATGACCGCAATGCACTGGATACTCGTACGTACCCTTCTTACACTTCTTTGCAACGACAAGGTACTCTGGGGGGAGCTCTCTGGCACCCAGCGATAGCATTTTCTGAATGGGATTTGGGCTGGTAAGCAATATCTCTGCTCCCTTGACAATTGTTCCTAAGAGGCCCTCTGTTTTCCTTTTTTTCAAACATCCATAAGCAAGTATTATTTACTGTTTGACTGTTGTGTATAATTATTGCATAGATGGCTTATTATTCTTTTTTGCGGGCAGTGATTTCAGCTAGTGTATTCAGTAGTGTAGTGGCCAAGGGTTAGTACAAGCAGTCGGAAGGATCGAGGTTCGAACTCCAGTGGAGGGACACTTTTTCTTTCTTGTCGTTCTTTACTTCTTCACTCCTCACTTGTAGTTTATCAGTATGTTAGTAGTTAGTGGTTGATGAATATGATGATTAAGAGATGTTGATGAATAGAGTTGAAAATCTGTTTCAAACACTAGTGTGTTTGGAACTGGTGTTTCATTGGATGTCAAGATGCATCCACCTGACGAAGCTTCGAACAAGGGTTTGACCGGGTTTCAAGACCCATGCATGTGATCAAATACAGTCCCTCCATTGGATGAATATGGCATGAATTATTAATGAGTTCGAGAAAGAGAAATCCACACCTGAGGGGATGAAGTACCAGTCAGCCGCTTTTCTTCTTCATCTGAAGCTGACTGAGCTACTTTGCTGTGCTGCGCGACGTACCGTGGCCACCCAACAAAGTATTTGATAATTTTTTTACAGCTTTTTGATTAATATTGTGCCCCTTAACCAATCAGGAAGCCGATAGTCTGTGGTACATGTTCGTGCACGTGCATTGTACCACAGACTGTCGGCTTCCTGATTGGTTAACCGGCAAAACAAATCATGAAAAATATGTCAAACATTTATCAAAAACTTTGTTAGGTGGCGACGGTACGGCGTGCAGCACAGTAAGGCCTTCAGGTCAGGTTTGTCTTCTGCATGAAGAATAGCTTCCTCGCCATTTCCAAAAACCCTATCAATAAATGAACTTTGCTCCTTCTGCTTACAGCGTGTAACCTATGCTTACACTTTTGTTGAAAATTGTTAAAGCATCGTAAACCTGTGGCGTTTTTCATCGAATCACCGAATTCATCCTACAGTGGTTTCACCATGAGTTATATAATCACGTCCTTTATCTGAAAGGCCAGGAGAACTTGTAACAACTGCTGGCGCAATCGTTTTGAATATAGTTTTATTCTTACTGTAGTGGATAACAGTGAAGACTGGTGCTTCCTTTGTTCTCTTCGACTTTAACAGGAGATGCTTGTATGAACAAGGGGTTACCTCGAACTTCCCAAAATTGAACGTTGGGTCGACAGTAAATGGGTTGCTAAGGACGTCTGAAGGACAGAAACGCGAGAGATCTTGGCACTTGTGTGACTTGCCTAGGACCCATTAGTCCTACGGGACGTCATGATGTTCTAGAATGATAGGCGTTGTCTTTGTGCTTCGATTAGAGTAACAGCTCGTTTGCTTGCATGGTCACTCCTTTTAAACTTGCATTTCAACTTGCATTGCTGCCTTGACCTTGGAAGTTGTCCGGACTGTTGAGCACCCAACAACCCCCACTGGCATCACCAGAAACCTTCTTAAATGCCGTAGAAGTAGAATTATTAAATAGTTCCTGCTTCATTGCTTCCATCGTACATTTCTGGGTAGGATAGTGAAAAGGACAATGTCTACATTGCTTATACATTGTCGTTACATCCCATGTTCAATGTAATGTATCTATATAAACAAACTTAATAATAAATATTAAAATCAACTAGCATACTATTCCCAGCATTTTGGGACCTTGTGATGGCATTAAGAAGTAAAATGTCAGTGAGAGAGAACATATAATATTCAAAAGCTGATACACAAGATATCGAGTGTCGACAATGAATATTTTGCATCTTAATATTTTTACTAATTATAAATTTGGCGCATTCAGGGTATTCATAATCTGTATGTTAGAAAATATAATTTGTTTCAATAAATTTAATTCAAAATTGGTGTACTGAAGCCAACACAACCAAAACGCTTTGGTCTTACAAGCATCTATTGTACTACAAATTGTTTTTTGTTGTATCAATGTTACATACTAATACAGGGTATAAAGAAAGTATTGCTCCATTTTTATGGTAAAAATAAAGTTCTGAATACTTTTCCGATCGACCTGAAATTCTCAGTCAATATCCGGAGTGGCCACCTTTTTCTCTCAGAACGCGTTTAATTCTGTTTGACATGGAATGCACCAAGGAAAGAAGGATATCTTGCGATATTGATCTCCAGGCATTTATAAGGCGGGCCTTTAACTGAACCATGGTTTTAGGTGCTTCAATATGGACCACAGATTTTCTATCGGATTCAAATCTGCAGAGTTCCCTGGCCAGTCGCCTTTCTCTATAAAACCAGGTAGCTCATCTCTACACCTCATTTGTGCAGCTTTTGAGGTATGAGCAGGAGCTCCATCCTGTTGGTAAACAAGGTGGTTACGGTTATCAATCAGCTTGCGTTCATCAATGCGCCCAGAAGATCTTGTTCGCTTTGTTGCTGGTTTGGCTGACTAGAGTGAAGTGTAACTTTGTTAATGCTGTTGCAGACATTGCTCCCCATACCATCATAGAAGCACTATTCTTTACTTGGGGTGAATCTGACACCTGTGATTATTGGGATCCCCATACTATATATTTCTTTGCATTAGGCTTGTTAAAAAGGTAAAACGGTGCTTCATCTGAGAATACATAGTTTTCCCAGTCCATTTCTGTCATGCTTTTGTGTTTTCTCACAAATTTCAAGCGCTTGTGACTTTGTTTACTGGTTAAGAGCGATCTGCGTTTCCTTTTCATATGTTTCCAGCCCTTTTCCTTTCTCAAGTAGTTGTGGATTGTAGTGTGTGACATGTGAATACCATTAGCAGATAGCTTGGCAGCACATTTTCGTGTAGAATTTCCTCGCTTGTACTTTATCTTGTCTATTTTCTTTTTCATTGTATTCGTGAGTCTTGGAGGCCTTCCCTGTCTGGATGTGTCTCCCTTCTTTGTCCTGCGAATCCAGTACTTCACCCAGTTTTTGCTGCGATCGAACTAATTTGCAAGAGACGATATAGACTATCCAAGCTCATGAAACTTCTCTCTTGAATTCTAAGAATATGTTTAGGTGTAAAATGTACTTCTTTATCCAATGAAGCCGCCATCTTGAAATCGTACATATAACCGCTGACCATGTTGCATGATGTTGCAAGTATGACGTCATGCGTTAACACATTCCTCTATTTAACCTAATTAAATTATCTAAGTTGTGGCTTAATATAAATTCATTTTGTGTTATATATATCTATCTCAAAATGTCAATAACAAAGGTGGACCAAGACTTTTTTTATACCCTGTATATACCAAATAAATTATGCCTAATTATTCAAGAAGGGATACAGACAGAGAGCTTTACATATTCCTTTCATTTAATATTTACCGTAAAAAGTAATAGAAAACAACTATTGTTACATAGCCATAGTATTCCAGACACAACGCACGCTCTCATTGGCTGATTCAGGGTCACGTGGCAGTCATCAAAATCCAATGTTTCCCGCGCGGGCAACAATTCATCAATTGTTGTCCGCCACGTGATCACATCGTGACAGAAGATGGTGTGATCTGTCGCGCGCGCCACCGGCTAGGTAAAGGTGGGGAATCTTTGTTTACCAAAATTTCTAGAGCTGACCATTTTTCGTCGAAAGAAAGCATTCAAAATGGAACCAGCTACAATATAGCTCCAAATAAACACTTTACAACTTTATCAAGTACGCGAGTGAGAAATTGGTAGCTAAAAAAGGATGCAAAAAAAAGACACAAAACAATAGTAAAAATGCCGTAGCGATGCTGGCAGTGTTTTGTGTTGAAAAGCAGCTTCCCGAAGAGTATTTATGCACAACTTTGACTCTAGTAAAACATGTCTATATAACAAATCACTTAATGATTGTTCCCTCGGGAATCAGTGAGTTTTGTTTCCCCTCGACGGAGTCTCGGGGAATTGCGAAGATCTCCGGGGAACTGCGAGGATCTGCGGGGAACTGCGAGGATCTCGGGGAAACAAACTCACTGTTTCCCACGGAGCCAGTCATTAAAGTGCCTACCAAGTGAAAACATCGACCCTGTTTTTATTTTATTAAATTGTAGTCTTCCCTAAGTCAACTTGTTCAATTAAAAATAAATTTGGAGAGCGCGAACATTTTGTTATTTCCTGTCGAAGTCAGGCATAATTGTCAAAATCATGCGACAATTTTTTTGCCGTTAATGACATGCTAATTACATGCGTGATGTCAAGTGGTTTGCACATTAATATTTGTCTTCGTAAATAAAACAAAATACAGTTCGTTTTTTTGTCTAATTTTTATTCTAAATATGTATTACTTGAGGAGCCTTGCCAACTGTCACGTTTTTTCTCAAAGAAGCCTTGCCGTCGGCCTTATTTTTTCTTTCACCCCAGTGATTCATTTCCCTTTTTCCATGCATCTTTGAGAGTAGATAAAGGCAGGTGTGACAACACCTCTTTCAGTGTTGACACTTTTTCAGAATCGCTGTTATTTTCTTTTGCTTTTGTGAGTAAAAAAATGTGTGTACAATACTCAATAATACTGTAGAACGACTCTCCATATACCTGTACTATATGGATAATTTAGCACAGTTTTCAAGTGATCTTTTGAAGTGGCCGGGTATTCTAGAGTTTAGCCCAATATTTATAAAAGTATCTGTTCCCATTACCTTACAAACTGAAGAAGTGGCAGCAGTTGCATGTTGAGTGACGTCGGTTGTGTGACTTGAGTTGTCAACCTGAACAGAATAGTAGTAGTATTATTGAAGAGCTTCAACATTTTTCAAACATTCTCGATAAAATCATCATTTCATTGATGCTGTGTTTACCTGGTAAGATGGAGATGTTGTACTAGTAACCTATTTCCAGCGATCTTCCCTTCACTCTATGGGGTATGGGGAGAAAGCATTGGTTGCTGTCATCAAAGGTAGGAACACATGTCGGGTGGGCGTGTGGGAAAATTAAAAAGGCTCCTCTACTGAAAGCAATCAAGGGATGTTGAGTGAAAGTAGGGTCGGTTGGAAACGAGGTTGTCTCTACTCGCAATTGCTGGCATATTTCAACGCCGCGTGACTAATTATTCTTTACATAGCTTATATAGTGCTGCAGAAAACCGCTGGAATAGTAACCTATTTCCAGCGATCTTCTTTTCACTCTGAGCTAAGAGAGAAAGCGTTGGTTGCTGTATCGGGCTTGGTATAGCTTGCATAATACGTATACGTTTTCTATAGGTTTTGGCTACTACAACAACAAAAACAACAACAACTTTATTTAAATCCCACAAATTATTATATATACAGTGAAAGGGAGATTGTTCAGAATAACTATATAAAGCTAATCTAGCTAGGTAGCGTTACACAATATTTTTCTAACATTGTAGAGTCGAACAAGTAGCATATTATAGTCTCACACATATACACACATTGAGACACAAGTATAGAACAAGAACAAGAATAAAAATAAACAAATAACAAAACTACGAGACTGAGGGAAGAAACGCTATTAGTATGATTCGATTTTGCAATGTTTAATTGAACGTTTAAATGACAAAAAGCTAGAGTATTTTAATAGATCATCAATATCGTTCCAGATTGTAGCACCTTTGAATCGAATATTGAATTTTCCGAAGTTCGTTCGTACAGAAGGAATACAATACGACGATCTTGATGCCAACCTTGTATTATACTTGTGTCTTGAAGAGATTGTTTGAAAAAAGTTATTAAATACAGCTGGTAACAAGTTGGAATGAAATTTGAAAAGGAAGACGCAGTTGAAGTAATAGATAATATCAATAACTTTCAAGATGTTTGAGTCCTTAAAATGGGGTGACGTATGATCATTAAACTTGGCAAAATGTATAATTCTTATGGCTTTCTTCTGTAAAGTTATTATAAGTTTAAGAGTAGTTTCATAGGTATTGGCCCAGATAATTACACCATAGATGAGAAAGGGATAAATGAGACAGTAGTAAAGTTGGGTCAGGATACAATTGGATACGTAGTGTCTAAGTTTTGATAAAATCCCAATGCCTCTAGATATCTTTTTGCATAGTTGACGAATATGTTCTTTCCAGCTTAGATTTGAATCGATAATTAATCCAAGGTATTTGATACTATGGTTCTGTTCAATTGGTTTCTTGTGTATTGTAATGTTGATAAATTTATGTATTTTCTTCTGGAATGGGTGAAAAATGACAAAATTGGTTTTATCAATATTTAATGACAATTCGTTTGTACACAACCAGGTGTGAATATTTTTCAATTCAGCATTAACCCTTGATTCAAGAGAATCAAGAGAAGTATCTGCTAAAATAAATTAAGAGTCGTCAGCAAGAAGATGAAAATAAAATAACTTGGAGCAACAATTAAAGTCATTAATATATTGGAGGAAGAGTAGGGGGCCAAGTACGGAGCTCTGTATGACACCACATGAAATTGAGGTATATGAGGAGGTGTGATTATCGATAGATACAAACTGCTGTCTTATTTGACAGGTAAGAACAAACCAGTCATGTACCACTCCACGGATACCATAATTATGTAATTTAGCAAGAAGAATGTTGTGATTCACCGTGTCGAATGCCTTGCTGAGATCAAGAAAAATTCCACAAGAGTATTGACCATCTTCGATTGCTCTTTGAATTTTATCGGTTATTAATAGTAAGGCATGTTCTGTGGAATGATTGCTACGGAATCCAAATTGATTTGAATAAATTAATTTAAACTTAGTAAGGAAACTCATTAATCTATTGTACATTAGTCTTTCTAAAATTTGATTAAATATGGATAATAAAGATATAGGTTTGTAGTTTGATACAGTTAAATGAGATCCTGCTTTGAATATGGGAATAACTCTAGCCATTTTAAAAGATTCAGGAACAACACCATGGGAAAAAGAATAGTTATAAAGTACTTCTAGTGGTCTAGAGATGACCGAGTTAAGTAACTTGAGTAATGGCACGGGAATACTAAAAGGGCCACAAGCTTTCCCTGACTTTAACCCTAAAATGATGTCTTCTATTTCTTGCGTGGAGGTAGGAGTAAGCAAAAAACTGGATGACTGAGGCAAAAGGAGGTAGCTTGAAAATTCAGAGTGGACCTTAGGTATAGCTTGACTCAGATTTTTACCAACATTGGCAAAGTAATTATTAAACTCATTGGCTATCTGCTTGGTATCAGTCAATACTATATTTTTAGAGGTTAGAATTTTAGTTGGAGTTATGTATGTCTTTGGCTTAAGTGTGACTATTTGCTTTATACCTTTCCAAACATTTTTAATATTAGATTTATTGCTCATAAAGTAATTCTCATAATATTTCTTTTTACTAATATCAATTAAATGTTTCAACTTATTTCTATATACTTTATATTTGACATGGTGGAATTCAGATTTAGTAGCTATGTATTTTCTAAAAAGTTTATTTTTACTGTTTATGGATGTCCTGAGAGCAGATGTAATCCAGGGTTTATTTCTAAATTTAATTTCCTTTCTAGAAAGCTTTTTTAAAGGTACATAACAATTAATAATTTCATTAGAAGTACTTAAGAAAATGTTAAAGATGTCATTAACGTTGGTTTTGCCATAGAACTGCTCATTCCAGTCAATAAGCTTAAATTCATTTAATAGAGCTTCTTTATTTAATTTGGAAAAATCCCTTTTAAACACTTGCTTATTGGGTAAAAAATGAAATGAATCAATAATCAAGAAATTGGGAAGGTGGTCAGATATGTCATACAAAATATTGCCACTATAAGTAACATGTTCTAATGAATTTAAAAATATATTGTCAATAAGTGTGGCAGAGTGGTTGGTTATACGGGTGGGTTGAAGTATGTGAGGTTGAAAAGAATATGAAGATAATGTGTTAACAAAGTCATCCGTCAGGCTATGATAATCACAATTAAGCAGATTGATATTAAAATCTCCCATGAGAATACAATGTTTGCTTTCCTTTTGAATTTTATCTAAAATATTATAAAGATTATCCAAGAATAACTGGAGAGGACTATTTGGATGTCTGTAACACACTCCACAGATAATATTCTTACCATTATGATTATCAAGTTCAATCCATAGTGATTCTTCTTGATCAGAGCAAGCATTAAATTCATCCCTAATATTAAAAATTAAATTATTCTTAATGAAAAAACCAACACCACCTATATTAAATTTAGAAGGTTGAGAAATCAATTTATAGCCAGGTATAGACAAATTAGCCAATGGATCTTTGAGAAGAGTTAACCAGGTTTCAGATAGACCTGTTATATTAAAAGGATGGTCCAAGTCACTTAGTAAATTTATTAAATTATCAAAATTAGCAGAAAGGCTTCTGACATTGCAGTGTAGAATCGAAAGAGACTTGTCAGATAAATTGTTCTGAAGTTCGGGACAACTGTGAAACTCATGAGGAGTGTAGTACTTGAAGTTAGCATGCAAAGGAATATTTACATCTGGATCAAAATTGTATAAATTTGGTAAATTTGAAATCGACGAAAGTATATCTAGTTGAGGTAGATTAGAAAGTTTTGATTCATCTATGTAACGGGAACAATGGCATGTAGTATTAGAGTTAAATGATAACTTTAAAAGTTCAAGATTATCAAGGTCACAGAAGGGAAAAACTTCCCGTTTGCATGGCTGACATAGCCACAGATCATTAGTGATTGACAAGGAATTGAAAACTTTCACAGACAAACGAGAGCATTTAAAATGGCACCACTTCAAGCAAAGATCACACTCAATCGCACGGCAATTGCTTCTAACTAGTTTTAAACAAATAGGGCATTTAGGCATTTAGTATACGAGAAATACGTACTAAGGCTTTGAATCAATTGAGTAGATACAATAATTGTCAATGAATATAAACTAAGTGATTATAGCTTATCTCTGAGTTACGCTCTGTCCCTGTAGTTGCCTCAGCTTGCACAGCCCCTGTTCGTCTTTGATATGAATCGCCGGGCTGTTTTCATCTTTCCTTAGATACACCTTCCCATAATTCGTCCAAATGAAAGCGAACTTGAGGTCTTTGCGAAGCTTTAAGGCGCTTTTGAAGAGGTGTCTGTTTATTTCTGTAAGCGATTCGCTGTAGATGGCATTGTCTGAAGACCGGCCAAGGTCGAGGTCTTTAGTGGTGAAATTTCGAAGACGCGATCGTGCTTTATAGAACTCATCCCTCGTGTCGCGGCACACAAACTTAGCTATTATGGCCGGGTGAAACTTCTCCGACTTCGACTTGATGCGATGACTGATTGATATGTCATCTTGTGATAAATTAACTCCAATAAGCTCAGCAACTTGACACACGATTTCCGTTGTGACTTCCTTCGGTGAAGGCGGGATCCCACGAATTTCAATACAATCTCTGCGACTGTATTGCTCCACGTCATTTATAGCGATCTTCTGGTGATTCAGAGCTGTTTGTAGGTTCCCTAGCTCCTGTTTAAGTGCTTGATTCTGCGAATACAGGGTCTTTACTTCGACTTCAAGACCGGATGACCGCTTGAGTAGTTCGTCGTATTTATCCGTTACGAAATCCAATGACCGTTGAATGGGTTCTAGCTTTTTGTTAAATATTTCTTCTAGTTTTCTGTCTAAAATTTCCTCCAGTGCAGATCTCGTTAACGGTTCGGATATATTGAGAAACAAACAACAAAGAAACTTGGCTACAAAACTAAAAATGAAATCTACTAGCCGGAGCGAACGAAAACACGTCCTACTCGTTCGACGCTCAGCTCAGATACTAAAACCACTGTCCGGCCATAATTAACCCAACGTATCTTGCCCTTCTCAATCTCAGACTGGAATCCTAAGAGAGGGAGACATTAGGGAGTGGCCGCTTTGCGTAGTGGGAGACGGGAAAGGTAAACGTAAACTGCTTCAGAGAGTTTAGATCCGGTATTGTGCCTCAAAAGCCATCGTCAGTAGGATTTTCTAGATAGCCCATCCAGGCGAAGTACGCATGCTAATTGCATGCTATTTTCATGACAGTCAATGCCAATGTAATACTGAAACCGGACTGGAAGCTTTGTAAAGTCTCGCCTTCATCCATGTCTGCCTCCCTGAGGTAAGACTTCAAACGAATCCCAGCAGATCAGCTGCTGAGAGGTTAGTTCACGACGTGACCTTATAGGGTTATGGGACGAAACAAAAAAACTTGTAGTCAAATTGAGACTCTTGTGTCATAGCAATATAGTTCTTGGTGGCCTTAATAGGGCATATTGTAGGATTAGGGTGCCGTCTTACACCAAAGACATTCGAGGAGCCCTCGAGGAGCGTTTTCTTCCATACATGATTAAAAAGTAAACCGGAGTAGTCAGGGCATCTGGACTAACCCAAAATGCGCACCCCGATAGTAGTATTGTAAGCCCTCTGGGTGGCCACGCATCGCGCAGAATGGCCTTTGTTCGATGGACACTCATTAGTTCTTTGAATAAATTAGGTCATATAATTAGAAAGTCAATGAGTTAGAAGATTGTCTTACGATTGGCTTATATAAATCTGCTTTGGGAGTTGCTAGTCCCTAGCCACCCCTGCCGGCGGAAAGTGTGAAAGTTGGCTTCAATATAAGCAAGTTAATTAACAGCTAAACGATAACGAGCCTATAAGTTAAAAAGTCAACCAAAGAAACTCTGTCAGCTAGTTGAGCTGTTTAATTCGCATCGCAAACAAGTCTGAATACTGATTCTTTAAAGTTGTAGCTTTGAAATGAGATATCATTCAAGCTTCTCCGTGCCCTAAAAGTTAAAAAGACACCCAAACAATTTGAGTTTATTTATAAAGTTGTGGTGAACGGCCGAAACGGCAAAGCCAAAGGACTAGCTTTAAAAATCCTGATCTAAATGTTCTTACAAGTCATGTTCAAATCGCATCGCAGTCTGAATACTGATTCTTTAAAGTTGTAGCTTTAAAATGAGATATCATTCAAGCTTCTCCGTTCCCGAAAAGTTAAAAAGTCACCCAAAGAAACTGAGCTTATTCATAAAGTTGTGTTCAACCGAAATGGTACTTTAGGCTTTTAAAATCCTGATCTAAATTTGTTACAGTCATGTTCAAATCGCATCGCAAACAAGTCTGAATACTGATTCTTTAATGTTGTAGCTTTGAAATGAGATATCATTCAAGCTTCTTCGTGCCCTAGAAGTTAAAAAGACACCCAAACAATTTGAGCTTATTTATAAAGTTGTGGTGAACGGCCGAAACGGCAAAGCCAAAGGACTAGCTTTAAAAATCCTGATCTAAATGTTCTTACAAGTCATGTTCAAATCGCATCGCAGTCTGAATACTGATTCTTTAAAGTTGTAGCTTTAAAATGAGATATCATTCAAGCTTCTCCGTTCCCTAAAAGTTAAAAAGTCACCCAAAGAAACTGAGCTTATTTATAAAGTTGTGTTCAACCGAAATGGTACTTTAGGCTTTTAAAATCCTGATCTAAATTTGTTACAGTCATGTTCAAATCGCATCGCAAACAAGTCTGAATACTGATTCTTTAATGTTGTAGCTTTGAAATGAGATATCATTCAAGCTTCTTCGTGCCCTAGAAGTTAAAAAGACACCCAAACAATTTGAGCTTATTTATAAAGTTGTGGTGAACGGCCGAAACGGCAAAGCCAAAGGACTAGCTTTAAAAATCCTGATCTAAATGTTCTTACAAGTCATGTTCAAATCGCATCGCAAAGAAGTCTGAATACTGATTCTTTAAAGTTGTAGCTTTAAAATGAGATATCATTCAAGCTTCTCCGTTCCCTAAAAGTTAAAAAGTCACCCAAAGAAACTGAGCTTATTTATAAAGTTGTGTTCAACCGAAACGGTACTTTAGGCGGTGCAAGCTGTTTCCCGAAAAGTTCTGTTTACGGTTTCTTAGTAACGTTCGACGGCATTTCCCACCAATGAAGTTAAATTTCGCGCTCCTTCCCTGTCTATTCCCAGAGGGAGTACTTAAGTGTCACCATCCATGACAAGCAGGAGTTAATTTGTTGTTCTAATTATAATAAATGCTCAGGAATCACGTTTTAGTAAAGTTTTTTTCTTTCATCGAATGACATAGTAGGGTTTTTCCGACCAATTTAAATGAGTAAGATATCATTTTAAAGTGTATTTCTAGGGCTACCAGAAGCCGATGTTGACTTTTTTTAAAGTTTCGCGCTTGACGAGAAAAAAGACTAAGAAATTTGCTGTTCAGACTTTTTCATACAAAATTGAGATAAAAGTTGCCTTTATTCAGAAAGAACACATAGTAGGTTTTTTAAAGCGGGGACTTTAAAGAACTGTACCTAAGGGTCAATTGGTGTTCCTTTAATAAAAAGCCGATGTTGACTTTTGCGTAAAATGAAAGGAAAAACACCAGTAGCTACTTTTATCAGACTACCTGACGCCAATTCGGCCATTTTCTCTGTATTTGAATCTTCCGCTCAGCAGTTAATGAGCTTGACGCGTGACTGATTTCGGCAGTTAATGAGATGTGCATATCGATATGTCCAGTCATTCTGCGCGATGGCGAGCCTCCTGATTGGCCGAGAGCGTGGGCGGGGCTTAAAATGACGTCACAGCGCACGTGGCGCCGCCAAACCTGTCCCCCCAGCTGGGGACCAAAGCCAGGCTTGTGATTGGCCGGAAGTTTAGGGGGGTCCCGCCAGGTTCGGAGGGGTTGGAAAGGAGACCAAACCCAGGGCGGGGATTGGTCGGCGGGGGTCCACTAAGGGGGTCCCCAGGGGAGTCCTCCGGCGGGGGTCCACTAGGGGGTCCCCAGGGGAGTCTCCCGGCGGGGAATGTTGGGTGTTACGCCAAAGCCGTCAAAGGATTAGCCCGGACGCCAGAGTGCTTTCCAATGCCAATGGAAGAACAAGCACTGGATGGGCATCGGATATCCACTTTGACGATTGCCTGAAAAGTGGCGAGTACTTCATGGATATGGATAAGTTGTCCGCAAAGCTGGAGAAGGAAAGAAGACCAACCACAGAAAAGTACTATGATATGCTATGTAAAATGGATTTCAAGGCTATGCAGGAAGGTTTGAACCACAAGCAATACCTGCAAAAGTACGAGAAACAAGCCTACGCTGGAATATATCCAAATAGGGCCCACCCCCCTAGTGACAGCCAGACCCGGGATCAGTCCCACGCGGAACCAAGAAGACCTAGATTTTGGGGACAAGCCGGACACCCGGGATTTTACCCTTGTGGTCTTATGTGAAGCAACCACTATGTCATAAGATACCTTGTGGCCTTATGGGATTCAACCACTATGTAATAAGCTACCTTGTGGCCTTATGTGAAACAACCACTATGTAATAAGGAGGCATAAAAGAGACTTGTGTTTGGTAACAACAACTTTGTTTCATAAATTAAATTAAATACATGGGGGTGTGGCATTTCACCAACACCAAAGGAACAGACATTAGTACAAGTGTATTGAAAATAATAAAATATAGGTGTCCTTTCAACCAAATGGTTTTTTTTTTAAAGAAAAAGAATTAAAAACTATATACATATTTACAAGGCCAACCGTAGGCCCTTCAGAATGAGAAAGAATATCCGAAGCTAGTTTTTAAAATTGAGAAAAATTGTGTGAGCCATCGCTCTAGTATATTGAAATTGAGAAAATTTGTAAACTTTGTTTCATAAATTAAATTAAATACATGGGGGTGTGACATTTCACCAACACCAAAGGAACAGACATTAGTACAAGTGTATTGAAAATAATAAAATATAGGTGTCCTTTCAACCCAAATTTTTTTTAAAAAATAAAAAGAATTAAAAACTATATACATATTTACGAGGCCAACCGTAGGCCCTTCAGAATGAGAAAGAATATCCGAAGCTAGTTTTTAAAATTGAGAAAAGTGGTGTGAGCCATCGCTCTAGTATGTTGAAATTGAGAAAATTTGTGAGCAAATTGCCCTATTATATTGAGAAAAATTGAAAGGTGAGCCAATCGCTCTAATAGTTTTTTAAAAAAAATTGAAAAGATAATAAATTCCCGTGGCGTAAACTTTTAATAAACGATATTGTAATCTTGTCTGTGCATCACATTTATAGGCAAACAAATAATACTAAAATTATGGCCATGATGAAAAAGAATTATACTCCCCGATTTCACATAAAATTGGTGGTGGAATTTTGAGTGGCAATAATAACATCGCGGGATGGTGTGTCTTTTCAGAAATTTGGAGAGCCTAGCTATCAAACATCCGGCACACAGGGTACCCCCACAACAGGGTAGAGGAGGCAATTGTTGTTCTGGCAATTCATTACATCTCAAACACTAAAAAAGAAAAAAAAATTAGGGCTACTAAAACGTACGCCACGGGAAGAGTCCCCATCCCGTAAATAGAAAATCCATGGCGTAAACTTTTCTTTCAATGATGAGGGTAAATCATCTCATAATGGCGAGCGTAATAATCCACAATAGGTAAAGCGGCACTCGCAAACGTGGTACCATGTCTAAAAACGATAACACTGCCAGATGTGACATAAAATTGATGTCGAATTCTAGAGTCGCAATAAAAGCAACGGGGGGTACCCTCTTCATTCAATGTCTTGTACATCATGCTCACAAAGCACGTAGGACACATAGTCTCACCGCAACAAGGGAGAGGGGGTAGCTGATCTTGCGGGAGAATGCTGCATTTCAAACACTATAAAAAATAAAAAGGAGTCAACACTCAATATGAAAGAAAAGTTTACGCCACGGAAGCGTCCCCACCCCTCGTCCCACACCTCGTCCCACACCTCGTCCCACACCTCAGAAAAAATGGGATGGTGGGGACACCGCTTATAAAGAATCCCTACGCTACAATGGCGTATACAAATGAGGGTGTTACAATGGCATAGTCTACACCAATGAAAATCATACTCTGTTAGAGGCTCGATGTGCTGGGCGGCGTCAATGGGAGCCATTCCCCGAAAGTGTTTATTGTGAGGCAATTCATAAAAACTCCCATCCCAGTAATAAGCGGATTCAAATTCCCAAGCCTCGAGGCAGGTGACCAATAGTAAGGTTGGAAAAAATAATTGATAGTGTTTCGCCTTTCTTTTCTCGGCCCGCTGTTGACCACAGACGTAGGATCCGATCTTCGCAATGATCTCCATCGGTAAACCAAATTTTGGTAAGACAAGGGCATGGCATAAGAAGTGTTTGTCTTTCAGATTTGTGGCGGCAGGTAAATAAGTCTGTTCGGAAAAAAATAAAAAAATAAAAAATAAAATAAAATAATGTTTTAGAGACATTAGTTCGCTAGAGGCGCTCTGACGAGAGCGGAGATCCCCCGGTGAGACTCGAGAAAATCCTATAAAAATTAATCAAATTATTTGTTCAACGGGGAAATGTTCGCCAATAAAATGAACGGCTCTGTGAAGCAGCGACCGAACGTTAACACTGTTTTAGGGAGGGGGGAGAACAACAACAACTTACTTGAGCCAGGTTCAATTCAGGTACGCCTCGGATATTCTAGAAAAACAAAAGAAAAATTAGCGGTGGTATTCCAAGACAAAAAGAAAAGCCACAGGACAGTACCTCTCTCACTCTGAAGACTCTACGGTCAGCCATAGTATTTCTGTTGTTGTTTGTCTGGTGAAACAAAAAGAAAAACCAAAGAAGAAAATATTAGTAAAGCCCCAGGTTGAATTTCCAGAGAGAAATTTGTGTAAAACTCACCTGTTCTTGTTGTTGTTGCGGTATTTGTTGTTCGACTGTTGAAATAAAAAGGAAAAAAACAAAGAAGAAAAGATTAGTCAAGCCTCAGGGTGAATTTCAAGAGAAACTTTTGTGTAAACTTACCGGTTGAGTGGCTGGTTCAACTGTGCCGAAGTTAGTTTGGGGCCAGCATTTATGGAAAAAATGAGGGGCTGTGATTGGTGCCCTAAGCTCGGCCTACGATTGGTTCGCTAAGCAGAGCGAGCGCTGTGGTTGGCGGGTGGTTCAATCCGGCTTGGGTTCGAATTCAAGTTCAGTGGATTTTGGGTTTTGGAATCGCCAAGGGCACCCCCAAAACAGTCCTGACATGTTCTAAAATTTTCTTTGGCCTTAGCTCTCAAGGGCTTCACCATTTCCCCCTGTTTTTTTATTCTTCGGCGGTCCGGGAAAGGGTTCCTTTTACTGCCGAAACCTCGTACCCATTGTCTTACAGGACACCGTACGTTAACCAGCCAATCAGGAGCCGCGCGCCTTTGCCGCGCGTCATCCCATTCACGAGATAAACTGGGATAAACCGGTTGGACTAGTTTTGTGGCAGGACGCCGTACTTAACCAGCCAATCAGGAGCCGCGCGCCTTTGCTTCACAACATCTCATTCACGAGAGGCCCTAAACTGGGATAAACCGGTTGGACTAGTTTTTGTTTTCCTAGCCGAGCGCGTTTGTCGAGGGGCTCTAGCTTGGAGGATCAAAGGAGCTCAGAAAAGGCGTTTAGAAAATGCGAAGTGATTACGGCTTAAAGAAGGAAGGAAGTAGGGCTCCCCCGGGGTGGGGCGAGACAATTTTGAAGAACAAGGGGTAGGGGGAGGGGTTTTTCAGAGGATTCTTAGACCCCAGGTGTTGATTTCGAACCCAAAGCGGATTGAATTCCACCACTCACAAGCCGTGCTTCTACCAGGGGAACCAATCACAGGCTGAGAAAAAGGCACCAATCAGAGAGCAGGGCAAAAAACATAAAAGCGAGCGACGAATTTTGATTTGGGTTAGTGTGAGCACGATGGACTATTGGAATTATCTGGATGAAGAAGGCAACCCAGTCACCATTACCCTCGAAGAAGAAAAATAGGAAAATCCCTATGCCGTAGCCCGGCAGGCGCCTCATCCCTCCCCGGGGGGAGACCCGGTGGGAGAGCCGATGGGAGACCCGGTGGGAGAGCCAGAGGACGAGCCCACGTTCGAAGAAGTTAATCCTTACAACGCGGATGCTTTGTACGCCTTCCTGGAGGATGTGGATTTCCACCCGGGGGTGGACTCCTCCTCACAAGAACCGTTTACACTTCCCGAGATGGAGGCTCTAGAGGACGCCACCACCGAGGAGCAAATAGAAAAAGTCGTCGCCGCGCTGAACCTCCCCACTGTGCTTCCAGAATTGGACGACGATTTGGACTTCCCATTTCGCGTGGACCCTCGAAACCCTTACCACCTCAACCTCTTGTGGGGAAAATTGGGGCCCAATTCCCCACAGAGGAAGGAGCAGGACCACGAGGACGACCACGAGGACGACCACGAGGACGATTTTGATCCGGAGAAATGTCTCCACGGCCTGTTTCCCGGCGCCAAACGAGGGAGTGAACAGCAGGGAGGAGGGAAAAAGAAGAAAATCAGCGCCGCCGCTGCCGTGGAGGAGGAGGAAGAGGAGGAGGAGGAGGAGGAGGAAGTCTTTGAACTCCTACAAACCCGGACCAGAGTGTGTAAAAAGTTCAAGACGACCTGCAAGGACTCCGAACTAAACATAAGGACGCGATCCCGCACGACTCTGCCTGAGGTAAGGGTTGACTACACTATTTTGGCATGACGTCACAGCGCGCGGTGGTTAGGGTTAAATCTCCTGTTCCACGAGTCCCCGTGAGGAAATCCAAATTTTGTTTTCCTTTTTTTCTTTTCCTTCTTGATCTCCTCTAGCTACAGAGTGCCCCATTTTTTATTTTTTTTTTATTTAAATTTTTGTAATTTTTTGAATTTTTTTTTTTTTATTGATGGTGTATTCATTTTATGTATTATTTTTTATGGACAGGCCCTTCAAGACGTCACGGCCGTGTTAGAGAGGGTCCTGGAGACCACCCTAGGGGAGGCCGAGCCGCAAGACAGAGTACGCCTGATCCTAGACGCCCCCCATCTGGAGTACCCGTTGGCTTTTCCCTACCTGATGAGGTCCACCCTCACCCCCGCCCTGGTCATGGCCAGAATTGGGGAGATCACCCAATCGAATCAAGAATTGCTACTGCGGGGTCGTTTCCACATCCATGTGTTTCACGTGAAAATACCCAGAGCGGGAGGAGGGCGCGTGGCCCGTTGCTGTACGACCGACTTGGAAAAATTTAGAAAAATCAAACGAAGCATTGTGAGGATACGCAATCTAGATGAAATATGTATGGCCAGAGGATTGGTCACGGCCCTGGCCCTGGAGCAGCAACATCCTGATTACTACGATTTAAGACGATTTAAGACTCTGGCCTTGGAGCTCCACCACCAGGCAGGCGTCCCTATTCAACCTTGTGGGATCCCGGAGCTGAAACGATTCCAAGCGTACTTGGCAGACCAAGGGGTAGAAGTGAATCTGGTTTCCCGAGAGCATATGAATAGCATTATCTACTCGGGCCACCTCCCTGAGGCCCGCTACCGCGTGTACCAAACCGAGAACCACCACTATGACGTCATCACCAACATGCGGGGTCTCCTGAATGCCAAATACTTCTGCCCCCTCTGTCAGAAGACCTACGACAACCCTAGACGACACGCTTGTGACACGACCTCAGGCTGTTGTGGGGTGAAGGATTGCTCTCCCCTCACCCCTGGGGAGAAATTTTCTTGGAGAAAATGCGACCAGTGCCGTCGGTGGTTCAAGAGTGGGGCCTGCTTCGAGAACCACCGACGTCACCTCCCCCACCGGACGGGGCAAGGGAATCTCTACACCAGAACATGGAGCCAGTGCGAACGGTACACGCGTTGTGACCAATGTGGGGTGATGATGGACCATCTGGCGCGGGGCCGGGTCGGAGTTCACGTGTGCGGAGAATACCGTTGCCGCGCATAGCCCCAGGAGAAGAAGAAGAAGAAGAAGAAGAAGAAGTAGAAGAAGAAGAAGAAGAAGAAGCAGAAGAAGATGAAGAAGATGCCTACGCGTCCCTCCTGGCGGAAGAAGAAGAGACGGAGCGAGCCGCCGCGGAAGACGAGGGAGACAAGTTCCGGTACATTTTCTTTGACTTCGAAGCCATGTCCCTGGAAGCGCAGCACGTGGTCAACTTTGCGGGGGGTCTCGAAAGTGTGCGATCTCTGCGTGACGTCAGACTTACCCACCTGCCCTCAATGCGGCCCACGGAAAGTCGAGTACCGAGGCCCCACGGCCCTCACCCAATTCTGCGACTGGCTCTTCTCGGGGGATCACAAAAACTACGTGTGCCTGGCCCACAACGCCATGGGGTACGACTCGTACTCCATCCTGGAATACCTCTTCAAGAATGCCATAAAACCTAAAGTGCTCTTTCGCGGTGGCAAGGCTATGGTGGTGACTATCCGCGGTTACAAGTTGGTTATCAAGGACTCGTTGCTCTTCATCCCGCTGGCCCTCAAACAATTTCCCGTCACGTTTGGGTTCCAGGCCGAAACCCTCAACAAATTGGATTTTCCCATCTTTTTTAATACGCCAGAGCATCAGCAGTACGTGGGCCCGCTCCCCGCCCTGCATTACTACGAACCGGATTCGCTGAGCCCGCAAGGCAAAGAATAACTGGTGGCCTGGCATACCGCCGAACGGGCCCGTGGCGCCGTGTTCGATTTCCAGAAAGAGTTGGCCCTCTATTGCCACCGGGATGTGGCCATCTTACAACGGGCCTGTTTGGCGTTCCGGGCTATTATGATGAAAGCGGCGGGGATAGATTCATTTACCAGGACCGTGACCCTCGCCTCCATGTGCAACCTAGTGTTCCGCAAGAAATTCCTCAGACCTAACACCATTGCGGTCTTGCCACGGCTCGGTTACCGCCCCAAGGACGTACAGTCGGCATTGGCGCTCCAATGGCTGGCCCACGTGGAGCGGCGGGACGGAATTCAACTCCAGCACGCGGGCAATTTCGGAGAGAAGCACGTGGGTCCCTACAAACTGGACGGGTACCACGCCGCCACCCACACGGCGTACGAAATAAATGGCTGTTTCTGGCACGGCTGCGACCGTTTCACCCATCAAGAGAGAGTGCATCCCCTACTGCACTGCACGATCAGTACGTTGGCCGACCGGACCCGAGACAAAATGTTGTACCTGAGTCAGCAAGGGTACCGCGTGGTCCCGATCAGGGAGTGTGAAGTCCGGGCGGCCATGGTCTTGGACCCGACCATCGTGGCCCTAGCGCCCATCCCTCAAGCCCAGCTTCCCCTCGACCCCAAGAAAGCGTTCTTTGGAGGGCGGACCAACGGGATCAAGACTTACTGGGAAGCGAGCGAGGGATAATGGGGGAGAGAATGGATGGAGGCGTTGGATGTGTGCTCCCTGTACCCCTGGGTGCAAAAAACACAACGGTTCCTGCTGGGCCATCCAGACATCCTCACAGAAAATCTAGACCCTACCCTCCCGTACGAGGGGTTAATCCACCTGAAGATTTTACCGCCACGCCGGCTGTTTTTCCCGGT
The DNA here is from genome assembly GCA_030867875.1 of Actinernus sp. WN-2022. NCBI lineage: Eukaryota > Metazoa > Cnidaria > Anthozoa > Actiniaria > Actinernidae > Actinernus > Actinernus sp. WN-2022. The sequence goes on from JAOWCC010001589.1 coordinate 33,569,326, forward strand.
CCTCCCGACCCATGTGGGCGACAAACTGCTGTTTACCCTCTGCCGGACCTGCGCCGACGACAAGAACCAGAAACCCTGCGCACACGGCGACGAGGCCCGGGCTTTGACAGGCACTTGGGTGAGCCACGAACTCCATGAAGCCCTGCGGCAAGGCTACCGGGTCCTGGAAATGTACCGGGTATGGCATTATCCCGAGTCGGAGCAATACGATCCCGCCACCGGGGCCCAGGGGTTGTTCACGGGCTACGTGAACACTTTCCTCAAGATGAAACAGGAAGCGAGCGGGTGACCGCCCGGGTGTAACACCGACGCCGAGAAAGCCTCTTTTATAGACAGTTATCGGAGGGCCACGGGGATTTTACTGGAGTGGGACAAGATCGAGTTCAACGCGGGGATGGATTGATGGATGGCGAAATGGATGCCGAAATGGATGCTCAACACCTTGTGGGGCAAGTTCAGTCAAAGCAGAACCCTCGGCGGTCGGAGTACGTCAGCGAACCGGACCGCTAGTTCGAGCTCATGATGAGCGACGAGTTTGAAGTGCAGGACATACTGTTTGTACACGAAGACATGGTGCAGGTCCACTACCACGCCACCCCGCAGCACATCGACTCCAACCCCCACACCAACGTCGTGTTTGCCGCCTACACCACAGCCCATGCACGCCTGAAACTCTATTCGTACCTCCACCTCTTGAAGGACCGCATCGTCTACCACGATACGGACAGCATCTATTTCACGCAGAAAGTAGGCCAAGTGGCGCCCCCGGTCGGTCGATTTCTAGGCGACCTGACGAACGAGTTGAAAGAAGGCGAACACATTGTCCGTTTTGCCTGTACCGGGCCCAAGAGTTACGGGTACGAAACGAGTCAAGGCCGCACAGTCTGCAAAGTGAAAGGACTACGCCTCAATGTGAGAAATCGGGCGATCGTGAACCTCGACACCATGGTGGCCATGGTGCAAGGCCATGGGGAACCCACACGGACGGTGGTGGCGCCGCACGCCATCCACCGCAACACCCAAGACCGGACGTTGCACACCCGCCCAGAGACCAAGACCTTCAAGATGGTCTACGACAAGAGGGTGCTCCACGGATACCAGAGCTACCCTTACGGCTACTAAGAAAACAAAGAGACTCTAGAAGAAACAAATTTTTATTGTAATAAATGGTTCAGTTCCTTTGAGCTGTGATACCAAAGTCTCAGTCTAGAGGAACTCCATCTTGTAAGGCTTGATACTTGGATTCTTGCGCAGAAATCCTTCCCAAATACAAAAATCACAGACCAACTCCACATAGAATCCAAAATAGGTTCCTTCGCAGTCGCTCAGCACATACTGCTTCCTTTCGCCTTCGCTCAGGTTACCAAACGTAGAATAGCACAGGTGGCACTCACCCACAATGACATCGCGGCCTCCATGAGCTCCATAGAAAGTAATATCTAGACCCATAACGTTCACAGCTTGAAGAGCAACGAGTAATGATAGAGAATTGTGTCAAAGTCTTCAAGTATTTTTCTTCAGGTGTTTGACGTTCCACCGGCTGATACTCTTGCCTTGGCGTTTTCCCGAAGTGGTTGTCGTTCGAAGTGGTCGTCGTTCGGATCGTTGTTTCGGTACGGCCGTCTTTCGATTTTCGGCTCGTGATCTTGCGGACTGTTTGCGTGCCTCCTGTCTGGGCTTTCTTTTTCTTTTGCGCCTTATACTTTCTCTGTATTTGCTTTACCACACGGGCGGTCCTGCTGGTTTTTTTACCAACCACGGTGTGGCGGGCCATCCTCTTCCGGGCCATCCTCTTCCCTGCCATCCTCTTCCCTGCGGTTGCGTGGGCGATACGGCGTTGCCAGGGGGCTTGTCCCATCCCCGCAGGTCTCATTAGGGTTCGTGCCATGGCGTTAATGAAGGGGTGTTTAAAAAGGTTGCCAATTTAAAGGCGGTTTTTGGGCGGGGCCTCTGCCAAAAGAGAGGCGGCGGCTACCCCCACGGGGACCCCCACGGGGGAAAGCTTTGTAGGGGGTCCTGGAGAACGGTGTTTCCTCTCGGCGGGGTGGGAGATCTTTGTAAGGGGTGGGGATATCTTCTGGAGTCGCGGAGGTTCGTTTAGGTCGGGGCGTGTACTCTTTCTTCTTGGAGATGAGATCCCGGGGGTGGCGGATGAGATCTTTAGGAATTTTTTCTTCCGTTAGAAATTGCATGAAATCACGGTAGCCGGGCGACGTGCGGGTGGAAGAAGGATGCACAGCCTCTTTAATCAGATCGGCCATTTTACTGCCCGGCAGGGTTTGCCCATAGAGTTTCACTTCCCCTTGCGCATTCCAGGTAATTTTCTGCGCTCCTTTCAACTTAAACAGATTGACCAGCACTGACGCTAAAGGTTTGCTGGAAGGGGGTACGCGGCGCAAAGCGCTCCTTTGGCTCTGGGTTAACACTTTTGCCGCCACGGCCGTGAAGGGACTAGGCTCAATGGTTTCACGACGCCGGACGTATTTTTGGAGTAAATCTTGAAACTGGTCGGCGCTTGCCGGTTTCTCTGGGGTTTCTAGGACCTGCGCCATGGCCGTTTGGTACTGACTGAGGACTTTAACCCCTTTGGTCGTGTCCACACGAAGCTGTTGTTCCAACCATCGCATAGACTCTTCCGGCACCAAGACCATGCGCATAGGGTTCTTCCCCTCGGCCTCTTTCATCGCTTTTTTCGTTTGTGTCGCAGCACTGACCATCGCGTCACGGAAATTCCCACTGGGGCTGGAGGATGGTGTGGGGTCCACTTCCTTTTCCCTGTCTGGGATTTCTTCTTGGGCGGCCGCGTCTTATACTTTCTTTGGATTTGCTTCGCCACCCGGAGGGTTCTGCTGACTTTTTTTTCCCGGTACGGTTTGTCGTTGCCTTTTTCGCAGGCGGGCTAAAAACAACTGCCACCGGGCCGGGTCCGTACCATAAGACCTAAGCGGCGTCCAGAGCTTTCTTGGCTGCTCCGTAAGCCACGCCTCCACTGATAGCTCCGGCGGAGGCCGCTTTGGCAGCAAAAACGGCTGCGGCAATGAGGGCGGCGGTCGTGAAAATGAAGCCCCCTCGCTGGCCCACGGCCTTTTTAAGCTTAGCTTTCTGCACCGCTGTCGAGGAGGAGAGCAAAATCCTTTTCCTCACGGCTGGCGGCAGGGCTTTGTTGGCTATTTTTCGAAGTTTCACCTTGATGGGGGCTTTCTTGGCGCGGGCCCCTATCGGAAAAGTTCCACGCAAGGCGTTGTGCACCAATTCGCTGACGGCGTTGATTTGAGTGTGACTCGCGGCCCGGATGAGTTTCTTTTTCTGACCGAGATCCGCTTTGGCAAATTGTGGGATGAACAGCGCGTGACGTTGAAGCAAGGGGGAGGCCATCACCACAACTGAACGGTTTCCCTGGGAGGCTTAGCCTATAAAGTTAATCCATCCTACTTTGTTCGGGACCTTTTTCGACACGGAAAAGGGGGGATGGAAGGTTGTTTTGTTGGGCTTCTTCCACACCGCCCGACGAAGCTCTCGACCCCCTGGTTTACTCGCTCTTTGTACCGAGGGGACCTTCTTCTTTTTCTTAGTACCCCCTCGTTGCTCTCGTAGTTGCAGTTGCTTTCCTACAAGGTGCTTTTGTAGTTTGTAGTAGAGCTTGTTGTAGGACAAACCAGGCATCACCACCTTGGGTGTTTTGGCTAGGAGTTTCAACAGGTCCAACGCATTGCCCACCCCCTTTTGATCCTCCTCCAGCACGTAGGCGCGATGCTGTTGTCCCTCCTCGGAGAAAATGTTGGTGCGCAGCCGGATTTGGGGTGGGGTCCGGGGGTGCAGGGCGAAGAGGAGGTAGCCAAAGGGGCGTTGGGTCGCGTCCTGGTAGGCCCGCATCACCGCCGGCACTTGCCCCGGAAAGGCCTGCTCGGCCAATTTCCGGACTTGCAATGAATCCCGAGCATTTTTAAAAGCCACCAGGTAGTGGGCGTTGATGGAAATGGTGCGCGCGTACTTGCCTGGCGGGAAAATGTTCTGGGTCAGGTACAGCACGGAAATGTTGTGGTGGTGCGAGCCTTTGGTGAACAGGTCCACCACCCGCTCGTCCTTGGAACCTTCTTTCATCAAATCGTCCAGGATCAAGAGGCCTGGCTTGCCGCGAAAGGGGGCGTACGGGTCGTCGGGAAGCCCCTCCACAAATTTCACCCCCAATTGTTTTTGCATGGCTGTGAAACGGGGTTGCCAAGCACTGCCATAGCAGTACACGATCGTGAGGGGTGGGTGGGTAAAATGGGACTTCACATGCTGCAAGAGCCTTTCGGTGAACACCGTTTTTCCCGATTGACTCTGACCCGTGATCAAGATATTGGAGGGCGCTTGGAAACGGACATCTTAGGTGGTCAACTTACAACTTTTTCACTTCTCGGCTGCTGTTGATTTCGTACGCGGCGTCAAATTCGCAGTTCACGTACACGGATAGGGTCTCGGCGACGCCTGCCTCAAACTGAAGTCGGATGCCCACCGTCCCGTACTGTTGTATGTTCATGTGCGCGGCGTTGCCGCTGCCGTCCGGGGTGAAGTCAAAACACAGGATGGCGTACCCCTTGTCCCAATCGGTCCGGGTAATGTCAATCCCATGGTTGGCGTTCATGGCGCCTTGGGCCAGGAACAGGGTATTGTAACCGTCCAGGGTTTTCCCATTCGCAAATTCGACGCGGGAGAAGGGGGTGGGGGTGCCGTCGACCGTGACCGTCGCACGGGTCATCCCAAACCTTTGGAAATGGAAAGGGTTCTTTTTCAGCGCTCCCAAACTGCTCCCACTCCCCATCAAGGCAATGCGCATGCGTCGAGGGATGCGTCCGCCTAGGAAATCCGTTTTCTCAAAGGTAGTGTCCCCCTGGGAAATGGTGAACATCCGTTCTTCCTCGCTGTTGTAAGGGTAGAGGACGGGCTGGGACACGAGTTTCACTTCGACGCTCTTCATGAAGTCCTTGTTGCAGACACTGACACGGCGGAAGAAGGTGACCCGCTTCAGCACGATTTTGGCCGCTCCACTGTCCCCCATGAGGGCGAAGGCGTTGCTGGCGGGGGTGAGTCGGAATTCTAGGGGCACTCCGTTGAGGAGCAGTTTGTTGGAGAAGGCCGCGTCAATGTAAAACATCCCGGTCAGTTCCACCACTTTGCTGTCCCCCGTGTAGCCTGCCCGCACATTCAACCCTGTGTTGGCCCCGGTGATGCTGAAATCATCCATGGAGCCGGCCATGTCTTTGTAGTACAGCCCCGAGGTCAAGTAGGATTTCTTGGCGGCTGGAGTAAAGTTGAGGAGGGTGATGAGGTAGGCTTTGTAGGGGTAGGTTTTAGTGCTCATGGTCATCCATTCCCCGTTCAAGGCCATATCTACTTGGGACCAGAGGGAATGAAACCAATTGTTGACGGGTGCCAAGTTCAAACCGGCGGTCAAATTCCCGGCGTTGGCTTTCACGAGGTTGGCCGTCACCTTGAAGTAACTTCTAGACAGCACGGTGTAATAGGGACTGGCCGGGAGATAAAATTCCATGGGCGACTCCGGCAAGAGGGCCGATTTGGGAGCGTGCACCGACCAATAGCCTCGTTCTTCGACCGCTTGCGCCAATTCCTTGCCGGGAAAAATCCAAATGGGTGTTGTAGCCACCCATCATGTTCGGCAGGGGCGGCTTGCCCATGCCGGCGACCGTAGCCATGGTGTTCAATAATCGTCGTCAAAGATATCTCTCTCCACACGTGCACGCTTGACGGGCGCCGAAGGAATGAGAGGGAGAGCCTGTTTTTGCTTTCTTTTATTCTTGTTGGCGGTAGGCCGCGTCGGCTTCTTCGTCTTTTTCCTTTTAGGCGCTACCCCCGCTAACTTTTCCAGACCTTGGATCAACTTTTTACTGGTTTTCTTGCCGAGCACGCGGGCCGTCCCTTTGCTCGTGTCCTTCACGATTTGTTTCACCACCCTCTTGCCAAATTTCTTTTTCAGGCGCGCGAGTATCTATTGTCTTCCTTTTTTAGCCACCGCCCCCGCGACGGTCCCGGCCAGCGCTTTGCCCGCCATGACGGCCAAGGGGGCTAGCGCTAAGGGCAATAGTCCACCCTTTTGATTTGTGACCGGTTCGTAACGACCGAGTTCATTCCAACGGATAGGGATGAGTCCCCCCACCGCCTTGCTGGCCGCGGCCCCCCTGGAAGACAGGAATGGAGGAGGGCATGCGTTGAGTGGTGGGGGGTGCAGGTTTTGCACGGAACACAGGTATCGAAGACCCTCCGCCAGCCACTGCCATAGAGCCCGCAGACGATCCATTCATCCTTTCCTTTTCAGAGCACGCTTCACAAATTCCAACGTCGCCACCATGGTAGCTGTTGGGGCGAATGAGAGGCGTTGGCCGGACTCGTCGGTTATAAGGATTTCCAGCGTGTCAAACACCGTTTTGGCGAGCGGGAAGTAGCGCATGACCGGAAAGTCTCGTTCCACCACCTTGTTATAAGAGACCTGGGCCGACACGACACGCAGCAAGGGTGCTTTCACATCCCCCACGATATGCGGCTCGATCAGATCGCAGTACACGTACAAACTGCGTACGGGTTGGTGTTTAAAATCGCGGTTGAGCAGGTAGGGGGTGGGCGTCCAGAATTTTAGACCGGAATAATAGGTGGACCAACACTCGGGCTGGTACCCCACCAGAGAGAAGGGGAGGGGGAGCGCGTCTTTGTGTGTCGCAAAGTTTTCGGGTATGTGCCCGTCGCCAAACCCAAACAGCTTGGCCAGCCAAGGGCTCATGACAAGTTGGGCTCCCTCACTACGGATTTGAACGACCACATTTAAGGACCCTTTAGGCGGGGAACGGTTCCAATACCATAACACCTCAGGGGCGTTCATCGGAATGACCTGTTGGAGTGCTTTGGCGTTCGCGTAGTTCCCGGTCGGTACCACAAAGGTTTTTGTGATCTTTTGAAAGTTGGGAAACAAGGTAGCGCCTTTGCCCGTACTCGCTTTAGTGAGGTAGTACACAGTCCGTTCTTTCTCCAAAATCGACGCGGGGATCAGGATGGGTTCGTCCGGGATAAAGGCCCCCGTATGGATCTTCACGAAACTGGACCAGCGGGGTGTTGGGTCCCGGTTTTTTCACCATGCCCGCAGGATGCGCGGTGGGTTTTTTGGGATCGTCCTCCAAGCCGATCATGTAGGCCAGTTTAGGGGGTAAGGCTAACACGAAGCCACCCGTCGTGATTTGATTCAATTCCAGGACGGTTTTACCCGTGGCTTTATTGGAAGATTCCACCCGGACGGTAAATGTTTTCATGATCGCTCGGTAGCCCCCTTGCAACATCGCCCAGCGCATGGCTGTGACCAGTTATGTGACCGTTTCGAAAGACTGTGGAGTAAAGGTGATGTTCGGGAGGAGGGCGTAGGAGGTTTCTTCTTCTCGATTAAGTTTTACGTGGATCATGGAAAATTGGCGGTCTTGATCTTTGGGGAACAATTCATCCCAGGCGCGTGGAAATTGCAGGTGGCAGAGGGCCATCTCCCACCGTCGGTCCAAGACCAACATCTCCGGTAGCCGGATACGAAAATGGGAGCCCGTGTTATTGGGAAAGGCTGGCCACGCTAGACAGCGTCATCCAGATGCGGTCGGGGTTCATGCTTTCCGGAAATGGAGGGTCACTTCCACCTTCGAGGTTTGTGGAAATGAAACAAGTTTCCCTTGCTCGTCGGTTATAAGGATTTCGAAATCCTCAAACACCGTCTTGGCCAACCGTCTGTAGTACAGGGGGGCAAAGTTGCGTTCGTGGACCTCACCGTCCCTGGGCCCTGAAAAAAGGACTCTCAACAAGGGGGCTTTCGTATCCCCCACAATACTGGGTTCCATCAAATCACAGTACATGTACAAGGTCGTCTTCTTCTGGGGACTGGGGAAGACCAGAGTCGTGACCGCCATTTCCCAGTCTGGAGACAACGTGTACATTTTATGGAGGTGGATACGGAACCGGGACGGGGCATTGACATAGGTGGAGACGTAAGACTTCACCCCGTGGGTTAAGGTAATGTAAAATTCCTCCTCCTCCATCCTCTCTTTCTCCACAATGACTCCGCCCGTCGGGACAACAAACTCTTTTATTTCTTTTTTCACCCGTACGTTTGGGTCTGGAGCTGAGTGACCGGGACCCAGCTGTTAAATTTGGAGGGATACCCTTCCCATTTCACCAAGACTTCTTCCTGGTTCTTCTTCTTGCCGCGCCGGCGTTGCAACACCTTTTCGATGATAAAAAGACTTTCTTTTTCCACGGCCACCGGCGTCATCTCGCTTTCGTAAAACGTTCCCCGCAACCCCTCCCCGCTCAGGTCCTCCAACCGGTAGACGGGAGGGGTGCGGTAGTCCAGCCGTTGCCGCACTGTGAACACTTCCTCCGACCAGTTGGCCAGATAGCTATTTTCAAAATGACCTTTGGTTTTGCTAATGCGTACCGTGTCGCCGGGACGGTACAACGGTTTCTTCGGTTTCCTCTTTAGCGGCGGCGGTTGCTTTTCCCGGTACAAGACGGCGCGCACCTCGTGGTCGTTGAAGGGCGTGACGGTGATGGGGGCGCGTCGAATGCTGCTGTGAACGGCTCGGTTGTACCCGAGCACCAATTGGGGGAGGACTTTCCAATACTCTTTCTTCCCGGTGGCCGTGAAATATTTGTACATGCGTCCCTTGAGCGTCCGGTTGAACCGCTCGGCAATCTGGGCTTTAGTCTCGTTGTACGTGACGAAAAAGGCCACGTCATTCTTTTTTAAAAAGGCCTGGAACTTGCGGTTGGTAAATTCTGTCCCGGCATCGGTCTGCAACCGTAACGGTTTCCGTTCGCGGAACACTTGGGTAAAGGCGCGCACCAATTCCTCTCCCGTCTTGTTCTTCAGGGGGACCGCCCACGCGTACTTGGACAACACATCGATGATGGTCAAAATGTGTTTATAGCCCCTGTTGAAGGTGCTCGTGGCTTGCATGTCCACCAGATCCGCCTGCCACTGTTCGTCGAGGGCCAGCACGCCCACGCGCCCTCGCAGATTTTTTTCGAAAGGGTCTGTGCAACGTAAAGGTCAATTGTTTTTTCAGCCATGCTAAAGTGGTGGTGCGGGTCACCCCCACTTCGCTAGCCGCTTTCACCAGACGGGCAGCACCCCCAAAGGCAGCAGGGCTGCTGGGGTCGTAATACAACGCCTCGAGCAGCGCGGAAGGATTCTTTTTCTTCTCCTTCTATCTCCCCATAATCCTCAAAATGAGAGCCCTGAATAATCACTTTTCCTCCGCAACACGCCAAGAGACAACGGACACGTTTCAAAATGCCGTGGCACTTGAGGGACGGACCTCCTTCTCCGCCGCAGGGCATTCTGTACTCTCCCCGAGTCTAGCGCGCGACACCTCCCTTATACTTTTTCCCCCTAGAAAAGAGACAACAGACACCCAACGTTGTTCCTCTTGAAAGTTTTATTGTTTTTTTTTACACGAAGCAAAAGGGAGACAGGGGAACGTCTCTGAGAGATTCTTGGACCGTAGGGTACTGGCTCTCGTAGGTGCACTTCCTGCCACTGTCTTCGTACAATTTGTAGGTGAAGGTAAGGGGGTTGGTGAAAACGACGGGCGATTGCTTGATCATGCAGGTCCCATAGGTTAGATCCAAGTGGATATTCTTCAAGGCCTTCTCCAACAATTCTGGCGCGTACGGCATTGTCAACTTCTTGTCTTCCACCCCCTCCTTGAACAGGTCACACGCAAAACTGTGGGCCATAGTGTTGAGGTAAGGGAAGAGTCCGTCCGCCATTGGGTCCTTCTCTAGCACCAGGGTTTCCATTGTTTGCGAGGGGTACCTGTCGTGAATTTGAGTGACGTAATCCATACCAAAACGTCTCACTTTGTTGTAGAGGGTATTGTCCACGACCGCATACTTCCGTTTCTGGAACAAATGGGTGATCAGGGTCGCGACCAACTCTTTCTGCATAGCGTGGTAGGTCTGGGAGTACCGCGCACACAGATGGAAGTACAGGTAGGTTAGGAAGTGTTCGTACTCTGTTATGAGGGCTCGCTCTCTCTTGTACCGGGGGTCTTGCACTGTTGAGAAATGGGGGTCCGGGGGGTGGTGGTCTTTGTCAAAATGGGCACGGGCCGCCGAATCTATGTTCATGTAGTGGGAAAAGATAAGGTTCCCTACTACCCTCCCCTCCGCATTCAAGGTTTCGGCGTGGTACCAAAACTCACGGGGAAGGATACGTTGGGTACGGCAACGGTGCAAGTAGCCCTGTGTTCCCCAGACCAGGTCCTCACGCAGCCGGGTCTCGCATACCTCATCCCACGTCAGTCCCAGACCCTGCTTCAGGGGAAGCCACCGGAACAAGAACTTCGCCATCTCCCTCAGGAAATTGTGGCTCAAGGATTTGTGGGGCCAATCGGTTTCCTCGCTCAACTGATGTTCCAGGGCCATCGCATCCATTTTCGCGAATTCCTGATAGACAATTTCAAGCATCATCGCTTGCATCTCTCGCCGCTCTTTGGGGAGCACATCTAGGGAGAGCCAATACGACAAACAGCCCATCATCATATCCTGCAGTTCCGTCGCATACCTCTCCTCCAACGCGCTCTTCAAGTCAGGGAACTCCATATTCACTACCTGGGCTAGTTTCAACCGGTTCCAAGTCTCCCGTTCGGCCAACAGGTCTCGGTAGAGGTATCCCAAAAGGTACACGCACACACACCTCATATCCTCCTTGTACTTGAAAATGATCTTGTTGTTGCTGTCATGCTTAAACACCCACGCGTCCTCCGCGTTATAGCCGGACGTCTTCAAGGTCAAGGCTTTGCGAAGTGCGGAGTGCTGCACCCGCTGTTCACGGCTCGCTTTGTCCACCTCGTCCGCCGATAGGAATTTCATCGTGTGGATCATCTTCCCAAAGTGTCCACACTTTATGGTACTCTCGATAGAGCATAGACACCACGGCAAAGAACCAAAACAACATGAATGCCTTCTCCCCCAAGGGTTCACTTTTTATACGCCCCGGGTCTTCCCCGGTCCACCAATCCCGGCCCTGGGTTTGGTCTCCCCGACGCCTCGCCGAGCCCCTCCCCAACGCCCGACACGGCCGACCAATCCCAGGCCTGGCTTTGGTCTCCTTTCCAACCCCTCCGAACCTGGCGGGATCCCCCTAAACTTGCGGCCAATCCCAAGCCTGGCTTTGGTCCCCAGCTGGGGGGACAGGTTTGGCGGCGCCACGTGCGCTGTGACGTCATTTTATGCCCCGCCCACGCTCTCGGCCAATCAGGAGGTTCGCCGTGGCCACCCAGAGGGCTTACAATACTACTCCCGATCCCCGCTAAAGAAGAGCAATTTAAAACGCAATTTTAAAAGTTTGCTGGTCGCTGTATGCCAGCCTGAGTCATTTTTGCAGTTACGGTTTTGAGGTAACCCTTGACCAAAGAGTCAGCAGCTGGATTACCTAGATTGAGTCGAGCATCCCAATCGCCTTCCCAGTCTGCGCACCGGAAAATGGCTCTCGGCTTGCCAATATATGAATCTCGCTTGCTCTATCTGTTTCAATCGAAATCACAAGGTTGTGGCATTTTGGATGCCAGTGTATTGCGGTTGTAGCCACACATTTGGCAGAAACGGAAGTTGTTACCGTTATGATAGCTGCAGGTGCGAAAGCTTCCGGCAGGAACAAATAGTCGGACAACCATACGGAGGTCACACAAGACAGGAATAATCATATGAGTCACTTTTTGTACTCTCTTTATTAGTATAATTTACATATAATTTGTGCCACTAAAGTGTGCTGTAATCGTCGTTAACGTCCTGTATCTACCTATGAACACGAACAAACGTGTTTCATAGTTACACCAAATATAGTAATTGTACATGCTTGACTACCATTTACTCATCCATACTTACAAATCTAATAACTCGTACTGATTCGCTTTGATCACACGGCGGCCATCTTCTTTTGACGTCATGCAATTTTAGCTTCAAAGCGAGGCTACGCGTGTGAATGTTTTCAAGTTAGTCATGCCGAACAAGGATCATTGCTGTGTGCCTTTGTGCCAAAATAATAGATCTAAGAGCAACACAGATGTGACTTTTCATCAATTTCCCAAAGACAAAGACTTACGAAAGCAATGGATTTGTAAGATTCGACGGGATGTTGGAAAATCATTCAAGGTAAGCGACCGCAATTGACCTTCACGGTCGGCGCTTCGACATGTTTACTGATCGTTCCCATATTTTCCCAGATAAACAACAGCACAAGAGTATGCTCTCAGCATTTCAAGCTGTCTGATTTAAAGAGAACTTTGACTGGGAAGCGTGTTCTCGAGAAAAGCGCCGTTCCTAGCGTTTTCCAGTGGACAGCCCCGTCCAGTAGAAGAAAATCCCCTAAAAAACGCGAGTCTATTCCGAAGCACATGCTGCGACTTGACAGACCGGATGTTGAACCAGCAACGTCTACAGGTAATTATTTCATGCCTTACTGCTCATTATTTGCGATCTAAAAGTGCCTAAAACACGATAAAAAAACTGATATAATTTTCATTTTTACCTGTTCTTCAGTATCAGCATCAAATCAGCTAGAAGTGCCGCAAGGTGACTGTATTCCAATGGAGACTCAACCGGAAGTGACAGATCAAAACAAAGCCGGGCATGAAGCTGATGAATCAATAGTCAATACCCCTACCTTAAACTGCCACGACTACACTTACTCTGGTACTGATGTCTCCACAGAGGAAATGCTCCAGGCAGCACAAAAAAGAATCGAGCAACTGGAAGCAATGCAGAACAAAACAATTCTGTATGTGCAGTTACAACAGAAACCTGACAGCAGCATACGGTTCTACACAGGGTTTCCTTCCTTCAGTGTTCTTGTGGCTACCTTCATTTCTCTCCGTCCCACTGCAGAGAACATGTATTCATGGTCACAAATGCAGCGGCTTAGGAATAAAGGAACAACAGAAGTTGAGGGGTTACGAAAAACCTTAAGATCATGTAAACTCAGTTTGTTTGATCAGTTTTATTTGTTTCTTGAAAAGCTACGTGTAGGCACCTTAAATCAGGTATTAGCAGACAAATTCAAAATATCTCTAGCAACTGTCAGCAGAGTTTTTATTTCTTGGACAAATTTTATTTACTTTGTTCTAGGGAGCATTTGCATTTGGCCATCTCGGGCCAAGGTTCAGAAGCACATGCCTGATTGTTTCAAGGAGTTATACCCTAAGTGTAGAGGAATCATTGATGCATCAGAAATAAAGGTGCAGGCACCCTCCAGCATGGTTCTAAACAGTGAGATGTACTCATCCTACAAGAGTCACACAACTTATAAGGGTAATGTTGTAATTTCACCATCAGGTGAAATTATTCATGTCAGTTCACTATTCGAGGGGTCTATATCAGACAAAGAGCTTGTGAAGCAGTCTGGGCTTCTCCCATTACTCGAGCCTGGTGACCAAATTATGGCCGACAAAGGTTTTGTCATTCAGGATCTTTTGACTCCCCTACAATGTGAGGTAACTATGCCTTCATTTCTGGCCAGTAAAGGACAATTTTGTAGCTTGCCTCATAACTAATTTTCAGGGACCTTTGTTTCATTAGATATGATTGGAAATGTATTTCATGTGTAAGGAATGTTTATACTTTGAAAAATTTACTGCAAGCTCTACTTTCAGAATTTTTCTCATAAGGGCTGTACAGTGAGCCCTAAGTTAACCGTATCCCATTAGCCAAGTAGTAAGTAAATACCTTTCAAAAACATTACTGGGCCAAATGCAAGCAATTATTGGTAAATGGTCCCAACAGTTAATTTTCAGTCATTTTAGATACAATGAGTTAAAATCAATTACCTGGTTTTATTTCCACTCCTACAGTACTGTAGCTGTCAGCATTGTTTTATAAAATAAAATGTATTAACATTATTACATGTATATATCCACACATTGTTTTACAAAAGGCACCTAGAATTTAACAAATCATTGTTTTCATGTTGTAATTGGTCCCAGATATTTTCTCAGTGACTGAGAGAAAAGCCACGAAGTGGCAATCAGCAAGCGAGGAGAGACAAGAGAAAACCTACATTATATGGAAGCAAACAATGTGAATCTCACTATCATGTGGCCCGCTGATCGTGCAGCTCTTCACTCTCTTTTTTTCTGAGATACCTCTGGAACCAGGGTACAGTTTTACATACTTGCTATTACTTCAATATGCAGGTCACACTATTGAAGAGGACAGATGAAAGTTAAAATAAAACAAATTAAGCTTATCAAGCATATCAGAAAAAAATCTCCATCAAAGTAGATTCTCTCTGAGTGAAATTGCTGGCGACAATAAACATAAAAATCACCCCATCCACTACCTGTCAGACCTAAACAACCCATGACTTGGTAGTAATATGCATGAGTTTTCCTAAGTGAGTAGCTGGCAGTTCTTTCATTCAGTTTCAAATATTGTAGATTGCACAATCCATCTGCCATTGAGCACTTTATCTCTAGAAGACCCCATGGGGGATCCTCCGAATCATCATAAACCCTCCTGTCGGGACTGCAGCCCAGGTGTGGGAGGGAGGGGTTGATCACAAAGCCTACTGCAAAAACATCTCTTCCAAACTGCTGGGAATAATGCTCAGCAGCTTCATCCTCATGCTCAATGCCATACTTCATGGCTACTGTTTGGATCAGGTTTCCCTTCAGTAGCCTGGCTGAGAGCATTTGTTCTTCTTTTCTTCTGCTGCAAATGTTCTTAAAGTTTGAGGCAGTCAGCCGTTGTTTCCTTAGCCTGTGCCAGTCCTTATTAGCCGACTGTTCCCTAGTTTGGGCTTCATATTGCTTTGACTGCTCGGTAGTAACAGACATGGAGTCGTAGTGGAGTTGTTCTTTTTCTGACAACACAGTAGGGCAGTGGCTCAGAACTGGTAGTTCAAACTCAGGCACAGATATATCACGGCTAGGCTGGACAGTCTTTATGTGTAGAAGGGGCTGTTGGTAGGATAGCACTGATCCTTTTGGAACAATTCCAAACTTACTTTCCACCAATGGCACATCTTCATCATCATCTGGCCATATTCTAAGAAAACCAGGCTTTGTATTAAGTGCCTGAAATGTTGGAGTCAAGACCTTTGGTAGGTCAAGGGAACAGAGAGGTTGCTCAAAGGGTTTATAAACTGTGCAGGTAACCCCAGAAACTTTGCGCTTCTTCTTAGCTGGCGTTTTCGGCTTTGCTGGATTGTACAGCTTCTGTACTGTGACCTCCATCACTGACCTGGGCTTTACACCATCCACCCGGTTTGGAATATGCCAAGTCTGTGAACCATAAGTAAGTAGCAAAGTAAATATCTACATTTCTAACTTTTTAATGAAATCTTTCTGAGGACAATTTTGGCTTGTTCAGGTGAAACAATGAACAGACCATGCTATTCACCAAATTTTAACTCCAGTTTATTAAACTTTGCATGTTAATATTATAATAATGAGTGGGATTATTTCTACATGTAAGTTTAATATGTCACAACTTCTTAATCCATAAATAAACTGTTTTGGGCTTGTTTACTGACCTGAGCTTTCGATGTTTTGGAGATGACTGGTGGCACACTCTTCATTCCTAACATCTGTTAATGAGAAAGTGTATACATCAGGCCGATAACGTGGTGGCAAAGGCCCTGACCAGCAGCACAACTACACCGGAATGATGAAACACAAGGCTCTGCCACACGCTTGAAAACAACAGCAAGCTTGTATGGCTCTTCATTCTTCTTCATGCTTCTGTAGCATTTTGCTCGCACTGAAGGTCCTTCGATCTGTTTAGGAAGTTTTACTGTAAATAGGGAGCAGGTAAGAGTCAGTTAAGAACTCAAAAGATCATCAGTTGACAAGCGAAGTTTGGTTTGAAACTGTACTATTCTGCATGTAGCTGGGACGAAAAACATACCTTCAACATCGTGAATATATGATTCATGGAAGAATTTGTACCCTCTTGTAAGTGTAAATTTGATCGGTAGGTTATCAGAAGCTAATTTCTCGATAAATGCGTTGGTGAATTTCGGTATAGTCGTAAGGTTTTTGTGCCAAAACTCCGTAGAACACTCGACATGTGAGGACGCCATGACAGTAATCGTACCAGAAGCGTCCCACGCGTAGCCTCGTTCTCACGATGCCATCTGTGACGTCAAATCCAAGATGGCGGGCTGTGATCAAAGGCGAATAGGTACTAGAGAGAAATGTGCCGGTTCCGAGGGATCGCACCTCGCATCTACGTATGCGCTTCTACGAAACAGTACATAAGAGAACGAACAATACTGGCTGATCTAAATGCGAACAACATAGAGGTCCCTAGGGAGCTCCCGATCTGAGCTAACTTTAGCCTTTCGGGATTGGGATGAGCAATACACCTTTGTCACCTTTACTAGCGAGTCAAATATATTTGTGAACCGCATTAGATTTCAGACATTCCCCGATCTGCAGTATAAGAGGCAGCCCCTATGAGAAAGTTATGGCCCTTATAACAGGCAGGATCGAGACCACAATGCTTAATTGCTAAGGAAAACCTATCAGTGAAATAAGTCCTAGAAACAGGACTATCATCTAGTGAAATGAAGAGGACCTGATGAGTTTCCTTTGAGTGCTAAATAATCCAGCAACAATTGTACTGGACAATATGCTGCCTGGCGGTTTATATTCATAGAAAAAGGATGCTGATTGTGGCTGTGTTTGAAGTTTCAAGGCTACAATTTCTTGTGTATATACAACTAGCTTAGCCAGTTGATGAATTTGTAAAGGGAGAACCAGAACCTTTTTGGTTGTTGAAGTTATCTCGCCAACTCTTAAGCATAAAAAGCAATAGAGCAAAATTTGAGACCAAGTCAATCAACCTATGTAGAATTGGAAGAGTAATTGGCAATCGACTATCCAAAGGAATAGAGAATAGCCTAATGCCGAAACATTTGTATTGACTGTTGACGAAGCATAATGGTGATCACACAATGTACCTGTAGGCAATAAAAAGTGCCAATGTAGGAGGCGAAATAGGAAATGTTGCAGAAATGTCAATAAAAGTAGAATGTAAGAACTGGTGAAATAACTTCCAAGCTCGTTTATAAGTTGGAAGGCTCGAGTTTAGTGGCTACTATAGTTACCAAGTCTTGAGGCTGCAGATACTGGGGGATCTCTGTGGGGAATACATCCATGTAAGCTGGTGCCAGTTGTCTGAAAGCCTAAATCTGTAATCGAGACAAAGCATCTGCTAAATCGTTATGAATCCCTCGTATGTGCTTGGTTTGAAAACAATATCATGCTGTAAACAAACTAAAAGTAGCGTCCGCACAAAGAACATCAAGTTATTGTCCTTGCACAATTGCTTATTCATAACATGAATAAGAGCGTCATTGTTGGTAAAGAATAAGATACATTGGTTGCTCATTGCCTGACGTACAGTTATACCCCACAAGTGCAGACTTAAGACAATTGGGTAACACTCCAGAATGGCAATATTGTGGTGAACCCAATCATCAGACCATTTCCCATAGCACCAGCCAAAGTCCTAGATCCTCCATCCTAGGTGATCGTATCCCTAGAGTAAGGTTGATTAGTCTCTGTAAAAATGTCCGACCAGGTTTAACGACTGAACATGCAAAATTCAAAAGGCCAGTTAAGGACTGTACCTCTTTCAATGTTACCTTCTTACGATGCAAAAAGTTGGAGATTATTGATACACATTTTGTGATCTTATCAAGAGGTAAACGAGCTTCTAAAGAATAGAATCTAATTCGATGCCAGCAAATAACGCATTCTCAACTAAAATCAGTTTTTCTCATTTACGATTATTCCGATGAAAACTGTGTGAATTGCACTGTTTTTCGGAAGCGTAATTTGTCCCTCTAATTTTTGGCCATTATTGGCGGTGCAAAAACAAAACCATCACAAAAACAGCATTTCTGGAGGACATGTTTTTAATATACGCAAAAATTAATACATTTCTTACGATTAATATGTGAGGTTAAATAAACCAAAGTCCTCATATCTAGCGGACAATAGTAAACCCCGATTCCGCACTGCGGAATAGACGTTTTCTCAAAATACCCCACAAATGACCAAATCTAGCGGACAATACTAAACTCCGATTCCGCACTGAGGAATAGAAGTTTTCTCAAAATACCCTACAAATGACCAAGTCTAGCGGACAATATTAAACCCTGATTCCGCACTGCGGAATAGAAGTTTTCTCAAAATACCCTACAAATGACCAAATCTAGCGGACAGTACTAAAACCCGATTCCGCACTGCGGAATAAATGTTTTCTCAAAATACCCTACAAATGACAAAATCTAGCGGACAATACTAAACCCCGAGTTCCGCACTGCGGAATAGATGTTTTCTCAAAATATCCCACAAGAACAAATCTGATGCAAGGGTCGTTGAAAAAAGGATCATTTGCCTACAAATCCGGTTTTGACAGAGATAGCTTCAAGGCCCTGCTTCAAATTATAAAACCGTTGCAGTTGGTTGGCCGGTAATTAGACTAATTATTAAAACCAATTCAGCTATGTTTTAGCCCTGAACCTCACATACCAGTTAATTTTTAAACTTACTAGCAGCTCTTTCTTTGGCAATTTAGTTTTGTTTAGCATGCAGTGCAAACGAGAACTGAGACTCGATTCACAGACGATCGAAAGTGTACCCGAAATCTTGCCAAGCCGATCTATAAATTTTAGAGAATAACACTTAAAATGAGGATATAATAATTACACATTAATTGGATATTGTCTACCTGTTCAATCTACTCAGCTTTTCTTCAGTGTTGTGGCTGCATCAAACGCATGGGAATGTTTGCTCACACTCAGATGCGTCGTTCTGATCAGTTAGATTGGATGCATATTGTTCAAGTGAAATTAATCGGCTGTTTCAGTACGCTTGGGTTCGGCTCACGTCTACAGATTCAACAACAATCGCATCTCCGGGCCAATATCTTTCTCTCGGCAGGAATTTTCGGTGCTACATGCCTTGGTTTACACAGAATTATTCGAAGTAGAAACATCTGAAGGTTTTAGGTGATGGGCTGATACATCCTCTTGATGTGACGCGGCATTAAGTGAACCGTATTAAGATATTCTCAACTGGTACATCACGCAGTCGGAGTTTTTCATTGATCGGGAGTTTCACTGAGACAATAAAAGCATTTGTTCCCGGACAACTTCTCCATGTTCTTGTGCTCTGGCCATCTCATAACTATCGGTTTCCATTGCCAGGATGAAACCGCCAGGATAGATCGAGATAAAGGTTTCTTACTTCAATATAATTTGTACGGTTCATTGCCGATGACGCTAGCGGTTAGATGAAACCGGTTAGATAATACCTACATGTGAAAACACCATTCAATGAAATTGAATATCCCGGTGCCTGTGAAGTCTCAGCTTTAACCAATCGGATCAAGGACTAGTGTTATTTCAGGCGCGCAAAAATTTGAATACTGCCAAAAACCGAATAATAAATATGCGTCACTTCAATTTTAGTTACACGTCGCCATGTGCTTTTATACGCACACAAGCCTTGTTGTTCATCTAAATCTTCAGGATCACACACACATTGAAGGTAGGTATTATTATGAGAGTGATAAACACAGCATTTATATATTATTCAGGTTGCACATTACATCCAAGAAAGCATGTATAATTTAGATAAAGATTACTTTCACTTCACTGATGTGTATCTCAAAAAGCGAAGCAAAATCAAAGTCACGACGTATTCTGAGGACAAATTTTGTAAGATCAATACGGACGCTATGGTTATGAAAATAAATCAAGGAAATCAAGATATGAGACGACTTCAAAATGTATTATGTGTTCTCAATGCAGAAGTTTCAGCCTTCCTTGTAAACCGCGATTGGAGTTTATCTGTACAGAAATTGTAGTGTGATCTGTTAACGAAAGCCTTCGCTTTGAATCATAAGTTAAAACTTATACTAGCTTAAAGTCTCAAACTCGAAAGGTTGTGCTACCGGCTGTGATAATGTTCGTGCTTTACTCGTATCGCTAGAAATAGATATCTGACTTTCAGACTCTTGTGTAGTAGACAAGCGAAACGACCGGATACCGTAGTAGACTAGTTGACATGTGTCTAACGTTCATCGTCATCCTCTCGCTCTTAAATGCCTAACATTTAAAATGTATAAACGTATCCAATATCTTCTCTTTACAAAAACTTGTTACAGCAGATGAGAACAGAGGCTGACATGTGAAAAGTTCGTACGCAGAATGTTTCTTCGTTGCCGAAAGGAACCTGTTGACAACAAACGATTATAAGTAACACGCTTAAGTGTTTATTCCTCCCGCAATACATCATCTATCTGTTCCCGTTTAATATTTATACGATATCGGGACCGATTGAATGTTGGATGTTTCCAGCAAATTTGGTCACTTGTGCGATATTTTGAGAAACTGAGTGCGGAATCGGGGTTTGCTTGTCCGCCAGATTTGATCATTTGTGAGATATTTTGAGAATGCTTGTATTCCGCAGTGCGGAATCGGGGTATACTAGTCCGCCAGATTTGATCATGATCATTTTTTGTGATATTTTGAGAATGTTTGTATTCCGCAGTGCGGAATAGGGGTTTACTTGTCCGCCAGATTTGATCATTTTTATGATATTTTGAGTGAAACTTCATTCCGCACTGCGGAATCGGGATTTACTTGTCCGCCAGATTTGATGCCTAACATTTAAAATGTATAAACGTATCCAATATCTTCTCTTTACAGAAACTTGTTACAGCAGATGAGAACAGAGGCTGACATGTGAAAAGTTCGTACGCAGAATGTTTCTTCGTTGCCGAAAGGAACCTGTTGACAACAAACGATTATAAGTAACTCGCTTAAGTGTTTATTCCTCCCGCAATACATCATCTATCTGTTCCCGTTTAATATTTATACGATATCGGGACCGATTGAATGTTGGATGTTTCCAGCAAATTTGGTCACTTGTGCGATATTTTGAGAAACTGAGTGCGGAATCGGGGTTTGCTTGTCCGCCAGATTTGATCATTTGTGAGATATTTTGAGAATGCTTGTATTCCGCAGTGCGGAATCGGGGTATACTTGTCCGCCAGATTTGATCATTTTTGTGATATTTTGAGAATGCTTGTATTCCGCAGTGCGGAATAGGGGTTTACTTGTCCGCCAGATTTGATCATTTTTATGATATTTTGAGTGAACCTTCATTCCGCACTGCGGAATCGGGGTTTACTTGTCCGCCAGATTTGATCATTTTTTGTGATATTTTGAGTAAACCTTCATTCCGCAGTGCGGAATCGGGGTTTACTTGTCCGCCAGATTTGATCATTTTTGTGATATTTTGAGTAAACCTTCATTCCGCAGTGCGGAATCGGGGTTTACTTGTCCGCCAGATTTGATCATTTTTGTGATATTGTGAGAATGCTTGTGTTCCGCAGTGCGGAATCGGGGATTATTTTTGTCCGTCAAATTTGGTCATTTGTGCAATATTTTGAGTAAACCTTCATTCCGCAATGCGGAATCAGGGTTCAGATTTGTCCATCAGATTTCGTCATCTGTGCGATATTTTAAGAAACCCTTGATTCCGCAGTGCGGAATCGGGAGTTCGATTTATCCGCCAGAACTTTGTATTTGGTATCCCAGTTTTCTGTATTTTTTTGTGTTCCGCTTATTTCAGCCTTAAACAACACTTACTTTTTGTATGAAAATGCCTTTCCGTTAGGAAATGTATTTTCGATGTTGTTAAAAATATCAAAAATGTCCAGTCCGCCAAAATAATGTTAATAGAGTATCTAGTAATTTCTGTGGTAACGTCAAAATACTAGTTATTTGGTGAAATAAAAACCGGTGGTCCGCCAACAACGTCTATTTTTTATGCTTTGGGGGAAACACGTCTTGGTTACATACGAAAACTGCATTATTAGCGGACGCATTCCTCTTAATATCATTGAAATTCATTGAATTTTTGCGGAATTTCACAAAATGATAAAAACTGATTTTAGTTGAGAATGCGTTAAATGATAAAGTGGTCCATGTGGCTGGGCCACAAGTTTTCTCTGGTGCCATGGGAATACCTAGATAGGAACACGAACTCAAAAATAAGTCTAATTGGTCCCGACAGAGCTTGTCAGAAGGAGCAACTATAAGAAAAACATCTAAGAAATGCAAAATGTGAGGTTTTTTGCAATCCACAACTTCAGAATTTTGTAAAGCTGGTATGAAATTGGTAGCCATTGAGGATTCCCAAGAACCTTCATAATAAATAGGAAAACCCTGCGTAAAACCAGATTAAATAAATTCTGCAGTTGAATGGTGATAACCCATGAGAAGAAAAGTTAACTTCTTAATTCTTACTGGGGTTGGCATGCTGGGATTTGGCAAGCTGAGGGTGTTTACTGGAGGCTATGCTTTTCCAACAGGATTACACTTAGTTATTGGGTGGTGGTCCCCACACTTAAAACAAGTTTGTTTCAAAGCACACCCACCACATACAAGGCCCTTGTGAAATTTAAAACGGAAACCCCTACGAACATGTCTGGATTTCATTTTTTTTCCTGGCCTGCACAGAAGAGGGCTGGGGCTTTCTGCTTAAATTAGCTTGGGATCTAAGCCACAATTCCCCATGAATGTTACCCCAGGGAAGAGAGGAAGCTTGGGCCTGTCGTAAAAACCTAAACTTGTAATCATAATACCTCCAGGTGTGTCCTTGAGCTGCCAAATCCTGAACAATCTCCCCATATTTCATGAAGGCGGGGGCCTCAGTTGGGTACTTACTGGTGTAAACACCAACAAAAACATGAAAACTACTAACCCAGGGCTCTAGAGAAAATTGATCTTGTTTTAGTCATTGGTTCTAAACAAAGGGAGGGAACTGGTCCACTCTCTGCATGCTGAATAATTATTTGATATTTGTTATCAAACATTAGAGGTTTGTCAAAAGAGCTCCAAAAACGATTAACTCCTGATTCCATAGTTTTGTTCGTAACTTATCGGACACCCGAGCATCGATTGGCAAACCCGATGATTGAAACAACTGACCTGGAACAGGGGTATTTGGCAGAACGCCTGACAGCACCTGATGAGCAGCATCTATCGACCCTTGTACAATAGATGCTGCAACCCCTGTGATACTTGCAGAGGACTGCAATGGGATCTCTGTTAGTGTAGACTGGTTGGCCAACTTTGTACTGAAGAAACTGGCCACTGTCCTTGGCTTAACTGATCCAGATTTGGAGCCGGTGATAACCGCTTGGTTACCTTGTCAGCTACCCTTGCGACCAGAGTATTGAGCAGACCAGGCAGGAAGGTGGACTCCTGCATGGCTGTTTGGGGTTGATGGTCTGTACATGTAGCTGCTTGCACCGAGGAAATGCTAGCTGCCACCTCTTGTGGCTGGGAACCAGGTGGTGTAGCCTGGTTTCCTCTTGCTTCCAACTGTTTTGACTTCTTTATCATAGATTGTTCAGCAGCCTTAGCTAAAGGGCGCTTTAATCTTTGGGAGGGTTAAGGAGGCATAATGTTCTGAAATAAAAAGAAGAACCTGGCAGGAACTGACTTCCTTGGGCCCTTATAACAGCTAAAAACAAGTTGTGGGCAGTAAATAAACCTGGCACGGAAAGCCACGTCAAGACAAAATGTCGACTCTGACAGCCCTTAATTGCCATCAAAACAAATAACACCTTGAGGGCGAAACCTCGAAGGCAACATGATAGCATAACTACATATGACTATCAAACATATGGGCAATTCACATAATAACACCTTGAAGGCGAAATCTCGAAGGCAACATACTAGTATAACTACATATGACTAGCAAACATATGGGCAAGCCACATAATAACACCTTGAGGGCGAATCCTCGAAGGCAACATGATAGCATAACTACATATGGCAAAACCATCAAACAAATCGAAAACTTGTGAATTTTATTATTCACAAGATTAAATTGAAGCAAAATGGCCACAACTATCAATAATGAAAGATATACAGGGTACCCTGTAACATAACCGGGACAAAGCAATAATAATGAAACTTAAACGCTCTAAAACAGAATCATGCTCAATATTTTAAACTGAACTTGAAGATGGCGCCACGATAACTTCGGTACAGGAAATACTGCCCTTACGGATTAACATGAACTCCATCAGTCAAATATAAATTCTTAGCAGGACTGGAAAAGTCCCTATGCGACCAACCAAAATATATTTGGAAACATTTCCAAAACTACGCTAACATACTGATTTAAACCTTGACGCGCTGAAGAAAAAGCGAACACGGACGTACATGTGCGTACAAAATGCGTACCGAAAAAATGTTCAAAACAAAAACGGACGATATCTTCTACAGAAGATCGAACTACCTCCGGTCCAGCAACCGAAAGATCGTTGGTGCCTATTTCCAGAATAAAACATCTCGAGCGTACGTCATTCGTCCGCAGTTTTGAGACAGTGCGACCTCCAACACCGAACATACACACTGACGCAGGGCATCAAAAACAGATTGGCGTTAAAAGTTCTTTGTCATCGCTCGCACTAGGTGGGACCTAGAAAGAAAGAGGAGGTACAATTCTGACGATTTCAAGATCGTCATCATCCTCGTCAGAACTTTTCAGTTTTCAGTAGTGAGATCGATTGTGTTGTTGATGGTGGTGGAGGTAGTAGCAGTTAATATGTGTCTTACCAACAGTGTTAACTGTTACCGTCCTGGTTTGGTTGCCAAGTTTGTTCGACACAACACATCTGTATTGTCCAGAGTCTGACTTATTAGTGTTACTGATTGGGTAGACTCCATTGTATTCCTGACCAGTACTTTGTTACACTTGTACCAGGTAACCACGGGGGCTGGATTACCCAGTACTATACAGTTGTTTGATTCGGTGCAGATATTGTTTTTTTTCGGAGAAGATAAGCAAAATAATAAATACGATTCATGGGTGGCGGTTGTTATCTGTTACCGTCCTGGTTTGATTGCCAAGTTTGTTCGACACAACACATCTGTATTGTCCAGAGTCTGACTTATTAGTGTTCCTGATTGCGTAGACTCCATTGTATTCCTGACCAGTACTTTGTTACACTTGTACCAGGTAACCACGGGAGCTGGATTACCCAGTACTATACAGTTGTTTGATTCGGTGCAGATATTGTTTTTTTGGAGAAGATAAGCAAAATAATAAATACGATTCATGGGTGGCGGTTTAGTAGTGTGATGGTGGAGTCGTTGCGAAAGCGCAAGAAGCAGTAATGCAAGGGAAAAACATTAAGAAAAAAGTTAACACAAGTAAATCAATGCAAGACACTTTTTGAGAGGATAACATGATTTTTATTATATGATTGTAAGTTTTATTTCACGCTGTAACTGTTAATAAGGAGTATATAAATGTATAAGGTAAAAACAACTACTGTATTAATGAAATGGCGTTGAAAGTTCTTCGTCATCGCTCGCACTAGGTGGGACCTAGAAAAAGTACTTACACTTGTACCAGGTAACCACGGGTGCTAGATTACCCAGTACTATACAGTTGTTTGATTCGGTGCAGATAGTGTTTTTTTTGGAGAAGATAAGCAAAATAATAAATACGATTCATGGGTGGCGGTTAGTAGCGTGATCGGTGGAGTCGTTGCGAAAGCGCAATAAGCAGTAAAGCAAGGGAAAAACCATTAAGAAAAAAGTTAACATAAGTAAATCAATGCAAGACACTTTTTGAGAGGATAACATGATTTGTATTATATGATTGTAAGTTTTATTTCACGGTGTAACTGTTAATAAGGAGTATATAAATGTTTTAGGTAAAAAAACTACTGCATCAATAAAATGGCGTTAAAAGTTCTTCGTCATCGCTCGCACTAGGTGGGACCTAGAAAGAAAGAGGAGGTACAATTCTGACGATTTCAAGATCTTTATCATCCTCGTCAGAACTTTTCAGTTTTCAGTAGTGAGATCGATTTTGTTGTTAATGGTGGTGGTGGTGGTAGTAGCAGTTAATCTGTGTCTTACCAACAGTGTTAACTGTTACCGTCCTGGTTTGGTTGCCAAGTTTGTTCGACACAACACATCTGTATTGTCCAGAGTCTGACTAATTAGTGTTCCTGATTGCGTAGACACCATTGTGTTTCAGGGGCCAAAAACCTTCTTTTGGCTTCCCTCGGAACCCGGGATCGTTCTTACTGAGAGAAGACGAGACTTGAGTTGGGTCGAACTTCGCTTTATTCGTACTCGCGGAGAACTCCGCGCCAACTCCCGTTTTACAATGTGGGCTCGCCTTTTATCGGCTAGCTCTTGTCAATCTTATGGACAGACAGCTATCAATCTAAAGCTTGGCTCTTATTGGCTATCCTCTCTTAATGTATTCTGATGTAAGGCAACTGGTCGCTGAGAGTAAACAGTGAAAAGATTGACAAAACAAGAATATAAGATATTTAGCAGACAAAGTTCGCAAAGAAACTTAACGTAGGATTTGCTTAACCATTGATACTCATTCTACCGTAGAGAAAGTTAAGTCTTAACCGAAAATATTACGAAGAGGTGACTTTAGAACAAAGTCCAATTTTAACTTAGTAAACACTGTATCAGATAGTTCCAGGCGGGGCCTATCTTTGGCGAAACTAGGGACCGCCTATTTTGTACCCATATGTAATGATGAAATAAACATGATACTATACTTTACTCCAAGCTAACACAAGTTGCCTGTACATAAGTAACAGTAAATATAATAACATACATTTCCTTAGAAGAGCAAACAGAACGAGAGTTTCCCGTAGAGTTAACGAGGTTGAAAGACATTATGTTTACTCTACTTTGATGGGTGTTCGATTAATTATACTCGAAGGAAGGGACAACTCATTTTATTTCCCGAAGATTATATCTGCTAATGTATATCGACCCTTTAACTAAATACTATGTTTTCATTACTAATTTTATGGCTCGTTAATCGCGACCTTTGGGCGCAACAGAGCAAACAAACTGTACTTAACTACAAGAACTAATTATAAACTCTGAAGTTAAAGATTCCCTTTCCATACTATGTTTCCTGCTTACATGTTTAGCTGTTTATTTAAAAACCCTTATTCTAATCACCAATCCTTTCCTAAATTATTTAAGCGGTTACATTTTATAGTGTAACAGTTATTTCCCCCTCCAGATACGAATGTCCCCATTCGGGAATAGAAACATTAATACTGGGTTTCAAGAAAGAAAATGCAATAATATGATGCGAATATGTAAAATATAATAGTCGCTACAGCCGAGTTAGAAGTGACAGATACTAGGTAAATAATGCAAAAGTAAGAGGCCTTATTTTAATAAGGAAGTAAATTATAAGAGCGCGCTCGCCTAATGTTACGAACTCGCCGAAGAAGTACCCGAAAATTGGGGCACTGTGGAAACGCTATTAATGGGATGGTTAATAGCTGATTTGAAGGCCACTGGCAAAACGTAAGCCACGCAGTTCTAAAATTAAACTGATAGAGCTGCCAAGCTAAGAAGAGAAAGTTTGTACGGTCTACAGCGTGCTGATCTGTGATAGCACGGTTGTCAAAAAATTGGAGGACTACAGTAGCCTCAAAAATACCCAATATGCCGCATAGCCGTACAAACAAGCAAAGATCGTCGGAGAATGTCAACCTCCGTTGATCTTCGAGAATCGCTATCACCGCATCAACACTAGCAGGGAAAACTCGGTGATCAAGAGAAATTATGCCACCGGGAATTTTAGCGCAAATTGGGCAATTCCAGATTCGCGTATGTCCTGAAAGTGACAATGCAGCAACAGGGATTCTCCTAACGTAATCTCTTGCGAGAATTGTTATCTTCAACATGCTGCACGGAATTGGAAACTCTTCGTGACAGCCATCTAGTGGGATAAAACAAGAACAAGAAATTTACTTCTGTCGGAATTTGTGAACAAATATATTGGCTGGTTATGCTTATGAAATAAGGCATTCCAAAAACAGCGTTCTTTTTCGTCGCGACATAATTGAATGTGTCTAAGGTTAGAATAAGACAAGGCAAATATACTCATCTAATATTCAAGAAAATGTATATAGAAGGAAAATATTGCGAGTCCGTTTAGTAAGTATCGATCATTTACTTATACAAATAATAGATAATATAACTTTATAGTTAATATATACTTGTTGTCGTTGGAATTAGGCAATTCAGGAATAGTGCATTTAAAATTTTATTTCGGAATTTATTAGGATATTGATAATTTTACTGCGGCCTATAATTATTAGAACGAGGGGGACCCGGTCTAAGGTGGTCTGGTACAGTTGCTCGAACCAAATTCCAGTCCGCACGAGGGTAACGGGGTTGGTTAGATTGCCCCCATTCGTACCAGAAATCAAAATCACCCATTTCCTCATCTGGGTCAGGCGGCCAACGGTTTCTGTTTAAATCTATACCTACATAAGAATATGTGGGACTGAAACAAATTTGTTGGAATTGAAATATATATTGAAACTGTGGCGAATTGCCACGGACCTCTTCATTTCTATTCAGTGGTATTAATGGTGTCCTACAGTGGGGGCAGTGATAGAAACGCCCCGTCCTTGAGGTCACAAACCACTGCGCCACACACGTGGCAACAGGGGAGAGGTCTGGACAGTTCTGTTGTTCCCGTGATGCAAATAAAACATCTCGTCGCTAAATACCGATGTAGGCGTCTTCCGTTCCGCCTCTTATTCGGACGAGCTTTCGGCATCCTGAAGCGCAATAAAGGGGGGAATATATAAATAAGTAAAAGTTGTCACGACTGACTATACCAATCAAGTGACAACACAACGATAGTAAACTGCTAACGATGATTATGACTCGCAATATTCAATAACGCAATATTTATTTATTTTTGTGAGTTGTTACTTCCAAAACAGCAACCCACTCATATGCCAATCCGAATACGATTTCAAACATTGACAGGATCACAATTATCCTGATTAGGTGGTCGGCTAGATCGGTCAATTTCCGGTCTTTGTCGTTAACAATTTAAGTTTCCTTCATGTCTTAAAATATATCCAGCAATAAGTTATTTTCATGTTATGGGAGTCGGAAACAAAAACATTTGAATAATAGACATAGGCAGTAGCTCACATCTAAGTGTTTCATCCTTGATTGTCAAAACGTCAAATGCATTGACCACTGATCCAAATTTTAACATGTAAAATCGTCTGAGCGTTTGGAAACCTAACATGTCTTTGCAAAAAACACGGATTGCTTGTCTAGTCACTTTAGCGCCAATTATGATACTGCATACTAGCAATGACAACATTAATAACATCGAGGGTGGGTGTTTAGATGGGCCTGGTCGTTCTTTCCACTTAGCCGAGTCCGCTTTTACCTGTGAACAGTTGTTCACTGAGGCATACGGAATACTAGGAACTTCACTTCTCCGTCCCCCGCGATAAGTATCACTTCTAGGGTATGAAGTATTACTTGGGACTTGGGTCCTCCCCCCCTGGGATACTTGCTGACTATTCCTAAACTCCACACGTAGATCTCTACGAAACTGACGTAATTCTTCTCGTATATCGGCCTTGAATTTGCCTAATTCCGAAGAAATTAATTCGGCAATATTTGGCTGTATAACTTTGGGGGTTTCTAGAGCTGCAACTTTACTAGGTTTATCCTCCTTATCCGGAATGAATTTAGCCAAAATCTTAAGAAAAGACGTCTTATCTTCTCTGGATGAAGGTTTTTCTAGGTGAACTGTTTGATCTACGGAAACCTTGAGTCTAGCTAAATTTTCTGCCTCTTCATACGTGGAAGGTCTTTGCATTAGTACCTCGCGTTTAATGTCTTCTCTTAACCCCTGAACGAAATAATGCATCTTATCCTCATCATTCACTTTTAGCCGACAGCATGCTTCACTTATGTAATCGATATAACTCTCTAACGATTCATTAGCGTCTTGTTAACGATTAGAAAGCTGTTGCCTCAGACGATACTTCATATCACTAGATGAGAACCTTTTCACAAGAGCGTCCTTTAGTAACGAGAAATATTCTCTAGTCGCGGGGCCTAAAGTGAAATACCAAGTCTCGGCCGGACCCGACAAATTACATGCCAATTCAGCAGCGGCTGTCTTACTATCTGGTGTCTTTCCTTTCAGAGCTAACTGGTTACTAAACTTAGTTAACTACCGATTAATGTATTTATTCTCATGGCCAGTAGACGGCTCTAATTTTACGCGCTTTTGTATATTCGGGGGAGCCTTATCGAGAGCCGCTTGCATTCCAAACATTAATTTAACTTCTAGCTCCTTTTCTTGAGCTTTCATTAAATCTTGTAGGGATTGATCCCTTTCAAAAAATAACTCTTGAAGCGTTTTCTCTTGACCTGCCAACACTGTCTCTAAAACTTGTTTAAGTGCCGCAGGATCCATTTTATGACTAGGCTGAGTAGGTTTAACTTTTTCTTTAGTCTTAACCTTTGATTGTTTCGATTTATCTGTCGCTTTAACAACAGCCGAGGTTTCAACCCCAGAACATTCGCAAAAACTAGCTGGGTGGGCCTTTAATAACTCCGCTTGACTACGAGTGACTGGTCCTTTTTTTCTTTACTCATAAACACCAGTCGTAACGGAAATTTAAAAGGCCTAACCTGTCTCAATGATACCGCGTATTAATTTTCACAAGTAAAATTCTGGCGAATTTTACGTAGTTACTTTAGGCTAGGAATTCGAAAATAACCACACGCACTGATTCTAACTCCTAATTCCAACGCAAAAACCAAGCAAACGACCGAGACCTAAATGTACATGTCAGTCACACCCTAACGAGTAACTATTAATGTAATGTTCTATAGTATACTTCGACTATCAGTCCTTGTCTTGTGACTCACACTAAACAATGAACTAAGTGTCTTTAATTTGCACCTGATTGTTTTGTCGCTTGCTTTACTTCTGTAAGGGCGTTCTTCTTTTCGTCTTCTTCCTTGGCTTCTTCCTTGGCTTCTTCCTTGGCTTCTTCCTCTTCTTCTTCCTCTTCTACTTCTTCCTCTTCTACTTCTTCCTCTTCTTCTTCCTCTTTTTCTTCCTCTTTTTCTTCCTCTTTTTCTTCCTCTATTTCTTCCTCTTTTTCTTCGCCTAGGCGTTGAGGTGCTCTCTCCCCGAGAGAGCCGGCAGTTTCAGCTGGTTCGGTCGCTGTGCCGAAATACCAGCCAGTTTCTTGAAAGAATAACTCTTCTTCCACTTGTTCTAGGGTGGGATTCTGAACCCCAGCAGCAGATAGCGCCTTTTGTACTTGCTCTTCCTTTATCGCTTCTTCAAGGCCTGCTCTTTCGTGACTCATTTGGTTTGGACTTTCTCGTCTTAGCTTCTCTGTTGCTCGGACTCTCCACCACTTGTTTCAGGGGCCAAAAACCTTCTTTTGGCTTCCCTCGGAACCCGGGATCGTTCTTACTGAGAGAAGACGAGACTTGAGTTGGGTCGAACTTCGCTTTATTCGTACTCGCGGAGAACTCCGCGCCAACTCCCGTTTTACAATGTGGGCTCGCCTTTTATCGGCTAGCTCTTGTCAATCTTATGGACAGACAGCTATCAATCTAAAGCTTGGCTCTTATTGGCTATCCTCTCTTAATGTATTCTGATGTAAGGCAACTGGTCGCTGAGAGTAAACAGTGAAAAGATTGACAAAACAAGAATATAAGATATTTAGCAGACAAAGTTTGCAAAGAAACTTAACGTAGGATTTGCTTAACCATTGATACTCATTCTACCGTAGAGAAAGTTAAGTCTTAACCGAAAATACTAGGAAGAGGTGGCTTTAGAACAAAGTCCAATTTTAACTTAGTAAACACTGTATCAGATAATTCCAGGCGGGGCCTATCCTTGGCGAAACTAGGGACCGCCTATTTTGTACCCATATGTAATGATCAAATAAACATGATACTATACTTTACTCCAAGCTAACACAAGTTGCCTGTACATAAGTAACAGTAAATATAATAACATACATTTCCTTAGCAGAGCAAACAGAACGAGAGTTTCCCGTAGAGTTCACGAGGTTGAAAGACATTATGTTTACTCTACTTTGATGGGTGTTCGATTAATTATACTCGAAGGAAGGGACAACTCATTTTATTTCCCGAAGATTATATCTGCTAATGTATATCGACCCTTCAACTAAATACTATGTTTTCATTACTACTTTTATGGCTCGTTAATCGCGACCTTTGGGCGCAACAGAGCAAACAAACTGTACTTAACTACAAGAACTAATTATAAACTCTGAAGTTAAAGATTCCCTTTCCATACTATGTTTCCTGCTTACATGTTTAGCTGTTTATTTAAAAACCCTTATTCTAATCACCAATCCTTTCCTAAATTATTTAAGCGGTTACATTTTATAGTGTAACAATTGTATACCTGACCAGTACTTTGTTACACTTGTACCAGGTAACCACGGGGGCTGGATTACCCAGTACTATACAGTTGTTTGAATCGGTGCAGATATTGTTTTTTGGAGAAGATAAGAAAAGTAATAAATACGATTCATGGGTGGCGGTTAGTAGCGTGATGGTGGAGTCGTTGCGAAAGCGCAAGATGCAGTAATGCAAGAGAAAAACATTAAGAAAAAAAGTTAACACAAGTAAATCAATGCAGGACACTTTTTGAGAGGATAACATGATTTTTATTATATGATTGTAAGTTTTATTTCACGCTGTAACTGTTAATAAGGAGTATATAAATGTTTTAGGTAAAAAAACTACTGTATTAATAAATGGCGTTAAAAGTTCTTCGTCATCGCTCGCACTAGGTGGGACCTAGAAAAAGTACTTACACTTGTACCAGGTAACCACGGGTGCTAGATTACCCAGTACTATACAGTTGTTTGATTCGGTGCAGATATTGTTTTTTTTGGAGAAGATAAGCAAAATAAAAAATACGATTCATGGGTGGCGGTTAGTAGCGTGATCGGTGGAGTCGTTGCGAAAGCGCAATAAGCAGTAAAGCAAGGGAAAAACCATTAAGAAAAAAGTTAACATAAGTAAATCAATGCAAGACACTTTTTGAGAGGATAGCGTGATTTTTATTATATGATTGTAAGTTTTATTTCACGGTGTAACTGTTAATAAGGAGTATATAAATGTTTTTGTTAAAAAAAACTACTGTATTAATAAAATGGCGTTAAACGTTCTCCGTCATCGCTCGCACTAGCTGGAACCTAGAAAGAAAGAGGAGGTACAATTCTGACGATTTCAAGATCGTCATCATCCTCGTCAGAACTTTTCAGTTTTCAGTAGTGAGATCGATTGTGTTGTTGATGGTGGTGGTGGTAGTAGCAGTTAATCTGTGTCGTATCAACAGTGTTAACTGTTAACGTCCTGGTTTGGTTGCCACGTTTGTTCGACACAACACATCTATATTGTCCAGAGTCTGACTTATTAGTGTTCCTGATTGCGTAGACGCCATTGTATTCCTGACCAGTATTTTGTTACACTTGTACCAGGCAACCACGGGGGCTGGATTACCCAGTACTATACAGTTGTTTGATTCGGTGCAGATATTGTTTTTTGGAGAAGATAAGAAAAGTAATAAATACGATTTATGGGTGGCGGTTAGTAGCGTGATCGGTGGAGTCGTTGCGAAAGCGCAAGAAGCAGTAAAGCAAAGGAAAACCATTAAGAAAAAAAAGTTGACATAAGTAAATCAATGCAAGACACTTTTTGAGAAGATAACATGATTTTTATTAAATGATTGTAAGTTTTATTTCACGATGTAACTGTTAATAAGGAGTATATAAATGTTTTAGGTAAAAAAACTACTGTATTAATAAAATGGCGTTAAAAGTTCTTCGTCATCGCTCGCACTAGGTGGGACCTAGAAAAAGTACTTACTTACACTTGTACCATGTAACCACGGGGGCTAGATTACCCAGTACTATACAGTTGTTTGATTCGGTGCAGATATTGTTTTTTTTTGGAGAAGATAAGAAAAATCTTCAATACGATTCATGGCTGGCGGGTAGTAGCGTGATCAGTGGTTTTGCGTGACCGATCTATCTCATAGCGTGGGAAACAGTTTGCACGGTTATGCAGGGTTGACGAGAAGAATGATTCTATAAAGTAAGGTAAAAGAATATAACGTTGGATTCAATGAAAAAAAAAAAAACGAGTTGGTAATAAGATGCCTCGGTTGACATTGGATCTGGATCGTGTGGAAGCTAATTGTGTTCTTGCGGGTTTTTATGATATGTATCCAGATATTTTTGCGACGGCAAAAGGCACTTTGTATTTGTTATGTAAAAATGGAAGACGATTCGGAATTGATTGAGAATTCGTTCGTTCCTTGGAGTAGAATATGCCCTGATACGTTTTATATCGTGTGTCAAGTGACGAGATAGGAAGAGCCAGCTGTGTTACATTGCGAACTATGAGGAGGCGTATCCCAAAGATTGGAGAGGTTGTGTTCTGTGATCAAGAAACTAGAAACGTTTAGTGTGGTTTTTGCTGCTAGTTACTAGACTTTTTAAAGATAAAAAAAGGAATATTATATAAAGCGGTTTCGAGTTTGAAAAGGGATCATACAAAATGCCTCGATCTCAAGCCAAGTAAGTTTATTTCGTGCTTAGGTTAGTGCGATAATGACAAAGCTAGGGGGAAAGCACGAGGTTGTAATGTGTTGTTTGACGCCGATGATTTGAAGGTGGCGCGGGACGCTTGATGAAGCGCTACGGCCCGACGTTTAATGTTGGACGCTATTCCCAAGTGCAAGAAGAATGGCCTCTATTGTGCGGTGCGTGTTCGTGATTCAGAGCGCAATTACCAGCGTTCGTACTTTGCCGTCCTGCTTAATAAGAAGTGCAAGATTTTTTTTGGGGGGGGAAAGCTGGCAGAACCGTCGAGGGTAGTAGCAATGAATCCGATTCGGAGGAGGAAAGTAGCAGTGACGACGGGATGATGGGGCAAATGATGGTAGAGTTGTTGCGAAAGCGCAAAAAGCAGTAAAGCAAGGGAAACACATTAAGAAAAAAGGTAAACATAAGTAAATCAATGCAAGACACTTTGTGAGAGGATAACATGATTTTAATTATATGATTGAAGTTTTATGTATAAGGTAATCAAACTACTTTATTAATAAAAAGGTGTTAAAAGTTCTTCGTTTTCGCTCGCACTAGGTGGGACGTAGAAAGAAAGAGGACGTACAATTCTGACGATTTCAAGATCGTCATCATCCTCGTCAGAGCTTACCTTTCTTCCTCGTTTTCAGTATTGATATCGATTGTGTTGTTGATGGTGGTACTAGTGCATGGCTGGGTCAGATCCGCAAAGGTGTTGGGATGGTCGTTCGTGCACTAGATCAAAGGCTAGTTGGATGGTGACGATTATGGTGGTGGCCGTGGCTGGAATGGCGATCGCAGTGGCGGATAGAGTGAGCTCGACTTGAACTCTTTTTCGAGATCCATGGAGTTTTCATTCATATCTTTATTTGCCACATATATAAATACCATGATTACATGCATGAATATACGGGGTTGCAAGTGGCGAGGGAGCCCAAATAGAAACCATTCGGCTTATGTGATTTTGGGCTACCTCTTTGAAAACTGATTGTATTAAAAACATTGCAGGAGCGGCGCGAAAGAACATGTATGGTAAAAAAACAAGCATAGGACTAGTATAGACTAATTAAACAAATAAAGTTGAGAGAAAAAGGGGATGGATTCAAAGACGGGAGAAAAGATACACTTTCAGTTTCGACTGAAACCAGGAAATGGTCGTGGCATTACGAATGTCGGAGCTCAGCGTGTTAAAGAATTTTGGGACCCTGGTAATTAGCAGAAAACTGTCTAATTTTTGTTCTACAATAAGGAGCATAAAATAGACTAGAGTTTCTTGTAGAGTGACTGTGTACTTGATTGGTTCGTAAAATTGAATTGTCAAAGCTTCTAGGAAGTAAATTGTTTTTATACGAATACATAAATTTTCCTAAATGAAATAAGTAGATA
Organism: Actinernus sp. WN-2022; assembly: GCA_030867875.1. Classification (NCBI taxonomy): domain Eukaryota; kingdom Metazoa; phylum Cnidaria; class Anthozoa; order Actiniaria; family Actinernidae; genus Actinernus; species Actinernus sp. WN-2022. The sequence goes on from JAOWCC010001589.1 coordinate 33,605,266, forward strand.
TGTTCGAATTTCAAGAACATAAGCTCCTTGAATATAGGGTCGGTGTGCGCGTCAAATGCCTCCTTGTTATCTACGAGAGGGTTGGTTTCTTCGATGATTTCCACGTCTACATATTGTTGGACGTGCTGGTGATAATCATCTACATTCCAACCCTCCCGTGGATAGATCGTTGGAATGAGAATCAAGTCGTCAAGGACGATGGCTTGCGGTAGTGAGGGTAGGACAGATTGTTTGCTTTTAGGACCATGCCCTATAACATTTTAAGCATATTTTGTTTTGCAGCACAGCGTGTTAGTTTTTGCTGGCATGCTTCCAGGCAGACGTTGCATTCTCTACAAATTAAGAAACAAAGATGACCGCCAGTTACAAATGTAAGTGGAAGTGAACATGAAAACGACAAGGATAAGGAAGAAGTTAAGTTGGCGGCGAGTTTGGATTCGAGGAAAAATCATAAAAAAGAAAAATCGTACCGAGTTTCTCGACAGCGATCGCCAAGGAAGGAAGCTTTTAAATCTCGGTGTTGAATGGTGGTATCTGTCAAACTCACAGAATTGAAGAACGGCTTAACGTTCCAGTTTTAACAGCACAACTACGATACAGAGGGCCACAACACACACATCCCTTGATGTAGTAGGACCATGGTCTTTTGCAATTTCATCCGTCAATCCACCAATGTAATCTGATAGCTCTGGCTTATGTGTTTCAGTTCCTCGAGTTACAAATATACGAGAATCTGTGTCCATGTAGAATACACGTCTATCTAACTTATAAATCGGGTTGAACAACTCTGATCGAGCCCGGGCAGTGGTGAAGATACCATTGAAAAGGCACTTTACTCTGTCTGACATACTCTTTTTTTTTCTGGTAGATTAGTTCCACAACATCATCGTTGATCAATGTAAGTTATGGATTTCATGTTCTGCAGAATTGATCAACTAAATAAACCACCTTGCTTCAAACACCAGTTGAGATTCAACCCTATCCGTTTGCATAGCAAAACGCCCCCTGAGGGAGTTTAGTCACAGTTTGGACAGGGCTCGCAAACCAGGATTCCACTTACTCAAATCTGAACTGAGCTCAATTCCCTCATGTTCCAAGGAACTGGTAGTGAATGTTTGTTTATCCTGTTCACTGACTACCCGTCAGGACAATTCGAACTTTCTTGTTTGGACCTTAAGAACGTGTTGACATAGATAGATAGATAGATAGTGTTTTTAATCTCATAACTACATATTTTGTTTAACAAATAATATACAAAAACGTAATATTTACAGGTAGTATAATATTAAATAATTATAGTAACGTTTGAGCCTGGAGGCTAAATTAACCGCAAGGTTTACAGGTTAGCCTCCAGTTTATTTTTATGTTATGTAAATAGAGGTAAGGAAACCAAAAGGGAATATTTTAAGAAATTAACTGATTAATTTTAGAAAATGAAGGAGAGTTTATAACAAGAAACATATAAGCAAACTAGTTATTTTAAGTATTGTTGTGATAGTAAATATTGTTTTAACTCTTTGGAGAAAGAAAATTCTTTTAAGTCCTTAAGCTGATCAGGGAGTTCTTTCCAAAAGTCAATTGCTAAGAAAGAAATCATTTGTTTACCAGTATTTGTTTTCACACGTGACTTATATAGGTTTCGCTTAGCTGCATATCTGGTATTGTAATTATGTACATTACTTGCATATTGAAATAAATTATTAAATATATTTGGCAACAGTCCTTTATGCCACTGGTAGGCGAATTTCAGGGCATATAGGCAATAAACATTATTTACTGTTAAAATGTCTAATAGATTTAGCAAGGGGAGGGCACTTTCAGTATTTTTTCCATAAGATATTGCAAAAAATATTAATCTTACAACTTTGTTTTGTTTTATTTGTACTTTTTGAATATGAGTTTTGTAAGCGCTGCCCCAGGCCAGTATTGCATAGGATATAAAAGGGTATATAAGGTTATAATAAAGCTGTTTTAGTTGTTTAATAGAGAGATAGTGCCTTAATTTGGATAAAATCCCAATATTTTTAGAAATTTTTGAGCAAATATACGAGATGTGATATTTCCACGATATTGTGTCGTCAATCATGACCCCTAGGTATTTAATGTGATCTTTACGGTCCAAAGGATGGCACGATCCGTCTTTATTTTTAAACTGTATTCTAATATTCATATCTCTCTTTCTAGCTGATTTTTAAAATTATCATAAAGTTTGTTTTGGACATATTTATCGATAATTTGTTTGCGTCACACCATTCCTTGACTTTTTCTAGTTCAGAGTTCATTAGGGTTTCGAGGGTTTTTAAGTCACTTGCAGAAGCAAATACATTTGTATCATCTGCAAATATCTTAAATGTTAGATTTTCAGTGCAATTGGGCAAATCATTTATGTAAATTAAAAATAGTAAAGGTCCTAGCGTGCTACCCTGAGGAATTCCAGAAATCATTGTTTGCCTGGGAGATTCAATATTTCCCAACGCAACATACTGTTTTCGATTGGTGAGGTAACTATTAAATAAATTTAAGGGAAGTCCCCTAATTCCATATGATTCCAGTTTTCTGAGAAGTATTTCTGAGAAGTATTGTTTTACTTTTCCAGGATCTTTGCTTAAAAAGTGGGTTTTAAAGAGTTTTTGCTTCCTTTTAATCGATTTAAGAATGGCATTTGATATCCACGGTTTGTTTAGTTGTTTTTTCCTTTTATTAGATAATTTGCGTATAGGAGCATGTTTATCAGATATTTTCTGAAGTGTGTTAACAACGTTATTCATGCTTACATTTACGTCATTATTAATAAGGCTGTTAAAATCCACATCCCCAATGTCATTTAGAAATAAATCTCTGTCGAAATTTGAGAAATCTCTGAAAAATTTAGTTTCATTTACTACAGGGAGTTTATTGGTCACTGTACAAAATACGGGAAGATGGTCTGAAATATCTGCTAAGCATATTCCCGCTTGTAGTATTTTTTGTGGCGTGTTTGTGTAAATGTGATCTATTAAGGTAGAGGTATGGTTAGTGATTCGAGTAGCCTTGGTGATTATGGGCATGAAGCCTTGATCGAGCAACATATCAAGATACTCGGACGTTTGGTTATCAGTATTGTATTTAAAGAAGTTTACATTTATGTCACCTAATATGAAAACCTCTTGTCCTTTATTGTTTAGCTTAGCCAATTGATTTTTTAGGATTTCGAGAAAATGGTCGCGAGCATTGAATGGGTGACGATATATGCAGCCAATTACAATATTCTTTTGTCTTTTCCGCACAATTTCGATCCAGCATGACTCAACACCATCAGCAGTTAATTCTAAGTCGCATCTTCTGATGAAGTCTAATTCTTTGGCAAGGTAAAGGCCAACACCTCCAGCAGAAGTTTTGGAATTAGTATTCAGGAACACGTACCCTGGTATGCTAATATTATTTACGCTATTTTCGGTCAGTTTCGTTTCTGAAATAGCAATAATTTCTGGAACCTCTTTTACTGTGAGAAGGATATCCTGTAGCATTGATAAATTTTTAGATAAGCTACGCATGTTAAGGTGCAGCATAGAAAATCCACGCCGTTTATTTGCCTTATCAAAGAGATTTCCAGTTTGTTTGATGGTATAATATTTTGATTCGATATAATTCTCATGTGAATTCTGTAAGTCAATTTCTCTTTCTGGACTTTCAATTATATCTTGGAAAAGATCTTTTGAGTTAAGCAGAGAACTAGAGGATGAGTAAATCCATGCCCCAGTTGTTTTAAGAAACTCTTCGTAGTCTAAATCATGCAATGGTAGTTCGCATAGGAAATTTTGATCTAAAGCCATATCAGCGGTGTTATTACAAGTAATTTGAATTTAGGGCTACAGTAGATTAATTAGCTTACTTGGTATATTGTCCCTTTTAGTTATCATGTTCAAGCTGTGGCCGGTGAGTAACAGTGTAGTTCTGAGTGGCTGGAACTCTAGCGGTGGCGATCACTTTCGAAGTTGTGCAGGTCTTCCACAGTGTCGAAGGCGAATGTAGCTGTACTTTCCGCCTCTTTGATAAATATCCTGCCATTATATGTCCAAATAAATTTCCATTTCATGCGTTTTTTGAACTTATTAACACCACCAAAGAGTTTCTTCTTGTATGGCGTAAGCGACTCGGAGATATATACGCTAGCGTCAGAGATAAGATCAAGATCTGGAAGGTCTTTGACTTTCATTCTGGCTAATTTCTTGCGGCTAGAATAGAACTTATTCCTGACATCATTACGTGTGAACTTGACTATGATCTTGGGAGAAGCTTCTGCATTGTAGGACGGTAAGGGATGCGAAATAGAGATGTCTTGGTGGGAGATAGTTATACCAATGGCCTTGCCAACAGATTTGACGATGGCTTCCGAGGGGCACTCGGTCGTTGCTTCTATGCCTGATATCTCGAGGCAATCTCTTCTCATGTATTGTGAAAGCTCTTCAACCTGGACTTTAGTTTCCATATTACATTTGTAAATCTCTCCAAGTTCTTTCTTAATGTTAGTTATACTTGCATTATGATGTAGCGTTTTCTCGTTTGCTAATCGAATTTGCGTTAACAAGTCATCATATTTGTCTGACAAAAATCTGACTGTCTTGCTTAGTTCTTCAAATGTAGATGTCATTTTTTCTAATTTAGAATGAATTGGGGCTAATTCCTTTTTTAGGAGTTCCTTTACCTCTGAAACTGTTGCCATCGTGGCCGTTAGCGTCGATTTTGGTCAGAGCCACATTAAGCGTGGCCTGCCGCCATTACGACATATGCATAGTCTTTGAAACAAACCATCCTTAATTTCCAAAACCTGATAACCTAGTTCAACAGCAGCGTGGAAGTCTATGCTGATGACACCACTCAGTTAGCAACAGGTCCAAACTTAGAGAAGGTTCAAGCCACTCTAACGGCTGAGTTGAAGCCAATAACAAAGTGGGCCAGTGAGAATAAAATGGTACTCAACTGTAACGAAACCAAATCAATGGAAATTTGCAGCAACCGAAATGGCGTAAGCTAGAGAAGGAAAACAAAAACCTGCTTGTAGCCATCAACGACAATACTACAATTGAATCAGTTACAAACACAACAATTACTTGGGATCTATCTCGACACTTGCCTTTCTTGGAACACCCACATCGAGTACGTTAAAGGCAAGATCTCCAAGAGACTCGGCCTCCTCAGAAGAATAAAACAGTTTCTAACACCAAAAGCAAGAATACTATATTACAGCACACTCGTCCAGCCCATCATGGACTATGGATCTACAATTTGGGGAACAACTTCTCAAGCGAATTGGGAAGTTATGCTCCGCCTGCAGAAAATAGCAGCTCGGATAATTTTAGATGCCCCATGGGATACCCCTTCTTCGACGCTTTTAAGGACTTGAACATAATTCCTTTCCCTGAAGGAGTAAAACGCCTCAAACCGGAACCTCGGTTAAGTCCGTCTGCGAATTATTGAACGAAAGCTTGTTTTGAACCCCTTAGCGGAGTAGCACGATTATATGTACCCTCCTCTAATTGGTGGTTTTCTTACAAGACTTGATTGGTTTACGAAGTCGAACCAGTCTCTCACACTCGCACATTCGCAGTCCTTTCAAAACGGCGTTCTTCCGCGATGATGTTTGGAAAAAAGCATTTATGGCAGCCAATAATATTAATGTCAATTTTTATAGCGCCATTTCCATTTAGCCCAATGGCGCTTTACAATTATGTGAATTAAAAAGTAAAATTGTTTAAAAATAGAATAAGAATTGGAAAAATGCAAAGTACTGTACACGATAATAAATAGCTGTAGGATAAATATTTAATTGAATTTCTGATTAAAAAGAAATGTTTTAATACTGCTCTTAAAACTTCCCAGAGAGGAGCTCTGTCTAATCAATTTGGAAAATGCCCGTTCGCCGTACGTTTTGAGCTTTACAGACGGAACTTGCTGTAGATTATTTTAGGATGATCTAAGTCTCCTTTTAGGAACATATTTTTGAAGCATATTACTGATGTAATTAGGTGCTAAGTCATCGAGGGCTTTAAATGTTAACAATATAATTTTATACGAAATACTCTCTGATTGGTAACCAGTGAAGCAGCAGCATTATGTACGCGTTGTAGCCTGTCAATACTCAAAACTCAGTTTGAAATAGAAAATCTACTCCCAGAACAGGAGAAAAGTATAAGAGCTTTTTTCGAGAAGAGAAATATATATATTAATTTGCCTACTCTTAACCTCGTGGCTCATGTGATAGTGATGATATCGCCGTTGAAATCATTGATGGCTGGTCAAGTGGATCGTTTAAACAATCTCCGGATTCCAGTAATCGCGATAGTGGACAAGGAGACGCAGAAATGTATTTAACTTCCCTTTAAAACATGCCTGTAAAGAATCATGAAAGTTCCTTAACGTGCACGTCTGTTCAGAATCATGAACTTCTTATGAGTGTTGATCCAACCAAACATCTGTTGCATGTCAAACCCACTCAGGATGCTTGGTTTCATCTGGGAATAGTAACGGCATCTCCTTCCCGGTGTATGTACTTGTTGACTTAGCAGATCATTCACAATTTTCTGTAAGTCCCCTTTAGTGGATCTCTTGATATGTTTGCCCGATCTATTGAACACAAACAGGTTAGAATCGAAGTTGTTCATCAACTGAGTTGTAAAGCCAAACAAATGGCAGATTCGGTCATTGGACTTCTTAGATGCACTAGCGCCCACGTTCGTGATAGTTTCCTTAACATATTTGTTGTAAAGCTCTAACTGAAGATCTAAGGAGACGTTTCCCTATAGGCCTGGCTTATTCTTGATGAATCTGTTCCATGTTAACTGATGGGCTGACTGGGGACTGAGAAGAGCATGTGCCTGGAACATCAGATAGAGAGCTTTCAGGGAGTACTTGGTGGCCGATCCTCATTGATGTTTGAGGTATATCAGGAAAAAGTAAGATTATTTTTTCAACCAGTTTCTACCATGTTACTACATTTAGATTGGTATTTCATTCGCGTCTTAGCCGTATTTTTCTTATTTGCAGCAAGACAATCTTGCGACCGGAAAAAAACGTGTGGCAATCTTGGCATTCAATAAAACTGTTAGATGCGCTCACAAACTGAATCATTACACGGATAATCGCATATACAATTTCTCGAAGAGGCAGATAGTGTCTCCGTATTGACCACATCCAAATGGTCATTACAGTAGAACACAATTCTCTCGTCTCGCTTTGGCCATTCATGAATGACACTGTTGTTGGACATTAAATCAATAACTACAATTTGAAAGTCCAGCAGTACATTTTGAAATTGGTCAAAATTGACCTAATGGGACACCCGTTTTTTTTATGCAGCTCTAATGCTAATCTTTTCTGGATGGGACGACCCAACTTTGGACCCTTCAAAACGATTTCCCTACCACCGACTAGTGCTATTGCACAACACATATTATCCTTATTTCGAATTGTACCTACCATTCATTTCACTTACCTGGGCTCGAAGGGCACAACCGTGAGCTCCATACTTTTTTACATGTTTTACTTATACATTAGTTAAATTAAACGTGATCGAATGTTCTTGCTCATAGTCAGTGGGTTGTTGTGAATAAACTCCATCTTCTTGATCTGAATTCTCTTCCTTGTCGTTATCTTGTGGGTTTGACTTGAGGTTTTTCGACTTTTTTCAAGTCGGGTATACTTTTGCTAAATCCTAGCTCTCCCTTCTTAAGTTTCTCCGAGCTGTATTTTGATATACTAAAATTATAACAACAACAACAACAATTTATTTCCACAACAAAATCGTACGTTATACAACAATTAGCAAAGCTAATCGAGGCGGGTTAGGTGTAACATACACAAATTAAAAGAGTAAAGTAAAGGAAGAAAACAATAAAACACTTTGATAACATTAAAATGTACAAGTATTGTTATTATAAATTTAAGGCGCATAGTTAGGTAATAAATGATTTGTTAACTACATTAATGTACAGGAATAAAGTTTGGTGGCTATTGCGCTAGTTTACTCTGATAATAGTTCATTTGAGCATGCATATATTTTATATTTTAGGCCATTTTATTTCCGAGAGAGAACCTAAGACCCCCTTTTGTGAAAACATGTGTGATCTTGTGTGCCTTTAGCTTTAAAAGCCAGTAACTCGTGTTTTTGCCGTTTTCTTGAAAGGGGAAATGGCAGTTTAAGACTTTGCCTTTCTATCCCATAATTTACTTGTCTGAGATTTATCCCATAATTTGTTTAGTTGAGACCTCGAGATTAGGGCTAGGTTAGAAAAACATGTATTTTCGGCTATTTCTGATCAAATAGAGTAGCCATCATCCATGCCCATATGAAATAACATTAAACAAGGTTGTTGTTCCGTGCAGGGCATTGAAATCGATTGAAACCTCGAGAAATGGTGACACTTTGAAGTTTAGGTTACATAAGTAAATTAATGTGTACCTGTTGGCTTTAAAAGCCAGTAACTAACTTTTCAACGTTTTCATCAATGGGCGACTGACAGTTTAAGACTTTTCTGGCCTTTCTATCCCATAATTTACTTGTGTGAGATTTATCCCATAATTTCTTTAGTTGAGACCTCGAGGTTAGAGCTAGGTTAAAGAAAAAAAACGTATTTTCGGCTATTTCTGATCAAATAGAGTAGCCATCATCGATGCCCATATGAAATAACATTAAACAAAGGTTGTTTTATTGACATCGATTGAAACCTCGAGAAATGGTGCCACTTTGAAGTTTAAGTTACACAAGTAAATTAAATATGTGTACCTGTTGGCTTTAAAAGCCAGTAACTCAATTTCAACGTTTTCATCAAAGGGCAATTGACAGTTTAATACTTTCTATCCCATAATTTCGTTAGTTGAAATATCACCATTTTTCACGATATTTCAACAAAAACGCCACAAAAGCGCCATGTTCGGCCATTTTCGGTGGTTTCCCAATTCTCTATAGCCAAAAATGGCCTTTTTTCTCAGACTGTACGTCTTCCCCTTAGCACATCGTGTTTCGCGAGAGTTTTCTTTCAACTAGCGTCCTCTCGCAGGAACCGGGATCGTACTAAGCGAATGGACGAGACTTGAGTTGGACTTCGTTTACCTCCCGCACCAACCAACTCCATGCGGATCCCCCGCACCAACCAACTCTGTGCGGATCCCCCGCAACAACCAACTCTTCTCTACTTTCGTTCTCTCTTTCTAAATTTACAATGCTACTCCATAACTCTTTGTCGTCCGATCGTGTGTGAGCTCAATTGGTGAAATCCTGAGTGCTAACTAAACCCTCCCCCCTCAGTTCCAGTTTGGCTAGCCTGGGATAATTAAATACTGCTGACTTGTTAAGCCAAGGGCTCAAACTTGCCCCACAATGCCATTCGGTAGAATTCTACGTACTGGTCGACGGTAGGTATGGCTGCTTCGGTAGGGTTTCCAATGAAATGTGCTCTAATTTTGGAGAAAAATGCCACTGTCAGAGAGCTTGAAGACATCATTAAGCCTGAGGATGGCTGAAAAGTACTTGGTTTGCTTTTAGTAGGCCTTGTGAGGGGATTTCACAGGGTTTTCCCGTTGTGTTTGTGATTTCAGACACAGGAAAAAAATATTCAATGAAAGCCTTGAAATCCTGCAGTTGGCATTCTTTTACCCCTGCTCAACCTATTAGGATGTGTTTTTGTCACTTCAAAGCAACGGCTTGAGTCCAAATCACCGCTCTTGGCTGTAGGGGTAAAAAACCCTGCCGGAGTCCCAGAGGGGGGTCCCCCTTGTGATTTTTTTGATTACCCGGCATGCAATTGGAGGTGGGTACAGGAGAACGTGGTGGAGAGAAATGCAGTGTAAACATCGGCGTGGTTCACAGTCGCTTGGTGTGTTTTGTGTAGCCTGCTTGCCGGCTCTCCTGTAATTTTTTCGGTCGTTTCTTTTCGGATTGGGTCACCTGTGGCACGCGGTCAAAATGGGGCGAGGACAAAAATGAAGGGAGGGGGAAAGGAGGGGAAGAAAAGAGAGCCTGCACGAATGCCATTGTTTTCGGAGTATTTACCGTTCGTCCACGAACGGAAAATTCCCATTGGCTAGAATGTGACAGGTGTCAAGTTTGACATTAAGCACACACGAAACCGAATCCCGCGTGACATATGTAGTTACATCGGTCGTAACACAAACGGAGACATTTCCATTCGGCTGAAGTATTACTACTTTCACACTGGTCTCCTTCGTTTCTGTAACAACATCAATATTTAAATGTTGAGTGAGCACTTCATCGGCACTTTACTCCTGTTGAACTTGAAACAAATACTTTCTCGACGACAGCGAAGAAGTCGTTTTTATTGGTAAATATTCAGACCGTGGTTGTTTTCTTGCCAACGGGCTTCGATCGGGTGTCAAAACTGTTGTTGGAAGCTGGCGTTTGCTTCGAACGGCTTCAGGACTAGGACTACTGCAGCTTTCTCCAGCTCCACTTAAAAGTTTTTCACGTAAAAGTACAAATCATTGGGAATTCTAATCTTCCTCCCACAGGGATTACAAACTCGACTCGATAATCCAGGAGAATACAAAGCCGTACCACGGCTTCCTTGACGTTTGCATTTGGAAGGAATAAAAATATTATCCATAGAAATAACTCCAGAACAACCTGGATTTCCGTACCTAACCTTGAATAAACATTTGCAACGGCGGCAAAAATCATCCACGGATGTTTCGACCTCTCTTACTGGTAATTACTTTCTTTGGGGTTTCTTCTTGGTCCATATGCACCATTTGTGTTATGATTAATACCGCAAACATTTTGAAGGTGGAGCGCTGAACCGGAGCGCTGTCATTTTGAATCGTGTTGACATTTGCGATTTTCATTGGCCATTTTTTTTACACTTGGAGCGTGACGGGCTGTCAAGCGTGGTCAAGCGTGGAGGGGCGTAATTCTCAAAACAATGGCATTCGTGCAGGCTCTCTTTTCTTCCCCTCCTTTCCCCCTCCCTTCATTTTTGTCCTCGCCCCATTTTGACCGCGTGCCACAGGTGACCCAATCCGAAAAGAAACGACCGAAAAAAAAATACAGGAGAGCCGGCAAGCAGGCTATGTTTTGTGCAAAAAAACCTACTGGTTGGAAAGATTAAACAAGGTACTGTAACGACTGAGTGCTGATTTTGTGTTTGCTCTTGATTTCAAGTGCGAATGGAAAGGATGTTTTGAGCCGATTTTCAGCTCCTTAGAATTCGTGAAAATCGAAGAAACAAAAACGAACGCCAAAACAAATGAGCTTTTCTCCATAGTGAAAGAGTCAAGCGATCCCTGTTATAGCTTTGACTTTGAAGCTATTCATCCCTTCACATAATATCGCAACATCGTCTTTCCGGCATGTCTAGATGTGATGCAATATTTTTTTCTCATATAGGTCTCAGGTCACCTATATTTACAGGCTCGGACGGTAAAGAGTTAAAGGGGCCGTTTCACCCACAGTGCTTAGCGTGCTTTTGTTATTGTTTATATCCGGGACTTTGACCCCTTGCTCTAGGAGGGAACCTCACGAACTAAGCGTATTCAGTTATGTTGGTGACATGATAATTTTGATTTGAACATGGGTGAACTTGATGAAACTAATAGTACCTTACAAGTTGAATGTGAAGCCAACAAAGTGTTATATAGCAGTACTTGGCTGTACTATATACCCTATGCATAAGTCCTGGTAACTAGCATGTCAACGAGGCCGGTAGGTCCTCTGGAATGTTGAAATTGAAGCGCCCGGGTAGATTGTGAAATGCACTGAACGAATGTTCAGTGAAGCAATGCTGTTAATTTGCTATGCGCCAGGCTGGTTGTACTATAAAGTAAAATAAAGGATAAATGAGGACAGATTAGCAACATTTTTCAACTAAACAATCATGTTCAACACGTTTCACACCTCCTGCTAGTATTTCAACTTCAACATTCCAGAGGACCTACAGGCCTCTTTTTCGTGTTGTGACCGCGCGAGTTATGCATAGTGTGTATAACATTTACCGCTCACCCGTTGCTGCTATAAACAGAGAACACTCTCTATTCTTTTAGACGTACTGTATTCGTTGCCGTTCTTGATGTACCACAAGTCTGCCGCATGGCAAACGGTCGTAAGTTGAATTGAACGATCAAAACAGCTCCATTACTTAGATGTTCCTCATGTATCCTAGTGGTCTTTGTGTCGATGATATCAATTGCTAAATAAGTGACGTTTCAGAGATTACCATCCTGCATTGACATGGCACTTTGTGATCTAATTTGCATATTGCCGAGACAAGAGCGTGTGGTCATGCGGACAGATAAATGTGCGAATAGATCAATATATATATATTATTTTTAGATTTTATTGCTACTCCGTTTTATTTCGATTTTGTTTTATCAAACTTGGACTCCCAAGAGAAAAAGCCCAATAATCACAAGGTATACTGGTTGACTATTGACTAACTGAGTATATAACAAAACGTTTTTTTTCCCTTGATCTTTAACAGGTACACTGGGTATAAATAAATAACTTAGGATTATTAGGTTCGGTCTTCTTCTGAAGCAGAATGTACAAAAGTGTATATATGCGAGATAACGGTAATAACGAAATTGCAACAAGACAGAGTTGTCAACAAGGAACAACTTTAAATACCACCCATTTATAACAAGGAGAAAACGTTGTCCAGCAGACTTGGGACACCCCCCCCCCCCCTCCTCCTCACAAAAAAAAAAGGAAGAAGAGAGAACAAAAATTACAACAGCTGTCCTACGATGTCCTCATCGCATTTGATAAACTTGAGGGATCAGCTTTTTGCGCCGCCTATAATTATTAGAACGAGGAGGGGGACCCGGTCTAAGGTGGTCTGGTACAGTGGCTCGAAGCAAATTCCAGTCTATACGAGGGTTACGGAGTTGGTTAGATTGCCCCCATTCGTACCAGAAATCAAAATCACCCACTTCCTCATCTGGGTCAGGCGGCCAACGGTTTCTATTTTCATCTCTACGTACATAATTATACGTAGGACTAAAATGAATGTGTTGAAATTGAAATATATATTGAAATTGTGGCAAATTGCCACGGACCTATTCATTTCTATTTAGTGGTATTAATGGTGTCCTACAGTGGGGGCAGTGGTAGAAACGCCCCGTCCTTGAGGTCACAAACTACTGCGCCACACACGTCTCGTGTATAAATTTGTGGCAACAGGGGAGAGGTCTGGACAGTTCTGTTGTTCCCGTAATGCAAATAAAACATCTCGTCGCTAAATACCGATGTAGGCGTCTTTCGTTCCGCCTCTTATTCGGACGAGCTTTCGGCATCCTGAAGCGCAATAAAGGGGGGAATATATATATAAGTAAAAGTTGTCACGACTGACTATCCCAATCAAGTGTCAACACAACGATAGTAAACTGCAAACGATAATTATGACTCGCAATATTCAATAACGCAATATTTATTTATTTTTGTGAGTTGTTACTTCCAAAACAGCAACCCACTCGTATGTCAATCCGAATACGATTTCAAACGTTCACAGGATCACAATTATCCTGATCAGGGGGTCTAATCCGATTACAGTTATCACAAACACTTCCAGTGGAAAGCGCGTCACTTACTGGATCTTCACAACTTCGTTCAATAGGAAACTCCTGTAGTTCATGTTTTTCAGTAGAACTGTACTTAGTTGATTTTTGTTTAAGTTGACGAAGATAATAATAACCAACAATAATGAAGCCGATAGAATTGAAAACCAACAATGGAAACGCAATATACACAAGGATCGCGGTTACTGTGGTTTCCTTGATAGCTTTAATATCTTCTTCTACCTTATGCAGTTTACGCGTGACTTGACCGTCTAAAAATATTATACGTTCTATCAAGAGCGTTCAGACAGAGTCTTCTTATCTAACTTAAGAGGGGGTGGAATTTTGAGAGAATCATAATGAAGATTAAGTATGGATTTATCCATGCCTTCCCTCCAAGATATGTATTGGATTTGACCTGGTGTCAGAATCGGAATATGTAATTCAAGTCGCTGCGGACATGTGCCAATACCCGTTTCTTGGTTAGAAAGAGAAATACTACAGGGAAAATTATAGATTAAAGGTGACACATGGAAAAGTGTAGTGGTTCCATTATTTAAGGAAATTTCGCTATCTTTTGTAGAAAGATAATACCGTCCTACTTGCCTAATGTTACAAACTTGTTGAAGGGGTACCCAAAAATTGGGGCACTGCGGAAACGCTATTAGTGGAATAGTTAAAAGCTCATTCGAAGGCCACTGACAACACGTAAGCCAGGCAACTTTAAAATCGCTATCTTGTGTAGAAAGATAATACCGTCCTCTAAGGTGGATTAATGGCTGTAATTTGGTGCAATCGTCATCGATTTGATGTGATCTAGCAAATGGAATCTTAGTGTCTGGATTCCACGGCAATCCAAGCCAACTAACCTCATGCACTTGTTGTAATACATTTGGGGGACACAAAATATTAATTCCATCTTGAAAACACTCAGCCATCTCTAGAGATGGGTCCTGTGTAACATTTCCCCGATATATTATACTTCAATGGTTGTAAATGTTCTAAGGTGCCAATGGAATCCATTTCACTGAGTTCCGGCACTGAAATCAATATGTTAAATTTTAATCGCTTGTGGTTAAAGTTAAAATCCACCATTGGATTAACTAAAAGTGAAAAACCAGCATTCGATGACTGTACAGTTAGTTTCATCGAGGGAACGCTATTAAGCTTTCTGGATATTTCTGTTGTTAAAAACCGTGGACGTTGAGAATATCCAAGCAGTTTTGACTTTGTAATAAGGTAGATTTGTCTAGTTAGCTCATCCGCTTCCATTAATCTTAAGATTGAAGAGAATATGCGGTATTGTTCAGCTGAGAACTTAGAAACGAAATCTAAAAGAGTATTGGAACGGCAAGTCTGTTTGATGGAATATGACTTCAATGTAGTCTTCCAAGAACTTAAGGAGTAGTATATAAACTAGCGGTTCTGGCGCAGCTTGAACGTTTTATTATTGCAATCCTTGCTCGATAACTCCAGAACCGCAGCGAATTGTTCTACTTCAGCATTCGAACAATTCGCTGCGGTTCTGGAGTTATCGAGCAAGGATTGCAATAATAAAACGTTCAAGCTGCGCCAGAACCCGCTAGTTTATATACTACTATAAATTATACATTAAAGGAACGTAATCATAAGGTATTATATCAGGGCTAAGCATACATTAACATTTATTCGAACATTTGGTTTATAACGAATTTATTACATTCTAACGCCCTATTAGAGGAGTGTTGCTACTAGGTATTATAACATATACTATCATAATCATTATTTACTACTATAGTACATAGTCCACCTCAACGCACTTTAAGCTCTATTAGAGGAAGGATAATACAATATATAATGGCCGATCATACACTAACATTCGTCCAAGTGCCTGGCATTAAGGGCTATTTACGAGGATGGAAGATGGACATTCCAGATAGCAATCCTCTAGGAGCGGACCCAGCCGCTTTCCTATCTGGCGTGCGAAAGCAGACTATCGAAAAGACCGATGAAGAGCTACAAGACTTAAATAACATTAAGGTTCAGCTAGCTTTGAATATAACTCTCCGTCTCGATAAACCCGAGGGCCCGGTATATGAGATAGCCACATTTCGTAGTTCACAAAAAGTTCTGGCCAACAGTTCCGATACCCGCGGAGTAATAGTAGAAGAACATGCTCAGATTTATAACTACATCGAGAAGTGGATCAGTAGAGGATCGAACTGGGTCATAGATAAAGTCAACATTCTATGGGTGAACATTGCTAAATATCAACCACTACACGGAGGTTCATACTTACCACTACCTAAAGAAATCGCGAATAAGAAAGCCGTAATCAATGTGAAAAACTCCGACAACCGCTGTTTTCGTTGGACGATGCGTGCCGCGAAGTTTCCAGTTGCGAAAGATCCACAGAGGACATCGAAATACCCAGAAGACGATGGTTTTGGATTCGATGGGGTGGAAGAATCATCAACGCCAATCTCACAAATACCACGCTTCGAGAAGCAGAACGAAATCTCTATCAATGTATATGGTTGGGATTTTAAGGATAAGTGTTTGATTGTGCACCACATCTCGAAGGAGACTTTCTCGAAGCGCGTTAACACCTTGCTTATAGAGTGCCCAGAGAGCGGTATACAACATTATTGCTTTATCAAGAACTTCAACCGCCTTCTATTCGATCAGACAAAATATGAACATAGGATATTCCAATGAAGCTCTTCTTGCGAAGCACATCCCAGAATGTAACGGAATTAACGATCGAGCCATTCGAATCGAAATGCCCACCGATGAGAATAACAAAGTCTCATTTCAGAACGTTCACAAGCAGCTCAAAGTTCCCTACGTTATCTACGCAGATCTTGAGGCCTTAACTACTAAGATAGAAGGACAAGATCCCACGAAGAACACATTTAAAACAGAAGAACATATTCCATGTGGATTTTGTTACGTAGTCGTACGTTCTGATGGTCATAGCGAACCATATGTATTATATCGAGGTAAGGATACTATCGAGTGCTTTCTACAATGTGTACAAGAAGAAGAAGCGAAGATAAAAGCTCAAGTTGCCAAACCACTACATATGCCACCAAAAAGCATGAGAGATTATAATAGAGCAATTCTTTGTCATATCTGCCAGAAACCTCTTGGTAAAGATAGAGTACGCGACCATTGCCACATCACAGGAGAGTTTCGAGGTGCCGCACACAAAGCATGTAATCTCAAATTACGTATCTTTCCTACTATCCCAGTCGTATTCCACAATTTGCGTGGCTACGATTCTCACCTATTGATGCAATCCATATCTAAGACGTCAGGTAAGATCTCTTGTATTCCAAACAATATGGAGAAATACATTTCATTCTCACTCGGCAACCTACGGTTCATCGACAGCGCGCAATTCCTACTTTCATCCCTCAATAAATTGGTAGCGAGTTCATCGCCAGATACGTTCCTACAAACTATGAAATGTACATCGAGCCAAGAGAAAACCAAGTTGCTGCTACGCAAAGGAGTTTATCCGTATGAGTACATGGATTCTTGGGATAGATTTACAGAGAATTCTCTTCCACCAAAAGACGCATTCTATAGTAAACTAACTCTAGAGGACATCTCCGACAAGGACTACGAACACGCACTAAAAGTTTGGGAGGCATTCAGTTGTAAAACGTTAGGAGACTACCACGACCTTTACCTACGAACGGATGTACTTCTTCTAGCAGATGTGTTCGAGAACTTCCGCGCGACATGTATGCAAAACTATGGATTGGATCCAGCTCATTATTATACGAGTCCAGGACTTTCGTGGGATGCGTTGTTAAAGAAGACCGGAGTAGAACTCGAATTATTAACCGACTATGACGTGCATCTATTCGTCGAGAAAGGTCTACGTGGCGGAATATCTATGGTATCTCATCGTTATGCTAAAGCGAACAACACCAACGTACCCGACTTCGATCCAGATAAGCCAAATAGCCATATAATATACCTCGACGCCAACAATCTATATGGTTGGGCCATGAGCCAATATCTACCAACGGGAGGATTTGAGTGGTGTACACCAACGGAAGAACGAATTACCCAACACGAAATCGATTCCGATGTAGGATACATCCTCGAAGTCGACCTTGAGTATCCACGAAAGCTCCACGACTTACACAACGACTATCCACTAGCTCCCGAGAGAATACAAGTAAATAAAGGTTGGCTATCAAATTATCAAATCGATTTATTTGAGAAACTATACAAAGGCAACGGATCTTTGAAAGTGGAAAAGCTCGTACCTAACCTATACGATAAAGAACGATATGTGCTCCACTACCGCAATCTACAACTGTATCTATCTCTCGGAATGCGTTTAACGAAGATTCACAGAGCACTACGATTCAACCAATCGCCATGGATGGAGCCATACATAAGAATGAATACAGAACTACGAAAACAAGCGAATAGCCCTTTCGAGCAGGATCTCTACAAACTAATGAACAATAGCGTATTTGGTAAGACAATGGAAAATCTACGAAAACGTGTAGATGTCAAACTAGTGCGATCTTCAGAAGGAATCAAACTACAACGTCTCTTGAATAAGCCTAGTTATGCCCGATCCACGATCTTCGATAACGATCTAGCCGCTGTACACAATTACAAAAGTAAGTTACTACTGAACCGTCCAGTATATGTCGGAATGTCGATTCTAGATCTCTCGAAACATCTGATGTACGACGTCTACTACAACGATCTCAAGCGGCAGTATGGGCAATGTTGTAATCTACTATATACTGACACTGATAGTCTATTACT
The DNA here is from genome assembly GCA_030867875.1 of Actinernus sp. WN-2022. Classification (NCBI taxonomy): domain Eukaryota; kingdom Metazoa; phylum Cnidaria; class Anthozoa; order Actiniaria; family Actinernidae; genus Actinernus; species Actinernus sp. WN-2022. Next base: position 33,623,590 of record JAOWCC010001589.1, read on the forward strand.
TCACATTGAAACAGAAGACATCTATACAGACATTACCACCAATAAGCATCTATACGATACTAGCAACTACAGCAAGGATCATCCTCTGTATGACATATCCAACAAGAACTTACTTGGTAAAATGAAAGATGAATGTGGAGGTATTTCCATTGCTGAATACGTTGGACTACGATCGAAGCTATACTCGATCTTGAAAGTAGGTGGTGACGAGATTAGGAAAGCCAAAGGTACCAAGAAGGCAGTTGTTAAACATCGTATTCGTCACGAACAATACAAAGATTGCTTACAAGATAAGAAAGTATTTCACCACGAAATGCATATGCTTCGAAGTGAAGGTCACAGGATGTATGGTATTCATATGAATAAGATCTCTCTATCACCATTCGACTCTAAGCGTTGGATCTATAGTAATGGAATCGATACATTAGCCTATGGCCACAAAGACTTAGATATGGATGAGTTTATTTACGAGTTGCTATCTTAGATCGGTTGGGTACGAACAGAATTCCCCTTTGGGGTAGTTCAGTATTTGGTGGAACAACTTGTAGCTCTTCGCGCACGAATCCTCGCTTTGGTGCGCCTTCTTCCAAATAGTACAGAACCGGTTGGTTTGAAGATATCACACCACGCGAAATAATATACGTCTGTAAACTCCACACGGGATCAGTTGCTCGTTTAGCTCCACCTTCCAATTCTCCAGGCGCATAGAGATATCGAACTAGAACATCGAATGGCAACCGCTTTTCTTTCAATCCAACGGTGCGCGAATATGTAGGAGTTCTGATGTTGACTTGCTGTGCCTCTACAGAATTTGAAGGTTCCTTACCTGTTAGTCGAGTAACTTCATTGTTCATAGCCTTGATAACATCAGGAAGCCTCAATACCCATTCTCTACTACGCGCATCCGATCCTTCAGATGTAAGTACCATCTCTTGTGCATATTGATATCCAAACAATCTCTCAGCTAATGTTCTATTTGCTCGTTCGACAAAACTTTGTGCCCTATGATGACCGGCTTCGCCTCGTTGAACTTTTGTACCACGTAGTTCTAATGTTTCAGACATACGTCCCATGAATTCTCTACCAGGATCAACTTGCAATGTTTTTGGCCATTCTAGTGGACTACGTTTGTAGATCCGATCGAATGCTGCAGACACTTCACCACTATCTTTCGATGCTAAAGGTTCAGCCTCTTTATATCTAGAAGCTACATCGATTACCACTAAAGCATACTTATATAGTTTCCTTCCACGACTAGGTCTATCATGAGGTAGAAATATCAAATCAGCTTGATGAACTTCATTAGGTTTCGATACGGTCCAATGTGGTCGTGGAATATAGCGTGGTGGCGATAGATATATTTGCCACATGGCTTGTTTCTCTAACCAACCCCTAGCTACGTCTTCCGATACCTTTGCAGCCACCGATAACTTGCTAATTGCAGCATAACCTTTCCAATAGCCCATAGGACCATAGAAGATATTCGCAAGTTTAGCATCCATTATATGTCTATGTATTCTAACCTTCAACAAGAAAAAAAAAAAAGAAAAAAAGAATAAGAACTTATCTAACCAACTAGTTCTTATTCTTTTTTTTTCTCGTCGATCGTAAAAATTCTCGTTTTTTAAAAGGCATATCGACTAATAGCGTATCCAGCGACTAGCATTCCACCACCAACATAGATCAACTCATTAGTTTTTTGTGTGTTAGATGGTTGATAGTAGTCAGAGAAACGAGGTTCTTTCATTGCTTCGAGCCGTTTCAGTGCCTGACGTAGCTTATCGGATTGTATGAAAGCTCGGTTACTATCGAGTTGATTATTACGAGAATCGCGTTCAGCAACTTCCTGTTTATATGCCCAATCGGACAATGTTTTACGTTTTTCGATATATGCCTCCCTATCCTTATCGAATTTTTCCATTGCACTATCATGCCTCTTTCGTTCTATATTAGCAGTTTCATCTTTTCTACCAAACATCCTAGCAAGCACTCCACCACCAGTAAATGCCGTTGCATTCAAAACTGCTCCGAAAATAGACATTCCAATAGCTGCTACCGTCACCATTATGGTATGATCTTTTGTTTCTCGAGATATTGTTTTGCATATATGCTACCAGCTATTACAGCAGTCCACTTCACGTAATTTGTGATAGAAATAGAAGGATCGTTAAGCATAGATTCCTTGGCAACCTTTTTTACGATCCAACCAATACCAGTAGCTATTCCAGTTATCATAGCAGCATCGGTCGCTATTTTCGTCAATTCCTTTTCCATCCTAATATATATCATATATCTCTAGTCTTTAATTGTTACTCCATATCTGGTACCGTAGTCTCTACAGGACTCGTGGGTCGTATCGTACTAACGTTCTTAGAAGTGTCATCTCTATATGTTCTGTATTGATAGTATACGCCAACTAATGCAGCACCCATACAAATAACTGCGATAGTAGTATTGATAGACACATTTTTCATCCAGCTTTCATCTACGTTGATTTCTTTAGGTAATTCACTTTCACGTGTAATCTCTCTCTTTTGAGCCTCTCTAGCAAGTTTATTACTTAGTGCTAATGCTTTCCCAGCAGCAACCCTCTTTGGATCTTTTACTTTAGTTGGTGTTGTTTTCGGTGGATTCGCAGTTATCTGATCCGTCTGTTCCTCCATCTTGATTCGATATAGTAGTTACTTGCGAAGGTTCAATAGGTGTACTAGGAACGACTATGTGATCAGCTACATTGAACAAGACACTATCTAGAGGTGTACTATGAACGGCTATGTGATAAGCTACATTGAACAAGACATGATCTATAGCTACAACTAGAACTGCTTTAAGTGCTAATCGACCAGCCGCAGTATATATCTCATTGCGGACTAGTTGTTCATCTAGTGGAACTACGTTTGCAACTGCGTGAGTAGCTAGACGTAGTGCACCATCTACTAAGCATCCTGCCATTTGATAGCATGCGCCAAACGATACAACGCCTATACCAATAGTTGCTATAGTAGATACGTTCGTAGTCCAACTTTCATCTACATTGATTTCTTTAGGTAATTCACTTTCACATGTGATCTCTCTCTTTTGAGTCTCCGCAGTTATCTGATCCTCCATCTTGATTCGATATAGTAGTTACTTGCGAAGGTTCAATAGGTGTACCAGGAATGACTATATGATCAGCTACATTGAACAAGACACTAGCTAGAGCTACAAATCGACCGTGTTTAAGTGCTAATCGACCAGCCGCCATAGATATCTGATGGCGGGCTAATTGGTTTTCTTGTAGATCCTTAAACAGTGCTTGTTGGTCGTCTAGTGTAGCTACGTATGAGGCTGCGCGAGTAACTTGACGTAGTACACCATCTACTAAGTGTACTGTTATTTGATTTGCTACTACGGCCTGGTATCTACTATGTAAACGTTTTACGTCCTTCTCAGATAGTTTAGTTATATCCGTTAGGGAGAAATTCTGTCCTAGACATTCTTTCGTTTTACCTAATACAGCTAAGGTCTTAAGTTCTTCCCGCCATTCTTCGATATCCTCCAATTCGGTTGGAAATTCCAATTTTGGTGGTGGACCTGTTAAATCCTCACCTTCCAGTTCTTTAATGTATTCATCCATGATAATATATTATAGGTGCGGGTATCTCTAACACTACTGCAAAAGGATGTCGCAAACAGAAACATATGCGAGCAAACTTATGAGATCGAAGTATCGTTCGTAATTCGTTACATTCTTGTGAGCCTCCGTAATCGTCAAATATCTTTTTACCATCTATAACCGATGCAGTATGAAATGCTACTACGATAGCTACGTTCTCACGAAATGGTTTACATATACTCGTTAATTGTTGGGATAGTACCCAAAAAGATAGTCCTATATGTCGAGCAGAGAATGCTAAATCTACTAGTTTGTCGGTTCTTCGTTTTACATCTTTTGATGCGGCACAATCATCTAGAATCAATAATGTATTGGTACCTGACCAAAAGGTTGCACAAATATTTAATGTGGTATCGATAGCATCCTGAGATGGTGATATGACATAAAAATGCGGATCTCGATTAGCAAATCCATGATATGTTTTGTTGTGGGCATACGTAGGACAAATCAATACTATATAATCGAACTTACCACGAAATGGTCCACGAAGTTGTTCTATGAGAAACGCAGTCTTTCCACAATTCGTTGGACCTACTATGAGTGAGTTGAATGGGATGTGTTCTACCAAGGAATCCATCAGTATGTAATACTATCTAAAGATCTGTTCAATATCTTGAGCTGAGCATCAGCAAGGACATAGATATGCATGTTTACGTTTCCACTTCCTTTTAAAGTTCTATGTATACGAATATCGATATCTTTTCCACCACCAGTTTGTGCCATTCCATCACCATGAGCAGAGGAATCTTTTGCCGTACGGCAATCGACTAGGATGGCAAATCTGTTATTGTAAAATTTGGTAGGAGTCATAGAGGTATAGGATGTACCAAACCATCCTTTTGCGGACTCCCAAAAATCTGGTGTTAACATACCTCCCGGAAAGAATCTATTTGGAACTCCATTTACGTCTATCTCTATCTTTGAAATATCAGGATTTACGAATGCTTCGCTATCTCGTGAGCCGGCGGTGGGAGGATCTACGAATAGAAAGAGTAATCCAGCGAATGATCGTCGTGGAACATTTATATTCTGAGATATCAAAGCATCTGATGCCTTAGCAATAGGTACTGTCTTAAAGTGAACTGCGTGATCGTATAGGAATGCAGTACCTTTTTCATATGCGTGAAATGCCTTCCTAGCTAGCGTTTCATTCTTGATTGCTTCGTATTCTAACTGGATGTTGGTAAGCTTGTACGTACCTATCTTTGTCGAATCTGATCCAACGATTATATCGATAGAGCGGGCTAGAGTTAATTCGAATGAAATAGTGTCTTCTAATGCATGTGGATATAGAACTCCATGTTGTGTAAGAATATCAACGTCTAACGGAATTCTATATTTTGAACCATATGCAGCTAACAATGCATTCTCACCAGCATCTGAAGTACCTGCATCACCAGCCTTAGATCGTAGCTTATTTGTGTTATCTGATTGGATACCTTGTTGTACTCTCGATTCTCTCTCTTGTGTAGGTAGATAGATATCGGAATATGTTTGTAATAGATCCGATCGAGCAATGTCTTCTACTATTTCAGCTCCTATCTTACAAACTCGATGTATAACTAAGCAACGTCCAACATTTGCAACGACTCGATTATTAGCATGTCCACCAGACAATACAATATCACCCAATAATGCTAAACTACCAGGTACTAATACGATATCTTCTCCTAGTGTTGGTATTTCCACATATAGAGTCTCACCTGGATTGGCAGATGATGGAGTGAAAGTTTTTCTATATAAGGTTCGTTGAGCTTTGAGTGCGAGTTGCGCTCTTAGTGCTTCCTTAGGAATTAACTTCGACGATATCATGTTGAATATACTATGATATATAGTTATGTTCAATATGGAAGCTAGGGGCGACGTTGATGTGAGACCTGAGGATAGTACCGACAGATACGAAGAACGAGAACCAGATGAAGAAAACCGAGGAGAACGAGATGAAGAAGACCGACAACGAGAAGCAAATGAAAGATACGTGGCTTACTTATTGAGTGACAATCAAGATGAAGCCGGAGGTAGTGAGACAATTACCATGGATAATTTGCATGACTACGCTATAGAAGGTGACCCACTTCGAGGATTCACATTCGAACAAACAATTCCAGATTCGGCAAAAGAAATGCTGGTTGGCATAGTAAAAGGGCAATATCCGGATGCCGGTATTCGGCATAATATAGAAATCTCCTTAGTAGATGGAAACATTACCGTTCGCGAGCTTGGAAGCAAAGAACCCTTTAAACGTCTATTCGTCGGTAATGATGATGATAGGAAATTACGCGTGAAGATGAGGAAAGCTCTCAAAGATGCTTTAGGTCCAAATAATGAAGAAGCTACCAATGAAGTATTATTTGCGGAACGACAACTCGCCGATCGGGAAGCAAATAACGAATCTATTCTTGAAGACTCCGAATCGACCGACGCTCAGAAAGAAATAGCTAAGAAAGAGTTAACGTCTATCCGTAGGGCAAGAGAATTACTTGAACATCAAGAAGAAGCCATACTAGAACGTATATCGCTACGTGAAAGGGTCAAATACATTTTCAGGAAGTATGGAATGACCGTTCTTGCGGTGGTAACTGCTATTGGTGCTATCGTTAGTGTAATAGTTTCCCAGCTATCGAAATCCGTACCGAAACCAGTAAAAGATGGTATCGACAAAGTGGCAGATACAGTAGAGAAGGGATTAAAAACGATGGGTGATTTGTTAAAGGAAATGGGAAAGAAACTTGGACAGATACTACCTGGAATGATTGGATCAATTGCGAATTTCATATTTACTATGGCTGGTAAAGCTCTAGGAGTATTAGCGGAGAACGTTTGGTTATTCATCGTAGCAATAGTGGTGATCACAATAGAGCAATATAAACGACGTTAACGAAATAACGCCCATGCAATTCCAGCTCCTGCAATAGATACCATCACTAGATTGGTATCATGTTGTGGGGTAGTATTCTGTAAGGTGCTATGTGAAACTCCTTGTGGAACTTGTTGTGGAACTTGTTGTGGAACTTGATGTGGTAATTGTTTCGTTTGTTTCTTCCCTTTCATATCTGGTGGGGACTTGGTTTCGAGAATATCTGCATTAATATCGTTTACGCCTAACACCGTACCTTCTGTAGCGTTCGGGATTGGATTTTTATAACCGTCCTTCTTACCGAGGTAGTACTCGAGGTTTCCTGGTAGTAATCGTACCCCCTTAGCTATTGCTAGGTTCAATCTCTTATGCGTGTGTAGTATAGCTGTAAGATAGTTTTTATAGCTTACCACTAAATCGTTTTCGAGAATAGCGTCTTCGACTAATCTCTTAAATTTTTCTTTGACATTGAAACTATCTATGATGGAATGGTTAAGATCATTTTGAGCGGCTAGAACGCAATATCCAAAAGCTTCAACGGATCGATTCAATCTACCTAATCCAGCATCCGTTAATCCCTTACCGATTGGTGGCGTAAACCAATTATATTGTTTTCCTTCATGTTCATCGTTCCGAATGAATGCCACAAGATCGCCCTGATCCTCCTTACCTCCTTGGTCTGCAAATAAATTATTGTGATTTGGCCAATTATCTGCTTCTTTATCGTAACCTCTGATTATGTGGACGTTTTTGAAACCATCACCATACAAAAGGAATACATCTCCTAATCCGTTATTCCTACCTCCGTGCCATCGGAAATCTGGCGTTCGAGATATACCAAATTCGACGCATAATTTCTCAAGAGCCGGTTTGCTATAGAGGTTATTCATTTGCTTGAAAGCAGAGTCACCAGGTAGAGGAACTCCATGAGCACCACCAAGTTCATGTAGAATTCTTCGTGTCGTGAAATATACGTGAAATCGTAAAAACCCTTGAACGATAGGCGGATACGTTTTGAAAATAGGATCAAACAATGACACTCCACATCCAGAAGTCGCACACCACGTTGCGAAATTCAATTGTTGAGGCCAATATTTGAAATCCGGACCATGTAACCAATGGTAGGACTCATTTGCTGTCATATGCTTTACGACAGTCTCTTTGAATATGTTCGGAACACCTGCTTCGAAGTTTTTCTTAGGTGTGACATATATCCATAGATTAGTTAAATCGATATCTTGTGCTTTTTCGTGAAAAGGAACTGCTGCGATGGGATATTTCGCACTTTTATTTAGTGTCAACGCAAGTGGGTAACCATCGACCACCCCCCACAACGCTTTATTAATATTTTTTTGAATGGTAGCAGGTAGTTTGGAGATATCATCACCATAAACCACATAACCATGATTCCCATCTCGAAACCAAATGCTCGTCGAATATTTGCCAGGGCCGTCTATATCCGTGGATGCATAGAACTGGTGAAAATCTGCATGTGGGTATCTTTTCTTGAACTTCGCTAGTAGATCGGCATTCGATGATGCGACCTTCTTATCTTCCTCAGCTATTCTCTCTCTATCTCTACTAGCTATTCTCTCAGCCTTTGACCGTAAATTAGCATTCTGTGTTGGGGTCTCATCATCTCTCTCGTCGTCTCCACCCCCATAATGATAGTTGAAATTACCTCCGTACCTCCTCATGTTAAAGCTAATTATGTATGTAGTTTATACCTTTAATATATAATGGTTATCTTAAATGTCACATGTCCTACGGCTGACCATACGGTCTACTTCGATAACCCTATTCTTATCAATAATATTTCGCTAGTTGAGGTCACTCTTAGTCACAATTGGTGGAACCTAGCGGAGAAAGGGGGCTTTAAGTGGATTATCCCCAATAGTTTGACGTTTCCATACGAAATTAAGGCAGGACATTATAAGATAGAAAATTTGATAACCTACTTAGATCCCGCAGTTGATGCTGGTTACTTGGAATTCATAGACTATCAATTTAGGAAATATTGGATTATGAAGGTCAAGAAACCAATCCAATTCACTAAGAATGTCTGCGATTTGTTTGGTATCAAAGTAAATGAAGATGTGACAGATTATGCGACTATCAATAAAGGAAAATACGTCCTGGTGCCAAAAGATATTAATCACATATCTATCTACTGTGATGTGGTGGATTCAGATTTCTCACTTCTTTATGGGAAGCCATCTAAAATCCTACATACTTTAAAAACGGTATCACACGTTTTTGGTGAAACAACTTATTTTCCACCAACCCTCATACCCATTCGAGCCCTAGGAACGACACGGAACTACATTCGCCTCACAGTTTGCGATGAGAAAGGCAATCTCATAGACTTCAACAAGCAGCCTATATATTTCGTATTGAAGCTTGAGTAAATCATACGTATATACAATGGATGGTGATTCGATTCAACCGTTTCCAACAGCACCAGATATCTATCCATCGGGAGCTATAAAGGAACTTAACGATATAAATGGATCGAGTTTTAGACTGCAAAAAGTCTGTGATACACTTGCTGAGCTAGAACAACAAGCAAAGCACTACGAAGTTGTTCGTAAAAAATATGCTCGAGCGCGTGGTATCGTTCATGGGATTGCTGTGGCCACAGGTAGCCTGAGTGGCGTTTTATCGGCTTTTGCGTTAGGTTCATCATTTACAGGGGTTGGGATACCTGTGGGTATTTCATTAGGATCAGCGGGGTTCCTGTGTGCCGCCATATCGGCTTCGATGGCTGTTGTTAGTAAGAAACTTGGCGTTCACGTCTCGAAGCATGAAAAGACTGTTATGTTAGCAAAAGCTAAGGCGAATTCCGTGGAAGTCAAAGTCTCAAAAGCTCTATCCGATTGTAACATTTCAGAAGCCGAGTTCGGAAGCGTTATTGATGAGAAAAGGAAATATGAGACGCTTAAACTAGAAATACGGCAAAAAAACAGGCAAGAAAGAGGATCAAAAAACGTAGAACAACTTCGATCCGAGATCCGAAAGGAGATGAGAGCAAAACTTGGCGGTCTAATGGGGTAAGAATAAATATCTCCTTCGAAAGAAACCGGCATGGATTTCATTTTAACTTTGATAAAAACAACTGCTCTTAATTCGTATAAATTACCGTGTTGTTTTGGTTCATATGCTAATTTCGAGACAATTTCGAGACAACAAGAAGGTGGATTAAAAAACGTAGAAGAACTACTTCGATCCGAAATCTGAAAGGAGATGAGAGCAAAAAACTTGGCAGTCTAATGGGGTAAGAATAAATATCTCCTTCGAAAGAAACCAGCATGGATTTCATTTTAACTTAAATAAAAACAACTGCTCTTAATTCGTATAAATTACCGTGGTGTTTTTGGTTCGTATGCTAATTTCGAGACAACGCGTGGGTGACGCTAATTAACATACGTCAACCGCTTAAAACATAAGTACGATATTTTATCACTGAATACTTTGTCTAGCACACATTAGCCCAACGGGTTTGTCGCTGGGACTTGTGATCGAGATGGGAGCCGTTCACGAGTTCTGGTGTTCAAACCTTGGCGGACTATGTGTGGTAGATCGGCTTGTGTTGGGTAAGAAGCTCCCAGCCCAACACAAGTCGTAGCGCGTCTGCCGATGTGGCAGAAGTTAAAGTAATACAGTAGAAATCAGCGGCCAGAGTACAAGATACCTGTGTGAGAACCAAATGTGGTCAGAAGCTGAACTACAGTGAAAAGCCGGGCCCGGCAAGAATAAAAACCTCTCTAGGAACAAAAATGAGAAAGAAGGAAAAAGGTGAAAGTGGGTTCTGGTGAGACCAGTTTTGGTACTTTGGTTTTTTTCGTTGTTTAATTTTCTTCTTCTTACTGTCTTAGACTAAATTCTTGAATGAGTACATATCGACGGATGTCGTTCTCACGAATTAGCCGTTTTGGTTAAACCGTGTCTCGTATAGATGGGCTCAAAGTGGGAATTGTAAGCAATCAACTCATTGATAAAACGCACGACCGAACCCTTATATATACCACACCATTTAACAACGTCAATAAGAGACATACGAGATCCCGAACGACGCAGTACCTCGTAACTCGCTCCAACGACTTTAGTTCTAAGTATGGAGCTGGTACCTATATTGTTTTCTATTGCCTTATGAACAATCTCGTAGACTATTTGTTGGGCATTCTTAGGTGCTCCTTGGGGGTTGAGTTTATCAAAAGTCGTTGTAATGTGAGGAGCTATTCTATCGGTATTCAAATCTATATCGATCTTATCGTCATCGTGTAGAGAACGTATAAAGACATTTCCACGACATATGCTTTTATCTTTTAGTTGCATGAAACGAGCGACCTCTCCTTTAGATCTAACGAACCCACATTGTATACATGCTTGATAAAGTATAGCAGCTAAAATAGTTCGTTTTGCATAGCTACGTTTGAAACAAGCTTTCCGTACTTGAAGGAATACGTCGGATACGATTACTAATACATTTGTGGGGAACGGGAGGGTGTAATTTTGTTCATAAATAGTGTTGTATGCCTGTAGTTCTCGCATAATAGTTCGTAGTTGTAGTTCTTTGTTATCGCTTTGCTTTGGGATTGTGCGGTCTAGATCATTTTGATACTGAAAGCTATCCAGCCCTACTATGCGTAACCTAGTAGTAAGATTGATAGTTGTTTCTTCGCATGATTCGACCACGGAAACAAGACCACATGTGGGACATATGAATTCCGTTCCTTGCATTTCCATCGGACATAAACATTCGGAACATGTTTCACCGGTGTTAATATGTAACAATGGTTTGATATGCGACAATGGTTTGATGCATAGGCTTGCACAAATTTCTGGACTAAGTAATCTGATAATATCATCCATACTAGTTGTATACCATATGCCTGTCAATTGTCTAATTGTTCGTTCGTTTAAAAAAAAAAAAAAAAAAAGAGAAAAAAATGAAGAGAGGTCGCATAACAATTTCTCTTCATTTTTTTCTTTTTTTTTCGTATCGTGATTTCTACTTATCCTCCGATCCTACCACATTTAGATATTTCTCACTGATGGAGAGGTCATCTAATGCATTATCGAGATCGTGAATGTCCACCACGTTTCGATCTTTTTCCGATTCCACTACATTTAGATCTTTCTCCGATTCTACTACATTTGAACACGTGATATTCGCTGACTCGTTAGCTCGCTTCTTATCAAGGTTCTTCTTATTGCGAATGGTACGGCGTTGAGGTGCACCACATTTTGCACAAAGTTCGTGATTAGTACGACAGCCTCGACCGCACGTCAAACATGGAACGAATATAGCACATCCTCTTCCTATCTGGAAGTTATGTTGAGAGCAATACTCTGACACCTTCGAACACTTCCTTATACATTTCGTGGTCTTTCCTCGAATCAACCAATCACAAGTTCTCGTCTCAATCATCGTGCAATATACCTATATATGTTATATGTCTAATTGGTATCTTAGTTGTGACGTCTACGTTGAGGTTCTTCAATCACGCGCGGTTGTCTAATCTGTGTGGTATTAATACGTACTAAGATAACAACATATGTTAATATCGTGAAGTAGAGAATGTATGTTAGTACCATGGGTGGATATACTGTAAACTAATCATTCCTTTAATAGGTGTTAAAATGTAAAATACAATGAAAAAATAGTACAACGAAACTGCTCCAATCTGGAAAAAGCAGTAGAAACCGGAGCTGTGCTCAAGTTTGGATATTTAGGTGTAAGAATGCCTAGGGACAATTTGGCCGTTGCGAGAGATCCTATGTGGCAGCATAAGCATTTATGTAGTAATCTAGTAGAGCGTTTTCGTCCTCTATGGTGAGCTGGGAGCGCTTAATGAGCCACTCAATGATCCATTTAGCGGTATTAAGATGATCGTTGCTACGGGCGCATAGTAGAGCATGATGAATGTATTTATGCTCCATAGTTATCTGAAAGCGTCGAATGAGCCACTTAATGGTATTGAGATGGGCATTCCTACAGGCATCTAGTATAGCAAACCCGACAGCTTTATCCTCTTTGGTGAACTGGAAGTGTTTAGTGAGACACTTAATGATATCAAGACGGTCATCCTTACAGGCAGCGCATAGAACGTAATCGGTGTGTCCACCCATTTTATCGAACCATAAGTGCTTAATGAGCCACTTAATAACGTTAAGATTACCATATTCACTGGCGTAGACAAGAGGAAAGCTATCATAGATGTGGTTTGTGGAAATACCGAATGTCCTAGCCAAATTGTCTCGATCGTTGTCATTACGAGTAGACCTAAGACCGAAAGTGAGTACTCGTTTACGGAACTCTTGGTCTACGTTTTTGTAGCGCACGAGAGATGCGGCACAGTTTAGGTGTTTCGATGTCCTTGCGATGCTTGCGAATGATTCTGGGCCTGCATGCTCTACTATCTTGACTAAGATTTCTATGGGAAGGCACGATATGCTATCCATAGTGGAAGAGATCGATATACTACGTAGTAATCACTTATCTAATAGGATGTTGAAATGTAAAAACAACGGAAAAAGTACAACAAACTGCTCCAATCCGGAAGGAGGACTATGGTCTATAGTAGTATATAAACTAGCGGGTTCTGGCGCAGCTTGAACGTTGTATTATTGCAATCCTTGCTCGATAACTCCAGAACCGCAGCGAATTGTTCTACTTCAGCATTCGAACAATTCGCTGCGGTTCTGGAGTTATCGAGCAAGGATTGCAATAATACAACGTTCAAGCTGCGCCAGAACCGCTAGTTTATATACTACTTAAGGCGTAATATACACTAGAATTAATTGCATCAGTTGCCTTGACCAAATACACTGTTTTCCCGTTAACAGTCTGGATCAGACCTTGCATATCTTTCATGCCGTCTAGAATATCGGACAATGTTTCCTTAAGATGAGAGATGTGGTTCGGTTCACAATTATGTCCTGTGGCTTCATAGAGCCAGCGAAATATACCTAGCCCTCCCGCATGGCACATCCAATTCGATCTTCGATTCCTAGATCGAGGACGCAGCCAACTTCTTTCCTGCGGGGATATCCGCATCAAATCTCTCTGCCGAGGTTTCACTGGGCCAGTTTGAGAAAATAAGCATTAGTGTCAACAAAAAGGAACTAAACACTCTAGCACGTTTGTGGTTTTTCACTTTGGCAAAGCCCACTTTCTGTTTCTTGGGTGTTTCAATAGTTTGATTTGTACTCACTTCTTGTGTCTGTTTCCTCTGTCCAATTCTTAATGCTGCTATTCGTAGCGGCTCGGTCTGGCTCTTCTTGGCTCGATTCTGGAGAAATGCTTCAAGAAGGCTCTTATCTAGAATATTTTCCTCAGGCTCCCATATATTATGGGGCGAATCGTATCCTTTCCATTTAATCAAGTATTCCTGCTTATTCCCTTTCTTTCTTGACTTTAGTATTTTCTCAACTTCAAATACATCAGGCTCATCAAAAATTCCTGGAGTTCCATCTTCTTCAGTAGCTATTACTGGAGGTTCGTCTGAAGGATTAACAGGAACAATGTCTATCTCACTATCTTCTATTCTTTCGAAACTCTCATCCGAAATCTCTAGATCACGCATATCTTCTCCTTGGTCATCGTCCGGTGGTAGTATTGGCTTATCATTCGGATCATAATAGGGCTTAAGTCTGTTTATGTGAGCAGTAGGGCTCTTGAGATTATCTTGTACACCTCGTAACAAGACATGGGCAGGCGACAGACGCTTGACAATGCGGTACGGACCATGCCAATTATGCATTAGCTTCTTAGATAAGCCTTTCTCGAATCGACATTAACCAGCGTAATGCATTATAGTCTGTGTACACCGTAAATTTCTGACCGTACAGGTACGTTTGAAATTGCTTACTACCCGCTACAACGGCGAGGGCTTCGCGCTCGGTCGCACTATAATTGCGCTCCGCTGAATTTAACTAACGGCCGGCGTATGCTATTGCTACTTCCTTCCCGTCCTGTAATAATAATAATAATAATAATAATTCGTTTATTAATCACTCTCGCAGCCAGTGGCTGAATTACAGTGTAGGTCAACTATACATATATACTAACGAACAGACAACTTCCTAGTAAGTTACTATATAATAAATAATACTAATAGATATACATATCTATATTTATGAGATATAACCGAGAACTAGTTAATGAGCGCTCTGGACGCATATTTTGTGCTGACAAAACCGCCAAAGCGGTCGGTTTTTGTCGCCATAGTGGTATGCGCTTTTGGTCTCATATTATAGTGAGAAGACTAAAACCATTCCAATGGCTTCATCGCTAGCATCAACATACAATTGGAAGGGTTGGTTAAGGTCAGGGAATGCTAATATAGGCGCTGTAATGAGGGCCTGCTTGAGTTCCTTAAAGGCCTGGTCAGACTCTTCAGACCATTTAAATTTCACTCCCTTCTCCGTCAAACGATGCAGGGGGGCGGCTATACTACCATAGTTTCGCACGAACCTCCTATAGTAATTAGCACGCCTTAAAAAGCTGCGCACCTCTTTGACATTTCTTGGGATTGGAAACTCCTTGACAGCACGCACCTTATCAGGGTCAGGTCCCACTCCTTTCTGTGTTACGACGTGGCCTAAAAACGTAACCTTGCTTTGACCGAACTGACATTTACTGGGTTTAAGTTTAATATTAGCCTGACGAAAACGTTCGAAAACCATGCGCAAATTGGTTAAATGCTCTTCATATGAACTCGAAAATACTATTACGTCATCGAGGTAAATCAGACAGATTTGCCATATGAGGCCTCTGAGTACGCACTCTATGAGGCGTTGAAAAGTGCTAGGCGCGTTGGTAAGACCAAATGGCAAAACTAGAAATTCGTACAGTCCATTATGGGTAATAAAGGCTGTTTTCTCTCTAGATTCTTTTTCCATTTCTACCTGCCAATATCCTGACATGAGGTCCATAGTGGAGAAAAACTTAGTGTCATGGAGAGAATCGAGAATTTCTCATATGAAAGGAAGGGGGAATGAGTCCCGCTTCGACAGTTCGTTAAGCTTTCGATAGTCCACGTAGAACCTATCACTTCCGTCTTTCTTCTTAACGAGTACCATGGGGGCTGCCCAGGGGCTAACGGAAGGCTGTATCACTCCCGTATCTAACATATCCTCTACCAATGTGTCAATCTTATCCCTTTGTTCCCTGGCAACCCTATAGGGGCGTAACCGGAGGGGACGTGCATCCCCAGTATCGATATAATGCTTCACTAACGAAGTGCGACGTAACTCCTCAGGGCTCAAAGCAAAGACATCCCGGTATTCACTAAGAAGTTCCCTTAGTGGCCCTTGCTGCTCTGGGGTGAGCGTAGATCAGCTAAAATCAATAGGCACTTTTTGCCCCGTGTCTTTACTGGGGGTCCCAGCTTCCGGTACATTGGCATCTAGTATTGAAACTTCTAATCCTTCCTCTACTTCCTGGAATGACCCTAAGGTAGTAGAACCATTCTTTGAGACACACACTATGGTAGATGCCCCACTAAGAGAATACTTCTCTGCCAGCTGGGAGCTGGGTTCTACAAGCCCGACCTTTTTCGGTTCGATTCTCTCTACCTTAGCGGAAATAATTGTTTCAGCCCAGGGTGGAATGACACAAGTAGCTACTACATGCACTCGGTAGGTGGCATTTTCCTTAGAATCTGGTTTTATATCATTATTCAAGTGCAGGGTCCCCGCCCCGATGGCTATAATAGCATTTGTCTGCCTCAAAAAGTATCTACCCAAGACTACATCGTAGCCTAGGTTACCGATCACCTGGACCTCACAAGAATAGGTCGAAGGGCCTATTTCTATTGGTAGATCTATGTAGCCGAGTATCTCCAGGGGTTCCCCACTGACAGTATTCACCGAAACTATCCCTCGAGATTCTGGGACAGGAATTCTGCATTAACAACTGAAATGGCGGCGCCGGTATCAATCAGAAAGTTAACTTTTAGCCCGGCAGCCTTGCCCTCTATTGTTAGGTCAGTTGGCACCTCTACAGAGTTATGATCCAACAGGGCAACACTAGGCTCCTCGGGAAAATTCTGTTCTAAGTCTATTGTCTCCCCAGGTCCTTGGCCATCGGTCACTGGTTCCTGTATACCTTTCCTCTCAACAAAATCGCTATTTGGGTGATTTTCAGGAAGCGTAGGCTCAATTTCTGTCAAATCAAGATCTAATTTCACCCCTACAGCGTTATCAATAAGTGCTATGCGGTTACCCGCCGGGCCTCTATTTTGTGCTGTTGAACGCTCATTAAAATTCACTGGACAACTTGTAGCTAAATGACCCGTCCGTTGACACCGAAAACATACAGGTCGTCCATCAGTACGTCTTCCCCCACGATAATTATCATCCCTAGGGAGAGGATTATTTCCCCTGGCTTGTGGGCCTTCTCTGCGGTAGTTATCTGCCCTAGGAAAATGATTACTTCTCCAACCTTGATTGCGGTTATCGCGAAAATTTTGTTGTTGGTTCCTAACCTCCCTAAGTAATTCTCAACGAAATTGCCGCATTTCGTCCCTAATTTCTGTCTTAAATTTCCCCATTTCCGAGGAGATCCTTTCGGTGAAGGGGAGTTCCCGACTTATAGGAGATTCAACGGCTGCTACTCTTTCTTTCTTTTGCTCAGTACTCTTATCAGGCACTAAATTAGTTAGAAATTTGAGGAGAGTCACCTGGTCCAACCCCACGGAGGGGGAGCCCACAGCCCCTTTTTCCTTATCCGCTGATGTATTAATCTTGAGTCTTGCTAGATTTTCCGCCTCATGATAAGTTTTTGGCCTTTGCATTATAACTATCTCTTTTACGTCACCACGTAAACCTTGAATGAAGGCATGCTTCTTCTCCTCATCGCTTAATTGGAGGCGATAACAAGTCTCAGAAATAAAATCAATATATGTATCTAGAGATTCGCTAGGGCCCTGCTTACGGAAGGATAATTCTTGCCTCCACCGATATTTCATGTCTTCAGAGAAAAATTCCCAAGAAGTGCACCCTTCAACTGTGAATAATCCTCCTTAACTGTGGGATCTAGTATAAGAAACCAAGTCTCAGCTGGGCCTGAAAGATAACTGCCTAATTCAGCTGCTGCCGTTTTACTATCCGGGGTCTTTCCTTTCGAAGTGAGCCGATTAGCAAACTTAGCCAACCATCGATTAACATCCTGGTTTTAGCGACCCTAAAACGATTCTAATTTAATATGACTTGTGTCATTAGTCGGAACCTTCTCAAGAGCTTTTGACAAAATCGTATCTTACTCTTGATCTCTATGAGCGAGCAGCTCTTTGAGTGTTTGTTTTTGTTGCCAGGCCACTGCTTCCAATTGTTCCTCCTTATGGGCCAATAGTTCCTTAAGCGTTGCCTTCTGGCTTGAAGCACTAGCTTCCAAAAGTTGCTTTTGACTCAAAACGGTAGCTTCCAAAATTTGTTTAAGCGTATCGGCATCCATTATACCAAGATTTTGTTGGGGTTTGACTTTAGTTTTAACCTTTAGTTGTTTTGATTTATCTGTTTTTTTTTAACAAGAGCCGAGGTTTCAACAGCAGAACATTCACAAAAACCGTTCTGATGGTAACTCAGAGTGACTTCGAGTAACATGGCCTTTTTTCGCCTTGCTCATAAACTAGTATTGCCCTTTATCCCTTAAAGCAGAAGTTTGAAACCCTAACCTATCTTAATATCGCGTATTATACGTCCCCAAGAATTTGTAGAATTCAATTGATTGTACTATCAATTGCAACTATTAATGTTCTTGTAACAAATACAACTGATAAAATCAACGTATTTAGTTGACACCTGTTTGTTTTGTACCTTGCTTTGCTTCAGTAACTTCTTCTGTTGACGTTAGGGCGGTCTCCTTTTTGTCTTCTTCCTTGCCTTCTCTCTCTTGTTCTTCCTCTTTTTCTTCCACTTCTTCTACTTCCTCTTTTTCTTCCTCTTTTTCTTCCTCTTTTTCTTCCTCTTTTTCTTCCTCTTTTTCTTCCTCTTTTTCTTCCTCTTTTTCTTCTTCCTCTTCTGCTTTCTCTTTTTCTTCGCCTAGGCGTTGAGGTGCCCTCTCCCCGAGAGAGCCGGAAGTTTCGGCTGGTTCGGTCGCTGTGCCGAAATACCAGCCAGTCGCTTAAAAAAAAAGCACTTCTTCAAGCTCTTGTTTGGTTGGGTTTTCGTTCCCAACCAGTCTAAGGCAGCCTCTAACTCTTCGTTTTTCCAGTTCGTCCTCGTAGCCAGCAGGAATTCCGTTTTCGCTATTCATTTGTCGCTCGTCTACCCGGATTCTCCGCCACTTGTTTGGCGAGAGTTTTCTTTATTCTACCATCCCCTCGCAGGAACCAGGATCGTACTCTAGGCGAGTAGACGAGGCTTGAGTTGGGTTTCGCTTGCTTTATTCACTTGTGATGTGCGGACCTCCCGCACCAACCAACTAACTAAATTTACATTGCTACTGCTTAAGTAGTAAAAGACATACACTCGTGTGAAAGCTTGCAAGTTATGCTAGGAAAACAAGTTATAAACCTGTTTTACCAGAAATACAGTTTCATGACGTAACGTAAAATCGTACGCCAAAGCGAACCTTAAAACGAATTTTAGAGTATTTTAGAATTATAAAACTATCCAAATTTAACGATGCTCGTTTTAAAACAGGAAGACTTGACTGTCCAAAAAGAAATATCTAGGTTAAAATCGAAAACAAGCGAATTCAAGAAGGTGAAAGTTCTCTCTAGTCAATGACTACATAAACAAAATGACATACGCTCAAGGAGGTGCTTATTCGCTGTTCGCGTGAATTTGCACAACCTACACATGCAGAAGTTCTGCTAAATCTGTACTTGTTATCCGAAGAGAACAACAGGATGCAAAACTTCATTAAGATTAATTGAAAGCCAGTAATTACTAAGCTTATATTGCCTTGGGCAAGAGACTAACTGCTGCCAGGTAAAATATTGTCAGAGACACATTTAGAATACAACGAACTCAGTTGAAATGCACAAGATAAACGTGCATTGATTTAAAGAGGGATTTTCCTCGGTAAAAGTAGTAAAAAGTAAGTTTAACTTAGGTTAAAGACTAAGTATAGGTTTTTGTGAGAACACCCTATACAAATAATATATGTTGAAACATAAGGAGAACATCTGTAGGATTTACAATTCTGACCACAATATAATCAGATATGTCACTATTTTTATCCCTTAGTCCGGACGCTATGGCGCCATAAATGACAGCTTTCTTTGCAACGAGACCTGCGATGTCACGTAGTTTCGCTAATCTCGAGCGCCGATAATTACGTATCTAATTAGGAAACATATCTTTTTTAATTTTCCTTTTATCCGTAGTTTTGTTTTGCCATTAATATTTAATTGTTCTCGGAACATTACTAGCGACTCCTCAGGACTGGATTTCTAAATCCAACCTCAAATGTCAATGGTGACATTTGTGTCAGAAGAGGAAACTCGACATTAATTACCCTTGGAGCCAATATACTGAATACATGTATATATTAAGAAAACCACTATTCCTTGGCTTTAATAACGCCAATATAACACTAAAAGAGAAACGACGAAAAGTGTTTTTTATTTCCTTTTTTATCGTGTAAAATTCGTTGCGCCATACGCCAGGTAAAGTTAGTTATTCGCGAAAATGTTTGAACTATTCCTCCCTACATCACCGCAGTCTCAGCACAACAACCTTCAACTTCCAGTAGTAAGGGGAACAAACCGTGGCACTGGTGTTACTGAATACCTCTTCCCACCCCATATCAGCCAATCAACCTTTGGTGGGAGGCTAGGTAGCAATGCTTGCACTGTCATTGCTGTTCGATGTGGATATTTCTTCATAGAACACAAGGTAGCAATAATTGATGGTTCAAGTAATCTGAATGACTGATTATGCTTTGTTGTGATTGATAGCATGTGTGAGGGGAACTGGCACTACTAGTGCAATATATATGAAAAGGGTATGAAATTCGTACACATTTTCGTACCTATGAATACCTATGAAAAGGGTATGAAATTCATACACATTTTCGTAGACATGGGTTTTTCATAGCCAAACCCATGAAATGAGAAAACTTTCATAGGGTTTTCATAAGAATTTTCCATAGGGCCCAGGGCAGGACAACAATTCTGAAATCAACTTGCCCAATGGGCTAGTAACTTTGAATTTGTACTTGCCCCTACCTAAATTCTACTTGCCGTATTACTGTACCTTACTCTGAGTCAGATTCAGTGTCGTCTACCTCAAGTTTGGGAAGGGGTCGGCCCTGAGGTGCTGAGGGTGATGGATCATTTACTGAATTTGTTTCACGACTTGGCGTTGAAGCCTTCCCCTTACTCAGTACATGTCTCTTTGTTTTGGCAATGGATAGCCAAAGCTCTATAGCTGGGTCTGGATCGAATCATTTAATGGTTGCTGAAGCAGTCTTGACTGTTAGAAGGCTGGTCAATGTTGCTTGTTCCGTGTTAGTTTTGAGAGTTGTTTCCAGACTCTTCATTGTAGAAAAGTGCTCTCGCATGTTGCAGTGCATGGTGACAATGCAAGCATCACCTCTACCAGAAGCAGGATTGAACTTAACTCCTCTGGCTTAGAAGACATTAACCTTGCAAACACATCCACTGGTTTCTCTGCTCTGTGCTGGTTAAGATAGCTCTTAAGTTCTTGTCACTGAGACCTTGCAAGTACTTTCTCTTCATTGCTAAGAAATGAAGAAAAATATTCCAGGAGGCAAGAGCTTTCCTCATCTCCATACAGTGCTCTTTCACTGCGACTCTGGGGCAATTTTCTGGGATCAAATACTTCAAAATTACTAATAGGCACTTGGAAAAAGGTGTGAAATCTTTTCTCTAGATAATTAATAGTAGCTGTGATGAAGCTTGAGAAGGTTTCATCTAAAGTCTGAGGTGCTTGAGGTCTTGAGAGTTTGACTGTCTGACTTAGGGTTTTCCACATTTCCAGATACCTGTCAGAGAATTGTAGTTTGCACCAAATGCTCAGTGGAGCTGAGGGGAGCCTGTGGAGGCATTCTTGGCTTCAGAGCTTCAAGATTGGCTAGTGTGGTTTCAATCTTCCTGGCAACATCTGTAATGAGCAGTTCTTCATTTTGAAACTGCACACTAAGATCACTCAGGATCGTTGTGACATTCAGCATAGAACAGAGCATTTTTACAAACTTCTCTGTTTTGAGAGCTTTAAGAATTCCATTAGCTTTTCTTCAATCGAACTCCTTCATACGGTGCATTGACATGGGTTTATTATAATGTAAATCACAATTAAGATGCATATGAAGCGAAAATCGTCAATTTTCTTATTTCAAACATATACCCCACCCCCAATATATCACATGGTCCATCCCTAAACAACCTGTACCAGATTGCTTTTGATGTGTACGGTAACAATAAGCGCATTTCCTGCGTGAGATACTACTGACAGTAACTGGGACAAGAGACCTAATCACATTGCAGAATGAAAACAAAGCATTTAATTTCTAAGTTGATTATTGAGCCGATCTGTCACAAGTACAATACAATAGCATTTCAAGTTGCTCAAAGTTCGATTGTTTTGTTTTCATTCTGCAATGTGATTGGTTATTGTTGTCTAAGTGGCCCCGGTTACAGTAGTTGCACCGTAAGATTGTGACAAAGCACAGGCTACAGTCTATCTTTTCCGCTTTTGTGTTACACTATAGGTTTTTAATGTATCACTCAAATTTGGCTTGCAGTCACAACACATCCAGTCTTTGCTAAGGCCAGTTCCTCACATGCTTGCTTGAATTCCCTTTCTCTGGCATGAAGATATTTCTTAATTAATCCATGACACACTAACTGCACAATTTCAGAGCTAGAATTCGGAGCCACTACCTTTGCACAATCATGAAAACAAGTTGAAAGTTCGATGTCACTTAGAAGGCTATCTTCGGCAATTCTCAATATTGCCCGTCCATATCTGCTGAGGTTTTTAGAATTTATAAGTTCTCGAACTTTATTGTCAAGAGTACGAAGAAAGCCATCAATTTCTGTCACTGGTAGACTAAGGCGTCCGTTTTCTGAGTCGTTCCTTAAGAAGCCTTGATTTGTTATTACTCGGGCCAGGCCTTCGGCCAAGGCACGAGTCACAAATCGCAAGTGTTTATTATTATTTTATTTTTTGTGTCGTTGTTTGGCGCCGGTAACCAATCGGATTACACAGGAGCCCATTGTTCGATTCCCAACACGTGACAGGATCAACCAATGAGATTCGACACCCGCCGGATCTTGGTTGTGGAAGTTAGGCAAAGCCAGCAACGGAGCGAAGGTTTGGGGCCATTCTGAACCATTATTTTGCTGAAACCAAAGGTTTCTTCGAATGAAATATCAAGATATTCAGTTATTCTAGGGCTGACAGGACTTTTAGGGGCTTTCGATGGAAAATATTTTCACATTCACGAAAGACGAAAGGGATTAGTGGCGATCCAATCGCACAGTTAGCTAGTCGAGCCGGCCGAAGGAGTGATGGTTTTGGTCCAATAATCCACGGAAACAACGAAAATGCCTGTACTGCTGCATCTAAGTGCCATACGATTGCAGTGTTGCGTTGTTGATATTGTTGAAATGCTCTTCATTACCATCACACACTGTGAGAAGGTCAAATGAGGGATTGATTGTTTGCAATGTTGGCTGTAATTGTTTACTGCCATGTCCTCTCCTGAAATACTCTTGAGATTATATAACTGGGAAGTCTTGACTAAACCAGTCAACCAATGCCGAGCTTTACTAAGACTTCAACTCAAGAGTCACAAAAGCTGGAAGTGAACAGTGATTGACCCTTGGCTTTGAACGCTAACGGAAATCATAACTGGTGAGATTGAAATTATGTGTTTATATATACGCACACAAATCTTACTTGTTCCCTACTTTTAAAATTTTATTAAGTGTAATGGTGACTGTAATTCGAACTGGAAATGAAGTCGTTCAAAAGTTGAACTGTATGTGACTTTATAGAGACCAAGAAGAAAACGTTAAAATTGTCAAAAGAATAACAGAACTCGGAAGATACAGAGAGGCATTCGAATTTACTACGAATTATACCCATAAACAGAACTGGATATGACGAATACCGTATTAAAATTGAATTGGATGTGAAACTGTCAAAAGAAGAGCAGGATTTGTTGTGTAAAGTAGTAACTATGTATAAACCGAATTGTCTTAAAACCAGAACTGGAGAGTACAATTATATAAGTTATGGCTCTATCAATTCCAAACCTGCCCCTCCCCCCTGGATATTTGTGGGACATTGCAACTGCCCCACTGTGGAGTCAAATGCTCCACGGTGGGGCTTTGGTACGGGTGCAAATCTCTTATAAAATTTGCTATTTCGACTCTCTTTCTACAAATGAATTCCCCACCCTGCCAACTTTTGTTTGCTCCAAAATGTCCCACCCCTGGGACAAAAACTCAGTCAAATGCCCCACTTATGCCCCCCTACCCTTGGGGGATGGGCAGATTTGGAATTGGTAGAGCTATACACAGATACTGGAACTGTTTAGAACAATCAAAAATAGAATTGGGTGTGGAGATATATTTACCAAGCGAACACTGTTGCCCTGAAAAATATGTCGAAAAAGTCAATATACCGAAAGAAAGAAGACAAATGTAGGACTGTCAAAAGAAGAAAAAAGAAAATTGAATTAGAGCTGACTCGAAAAATGGAATGACTATCATCAGAAAAATGTAAAATACTAAACATAGAATAATTTAGGTTTTGAAATTGGGACAATGGGATTTCCTGCGCATTTCTCTCTCGGGGACATATTACTGATCCTCCAAGCCTAACCCAATTCGTGGTCCAATCTACTTTTATAGTATTTCAGAAGTATTTATGTTTTTATGTTTTCAGATAACGAATTGAAGTGATATATAATTTATATGCATTCACTTGTATACTGATATTATTACTACAGTCATGAACAGACAATATTTAGCTTAAATAGTTACATTTTAATTGATACTAATCTAAATCATGTTCTACATTTGTTTCAATTTTTTAATTACATGTACAAGGAGGGCCACGCATTTCTTAGCCTCCCCCGCAGTCATTTTAGGGGCTCATACCTAGCCCCTAAAACAGACTGTTGGGGAGGCTACGCATTTCTATGTGTGTAC
Source organism: Actinernus sp. WN-2022 (assembly GCA_030867875.1). NCBI lineage: Eukaryota > Metazoa > Cnidaria > Anthozoa > Actiniaria > Actinernidae > Actinernus > Actinernus sp. WN-2022. The sequence goes on from JAOWCC010001589.1 coordinate 33,648,242, forward strand.
TAGTTGGTGTTACCCTATTTAAATAAAGTTAATTTTATTTCCCTAGTAGTCTACATGCATGAAATCAATGCACATAATATTTTATTAAACATTAGGGACTGGTCTAAAATTAGCAGTCAAGATGCAAATAAAGGGGGGGGGGGGGGTGGAGATCAAAAAGTCTAAAAATGTATAACCCTCCCTGGACAATGAGTATGAAATAGTTTGACCCTTTACCCCCTATAACCAACCCTTTTTCAGTTGCCCATTATTTATGACCCTCCAGTTTTGGGGATTCAAAAAAATACGATCCTCCCCCTTTCACAACCCCTTCTGACCAGTCCCTTCAGCGACCACCCATATGCAACCTGGTTTTAATTATCAGTAAAACTTTGTAATTAGAAGCTCCTGTAAGTGACCGTGACCACCTTTGGGGCTTGAGAATTGGAAGAAGGTGGAAGATAACGAATCTCGTACAAGTGCCTTTAAATATTTGTTTGCCATCTAGTACAACCACGTTATTGCATTTCTGCAATAGGTCCATTCCATTATATATAAATTATCACAAGCATCAGAAGTGAATCAATTATCCGGTCCCCTAGCACAAACCACGTATGACACAAAAATATGCTAGAACTCCATGTATTAGCCTATTTACAGATGGCCCGAGTTAAGGCCACTCAGGGCCTCTTGTTTATTTATTCTTTGTTTTTGTGACAAAGCCGATTAACAAGACATAATTCATCTTCTACTGATTTTCGCCTGAAATTGCTTACTTCATAGTCTTTTCCGTTTAATTCTCTCTCTCTTGTCCTTCTCATCCTCCTACAAAACAGTAAATATTCTCTGATGACTCTTCCTTTACTGCAGGAGCAGTGCCAAGTTCTTTTTCGAAGAACTCGGCTTTCTTTTTCTCGTACACACGACTACATGTATGTATCATTTCGTAAACGGACGATGCAACTCGGTGTATGTGCACTGCATTCATTACCAAAAATACCAGCTATTACCTTTCTTTCTTCACTGCATCTTCCTGGTTTGAAGTTATCTAAGTATCTCGGCCAGGAGGCACACAACTCTGCCTTTTTCTCCGCAGATTTTATCTCCTTTTTACGAAATATTTTATATATCGAGCGATCAGTGGTTTCTAAAAGGGAGCTTATACTTACAGGAGAGGAAATATATCTATGTTTATGACACCGCGTCAAGAAAGCCTAGAGAGTAGACCGTTCAGGTGAAGAAGTAGCATAAATTGGTAAACCATACGTAACTTTAGGGAATACAATTGCTTTAAACAGATAGTCGATTTATTTCTATAGCCTTCTTGCCTGAGATATCTTAAAAAAATACAAAACACTTATTAGCTTCATTAAGCTTAGTACGCAGATGGTCATAAAATCTACAATTCGATTGAAATGTAACTCCTAAAATTCTGAGAGATTCAATCAGCAACACCCAGGTCTTAGTGCCTAGAGAAATTGGAGAGAGAGGTGAGTCAAAAAGGTGAGTCATTTATATTTCAATCGGGTTTTCAAGCCTCACAACGACGTTTTCGAAAACAACCGAGCTTGAGTGGGGACCGAATATAAATTTTCCGTGGTTTGATTGGCGGACAGGTGACCTTACTTGACCAATCAGATCGTTGAAATCGCTACGAACTAAAACGCAATATATACACAAACGGAAGAATATTTCGGATATTAGAAAGTCAGAACACTTATTCGGAGTTTCATAATCCTTTTATATAATGGTCATGGGCAAAGTTTAAGTAAATTGCCTCTTTTAAATAATGCCATGTTTACATACCATCATACGAACACGGGTAACAGCCAATCAGAGGGCGTGTACTACTGAATCTATTTTACAAAAAGAAACTCACGTGATCCATTGAGGGCAAAATACTGCAAATGAAAGCCTTGTCTTCTCCTAGAAGAGGTGAAAGGGGAATGAAAAACTAGCTTTCCTTTGTTTGTTGTTATTAGAACACTGAATGCGTTTCTACGTTGTCTTTCAACACGGACGAGCTCTTTTCCAAATGCATCATTAATGGTGATACTACCTTTCCTGCAAAAATAAAAGGCAAGTAAAATACGTTAAACACTTAAATCATTAATGACTGAGTGAAATAGTTTGAGAGGAAAAGTGCATTACTTTTTTTTTTTTTCAAACTTTGCTCTCAGTAAAAAGTCCAGACAGGTAACTGGCTAATAGCGATCAATGAAGATAATGCCATCATTTCAGGGTATACTTCTATCCGGAACGATTTTCATGATTATAGAAAACAACTGAAAGAGAGTTCTAGCCATTTGCTTCGGGCGGCTGGGAAACCTAATTACCAGCGGATATTCGTGAGCATTGTAAACAATTATCATAAAAAAAACACAGCAGGATTTAAGTCACTTGCGTGAAAATGTAAATTTGCATAATCACTCGCCACAAATGGAAATCGCCGACATGCAAGTATCCTTACAACAGTTGAACAAGCATGGACTATAACACACTTCAATTTAGGAAGTGCCTTTTATTTCTGAGAACTTACTCTATTAGAAAAAGAAGAAAATGCAGCGAGTGTTCAGTGGATGTGATAAAAACCAAGGATATTTTGACTCTTTCAGCGGAGTGAATAGCTCGGTGGATTCAATAGGTCATGTGCACTATGACGTCAGTTGACTTACAACTACCAGAATCCTTTGCACCGATCCTCTTGCTCCTCAGACAATTGTCTTGATATTCTTAGAAGTGTTAAAAAATCTGTCTGAAAATGGAATTCGAAAAGGATTGTGGTAGTAATAGTCGACTGACGTCATACAGCAAATTGCCTATTCACTCAATTACCAAACCACCGGAAGCAGGTTAGTCATCGTTAGATGAAAACAATATAGTAAAACAGAAAGTAGACTTTCAATGAGTTACACTGAAGGCTTGGTATGTGACTACATGACTCCAAGAAAAAAAAATTGCATTCAACTTCAATGATCGAACGAAAGGAAATTATTATTCAATCTGAATTTCTCTAGGGCCTATCCACACAATTTTTGCTGCTACATTTACGGGAAATGAACAATGGCTCTGCAAGTGCAGATCGGCGCTTAGTTATATAAGATATTGTTGTTGTATCAATTGCCCTATGGAAATGTTCTTTTTGGAACTATCTACAGGTCTTCCATCTTTAAGCCGAATCTTTGATTGGTTTTCGGTTATCGACAACTGAGTTCGTTTGAACCGCACTGCTGCAGACTCAGTGTTAATGCTTTGCGTGCGCAATACAAATAAGATCCTACTTTACGGAAATGGCGGCTCTGATTAGTTTATATTGTTTAAATGTAAACATGCAAAGCATTAATACAGATTAGGATTTTTTTAAAGGGCTAGAGACTTTTGTTTTTGTTGTGTTGACAAATGCATCCACTTGCTAACTGTACGATGAACTCACAATTTATTCATCCTGTATTCTGCCTCATGCAGTATCAATTAGATTTTTTCTAGCGAAACACGGACTCCAGTCTCTATGTCGACCGTTACCCTTTGCGCGATTATATGGAATTCCTAGCTTGAAAGCGTAAATACAGTTGCGATATGATGTAGTATTGTTTTTAGTATCCCAAAAGGTATGCAGCAATAGCTACACCCTCGCAAAGCCATTCTAGATTTTGTTTATAATATACAATTCGATCTACATGAAAAGAAAGAAAAATGTCGGGTTTTCAAAACTGGATTTCAAAAATGGATTGGCTAGATTTTGATCACGCGCTTCTCTGTCTCAAGCGTGCATGGATAAAATCAAAAGTTAGCCAACGGCGAACTAGTGGATACAAGGTTAATTTTAGCAAGAGTGTACTGCATTTCATTATTTACACACACCCTCTGGATATGAGCAATATGAGCTTTCTGAATGGTTTAATTCTACTGGACTATTAGCTCATATCCTACTAGTAGAATATGAGCTACTATGTTTGGCCAATACAAAAACATAGCTGAACAATTCGCCGAACTAAGCAAAGCAGAAATTGAAGGTTTACTCGAGATAACGAGAACCCAGAACAGCTAAAAGGTAGCTAAATATTAGATGGTAAAAACAGTTTTCTAACTCTAAATGACAGTTCACTGAATTCTGAAACACCGGCTACTTATTTCGCTTTGTTTATTGAAACCCAAAAGAAAGTCAACCTAATTTAAGGTATTTCGTTTGTAGACAAGCTCCAAAGTTCAAACAAATACGAGAGGCATATTACAAAAATGCCTAAAACTGAGCTCAATTAATTCATGTCTTTATATTTTTTATGGTCCGCTGGACAAAACCACTGCTCGTACTACGAAACAACAAAATTCAAGTCAATCCGAGCTGCCTTTGACAAGTACAGCGTATCTAAAATATCCAATTAACAAACAACAAAGGGTTTTTAAGTAATAGTCCACCTCCAATGCCCCCCTCCATACAGGGCCCTAGATTAACTTTCATTTCAGTTGCCAATTGAAATATCATGGTCGCATACAGAAACTGATCACCATTCAAACATTTATATGATCAAAATCATTGAAGAAAAACTCAAGATTAATTTCATCTTGGACTTTGGTCATCAATTTGGTGTGTGGATTTGGTCGTCAGCACTCATTGGCAACCGTGTCAGTCATAATTTCGGGCCCTAGCTGTCATTGATAATTTCATTGTTTTCTAACTCGTATCTTTTGACTATCAATAATAACTATTATAATTAACTATTAGACTGTTTCACAGTTTCACTCTACATTCTTTGGTAAATATTCCAGACCTTAATTAGTTTTAGCAAATATATTAATAGTGTTATAAAAATTGAATTACAGTAATGTATATATACAGGTATTTTATTTCTTATACAACATTGTCAGAAATCGATCCCACGCGTGCGCACTAGGCATCAATTATGCATACCGTAGAAACATGGTATGATCTTCTCATGTAACTTTTGTTCCGTGTAGTAAAACTATGCTCAAAACAAACTGGGTGAGAACGAGGAAATTACTAAAAGGTGCACAGTAGATGAGATAAATATTTACAAATTTCCTCGTTCTCAAAAGCTTGAAATGTTATTGATTCTCAACAGAAATGTTTCAACTGTAGTCTTAAATTACACGGCTCGAATTGTGTACATCACTATTATATGATATATTTGTAAGCAGCAATTTTGAGACCCAAATTTCCATCTGAAGGAAATTATAGAGCTTATTTTCGAATTTTTACATATTCCCTTTAATGCACCAGTCAGTGGAAAGCCCCACGGGGACTTTATTACGGGGGATTTCAGAAGCAAAATGCCCACTGTATGAGGGGATTTAGACTTTTTAATAATACTTAATATGAGAAGTACTGGGGATGGAAGTGGGGCTTAGTTGTGCCAATGGACTTGATGTGTTTTTCCATCTGTTATGCTTTGACCCTTGAACAATTTTAACCCTGCTAGCAGAGGTTATTTTCTCTTACCCTCTCTCCTGCAGCTCCACTAACGAGGGAGAAAATAACCTCTGCCACAATCCGAACAGTTCTTTAGATCTCACCGGCTCCAAGTTTTTGGATGTGAAAGCAGAAAGACACCTTTCACTAAGAGAACAGTCAGTGTATCACATGTGACTTACCCCCAGTACTTCTCATATTAAGTTTTATTAAAAAGTCTAAATCTCCTCATACAGTGGGCATTTTGCTTCTGAAATCCCCCGTAATAAAGTCCCTGTGGGGCTTTCCACTGACTGGGGCATTAAAGGGAATATGTAAAATTTCGAAAATAAGCTCTATAATTTCCTTCAGATGGAGATTTGGGTCTCAAAATTGCTGCTTACAAATAGATAATATATTAATAGTGATGTACACAATTCGAGCGGCGTAATTTACGACTACAGTTGAAACACGTGTGTTCTTTATTTAACCCAGAACAACTCAAAGGTCATGTGCACATTTATACCTTTGCATAAGAATAGCTCAATTGTAGGCTGGTGAAAGCAACGTAAAGTCATCTGTGAAACTTGGAGCAGGGTTATTAGGGTTGGTTGATTATAGCTGATTTAGACAGCTGAAATGGGGAACGTTGATTGGTCGAGTGGGTGTGACCATGTTTAAGCTTCTGATAGATATTTAAAAAAATTAATGTAATTTTTTTTATCATTAAAAAATATTCTTTATATTTATCAATTTGTTTTTGCTTTATTTTAAAATTTTAAAATTTATTTTTAAAATAAAAAATATTTTGTTTTGTTTTGAAAAAAAAATGAAAACATAAAAGGCCCGTGGCCGAGAGCTGCCACTGCCAGTGGTATCCCATAATGCCTCACGGCCAAAGCAAACATGGCGGACGACAGTACATGGAAAGAAAATTGTGGTTTAAAAGATGATTTGCTAATGTATGTGACACAAGGGATGTCAGGCGAAGAAATTCTAGATTTTGTAAAGAGGGACTATGGCGAATATGCTTGGAGTATTTGTATTTTGATATTTTCTACAACGATCGAGCTGGAGCTGTTACAGTCGAAGAGGTCAAGGAGGCAGTCAGGAAAGAACTTGCTGGCCCTGAAAAACTCCTAGGATATAGAGCCATGCACAAAAAATATTAGGCAAGTGTATGACAAAGGGACAGAAACTGGCATTATGGCAACCATCCATGCATTTCTACGAAGAAATCATGATGATGTTGATGATCCTGCAGACACTGTAATATATGGTCCCTCAACCTCAAACCAGGTAAGCTTAAGTAATGTGTATAGTTGTCAACAACTAAATTTGAAATTTTTACTTGTCAATAGCTACATGTAACTCCAAATATCAGGATTTATATTTGTCAACAACTAAATCTAGCCTACAGGCACTGAATAATCTTGTTTTTATTAATAGTAACAAAACAGCAAAAGAAGCAATTCATATTCATTATACATTTCTATATATATATACTGTAATTTCTTATAATTTACAACAGATAGAGAGGTGGTGGAAAGAGCTCCATGAGAGATTGGAGGGGTACTTTAAAGATCAACTTGCATTCCTGAAAGATTATGGGCACTATAACCCAGATGATGATAGAGATAGATTTGCTATAATTGTGAATATGGTGTAAACTGTTATTATGTAGATAATTAAAGTAATACTATACTATAAATGTTCTTTGAAAAATAAACTGCAATTGAAAATAGGAGCTTATCAGAGAGGGGGAATGACAGTACACTTTTCAATGTTTTTGACAATGAAATTTTATAATCTGGTAGAAAAAGGGTACATAAAGTTGAAAGTTGCAAACTAAGGTAAATCTTGGAGTCCATTACTGAACATCATGCTATTTTGGCATCTTAAATCTGGAAGATAGAAACAATGCTAAGGGAAAGGGCTTAATAGAGCATTTACAGTATCATGTTTTTCATTTTAGGACACTCCTTGCATATATCATGATTCCTGTAATGCAGAGGGAACTACATATATTCAAAGATAATATCTGGAATACACATAGGATACGAGCACAGAAAAATACCAGACTGCCAGATTACAGTCTGGTGCAATAATATCAAGGTGTACAAATGTGTACAAATTTACAATTTAAAACATTTTAACAAAAAAAAACAGCGATATTAAGGAATACTTATATGGAAATTCCTTGACTTTTCCCTGACCTGAATTTCCCAAGATAAACTAATTACCGAGTTGGGATCCCTAGTTGGGATCCCGAGTTAGGATCCCGAGTTAGGATCCCGAGTTAGGATCCCGAGTTAGGATCCCGAGTTAGGATCCCGAGTTAGGATCCCGAGTTAGGATCCCGAGTTAGGATCCCGAGTTAGGATCCCGAGTTAGGATCCCGAGTTAGGATCCCCCCTAGGATCCCCCCTCCCCCCCCAAAAAAAAATTAATAATAATAAATAAATAAAAAGTTATAGTAATAATAAAAATTATAGTAATAATAAAAATTATAGTAATAATAATAATATCAAAAATGTCAATAGGGCATGCTCTCCAGTCTCATATCCATACATGCACTGTTACATTCGGGAAGAGCTGGTTAATTATTTTGGCTTGCTCTTTCCATTTCTTGCTCAAAAGATGTGCTAGCTCTAAGGTTTTTGATTGACAATGTTGCGTGGCTCCCAGTGAAATTGCAATGAATGAATTAAAATAAAAAGGAATTTGGAAAGTCTATATTCCAAAGTAAATATATTACCTGAGATTTTTTTTATGCGAAAATTAATGTTTCACAATTTACAATGCAATGCAATGTAATACAGAGAATACGTAAAACTGTTAAACTGAGAAACTCTTTATTTCAATGCTCACACTAATTGAAAATAATGACATTGCTCGATCAATAAAGCGATAGAATAGCAGTTGAATTTAGCAAACGCGAGCATAACTTCAACATGGAATCGAGGCTGGAGACATTTTATTGAATAGGTAATTCATTTGCCCGAATTCTACAAAAGAAATACTGGTTATCACTAATCTTAGCGTGCTCAGTAAAATGTCAACCGCGTGACCAACCACGTGTTTAAAAATACAGAAAAACGGGTTAGTCCTAGACATTTAGTTTTTAAAAAGTAATAATTTCTTGTTTTCTCTGATTACACTTCTGGTTGTTTACACCTATTCCAGAAAGGTTCAGTTATGGACTAACGAGAAGCGACAAACGACAACGAACATTCCCAGACCGAATAAGGGTGGATTGTGGTTGTAGTTGAAAGTCTGGTTTTATTAATTATTTTTTTCGGAATCAAAAGCTTGAAGACGATAAATTTATTTTCGAATTACATGCAATGCAGTAGTTTATCCGTTCCACATGCATAACCACATTAGACCTCTTTAGCCTCGAGGTCAGGTGGTATGAAGTGGGTAAACATGGTATCAGATTCCCATATAAACACTCTATTTAGCGTATTCAATGCCAAATGATTTCCGTAAAATTGAATCTCTGAAATATTCACAGCCTGCAAGCGTAAGATACTAGGAATAAGACTAACTGATCAAAATTTGAGGGATCTAGCTGTGCTGGGAAGCAAGCAGTCGTGTTTCAGTTTACCATTAAAAATTCAATGTAACTGACCCATTTTGATTCCTCTTTTATCATCCTCAAGGTCACCTTCAAAACTGACGTGACCGTCTGAAATATTATGACATATGATTGCGACCCAAATACAGATTTCTCAAGTAGAGTATTGTATAATGACTTTTAAAGATAGCCGATAGCCATTCTGATGCTAAATTGGCTAACTCCACCATACCGAAAACGATAGCTGCTGTATATTTGTCCACAATGCCTTGCGATCCTAACACATCCTAAATAGAACATACAAATCAACTATCTGGCATTTTACTTGCTTGTTTTTTAAGATTCTAAACCTCTCCGGCCTGCGAATACAGCCGCCTCACATCGGGCGGAAATAAGCCCCGCGTGCAAGGGATTGTGGGTAAAAGTACAAGCTGCCATTTTTTTCGTACGGTAACGTCTGATTCATAACTGGATACCAAACACACGCTCGATGTGAGCTCTTTGGGTAGAATTGAATACAGCGGCAGTGTCAATGCGTAACAGTGAGGAATTAAAATAGTGATGTCTGTTTAAACACAGAGTGGCGCGCAATGGTAATATCTGTTGTTCTCTCTTCCAATTTGATATTGATGTTTGGGGTGACATCACTGCGGATTCTGGCTGACTGGGAGTACTCTGTAATGTAGTTTCGGGTTGGAAATTCTGTAGCATCTCACTCAGACGGGAAGACGAAATGCTCTTTTGGTGAAGAGTTTCATCATGTTCATTTACACCTAGATGCTTGAGCATCACCCATATAATGTGCATACATATATCTCTAGTGGACACCATTCCACAGTCGCAATTTGGGGATTCGCTTATCTCAACTAGTCTAATTTTGCCATTGTATCTCAGTTCAAATACTTTTTTTTAACTTCCCCGCGTCGTGAACGGCCACAAATTCGATAGATTTGGCTTTCTTTGCCATCTGTAATGATTTATTAAATATGTTGCTTCTCTTCGCGCGTTTCCTGAATATAGGCTTTGCATTACCACTACGCTGTTGAATGCTTTGATCATCCGATGATGATCCAGATTCGCTTAATGAATCTGGATTATCATCAACAGATAGCCCTGCTCTTTTAGCAGCTCTGTGACTCGAAGATGGGTCGATAAAAACGGCTGTTAAATTAGAGCAGTATGCATTTGGATCTAGACTGCCACATTCTAGTTCCTTAGCAAATTGTGTCGCTCTATCTCTCTGTCGCCTGAATGTAACCGTTTCTTTCTGTTTCTGGTTCTGACAACGACCTCCTTCATTGGTGCCATTCTCGTAGTTTATCAACTTAGATTTTAGCAATGCACTCTTGACAATATGCTCCTCAGCAACTATTGCCAAATATTTATTTTTGGCACCTCTTGTGGCATTTCTCGAATGCCCAGCTTCTGCCATGTTTGTGTTTGGAGCGTCAGCATTCTTGAAGGCACGAAAAACGTGTCCACGTCTTTTGTGCCAAAAACTTGTAAACCAAGTTTTTATATGGCCACGCTTTGACTGCTTTGCATCCGCCCAACGAAACATACCTCGCCTGGCAGCTTCGTAAGTCCCAGGCGTAGGGGCGTGGTACAGCTCGTGGACCATTTTTTTTAACATCACTTTTGATAAGGAACTCCAATCGCCCCGTTCTTGCTTGCGAGCGCTGTCGTAAAAATGGATTTCACAGGACTTTGACCGTTCAACTGCTCCATCTTTAAGATTTCTACGTATGCTTTCCCGGTTACCCCCATGTTCGTCTGTCACGAAACCTTCAGGGTCAAAGATGTACTGATGACTACCAGTAAATTCACGCAGTGCCTGTGATTTAAAACATTTACGTCAATTAATGTTATAAATAAAATCGACACTACTAATTAACAATTAGATCACAAGCCGAGTTTTCTGAGCTGATAGTCAACGAGGCGCTTCGCCTAGTCAGGACTTCGCTTATAGAAAACGAGGGCGAGTGGTCTAATTGTTTTAGTAGAAATTGCAGTGGTTTAACTGCACACTAATGAAAACAGGTTTGATATTTCTCAGAAATTACAACTGATTTGACAAAAAGACGATACGTTTTTGGTGTCCTGAACGCGGAACCTCGCGATCAGCGAATAGTAAACGATGGGACAGCTAATCCAATTCACAGATTTGCAATATCACACGGCAAATTTCTACTAATAATCAACTAGATAGAAACCAACCACTGTTCTATCACGAATCCTGCAATCTGATTGGCTAAGCTACTCACTATCTATTGAGTGGTAGCGAGTACGACAATTGCGGACAACAGCTCGTAAAAACGTAGAAAAACTAGCGTTTTCTTGCCTTTTTCCCATATGAGGCTAGTTTGGTTTCTACTAAAACAGTTACTACTCGCTCGAGATTTCTACGTTAACTATCAGTTCATATAAATCTCGAACTCGTAGTTTAATTGCTAAATAGAGCATAAGTACCAGAGGGAATCTCCAATACGGGCGCTTGTAAAATATTTTGAGCGCGATGTATTATTGGTAAATTCATTGCCTGATTCGCGAATTGAATCACGTTAAATTTCACTTGAAAATTTTCACTTTTAGTGCGATATCGGTTTTTCAAGTGAAATTTAAGGTTGAATTCCCGATCGCATAGCATTATAAAATTAAAATAAGCTCAAATTGAAGGTCTTTTGCCGGAACCCGACCTTTTTAAAAGTAAAATGCAATTTTTTTTCCACAAAATACGAAAATCATGGGCTCCTGCGAAAATATAATTTTGGCTTCCTGTGGTATTAAAATGTGAAAATATTGTTTGGGCTTCCTGTAGTATTAAAACACGACACTATAGTTTGGGCTTCCTGTGGTATTACTTTCCTAGCCTGCCCAAGAGGTCTGGGGCTGGACTTCGGGACTAGACATCATTAGTTGCATAGCATCTGACCGTTGATTGGTTTGAAATTTGAAAATTAACCAAAGCATCGTTTAATACCACGCCCAAACTCTGGTATCACGGGAAGCCCAAACTTTGTTTGATTTAAAACAATTATATTTTGTTATTTTACTTTCAAAACGGCGGTTTCTGTGAAAGGAACGAGGAACTGCAGAGCGGGTGTTACATAGATTGTCGGCTATGGTATCTTACTTTCGTTTTCAGATCACAAAATACTATATATATACATATACATATATATTATATATATATATAAGGGCGTGTTCAGTGTTTGGGCCTATTCCGGAATAATAGCCGGAATAATACGTGTAAACATTCGTTTGGGAGCTTTTCCTATTTCAGTATACTCACAATGTATATATTCATACTCTCTTGATTCCGTGTATTCGTCTACTTATTCTTATTTCGGAATAACAATCAAGTTCCGGAACTGATCCCAAAAAAGCGCGCCCTAAATTTGTAACAACTCTCGAAGTTAAAAAATTAACAAAAATGATTTGTGTTTTAACACTAGGCGAAATTATAGATTTAAGATGCTTTAAATGGTAACTGAAATGTTACGAAATGTTAGATTTCAGTACCTTTACTTGTAACTTTAAGAATCCTTATACATTAACTTTAAGTGACTTTACTGGACTTCTTAAAGGTAACAAAATGCCCATATAAGAACCTTTAAGGAGTCACTTAAAGGTACAGAATATTTTACTTTAAGGGACTTTAGGGATTCCTTATACGAAATGATATATTAACTTTAAGTATCTTTAAGGAAACAAATAAAGGTCACTTTAGGTAAACTATAACAGACTTTAGGGATTCCTTATACGAAATGATATATTAACTTTAAGTACTGTTTAAAACACTCACAGCAGTGTTTTATCAAGTTTAAAATTTCGAGGGCGAAGCCCGAGAATTTTTAGACTTGATAAAACACGTGCTGTGAGTGTTTTAAACGGCTTCAAAAACGCTTTAAGAATGCAATGAAAGAAAGACGCACATCTCAAGGGAATGGTTACTTAATGAACCATTGAACTTTTGTATTCACAACGCCATGCAAAATATTCGAGTAATCGCCGCCTCTCAAGGAATGACATGAAGAAATTACTCCGGCACAAAATATGTAAGTTTAATGCACGTTTTTATTATTTTACGGCTTTTAGTTTGGTTTAATAATTGGAACTAAACAGTGGCTCGGTAAACAAGTAATGGTAGTTGGATAACTTCATTTTAAAAATATTATCTGTGTATCTTGGTAGTCTGCTCATATTAGTACATTTAGTGCAAAAAATTATTATCTAGGTACCTTATGTTCCTTGTACTTTTTGCTATCTTTGGGTCTTTATCAGTGAATTCTTAATTAGGATGAAACTTTATATAAAATTTCATGTTCATTAATATTCTTTATATAAAACGTTCATCCTAATTAGCAATTCAGTGAGAAAGCTGAAACATCAATAGAAATTCCATTGTCTCAATCATTAACCCCGTTTCCCTCTGGGACAGAATTCAAATCCCTCCGCGGGCCTTTTAGAATGATGAGATTTTATCAGGTATAAAGGGGCATGCACGTGACTGATTTGCTTCATCTGATTGGACAAAATGCTCATTAATTATTCATGAGTTTTTGAAGTATCTTTAAGGAAACAAATAAAGGTCACTTTAGGTAAACTATAACAGACTTTAGGGATTCCTTATACGAAATGATATATTAACTTTAAGTATCTTTAAGGAAACAAATAAAGGTCACTTTAGGTAAACTATAACATACTTTAAGTTAACAAGTATCGTATCGGTCATTAAAAAAAGTATGTTTCTTTAATTGGCTGAATAAATGCCAAATGATTGTTTGAGTAGCTCTTAAACTCAGGAAATTTCTATTGATTATATTTTACTGGATTGACAAAAGGCTGCTTTCGAAACCATTTTCCAAAGCTGTATTTTTTATTTTATCCCGTTTCCCACTGCCCGACTTTTCAAGTGCTGTTGAAAGCCAATATAAGCACAAAACAAATCATTCCATCACGTTTCTTTTATTAAGCTTTTAAATCTGGCTCTCTTGGCCAGGTCAAATATAACAAGTCAGGTATATGACTTGATTTCTATTAACTTTAACAAATCCATAAGAGCTTACATTAGACTGATATTACATAGTTGTGATATAAAAATAGGACTAGCGACATCTGTATTATACATTAAATTGCAATAGAGTGATTTCACAAAACCTAGAAACAAAATCTAATAATCAACATCTAGTAGACAACATGAAACAAAAGAAAACAATGAAATGGAGGCTTGGCACGGCAGCCATGTTGAAGGTCAGAACAATGGATCCTCTTTCCCCTTGGGACTTGTATTTATTCTTATGCCCAAAAATATACTATTGTTCCTGCCATCCAACATGGCTGCCGTGCAAAGCCTCTATTAAAGTTTAATGTCTGATTGTCTACTCTCTATTTCACGGGTTTTGTGAAATCACTCTATTGCTATAAAATTAATATGGTGATAAAATTTACAAATATTTTCTAAAGTAGTTTCCTAGTATCAGACCATTGAAACTAACTAACTTCAGACCTTTTGTCCACAGTGGAATACCACTTCCTCAGACTTGACATACTAATATGGAACTGTCTATACTTGATTTGAACAAATTTCTGTGACCTTTGAGAGTTTGAGGTAGTAGGTTTCCTCTGCATAAATTTCATAAGAAATGTTTTCCTGCAGGGCTCACTAAATGGTAATTAGTTTTCTGAAAATGCTCCAATCTAACCATTGGAGTAAAATTTGAAAGCTTTAAAGTATTCACCAAAATAAAGATGACTGTGCAAGTCTAATCCATTGTCTGGTATTCACAGTTCACAAAGTACTGAAGTCCTCTGTCGGCATGTGTTAATGGGTTTTTGAGCAACCTTAACAATGTTTATTTATCAAAGAATTGATGCAGGCCTGGAAATTAGCTATTTTGCCATCAGGTAATTTAGGTATAAATTGAGAAAGCTAAAATGTATTTGCAACTTGCCCCAGATGACAATCTTAAAGTAAAATGGCAAGAAAAAAGTCACATGATGCCAGTTACTCATAATTTCCAGCCCTACTCTGTCATACATTTACTTAAGGTGGCTCACAGGTATTGTGCAGCCAAATTGGTATTGTAAACATTCACACTTTTCAGTGGGAAAGTTTTGGCCGATCATTGCAGGACTCGAAATTAAGAAAAAAAAGGAGGCGTAATTTTATGCCCAGCTTAAAAAAATTAGGCATAATTCTCCAAAATTTTACACCTAAGTGGAAAACGTTAGGCGTAAAACGAAAAAATCTAGGCGTATTTACGCCCGTATCGGGCGCAATTTCGAGCCCTGCATTGATATTTTTTGGACCATACATTTCATGATATTGGAGAATAGTAAACACAAAACTGAATTCCAAGATACATAATATTTTCGAAGATATATGTGTTTCTTTGACCACTTGTTTTAAAGTAAAATGCGAAAATCTTCAAAATGACGCTATAGATTTTTAAAATAAAAATGCTGTTATACATTAACTATCGCATATGCTTTATTGGTAACGAGTTTCAAGAAAATCGATGGAATGGAAACTTCTACAGCAAAATTCCTTGTACCAGTAGTGGATGAGCTGAGGGCCCTCTGGAGAGGTGTAAGTTTTGTCACCAGTTCATCACCCTTGTTTCCTCTCAAGTTCAGAGCGGCCTTGTTATGTGCATCATCTGACATACCAGCTGCAAGAAAACTTTGTGGTTTTCTAGGCCATGCTGCTCGCCTAGGATGTTCGCGGTGCTTCAAGCAATTCCCTGGAGGTTTTTCTGAGAAAAGGGATTATTCAGGATTTGATCGCAATAATTGGGAACCAAGAACTGACTGTGAGCAAAGGAGACGAGTAATTATTGTTCAGCGAGCGCGGAGTAAATCTGAAAAGCAAAAACTTGAAAGCAAGCTGGGTGCTCGCTATACAACTTTGTTAGAACTGGAATATTATGATTCAATAAGATTCTGTGTCATTGATCCAATGCACAATCTGTTTTTAGGAAGTGCAAAGTATATGTTCAAATTGTGGCTGGACAGGAACATTCTAACTAGTGATGACCTAAAGACAGTGGATTCATGTATTGTAAACATGAATGTGATGACAGATGCTGGGCGACTGCCATCAGGGATTGCTGCTAACTATGGTTCCTTTACTGCTGAGGAGTGGAAAAACTTGGACAATGTTATACTCTATCTATTACTTGAAGGGATTGCTACCTGAGGAACATCTGAATTGTTGGCAGTCATTCGTGTTAGCATGTCGATCCCTGTGCAAGCCATTCCTAACACTTGAAGATGTCAACAAGGGAGACTTTCTGCTACTCAAGTTCTGTACGGCATTTGAGAAACTGTACGATACTACAGCTGTAACACCAAATATACATCTTCATGGACACCTAAAAGAGTGCATTATTGATTATGGACCCCTTTATGGATTTTGGTGCTTCAGCTTTGAACGTTATAATGGACTACTTGGAAAATTCAAGACTAACAATCATGGACCAGAGGTACAGATCATGAGGAAATTTCTGGTAACTTCGTTTCCTGATGACCTTTTACTGCCACAAGAGTTTGCAGATGACTTTGGACCTTTGATTTTACAAGATAAACTGGAATTCTCTACAGAGGATGGAGCAAACATCCGGAAGCTTCACTTGGCTTCATCTTGTCGCCTTGGTGATTTTAACTGGCAGGACACTAGGATGATTACATTGCCAGAGCGATGCGTGAGGGCAGCATTAGATGCAGAGGATCTGCAGTGCCTTAAGACTGTCTACAGGGCTATTTACCCCCACATTGACTTGTCCAGTTGCGGGTTTGCACAAGTTATTAGGAAATATACTACTCTAGAACTTGGAATGACTGTATTTGGGTCAAAAATGTCCTGTCGTAGTCTCAAGTCTGCTAGAATCAGAGCATCATGGTTTGGTGCAAATGGCGATATTAACACTAATTCCCTAGTTTTAAGGCCAGGTTTTGTAACTCACTACTTCAAGCACGAATTAAGAATTGGCAATTGTTGGAAGGTACATATCTTTGCAGCTGTAATTTGGTATAAGGAGCATCCGGACAAGGATTATTTTGGAAATCCAGTAGAAATTTGGAAAGAGAAAGAATATGAATTAGGTTGGCCATGCACATTTGTTCCAGTGCAGAGGATTAGTGGAAAATTCGCTGCCGCATCACAGACAATTTCAGGCATAGATAGCTTAGTTGTGTGTCCTTTGTCGCACAAGGTATACATCTGACTCAGATGATAATTTTTAATCCTCTGATACCCCACTGACCACTGATTTAAGTTTCAATTTCACTTTTCCATGCACTTTCACAATTATAGAGAAATAATGTTTGGATACAGTAGATACAGTCTATATTAAAAGTTGAGACTTAAATATTTTCCATATTGGGTGAGGTTGAATCCTATAAGTGTTTTATTATACTGACCAAATAATCCTCCACTCAGTTAACACAATAACATGACTTATCTCATGCAAACTGTCCTACATGGCAAAATATTGGGCTGGCACATGACCCAAATGTATGCATCTGATTGGTGGATTATTTGTAAGGTATATAATAAAAATACGATAACCTATTTGTGGCACGAAAATATGCAGTGATATTTGTCTTGAGGGTATTATCTGTTCTGAGAAGCAAACAGTTCCCGAGAGTGAAGCTCGAGGGAACTGTGAGCTGCTCAGAACAGATAATATCCAAGGACAAATAATATCACTGCATATTTTCAAAGCCATAAATAGGTTATTGTATTTATCATTCATCAAATATTTTCTTTGACGTGCACTTATATGCTCACAGGGGGTGTATTCGCTGATATTTCCCGCTGGCGGAGAGAAAATATCCGGTCACGTGACACATTCAACCAATCACGTGCGAGAGAAAATATGTGATTGATTATAATCATAGATATTGTTGCATAGTAAGTCGGGGAGATGGGTATATAGGCAAACACCATTTCTACTACTAGTTTTATCCTTCCTTCTTTTAATATTATCTTAAGCAGTTCAATCAGTTGAATACTGCTGTTGTATTCAACCAGAGTACCAATGGGGTATTGGGCTACTGTTAGCTTTGCACAGGTTTATCAACATCATTGCTTAGGGTTAGAAATTCGCACAAGCAAACTGGCAAAATGCGAGTCAATTTACAGATTTGCTGGTAGCAAATAAATGAACTGGCATTTTTATGTTTGTATTAGGCACCAGGCACATTAAAACATGTTTCAGTTTTTAGCTTGTTGATGAGTAGTTTTGCTTGTAGGTTTCAAACAACTTTTTGCTTGTTCCTTTGAAAATGAATTTCGAACCCTGTTACTGCATGTAACTGTGTTGTAGTCACAGGGTTGAAGTGAAAATAGTTTAGAGAGTTTACAATTATTTATGGCTGGATACAGAGTTTTCTGGATGCAAACTTCCTTTTGAGGACTGTTTTCCCTCATGTACCTATCATTTTGTCTGCAAAAATGCTCTTTAAAATTTGTTTGCAAACCCGCTGTGCTCTAAATAAACCTAGATCCGTCCTTGTAATAATCACAAGAAATTATGCAAAAGACTGACTTATGGAAAAGCTTATTTATGCCCATTTTATCTGATAAAGTACCGTTATATCAGTCTGTTGCATATAGAAAAAAAGAGAAAAAAATTGGAAGAAGTAAAACTATTGATGCTATTGACGTAATATCCTCATCCTATTGTATCTTACATTTCAATCATAACCAACTTGTAAATAGCTTTCAATGAGAAATTGTTAGAACATTGTTAGAAATGTCAGAAATATATTTGTGTTCACATATTTGAATTGTGTGCTGAGTTTGTTTACCTACTTTTATGCTTCACATGACTACATACATGTACCTTCTGACTCGACCAACCATTGCTGGACTAGACTTCACTTTGAAATCCAGGCTTTAAAGGATTAAAGATTTATTGCAGTTTTGATTGACGAGTCTGAATCGAAAAGTCACTCACCTGGACCTTGGGGAAAATTTGAAATCTTGGGGAAAATGGTTAATATTCTTGTTTATTGCTTTGTGAGTTATATTTAACAATTATTCGTTGAAGGCGAAGTTAATATTGTTGAATAGCTATTCGGACAGTAGCCCTGAAGACTGAAGCAACATCTAAAAAGTAATACCAATCAATGACAAAAATAGCCATGTTCGGTAAACTTAATGGCACCTAACATGTTTCAGGGCAAGGCTTTTTTTTCAAGGTATAAAGTCAACCTTACATGTAAACATTCTTAAAGTTACAGTGAATATTTACGTGAGTTTAAGCGACTCTTAAAGGCATGTAAATTCACTACTGTTTTTAAGGACGTCCTTAAATATTCTTAAAGGTACTAGTATATTTAAGGCTCTTTAAGGTGGTACATTAAAGTCACCTAAATTTACTAGTAACTTTAAGGATGCGGCGTAAAGGTGACTTAAATACACTAGTAAATTTCAGGCACCTATAAGAATCACATTAAAGGTAATGAAATTCTTATTTTCGCCTAGTGTAAGCTCTTTCATTTGAAAAAATAGTACTTTCTATTTATTTATTTGCAATTTGTATCCGTGAAGGTATCCAATAACCTTAACACTTTGCATGTGCCGCATTTTCGATCTCATTCCGTGGTTTCAATTTGGTATTTTGGGAGTCTAGTTTGGTTAACGATGAACGCTTAGCATGAATACTTATCTTTCTACTCACCTTATTTAGAATAGACCAGAACTCACATAACGTTTCAGTGCTTTCCTCCTTGCAATTCATACTAGCTAATGTGACAAGTTCTTTCAATGTTGGATGTTCAACGCTAAGGTTAATAGTTTTCATCCCTTTAACGCGGTCGTGCTCTGCATCAAGGAAGCAATATTGTGTGGCCAGTGAACTTGGTCCCCCTTTTTGCATGTCACAACATTTCCAGCCTCTCTTTACTGGTTCGGAACACGGCCGTAAAGTTTCCATTGGATAAACGTCCATCCTGTACGTGATAAAGTAGATACCCATCCACTTTATCAGCAGACTACTTAATCGTAGCGATAGCATCGAAAGACTGTCCAAGCGGGTTTATAACCTCCATCACCTTTTGTTTGACGTTTCTAATTTTTTTTAGGTCTGCATATCCTTTTGCTTTTTCGTAAACCTCTTCCACGTTTCTATTTTCGTGGAATGTTGCTTTCAGTGACTCGTACACACATTGTGAAGGTTTCGCTGTAGAGTTTTTAAAGAAAAAATTCGTAACTTCTTGTCGGATATCTGGATCTGGTTTTATTGCTGTGCACGAATGCATACCGGCATGGAAAATAAACGCATGCTCACCACCTTCTTCGATTTCCCAGATTTTCCTTGCGTGGCAATCTATAGTTTGACCTATATAGCCACAGCAAAAACATACAACTTCACTACCCATCTTTTTGAATTGAACTTTGTTTTTATGCCCAAACGATTTCGTATAAAGGCATTCAATGTTTAGACACTGGTATGTTCCTGCACAAGCTGCAATCCTCCTTATTCCATTCAGGCCGTTCCGACTCGAACTTTTCCAGCTTTCCCAGCGTCTACCATCCTTTGTTCTTTCCATCATTTCTCCTACTGTAGTCTTGATTTTGTATACGCTCACCCCATCTATGTTGTATGGAAGCTTATCGACTTCTTCTTGTTAACACTTACTCCATAAGACTGGACAAAGCTTTGTAAATGACCTATATATATTTCGAAAGAATATGAAAACATCACAATTTAGTGAGTATATTAACCAGGTTATAAGCAATATAGGGTATACTTTTTACTCAAGACATGTATGAGCGCAACCTTTTTACCGAAAAGGTTGCGCTAAACTCCGGTGCCATAACCATTGTATGGGCTGTCAAAAGGGATGGAAAGCCCAATGGGGAAAAAATGAAATAAAAACGCCATTTTTACTGTCAGTGCTATTTTTTCACATTAAAAAGTATATAAATATAAAACCGGGCAATTTTGTTTTACCACTACCACCATCAAGCTCGCGGACTAAGATCAAACAGTATTGGGCACTTGATAGCAGTTGAAATGTTTTGCATTGCGACAGTGGCGTAGCGAGGTCCAAAACTTGGGGTGTTCAGAGATATGATATGTACCTATTAAATTTTAAGGCCTCGTAAAACCCCTCACGAAATAATGTCAGGGCTTCCCGGTCTTTTATGGTATATAGAATTATAGACAGAAGAAATGATCTCACTGGAAATGGTTTATTTAACATAAACAAACTGCATTCCGAGGCATGGGGGCTGGATGGGGGCGGGGGTTTGGTGGACGGATTTGACTGGAGTCCAGTTCCTCAGTTAGATGCAAACGTGCACAGCTGCATGATATCAAGGGGTTTGTGCCTAATTCTAGGAAAGTTCCCTGCCCCTCCCATAATTAAGTCGACGTACTCTGTTGTTGATCTTATGTATTTCATGGGAATATAATTGGTTTTCTTGTTACTTATGCCATGAAAATACCTGAAGCCAGAAATCAATTAATCCTGGGGGTGGGAATTTTTACCGCATAAACTGGCCGCGGGATTTGACATTATCTTGCATTCTATTTGGGACTATTTAATTTAATACCAAATCCCTCACCTTGTGTAGGAGGTCCTTATTACAATTAGCATGAATCGTTATTATTGGTGGGGGGTGGGGGGGGGGGGGGGGGAGGGGGGTCAGAAATAAATATGTTCCGAACGAAATATATATCGTGCATGTGCTTTGGGAAATAAAATACAGGTGCTGAATGAGAAAAATTGTCATGTACCTGGGAAAAGTTTTACGTACCATTATTTGAGGTAAACAAATTGGTTTCGTTCACGGACTAGATGACCCCCCTAAGAAGTTAAATGGTTGACCTCTCACGATTGATGATGCCTACCCAAACATTCATGTCATGGCTTAGATTTATGTGTTTCAATGAAATCAAGTGAAACTCACATATTACTTGGAACTTGTGGTTGTACTTCCTTTATAGACAATTTAAGTCCCTATAAATAGGATTACATGTCTTTAAATACATAGTATCTGCATATATTAATAGGCATGTTGTAGTTAATAATATATATATTTATAATAGCTATATATATATATTCGTACCTTTTACCAGGCTTTTCCTCGGAACGTAGGCATCTTCCTAACCGTTCATGTTTTCTTAGGTTACGTCGATCTGAAAATAATATCCCGCAACCCTTGCATCGATTGGTTATTTTAAGCTCTTCCTCTGATCTCTCTGATGATGCCTGTATAGTAAAATATAATCATAATATCATAATTTGATAGTAAATGTTACACCACTGATCAATAGTCTCATTCCCCGTGAAGCTATCCTTAGCCTTTAGAAATAGACATATCAGTACATATGTAAGCACATGCGCAACAACATACAACATATAATGTTACTCACACTTGAAAACGAGGCGGTGTAAAATTGTGACTGTTGATTCATCATAACATACCCACGAAGAATAATTTCATATAAACTACGTTATAACTACTGTTCTGATGCTGTTGTAAAACGTGTATTAATACTTCTCCTCTTGCTCGGACCAATGATCCTTCAGATCCTTCTTCAGGTGATCCATCGAATCGTCAATCGTCTCCACAACTTGTTTCGTCTAAAGTTAAAACTAGAGTCATCAAGATAAAGCTAGATGGATCTTTAAAAAACGAACATCGGAAAGAATGGTCAAAACGAATACTAACCAGTCTTTTTCGTGAGGAAGGGGAATCATCCAGCACAATGACATGGAATGTATAAAACATTATTTAGGAAATGCAAAATTATATGGAGGATATGGCCTTTTTTCTTTTTTTCTGTCAATAAGCCGTTTCGCAGGTTTAGCGGAACAATGAGTAAAGCGCACACGACTGGAACGAGTTGGGATAAACACTGATAATTTTTTTTTTTCTCCCGCGTTTCTTAGAGAAAGCTAGTTATTTCAAATCTTCCTCTTTAAACCCCGTGACTTTAATGTAATGACAAACAAAAAAGAGAGATCGGTAGTTTACAGAAGTTTTTATCCCCAATCGACTTAAACACTAGCTTATTCCAAGCCTGCCCACCCCCTGGCATTTATGGGACATTTGGCATTTTTTTATCAGAATGTTTCTAATTCTCCAACGTGGAGTCAGCTCAGCTGTGTAAATGACCCACCCATGGGAAAGTAATGACAAAATCACTTTGTTTTCTCTTTAAAGTAACCGTTTTACACCTAATCAAACTTCACATCGTGGTAGCCCTCATGTCAGGTATCAAATCTTTGTTCGAGAAATACTTTCTTTCAGCAGTGCTATTCTTCAATATGTGAAATAAAACATCAGGCATTGTGTTAAAAACATTGATGTAAAATTCGCTACGTTCGACAAATGCCCCACCCCCGGGTAACATTGTTGGAAAATGGTGGTGGGGGTGTTGGGTGGGCTTGGAATTGATGGAGACATAAAGTCAGTGAAATTATAATATTCACAAACCGGCTTTATAACGAAACTCTGATCCACGGCGAATAGAATATCTCTGTTATTTCATAAAACTCCCGCGCTCAGTCATACACTACTTCATTTTGGGTCTGCCTTGCCATTTTATTTACGTAGCAACGGTTATCATGTCACTTGACGGTGCAAAACCTCTTACCTATAGAGGTTTTGCATGGTCACATGGCAACATCTACAAATAACTCAATAAAAAAAACTTCATAAAATAAATACCAAACATACTTGTCTATTTTCAAGTTCAAATCTTGATTTGTGACGAAATGATAACATACCTATCATATCTTACCATTTCTTTCCTATTTTAAGATAATTTTTGGCTCGTTTTGAAAGAAACGAGTAAAGAAATATATAGTGAGAATTGATGCAAGGTATACTTACTTTGCGACTGTTCGATCGAGTCGTCGCTCTCGCTTGAGATGATAATAAAAGCATCACTTCTTTTCCTGGACGCATTACCTATTGTTTTTTCCCCACGCTGAAAATATAAAGATTGTTTTCATAATCATCGCAATTGGCAATAGTTTCAATGCATTATCAACGTTTAATTGCGCGCGGCGAGTTCAGGTAAACCCCTCAAAGACAAAGTCTATATTTTCTGAAAGCCTAATAAACACAGATTCCAGAAAACAGCTAGGATCGGTTTCCAGCCGTGGGGTTGTCCTGGTAGGATCCGATCGATTCAAATTCCATGGGAGGAACAAGCGATTCGAAAATTACATTTATAACGCCGAGAAAACGGCTTCAAAATATTAATATGCTTAAAGATTTAAATTGGATAAAAACATTTTTTTGGCAAAAATAAAACGAATTAAGAGCTCCTGATACCTTAACATAGTTTGTATTGAGAGTTTATATTAGACTTCAACGTAAAAATCCCATGTGAGGGAGACTCGCATATTAAAATATAGGGGATGCTTGTCGGAAATGTTCGAAAGAATTAGGTGGTTACCGGAAATGCCCTAATAGATACAGTCGCTATAGTCGGACAAGAGCGTTATCTCCTACTTCAAATATTATTTTACTTTTATCTCTTTTATCTTGCATTCCACACTAAATCGATCATTCCACCCCCATCACCCCGGGATAAGAATCTTCGAAACAACAGTTACTAAGAAATCTGCAAATGATAATTAACATACATTGTCCGTTTCACCTATGTCGGAATCTGTTCCACTGCTAGGGCTCCGTTTTGGGCTTTGTTGTTCTCGCTGAAAAAAAAAGAAAAAAATATCAAGTAATTCAAGTAATCCCGGTCGTGTGTACATAACAAAATGCACAAACCTTAGCATATGTAAAGTTCCCAAGAGGCAAGTATGGAGTCCCTGGAAGGTATTCCTTTTCCTCCCACCATTCAAACGTTGGCGGCTTACGATTCCTCTACAGAAAGACATGTATATTCGTTATCGTGAGAACCACATATCAGTTCTATTAAACAGTAAGTCGGTTCGAAGGCATTCTCAACTAAATTCAGTTTTTCTCAACTAAATATTTTCTCCTTTATATGCACTTTTTATGCTTTTCAACTGCTGCTTTCCGCTAAGATCCTTAGTTTTAGGCTATCTCAAATATGCTTTCCGCAGCATCTAGGGACTCGAGTTATTTTTTCAGTAGTTAAATATTTGAAGGTACAATAGACAGAGAAAAAATCGTAATTTGGAAGAACTGACAAGTAATCATTAGTAATTTAAAATTAAGAAAACTGCGGAAGCCTTTCAGTCTCTCTATCCAACCCTTACGAGATGAACGTTTTGTGCGTACATCATAAAATGAATATGAAATAGTCCCTTAATAACGACTATTATGGAGGAGGGCACATTTCGGTCCGTTAAGATTTCAACAATGACAACAATCGATCATTTAGCCATTTATTTATTGAATAATATTGGAGGAACATATACAAATGTTGGTTCCGAAATTCGGAGCCCAAATTACAACTTCACTTCTGACTAGAGACCAACTTTGGCGTAACCTAGAAAAATGTTGGTTCCGAAATTCGGAGCCCAAATTACAACTTCACTTCTAATTCAATACCAATTTTGGCGTAACCTAGAAAAATGTTGGCTCCGAAATTCGGAGCCCAAATTACAACTTCACTTCTGACTGACTCAAGACCAATTTTGGCGTAACCTAGAAAAATGTTGGCTCCGAAATTCGGAGCCGAAATTACAACTTCACTTCTGATTCAAGACCAATTTTGGCGTAACTTAGAAAAATGTTGGTTCCGAAATTACAACAGTTACTTTCTACGCAAGAGCAATTTAGGCGTATCATTGTAAAATGTTGGCTCCGAAATTCGAAGCCCAAATTACAACTTCACTTTTGACTGACTCAAGACCAATTTTGGCGTATCATTGAAAAATGTTGGTTCCGAAATTCAGAGCCCAAATTACAACTTCACTTCTGATTCAATACCAATTTTGGCGTAACTTAGAAAAATGTTGGTTCCGAAATTCGGAGCCCAAATTACAACTTCACCTCTGATTCAAGACCAATTTTGGCGTAACTTACAATTACAATTGTGTTCAGCAAATGCTGTTCAAACTCGTGGCTAAGCTATTTCTTGATTATTTTCAGCAAGTGCTTAAGTTTCGTTGTCTGAGAAAACCAGGCAGGGGCCGCGGATCTGGGTCGGCCGATTCGCTTCAAATTGTCACCATTTATAGTCTATCCTGAAAGATTAAGATTTATCGGTTAAATTGTTTCGAATATTGACCACCCCCCCTGGTTTTGCATCTAGTCCGGCCGAAAATCGTATGAAATATCGCTTATATTTAGGGTTCAGAAAAACACACTTCGGGTCTTTTTTAACTGTTGATACATTCATTCTATATCATTTGCTATCTAAACTAATGTTTCACAGGTGAAAATGTCAAATTCGCGGAAAATTACTTTTTCCCGTGAGCGATCGAATTTCACTGTCAAGCGGGTTGTGATCTTCGACCGAATTTGAGTCATATCTAAGAAGCTATTTCTCCAAAGTGCCCCATTTTATATTCAATTTTTTCACGGATTATGAAAGGTCATCTTCTCTATTTTGATAATCAGAAAAGTTTTATTTGGCTTTTTTTAATGTCTTTCTTTGAGTGGCCATCAAAGGCAACAGTGTATCGGCCTTTTCACTGTGAACCTGATTTGCATAATCTGCATAATTATCCATTTTCTTTGCAAGCCACTTCATTCAAGTTAGCTCAGTTGTGGAAAAGTATTCACTAGAAATGACATGGATAATAATAAGGCTTCGAAATATGAATATTTACCATTTACTTATCTGACATTTGTGAAAAAACTGAAGCGAACGTGACATTTACGCCATCAAAATATTGACATATTTCCCGCGAAAATCGCGAACAGCTAATCTAGTCTATCTAGTGTTCTGTACAGTCAAAACAACTAGTACTGGGAGAAGGACTAACTTGATTGGATTATGTTATAATAGTCGTGATGATAGCTTGAAAGCTTGATCGATTTTCTTACGGGAAAGTAATGATTACAGCAGGCATCAGACAGCTTATGCAAATTACTTTGTTTACTAAAATAGCCCAGCAAGAGCAGTCACGCAACACAAATGTATCTTTCAATGTTATGACTTACTTATCTTTGCTAAAATTGATCTTACAACTAAATACAAAGTTTATTTGAGTATAAGCATATAAGCTAACTAAAACAGTAATAGAAAAATGACGTAATTTCACATTTTACTGACTAATTTGAATTGGAGAGACAAAATATGAGTGATTGTGATGAAAACCGCTACTCTGTACTCGGTAACAAACCTATTGTTATAAGTGATTTTCAAAATCACAAAATAAGGGTGATAAGCACTTTTAAAAATGTTCAATTAATGTTCAGTGCAATTCGTCATTCCTGAAAGCACCTGCATAGTTTCACATACGCTTCTGAAGGTTCGGTGAACGCCATTTTCCTTGTTCGTCTTCCAGTCACCTCCAGCTGCAGTTCTTGACAAATGTGTCGAAGTTCCACTATCTTCAAGGAGTTCAGTTTACCAGCGTGGACAAGGTGGCAAAGATTTATGGAACCAACTTTGATGGGGTGATCGGGTGTGCCCATGTCAGCCAAAACTTGATCTCGCAGCGAAAACATGGCTATTTCTGTATTGATTGCATCAATATCTTCTTCATGGATCTGTTCATCAACAGCCATGATTTGCCTTTGTCGTTGACCTGCAGAGAGTCTCGAGAAGACATTGGTGATTTGTTGCGCAGTTCGCCATTCATCTGGAGTGAATAGATGGTTGCGAAGATCATCCTTTGCAAACTTCATTTCCTTTGCAACCTGAATGGGGTCCGCTTTTTGCCCACTGCTTACACCGGCGTCAAATTTATCTGTTATGAATAGTTTGACTTTCTCTGTCATTCTAGAGACTTTCTTGACTGTCTTCAAGGCCCATCCTTCTGAACAATATTCATAAGCAGATGACGTGCTTGGTTGTTCTTGGTCTCTTGGTACCGACTGTAGGCGACTTCCAGCTGATGTTATTCCAGTTACCCTCTCAGCCCACTTTCTTCTTACACTGTCGTAAAGAGATTCAGACTCCAGCTCCATTCTGTGTTTACCTGTATCCATGTGTGCCTCCACCTCACCCGCTGTCTTAAATGTTAGCACACATCCATTTCCTTTACACGAGAAAATATCTGACGCTGGCCTCACACTTTCTCCAACAGTTCCTCTCTCTTTGACTGGTACTCCAAAAGGCTGGGTGATCATGAGAAGATGAGATTAGTGCTTTCTTGAACGCGAATGAGAATGTCATCGTATTTGAAGAGTCTCCCTGTTCCAACATTGTATGCTTTCCATGCGCGGATGCCAGTTTCTTCGAAGGAGAAATTGTTAAGGAGGCTTATTCCTGGGATCTTGTTATCTTTGACAACGTCTCTGTTGGTACAGACTTCAACTACAGCTACTCTGCATCCTCTAACTCCCCCATGGGACTCTAGTGCTAGCTTCATGTCTTCGGCGGTAATGACATCATGTTTCTCATTGATCCATCGTTTGATGTGAGCCTTCATTGTTGCTGTTTTGCGATCACAAATATCCTTGCCTGCCTGTGGATCGGAAAAGTCGTAGCGAAGGACTTTGACGCCAGTTCTTTGGCCTATGTTAGGGAGACTGAGTAGCAAAGGACCATTTTTGTAGCACCCTGCATTGTCTGAGCGCAGAAAGGCTCTTTCCATGCGAGGGTACTCTTGTTTGATGGCTTGCAGAAGATGTTCCAGGACTGATGCCACCGCAAAGCTGTTTTGGACGCACGTGTTGAACATATGGGCGAAACAATCAACTTCAAATGTTTCATCTTTTTTGGTGATGACTGCACTGATGTGCCAGCTGCGTCCTCTTTTCCCAAAGAACTCACTCATCTGTTCGCGATAGTGTTGCGGGAGGAACTTCATCGCCCAATCAATCACGATCAAGCAAGTTTTGTCATCTAGCTTGGCAAGTGCATCTTGTTTTGCCTTCTCTTGGTTGATCGAGCGTAGCAAATGGGTTTTCCACGCATGTGTGGCTTGCGTACATTCTGTGTATTGAAACATGACTCTGGCTTTCTGGTCTTCCGTAATTTTCACGCTGTTGATCGCTGTCAACATTTCCTGTAAAGCAGTTTTAAGTAAATTGCATCTCTCACACTTTGTCGTGTGGTCGTGGTCGCACGGGATGGAATAATCTGCACTATCAGTGTCACTCAAAGAAAAGACAGTACAATGGTCTCTGCAATTCTCTTCTCGGCCAACGTGAATTTTATAGTCGGTCTTGAGGTACCGTTTGGAATCCTTGAGGTATTGCTGGACATTCTGTCCCCGCTGTCCTTGGGCTCCATTGTCCGTCAACGTCTTCATTACATCCATCAGGTTGTCAAAAGCTTCTGTTCCTTCAGAGGTGATGTTATCGAGACCATGTAATGACTTCTGCATTGATGCAGAGCAAACTTGGAGCATTCTGTACAGTGATCGTTCGCCTGCTGGTTCAAAATTATGTTCTTTACAGTACATTGTGTACTGTTCGATAATTCGTGACGGAATCATTGTTCTTATCACTGATGGAATGATGATGCGCTCGCCAGAATCGAGCTTCAAGGTCTTCGTTCCGAAGGCGACATCCTGGAGCATATCTGGTCGTGAGATAAAATCAACGAAGTGGTCCACCTTCACAACATCTATTCTGGTTATGTGTATGGGCTGGTCTTCGACAGGTTGTCCACGTCCTCTTTCTGTAGCATGCTGTCGAGCTTGATCGATACGCCACTTTCATAATCCAGGCACTATTTCTTGTAGCTCAGCACGACTAAAATCATTGGCAAATAAAGATAAGATCTGTCTTTTAGTTTGCCAAGAATCTGCTTGATTATGTGCCTTCACTAATTCATCGATGAGTCTTGTATTCGGGTCAAAGTGCTTGCGTCGTGACGGCTCATCATCATCAAATAGTGATCCCATCCCGATTGCATTCCACATTTCGTTTTCTTGTCCCGGAGTGACGACTAAAAGTGCAGCCTTTATTGCCTCCTTAGGTTTTTTCTGATAATAACGCTGTTGGGTAGAAGATGCATCATCCCACGAAGCATTTAATGTGGATTTGATAGGACTGTAACGACCATCCATTATGTTATTGACAGCCTTGTTCAATATCTCGCGTTTCTGTTGTTGTTGCTCGATTTCATCCATCCAAACACTAATTTCGTGTTCTGGGACTGTAGACTGGGACGATTGTGAAGACGATTCTTCTCTGACTGTAATATCGGCAGTGGGCGGCAATTCTTGCAATTCTTCCATCGACGAACAGCCAGGCATAATATCTAAAGGTCTAACCTATTAAAAAGCCAAATGAAAATAGTTAGGAAGAGTTGTAGTATAGCACAGTCATTGGCCATGGGCGTTTACTTATTCATTCATGCCATTCAATCATTTAATTCGTTTCAATCAGTTGATTTGTTTCATGCGTTTCAATCATTTCATTCGTTTCATGCATTTCAATTATTTTATTTGTTTCACCCGTTTCATTCTTGTATTAATTATTTTCATTCATGCATTTCATTTATATCATTCGTTCATTTCAGTCATTGTTTTCGTTTCAATCATTTTATTCGTTTTTTTTTCATTAATTCATTTCGTTTATTCGTTCATACATTGATTAGTCCATCTAATCATTCATTCATTCACTCCTTTACTTATTCATTTCTCGCACATTTACCTTAATATTCTCTCCCTCTTTAACTCAATAATTATTATCTACTTTTCAAAATACCAGATTTGTAATCACTCATACACTTACATCTTGTTCGTTGTCATCACGCATTGTTCCCTTATTCCTTGTATGTCGTTCACTGGCTTTGTAATGGTCTGCTCGACATCCCGAACAGATTGCTATGTGAACAAAATAATGCCGGAAACTAAACAAATTATCTTGCACCTCGACTTCCCAATTTGTTTCTTCAGAAATTCATTCATCAATCGGCGAATTAAATGTATTATCCTTCAATAGAGAAAAACTAAAAGCAGCAGGAAGCTTAGGGTGGAAGGAGTGAATGGAGCCCGGAGTATCAAATCTATGAAATCGATTATCGATTTTCCATTCGACAAATCGAAATCAATCGATACAATTGGTTAATTGATATCGACAAGAGACCATTATGTAATGGTCTCTTGATATCGATTGATATCGGCCAATCGATAATCAATCGATACTAGGCATGTCCCGATTGCGCTGGAAAAATCGCCAAAAAGTGCTCGAAATTTAGAAATAGTGCTCGAAAAAATGCTCACGGGTATTCGAAAATTAAAAAAGAATAGTACAAAAAAGAAGACAATCAATACTTAAAAGCATTATGTTTGCACTATATCATTTATTTGAGGTGATCATAAAGTTCAAGTAACAAACATTTGTCGAACGAAAGCCCTTATACAGTCAAGTAGTAGTTCTAAAGCACACATCACTTAACGGCATCACAAAACTGTCCACCTGTTATCATCCATGCATGAAAGGAATTATTAGTTAGTCTCTCTTTGACCTATTGTATCGAAGCATCACCGACGCTTCGATATATGAACTCACTTTAGTAGCTTTAGCGCTTCCTCTTTGCTTATAAATTCCTTTGGTGGTCGGCAATTTTCGATTCCGTGCTATCGATGCGCCTTGTGGTGCACGTAATGAGGCTCCAGAATTTACTGCTACTGTTATTGGGTCTGTAACTACAGTTATTTCATCTTCGGATTCATTTTCACTAGATACGCTTAGCTGGTCTGTTGCCTCCATCTTCACAGTAATAGTATTTGACGATCAAGAACAGTTCAAGAAACAGTGCTGGCGTAAAAACATAAACAGAAAAGGGCGCCAAACGTTTACAGAAACACAAGAGTGGTACGAGCCAATGAAAATCGACTGTTCCCACGGTCAAAGGACCATAGCTCGTGCATTTCCATGACAACCAGTCAATAAGCGATTTTATAGAACTATATTATGCTCAAAAGTCAAAAAGTGCTTAAAGAGTGCTGGAAACGTGAAATAGTGCTCCAAACTCGAAATAGTGCCGAAATAGTGCCCAGCGCAATCGGGACATGCCTAATCGATACTCACAAAAAGACTGAAAGACAAAAAGATTGTCATCATCGATTGATATCAGTGTAAAGTTTTCAAGTAAATGTGTTTAGATATTTTAAAATCATCGAAAAATTGATACCAATCGATGATAATTAGGGGCAATCGATAGCAATCGATAAGGTCACAAATTTTTGATTCATCAATTATCGATATAGATCGATTGATTGGCATCGATTGATATCGATTTTCATCCGTTGGATACTCCGGGAAATAAGGGTTCTTTGTTAAGATAGAGACAATACAACATACCTGAGCCAATTGGAACAACGGTGTTGTGGATACGATAAATTTCAGAAGAAATGTTAGAGTTAACGCGACGAGGTGAAGGAATTTTCCTCCTTTGACCGGTATGAGTCGGATAAGTGCATGTCTTGATCTTCCTGCCTGGCCAGTGGATGGAAAACGTACTCCGATGTGTTGGGCAGACAGTCATTTGTTCCATTATCTCACGAACAACATCAAAGCGTCCAGCTCTATTGAGTATTAAATCTTGTTCACTTGGCATATCATGTTCTCCAGGTTTCTTCCCTATACCAAGGGAACTCAAGTGTGCATGCATGTCTTGAGAACACGCTGTTAGAGGGACAACATCTGAACCAACGCCAACATTACACCAAAGAGAATTTCCTGACCAAAACGAACACTTTAAGCCTACATCGACTGAAGTGATGGTCATCTGATAATTTCGCAACTGATTACGCAAGTAAATCTGACATATGATACCCCCGGTAGCAATACATGTCATTGTTATTATCGACTACTAAACTCCCAAAAACAAAACGATAGTTAAAAAAATATCAAGGACTGGCTATCCCACAGAAAATAGAACTTTGTATTTAGTTGTAAGATCAATTTTAGCAAAGATAAGTAAGTCATAACATTGAAAGATACATTTGTGTTGCGTGACTGCTCTTGCTGGGCTATTTTAGTAAACAAAGTAATTTGCATAAGCTGTCTGATGCCTGCTGTAATCATTACTTTCCCGTAAGAAAATCGATCAAGCTTTCAAGCTATCATCACGACTATTATAACATAATCCAATCAAGTTAGTCCTTCTCCCAGTACTAGTTGTTTTGACTGTACAGAACACTAGATAGACTAGATTAGCTGTTCGCGATTTTCGCGGGAAATATGTCAATATTTTGATGGCGTAAATGTCACGTTCGCTTCAGTTTTTTCACAAATTTCAGATAAGTAAATGGTAAATATTCATATTTCGAAGCCTTATTATTATCCATGTCATTTCTAGTGAATACTTTTCCACAACTGAGCTAACTTGAATGAAGTGGCTGCAAAGAAAATGGATAATTATGCAGATTATGCAAATCAGGTTCACAGTGAAAAGGCCGATACACTGTTGCCTTTGATGGCCACTCAAAGAAAGACATTAAAAAAAGCCAAATAAAACTTTTCTGATTATCAAAATAGAGAAGATGACCTTTCATAATCCGTGAAAAAATTGAATATAAAATGGGGCACTTTGGAGAAATAGCTTCTTAGATATGACTCAAATTCGGTCGAAGATCACAACCCGCTTGACAGTGAAATTCGATCGCTCACGGGAAAAAGTAATTTTCCGCGAATTTGACATTTTCACCTGTGAAACATTAGTTTAGATAGCAAATGATATAGAATGAATGTATCAACAGTTAAAAAAGACCCGAAGTGTGTTTTTCTGAACCCTAAATATAAGCGATATTTCATACGATTTTCGGCCGGACTAGATGCAAAACCAGGGGGGGTGGTCAATATTCGAAACAATTTAACCGATAAATCTTAAAATACGACCATTCTTAATCTTTCAGGATAGACTATAAATGGTGACAATTTGAAGCGAATCGGCCGACCCCGATCCGCGGCCCCTGCCTGGTTTTCTCAGACAACGACACTTAATAAGTCAACTCACAAACTACTAGGTTTGCGAGCTACCCTTAATCGTGAACCTTTTTCCACCACATGGCGGCTTAAGGTGGCCCGCGGCTATTTATTTTGGGAACGGGGGTCTTTCTAAATCGCGTTTTTGAACAGCTAAACATTATCCGATTTCTGAGATTTTTTGAACTTTTAATAACGAATCATCGAATTTTATAAAAAGTACAATTAGAAAGTGATTAACAAGGAATTGCTGAAGATATAAGCGATTTTCCAAAACGTTGTTTTTTAGGAAAGAGCGTATATTTCAAAACCCAAAAGATGGATTTGTTCCATTTTACTTTCAACGAGTGCACAACCTCCAAGGTCTGTGACAGGCAAGTTTCAGGTTAATCGGCACCATGCAAGTTTCTCAGCAAACGGCTGATCAATTTTAACCTTAAAATGTTATGCTCATGCATCTGGTTCAACTGCCGGAGAAATATTACAGTAATAATTAAATCGTGCATATCATATGGGAATTCAATACCACTTGAAACTTCTGTGCAAAAGGCAAGAAGATCGGAAACTGCAACTAACGTTATGCGGCGAACGAAGTAAGATAGGTTATTTCTGAATATTTGCGAAAATCGAGAAATTTGTATTCTTTTCGGTGTCAAAAAAATCACTCGTTTTGTTTTTCTTAAGTTCCTAATATGACTTACAGTAGCATATTTTAAAGTACCTTACCGAGTTTCAGCGCGCTTTGACCATACGCTTTTGAGAAATAAAGGCTGTAAACTTCAGCTGGTGCGAGACTTCTAAAATATAAATGCTTGGAAAACCCCTCATGATCGCTAAATTATTCAATGTGTTTGTTTTGAATTTCCGCACGGGTTCTGCCACTTGGGAATCGCGAGGCAAGGAATAATTAAAAATAATGTTGAAATTAAAATGAGGATTAATTTTGCAAGTGTAAGTAAGGTATTTGTAATAATAGTTCCAGGCTGAGTAATGTTTTGGTGCCAAGAAGTATCCTACTGTGGAAACGTTCTTCAAATGTTCTCCCCTCGTCTCTACTTACTACCATGTGGACATAACACGTAACACCTGTTTCATGGGTTACTGCACACAGCCATGAATTACAATGTAATCCTCATTTTAATTTCAACCATAATTTTAATTATTCCTTGCCTCGCGATTCCCAAGTGGCAGAACCCGTGCTGAAATTCAAAACAAACACATTGAATAATTTAGCGATCATGAGGGGTTTTCCAAGCATTTATATTTTAGAAGTCTCGCACAAGCTGAAGTTTACAGCCTTTATTTCTCAAAAGCGTATGGTCAAAGCGCGCTGAAACTCGGTAAGGTACTTTAAAATATGCTACTGTAAGTCATATTAGGAACTTAAGAAAAACAAAACGAGTGATTTTTTTACGCCGAAAAAATACAAATTTCTCGATTTTCGCAAATATTCAGAAATAACCTATCTTACTTCGTTCGCCGCATAACGTTAGCTGCAGTTTTCCGATCTTCTTGCCTTTGGCACAGAAGTTCCAAGTGGTATTGAACTTCCATATGGTATGTACGATTTAATTATTACTGTAATATTTCTCCGGCAGTTGAACCAGATGCCTGAGCATAATAGTTTAAGGTTAAAATTGATCAGCCGTTTGCTGAGAAACTTGCATGGTGCCGATTAACCTGAAACTTGCCTGTCACAGACCTTGGAGGTTGTGCACTCGTTGAAAGTAAAATTGAACAAATTCATCTTTTGGGTTTTGAAATATACGCTCTTTCCTAAAAAACAACGTTTTGGAAAATCGCTTATATCTTCAGCAATTCCTTGTTAATCACTTTCTAATTGTACTTTTTATAAAATTCGAGGATTCTTTATTAAAAGTTCAAAAAATCTCAGAAATCGGATAATGTTTAGCTATTCAAAAACGCGATTTAAAAAGACCGCCGTTGCCAAAATAAATAGCCGCGGGCCACCTTAAACCTTTTCAATTTTAGGACCGCGATGTTGAACAACTTTAACATGTCCCACCTTTACGTTTCAGCTGCGTTGGACTTTTCAGCTAGATTTGCCTTCATGCTACGCTAAATGAGACATGGTTGGGTCCCGCTTTGGACACTCAGAATTATGAGAGATGCAAGATAACAACTGCATGTCTATAGGTATACTCTTGAGTTTCACGACGGTAATTCTAAATCAAAGGTTAAAACTTGACGGTTAATTGAAAAGGTTTGTGTCGCCAACGTCTAGGTTTCAAACATAAATGAATTAGCTGGATTGCCGACGCGTTCTCGAGGTTTAAAGTAATGATTATCATTACTTGTCAAATTGCTTTAAAGTCTAAGACAAATCCTTACCCGAACCACAAAACGATCCCTACCCATCGAATGAGTTCACGGGTAAACGAGGTTCTCACTCACCTATTTCGAGCGGTCCTACTGGGGTTCGAAGTCGTAACCGTTTGCGTATAGAGCAGTGTAGTGCAGACGTCATTACCACTACACAAAGCCCGTCTACCACCGTTCGGAATGTGACAAATCTTTATCTTTATTCTTGACTGGTTTAAGAGTAATGGTTAGTTCGTGTTGTCCTCTAAATCTAATAACTATGGTATTCAGTCACATGATCGGAATACTTTAAACCTGGCAATACTCCGTAAACTCAAATATAAGCGATATTAGGGTGATTCATTGCCTTCTGTAGCATGATTGAACGCAAACAAGAAAAGGCCGCGATAGTTCGTGTCAGTTGAAGAATTAAGCGTGTCCGAAATAATTAACACCGCGCGTATGATCGGCCAAAAACAATTGCTGATGAACATTACAGTTTAATAAGTAAAGGAAGCCGTCTCTTAAAAGTTTTCTCGGGAAAACACACAGTACGTTTTATTTTATTAATGTCACTTTAAAAAAATCATGTTTTAGCAATTATTGATAACTTATTCAGCTATTTATTACACACTCCCTCCCCCCTGATAAAAAAACTTTTTTTTGGCCTGAATTCTGAAGCGGAAATTTAATTTGCTCAGACCGGCCGGGAAGGGCGACTGTTTCCGGTGGGCGACTGGCAAATGAGTGATCGATATCATATTTACCCTTATGTTCATTTCAGCCTCTAGTTCTACAATTCAGTACTTTAAAAAAGAAAATCCCGGTCAGTATACAATGAATGCCTTTTACTCAGTGATTTTTAAAATTTCATTTTCAAAATCCCTAAGATCGCTTAGTGAGAAATATATCATATCACAGTGGTGCCGCCGGAAACTCTCGAATATACACAAGAGCAGCTTTTTCGAGAAAAATGCAAATATTGATGTTAAAATAATCAAACCTCACGTTCTACTCAACCAATTTCGTTACTTTAAACAGGAAAATACTCAGCATTGTAAGAAGACATTCATTTAACAATTGTATTCTAAGTTTTTCAATAACAACCTTTTGCCTAAACCCCTTACGAGTTATATCTGACAAGCTTTTCCGGCCGATGTGAAATCGCTCGAGCGAGAGTCAACAATCTAACAACCCAGGATAGAGTTTGAATGGCCAAAGTCCAGATCATGCAGCTGGAAATGTTTTCTTTATAAAAAGTATCATAATGTAGGTCTACAGTACCGATAAGCTTGAGTGTTTTTTTCTAAACCCAGAAATAGCGAGTACGCTTCAAGGATTATAAGTTAGAAACCATGCAATTGCCTTTTGTTTGCCTCTATATCTGATGCAGACTATAATCACTGCCTGGCTCTCTCGTGATTTCTTTGACGTGGTCTATCAATGGTATAACATGTCTACACTTATAGAATATTTTATACCTGAAGGAAGGTGCTTCTTTACTTTGGTCTTCTTGCTCAGTCTTGTAATTCATCAAATTCATGGGATTGCTTGGCTGTTCCGGTTACATTCCATCAAATGCTTTGGTTGTTCATCGAGTGAAATTTGCCGACTTTAACTAATTCAGTTCAGTGCGGTTGGTGCTCACGTTTCAACAGCAAACTTCACAATATCTCCCTGATGCATGATTTGTCGAAAGCATTTGTAGTAGCACTGGACATATATGTAGAATTTAGGAAATCGGCTGATAGGTACAATCCCTTAGATTTGTAGCGGAATGAGATATTGCTCAATGCATCACGACTTCGGGCTTTCATTGATCAGCTGGGGGTCACGCTTTTAGCACTGCATAAACAGCATTATAGCTTGAACAGTGTAAAGACTTCTTCCCATTCTTGTTTTCTGACCACCTGATAAACGTGGTGCCCCTGTTGGTGAGATTTATAAGTATATGGGTGCCGCTTTCCTAAATACAACTTGAATTCACAGATTACCCGATGGCACCAGTCGTCAGTCGTTCGACCAACAAACCTTACAATGGATTGAATGTCCCGCTAGGTGCGAAGTGTCAACTTTAACCAATCAGATCACGGACTTAGTGTTATTTCAAGAGCGCAAAATTTGAATACTGGCACAAACCGAATAACAATTAAACGGCGTCACTTAAATTTCAGTTGGACGCTGGCATTTTAGTGAACTCAGCTTTTATATTCTTACATGCCTTATTCCACGAACCTTCAGGATTATACGCACATTGAAAGTAAGTATTCATAGCTTTCGCCATATGACAGTGAACATTTAACAGTTATATTTATTATTTACGCTGCAAATTATTTAGAGAAAGCGTGTATAAATTCATACCGGATCACTATACCACGGCGTGTGAGTCAGTGTGAGTTCCTTCGCATAACTTTACTTTACTGTAAAGATTACAGCTTAATACAAGAATATGCAAATAATGAATACAAGTACAGAAGCTGAGGGAAACCGAAAACAGGAATATACTTCCCTTACAAACGGTTACCCAAATAACTGTACTGATCTCGACCGATCCGATCCAAATATATTAGATCAATTCATAATTTAAGATCATTCCATACAAAGTACGTTTAAACACGGTTCTGAAAATAGCAGACAACCAATATATGAGGATATGAACTGGGGGGTTTCGAACTGGGAAGTTCAAAATCTATTCAACTATGAATCGAATAATGCAAATTTGCCTCCTTATAAGTAGCCTGAGGAACTCCGTTCAATTTCCCAGGCTAGCTTATAAGCTATAATTCACTAACTTTATCCGTGCCAAAAGTACAGTGATATGTTACAGAAAGTATTTGTTTTGAATCATGTATGAGTTGAAATACTATCATCCTAGACTTTCAGTCACCATATTTATTTGTTTATTATTAGCCTTGACAACTTTAACACTTAAAGGAGAACTAAACCCTAAAATCAACCCAACGTCTTTACAAAGATGTATTCTAAAGAAATAAGTTCTGATATTTTATTTTTCTATGTTGCGCGTCTATGAGGAGAAAATTAGTCTCCAAGTTCGATTTTCCGCTGAAAAATCTATATTGTGTGGCGGCTCAATTCAGTGCAAATTTCCCCATAACGTACGTCACACATACCAAGGAAGAACGATCACACCTCTAGCACAAAGAAAACACAATGGTCCGCAATTAGAAGCCATTAGGCCTGCTATTCAATGTAGGGGACGGCGTGGCAAAATTAATTTATTCCCCGTATACTACGTCACAAATTACAAGACTTGAGCCGTCTGTACATACCGGAGGCTGTGAGGAAGGTTTTCGGATTTCCTCTTGCCAGACGCGCAACACAGAAAAATTAAATAGCAGAACCTATTTATTTCGAATACATGTTTGTATAGACATTGGGTTGATTTTAGGGTTGAGTTCCCCTTTAACGAAATTAGCCTTTGCCACACCACAGTGTAACAACGAATAAGAAAGTTTTAAGTCTTCTTAATTGGATAGTTTACAGTAAACCTGTCAGACTGTCACGGTCGGTTCACGGCTTACTTCATCGACGACTTCGGCATTTGCTGAACACAATCAAGAAATAGCTTAGCCGCGAGTTTCTGCATTTTCTGAATTTAGTCAGTTCATTATTCGCCGAACGCAATCAAGAAATAGTCCTAAATAACTTAGTCGGAGTTCAGCATATGCTGAACGCAATCAATAAATAGCTTAGCCGTGAGTTTATATAATCAAGAAATAGCTTAATTGGATGTGAGTTCAGCATTTTCTGAACTTAGCGAGTTCTGCAACGTTTTACAGAATTTCAAAATTGTTATTGTTACCCAATTCAGATCATGTGACGTAAACAGTGCTACTCTGGAGAATTGACCCTTGATAATGCAGTCATCATGCCTATCTGAATAAAATAAATTTTCAAAAGAGACCGATTTAGCTTGAACAAAGCCCACTTCCGCGATATGCTTTACTTGTCACACACAAAGGTCTCAATACGAGGCCCCGTGCTAAATTAAATTTATTCTTTTCACTTTATTCATTTTATTCAATTTATTCATTCAGATCATGTAACAGCTCTCCAGAGAATTCAGAGCTTTGTTTTCCAATTATAGAA
This sequence comes from Actinernus sp. WN-2022, assembly GCA_030867875.1. Lineage (NCBI taxonomy): Eukaryota > Metazoa > Cnidaria > Anthozoa > Actiniaria > Actinernidae > Actinernus > Actinernus sp. WN-2022. The sequence goes on from JAOWCC010001589.1 coordinate 33,688,607, forward strand.
ACTGGTACATTTCCTCTCAAGTGGGATAAAGAAAAACAAGAAAACATTACTCAAGGGAAAAGTCAAGTGACCTGATTTGGGACTCCAGTGTCTCACACGATCTGAATTAGGTAGCAACAGAGTTAGCCGATTCCCTCTATCTCCAGTTATTCCTCCAAAATCGCCTTTTGTAGAGAGTTTAGAAATCAATGTGGGTTCCGAATTTCGGAACCAACATTTTCAGGTTATTCCTCCAAAATTGGCTATAGTCAAAGAGTCTAGAAATCAATGTGGGTTCCGAATTTCGGAACCATGATTTTCAGGTTATTCCTCCAAAATCGCCTTTTGTAGAGAGGTTAGAAATCAATGTGGGTTCCGAATTTCGGAACCAACATTTTCAGGTTATTCCTCCAAAATCGGCTGTAGTGAAAGAGTTTAGAAATCAATGTGGGTTCCGAATTTCGGAACCAACATTTTCAGGTTATTCCTCCAAAATCGCCTTTTGTAGAGAGGTTAAAAGTCAATGTGTGTTCCGAATTTCGGAACCAACATTTTCAGGTTATTCCTTCAAAACCGCCTTTTGTAGAGAGTTTAGAAATCAACGTGGGTTCCGCTAATATTGTTAACATTTTCTTAATTCTAAAATAAAAGATGTTTGATGTGGTGAAATGAGTGGAGTATGTTTTTCTTTCCGTTGATATTGAGAAATTATTGAACACCTTGTAAGCATTCCGCAGCAAACACATGAACTCCAATGTTTCAAAAACTGACGAGCTAGAAAAGGATAAAAAACTTGAAATTTAGAGGAAACAATTTAGTTGAGAAAAACTGATTTTAGTTGAGAATGCCTTTAATCGGCCTTGAGGTCACGTGAAGACACATGCGGATTTCCACCTAAATGCCGATTTCTAAAGTATTGCATTTAAAAATTCGAACTAGAGTGTTTCATTAGAACTACTCAATAACATCATTCTCATTGTTTTACCAAAATGCTAAAAATGCTAGCATGCATAATGTTTATATATACACATGCCTAATTCTTAATTATCATCCGGCAGCTTGGCTTAGGTTTTGCCCGGTTTAGGATTTGGCTATTTCTAAAGCCTCCTCCTCGTTTTCGTTCTGGAATGTCCTCAACCACGAGTTCGGTGATCCAGCCTCATTGTTATCATCTCTTGTATCGTCCGAGTTGCACCCTCGGACAGGTTTTGGAGGTGGTGTTTGTCCATTCATCACGGTAGTCCACCAAATTATTTCACGGAGCGGTTTTGAGAAATCTATAGAGTATTTCGCGGCAAGAAACGTTTCCTGACATACGCTTACACGACCAAGCGAAAATGACACTGCTAATTGAAAATCAGTTTAGGATCGCCAAGGTAGGAGGTAGTGCCGCTAATTAGCATGAGTGAAGTCTGCTTATCGAGCAAACGGACCGGCGGCTTGTTGCAAGAACAACATCAAGCACAACATTTGTATCCCTATCTCCGACTCAATTTTAACAATAGTACCAGCCCCTATTCAATGCATCAATTAAATAAATTGTTTATTTTAAAAAGGGCGAGGATTCGGTTCGGTTGAAACTCCTAAAATACACTGATATGTTCTGAAAGCCTAATAAACACAGATACCAGAAAACAACGATTTTCCTTATTTAATAAGGAACATCGTTGTTTTCTGGTATCTGTGTTTCAGAGGCTTTCATGTGAAATACGCTTTTTATAGTAATGTAGTTACTTTTTATAGTTTTTTTATTCAATTTTAAAGACCATACCTTATAACAGTGCAGGAGTATGTCAGTTCTGTTAGAAAATTGAGCAATGTAAAAGCTGATTTAATTGGTTTCTCATTTACCTCAAATATTATGGGCCACTTAGATAAGCACTCATTATTATCTTATTTACAGCATGGATTCAGGAAAGGCTTTTCGTGTGAGTCACAGCTAATTCTAACTTCACATGATCTAGCTAAAAACTTCGATCTAAAACTTCAAACTGATCTCACCCTGCTTGACTTTTCTAAGGCATTTGACTCTGTTCCGCACCAGAGATTATTTGCCAAACTCTCTGCCTATGGCATAAAGGGCAGCACTTTATCTTGGATAAAGGGCTTTCTAACAAACCGCACTCAAGTGACAGTGGTCGATGGCGACCACTCCGACATGTGTACAGTAACGTCCGGTGTACCACAGGGGTCCGTACTTGGACCCCTACTCTTTCTTTTGTTCATTGATGACCTCCCTCAAGGCATCTCCTCTCAGATCCGTCTTTTTGCTGATGATTGTATTATATATCTTCAGTTGTCTTCTGCACTCTCTCCTGAAGTGCTTCAAACTGACCTTGATACCCTATCATCATGGGCCAAGAAATGGCAAATGCGATTTAACTGTGATAAATGCTTCACAATGCATATCTCGCGCAGCCAGTCTCCAATTATTACTACCTATTTCCTGGATGGCAAGGCTCTAACGAAAGCGGACTCTCACCCTTATCTTGGAGTCATCCTGTCCTCAGATCTTCGTTCCAATAAGCACTGTGACCATGTGTCAAGTAAGGCAAGCAGGACGCTGAATTTTATCTCAAGGAACTTCTATCATTCTACTCATGAGGTTAAGGCTAGGCTTTACCTCACTCTTGTTCGCCCCATGATGGAGTACGCATGCTCAGCATGGGATCCTTATACTCAGCGCAATGTAAACCAGTTGGAAAAGGTGCAAAGACGTGCGGCACGGTTCGTGTACCGGGACTACTCGAGGGAGTCCAGTGTCAGCTCCATGTTGTCTAACCTGAACTGGCCCCCCCTTTCTAAACGGCGGGAGTGCCTCCGCCTAAGCTTTTTCCACAAAGCCACCCTTGGCCTCAACGCTATTGAGCCAACCCAGTATGCTGCCCTATCTACCGGGGTTACACGGCGTAAGCACTCTAAAATTTACAATCACTTCAATGTGCGCACTGATGTCTTCAAGTACTCTTTTTTTTCCCGCACTATTCCTGCCTGGAATAATCTCCCAGAGCATGTAGTAAATGCAAAAAGACCCGAAAGCTTTAGTAAGCAAGTCCTGTCTTTTCTGAAATAAGCTTATATTTAGTTTGTTAATCGATTTACTGATTTACTTATTTATGTATTTATTAATTTATATTGGTTGTATGCAAATAGCTTTACCGATCAAATAAACAGATACAGATACCTGTAACAAAGCCAAATTTTGAAGCTTTTAGATCAATTTATGTACGTGTCCTCGAGCTGTTTTCTTTTCGATAACGATTGGCCCTTTCTCTATTCATAAATGCTCTCTTCCAATCCTGTTAGACGTTACAAAATTGCAATTGTACCGAGCAATGCAAGACTTGATTTCATTGGTTTCTCATTTGCTTCAGTAATAACAGTAACCAAAGCCAAATTTAGATTATATACCTCATGAATGCTTGCTTTTTACCATTTCAGATAGACATCATCTGGCATAATACACGTTCTGTTGAAGTTTGCAAGTATAGTTTTTCAGGTCTTCAATTGATTTACCATGTCGAGCTCCCTTTGCGAAACAGTAAATCTCTGCTGACATCATGTTCTTTTGGGGGGGCTGTTCTAACCTCGTGATGTAGGAAGTGCGCTTTTGATTTAGATCAAACTAGTTGGCAGGTCTCAGCAGTGTTATTTGCACTGCAGCAGATTTCATACAAACCAAAGCTAACAGATTCGGCAAATACCATTGAAGAGAGTATCATGGGTATGTAGATCTAGAAATCCCCCGTAAAAACCGATCAACATGAGGTGAATACGGCCCCGGGATACAGCGCTGAGACTTTACACAAGCTAACACTTTTCGCGCGCCGACCAGTTATCTACTCTACACCAAGCCTAAAATTAGCTTACTGCATATCCTGAATATAGTTTTGCGTTTTTCTCGTCAGCCAGTCGTGATTATTGCTTCGGTATTTCGCTTCTGATCACGCATGACTGGTCAGTAACTGCAATAATCAGACAGAGTATATTGATATATCAAGTATTTTCAATAAAATTCGCATTCTCGAGGGTATCAGTAGTAGCACCGCGGAAACATTTGCCTGCTCGATGAAATGAGAAATACTATTGTAAAGTTCCGAAACGGTAACGCGGTACAACGAGGGTCGTTACTTCGGTTTTAGCAGCCTTTTACTGTTGTTACGTTTGGGAGGACGAGCTATAATATTTATCAATTGGGATTTTTTATAAACTGAATTACCGAATTTTCATTTATAAACTGAATTGTTAAACTGAATTACCAATAGAAACAGCCGAACAACTTGAAAAGCTACCAAAATCGCTCAAAGAAATGGCAAAAACTGGAGAGATCTTCATACCATTCCCGAAGCCATCACAAGGCATGGAGCGTTGTCGACGTTGGGTTAATGCCTGTTCACGTGAAAGTTTCACCGTGGAAAACATCACTAGAAATACGTACATTTGTGCAAAACATTGGCCAGGTGAAAAGGGGCCAACAGAAGAATTTCCCGATCCTCTGAAGGCCAATTTAACGGCAAAAGAAATTGAAGACCGATTACGCCGAAAGAGAAAGGCGCCAAAACAGAGAGCCGAGCTGGTCGATTGTAGTAAGTACACTAAACTCGAACCTCATGAAAATGATGACTCAAATGAAGACAATAATTTGAACAATGATATCGACGAGGAAATAGAAGTACAAGTAGCCAACGATAAAAGTACTCAGACACAATTCGGGAAGATAGAGCTAGCATCGAAGATCGAAACTATGATTTTAAAGAACGAGGTGAGGACGACCGTCACGAAGAATATCGTCTCTAAAGTTGTCAGCAACGTTTCATATGAAGTTATTGGAAAAAACTCACATCTAATGAAGCTTTTTACTGGCCTCACAAGTCTCCAGTTCGAGGTTATTTATAATTTTTTTAATGACATCTGTCCTTTGGATAAGTTAACGTACTGGAGTTGTAATGGAAATATCTCGAAGGTCTCGTGTAAACTGCCTGAATGGTCTTCGAAAGAGAAACTGTTCATTTGCCTTTTACGACTCAAAAGAGGTTTTACACTCAAAACTTTGTCCATACTGTTTTAAAAGTTGTCCCGGAAAGGAAATCAAAGAAACCTCAATAAGGGACATATTTACCACATACATTCAGCTAATGTACAAAGTTTTTCGACAAATGGAGAAAGTCATATTTCCATCTAAGGAAGACCTACGGAAATTCCTACCAAAAGTCTTCAAAACTATGAGGAATGCCAGATGTAGTGTTGATTGTACTGAGTTCAGAGTAGAAACGTCCAGAAATTTTGCCAGACAAGGGAATACCTACTCTTCATATAACCATGCAAATACTTTCAAATGTCTCATTGCAGTCACCCCAAATGGTGGTGCCTGTTTTGTTTCAGACTTATTCGAAGGAGACATCTCAGACGTACAAATTTTCGAGGAGAGTGGGATACTCAAGCATATTGAGCCTAATGATGTGATTCTTGTGGACAGGGGATTCACAGTGCAGGACCTTGTGAATTCTCTGCAAGCACATATCAAGATTCCTGCTTTCTTAAAGGGGAGAAGCAGTTTGAGTGTAGCCGAGGAACTTTCAACCCGAAAGATTGCAAAGGCAAGGGTACATGTGGAGAGGTTCAACCAGCGATTAAAACAGTTCAAGTTGATTGGAAGAACTATACCATTATCTATTTCACCATTAGCAACACAAATGGTGGTAGTTGCCTGTGCTTTGGTAAATTTCCAACAGGTTCTTTGTAAATAAACTCAATATTGATATTCTTTATTTATTAATTTGCATGTCTACTTTAATATATAATATATATATTATGCTACTTTGATTATCTTGATCATGTAAAATACATATTTTTACTACTAACATGTAGCAAACTTGTTCAAGCTGGATGATCATGACAATGTAACTTTAATTTTGTAAACAGTATAATTGTACAAATTTTATATTGTATGAACACAAATACATGTTCTATTTTTGAAGAAGTTAGAGTACATATTGTATGTATTTAAAAATACATCAAATATCTAATAATCAACTGTCAATTGACATTAGAACAAAAGAGAATATACTGTACAAAATTATTCTTACAATATTAGAGTGGTTTTACTTTGCCTTTTAAATAGTTGAATAATCAGTGAGTAACAGTCGAAACAAACGAAAACAATAGGATATTAGAGTGATTAGGTTGTGAAAAAATAGTGAGAGTAATACATGTAGTAGTACACACTAATCTTATTGTTTTTGATTTTTACTCGCTAACTATTCATCACTCTGATGTTAAATTTCATTGATTTTTATGTCTATTAGCACCTGATTATTAGATTTTATTTCACTGTTTATTAGAGTGATTTACTTGGCCCGTGAAAGAATAGCCAACTAATAGTTAGTAGTAGATACTAATTCCATTGTTTTCTTTTGTTCCGTGTTGACTGTTACTCACTAAGTATACATTTTTCTTTCACGGGCAAAGTAAAAACACTATAGTGCCATTACTCTAACAGCATATACGTACAAAAAAATACATTTAACTATCCAAATATTATTCAATGTAGAGAACATGGCTTAATGAATATCCCTTTGGCTGACCAATAAACACAGATAGTCCAGAGTTCATTTGTGTGTGTTCTTTAAGTCCATCATAGATGAACCAGGTATTGGCATAATTGAAAATACAAATATAATGACTGCCATCCCATAATGTTGCACTGTGGAGATTAAGTAGCTTGCCATTCAATGTAATGCTAGTTGGTACATCTCTAATGCTCAGATGATTTCCTCTACTTAATAAGTCAACAGAAAAAATAAAAAAGTTCTTGAAACATGAAAATGAACGTGGTGCACTTGTCCTAAATCCAGGACAGTGCCATGATACAAATGGTGTACCATCACAGTTCAGTGTTACATCTGGTTGACTTGGAACACCAATGGGGGGCATGCTTTGGAATTTCCTTTGACAATGAGTCATTCTTAGATGAAGCCATTCATCAAGAGAATTAATGAAGATACTGTTGTTGTCATTACATCCAAGTGCAATGCCATGTGATTTGTAAGTGTTAATCATTGATGGACATGTGATCAAGTTACAGGTGGATGTAACTGTAGTTGCTAGATAGGGCTGCAAAATGTTAATCAAATAATCTGATTCATTACCATAAAAGTCAATGATTCCATTCTTTATTACAGGTGCTTGTGACAGTATTACAACCTTTGCATCTCCATACTGCTTGAGATCCACAAAGAGTAATGCTGACTTTATAATATTACCAACACCATCTAGTTCATCAAGGTCTATTTTGCCTGATTTTACCAATGCTTGGAATATCATCATCCAATTATCTATAGGACAAGTATTTGCTAACTTTATTCCAGAACTTGTTGTACCATCCCAGGGTATGACCACTAAATCAACAGAAGGTGGAATATAGCTTGGGACAAACAGCTGAGAAGTACATGTGGTGAGGAAGTTTGCAATGTCTATTTCATCTGTGGAATAGCATGCAGTAGACTGATCAGTGCCAGACACTGTTGACGGGTTACCGTTGTCATGGGTTACTGATGGTTCATAAGTGTCTTTGCTAGCTGGCGGGTTACTGTTGTCATGGGTTACTGATGGTTCATCAGTGTCTTTGTTAGCTGGCAGGTTACCGTTGTCATGGGTTACTGGTAGTTCATCAACTGTGTCATTTTTGGCATACAGCACAATATCACAGAAAGTCCTTTCTGTTACCAGTAACTGGCTTTGTATTTGGTAGTAGTTGCTGTGTCCTTTTTTAAGGACACATCTATTACCTTCAATGGAGAATCACTGTCTGTTGAGAATTTCTTTAGAAGTTAGTGTTCCATTGTCATTGATACTATTGTCAATACTATGCTCACTGAATATTTTTAATGACTTAATTTCCAAAAGTCCATCTTCGCCTATCAGCCCATCAGGGGAGCATGCAAGGTAGGGAAAGTTTGGATTTACCCACAATTCTGATGGACAAACAACCTGGTTTGTTTGAGCTTGGTATTTCTTTATGGCATCTTCTTTATGGCATCTTCTTCACTTTGCAATCCATAGGTCATTCATACAGTTTGAGGCTTATTGCCATCAAGGTTCCAGATATGTGAAGAAATGTATTTCTTTGAACTTAATGCTGCATTGCGTTTTCCTTCGATTACTTTTTTCCCAAATCTATATGCTTCTAAGCATGTCGAAGCAGTGACTCTAAGCCACCTTTCACAATACCACTTATCACATTTACTCTGGGCCTCTGTTCCTTCAATTTGCATTAAACGTGTTGGAGAAATGTTAGATATTAAATTTATAACCTGTTCTTCCAGCACAGTTGTATTCTCAAGCTGATAATCTTGATAACTCATTCTCAACTGTGTCTCACACATGGAGATGTTATCTAGGTCTTGAGACATTCTTTGGAAGCCAAGGACAAAGTGGTTTATGTTAGCACTCGTAACTCTTCGATATTCTTCTGGTCTTGGATCAAAATCAATCACTTCCTTCCTATTTTGTTTTCTTTTTGTAGAATATTCAGCGATTGAAAGCCTTTGGGTTTTTTTCTTCCTCTTCTTGCCTTTATTCCATGAGTACTCCTGGCGTGTACATGGCGTTGTTGTTTTTGGACCGTGTATTTTCACATGATCAACGAGTGAAAGCAACACCCCAGTTCCGATGCCTTGCAAGGTAAACAAGAAGCATGAATAACTGCCCCACTATGTTTGGATAAAATTAGCGTTACATTATGAGGGAGATCGCTTTTCATTGAGGGCCACACGTGCGCTTGAACGAAGTAATGATCGTCCGTCTTTGTATCAGTCATATCGTGCACAAAGCCCGAGTCGACATATTTGCGTCCGGCACTGAACGGTTTGTCCGTCATATGCCTAAGTCCATTGTCGACATTATCGTCTTCTTCGTCCTCCTCACATTTTTGATCACTCGGCAAAGCCGGGAGTGATTCTAGGGCATAATGATAGACATGACCATAGTTAAATAATGATGGAATGTCCTGCGACGGGAAAAATTCCATCCAGACTTCGGGATTAATGGTATATTTAGTTCAATATTCTTAGCATTTTTTTCTTGTAAAATTTTCGCTTGCAACCATTTGCCATTATCAATACTTGAATTAAGGATAGAGTGAATGCCAGACTTGAGAGAATCGCGTACTCGTGCGACTAGATCACATCTTTTTCCAGTTTGTTTAAGTTCTCTACACTTCAACCATCGCTTGAGTTGCTCTACAGTATAGTTTTCTGGTTCACTTTCGAACTTTGATCCAGGTACACCGTCGTTTTCTGTCAGTAAAGTTACACTTTGAAGTTGAGCGTTCGAAGAAATATTCAAGTTCGCCGCCATTCCATAACACAGATAGCTGTTGGTTGTCTGAGTCATGCGGGGGGTCTTAATTTTCGTGACGTCACTCACGCGCAGCGCTATTCACTGGCTCTTGAAAAAATATATTTCCCTGACGTGTGGGAGCCCTGTTACAGTGCAACTACATCAAATCATACAATCACAAAGTGAGTTTGAAAAAAAAGATTCTGAGTTTGGCTGGTTATTAGCCAATCAGATGTGTTGATTTCTTGCACTGTGATTTATTATTCTCTGGCTTTATATACAAGCTTGTACGTTTATGGTATGTTTTATATGAATATTGCAATTTGCAACAGAGTGTATAATAATATCAAAAATCAATCAGTTTTCTGATGTTAATGTTGCTCTTGCCATTTAAACTGTGATTTTCACACACATGTCTGTCATCATTTTCCTTTTGCAGGCTCACCTATAACTGAAGTTCAACTTCAGGAAGTAGCAATACAATCAGGTGTTCTTGAAGTAGATGAGGATTTCCTTGATGAAGACATCAGAAAAGCATGCCAAAGCATTGTTCCACATCCAGAAAGAATTGAGCCAAGGGACTGCAGCAAATGTTTTATCAATTTAAAGAAAGCGTTTAAAACTAGATAATCAAATAAAGACAAGGTGTTTGGGGCTGTTAATGATGTGACATATTTATGGTCCAATAGCCCTTAGAAGTATTTACGTCACACACGACTTAATGTTGATGCGCAGTGCACTATGGGATTTATACATAGTAATACAGCGCGCACAGACACCATCTTTTTTCCCAAAGGTATCCCATAATGCTTCACATTTAGGGGATGTGATGTAAATGCTTCTAAGGGATATTACTAAGAAAATCACTGAAATAGAGCACAAAATAGCACCCTTCATTTATTGTTCATCTGAATAATTTAGAATTTCTGCTATGAAGAAAAAATTAAGACAAATCCAAAATATATTGTTCTTTATTATGAACCCCAAAGTTATTATTATTATTGTTTTTCATTCGAAATATGTCGCACCTAACAGCCACATAAACAATTAACATGTAACAGTAACATCAAAAAACTCAAACAGCACCAAATGTCAGTCAGTCTATGGTTGTTTTCAAACAGTAACAAACTCTTCTTTTAGAACTATCCCTTCACCATGCAGTAATCATAATGTGCTTGTCTATCATTGAAGGGTTGCAGTCGAACTACTTTGTATTACTCATTGGCTATCTTGGAAGGGGTCCAGTCCAACTAGTTTACAAAAATCATTGCATTTATGTTGCTTGATAAAGTTCTTGATAGCTACAACTGACAAATTACCAGCACAATAGAGGACTGCATGCTCTTCATCATCAAACAGTTGTGTCGAAGCAATTTCGGGATCAAACAGATCACATTTGCTGCCCTGAATGTCTAACAACATTAACTTGTTGTTTGATTTCACATAGGAAAAGTGAGACAGGCATTGTGCCCTTTGGCCAAGAACATTAGATTTGCTAACACATGCCTTGCCATTGTTGTTTATGTAATTAGTAAAATTTCCTTCTATATACTCTTCAATTGTTACACTCCGTTTCACCATAGAAGATCTTTCTGTATTTTAAAACATCTCCGAACAACTCCTCATCTTCCCCTTTTATTTGCTGTTGAAGCTGGAAGGCAAAATTTCGAGCCAATAAATGCATTTGTACTGTTTTGCGTGTATGTTCTTTCAATGTCATGCCAAGTTCCATTATGCCTTGTTCAGCTGCTGGCAGGCACCGTTTTACCACCCAGGTGGAGCTGCGGAACTCTGGGTGTTTAGTTTTGGCTTTATATGCCCTTCGAAAACCCCCTTTACCACATGGCTCATTATTCTCAACAAACTCTACAGTTACTGTCACCTTGCTCCATGCAAGTACTTGTAGGTCGAAAGTGTAGACTTGAATAACACTGCTGTTGGTTTCAGTATTAAGCTTGCCCAGCGTAATCATTTGGGACAAAGATAAACTTAGAGGAAACTTGCTGGGGCTAACAGATTTTCCAACTTTTTGATCTAGCTGGGAGAGGCCAGCACGTGCACGCTTTGGGGGCTGTCGTTGATAGAAGGATAAGGACTCCTCACCATCGCCATCACTGTTTTCAATTAACTCATAGATTGCCTTCCCAACAAATCGTACATGAATTACCTTCAGATCTGGGACTAGATCTATTGCATTGCAGGAGGGTCCTCGCTCACCTGCAAGCACGTCAGACATCAAATTTTGGCCAATTCTAGGCGCGAAGTATTTCTCACATGCTGTTTTGATGCATTCTAAAGTCAGCTCTTCAGTAGAGTCGAAGGGAACGAATTCTCTCGGGCCGATTCTACAATACGTTGTGCCCTCCCACTCACGTCCGCGGTCAATCGTTGAACAGTTAACTGTTCTCCCGCAATTTTCCTGGGTTTACCCTTTGTCTCGCACTTCTTTTGTCGCTTTGCCTTCACCTTGTCGTTCAACTGCTTCCACGCGTCCGCCATGTTTGCTTTGGCCGTGAGGCATTATGGGATTACCACTGTCAGTGGCAGCTCTCGGCCACGGGTCTTTTATGTTTTCTTTTTTTATTTTTCGGTCCAAAAAATAAATTGAAAATAAAGCAAAAACAAATTGATAAATATAAAGAATATTTTTTTAATGATTTAAAAAAAATAACATTAAAACATTTTTTTAAATAAGAAAAATTGATAAAATGCAAATTAAACTTCCGTCTTCATTTGTCCCCTGAAACCATCATTGATGACCAAGTCGAAGAAGCCTAAGCACTCGGGATTGAAGCTTGTTCTATTTCAGATGTAACCGCAGAAGAACTCAAATCTGGTGTGTTTCAGCTGATCTTCGGATCAGAGGTAGTTCTCAGCAATGTTGACAACGTTATCAGTGACAATTTGGTACAGGTGTACAATGTATATTAGCTTTCGCATTATAATAAGTCATCTTCGACATCAACAGAATAATCAGAATAAGATTTAAAATGTTCCTGTGGTGAATATAATTTTGTTGCCCAAGCTGTTGGCCATGATAGACAATGATAACATCAGCAGGCATGCTATCCCAACCAGCACGCCCAGACTATTGATGGTAATCAAACATGTTGCGTGGAGGTCCCCAGTGAATGATGTATCTAACATCTGGGAAGTTTATTCCCATACTAAGGGCAGGACTGGTGATTGCTAGTTCCATCACTCTTAAAGGACTTAACAAGGCGTTCTTTGTACTTAGGCAGAGTGAAAGAATGGTATATGCCTGGAGAACGCTTGACGAAACGGTAACTTACTTTTGTCTTGGGACCTACAATGACACGTATATATATATATATATTTTGGTAAAGCTAGCATGGCATATATGTAAACAGCAAAATACAACACAGACTTTTAATACATGTAAACACTATTTAAAAACATAAATATATACAGAAAGTGGCTATTAGTAGAACAGCCATACAATCTTGTAATCTTGTAGTTTTGTATAAGTTTTGAGAAATAAAAACCTAATCCAAAAATAAAATAATAAAATTTCGACCTCATGTCTAACTATACCTGAACTAAAACGGAGAATATACAATGTACTACAGTTCTGAAGTGATCTTTTGAGAATTAAGTGGTTTATTCTAAAACTAAGCGTTGTATATGTACCTTTGTATTAACTTGTTTGGGCTTTGTATTATAATTTGTGTTTGTTGCAACATTGACATACTAGCTCATTTAATACTAGCTCGTACGAACGGAAATCGGGAATATTTGGATCGGTGTATATGTTGCAGGTCAAATTGACCCTGAGTCAATTTAACCTAGGTTAAATTGACCCCAAGTCAATTTAACCTAGGTCAAATTGACTCTTCAGGTCAAATTGACTCCAAGTCAATTTAACCTAGGTCAAATTGATTCAACCTGGTGTTTTTGTTTCAGGGTTTGGATTGATTCACAGGACCATTGAAGAAGGATTAGAGTCTGTTATTTAGTGATTAGCTCTAAAGAACACTAAATTAGTGAGCACATGTTGTGGACGGTTAGGGTGTTTTTAAATGTAGGGTTAGGATTTGTATTAGTTATCAGGACCATTGAAGAAGGATTAGAGTCTGTTATGTAGTGATTAGCTCTAAATAACCCTAAATTAGTGAGCACATGTTGTGGACGGTTAGGATGTTTTTAAATGTAGGGTTTGTTAAAGAAATTGCAATTCCATAATTTTTGGTGAGTTTTAAATTAGTTGTGTTTGTAGGTTATTCGAATAAAACCATCATTATGTGAAAACAATGACTAATTCATAGCCTTTTCAAAGCATTCTACTGCTGCATTAAGTTAATAATAATATGAATTGAATGTACAGTAATAAGCTGAGCCCAATACAATAATTGTAAGTTCTTATGACTTATATTTGAATATCAGTTCTTAAGTTTTCTAGCGTACGTTGGCTAAGACAATCTTATATTGATAAATGTATCAAAATTCATTGATAAGATGCCTTTTTACATGCTGTAGAAAAAGGTATTTATTTGGTAAAGTCAAACTTGATGCTGGTTTCTGTGCATTTGTTGAGACGGTTGGTACAGGTAGAAATTACTCCAAATTTGGTAACTATTTTAGCATTATTGTTTTCTAGATGAATTATTTTTCCTATTAATACATTTGGATGAAGTGGAGAGGTCTTTTCTTCTTTGTTTATCTTAACAGCAACAAAGTCATTAATGTTAAATGCAACTTTTCTAGCTTTTTTCATTTTTTTGTTGTAACTTTCTTGATTTCTGTTGACATCTTCAGTGGTTCGTTTCCTCGTTTCACCCCTCTGGCACTGATACAGGTTATCAGTTGAAGGTCCAGCATGGTTGGTAGCAGGGAATCCTAAGTGAGCAGAGTCAACAGTAGCACTGACGTTCATCACAGTCGGTAGTAGAGAGTAGAGAGGGTCCATCACAGTTGGCACTAGGAGGTGTAGAAGGTCCATCACAGTTGGTACATGTACAATGTAGTAGGAGGTAGAGAGGGTCCATCACACTCAATAGAGGGTCTAGAAGGTCCATCAGAGTAGGCAGTAGAGGGCCCAGTGTCATCAGCAGGACACAAACCAGTGTTGTGATTAGTAGGAAAACCCATTTCGTTGATTGGGGTACACCAAATACAACCTCCTAGGGAGTTTTGTTTATTGCCCTGTGCAACGTGATATTGTTCTTATATGCAGCCTCCTAAAAACTCACACCACTGATTTAGATCTTTGTTTCCCTCTTTAAGAAAGTTCTCTTTCACTGTGAGGTTGTTTCTCTCTACTAGTCCTTGGGACGTGGGTGTTCTTGGAGCTCCATGCACTTGCTTAATGTTTTTTTTTGTACAGCTCTGCCATGGTTTTACTTTTAAATTCTTTACCGTTGTCTGAGTGCAATACAGATGGAAAGCCAAACATCCAAAATAAATGAGTTAATGCTCCAGCCACTTCACTTGTCTGTTTACTTTTGCAAAGGAAAGAGCCACGAAAATTTACTGAAATGGTTGATTACATGCAATACCCAGTTATGGTTACTTGCACATTTACAAGGTCAATTGCGAAAATCAATCAAGGCTATCTCAACATGAGCCAGAAACCGATCTGATTGGATAGGGCTGGTAATTGCTTTCCTGCAGTGATCCGTTACGCTTTTCTGTTGTTGATGTAATTTGCAGAGGGAGACGAACAAATTTATAACATCCTGCGATATTCCGGTGTAGGTTGTTCTTATGTAATTATCCATCTTATTTCTTCCTCGATGGGCAATTACCGAGTGTGCTTGGCAGAGCTTTTAATAAAGTTCTCATACTTGTTTGTTTGTATCAAGTATTTTACCATCTGCTGAGAGAGTCCATTTCTTCCTGCTAATTTTTCTCTTCGTTACTTTAGTCAAATTCAGTGCTTTCCTTTCTTCAGCTGCAGTTCCAAGCCACTTCTTCGTTTCTTCATAGAATTCATCTGTTATGAATAACGCGGTATCTGATTTATCTTTTTTAGATTGTTGGAGCTTTTCTAAGTTTTCGTAAAACAACGCTGATTCCACACAAACGTGGTCCGAAGACATAATAAGACGATTAGAGAAATCTCATTCAGCTCGATAATTTGGAATCTTTCGATTTTGTTAGCAGTACGCATGCGTGGATAACGAGAGGGACTGGATTCGAGATTACTCACTTGGAGAATAAATGATGCGTTCAAATCAACAAGCGCTTTCGTGGCGCAGTGCGATAATCCACTGGATTAATATCTACCAGGCGTTCCTCGTGATTCGGCCAAGTTAAGCCCGATCGGCTGAGGTAAGTAAATGGATGGATGACCTGAATATAAGTATAGTATGACGTCAGGGGGTTTAAGAAAGGGATAGAAGTAGGGGGGAGGTAGTAGGAAGAAGAGGGGAGGGGAGGGTTGTTTTAAAAAAATGTTTTTAGGGGTCGGGTGGGTGAATTGTTTTCTTTTTAGTACTCCCCTCTAAAAAAAGTAAACCTCTTTTTTTATATGAATCCCCAAAAAATATAAATCCCTTTTTAGAATCATTGATAGCCAAACCGGAGTCAATTTGACCTAGGTTGAATTGACGCAGGGTCAATTTGACCTAGGTTAAATTGACTCAGGGTCAATTTGAACTGAAGGCTGATCCGAAGATGAGCTGAAACACACCATATTTGAGTTATTCTGCTGTTACATCTGAAATAGAACAAGCTTCAATCCCGAGCGCTTTGGCTTCTTCAACTTGGTCATCGATGATGGATTTCAGGGGACAAATGACGAGGACTGAAGTCGGCATTCCTCTCTCGGCTTTGCTCACAAGAAGCAGTAATTGAAAAATTAAACTCTTGCCATAACCTGTCGGAAGTACAGCAAGAAGGTCTGATCCATCTAGCAAACCGTTTATCGCCTTTCTCTGTTCGTCTTTTAAAACAAAAGAACGCCTAAATCTTGACGAAAGTGTATCCAATGTACTTTTCAAAGCTTTCGCCTGTCGCTGGTATACTGGTTGGTTATTGACTAACTGAGTGTATAACAAAAAGCTGTCCTGTGCACCACAATTAGGGCACTTTAAGAAAGTCTTGAACGCTAAATAGCCTTACCTGATAGTTACACCAGAAAGGAACAACAAAATAACGAGAATTTGACCACATTTGGGAGTGCGTTCATTTAATATGTTTCTCATTGTACTGCGATCGCGACTGAAAGATGTTCTTTTCATATATCTATTGGGTCAGGCCAATCCAAAAATATATTTTTGAACACAACCCATTATTGCAAGTATATTTCTTGGCATAACTTGTACTTATACCCTACATATGTATATTTTATATGACGACGTTTTCTAGATGGGCAGTATAGCTTATATTATATTTGATAGGGTACTTAAGATTTGTATAAGATGGATGATTATTTTTCTTTACGCATAGAGATACAAAAGTAATCGTGGTCACGAAATCAAACAGGAGTATTACATCGACAATGTTTAAGAAAATAAATAAATAAATTGGCAGAATAAGTGTTACAGAGGGATGAAAGAAGAGGAATAAGAAGGGAAGGTAACAATGGAGATAAAGGAAAAACTTGGATTCGCGCTGTACACAAGTGCAGACATGAAATTTTGCTCTGTAGCTATATTGGCTTTAGCGCTGCGCTCGTGCGAGTCGACAAACAGAGGCTCCGCTATTGATGAAAGACCACTACATAGTCATCACTCACTAATGTTAAATAATATCGTACGTAGTCCAGCAACACCACGTCCACCTTCCACACAGGGTCTGGGATCTCCGTTAACATCACGATAAAGGATCTGAACATTTCACAAGCGAGAAACATTTTAATCCGCCCTTATTATACTAAATATTAATTCATAGTTGTCTATGACATATTAAATAAGTAACATTTATATTAGCCTTACTTTATCTCCCTGTTCTTCAATCCACAGTGGAATAAGACGATGGAGTCAAAATTCAAGACAGCATTGGCAGCTCTTGTGACTTAATTGTGTGCACGTGATAATGACGAAAAAGGTAGGCCTTGTAATAAAATCAGATGATATTTGTTGACGACATTGTGACGCCATTGTCATTATGTTGGTTGACATTAGATCAGCCAACACGACCACCACGGTTTAGGTCATTTGAATTTCTGGAACTCAGGATTCATTACAAACTATAAATACTACGAAGACTCGAATAATTTCACTTTGAAATTTTAATACTGCATTCTGAAACAAAAATATCTGCAACGCCTTAATAATTCTTATTGTTACATAACCATAAATTTTCCAGACACAACGCACGCTCTCATTGACTGATTCAGGGTCACTTGACAGTCATAAAATCCAATGTATCCCGCGGGCAACAATTGTTGCCCGCCACGTGATCACATCATGTCAGAAGATGGTGTGATGTGTCGCACGCGCCACTGGCTAGCTAAACGCGGGAAATAATTATTTACCAAAACGTCTAGATCTTCATCAAAAGCTGACCGCTTTTCGTCGAAATAAAGCATTCAATATGGAATCAGCTCCAAAGAAACAATTTACATCTTTATCAAGCGAGAGAGAGATGCAAGAAAGACACAAAACGATGCTAAAAATGCCGGAGCGACGGGAAATGTTTTGTGTTGAAAAGCAGCTTCCCGAAGAGAAGACGACACACCTCGCTCGTATCAGGTAGTAAAACTTATGTCTATATAACAAACCACTTAATGACTGTCCCTCCGGGAATCAGTGAGTTTTGTTTCCCCCTCGAACCTCGATGTTTCCCTCGACTCCGCCTCGGAGAACATCGAGGATCTTGGGGAAACACAACTCAGTTTCCCTCGGGGCCAATCATTAAGTGTTTAATGTTGAATCCTTTTCATGCGAGAAACAGTTGATAACGATCCACCTATGTATATATGTTGTCTATGCGCCTTTCTTGTTGCATCCAAATGAGGCATAAGCTGTACACGTTTACATCGTTACTATGCGTTTCATTGAATGAACTGAACTACCCACTGCAACGTCTAAACGCATCTCAGATTTCTGAAGAGTTAGAGCTTTATAACGTTGTTAAATAATATTACATTGCTGTCGGTACAGAGTGTGATAGAAGAAGCGCAGTTTTACGTAATATGGAAATACAGTGCAATGAAATGTTTATTAAGAATTTAAAGAAACAAATTGCAAATTGACTCGTATTGCATCGGTTTTGTATGTTCACTGCTTCTCTTATATTAACAGACGTGCGAACGACTTCATCACATTTACTGAGGACCAAGTTCACTTGCTACCAGGCTATCCCATTCAGCTCCATACTGATGGTGACGTACTGACGTACTCGCTGTAGCATTTTACGTCCAGTTTCCCCCAGGAGTAATACAAGGAAGAGCGAAAACCATTAACAAGCTTATTGTCATTGAGGTCGCGAAAGAATCAATTGCAAACATCAGTAAGGCTATCAACAAGACCATCCTGTCTGCATCTGAGTACATGTTCGACCATCCTTCCACTACGACGGCGATACCTACCGTCCCAGCGAAGTCCAATACACTGTACGTCATCATCGGTGTGTCAATGGCAGGAGTCATACTAGACTTGCTCCAAGTCGAACTCGCTGAGTCACTTGGTAAGCGATTACTGGGTCAAAAAGCGAGTGCGAGAATCGAAGCGAGAGGCGAGTTCGACTTGTTTCACTTGCAGGAAATTGAATCGGGGATTATGTTTTGGCGCGAAAACACATTTCAGGGGCGGAGCTAGCCTCCGATACAGACGTCTTGTGTGGTTCGTTTCCCTCCCTCCCACACTAACGTCTGCGAACTCGAGCCACATTTTGTGTTCCGTGACTTACGGATTGTTTATTTTGACCAATCAATTTGCTAGTTTTTCCATAGCCCAAACATTAATTAATTACTTCGTGGACCGTGGGAACAGAAACATTTGATTGGCTGATTATTTTGACTTCCATTTTTGCACGTGCAGCACGTGCTAGCCGCCTACACAGCAGAAAATAACTTCAAAACGCTCAGAGGTTAAACCATAGTTAATAGAGTGGAATGGTTATGAAACCCGGCAAACTTCAAAGGGGCTAACAAAGGCGCTGCGATTTATGTTGGAAGGGGGCAAGACAAAAGATTGTGCAGGGTCATAGTTCATTAGCGTCCCCTGAACGACTGAACTCACACGTTTCTATTGGCTGATTGATTAACACATTGGAATTTCTATTGTGTTTTGTGCAGGGTCACGGTTGAAAAAAGCTAACAAAGACATATAACAAAGAAGGTCGCTGGGTTTCATAACCATTCTACTCTATTAACTATGGTTAAACCAAGTGGTAAAAAAAAAACATATTTCAGTGCATAAAATGTGGACTTTGGCTATGGATTTTGAAGCTTCCGAATATCTCTAAAAGAAAGATCTTCACGTCATTCCCGTTGCCACAAAAAAAACTCTGCTTTGGTGGCAAGAATACTCAGTTCAGCGACTTGTAGGGAATCTATTCATATCGACGAGCTGTGCATTTTAATGAGCTCCCGGAAAATGAGAGCTCCTCTCTGATTAGCTGAACAAAAACCGGCTTGAGTTCGCAGACACAAGACGTCTGCATCGGAGGCTAGGGCGGAGCTTACATTTCGCGCCTTTGACAATCTCTTTCTGAGGACTAACTTGACACATCAACATACAATGCCTGAAGAATTGACGCTTTGTGATTGGGCAAACCTTAGTACGTCATTAAGCCACGCCTCCGGTTGAAAAATCAACCGGTAAATTTGGCGCGCTGCAAGTGGGAAAAGTCCTTCATACGGGGGGCTAAGAAGGACTTTGAGAAAGTCTAGAGTCATACTTATCGTTGTCGTCGCTATTTTGATTCGACGGTAGATGTATTAGAAATGAATGACTTATTTATTTCACGCTGTTACGCGATACTTTGGTTTAAAATAATTCTTGCCGTTAAAGGAATTTTTGATATGTTGCAGGAAAATCAAGCGAGACTATGTCGAACTTAAATACCCCAAGGAAGACGCACGGACAGAGATAGAAATGCAACAGCGAAACGTTACATCGGAGCAGGAGCTCCACGACAGCAGTACTTTGCATCTTATGAGATGAACTGCTATAAACAGTTTGCATACGAGAGTAGTCAAAATATTGATAATTGTACGGTTTAAATGCACCAAGGTTAAGTCATGGTAGAAGATAAATATTGTTGACTGTCTTGAGCATTCTTAAGAAAGGTATTACAAAGGAGAACAGAAACAAGTCCAACTAAAGCATGGGTGATCCGTAGCAGAAACCTGTGATTGTATAATTGTCAATAAGCTTCGAGGAAGTTGATGACTTTCGTCTGCCAGCTGTAAAAACCAACTGGGGCAAACAACGCCTAGCGTACGTATCATGCTGTTGGGGACTGGAACAATCTTCGTGCTGGCATTAGGCACAGCAACACCATCGTGAATTTTAAGTCAAGCTTCCTAACCCATGTTAGAAGTATATAAATTGTTCTACTTTCTTAGCTATAAAATTAATTAATTTCCTTATTAGCTTGTATTTTAATTAGTAATAGCAAATGTTTTATGTCCTATTAATATTTTAGCTTTTATTCTTATTCCTGTAGTTTTCTAGGCATTGTTATTACTATTTTGCAGGATCTCTTTGAAAATCACTGGTGTGAAAGAGCTTCTGTGAAAAAATAATAATAATAAAATAATAATGATTGGTGATGAACAATCTTTCAGATCAATATTTTCCCCTTGATTCTACTTATTAAGAGAGCGATCCACTCGATCTTGGATCCAAAAATAGGTTTTATTTATTTATCTACCATGAATGGTACGATCTATCTGTTGATTGAAACGTTTACAGTGGAACGTCTCTAATACGGACAGCAAAGGGCCGGAGAAAAGTGTCCGTATTATGGAGGTCGGACTTATGACGTGATTTTAAAGTCCCCTTTGACAATACAGTATTTAGTGTTTCTTTTATGATCGAAAAGTCGTAAAATATCATCCAAAATCATCTGTTTACAGATTAACTTGATGTCTAGTACAGTATGTACGTTTACAGCACTGTGTACATTTTGTATTTCTAATCATCAACAGCTTACAAGAGTTCTGTAAATTACACACTGTCCGTAATAAAGAGGTAGAATTTGTATGGATTTTGCTACCTGGGGCCAAGTTAGGTGTCCATTGTCCGTAATAGGAAGGGTCCGTAATATACAGGTTTTTTTAAACAAAGAATATACATTGCACTTAGGATCGACTAACGATCCTAATATTCTAAATATGTATGAAACTAGTAAGGCAGCAAAGAGTATTGTAACTAAGTGTAATCAGCCACATTTCACATAGGATCACTGTAGATCTGTTATATCAAAGGTACTGATCGTTAGTCGATCCTAAGTATAATCAGATCCGTCGTGCGTAATGAGCGACCTCGTGATCTCAGATGTAATTGAGAATTGTATGGCAATTCCACCCGCTACAATCCGTAGGTTCTCCGATTGTGTAGTGGTTATCACGTCCGCCTTGAACGCAGGAGACCGACGTTCGAGTCCCCGCCGGCGAACCACATTTTCACATAGTATGTTATATCTTTCTCTTTCATGCTTTTACACACTCAGTACCTTTGATATAACAGATCTACAGTGATCCTATGTGAAATGTGGCTGATTATACTTAGTTAGAATACTCCTTGCTGCCTTACTACTATTAACTGAAGACAACGTAGCCGACATTTTTCCTGATCCAACTTAGCAGCTGTACCCATACCTAGGTATACCTTCAAGAAGAGGAAGACTTCTCATCTCTGTGTAGTCTGATTTTCAGACAGTTTGAGGTTGTGTTGTCCACTGACGCTAACTCCCCTTTGTCTATCAATTCCAAAATATGCCCAATCCCTCTCCCCCTCCCCCAAAAAAGCATTTGCGGGGGGGGGGGGGCATTTGACATTTTTGAATCAGAGCGTTGCAAATGTCCCACAGAGGGGTCTGGTCATAGCATGCAAATGCCCCACCGTGAGGCTTTGGAACCACTGCAAATCGTTTGTTAACGCTGATGTAAGAGTCGCTATGTTGGACTTTTTTTAACAAATTCTACAGCCCCAACTTTTCTTTGCTGGAAAATGCCCCATCCCTGGGACAGATGGAATTCTCAAATACCCCATGTATGCCCCAGCGGAGGGGGGAGGTGGGCAGGTGTAGTATTGTATTTTAATTTATGAAGTCCAAATAAGGTTGTCTTATGTCATTAGGTTAAGTCAGGAGCCCATAACTAGCAGCGTCCATCCCACATACTAGGCCTGTGTCACAGCGTTTTCACAAGTTAGGCTATTTTTAGAACGGTTTCCCGCTATTCTTGGGTTGTAATCATTCCTAAGGGAATAACATCACAAAAGCGTAGCAGTCATGCTGTTGGTATAACAAAAGTAGCTAATGATGCATCTTTTGTTCCGCCACTGGTGCACTCCACTAATTAGCGGGAAAAACGATCTAAGAATAGCCCAACTTGTAAAAACGCTGTGACAGCTATATAGGATATATGGACGCTCCTGTTTATGGGCTCCTGGTTAAGTGGATGACATCACTCAATTCTAAACCTTAGCTTCTTTATTATAGAGAAGTGTGAGCTTTACATTAGGAATGTCTACAGAGCTTGTCTTGCTGCTGTATCGTGTAATTTATGATCACGTGTTAAGTGGTGATGTAACAAACAGATGTTTTAACATGGGATCGCTTGTTTCTAAACTCAGTAGTGGTGTACGGTGGGCACAAACGACCATAAAAACGGCATGAGTTCTATACTTAAAAAGGTTTTCAACGCAGATGATTGAATTTGGTAGGTGGGTGAAGAATCGTAAAAGGAATACAACCTGATAATTTAGGCTATATTAATACCACTGTGACGTCACAATGACGTCATTTACCCATTTGTAATAAGTTTCTAATAACTGTTCGTTCCCTCTAAAAACGGAATGTCGTATATTGTTAAAATCTCCTCGTGATGAGAATGAAGGAATCGAAAACCTGATGTCGATTGGTTAAGGAAATCATGCCAAAATTTTGCCAATTTTCCAGCCAAAATTTGGCTGCAAATAAACAACACAAAAGCATTGATGAAAATATCGCTTCGTTCATCTTTTAGAGTTGTAAATACTGTTGCATGACATTTTGTCCAATCATAAAACCGTTGGTGGCTAAAATCGTATGTTTTTACAATTTGATTTTTTTGGTCCATAACCGGCTTAAAATTTAAGTCATATTTTCGGCAACGTCGTTATGATGTCATCGTTTTTTATACATGCGTTTTTTATACAAATTCCTTTGAGTGATTTTCGAGTTTTATTTAAGAAATGTACTAGTCTGGCAATCAAAAGTCCATTATTTTGTTTTCTTGATTTTTTAACAATAGGCAGCCTTGTTTACGTACGACTCCTGACGTCACTAGATATGACGTCATAGCAATAGTCATTATCCCATAACTTTGGCTGTAATCGTCGTAGAATGTTCAAATGTGTGTCTTGAATGCCATTTGATGGTGTAGTCGGTTTGTAACGTTTATTAAAGGGGAAATTTCACCATAAAGGAGGAATCACTTATGACGTCACAATAACGTCATCACACTAACATAAAACACCTAAAGTCTGTATTTCATTTTGTTACCAACTCACCAACATTTCTTCAAATTCATACTATTTGTAAACAAATGGTGTTAATTTTAATTATTTGGTCACCCTCAATGATGTTGCTTTTGACGTTCTTTATTGGTGGCTGGTCAGAAATGGGATTATGGTCAAAATAGTTGGACTTCTCATAGGAATTTCGACTTAATATTTGGTAGGGTATATTTTTAGTACTTTCACTTCATTCCAAATCTGAAGAGAATGGCCGTAGTGTATTTTGATCATAGTAGCACAACAACTACTGTTCTTCAATGTATATCAAATGTACGCACATGCATACACTTGAAATCTAACCAAAGAAATTAATATTGACTACCTCTCTATTTTGTTATGAAATATATCATGGACAATACTGGAAATATAATTTTTGGGCCTCCAGATGTCAATGTTTTCTGGGGGATACATGTATGCCTCCCTACCCCCTGTAGAAGCTCCTACCTTACAACAGTCACTTAAATCCATCAGCCGTATCTCACAGTGCTCAAATAAAATGAAACAGGTTGACCACAGTACATACAACTTGTAAACGTTTTCCCTGGATAAAGAACTTAAAGGGCAAGAACTTGGAAAGTTAAAACTTTTTCTGCATGTACCGTAGATGCCTGATTACTCGGGCCAGGCCTTTTTTATGTCGCTGTTTTGCGACGGCAACCAATCAGATTGCACTTTCTTTCAAGTTCACCACCGATCAGATTACACATATTTTGTAAAACTTACTCCAATCAGATTCCACATATTTTGTAGACCTTACTGCAACAACAATTCTGCGACTATTTCATGACCACACATTTCCGGTTAAAAAAGTCCTAAGATTTTCCGACAATAAATGCCAGAATCATGGCTTTCATCGCAAAAAAAGCTTTAAATTGCACTGAAAAGTGTTGTAAATTCTTCGTTTTTTGTCGTAACGGAAAACGCATGCTCAGTTATATGCACCTTAATTCATAGGCTCGGAAAATATACTTAAATTGATAGTAGCTCAAAAATCCGTGGAGAATTTCTGACCAACAACGTTTATTGAAATAGCTATATATAATTACATACATACATACACACACACATACAAACGAACACACATACGCACAGAGGAACTTTAAACTTTAATAGTATTGATCATCACCCTATTTATCTTTTGTCTATAAATGCGTTCAAGAACGCATCAATACTGCTATGATAAGGGTGCTTTTTCATATTAGAAATATTGCTAGAATTAAGAAGTACTTATCGGAAGTTAGTATAAAAATCCTAGTTCATGCTTTTGTCACTTGTACGATAGACACTGGAAACGTGCTCCTAAGTGGCTAAGTTGAAAATTGCGCTGCTCGCCTTATTTTTGGTGATAGAAAGTATGATCATATTTCACCTGTTCTTCAGCGTCTCCACTGGCTACCCGTAGAAAAGCGAATAACTTATAACATATTACTTCTTACATATAAAGCTCTAAATAATCTGGCACCTATTTACATTCGTAATATGATAGAGTACTATACTCCCCTCGTAATCGTAGGTTCCAATAATTTCCTTCTGAATGTTCCTACAGTCAATTTAAAGAGCTATGGAGAAAGGGCTTTTTCTGTTATTCCGCCAAAACTGTGGAATTTGTTGCCACTTACTATTAAGTTATGCACCTCAGTGAGTCTTCCAAGCTAAGTTAAAAGCATATTTATTTAAGGAAAGTGTTTATTAGTTTAGTTATTGCTTAGATCGTAAGATTGTTATAGTGCTTGTAAATTAAATTAACTGTTTTCCAGCTATGTAAAGTGCCTTTGGACGTTTAGGATTAAGGCGCTATATAAATGTAGAATTATTATTACTATTATTATCAAACATCACCGCACGTGCGCGCGATTGAAAATAATAATTACACCAGTTGGAAGTGAGAGAGAGAAACGATCAATAAAACTAGAACAGTGTAGCCCTCAATCCCTTGAGGAATAATGCGTACGTTGTGAAGACAAAGCTGACCTTCGCAGGTTACACCAAAACGAACTACGTCGTATATGAAATCCGGTGTTTACAAGTCTATTGTTACAGTACAGTTAATGGAGGTGTTTAAGGTCTCGATAAAGGTTCGACGTGTCATTTCGGAAAAACGCTCTTGCAACGTCGGAATTAAAGCCACGTAGACGTACTATATACCGTTTTAAAGGTCTTGAATTGAAGAAAGTACATATTTAATCCGTTTTGAACAAATGTTAAAAGCGTAGATGTTGTATATATTTCTACGCGAAATGACTCTGTCCGCCAGAAGGAGTTCAGCCCTTCAGGCTTTGAAACAATTTTTTTCTTAATTAGCCCTTTCGAATCCCAACTAAATTGACTCAAATACTGTGTCGGGCATTTTTGATATATTGCGTATTACAGATTTTATCCCTTTTCAAAGTTGAAAAAGTAGTTTTTCATCCCATTTTGATACAACCCAGGTCATAAAACCTGAACGAAAAATAATTTCAAAATTCCCCGACACAGTATTTGAGAAACGGCTGTTTTCCACGACTCGTGAAAAACTTAGGAAAATTGTACAAAACGCTAAAAGGCTGGACTTCAACAAAGTTCTGTTTTTGGCCGAAAAAAAGAGCCGAGAAACAGCCCGATAAAAGGTTTTCGATTCATTTCACGGTTGACTAAGAGTCCCGCCTCCAAGGGTAATCTCATTAACATTAGCCAATCAGAGCGATTCCTGTTGTGTTCAGTCTCGGCCGATTACAAAGTTCAGACGAGCCGCAGAACAGAGAAGCTATACAGTTCACCGACGCTCGATACTTCTACAGAAACTAGTTTAATAATGATAGCACTAAGTAAGAGTTTCATAGCTGTAGTGTCGATTCCAGCTTAATTTAAAGAAGAAACACTCTTTTAGGAGTACAGAAAAATGGCACCACAGTAAGCAAACAATTAATATCATGCAGGGAAAACCACTGCAGCGCAGCTCGATCCACACCATGTACACGGTAGGCTGTTTACGTCATCCTAAAATGTTTTATCGCGCTGAAACAAAACCGGCCAACCTTAGCTTCCTACATTGAATTCTCTTTAAATTTTTCGCCGATTGAAAAACTTTATTGCTTCATTCTTTGTGGACTTTCAGTCTTCGATTATTCTAACTTCTTGGAACTTGAGTATAATCCCTCCAGCCATTGTTTGTCCTACGAACTTTACACCCGCTTCCAAATTTACTCACAAACTAAATTATTACAAACTAAATTGTGCTGTGTTTTTTCTTCTTATTCTTTTTTTAATACGGCACCAAGAAAGATCTACTTTTACACTTTTGGGCATTGCATTATAAACGTAGGAAATCTTCACGAACGAAAAGTAGCGCAGAAAATCACAGGATCAGCGAGAATGAAATAACATGCCCAGTGAATGACAGCAGCTGTCAATCATTTTTTTCGCGCCTTTTTTAGCGGGAAATCAGAAAGTCGCATTTTCGAGGCTTTAAATTATTTTTTGAGTTTGAGTTTTTTTGTGATGCTAGATTAGGGCTTTTAGATTTAGAATTTGCAAAAAAAAAACATTTTCAAAACTTTTACATTTTGAACCTTTATCGAGACCTTAATGATTAACGTGTTTAATTTCATGTGGAAAAGTGTATTTTATTTCTAGATTTATCCAAAACAGATAGTTACGGTGTTGTGCTAGTGTTGTAGAAAATCACAAACAAGTATTACAACAACAACAATCTATTCGTGACCTCTTAAATTTACATGCTAAGAATATTACTGTAATTTATACTCTAGAAATGAGGAGCACAGCTACTTAGAAATAGCTAAAAGCTAGTCGAGCTAAGTAGCTAGGCCATGCAGCATTCAATCATGTTTAATGTAGTAATTGAAAGAAAAATAAAGTGCAATATAATACAATACAAAGGACAAAAAATCTAATAATACAAAATACAAAAAGGGCACAAAAAAGAAAAGTACATCAAATATCTAAATAGCTATTCAGGATAGAATCTATTAAGAGTTTCTTGAATTGATTACAGGCATAAAAAGGGCATAAAAAAAGAAAAGTGCATCAAATATCTAAATAGCTATTCAGGATAGAATCTATTACGAGTTTCTTGAATTGATTACGTCTCTTTGATTTCAAGTCTTCTTGAATTGAGTTTCATATTTTAGCGCCTAGAAAACGAATGTTAAATTTGCCACAATTGGTAATATGTAATATGATTTTTTGCAGGCTAGTCTAGTATTATGTTGGTGTACCCTATTTAAGTATGTAAAGAAGTCATGAAAAACAGATGGTAAGGCATTTGCCTGGAAATCATGCATAAATATAGCGTTATTTACGTAAATTATATCAATAAATTTGAGTAGACCCTGGCGATGAAACAGTGGACTTGAGTGAGCTCTATAATCAGAGAAGGTTATTATTCTGACTGCATTTTTTGAAGGATCATAAGAGATTTAAGGATAGTTGAATAAGTATTTCCCCAGGTTGTTACAGCATAAGATAAGTATGGATAAATTAAGGTATAGTATAGTTGAGTTAAAATTGAAGAAGTTACAAAATGTCGAATCTTTGAAAGCATGCCAACACATCGTTTGATTTTCTTAGTAATATGCTGAACATAGTATTTCCAGCTAAGATAAGAATCCATACAAACCCCAAGATATTTGATGCATGTTCCTTGTTTTATCTGTTTATCATTGATTTGGAGTCTAAGTGCATAGTTTACAGATTTTTGGCGAGGATGAAAAATAATAAAGTTAGTTTTATCAAGATTTAGGGTGAGCTTAATATTTGCAATATTAGGGTCAGTCCCAGGTCAAACGTAACTGCAGTCGTATATCGCAAACTATTAGAATGACAATATCTCAACTCCGTATTTAGGTAGAGGTAGAGCTGAGTATATTTACGTTGCGGCGCTACTCTGTGGCGTGAGAATACGCACTGATATCTGTCCGTGAATATTATCTGTTCCTGGAAGCGAACAGTTCTCGAGAGCGAAGCCCGAGGAAAACTTTGTGTTTCGAGGAACAGATAATGTTTAAGGACAAATAGCAGTTCTTATTTCAAAGCCGCAACGTAGGTTATTATTATAATTCTTCAAATATTTTCATTTCTGAGAGCCCTTGCGTGTGCTACGCTCATAAGGAAGTTACGCACTAATAACTGCTGTCCGGCGGAGATCAGTTATTGAGTCACCTAGATGAATTATAGTGTTGGACATTTCTCCAAATAAAGATGCCCTTGAAGTATGTTCTCTGTATATTTGTCATTGATTAATGTTTTGTACTATACATAGTTTCCTTGTCCCCCGAAGGGACTGTGTTGACCAATATTTGAAACACTTTCTGTAAAAATGCGTTTCATGTCAAGAATCATTTTGTTGTAACCAGTTATCTTGAGAGTAATCTTTTAATGTGTCACCATGATTACAACGTAGAGAAAAGGTCTAAAACATATTTCGCTACGCAAAGATTATCCATGACTGCGAATCATCAGAGAAGGAAACGTGATTTTTTTTATATAAAGGAGCCTCAAGTTTATTGTTATACAATGATTTATACTTTTGTCCAGCAGTCATCGAGGGCATCCAAGCATGAACTCAGCAATCTAATCTGCATGATCCACACACCTAGAAAACGTTTTCAATGTGAGGGAGAGTCGATGAGACTGTGTCCGTGGTATCTGATGATTTAACCAAGTACGTTTATTCTCAGCGACAAAAGCAGCGAAGATGTGGTTGCAGCTGATTGTCCTCGCTTTAGCATTTGAGCTGCGTAGGTGCGAAGACTGTAATGAAGGTAAACGCATCAAACCAAGTATCCAAACGGGTATCAACTAATCGCAGCAATCGACGCAATTATATATAAATATTTCCTAGTTAATATGCTTTTTAATTTCTTTATGGTCCCAAGTTTATCTCTAAGGGAAACGTTGTAGCACTTTGTTGATTGGGTTACACGATTAGTGAGTTTTGTCTCAAAGCGGAAATAAACGTTAGCCACTTTAGTACTTTATGTCATCAATAGATGCTCTCTCGGTATGACTGCAGAACAAATAACATGACTGAATTTTATCTGAATTCTTCATTTCTTAAAATAAGTTGATTTGAATCGAAATGTTAGTAGCTGGTGACGGTAATTTTAAGTTCACGTCATATCGTATGAATGAGCTTCCATTTAATTGTCGCTCACGCTGTTGTTGTTATTGTTGTAATGATTGTCATGTCAGTCATTCGAGAATATGTATATGTTTATGTTGATATATTATACTCTATACAGTCAGGAGCCCATAACTAGGAGCGTCCATCCCACATACATGTCACAGCGTTTTTACAAGTTAGACTATTTTTAGAATGGTTACCCGCTATTGTTGAGTTGCAATTATTCCTAAGGGAATGAAATCACAAAAGCGTGGCATTCATGTTGTTTAGCATAGCAAAAGTAGTTAATGAGGCATCTTTTGTTCCGCCACGGTGCAAATCTACCAATTGGCGGGGAAAATAATATAAAAATAGCCCAACTTGTAACAACGCTGTGACAACTATATATGATATTTCAAAAACTCATGAATAATTAATGAGCATTTTGTCCAATCATATGAAGCAAATCAGTCACGTGCATGCTCCTTTATACCTGATAAAATCTCATCATTCTAAAAGGCCCGCGGAGGGATTTGAATTCTGTCCCAGTGGGAAACGGGGTTAATGATTGAGACAATGGAATTTCTTCTCATTGAATTGCTAATTAGGATGAACGTTTTATATAAAGAATATTAATGAACATGAAATTTTATATAAAGTTTCATCCTAATTAAGAATTCACTGATAAAGACCCAAAGATAGCAAAAAGTACACGGAACACAAGGTACCTAGATAATAAATTTTGCACTAAATTTACTAATATCAGCAGACTACCGAGATAACAGATAATATTTTTTTAAATGATGTTACCCAACTACCATTACTTGTTCACCGAGCCACGGTTTAGTTCCATTTATTAAACCAAACTCAAAGCCGTAAAATAATAAAAACGTGCATTAAACTTACATATTTTGTGCCGGAGTCGAAAATTTAGAGTCTGCCGTCATGTCAGTCACATCGTTTTCCAAGTCTTGAACTTTATCGAGGTAAACCACGACACCAAATCGTTCAAGTGCAGGTTCTTCTTGCATTGCGAAACGCCGCTTCAAACAACATAGTATGGTAATTTCTTCATGTCATTCCCTTGAGATGTTCGTAATTGTAGGCGGTGATTACTCGAATATTTTGCATGGCGTTGTGAATACAAAGGTTCAATGGTTCATTAAGTAACCATTCCCTTGAGATGTGCGTCTTTCTTTCATTGCATTCTTAAAGCGTTTTTGAAGCCGTTTAAAACACTCACAGCATGTGTTTTACCAGTGTTTTATATTAGGAAGAAAGAAAGAGCAGGCAACTTCTGACGGGTTCAATATTTTTTTGTTAAAAACGTTTCGACCTTCGGTCTTCTTCAGTTAAAAAATAAAAAGTTAAATCTAAAGTGAAAAGGCAATAATTAGCTGATTTCTGGCAATATAGGTTATATAATCCAAAAAGACTGAAAGGCGACATTCTAAACGCTGTAATGAATCCTATTCTTAGATTTGAATTCTTGTCTTTTGTTAAGGCCATAAGGATGAAGTGTATGCAGCTGAGCTGCCCAATAAGCTTCTCTAGTTAAAGGGATACCCGAGTGAAAAACACATTTGAGCTCAAAAGCATCTTTCAGATGTACTGTGTTCAGAAAATGTATTAAAATTTAGGCGGGTAGATTATGACAAATATTGATATTGGCATTGCTTTCGTAACTTATGTATTATTGTAGCTATATAATTTGCGAGTTATCCGGTTCGATCTGTACTGACTGCATGGCTGCATGGCTGCATGGCTTTGTGCTCTAAAACGAAACTGTGCCTGAAAAGTTAAAACCTCCTTGTAAAAACCGATCATAACTAGCCCAACATAGCAGAATATAGGCAATGACACAAGAACGAGACAAAAATAATTCCATTCCCTTAATTGTGTGAAAGCATTGGCGCGATCAAACCCGGCATGTTTGTGGTGGAACTTGGCGCGCGCTGTTCACAACACATCAGTTTAGGTAAACGAAATTAAAAATTGTGGCTTGCTACACCCTGATTATCTGATCATGAGTAGTAAATAACTCTGGGTTAAATTAAACAAGTTTCAATTGCTATGCCGATATCAATATTGTCATAATCTACCTTTAGTCTTGTGTTTAAGGCTGATAAGTTCCATACGAAAATACACAGCGAATCTTTACATCATAGCACAACACCAGTGTAGCACTAGCTCGGTAGTCGCCTTTTGTTGTTCGTCTGATATTCTCGCCTTCCACTTGCTTTTCTTCGTCCTCCCAGTCTTCTGAACTTCTCTCACAATATCGTCTTCATCATATTTTTGTTCTAGTACGAAATTGCTCTGCCATATCGATGAAAATCTACTCTAATTCCGAGCGTATGAAAATTCTACAAAAAAAAAACGTCGCTACAAGTTAGCCGCAAGACTCCGGTGGGATGAAGTGACGTAAAAAATGTCACAGGAATTAATGTGAACAAGATGGCGGCGCCCAGGTCTTCGCGGGGACAACTTTGAGTTCTCAACTCTGAAAACGTTTTATCAAATTTTAATACATTTTCTGAACAAAGTACATATGAAAGATGTTTTTGAGCTCAAATGTGTTTTTCACTCGGGTATCCCTTAAAGAGTTTTTTTTATCAACGTGATCGAGATCATTGATACTCTCAATACAAATGAATTTAAAATCTGTAAGGCAGTGAGGAATTTGATTGTTGTGTACGGAAACCTCACAATTTTTTTTGTTTGTAACCATAGCGGATTTGTGGTTTCGAAATCTAACTTTGAATTGGTTTGAAGTTGAACCGACATATTGCAAGCTACACTTGATACATTAAACGAGATAAACTATATTTGTAGACGAGCAACTCACTTTCTCTTTAATCTTATACATTTAATTTTGCCAGTGGCAGAATTTTGCCAGTGATTTTCAAAAGTCTTATAATATATATATATATATATAGGAATGAATAAAGTAAACTTGGCTTTCCAACGATGATGTCGTTAGCTAGGAGGATCCAACTGGATACAAGACGCTTGTACACTTGAAGAGTAGATTAAATAGTAAAATGAAGTGACTCGACGAACTCCTCACTGGTCCATAAATTTAATCAGACGTTTCGGCCTTCGGCCTTTTTCAATGCTAAGTACAAATTTAAAAATACTTGGAACTAAACTAAAACTAAAATCCAAGATATTTATAGTGTAAAATACAATACAAACAATGGATACAACAGACTCTGTACATATATATATATATATATACAGTCAATTGCAGAAACGTTGTCCTACAATATAAACATACCATCTGTAAGTACAAATCATACTTAATGCCAATAAAATATACATGACATTATGGGATGTGTTCAAAAATATTTTTTTCAATAGGCCTGATCCAAGAGGCATCTGAATAATGCATTTCTAGCGGAATTGCACATTGCGAAATATAAATATATATTAATTGGCATATATTGGCATACATTAGGTATTTAATCTACAAATATATATTATAGATATTTTTCCCATTGTGCGATCACGTCTGAAATGCATTCTTCAGAGGTTGTAAAAACATTTTATCTGCTACTCGGAGTTTCACGTGTTACATGCTTTGTTGCTTGTAACACGTTAAACTTCGAGTAGCAGGTAAAATGTTTTTACAATCTTAACTACTCCGTATACTCAGTTATATATATGTATTGTTTATAACTACATATTTATTACTTGTTTATTTTCAACAATTGTAATTTAAACTAAGGTATGCACTTACAACTTAGTTAAGCTTTATTGTTCCTTTTTAGTATAAATAGACTCAGTTTGTAAATTAGCTCACTTTTTAACTTTTTAACTGATGAAGGCCGAAGTGCCGAAACGTTTTTAATACATTTTTTATAAGGACCTGTGAGGGGTTGTGTGTTGTCTTTCTCTCTATTTTCAGTATAATTATTCAAGACAACCACTAGGAATCCTTGGATCCTCCTACTGGAAGTTCATCGTTTGGTGACCACAATTTTTATACTTCTCTCTCTCTCTATATATATATATATACAGTCAATTGCAGAAACGTCGTCCTACAATATTCTAAAATATACACATACCATCTGTAAGTACAAATCATATTTAAAGCCAATAAAATATACATGACATTATGGTTTTTTTTCCAAAAAAATTAATCAATAGGCCTGATCCAAGAGGCATCTGAATAGTGCATTTCTAGCGGAATTGCACATCGCGAAATATAAATATATATTAATTGCCATATATTGGCATACATTAGGTATTTAATCTAAAAATATATATATATTATAGATATATTTCCCATTGTGCGATCACGTCTGAAATGCATTCTTCAGATACCTCTTGGGTCAGGCCTATTGAAACATATATTTTTGAAGATATCCCATAATGTCATGTATATTTTATTGGCATTGAATATAATTTGTACTTACAGATGATATGTGTATATTGTAGGACAACGTTGCTGCAATTGACTGTATATATATATATATTATTTACATTATATATTATTTTATTCATAATTCAATGTAGCCTGCTATGCAGACGTATTTTTTCACTCATAAATTCGAAGTAAAAAGTAACGTCTGCTTACCCGATGCTTAATTAGTTTCCAATATGCAAGCACGACGTCAGCAGGTTTGTTTTATTTTTATGGTTTTTGCCCATTCCTCCTCCATCACTGAACTTTACTTTACTGAACTTTACTTTATCCACATTGCACTAGCTAGGTTTATTCTATTTCCTTGAATGAGGCTGAAATATTCAGAAATTGGAGCATTAATGTTTATTTTTTTTATTATCAATGCGAAATACGCGCGTTCTATTTTATCGTATGGTAGTTCGACGTGTGTGATTCTACCACAACAAAATAACCAAATTAATTCAACACAGCACAGCACAGCTAAAAATATATTTTTATGAAGTCCGCAAAGCAGTTACAGATATCGCATGTAGTTATTGAAAAGGAAAGAAATAGCCGAAGTTGTTTTAATATGTTTAAATTATGGACTAGAATGAATGGTTTTGGTCTTGTGTAAAAAATATTTCTCCGATCCCGCGTGGCACATAAATTTTACAATTGGTCGTCAATTAAACTCACAGTAAGACTTGTTCATAAGTAAAACTTATTATTTACTTTGGCCTCACTAGATTGTAAAATGGTTGGTATTCCCGAAAATTATTCAAAGCTAATCTTTACTAATAAAATAAATAAACTGTTACAAAGTTTGATTTAATCTTAATCATTTTATATAACTTCAATTTTATCCCGGATAGAGTTCTAAATTTGTTAATGCAAGATATGTCAGAATTTAATTAAATATAGATCGCGAACAGCAAAACGAAAACCGGCCGCATTCAATTCTGAATAAAATAATAATATGCTTGATCAATACTTCATATGCGAAATAGTTACCTCCCAAAAAACGCAAAAGAAGACAACTATGTTCCAAGTGAAATTTTAGTTCTTTTGCAGACTTCATAACGGCAAAAATATTTTAGCTGCGTTTGGCTTTGGTTGCCGGTTTGTTTGGCAGAATTGCAAGCGTTGGTCGAACTACCATGAAAAGATAAAATAGAACGTGTTTCACATTGATAGTAAACTTAGGCTCCAAGGTTTGAGATAAATTTAGTGAATACTTCAGCCTCGTTTAGGGAAATATAATAAACCAAGCTGGTGCGACGTGGAGAAAGTAAAGTTAAGAATGGGCTGTTATCGCAGTTCGGCCATCTTGGATAAAACAATAGTTTTGGCCCCGGTAGCCTCGCACTGGTTGGTTTCAGAACGAGTTTACCGGACGAAAACAAAGGTTTTTATTCTCTTGGGACTCAACTTGGCCGCCGTGCGTGGCAACGCCTTTCCCATGGGTATCATGAGTTCAATATATTCGTTAAAGAAGTATTATATCAGCACGTGACTGTTTCCTGCAAAAGGCCTATTGTCCTGAACTACAAATATCGACACGAAAAGCGTTCACTGGTTGTTAAAGCTGCTGAATGAATTTCAACACGAACTGGACCGAGCTGAGCCGCTTCAAAACATTACAGAGAAGACAATTTGTCCACTTTGTAATACTAATACTTTTTCTAGGAGATGACGTTTCGGGAAATTAGTGATTAAATTATTATAATAATCACTAATTTCCCCCATGCCATGCTATTACGTATAATTATAATACCATATCATGATTTCAGCCGACATTTTTTTCTGTTTTAACCTACAGGTTATAATTGGAATAATGTTACGAATCTCACAGGTAAGTAGGTAGTAATAGAATGAAAAATACCTAGCAAATTAATTGAATTTTCCAACAGATTAACCTTAACCAGAACAAACAACCTCTTGTGATTCATTCAAGGGTGACGTTTAAAATAATAGTAATAATGTAAAGGCCTTTAGTGTCAAATTTTATCAATGAATAACAATCATATGGTTAGCTAGATAACTCAGGGAATCTAACAAATTGACCAGGCCTGCCCGTAACTATAATTCTTGTCATTTTGGCGTACGGACACATTGTATGGGGGGTATAAGTAAGTGAATTACTTTCTTTTACCATATGTTACGACATAATTAGTTCTTTCAATTTTGAAATGATAGTTATCGAACAAAATCAAAAATGAAAAAAAAATACTCATGACCATAACAAAACAGAGTGCGGAAGAAACGGATAGTTCTTCTTGTACAGTTGTTTGTTATGTCACGTCCAAAAGTCACGACTAATGAGCTGATAAGTGAAACTGAAAATATAGTAATTGGTTCACAGGTTGATTCTCATTAGCAGATTTAAAGTTTCGGAAATGATTCATAATTTAACAGTTATCCATAATTGAGCAAGTTAAAATGAGTTCTTCTTTATTTCAGATAGAATTAAGCAAACACGTATCTAACTAGAGTAAACGTACTCAGTCGTTCTATCTCGTTAACTCTTGAGAAAGCTCTTGTTTGTTTGTTCTGTTGTGTCTGCTTAACTAACTAGTTTATTTGCCACAGAAATAGGAATTACAGATACAGTAGAATGTAATGTATGGCGAGGAGACCTCGAGAAACCATCAGGCTTATAGCAAGAGGTCACCTCGTAGCTTAATAAGTTTATAATAAGTGATGCATATGTGCGGCATGATCGATTCAGTAATCATCTATTTGAGTAAGAAATCATTCATTTTTTTCTTGAAACTAGGAAAACTGGTTGAACCGGAATTTTAACTGAATTCACTTTAATTCTAATAACGAAGTTTTAAAATGCTTATAGCCCTAGCCAGAAATCATTGATTTGGGGGACTAAAGTGGTTGAAATCTTGTTTAACCATTTTTGGGCGATTTATGATAGTAATATTGCTTCAAAGTGCCACTACGATCAAATTTTGACATATCAATGTTTTTCAATATTCATAAAGTAGAGTTGATATATTATTACCAGTTCAAATTGTTTTTCGATACAACGACATGAAGTCTTATTTTTTGAGCTCCGAATATTGAATCTAAACCGCTATTACTGGAGGCCGTCTTTAAACAAAGGTTTATTCAGCGGAAATGATGTCATCCATTAACGCTCGCCTGCAGAACACAACGTCTGGAGGCATATTTCTACTAATAACGTCTCCACGTACATAAGAGGAAAGTTATATTTACGAGGTTGGCTACTTTTTTATGCACACTATTTCGCGCCACGAGGTTGTCGTGTTAAGTGTATGAAATCACTTCCGCTTAATACTGAGAACGGCTTCCAGTAATGGCGGACAGGATTTTCCGGTAAACTCTCCGAAAATTTTGTGGTTTAACATGCCCATTGGGGAATATTTTTTACTATTTCGGATATTTCTAATACTGATTGCCCTATTGACACTGAAGAAGTGGCAAATCGAAATAGTAAATTTCGTCGTAGTGGCACTTTAAAATACATTACAAATCTTTGAAATTACGTCATTTACGTCACATTATGGTGATGAGCTGAACAGAAATTGAGTCATAACATTGAATGTGTATATTTTTTTAGTTGTTTTTCAGGTCCTTGCAATGTTATTGAAATATCTTTTAATAAGTGGAGTTGACATAAAAACAGATAAAAATAAACTGACGTCAATGAACTTTGATTCATTCTCCACTTTGGCCTTTAAATCTTTGATAACTGGCTAGGGCTTATATGCACTTTAAGACATTGGGATGAAGGAAAATAACGATATTTCCTATTTCGGTAGTTGTTTCTAACATTGGCTGGCATACATTAATCTCTCGGACTGAGGTAACTCAAATAGACAATCCAAACAACAGATATCATGACTACATATACATATATAATCGCCGTGACCCCATAAAAACGCACCAATACCCACGATTGCTCTCATCTGACTTGATAGCTCAGTTGGTAGAGCGCCAGACATGTAACCTGGAGGTCGTTGGGTTCGAGTCCCACTTGGGTCAGAGATTTTTTCTCTTTCCCTCGTAGGGCGTGCACACTTAGCACTACAGCTTACCACTTTATATCACATTCCAAACAACAGATGATGAACAAGTTAGATTCATATTAGAATTCGATTCCAAGTTTGCAAATAAATTAGTAGTATATGAATTGTTGCTTCTGGCCCGATTACAACGAAATGCAACGAACACACTGTTGCATTTGTTGCATTTTATAACATCTCACCCTTCGGGTTCGTTATCATAAAATGCAACAAATGCAACAGTGTGTTCGTTGTATTTTGTTGTAATCGGGCCAGAGAGCAACAATTTATCTTCTACTATAGTTCATTTATTGTATTTTATAATTATATATTAAATAATCGGTTTCTACCGCTTTTTTTCCGGATTAAAGCAGTTTTGTTGTACTACTTTTTAATCATATTTTACATTTCAACGTCCTATTAGAGGAGTGTGATTATTAGGTATTATAACATATGTTGTCATATTCTTTATTTACTACTATAGTCCATTCATCATATTTCTATACCATATTAGATCGAGGTATTACATTTCACCACCCTATTAGAGGAGTTTGGCTATAAGTTTTATTATATCATGGCTGATCATATACTAGCGTTTGTCCGAGTACGTGCTTTAAGGAATTATTTACATGGATGGAAGATGGATATTCCGGATGATAATCCTCTAGGAGCAGATCCAGCTGCTTTTCTTGCTGGTGTGCGTAAGCAAACTACCGAAAAGCTCAAAGAAGAGATTCAAGAACATAATTCCTTTAAAGCTCAACTAGGTTTAAACATAACTTTCGTACTTGATAAACCTGATGGTTATATATATGAGACAGCCACCTTTTATAGCCTTCAATCTGTTTTGATCAACGACGATGGGATCCGTAATGTAATAGTAGAATCACATGCTCAGATATACAACCAAATCGAGAAGTGGATCAGTCGAGGATCTAATTGGGTCGTAGATAGGGTCAATATTCTATGGTTAAACACCGCTAGATATCAACCACTACGTGGAGGCTCATATTTACCACTACCATCAGAAATAGCTAATAAGAAAGCAGTGATCAATGTGAACAACAAAGACGACAATTGCTTACGTTGGTCGCTACGCGCAGAAGCTCTTTCAACAGCAAGAAAAGCAGCAAAACTTCCAACCATAAAAAACCCTCAGGAGACATCGAAATATAAAGGAGATGATGGGTTTAACTTTGATGGCGTGGATGTGCCAACACCAATCTCACAAATAAAACGCGTAGAGAAGCAAAACAAAATCTCGATTAATGTGTTTGGATGGAATTCGAAGGAAAAGCAAGTGATCATACACCACATTTCGAATGAGACTTTCTTAAAGCATGTTAACCTATTGCTAATAGAAGACCAAAGTAGTGGTAAGCAACACTATTGTTGGATCAAGAACTTTAATCGCCTCCTATTCGATCAAACGAAGAATCGTAATAGGAAGTACTTTTGCGAGCGATGTCTACATGGATATTCCGATGAAGCTCTTCTTACGAAGCACATTCCAGAGTGTAATGGTATCAATGACAGAGCCATACGCATTGAAATGCCTACCAATAATAACAACAAAGTCTCATTCCAGAATATCCACAAACAGCTTAAAGTACCCTATACTATCTATGCAGACCTTGAGGCATTAACCACTAAGATCGAAGGACCTGCTCAAGACCTAAAGAAGAGCAATACTATTAAAACAGAAGAACATATTCCCTGTGGATTTTGCTATATAGTTATACGTTCCGATGGTCATAGCGAACCACCAGTACTATATAGAGGCACGGATACTATCGAACGTTTTCTACGATGCATACAAGAGGAAGAGGTGAAGATCAAAGCCCAAAAGGCTAAACCACTATGTATGTCATGGAAAAACTATAGGGTTTATAATAGCGCAGCGATTTGTCATATCTGTCAGAAGCCCTTAATTGGTGATAAAGTACGTGATCATTGCCACATCACAGGTGAGTTTCGAGGTGCCGCACACAAAACATGTAATCTAAAATTACGTCTATCACCTATAATTCCAGTTGTATTTCATAATTTACGTGGTTATGATTGTCACTTATTGATGCAATCTATTTCTAAGACTAAAGGTAATATATCTTGCATACCAAATAATATGGAGAAATATATTTCATTCTCACTTGGTAACCTACGATTCATTGATAGTATTCAATTCTTACCATCATCTCTTAGTAAGTTGGTATCGAGTGCAGCTGAAGACACATTCCAACAAATCGCAAAACACACACATGATCAAGAGAAAACCAATCTATTAACTCGTAAAGGAGTGTATCCATATGAGTACATGGATTCATGGGATAGATTTGTAGAGACTTCTCTACCACCGAAAGATGCATTCTATAGTAAACTAACTCTAGAGGACATATCCGACGAAGATTACGAACACGCAATAAAAGTTTGGAATGTATTTGATTGTAAGACATTGGGTGATTACCATGACCTTTACCTACAAACTGACGTACTTCTTATAGCAGATGTGTTCGAGACCTTTCGCACAACATGTATGCAAAACTATGGTTTGGATCCTGCTCACTACTATACTAGTCCTGGTCTATCGTGGGATGCATTGTTAAAGAAGACAGGTGTGGAGCTTGAACTATTAACTGACTATGACATGCATTTATTCATTGAGAAAGGTCTACGTGGTGGTATATCTATGGTGTCTCAGCGTTATGCCAAAGCAAATAACCAAAGTATACCCGATTTTGATCGTAATAAACCAAATAGTCACATACTATATCTTGACGCTAATAATCTGTATGGTTATGCTATGAGTCAATATCTACCAACGGGAGGATTCGAGTGGTGTACACCAACGGAAGAACGAATCGTCGAACATGCGATTGATTCAGATAAAGGTTATATCCTTGAAGCCGATCTAGATTATCCTCGAGAACTTCACGATGCACATAACAGCTATCCACTAGCTCCAGAGAGAATGCGAGTCGATAAAACTTGGTTCTCAGAGTATCAAACCGATCTATTCGAGGAACTATATAAAGGTAATGGATCTTTAAAAGTGGAAAAACTCGTACCTAACTTATATAACAAAGAACGATATGTGCTACACTACCGCAACCTACAACTGTATCTATCTCTTGGTATGCGTTTGAAAAAGATCTACAGGGCATTACGATTTGATCAATCCCCATGGATGGAACCATACATACGAATGAATACGGAGTTACGAAAACAAGCGAAGAGCACTTTCGAGCAGGATCTATACAAACTGATGAACAATAGCGTATTTGGTAAGACAATGGAGAATCTACGTAAGCGTGTAGATATCCAATTAGTGCGTGTATCGGAAGGAAACAAACTACAACGTCTATTGAATAAACCTAGTTATGCTCATTCGACGATCTTTGACGATAATCTAGCAGCGGTACATAACTACAAAAGCAAACTACTTCTTAACCGTCCAGTATATGTTGGAATGTCAATTCTAGATCTCTCAAAACATTTGATGTATGACTTCTACTACAACGAGCTCAAGAAGCAATATGGACAACGCTGTAATCTACTTTATACCGATACCGACAGCCTACTACTACACATTAAAACTGAAGACGTCTATTCAGACATGGCAACTCATAAACATCTATATGATACTAGTAACTATAGCAAAGACCACCCGCTGTATAGTATAGACAACAAGAAAGTACTTGGTAAAATGAAAGACGAATGTGGAGGTATTCCAATTGTAGAATATGTCGGACTACGATCTAAGCTCTATTCTATATTAAAAGTAGGTGGCGATGAGATTCGTAAAGCTAAAGGTACCAAGAAGGCAGTAGTGAAACATCGTATTCGTCATGATCAATATAAAGAGTGCTTAATGGCTAAGAAAGTATTCAAACATGGAATGCATATGCTTCGAAGTGAAGGTCACAGGATGTATGGTATGCATATGAATAAAGTATCTCTATCACCATTCGATAGTAAGAGATGTATTCTAGCAAACGGAATAGATACGATAGCCTACGGTCATGGAGACTTTTTTCCAGATAATGAAGAAGTAGCCGATTTTATTAGCAATATAATATCGAACGCAATCGATACACTATCCTACAATCGTAAAAACATCATTACAGAGGATGAAGGTATGGACGACTTTATTAGTGACTTGCTTCTATCTTAGAATACCTTTTGGTGGTAGTTCTGTATCTGGTGGTATCACTTGTATCTCTTCACGAACGAACCCTCGCTTTGGTGCATCTTTTCCTAAATAGTATAGAACAGGTTGATTTGATGATACCACACTTCGAGAAATATAATATGTCTGTAAACTCCATACAGGATCAGTTGCTCGTTTTACTCCACCTTCCAATTCTCCCGGTGAGTATAGATATCGAACTAAAACATCGAATGGTAGTCGCTTTTCTTTCAATCCAATAATTCGAGAATATGTAGGAGTCTTTATGTTTACTTGTTGTGCCTCTATAGAATTTGAAGGTTCCTTACCTGTTAGTCGAGTAACTTCATTGTTCATAGCCTTGATAACATCAGGAAGCCTCAATACCCATTCTCTACTACGCGCATCCGATCCTTCAGATGTAAGTACCATCTCTTTTGCATATTGATATCCAAATAATCTTTCAGCTATTGTTCTATTTGCTCGTTCGACAAAACTTTGTGCTCTATGATGACCGGCTTCACCTCGTTGAACTTTCGTACCGTGTAGTTCTAATGTTTCAGACATACGTCCCATGAATTCTCTACCAGGATCAACTTGCAATGTTTTTGGCCATTCTAGTGGACTACGTTTGTAGATTCGATCAAATGCTGCAGACACTTCACCACTATCTTTCGATGCTAAAGGTTCAGCCTCTTTATATCTAGAAGCTACATCGATTACCACCAAAGCATACTTATATAGTTTCCTTCCACGTCCAGGTCGATCGTGAGGTAGAAAGATCAAATCAGCTTGATGAACTTCATTAGGTTTCGATACGGTCCAATGTGGTCGTGGAATATAGTGGGGTGGTGATAGATATATTTGCCACATGGCTTGTTTCTCTAACCAACCCTTAGCTACATCTTCCGATACCTTTGCAGCCACCGATAACTTACTAATTGCAGCATAACCTTTCCAATAGCCCATAGGACCATAGAAGATATTCGCAAGTTTAGCATCCATTATATATCTATGTATTCTAACCTTCAACAAGAAGAAAAAAAAGAAAAAAAGGAATAAGAACTTATCTAACCAACTAGTTCTTATTCTTTTTTTTCTCGTCGATCGTAAAAATTCTCGTTTTTTAAAAGGCATATCGACTAATAGCGTATCCAGCGACTAGCATTCCACCACCAACGTAGATCAACTCACTAATTTTCTGTGCGTTAGATGGTTGATAGTAGTCAGAGAGACGGGGTTCTTTCATTGCTTCGAGTCGTTTCAGTTCCTGACGTAACTTATCAGATTCTATGAAAGCTCGGTTACTATAAAGTTGATTATTATAAGAATCGCGTTCAGCAACTTCCTGTTTATGCGCCCAATCAGACAATGTTTGACGTTCTTCAATATAAGCCTTCCTATCAGCATCGAATTTTCCCATTGCCCTATCATGTCTCTCTCGTTCTATATTAGCAGTTTCATCTTTCCTACCAAACATCTTAGCAAGCACTCCACCACCAGTAAATGCCGTTGCATTCAAAACTGCTCCGAAAATAGACATTCCAATAGCTGCTACCGTCACCATTATGGTACGATCTTTTGTTTCTCGAGATATTGTTTTGC
Source organism: Actinernus sp. WN-2022 (assembly GCA_030867875.1). Taxonomy (NCBI): domain Eukaryota; kingdom Metazoa; phylum Cnidaria; class Anthozoa; order Actiniaria; family Actinernidae; genus Actinernus; species Actinernus sp. WN-2022. Next base: position 33,732,864 of record JAOWCC010001589.1, read on the forward strand.
ATATATGCTACCAGCTATTATAGCAGTCCACTTCACGTAATTTATGATAGAAATAGAAGGATCACTAAGCATAGATTCCTTAGTAGCCTTTTTTACGATCCAACCAATACCAGTAGCTATTCCAGTTATCATAGCAGCATCGGTCGCTATTTTCTTCAATTCTTTATCCATCCTAATATATATCGTATATCTCTAGTCTTTAATTGTTACTCCATATCTGGTACCGTAGTCTTTATCGGACTCGTGGGTCGTATCGTACTAACGTTCTTAGAAGTGTCATCTATATATCTTCTGTATTGATAGTATACGCCAACTAATGCAGCAACCGTACCAATAACTGCGATAGTAGTATTGATAGACACATTTTTCATCCAACTTTCATCTACGTTGATTTCTTTAGATAATTCACTTTCACGTGTAATCTCTCTCCTTTGAGCCTCTCTAGCAAGTTTATTACTTAGTGCTAATGCTTTCCCAGCAGCAACCCTCTTTGGATCTTTTACTTTAGTTGGTGTTGTTTTCGGTGGATTCGCAGTTATCTGATCCGTCTGTTCCTCCATCTTGATTCGATATAGTAGTTACTTGCGAAGGTTCAATAGGTGTACTAGGAACGACTATGTGATCAGCTACATTGAACAAGACACTATCTAGAGCTACAAATATAACTGCTTTAAGTGCTAATCGACCAGCCGCAGTATATATCTCATTGCGGACTAGTTGTTCATCTAGTGGAACTACGTATGCAACTGCGTGAGTAGCTAGACGTAGTGCACCATCTACTAAGCATCCTGCTATTTGATAGCATGCGCCAAACAATACAGCGCCTATACCAATAGTTGCTATAGTAGATACGTTCGTAGTCCAACTTTCATCTACATTGATTTCTTTAGGTAATTCACTTTCACATGTGATCTCTCTCTTTTGAGTCTCCGCAGTTATCTGATCCGTCTGTTCCTCCATCTTGATTCGATATAGTAGTTACTTGCGAGTGTCTAATAGGAGTACTAGGAACGACTATATGATCAGCTACATTGAACAAGACACTAGCTAGAGCTACAAATCGACTGTGTTTAAGTGCTAATCGACCAGCCACCATAGATATCTGATGACGGGCTAATTGGTTTTCTTGTAGATCCTTAAACAGTGCTTGTTGGTTGTCTAGTGTAGCTACGTATGAGACTGCGCGAGTAACTTGACGTAGTACACCATCTACTAAGTGTACCGTTATTTGATTTGCTACTACGGCCAGGTATCTACTATGTAAACGTTTTACGTCCTTCTCAGATAGTTTAGTTATATCTGTTAGGGAGAAATTCTGTCCTAGACATTCTTTCGTTTTACCCAATACAGCTAAGGTCTTAAGTTCTTCCCGCCATTCTTCGATATCCTCCAATTCGGTTGAAAATTCCAATTTGGGTGGTGGACCTGTTAAATCCTCACCTTCCAGTTCTTTAACGTATTCATCCATGATAATATGTTATAGGTGCGGGTATCTCTAACACTACTGCAAAAGGATGTCGCAAACAGAAACATATGCGAGCAAACTTATGAGATCGAAGTATCGTTCGTAACTCATTACATTCTCGTGAGCCTCCGTAATCTTCAAATATCCTCTTTCCATCTATAACCGATGCAGTATGAAATGCTACTACGATAGCTACGTTCTCACGAAGTAGTATATACAATAGCGGTTCTGGGCCACATCCTTATATAAGCCTTTTTTCTCCCATCGTATATCCCTACTCCGCGAAAAAATCGTTGAAATTTGTTCCTTATATAAGCCCCCTTATTCCCCCAAGTAAGAACCATTACACCGCCTGCTGCCCCCATTATCCCCCGCTAAGGACCACCACCCACAAATTTTATTATTCAAATTCGCTTCCCATATAAGCCCCCCCGCGGCTGCGTAGTAGCTCCCACAGATGGCCCACCTACCTCAGAAAATTTATAATTTTTCAATTAGAGGTACGTATATCTAATGTCTATCTGAAATACCTACGCAGAATTGTATGAAAGAAACATGCGCGGCGAGAATTTATGTAGTTGGTTAAAGGTCGGAGAGCAAGCCTTCTGTGACAAGTCGTGCATAGGTACGTACTGTAGGACCCATTTATATAAAATAAGGCAGGGAAGGCCTATTCCAAGACCTTGTCGCGGATGTGGGAAGGGCACCCAGAGCACTTTTTATACTTGTGTTGAGTGCGGCTCTCTATCAATACGGTTAGAACTAATAAGGAAGGAAAAGGCAGCAAGGCGGCAGTTCTTAGAAGTACTGCAAGAGCTTTTACGGATTCGAAAACCTATCTAGAGATATCAGTTGTCTAGTACATACATATGAAACATCGGAAGTATACTATGGCTAATATATTGTACCTTCCTATAGAAATTTTGACTAAGATCGTAGAGTATGCCGGTCCTACATCATTTGCCGCTATTGCTTTGACTTCAAAACAGCTAAATGATGCCGCATCTATAGCACGTTACGAAAACGTAGACAAAGAATTCCGTAGACGAGTAGTCCTATTTGGGCTTATGTCTGCTCATAACGATGATGAGAGAGATAATTTTTTAAAGAAATTCAATATTTCCGAGGATGACGTATACGATTGCGAATATGGTATCGTAGTAGGATACAGCCATACTGATAATGGTAATTTTAGGGCATACTACTACGATGAAGACGACGACGATGAAACCAAGCATAACTACGATGGGGACATACTAATCAATGCCTGTAGGAATAATAATTTTGGTATCGTTAAGTGGCTAATTAAGCGCTTCCAGTTCAATATACTAGCCATACACATCACCTGTGCATTTTGCTACGCATGCGAAAATGGTAATATCTTAAAGATATCTCTTTAAGCACTCCCAGATCCTCAAATATGATTATGATGAATTATATGAGGACGTTGGTGGTATGCTATTCAAGGCCACTAGAAATGGCTTTCTTGACGTTGTTAAATTTATTATTGAGTACTTTTATCCCTTTTATTATGATACGGACGCCGACCACGCACTACGTTATGCCTACGACAATGGTCATTACGGTATCGTTAAGTGTCTCGTTGAGTACTTCTTCCAGCACGAACTAGAGAACGAATATTCAGACCTCATATAACCCCCATTATTCCCTTACTAAGAACTACCCCCCAATAAAAAACGACCAATTTTATGCAACCATTAATAAATACCGTTATATTATCAGCCATAAGATGCGAGGACAAAATCAGTGCCGATGGTTAACACTAGGCAGGACAACTATTTGTGGTAAGAGTTGTTTATTCGAGTGCTGTAAGCAACACCGACACCAGATCAGAGAAGGATCGTTTGAGCCATACCCCTGTCGCGGGTGTTTTATTCCTACACAAAGGATTATCTAGATAGTGCTTAGTCATCTTCATCATCAGTCCCCTCGTCGACAGCAATTTCTAGCATCTGAATGTCTTGTTCCACGATCAGTACTTCGGCTTCCTTCGTCTCTAGGTCTTTTACCAGGGCTCTGAGTTTTTCTTGTAGTTTTCTTCGCTGCCGTAACAAGCGAGATCTCTCCGCTTTTTTTTCTGTAAAGCTTTACCCCGACTTGTGATTTTGAAACTTTAGCTTCCCTGGCAAGTCTCTCAAGAAACGGATGGACAAGTTTTCTTTGCTGATCTCCTTCCATGTCACTCGATCTTACTGCTGAGAATACGTCTGACGAAGCCGGTAGAACCTCAGCTATATAAGACGCAGCTGATGTAATAATTACGTAGACGGATAAAATAGCTCTAGCGTTGACTGAAATTAGAATACGCTCAGAGCCCGAAAAAACTCATTCTGACAGCTTGCTAGCCAAGGGTACTAAGATATATACATTCCAAGTTCCTCCTAAAATTCCTGAGCGACCCAGAAATGCCTTAGCGCCCCAATTTTGCTTGAACGAGTAAAACGGGGGCGGATCGACGCGAGTAGTATAGAGGGTGAGGGTACCAGACCATTTTCCATCGTATGGTTCCACCAAGATTTCTGATCTCATACCCCCACCCTATTATTTATCGATTTTATGCTATTTTATGCTATTTATGGTCAAAAATTGATGAAATTGGCTGGAATCTCGATTCTTCTTCATGTATTTGGAATCTTGGTGGAATCTCTTTCTGTTGTTGTGTACCAATTTTGGGGGGAGACACTCTATCCCATCGAATGGCCTGTTATCCGCTATTGCCATATTTTGACTTCTGCGAGTTTCTTTATGCAATGGATGCTGGTGCATTTATAGAGATTATATATCTAATATAGTAGTATAGGATGAACTGCAATTCAGAAATCCATGATGAGATGAAAGACTTTGGAGAGTCATGTCCTTTCTGCAATGAGCGATTGATAGATTACGTACGCGAGAAAGAGAGTGAGTCGTGTTGTGGCAATACACAGATAGTTAATGATAATGGTACGCACATTTGCCGGAGCTGTGGTATAGTTCATTCACATGATTTGGTGAATGGATACATCGACTATTACGAAAATAGGTATCGAATAAGGCGAAAGTCTATATACCATCGAAAGTATCATATAGATAATATATTCATTGCGAAATTCGATTTACAACATGGTGAGTACGTCGATATTCGTAGGCTATTCAATGAATTCGAAAGTGCTATTGATGTTATATTGATAGGGAAAAGGTATCCAATACTTGATTTCGTATTCTATAAGTTGTTCGAAATGAAGTTTCACGAATCTGGAATCGATAACTATCGCATTCATATGCAAAGGTGTAGTAGGTATATATCGAAGAGTACTGTTAAACGATATGTGAGGACATGGAAGAAGATCTGTGATATGAATAAGTGGCACTGTATGAAGACTAATAAGGATGCTTTTACAAAGAATGTCGGCAAGAAGGTTGAGAAGAAACTCGAGAAAAAGATTGCCATAGTTTAGGTAATTGTATACTTGTTATCGTATTTAGCTTTGAAGCAATCAACTAGTGGACATAGGTCTGATACTTGATCATCCAACCAGTTCAACTCTAATGCAAATCTTTCGATGTCGAGTTCTTCTCCACGCAGATATGCCCTTATTTTATTCAAGATCTTTTGATATGATGTGTATGCAAATTTGCTCAGTTCGATTTTGGCATTGTAATTCTTCATCTTTAGAATGGCTTGAAGCAATAGCCCTGATCCCGAGATTGTGCCAAGAATGATTGGATTTAGTGTTATAGACCCAATGATTACGCCTGTACTTGTGAGACCAATTGACGATAAGTGTAGAATTGTACCAACCTTCTTGAATCGTTTGTATGCTCGCTTGTGGCAGAAGCATTTTTTGTGGTAGTGTGCATATAGCTTCTTTAACATTTCGACGTCTGCTTCACTTAAGTTCTTATCGATATGATTGAAATTGAAAACGTTAATTTTTGTTTTAACCGTGATTATTATATTATTTGATTATATAATTTTAAATTATTCAGATGTGTATACCAAAACACCATTTGATGTTGACTTAGTCATTCCTACGATTTCTTCTAAACTCATTTTAGACACCGTGTAGCCATTCCATGTTGCATTTGTATTTCTGTACACTCTATTCAGGGTAACGTTACCACCATCTGTTATCTTAATTTGCAATTTATATCTGTGTGGTTGTGTGTCAAGTGGTTGATGGAAGGTCGTATCTGATACGCACACCATTGCTTCGGTATCCTTAGGCAATTGGCAGCCAAAACCACTTCTATTACGAGTTAAAATTGTTGCATCTGGTAGGTTGTTAGTGCCAATGTCAGTGTGTATTCTAATGTTAATTTGTGTCGTAAATGACAATAATACCCACTTAAACCAAACATTTGCACCACCGCTATCATTGCCCAAATATAAAACGCATGATAATCTTATCATATTGTTAATACTTTTAGGTGTGTATCGAATTTCAAATTCAGGTAGATCTATCCATCCAGTGTCGCTATGACTCCATAAATTTGAAATCTCTCTTACGATATAGGTAGCCAACTTAATAGAAGCTGAGTCATTTATCACATTGATTTGTGTTTCACAAGCAGGTTTCTTGATATTTAAATCGTTAAATACTCCCATTGATTATATTATTTGGTTATATTATTCTGATGTGCATATTACATCCCCATTACTATCAAAACTCTTCGTTATCCCAGAGACTTCCTCTACGATCATACTTGAGGTAACATAGCTATTCCACTTAGCATTTCCATCATTGTATATTTTATTGATTGTAACGGTTCCAGTGTCTTTCACTTTTATCTGTAATTTATATATGTGTGGGGTTTTATCAAATGGTACATGGAAAGCCTTATGGGACACGCAGGCAAGAGTTTCTGGATTGATCGCTAATTGTGCACCAAAGCTAGCTCTGTTACGGGTTTGAATGATACTATTTGGTAAAGAATTCGTACCGATGTAAGACAGTAATCCACTACTCGAATTTACAACGACCCATCGAAACCACACATTAGCTCCTCCTGTGTCGCATCCAAGGTAAATAGTACACGATAATCGAATTAAATTTGTCGTTTCCTTGGGAGATATTGTGATTGAGAAACGTGGTATGTCTCCCCACTCCATGTCTGCGTGACTCCATAAGTGTGAAATCTCCTTTGCTATGTAAGTGACTGTCTTGATAGGAACTATTTCTTGCACTCTTTGTTCAATAATGTACTCATTATCATCGAAGACAGTAGGATTCACGAAGGTATTTGCATCTAATGCTCCAGCAATGATTGCAACATAGATAGTTATTAGCTGATTGGTTGACTGATTATGACTCAACGTAAATGATAGTTTACCTGTGCTAATGGTAGATGTTGTTATGCTGAGCTCTTGGAAAGCAGTGTTTGTAGATCCTATCGTTCCACTTTTTAGCGTGTTTGAGATGAAACTTAGATTCTCTTCAATTGATAAAGAGCTTAGTATTATGGATTCAATGTTGTTTGCATAAGCTTCAACTCGAACTGTGTAGGTGCTATTGCCTTTTAACCCTAAAGTCGTATTATCATTCTTTGGTATAGTCATAGTCAACGTTTCTGTTGAGTTTGGTTTAAAAGTCTCTAGGATCCTAAAACCTCGATGTTCTGGAGTGATGTTATTCATAGAGTATGCGTCATCTACAATCAAAAATGAGCTTACACTGCTTGATGATGCCCAATTACTAGACTTCATAAGGAAATTACCACAATTGAACGTTAGACTACTATGCATAACACTAGACCCAGGCCCAGGCCCTCGAGCACCAGTGTCACCTTTATCGCCCTTATCGCCTTTGTTGCCTTTCGATCCTATTGTGCCTTGACTTCCTATCAAACCGCGTGGACCTAATGCTCCCTGTGGTCCCATACTTCCTTTTGGTCCTGTTATTCCAATATCTCCCGTATCGCCTTTTAGTCCTTGAATGCCTTGAATACCGGTATCGCCTTTGTTACCTTTTGATCCTATCGCACCCGGATTTCCTGTCAAACCACGTGGACCTAATGCCCCTTGTGGTCCTGTACTTCCTTTTGGTCCTGTTATTCCAATATTGCCTTTATCGCCTTTTGGTCCTTGAATGCCTTGAATGCCTTGAATACCAGTATCGCCTTTGTTGCCTTTCAATCCTATCGCGCCTTGATTTCCCGTTAAACCACGTTGACCTAATGCTCCCTGTGGTCCTATACTTCCTTGTGGTCCTGTTATTCCAATATCTCCCTTGTCGCCTTTTGGACCTTGGAGACCTGGGTCGCCTTTTGACCCTCCTTTTGGATCTTGTTCTTTGTTATCCAAATCATTAAAAATCCCCATTCTATACTATTTGATTATATTAAACCTTTCCATAGAAATTTCTCCTAATCGTTTTCGCTGGCTTGTCAACATATAAGAATGAATATGGTTCTATAGTAGCGCCTCCATATTGCTCTTTGCTTACTCCCAGTTCTCGAGATATGAGGCCTCGTTCATTAGTGCTTGGAAACTCGAATACACAATAATGAGAACAATTCAATCGTATATCTTTTGGGGTCTTATAGAAACTTTGACTTAAGTAGATCACGCTGCAATTTTTGTGTCTACCTCTAATAAAATAATCGATTAGTGGTTTCTGATTCTTTTCACACACAAAATCGTCAAATATGACAAGTTTTTGACTGTCGCTATCGATTTCACTAACAGGAATAATATCATCATTACCACACTCAATGACGTCATAACCCACGTGATTGCTGATTTCATTAAACTGTTTTGCCAAATCCTGATACTTTCCTTGTTCTAAGTTCTTAGCGTATAGATAGATTTTGTCGTAATACACTAGTGGTTTTCTGAGCACATGTGTCAAAACGTTTGTCTTACCACAGCCACTTGGTCCAGTAATTAACATTCTAAAATTGTTTTTCGGCATGAATGGATGAAGCTGCTTATAGTTCGTAACAGCATCATTTCCGTTGTCATAGTTCGGAATTTCCATCTTATCTATACATATTGAATAGACTATTTAACACTACGTTCTTGATATATGTCGTGAAAAAGATAAGTCGAGATAAGTCGAGATAAGTTGAGATAAGTTTAGATAAGTTATATAACGTATATGTATACAATGGATATAAATGAGTTTAAAAAGCACGTCATTCCAAAGATTGAATCTGGTAAAATGGTCGATATTGTCCGTAAAGCCATTAAAGATGGAGAAAATACTAAGCAGGACAAATATGAAAAACGAAAAGAAGTGTATAAACCAATCGTTCAACAACTGGAAAAAGAGATCGATGAGATAAGTGGTTTAAGGGAAGAGTACGTTAAGTCTGCAAATAATCCAATCACGCACTCTCAACGACCAGCCATAACTGATGGAAAAGATGTAATGAAAATCGTATCTGATATGGATAGAGGATTTACACCTGAAGAATTCGCCATTATGGAGAAATATAAATTACCGTTACCATCTAAGGTTCTATTCGACACATTAAAGGATGATAAAACAGTTGGTGATATTATGAAAGAAAGTAGTGATCTCAATAAAACATTGGGTCAAAAACAAGGCCATCTTTCTACAACGAAAAAAGCTAAGAGCCAGAACAAATCTGAAATCGCTAAATACATTAGGGAGATTGATGCAATAAGAAAATATAGAAAACGAATAGGCGTTACTGAAGAAGGAATAAAGACACTGCAATCAGGAAAGGGTCTTTACAACCAACCAAAACGAAATGCTTACAAGATCACAAGTGATGGGCAATATGGCAACCTAAGTATAGATGTACCCCAACTGTTTGGTCAATTAAATTTAATGGCCTACAAAGATGATAAAAAAGTATACAACAAAAGAGTCGATTTCGACACTCTCGACCTACTTACGAAACGGTTCAATGGTAAGAAGAAGTATAGCAATCTCTCTAAGACGGTTTTCGATGATCTTAATGAGTTAAGTGAAATACCAATACATAGAACATCTAAAAAGTACTCTAAAATAGGAACTGGCGTTGTCTATTTTAATAACCCACAAGATCTATTGAATCGTTTGGAATTGCTTGGTGGCTCGATTGCAGCAGGTAACGATTCACTCAAAAACGAGTTCTCAGAGGTTGCACACACACTGAGACGGTTGAATGTGTTTTCTAATGACCATCTCGAGAAATTGTTGGATGAATATATTATGTAATCAAATAGTATAATGTCGAATGTAAGAGAAAGAGCAATATATATCTCATCTGTCGATAGAGAAAAGCGTGGTGTGAGTAAGTCTGAAGACTTCACCATAAAATTTAATCCTTCAATAATGCTTTCTTCTAACAAGGAACACGAAGTGGCTGTGGATAAAATATCGATGACGTACTCATGGCAAAACATCACTCCAGAATATGACAACAACACCGTAAAATATAGTCATGACGGAAGTACATGGACTACAGTGATATTTCCTAATGGAATGTATTCTTACCTTGACATAAATGATTATTTACATCAAATAATGAAAACAAATGGCCACAAGACCACAGTCAATGGTGTAGATAAGTTCGATATTAACGTAATCTTCGTGTTGACCACATACAAAGTAGTAGTTGAAATTAGTAATAACTACCAATTAGACCTAAGAGGATCGAATTTTGGAGAACTCATTGGATTCAATAAGAAAATCGTCAATACGACTGAGTACGGATCCAAGCTACCGAATATCACAAATAGTATCGACACGCTACACGTGAATACAGATATTATAAATGACAGCATCGTTGGAGGATCTAATAGCAATACTCTATTCGTCATTCCAACAGACGGTTTCACTCGATCATACCCATTTACTGTTGAGCCAAAAAGAGCATTATTCAATTCAGTTTCAACAAACATCATCAGCAAAATGCGTTTCTATATAACGGACTCAATAAGAAGACCAGTAAATCTAAATGGAATTGAATGGCATATGACTATAATATTGAGATCCACTACATTATAATCTAACGTAATATATATGAGGCATTGTGAATACAAAAAGAAATACGATCCTACCATAGGAAAGCGCGTCTATAAGCATGTTTACGGCGATGGTATATTCGACTCAGTCACTAATTTTGCACGTAGAATGCTTGGTAAGACCATAAAGAAGACAGTCAAAGATGCATCGAAAAAAGTCGCAACAACTGTATCGAATAAAGCTGGAGATAGAATTATTAATCTATTACAGAAGAATAGAGGAAAAGAGCCTGAGCACGTTATCAATCAACCAATCAACCAAGATGCTCCATCAGATTATGAGATAAACGAACGTGTTCAGCGTCTATTAAGTGGATCTGGAAAACTTCGAAGGCTAAGATTGTAATTAATGTGATTGTTTTATCTAATCTATTAATATAACAATGGAAAGTTTTAGAAATCCTAAATACGTTCAAAGATATGAAGATGTTTCTTTTGATCTAGAAACGCCTCTAGTAACGCAAGTAGCTAATGGAGGAAGTCAAGTCAAAACTGGATATAGATTCGTTGGTGATAATTCTGGCGAAATAGCTCCTTTTGATTGGTATAATGCTAGAATAGAAACCGACTTTAAGGTTCAATTACAGGCTGATGGTGGAAACATAGCTATTGATGACCATAATGGTATAGTAAATGGATCTCATTCATTGATTAAAGAAATCGTCATTAAAGTAAATGGCATACAAGTATACGACAATAATAATGCAAACCAAACCGTAAATATTAAGAACCTACTTGAATACGACGCTTCCTTTGCTAATAGTAGTGCTACAAATGAATTCTACTATCTCGATACTAGTAGAGGTGCTGAAGAGAGAGTCGCACAGGCAACACACAATATAGGTTTTGCCAACAGGAAGGCATTGCTTGGTATGTCTTCAACTGTGAATACAGAAATACCTCTTAATAGGTACTCATTTTTTGAAGCGTTTGAAGACGAACTTATGCCTAACACTAAGGTTGAAGTACAAATTACTCTAGAAAGTGATGCCAATCTAATTTGGCAAGCTGGTGCTGCTTGTATAGTTCTTATTACGAAGTTCAAATTATGGGTGCCAAGAATCATCTTCACACCTGAAGGAGAGAGCCAATATATGAGTAAATATCTGAAACCACATAAATGGTCTTATCTAAGGGAGATGGTTGAGAGAGGCAACTCTACTAGTCAACAAACAGGTACATTCAAAATATCTTCAGGAATCAATAGGCCACGACATGTATTTGTATGGATATCAAATGACGCAAATCAAGATTTGCAAACAGCGAATCCATTTCTATACAACACTTTTTCAGTGTGCGATGCAAAAACACTTACGAGTTGCCATCTCGAAGTAGGGAATGGTAATCATTATCCCGAAAGCGAATACATGCCAAATACAGAGATGTCTAGAGTTTATAGAGGTGTGTTGGAATATGTACATGCTAAAAATGACTACAACGGAGGAACTCTTTTGACTAGGTCAAATTTTAGTACCATTTTCCCATTTATTTACTTCAACCTCGAAAATCAGAAACAAGATATTAAGGATGGTACTACAAAACTCGCATTCAAATATAAATTATCAGCAGCAACTAATGTAGACTACAGTGTGTATGCACTTGTTTTGTATGAACAAGACATTGAGCTCACACAATCTAACGGCAAGATATTATTGAGATCGTAGTTTTTATGTAACATATTAATATAGTAACGATGTCGTATTTCGAATACAATGTAAATCTAACTGATGGTCAAAAAGACAAATTGCTTCGATCATATCATAAGCGTGCACCAATCACTCTTCGACTGAAAAACGATCAACTAAATGGTTCAGATCCAAAAGAGTAAAAGAGATGGTACAGGATGCGACATAAAGATATCTCAAACGCAGATTAGGCATCAGGAAGGAGGGTTCCTCGGATCTCTCTTACCAGCATTGATGAAGGTAGGGTCAATGGCACTTCCGTGGCTATCTAAGGCTATTGGACCGCTCGCTAGTGGAGCTCTATCTGGAGCAGCAAGCTATGGAGTGAATAAGGCTCTAAAATCTGGGTCTGGTTTGTTCAACATTCCACAGTCTAAGGTAGACAAGTTAATCCAGTATAAAGACTATCTAACTAAGAATCAGAAGGAACAAATAGTTGGCGCATTACAGAGTGGGTCTGGTATGACCCTAAGACTGACTAAGAAACAGCAGTCAGGAGGATTTCTAGGTACGCTTCTCGCGAGCCTAGGTATACCGATGCTTATCAAGGCTCTTGGTGGTGGCCTTCAAGTCGATCCTAGTGCACAAAATACGCAGAACGTATACACTATCCCAAAGAAAGGTGGATTTGTCAATCCTACGATCCGTCCTCCGCCATATATTGGAAGCTGGGGTAATGACAATTCGATAGTGTACCCAACTGGTTATGGGATTAAGAAAAAGCCAAAAAAAAAGGCCAACAGACAAGGAAATGGCCTACTGCTAGGAAAGAACATCCCATTCAATGGCATCCCCCTGCTAGGAGCACTTCTCTAAGATTCACGAATCAACCATTATCGAATGTCGATATAATGGATTGGATCAAACAAATCAGAATCAAATACTTTAGAGGAGTGTTCTCGATAGATAGCTTGCCAAAGCTTATCAATAAGAAAGAATGTGGGGTAATCAATCTAGATACGCAAAACGGTCCAGGTACGCATTGGGTTTGCTACAGAAACGTTGGTAAGTATTGTGAGTATTTCGATAGCTTTGGTTTGAATATGCCGAAACATGTCGAACGTTATCTATTGAAAAGCAACAAACAAATAATATACAGTGGAGACGAAATACAAGAACGATCGTCAGTATTATGTGGATATTGGTGTCTGTATTACTTATTAGAAAGACAAATGGGAAAATCGATTTTCGATGTGATCCATAATCCACTGTTCGATATGAACAATCAAAGCATCAATCATCAATTCTTAATCCACTATTTTAATCTACTCTAGCTATATATAAGATATGAAGTCATACTGTATCAAAGAAAAGAAGGTAACAGAATGCGCTCCAGGTAGTGAGAGATATGAAAAGGCTAAGAATGGAAGACTGATGTTGAAATGCACATGTGCTAGTTGTGGTATTACTAAATCAAAATTCGTGAAATCTTCACAGGGTAGTGGTATAGGTGATGCGCTTTTTGAAGCAGGTATAAAAGGGCTATATCAGATGGGTAAAATAGGTGCAAAGCAGGCTATCAAAAGTGATTTCGCAAAAGAGAAAGCATCATCATATATTAAAAACCTAGCTAATAAGATGATCGATCAGGGTGTTTCACAAACATTAGACCAACTCGGTTCAGGTGTCGTAAACTATCCAATGAGCATGTACACAGATGTAACGGATCCAGCATCTGCATTTTATTCTGACTATTATTCTAATTACCGTAAAAAAGGTGGCAAATTAGACATTCAAAAAGCACTTTCCCCTTTTGGGGAATTACATATGAGAACGAAACCAACTTTACGCCACCCTTTAGGAAAAAAGTACAATTTCTGTGGGCCAGGAACTAACTTAGATAAGAGGCTTGCTCGTGGAGATGTAGGAATTAATAGATTAGACGAAACATGTAAACAACACGATATAGATTATAGAGATGCTGACGACGATCTAAGTAAGAAACACATTGCAGATCAGAAAATGGTCAATGCTATCGATCAATTTGAAAATCCTACATGGACTGAATGGGGTGTCAAAAACGCTATAAAAGCTAAGGTATGGGTGCTAAGAAGCCAAAAAACGAGAAGAGCCGTCGAGTGAAGAAATAAATTGGCAAGTAAAACTAGCAGATGAATTGCATAGACCAATAAGAAGTAAATTTACTCGACGGCGCGTTATAGCTAATCATATTGATGAAATCTGGTGTTCAGATCTTGTCGAAATGCAACAGTTTAGTAAGTGGAATAAAGGCTATCGATACATTCTCATGGTTCTAGACGTCTTTAGCAAATATGGCTGGATCGTTCCATTAAAAGATAAAAGAGGCGAAACAGTTACGAAAGCTCTTCAAACGATATTCAAGGAAGGAAGAATACCAACATACCTATGGGTCGATAAAGGCAAAGAGTACTATAATAAAAATGTGAAAGAGCTATTGGACAAGTATAGTATACAAATGTATTCAACTGAAAATGAAGAAAAGTCTTCCGTTTGCGAGAGATGGAACCGTACAATAAAGACGAAAATGTGGAAGCAATTCACTGTCCAAGGCAATACGCAGTATCTAGATATGCTACCTAAAATATTGAAACAGTACAATAGTACGAAACATTCAAGCATCAAAATGACTCCTATCGAAGCAAGCAAAAAGAAGAATGAAGGAACCGTGTACTTCAATCTATATGGCGATATGGAGTCATTACAATCGAAACCGAAATTTAAGGTTAGCGATAAGGTTCGAATAAGCAAGTACAAGCGTAAGGTGTTCGACAAGGGGTATACCCCTAACTGGACCGAGGAAATGTTTACAATTGATGAAATCCAGTATACGAACCCTATTACATATAAATTGAAGGATCTGAATGATGAAGAAATACGAGGTTCTTTTTATGAACAGGAGCTATCGAAAGCTACTCAAGAGATTTTCAGAATCGATAGAGTCATCAGAAGGAACTACAAGAAAAAACAAGCTCTAGTATCGTGGAAAGGGTATAGTGATGAATTCAATAGTTGGGTGCCATTTAAGAATCTAGATGCGATATGAAAATAATATAAGCATACAATATAGATGCATGCTAAATTACTCAAATTACTTGATAGCATAAGAAAAGTAATCGATACTTGCGAACTCTTAATAAAGTCAATCAAACGAATTCTATCCATAAACAATCGACATGTCAGAACAGAACGACCAAAAAACATGGGAAAATAGACTAGATACGATTGCATTAGGCTACAGTATATCAATACAGCTCCAAATTAATCAAATAACGATTCGACTAGGAAAGATGAACCGCGTTTAAACGCACATAGTAAATTGACAATAATTCATATATATAGTTGGTATATACATGAATGATAACAATACCATAGAACCAATCAAAAGATCAAGAGGTCGACCACGAATGTACGACGACATTGAAAGGAAGCATCGAAAAACTAAGTACATGCTAAGTAAATCATGGTTCTGCTTAACGTGCGAAATCTATAAAGACTACACGATGGCTGGTAAATCAAGTCATATTAAGACCAAGAAGCACAAACGCAGCCAAACGCACCTAGATTCAAATTTTTTTTTTTTTATCTATAGTTAATATATAGAATGATGAATGCTAGCGATCTCAAGAAATTGTCTAAATCGAAACTTATCGAATTGCTATTGAAACAAAATACTATAAGACGACCAAAAATTGAAATCGTAGATGACTACAAACCAGTTCCTACTCCACGAAAAAACATTAAACGTTCTGATGAAAATATCATCCTACCACCAGTTCCTACTCCACAAAGAAGCGTTAAGGACATGATCAAACACTATGAGGAAAACATCATCCTACCACCAACTCAATTCAGAGATGACTACAAACCGATCCCAGCTCAGAGGACCATTAAGAATACAACCAAAAGACCGGTTCCTGCTCCAAGAACTAAGATCATACAACTAGATAGAGCTATGAAGGGTTCAATCAGATCATTTGAAGTCGTCATTAAGAACAATAAAGACCCACTAGTACAACTAACCACTACGAGAAAAGGCATTCAGACTCAATTCGAAAAACTACTGATTGAGACTAAAGGCTATAAATTTGTCGAAACGATAAAGGTTACATTCGAAAAACAACTAGATGAAGACAAGACAACAATCAAAACGGCTTATTTCAATAGTACTGCATTTACGATAATAAACGAAAACAATATCATTGAAGGACTACAATCATCTGAACAACAGATAATAAACAAAATAGCCCAATGGATCTCCGAAGGTTCTGGATGGACCATAGAGACAATCGACAAACACTACATCAACATAGTCAAATATGAGCCTATGAAAGGAAGCAGCTACATCGAACTACCAACAGAGCTCAGAAATTCATCTAAAGGCTTGGTCAACATGCAGAACGTAGACAATGAATGCTTCAGATGGTGCCACGTAAGACACTTGAATCCACAGGTAAAGTACCCTCAAAGAATCAAGAAGAGCGATAGAATATCCATGAAGGATCTAGACTACTCAAACGTCGAATTTCCAGTAGCTACTAAGCATTACAATAGAATCGAAAAGCAAAACAGCATTAGTATCAACGTATTTGGATACGAAGAACGGAAGCCATATCCCATATTCGTATCGAAAGAAAGGTACGACGATCATATGGATCTTCTACTAATCACTGAAGGTACTAATAAGCACTACGTTCTAATAAAGGACTTCAATAAGTTCATGTTCAACCAAACGAAGCACAAGAACCGAAAGCACTTCTGTAGACATTGCTTACAATGCTTTGGATCTATAAGAGTGCTGAACGATCACAAAGACAATTGCATCCAGGTAAATGGTACGCAAGCAATCAAGATGCCTACTCATGAAAACAACGTATTGAAATTCAAGAACTTCCATAAACAGCTATCAGTACCATTCGTGATCTATGCCGACTTCGAAGCAATAACTAAGAAGATCGATGGCTGCAAACCTAACGACGACAAGTCGTACACCGAAGCCTACCAAAAGCATACAGACTGCGGTTATGGCTACAAAGTAGTATGCTGTTACGACGACAAATATAGCAAACCAGTGCAGATATATCGAGGTGAGAAATCAGTATACAAATTCATGGAAAGAATGCTTGAAGAAGTCAAATGGTGCCAAAAGACAATCAAGAAAAATTTCAACGAAGACATGGTAATGACGAAAGACGATAGGAATGACTTCAAAACCGCTGCTGAATGCCATATATGCAATATCCGATATAATGAAACTGATATAAGAGTTAGAGACCATTGCCACATAACTAGCAAGTATCGTGGTAGTGCGCATCAAGATTGTAACCTCAAATTCAGAATAAAGGCCGAAGAAATCAAGATACCAGTCATCTTCCACAATCTACGTGGATACGATAGTCATCTAATCATGCAAGAAATCGGTGAAATCGTCAAAAACAATACGTACATCGATAAACATGGTAATGAACGAGAGCATCAAATAATCGCGATTCCAAACAATTTGGAGAAATACATGGCCTTCATGCTAGGCAACAACTTGGTCTTCATCGATAGCTTCCAATTCATGTCTCAATCACTTAGCAATCTAGCGAATAACCTCCCAGAAGATTGCTTCAAATACACGTCAGAAGAATTCCGTAACGAAAAACTCGCATTAATGAAAAGAAAAGGAGTGTACCCTTACGACTACATGGATAGCTTCGAGAAATTCGACAAGACACAACTACCAATGAAAGAAGACTTCTATAGCATCTTGAACGATGAACACGTTACAGATGACCAATACCAACATGCCCAAAACGTATGGAATGGATTCGACTTGAAAACCATGGGTGAGTACCACGACCTATATCTAAGAACTGACATCTTGTTGTTGGCGGACGTATTCGAAAACTTCAGAAGAACGTGTATGCAATACTACAAACTAGACCCATGCCACTACTTCACTAGCCCAGGATTGAGTTGGGATGCGATGCTGAAGATGACTAACATTAAACTAGAGCTTATGACTGATATCGATATGTTTCAATTCATCGAAATAGGTATGCGCGGAGGCGTTAGTTACATAGCCAACAGATATGGAATGGCAAACAACGAGTACATGAAGGACTACAATGAGAATGCGCCCTCAAAGCATATCATGTACCTCGATGCTAACAATCTCTATGGGTGGGCCATGTCTCAGTACTTACCGACTGGTGGTTTCAGATGGATGACAGAGAAAGAAATCGCCAAAACCAACCTAGCTAAGTACAATGAAGACAGCAAGAAAGGACTAATCTTAGAAGTCGATCTATTGTATCCAAAAAAATTACACGACAACCATAACGACTATCCGTTAGCTCCTGAAAAAGTCAAGGTAACTGAAAACATGCTATCGAATTATTGCACAGAGATTCAGAAGAAATATAATATTTCGATTGGACAAGTCCATAAGTTGATTCCAAATCTGAATGACAAAACCAAGTACGTAATCCATTATAGAAATCTTCAACTATACCTCGATCTTGGCTTGAAAATAAAGAAAGTACATAGAGTGCTAGAATTCAATCAATCGCCATGGTTGAAGCAATACATCGATTTCAACACTCAGAAGAGAACCAATGCTAAAAATTCATTCGAGAAAGACTTCTTCAAGCTCATGAACAATTCAGTATTTGGGAAGACTATGGAAAATCTGAGAAAGCGAGTAGACGTTAGATTAGTAACCAGCGAAAAGAAGTTACTACAAATGACTTCTAAACCAACTTACGTGTCATCAAAAATATTCAACGAAGATCTAGTAGCAGTACACAAAATCAAAGAAACGCTTACACTCAACAGACCTGCATATGTAGGTATGTGCATCCTCGACATTTCTAAGACGCTAATGTATGATTTCCATTACAACTACATCAAAAAGAAGTATAGCCAAGCTAAGTTGTTATTCACAGATACCGACAGCCTAATGTACGAAATCGAAACTGAAAACGCTTATCAAGATTTTTGGTACGATAAACATAAATTCGATAACAGTGATTATCCAATAGACAACCAATTCCATGATACAACGAATAAGAAAGTCATAGGCAAATTCAAAGACGAGGCTGCTGGAATTCCTATCACAGAGTTCGTAGGGCTTCGATCAAAAATGTACAGCTACATGAAAGACAACAACATAGGCGCTAAGACAGCTAAAGGCATCAAGAAGAACGTCGTCAAGAAGAACATTAAACATGAAAACTACAAAGACGTGCTACTGAACAACAAACAGATATCACACACTATGAAGACCATTAGAAGTCAAAACCACCAATTAGGAAGCTATGAAATTAACAAGATCTCACTATCATGCTTCGACGACAAACGGTATCTATTGGAAGACGGGATTACAAGCTATGCTTATGGCCATTATAAAATACGATAAACTAAAATCGATAAATAATAGGGTGGGGGTATGAGATCAGAAATCTTGGTGGAACCATACGATGGAAAATGGTCTGGTACCCTCACCCTCTATACTACTGACGCGATAGGAATGTGAATAAGAAAATTCGAGATTGAAACTTTGAAATAAAAAATCCACAGACAATCGCCACCCGTTATCTCGAAATTTGCATACGAACCAGACATACGAATTAGCAGGTGCCACCGTTCCGACGATTTTGCTATTAGCAAAAACTGCTCTTAGCAAAGTGAAAATAAAACCCCTGTTTGTTCCTCTCATAGGACATTTTGATTTTTATCCCACTAGACTGCCAAGTTGTGCTCGCATTTCCTTTTGCACTTCTTGCTTGAGTTCGGCTCGAATTTGTTCCATGTTTTTTTCACCGCCCGCGGCCGTCGAAGTCTCGTGGCGAATTTCAGCCCTCATAATCTCGTATTTATTTGCTTCAGCGAGGATGAGACTGTATTCAGAGTCAGATACGTTTTCATCGCGCAAGGCCTTCGATACTAGATCACGAATCGTATTAATTTTCGCTCTAGCCAACATAGTGGTTTTCTCATGTTTAGATACTTTTATTCCTAATTTTTTAGCTCCAATGGTCGTAGATGCTGAAATTAATCCACATAAGCCACCAATAACACCTAATGGTAAACCAATCACTATACCAAAACCAGTTAGAGCTACTGCTAGTCCTGAACCCGATAATAATACAGATAGACCTCCTGCTGCCACAGCGACACCATGGACAATTCCTTGTGCGCGAGCGTATTTCTTACGCACACCTTCATAGTGTTTTTCTTGAGTTTCGATATCTGAAAGAGCATCTCGGACTGTTTGCAACCGAAAATTATCTCCGCTAGCCCCGCTAGCCAGCGGCGGATAAATACATGGTGCCGTTGGAAGTAATTGAATTGAATCGCTTGCCATTACGTTATATCATAACTTACTCAATCTTCAATAGGTATCGTATAGGTCGACCACGGAAGTCTATAATATTTCCTTCTTCGTCTCTAAGTGTCAGGCGAAGGCTGTTTCGTCTTGTCCCTAGAGCTTTAACGACTAAGGGGCTTGATATAGAGTAAGTCGTTGCACCAAAGCCATGGGTTTCCATATTAAATATACTTAGGATTTCTGAGGGCTTTCCCCCAAGAAGTGAGAAGAGAGAATCCACCACGTCACAGTAGATATACATATAGTGAATATCTTGTGGCACCAGGGGGTATTTTCCCACATTGATAGTCACGTAGCCTGTCGAACCCCCACCTACTTTGATGCCAAGCAAATCGCAGATATTCTTAGTTAACTAGATTGGTTTCTTAACATCTAAAATATAGTATTTCCTAAATGTGTGGTTTATGAATTCCAATAAACCAGCATCAACAGCGGGTTCGAATTGGGTCATCAAGCTTCCTATACTATAATGTTCCGCCTTAATTTCGTGTGGAAACATCACACCATCGACATCCCACTTAAAGCTTCCTTTATTAGTTAGGTTCCACCAACTGTTCTCAAGAGTGATCTCAATTAGCGAAATATTATGGATGTAAATAGGTTCTTGAAAGTAGACCGTATGGTCAGCCGAGGTAGTGGTGACATTTAAGATTACCATATTAAAGCCTGAAGTTTACTTCGATATCAGAAGTTTACTTCAATGGTACTAACATACGTTCTTTACTTCACGATATTAACATATGTCGTAACTTTAATACGTATCAATATCAAACAGATTAGTCAAGTGGATGAATCAAACGGATTGATTAGCCCGGCGCCAAGGATAAGAAACCATGCCTAGTCTCCAAGTGAGAGTTCATTTCGACGGTGATTGGGGTGACTATATCGCACCTCGCAATGCAAAGGCTTTAGCGGCCTTTAAGAAAAATTATCCTCACGCGGACTTCGATAAGTTCTCAGCTAGGACAACGGCATCCGACATACATGATGAGTCTACATACGAGACTAGAATCATGTTTTACGATGGTGGGCAGCATTGGAATATGAGTGGTCTCATACCAGTAGATGTCAGAAATCGTCTACACGAAGCGTTACGCGTGACAACGCAAAAACATGCGGTGGCCGCATTCGGCAGGGGTTTTCCACTTCCATTCAGACGTGCTGACGTTAAGTATCCAGTTCCAGCCGTTCCCTGGGCACACGTCGCTAAAGACATATACCCTATCATACAAACGCTAAAGATCTACGTAGCAAAGGATCAGCTATTTACGTATGAGCCACGACATATCTTTCAAGATCTGGGGCTCGATCTTAGTGATAAAATAAAAAATAAAGATCCGAGCTATGCCCTGCGAGACAGTATTGCTAATGCTAACGATAGAATAGGAAAAACGAATAAGTGGTTTGATGTTGAACCAATGAAACTTTGGCAGCACCAATTATGTTTCGCCGTTTGATGTGCTACGGCAGGCTGTGGCGTATCATTCGACGACCATCTTTCAGATGATGCGCCAATCATCGACAATATTCGGAGCTTTTATCGATTTCACGTATACTATACGATCAGGCGAGTACTGTTTGAATTGGAAGTACCACTCCCCAGAGAAAACGTCTTTAATAAGTTTAACAACGTTCCATGGAATTACGTCACGTATGACAAGATCAGAAGAGAGTTCGGTGCTTATGAAATCAACTTTGCCACACGTCGAAATGATATGAACGAGAAGCACTACAATTGGTTCGTTCCACAGAATGGGAAAGGATTGACAAAGGCCGGGATAGTCCGAATTAATGCATCAATAATGGTATATTTGTTTTGTGTCCTATCATCCCAGGCTTCAACCGGCTCACCAATCGTAGGATCGAAGTCCCCAGCCGCCCAAAATAAATTTGATACGATGTTTGAAGATGCCATCATAGAATCGGCTTCAGACACTCTAGCCCAATACCAAGAATCTATTAAGGATATTAGTTCTCGTCTAGATCTAGCAGTTGCGAAGGATTGTCTGTTAATACCTAGCTATATGATTATCTTTAAGGGCGCTACGTACGTAAACAGCCTACGAACGGCAAATAAACCTGGTATCAGTTTAGGAATAAACGACGACATCAATCTTAACGAAAAATCTCCACCACCAGCCCCTATGGAAGGCTCGAAAACAAAGACGAATGAACCTGCTACAGACAGCGGAGCCACTACTGATACGACCGCTACGATTGATACGACACCACACAGTCGACAAAGTCGCGGCGCATCGCCAACGAATCACGAAACCAATTTAGCAATCGTGGGTATTGTGGCCGGCGTAGCCTCATGGATGATATTTCGTTAGCGCTGACGTTTTGACGATTTATATTGCTCTACTAGGAATATAACCACAGCTACGATGAGTAGCCAGGCATTCTTTGCAAGGAAGCCGAAAACTTCTCCAGCGGTACGGAATATGAAACTCGCAATAGCGCCTATCGCCGCAGGTAGCACGTTAGCCAACTTTTTTCCAAGATCCTTCAAAGCACCACCAACTCCCTTAGCAACGGAAGCCAAGCCTTTTGTCAATATACTAACGACGGTACCAATTACGGCACCAGCGACAGCTAACACTCCAATCACCGTAAATCCATGTTTCTTGAAGATGGCTTTTATGCGGTCTCGTAACGACATACGATCTTTGATGGCTTCTATTTCTTTCTCGATCTCCTGTTTCTGATCCTCTAGTGCTACTACTTTATTCTTTGCCACTTCATATTCTGGAGTTCCCTTAGTTAATGAATCCATCTTTTTTATTTCCTCGACCTTTCGTTTATCTTTTTCGGTGGCCATATCCTCTTTCATACTAATCTCCTTTTCCGCAGTAGGTCCAAGAGCGTTTTTAAGCGTTTTAGGTAATACATTGGGAGTGTCTACGGCATTCGACAGTAAGTATGATTCAGCATTTTTACGATTGAGTTTTATCACGACCCTATCATAGTCATCCAAACTAGCAGTGAACTTCGTTAGATCTGCTTTTGGAAACTTTATAGTTATTTGGTCCTGTGCATTTTCAGTCCGTCTTTCCAGTCTTTCAAGTGGCGTTTCCGCAGTACTACTGCCTGCCGTAAATTGCGTTTCCGCATCATCACCTTGATTGACTAATTCTATATACTCAGCTGAACTGGTTCCCCAGTTACTACGATTTTTCCATAACCTATCACGTATGCTTTTCGTCGTATTTTTGAAGCTATGCTTAGCTCTATTCCACCAATCCATTTCTGCCTCGCCATCATCAGGTCTAATCTCCGCCCATTCTTCGGCAGTAAGATCATTCACATCGGCTCTACCTTCTTCAGATATAGGATCGAAGTCTAAATTTTCTTCCATATTGAACACTTGATATGTGATATACTATTAGTATTGGCGATATATTCAATTGTGAAACAAACATCATGATATCAACGACGCTCCATCCTGACTATTCTCCTAGAGAAGGTAGATCTCTTAAAGCCAGTCGTGTGTTCCATCGTGTAACTTTCACTCCTTCCTCAGCCAATCCAGGGGAAACTTTAATTGTTAATGTTCCTACGTTAGGCGAAAATAGACTTCTAGTACCTGGTAGTCTAGCCCTTAGTGCCAATATCACTCTATCCGGGGGTCATGCCGACAACTATTTGGTGGCCAATGTTGGACGTTGCATAGTCTCAAAGCGAGTCGTATGGATGGGAACTACTAGATTAGAAGATCTAAGTCGACCCGATCTACTACAGGTATATAGCGATCTATACCTATCTGATGTAGAACGAGAGAATAGCGTAGAGCGGGGCATTCAATCTGCTAATGTGAACAAACTTCGTTCAAAGGCCAGTAACGCATCTACGTCTAATGCGGCTGATAATGCGACACTAGCGGCATACGGTAGCGTATATAAGATACCTATTGATCATGAAGTTATCACAACCCATGGCGTCTTTTATCCACATGCGATTCGAGATAAGATGTCATTTCATTTGACACTGGCACCGGCCATAGACGTCATAGTCGGATCCGACAGTACGAAAGTAGGAACGTACAAACTATCGAACATTGAACTAGAATATGAAGTCATCGAAAGTCTCGATCTTGCGTCGCAGGCCAATAGTACCTACGCCAGCGGTAAAGCATTTCTGTATAACCATTATGAGTACTTCAAAACCGTCTCAATCAATCTAGCCACCGATACACTAGTATCTGAAAGCATAAACGTACTTCGTCTCTCTCTCAATGGCATTCTTCTTCTATTTGTGGATCCTCATGTGGCAGGCACTAGAGATAGTGAGAAATTCGTAAATCCAGGAATCACCAAGGTCGAGGTACACGTCAATGGCATTCCTAACGCTCTATATTCTTTTGGGATGCTACCAAAGGATTTATGGAAGTCAGCGAAGAATTGGTTTGTCCCGCGTTTCGGAGACTCAGGTACGGTGAACATGCACATATTCGTGCTTTCTGATGCACAAGCAACTATTGAACAAGGAATGCTACAAAATGTTTATCACTAACGTATTCGTTGACGTATTCGTTAATGTACTCATTAACATGGACACATTAACAGAACAAATTCCCTTTAACGCACTCATAATTGGCCCCACAAACTGCGGAAAGACTCAGTTCATAGTTGATCAATTGAGAGGTCCATTTCGTTTTAAATTTGAATATATCGTATTAATTTGTCCCACCTATGCTAACAATAAGACCTATAAAGGCGTTGGTAGGGGAGATCCTCGTTTCATTGTCCTAGCGCCTTCTCAGAATGACATTGATGCAACCCTAGGCGACTGTGCATGTTTTTTCGAAGGAACAAATACACTTATTATCCTTGATGATTGTGCGTCAAGCAAGGATGTTAAGGGCAGGACCAATAAGATATCCGATTTAGCCTTTTCTGCACGCCACATTGGTATTTCGATTTGGGCCTCATCACAAACACAAAAGAGTATATGTAAGAACTTTCGCGAGAATTGCGCAATCGTTGTGGCATTTCGCATCGCAAGCGCACCGGGATTGAAGGATCTATTCGATGACTACGGCGCTAGCATATCCTTAGATGATAAGAAGCTATTCATTTCAGAACTTGAGACTAAGTTCGCACATATATGTTTCTGTTTGCGACATCCCTTTTCCACACTATTAGAGATACCTTCACCTATGATATGTCACAATACGTTGAAGTAAGATGGATAAAGATTTTGATGATGAATTAATGAACATACTAGCTGAATCCGGCGAAATAGATGTGACAGGTCCTCCACCAAGGGCCGAATGCGGCTACCGCAGTAGCGGCAGCAAAGCTGCCATCGGAGCTACCACCAATGAAGATAGTAGCATAGAAATCAGCGAACATAGGGAATCTCTTTCTATTCTAGCCGTGACTGGTACGACAAAAGAATATCTAGGGAAGAATTTTTCTCTTGGAGCCATTTCTAAGTTACCTGATAAAGACATAGAACGCCTATATCGTAGATACCAAGCCGTCTTAGCGAAGCAAATAAATGACTGCTTAGTGGATAGAGCACTAAGTCTAGCAACTTGTGTAGTCGCATATGTGAGGCCTCTAGATTCTCGACAACAACGAAGGCTGTTGAAAGCTCTAAAGAAAGACCGCTTAGTCCGAAACGAGATATCTGTACTGGCTGGCCGATTGGCCTACAAAGCAGGTCCACTTGTAGCACTAACTAGTGCCCTTTGTCACGTTGTTAACCATTCTATGCCCACTAAACAGGACTCCGAGGCGCAAGTATTGCCGAGCGAAGACGAAGTTGATGAAGTACTTGAGGTACATTCAAATTTAAAATAATCTTAAATGTAATTAACGTATTGAAGTTACCTCAACTACT
The DNA here is from genome assembly GCA_030867875.1 of Actinernus sp. WN-2022. Lineage (NCBI taxonomy): Eukaryota > Metazoa > Cnidaria > Anthozoa > Actiniaria > Actinernidae > Actinernus > Actinernus sp. WN-2022. The sequence goes on from JAOWCC010001589.1 coordinate 33,759,197, forward strand.
AAGTAATTACTCTTAACAAGATGGAAATTGATACCCATTCCGAAGATCGAAATGATCCCATCACGAAAGAACCAGTAAAACCCCCACCAAATCCAAAACGAGTCGCTGCAGGCAAACTCATAGCGCAAAGAAGGAAAGAAAATATCGCCAATGTGGCGGCAACGCGGGCGCAGGTAGACAGTCATACCGATAAGCCAAGTTCGATATCAACTAATACCACACTTGCCGTAATTGGGGTAAGCATAGCACTTGTGGGTTTGTACTATCAGTATAAGCAATACAAACAAACGCAACGAGTTAACCACAGCTCCACTGAAGCCACAGACAGCTCAGCTGCCGCTACCAAAGAAACCCCAAAAGGTCGTAACCTAAAAACTCAAGGCATGATATAGCATTTGAAGCCACGCCGTAGACATATATTATCGGCGATGTAAACGTTGTTCCAATAAGATGGTTAACGAATTTATGAACACAATACAGGAAGCTACTATATTGACTGGACTTGCGGCAGGTATCGGTTGGGTCGGAAAAAAAGCAATCAAAGAGCCTTTGACTAACGATCCTTCATCTAGTATTTTGAACTTCGTGAAGTGGATAGCGGTTCTATCTGGTGGCCTTGCAGCTAAGAAATACCTAAAGGACAAAGGGTATTGGAAGCCTGTTGAGTAACGGGGGCGACTCTACCTCGGGTTCGAAGCTATGGGAACGATAGTAGTTATGGCGGTTTCTTTTGCCGTAGCAAGTGGTGCTGCTAGTATTGCCACATACGAAATAGAAAAAGCAATTAGCGGGCCGAATGCGGCTGCCGCAGAGATGGTAAGACATGATAAGGCCCGGGAGAAGGCAACTGCCGCTATGGCAACCTATGAAAAAGATAAAGAAAAACGACTAGAAGCACTAGCCATCTGGAATCACTGGAAAGAAAACAATGCACACGTTGGACTTAAAGATAGAATCGATGCAATGCGAAAACTCCATATATATCACATATTGCAAACGAAACTGGAAAAGCCTAAACTCTCAGATTATCGACCATCTAATTCGAGGAAAACTGCCGAATTGGTGGCCTTAGGTGGTAGTGTATTCGCGACTGGATACGTTGCCACTCGATTCTTATAAGAATTGGTTATAGCTATGCTTTTAAAAAACGAGCTTTTTACGTTTAACGTAATTACTAGATCACTTACTAGATTACTAGAGTATTACTAGAGTATTACTAGGTAATTACTCCGCATAAAATGCGACTAATAGGTAGTAACTTTTCTGCTTATTGAAGCTTAGAATGCACACATATGTATGTACATATTAATGGACACTAAACTAAGTTTACGATACTATAGTCCGGAGGGTTATTGGAAAGGACTAGCAGCTATTAAACATCTTGCCAATTCGACAAACATATCTGAAGATGTGACTCGGATGTGGCTAGAAAAACAAGCTATATGGCAGATCTATTTACCACCCCCCAAATACGTTCCACGACCTAAATTCAATGTATCTACACCAAATGAGGTCCATCAAGCCGATTTGATATTTCTACCTCACGATCGACCTGGACGTGGAAGAAAGCTATATAAGTATGCGCTGACGATCGTGGATGTAGCATCCAGATACAAAGAAGCCGAACCATTAGCCACTAAAGAATCTAAAGAAGTTGCTGCGGCATTCGAACGAATATATAAGCGAAGTCCACTAACATGGCCAAAACTTTTACAAGTCGATCCAGGACGTGAATTTATGGGTGCAATGTCTTCGCTACTAGATAAACATGAAGTTTCTGTACGTCGTGGTCGTGTGGATATTCACCGGGATCAAGCAATCGTCGAACGATTTAATCGTACTTTAGCTGAGAGATTGTTTGGATACCAATATGCTCAGGAGATGGTACTTACTTCACAGGGAAAGGATGATAGATCTGTCGAATGGGTGTCTCGTCTACCTGCGGTCGTAAAAGCTTTAAACAACGAATCTACGCGTTTGACAGGAAAACAACCATCCATAGCAATTACCAAAAACGAAATCGAATCGAACCCAGCAGAACCCGTGCCGGTTCGGGACGAACGGATACGTCTAGTTGGGCTCAAAGAGGAAAGACTTCCATTCGATGTCAGTGTTCGATATCTATACGCTCCTGGTGAGCTAGAAGGTGGACGAAAGCGCGCTACCGATCCTATATGGAGTTTGAAAACGTATAGCATTTCGCGTAGTATGGTTTCTTCGGGTCAGCCAGTCCTATATTATTTGTACGCCCCACAAGTTTCGAATGTTGCTCAGCAGGTTTCGAAGAAACAGCCAACGCGTGGATTCGTGCGTGAAGAGATACAAGTCGTACCACTTGATACCGAACTACCTCCGAATGGGATCCTAAGCTAGTTCGTCTTGGGGCAAACAGATATCTTTATGCCCATGGGCTAATGTATCGATTCCATTTTCAGAAATCCAACGTTTTGTGTCCAGTGGTGAAAGGGAGATTTTATTAACTCGCAGACCATAGATCTGGTGCCCAATGCTTCGCAGCATATTCATTCCATGTCTGAAGGTCTTCCTATCGAAAAGAGACTCCTTATACTGCTCGTGTCGCATGTGCTTCTTCACAACGTACTTCCGTATTCCTTTAGCCTTGCGAATCTCCTTAGTGTCTGCGCATACAATCGAATACATCTTCGGTCGAAGTCCAACGTACTCTACGATGGCAACTCCTGCACACTCATCCTTCATCTTTCCAAGAACCTTTTTATTGGTAGTGTCGTATAGTGGATGGTTTTTTGGGTAATCACTTGTATCGTATAGGTCTGCATTTTTGGCCATGTCGTCGTAAACGTCTTCAGTCTGGATCTCAAGCAATAGCGAATCTGTGTCTGTGTAGAGAAGTTCACATCGATTACCATATTGGAGCTTAAGTTGGTTGTAATAGAAATCATACATCAGGTGTTTAGATAGGTCTAGGATGCTCATACCAACGTAAACTGGGCGGTTAAGCATGAGCCTGCTTTTATGCATGTGTAGTGCTACGAGGCCATCATCAAAGATATTTGATCTAGCAAATGTTAGGCTCGATATCAGCCGCCGAAGCTTGTCCTCCTCTCTTGCACGCACCAGCTTAACATCCACGCGCTTACGCAGATTCTCCATTGTCTTACCAAACACTGAGTTGTTCATCAGTTTGTAGAGGTCTTTCTCGAAATTGCTTGTAGCCAGTTTACGAAGATCTGTATTCATACGTATATATGGCTCCATCCAAGGACTTTGGTCAAATCGTAGTGCTCGGTGCACCTTTTTCAATTTCATACCAAGAGAAAGATATAACTGTAGATTTCTATAGTGTAGGACGTAGCGTTCTTTGTCGAATAGATTGGGCACAAGCTTTTCAACTTCGATTGGGAATACTTTTTCACCTAGTAGTCCGCATTGGTACTCTGACATCCATTTTTTCTGGACTTTCATACGCTCTGGGGCTAGTGGATACGCGTTGTGAGCGTCGTGTAGTCCTAGAGGATACTCAAGGTCGACCTCAAGGATATAACCTTTATCCGCTTGTATGTTTACATACGACGCGATGTCGAGGTCGATAGTCTGTAGCTTTTCTACGTCGCACCACTCAAATCCTCCGGTTGGTAGCGCTTGGCTCATAGCCCATCCGTATAGGTTGTTCGCATCCAGATACTGCATGTACGTAGTGGGCTTGATTGGGTCGTATTCTGCCGCATATGGATTGTTGGCCTTTGCATGGCGTCGACTGACCATCGAAATGCCGCCTCGCATCCCTTTCTCGATGAAAAGATGCATATCGTAGTCTGTGAGCAGCTCAAGCTCTACACCAGTCTTCTTTAGCAATGCATCCCACGATAGACCAGGGCTCGTATAGTAGTGAGCTGGGTCCAATCCATAATTTTGCATACATGTCGCTCGAAAGCCTTCAAACACATCTGCGAGTAAAAGTACATCGGTTCTAAGATATAGGTCGTGGTAGTCTCCCATAGTTTGACAATCGAATGCAGCCCAAACCTTCTGTGCGTGAGTATAGTCCTCATCTGAGATTCCTTCATCAGAAAGCTTGCTATAAAAAGCATCGCGCGGCGGTAGCTCATCCTGAAACCGCTCCCAACTGTCCATGTATTCGTATGGGTAGACGCCCTTGCGTAGAAGAAGCCCGCGCTTATGTTCGTCTTGCTCGTATCTGGCTATGATTTGGAATCCTTCCGGGTTTTTAGCCGATACTAGCTGAGCAAGAGAGGATAGCAAAAACTGAACGCTGTCGATGAATCGCAGTTTCCCTAGGGAGAATGAAATGTACTTCTCCATGTTATTTGGTATGCAATTTATCTGCCCCTCTACTTTGGAAATAGACTGCATTAAGAGATGAGAATCGTATCCCCGCAAATTATGGAAGACTACTGGTATTATGGTCTTCTTTGGGTCTATCCGCAGGAGTAGATTACAGGCATTGTGTGCTGCTCCACGATACTTTCCAGTGATATGGCAGTGATCGCGAACTGAATCCCCATTAAGAGATTTGTGACAGATGTGGCAAATTGTTGCACTTCGGTGGGCTATGCTGTCCTCTGGAGTCATGCATAGGGCTTTACGTCTATATAGAGCCGCTTCAACTTTTTGTTCTTCTCGTTGTATTGCCTCCAGGAACATTTCTGTAGCATTGGGCCCTCTATAGACGACTGGAGTATCTGTATGGCCATCACATCTCACCACGATGTAGCCGAATCCGCAAGCCTCATGTAGTTGAGTTTTCTGGGTGTTGCTGCGCAGTTCTGGTGCCAGCTCTGCTGTCGGCTCTGGTTCTTCGATCTTAGTGGTCAATGCCTCAAAATCGGCGTAAATGACGTAGGGAACCTTCATCTGTTTGTACCAGTTCTGGAAGGATAGCTTGTTCTTACCCTCTTTAGGCATCTCAACTCTCACTGCTGTCTGTCCTATACCTTTACATTCTGGAATGTGTTTTTCGAGTAGATCTTCTCTGCAGTATCCATGTAAACACCTCTCGCAGAAGTGTTTGCGGTGCTCGTACTTGCTCTGGTTGAATAGGAGGCGGTTCAAGTCCTTGATCCAGGCGTAGTGATACTTTCCGGATTCCTCTATTAACAGCAGGTTAATGCGGCGGGTGTCTACGCATTGCTTGCTAATCCTATAGACGATCACACCTTTCTCCCAGCCGAAGACATTGATTGCGAGGTTGTTTTGCTTCTCAACCCTACAAATCTGTGATATGGGTGTTGGTGCATCGATTCCTGTAAAGTCTAGGTCGTCGTCTATAGGATACTTAGATGGTCTGTATGCATGTCCTCCGTGAAGAACTGGAAATAACGATGACCGAAGAGCCCATCGTAGGCAGTTATCATCCTTATTTTGAACATTCACCACGGCCCTCTTATGTTGGACTTCTGGAGGTAGTGAAATGTATGAGCCGCCTCGTAATGGTTGATATCGTGCAATGTCGAGCCAAAGCAGAACTACTCGGTCTACCACCCATCCTGAGCCTCTATGCGTCCATTTCTCTAGGGTCTCTTGGATCGCAGGGAAAGACTTATCTAGCGCGGAATTGATTTCATGGACTTGTAAAACGGCCTCCTGCTTGTGGCGAAGTATTGCGTCGATGGATTCTTCACTACCATCGAGTTTGTACTTTAGTAGCTGTACTCTCAAGGCTAGCTGGAACTTTACCCCCTTTAGATCGACAATCTCTTCCTCTATCTTTTCGTGGATCGTATGGCGGACACCATCTAAGAAGGCCATTGGGTCGGCACCGAATTCGTGACCCTCTGGAACGTCCATCTGCCAGCCTCGTAAGAACTTACCAATAACCCATTTAGTGCGTTCGAATACTAGTGGAGAATTCTGAGCAGCCATGTTTCACACGTATCCCTAGATAGGTTTTCGAATCCGTAAAAGCTCTTGCAGTACTTCTAAGAACTGCCGCCTTGCTGCCTTTTCCTTCCTTATTAGTTCTAACCGTATTGATAGAGAGCCGCACTCAACACAAGTATAAAAAGTGCTCTGGGTGCCCTTCCCACATCCGCGACAAGGTCTTGGAATAGGCCTTCCCTGCCTTATTTTATATAAATGGGTCCTACAGTACGTACCTATGCACGACTTGTCACAGAAGGCTTGCTCTCCGACCTTTAACCAACTACATAAATTCTCGCCGCGCATGTTTCTTTCATACAATTCTGCGTAGGTATTTCAGATAGACATTAGATATACGTACCTCTAATTGAAAAATTATAAATTTTCTGAGGTAGGTGGGCCATCTGTGGGAGCTACTACGCAGCCGCGGGGGGGCTTATATGGGAAGCGAATTTGAATAATAAAATTTGTGGGTGGTGGTCCTTAGCGGGGGATAATGGGGGCAGCAGGCGGTGTAATGGTTCTTACTTGGGGGAATAAGGGGGCTTATATAAGGAACAAATTTCAACGATTTTTTCGCGGAGTAGGGATATACGATGGGAGAAAAAAGGCTTATATAAGGATGTGGCCCAGAACCGCTATTGTATATACTACTCACGAAAAGGTTTACATATACTCGTTAATTGTTGGGATAGTACCCAAATAGATAGTCCTATATGTCGAGCAGAGAATGCTAAATCTACTAGTTTGTCAGTTCTTCGTTTTACATCTTTTGATGCGGCACAATCATCTAGAATCAATAATGTATTGGTACCTGACCAAAAGGTTGCACAAATATTTAATGTGGTATCGATAGCATCCTGAGATGGTGATATGACATAAAAATGCGTATCTCGATTAGCAAATCCATGATATGTCTTGTTGTGGGCATACGTAGGACAAATCAGTACTATGTAATCGAACTTACCACGAAATGGTCCACGAAGTTGTTCTATGAGAAATGCAGTCTTTCCGCAATTCGTTGGACCTACTATGAGTGAGTTGAATGGGATGTGTTCTACCAAGGAATCCATCAGTACGTTATACTATACAGAGATCTGTTCAATATCATGAGCTGAGCATCTGCGAGAACGTAGATGTGCATGTTAACGTTTCCACTTCCTCTTGCAGTTCTATGTATGCGAATGTCTATATCTTTTCCACCACCAGTTTGTGCCAAGCCATCACCATGAACGGTGGAATCTTTTGCTGTACGACAATCGACTAGGATGGCAAATCTGTTATTGTAAAATTTGGTAGGAGTCATAGAGGTATCGGATGTACCAAACCATCCTTTTGTTGACTCCCAAAAATCTGGTGTTAACATACCTCCTGGAAAGAATCTATTTGGAACTCCATTTACGTCTATCTCTATCTTTGAAATATCAGGATTTACGAATGCTTCACTATCTCGTGAACCGGCGGTGTGAGGATCTACGAATAGAAGAAGTAATCCAGCAAATGATCGTCGTGGAACATTGACGTTCTGAGATATCAAAGTTTCTACTGCCTTGGCGATAGTTACCGTCTTAAAGTGAACTGCGTGATCGTATAGGAATGCAGTACCATTTTCATATGCGTGAAATGCTTTCCGAGCTAGCGTTTCATTCTTGATTGCTTCGTATTCTAACTGGATGTTGGTAAGCTTGTACGTACCTATCTTTGTCGAATCTGATCCAACGATTATATTGATAGAGTGGGCTAGAGTTAATTCGAATGAAATAGTGTCTTTTAATGCATGTGGATATAGAACTCCATGTTGTGTAAGAATATCAACGTCTAACGGAATTCTATATTTTGAACCATATGCAGCTAACAATGCATTCTCACCAACCTCTGAAGTACCTGCATCACCAGCCTTAGATCGTAGCTTATTTGTGTTATCTGATTGGATACCTTGTTGTACTCTCGATTCTCTCTCTTGTGTAGATAGATAGATATCGGAATATGTTTGTAATAGATCCGATCGGGCAATGTCTTCTACTATTTCAGCTCCTATCTTACAAACTCGATGCATTACTAAGCAACGTCCAACATTTGCAACGACTCGATTATTAACATGTCCACCAGACAATACGATATCACCCAATAATGCCAAACTACCAGGTACTAATACGATATCTTCTCCCATCGTTGGAACTTCAACATAGAGCGTCTCACCTGGATTAGCAGATGATGGAGTGAAAGTTTTTCTATATAATGTTCGTTGAGCTTTGAGTGCGAGTTGCGCTCTTAGTGCTTCCTTAGGAATTAACTTCGACGATATCATGTTGAATATACCATGATATATAGTTATGTTCAACATGGAAGATAGAGTCGACGTCGATGTGAGACATGAGGATAGTACCGACAGATACAAAGAACAAGATGAAGAAAACCGACGAGAACTAGATGAAGAAGACCGACAACGAGAACGAGAAGTAAATGAAAGATACGTGGCTTACTTATTGAGTGGCAATCAAGATGAAGCTGGGGGTAGTGAGACAATTACCATGGATAATTTGCATGACTACGCTATAGAAGGTGACCCACTTCGAGGATTCACATTCGAACAAACGATTCGAGATTCGGCAAAAGAAATGCTGGTTGACATAGTAAAGGGGCAATATCCGGATGCCGGTGTTCGGCATAATATAGAAATCTCCTTAGTAGATGGAAACATCACCGTTCGCGAACTTGGAAGCAAAGAACCCTTTAAACGTCTATTCGTCGGTAATGATGATGATAGGAAATTACGCGTGAAGATGAGGAAAGCTCTCAAAGATGCTTTAGGTCCAAATAATGAAGAGGCCGCTAATGAAGTAATATTTGCAGAACGACAACTCGCTGATCGGGAAGCAAATAACGAATCTATTCTTGAAGACTCCGAATCGACCGACGCTCAGAAAGAAATAGCTAAGACAGAATTAACATTTATCCATAAGGCAAGAGAATTACTTGAACGTCAAGAAGAAGCCATACTAGAACGTATATCGCTACGTGAAAGGGTCAAATACATTTTCAGGAAGTATGGAATGACTGTTCTTGCGGTGGTAACTGCTATTGGTGCTATCGTTAGTGTAATAGTTTCCCAGCTATCGAAATCCGTACCGAAACCAGTAAAAGATGGTATCGACAAAGTGACAGATACAGTAAAGAAGGGATTAAAAACGACGGGTGATTTGTTAAAGGAAATGGGAAAGAAACTTGGACAGATACTACCTGGAATGATTGGATCAATTGCTAATTTCATATTTACTATGGCCGGTCAAGCTCTAGGAGTATTAGCAGAGAACGTTTGGTTATTTATCGTAGCTATAGTGGTGATCATAATAGAGCAATACAAACGACGTTAACGAAATAACGCCCATGCAATTCCAGCTCCTGCAATAGATACTATAGCTAGATTGATCCCATGTTGTGTAGTAGGATTCGGTAAGATACTATGTGAAACTCGTTGTGAAGTAGGATGTGGTAATTGTTGTGGAGCTTGGTGTGGTAATTGTTTCTTTTGTTTCTTCCCTTTCATATCTGGTGGGGACTTGGTTTCGAGAATATCTGCATTAATATCGTTTACGCCTAACACCATACCTTCTGTAGCGTTCGGGATTGGATTTTTATAACCGTCCTTCTTACCGAGGTAGTACTCGAGGTTGCCTGGTAGTAATCGTACCCCCTTAACTATTGCTAGGTTCAATCTCTTATGTGTGTGTAGTATAGCTGTAAGATAGTTTTTATAGCTTACCACTAAACCATTTTCGTTAATAGCGTCTTCGACTAATCTCTTAAATTTTTCTTTGACATTGAAACTATCTATGATGGATTGGTTAAGATCATTCTGAGCAGCTAGAACGCAATATCCAAAAGCTTCGACGGATCGATTCAATCTACCTAATCCAGCATTAGTTAAACCCTTTCCGATTGGTGGCGTAAACCAATTGTATTGTTTTCCTTCATGTTCATCGTTCCGAATGAATGACACAAGATCACCCTGATCCTTCTTACCTCCTTGGTCTGCAAATAAATTATTGTGATTTGGCCAATTATCTGCTTCTTTATCGTAACCTCTGACTACGTGGACGTTTTCGAAATCATTATACAAAAGGAATACATCTCCTAATCCGTTATTCCTACCTCCGTGCCATCGGAAATCTGGTGTTCGAGATATACCAAATTCGATGCATAATTTCTCAAGAGCCGATTTGCTATAGGGGTTATCCATTTGCTTGAAAGCAGATTCCCCAGGTAGAGGAACTCCATGAGCACCACCAAGTTCATGTAGAATTCTTCGTATCGTGAAATATACGTGAAATCGTAAAAACCCTTGAACGATAAGTGGATACGTTTTGAAAACAGGATCGAATAACGACACTCCACATCCAGAAGTTGCACACCACGTTGCGAAATTCAATTGTTGGGGCCAATATTTAAAATCTGGACCCGATAACCAATGATGGGACTCCTTTGCTGTCATATGCTTTATAACGGTCTCCTTGAATATGTTCGGAACGCCTGCTTTGAACTTTTTCTTAGGTGTGACATATATCCATAGATTAGTTAAATCTATATCTTGTGCTTTTTCAGTAGGTGGGACCGCCGTAATAGGATATTTCACACTTTTATCTAGTGTTAACGTATGTGGAAAACCCTTATGCACATCCCACAATGCGTTATCGATGCGTTTTTGAATGGTGGTAGGTAGCTTAGAGACATCGTCGCCATAAACCACATAACCATGATTCCCATCTCGAAACCAAATACTAGTTGAATATTTGCCAGGGCCGTCTATATCCGTTGATGCATAGAACTGGTGAAAATCTGTATGTGGATATTGTTTCTTAAACTTCGCTAATAGATCGGCATTCAATGATGCGACCTTCTTATCTTCCTCAGCTATTCTCTCTCTATCTCTACTAGCTATTCTCTCGGCCTTTGACCGTAAATTAGCATTCCGTGTTGGGGTCTCATCATGTCTCTCGTCGTCTCCACCCTCATAACGATAGCTGAAATTACCTCCGTGCCTCCTCATGTTAAAGCTAATTATATAATGGTTATATTAAATGTCACCACCACATCGTCTGACCATACGGTCTACTTCGATAACCCTATTCTTATCAATAATATTTCGCTAGTTGAGGTCGCTATTAGTCATAATTGGTGGAACATAGCTGAGAAAGGGGGCTTTAAGTGGATTACCTCCAATAGTTTGACGTTTCCATACGAAATTAAGGCGGGACATTATAAGATAGAAAATTTGATAACCTACTTAGATCCCGCAGTTGAGGCTGGTTACTTGGAATTCATAGACTATCCAGTTAGGAAATATTGGCTTATGAAGGTCAAGAAACCAATCCAATTCACTAAGAATGTCTGCGATTTGTTTGGTATCGAAGTAAATGAAGATGTGACAGATTATGTGGCTATCAATAAAGGAAAATACGTCCTGGTGCCAAAAGATATTAATCACATATCTATCTACTGTGATGTGGTGGATTCAGATTTCTCGCTTCTTGATGGGAAGCCATCTAAAATCCTACATACTTTTAAAACGACATCACACGTTTTTGGTGAAACAACTTACTTTCCACCAACCCTCATACCCATTCGAGCCCTAGGAACGATACGGAACTACATTCGCCTCACAGTTTGCGATGAGAAAGGCAATCTCATAGACTTCAACAAGCAGCCTATACGTTTCGTATTGAAGCTTGAGTAAATCATACGTATATACAATGGATGGTGATTCGATTCAACCGTTTCCAACAGCACCAGGTATCTATCCATCGGGAGCTATAAAGGAACTTAGCGATATAAATGGATCGAGTTTTAGACTGCAAAAAGTCTGTGATACACTTGCTGAGCTAGAACAACAAGCAAAGCACTACGAAGTTGTTCGCAAAAAATATGCTCGAGCGCGTGGTATCGTTCATGGGATTGCTGTGGCCACAGGTAGCCTGAGTGGCGTTTTATCAGCTTCTGCGTTAGGTTCATCATTTACGGGGATTGGGATACCTGTGGGTATTTCATTAGGATCAGCGGGGTTCCTGTGTGCCGCCATATCGGCTTTGATGGCTGTTGTTAGTAAGAAACTTGGCGTTCACGTGTCGAAGCATGAAAAGACTGTTATGTTAGCAAAAGCTAAGGCGAATTCCGTGGAAGTCAAAGTCTCAAAAGCTCTATCCGATTGTAACATTTCAGAAGCCGAGTTCGGAAGCGTTATTGATGAGAAAAGGAAATATGAGACGCTTAAACTAGAAATACGGCAAAAAAACAGGCAAGAAGGTGGATTAAAAAACGTAGAAGAACTTCGATCCGAAATCCGAAAGGAGATGAGAGCAAAACTTGGCGGTCTAATGGGGTAAGAATAAATATCTCCTTCGAAAGAAACCGGCGTGGATTTCATTTTAACTTTGATAAAAACAACTGCTCTTAATTCGTATAAATTACCGTGTTGTTTTGGTTCATACGCTAATTTCGAGACAATTTCGAGACAGCAAGAAAGAGGATCAAAAAACGTAGAACAACTTCGAGCCGAGATCCGAAAGGAGATGAGAGCAAAACTTGGTAGTCTAGTGGGGGTAAGAATAAATATCTCCGTCAAAAGAAACCAGCATGGATTTCATTTTAACTTTGACAAAAACAACTGCTCTTAATTCGTATAAATTACCGTGTTGTTTTGGTTCATATGCTAATTTCGAGACAACGCGTGGGTGACGCTAATTAACATACGTCAACTGCTTAAAACATAAGTACGATATTTTATCACTGAATACTTCGTCTAGCACACATAGCCCAACGGGTTTGTCGCTGGGACTTGTGATCGAGATGGGAGCCGTTCACGAGTTCTGGTGTTCAAACCTTGGCGGACTATGTGTGGTAGTTAAAGGTAATTAAACTTTATCACTATTTAGACCGTGTCTCGTATAGATGGGCTCAAAGTGGGAATTGTAAGCAATCAACTCATTGATAAAACGCACGACCGCACCCTTATATACACCACACCGTTTAACAACGTTGATAAGAGACATACGAGATCCCGAACGATGTAGTACCTCATAACTCGCTCCAACGACTTTAGTTCTAAGTGTGGAGCTGGTACCTATATTGTTTTCTATTGTCTTATGAACAATCTCATAGACTATTTGTTGGACATTCTTAGGTACTCCTTGGGGGTCGAGTTTAGCAAAAGTAGTTGTAATGTGAGGAGCTATTCGATCGGTATTCAAATCTATATCGATCTTACCATCATCGTGTAGAGAACGTATAAAGACATTTCCACGCCATATGCTTTTATCGTTTAGTTGCATAAAACGAGTGACCTCTCCTTTAGATCTAATGAACCCACATTGTATACACGCTTGATAAAGTATAGCAGCTAAAATAGTTCGTTTCGTATAGCTACGTTTGGTACAAAACTTCTGTACTTGAATGAATGCATCGGCTACGATTACTAATACATTTGTGGGGAACGAGAGGTCGTAATTTTGTTTATAAATAGTGTCGTATGCCTGTAGTTCTCGCATAATCGTTCGTAGTTGTAATTCTTTGTTATCGCTTTGCTTTGGGATTGTGCGGTCCAGATCATGTTGATACCTAAAGCTATCCGGCCCTACTATGCGTAACCTAGTAGTAAGATTGGTAGTTGTTTCTTCATATGATTCAGTCTCGGAAATAAGACCACAGGCGGGACATATGAATTCCGCTCCTTGCATTTCCATCGGGCATAGACATTCGGAACATGTTTCACCAGTGTTAATATGCGACAATGGTTTGATATGCGACAATGGTTTGATATGTAGGCTTGCACAAATTTCTGGACCAAGTAATCTGATAATATCATCCACACTAGTTGTATACCATATGCCTGTCAATTGTCTAATTGTTCGTTTGTTTAAAAAAAAAAAAGAAAAAAATGAAGAGAGGTCGCATAACAATTTCTCTTCATTCTTTTTTTTTTCGTGTCGTGATTTCTACTTATCCTCCGATTCTACCACATTTAGATCTTTCTCACTGATGGAGAGGTCATCCAATGCATTATCGAGATCGTGAATGTCCGCCACATTTCGATCTTTTTCCGATTCCACTACATTTAGATCTTTCTCCGATTCTACTACATTTGAACACGTGATATTCGCTGACTCGTTAGCTCGCTTCTTATCATAATAATAATAATAATAAGTTTATTTATATAGCGCCATATCAACTAATTTTTCATGGCGCTTTAAAGGTTCTTCTTATTGCGAATGGTACGGCGTTGAGGTGCACCACATTTTGCACAAAGTTCGTTATTAGTACGACAGCCTCAACCACACGTCAAACATGGAACGAATATAGCACATCCTCTCCCTATCTGGAAGTTATGTTGAGAGCAATACTCTGACGTCTTTGAACACTTACTTATACATTTCGTGGTCTTTCCTCGCACCAACCAATCACAAGTTCTTGTCTCAATCATCGTACGATATACCTATATATGTTATATGTCTAATTGGTATCTTAGTTGTGACGTCTACGTTGAGGTTCTTCAATTATACGCACTTGTCTAATCTGTGTGGTATTAATACGTACTAAGATAACAGCATACGTTAATATCGTGAAGTAGAGAATGTATGTTAGTACCATGGGTGGATATAATGTAAACTAATCATTCCTTTAATAGGTGTTAAAATGTAAAAATACAATGAAAAATAGTACAACGAAACTGCTCCGATCTGGAAAAAGCAGTAGAAACCGGAGCTGTGCTCAAGTTTGGATCTTTAGGTGTAAGAATGCCTAGGGACAATTTGGACGTTGCGAGAGATCCTATGTGGCAGCATAAGCATTTATGTAGTAATCTAGTAGAGCGTTTTCGTCCTCTATGGTGAGCTGGGGGCGCTTAATGATCCATTTAGCGGTATTAAGATGACCATTGCTACAGGCGCATAGTAGAGCATGATGAACGTATTTATACTCTATAGTTATCTGAAAGCGTTGAATGAGCCACTTAACGGTATTGAGATGGCCATTCCTACAGGCGTCTAGTATAGCAAACCCGACGGCTTTATCCTCTTTGGTGAACTGGAAGTGCTTGGTGAGCCACTTAACGATATCAAGGCGGCCATCCTTACAGGCAGCGCATAGAACGTAATCGGTGTGTCCATCCATTTTATCGAACCATAAGTGCTTAATGAGCCACTTAATAACATTAAGATTACCATATTCACTGGCGTAGACAAGAGGAAAGCTATCATCGATGTAGTTTGCGGAAATACCGAAAGTCCCAGCCAAATTGTCTCGATCGTTGTCATTACGAGTAGACCTAAGACCGAAAGTGAGTACTCGTTTACGGAACTCTTGGTCTATGTTTTTGTAGCGCACGAGAGATGCGGCACCGTTTAGGTGTTTCGATGTCCTTGCGATGCTTGCGAATGATTCTGGGCCTGCATGCTCTACTATCTTGACTAAGATTTCTATGGGAAGGCACGGTATGCTATCCATAGTGGAAGAGATCGATATACTGCATAGTAATCACTTCTCTAATAGGACGTTGAAATGTAAAATATGATTAAAAAATAGTACAACAAAACTGCTTCAATCCGGAAAAAAGCGGTAGAAACCGATTATTTAATATATAATTATAAAATACAATAAATGAATTATAGTAGAAGATTAATTGTTGCTCTCTGGCCCGATTACAACAAAATACAACGAACACACTGTTGCATTTGTTGCATTTTATGATAACGAACCCGAAGGGTGAGATGTTATAAAATGCAACAAATGCAACAGTGTGTTCGTTGCATTTCGTTGTAATCGGGCCAGAAGCAACAATTCATATACTACTAAATTTGATCTGTTGAAGGGCTAGCGCTTTCTAAACGTCAAGTGCACCTAAATGTAGTTATTTCTATACATCTCCTTACATCGTAAAATGTCAATCATATTCGCTTATGTGTTGGCGGTTCGCTCTACGAATCTGCCATGGTGCAAGTGAAAGTGTGCTCCAGAAATTAACGTTTTAACAAAAGGCTAATAGAAAACATCCAAAACCCATGGTTGTACTGGATGGCAACAAATATTAATTCATATATTTAAAGATCGGTAGTGTTATAAGCAAAACCTGTTTGTAAATGCTATTTTCCAATCGATTGTCGATCTTTCTAAAACTGCGTTTTTAAGGATAGCTTGCTATCCAGCATCCGTGGCAACGCCTTTCCCATGGGCATCATGAGTTCAATATATTCGTTAAAGAAGTATTATATCAGCACGTGACTGTTTCCTGCAAAAGGCCTATTGTCCTGAACTACAAAAATCGACACGAAAAGCGTTCACTGGTTGTTAAAGCTGCTGAATGAATTTCAACACGAACTGGACCGAGCTGAGCCGCTTTAAAACATTACAGAGAAGACAATTTGTCCTCCTAGAAAAAGTATTAGTATTACAAAGTTATGACGTTTCGGGAAATTCGTGATTAAATTACTCTCGGCACTCGGGAAAATTATAATAATCACTAATTTCCCCAATGCCATGCTATTGCGTATAATTATAATACCATATCATGATTTCAGCCGACATTTTTTTCTGTTTTAAACCTACAGGTTATAATTGGAATAATGTTACGAATCTCACAGGTAAGTAGGTAGTAATAGAATGAAAAATATCTAGCAAATTAATTGAATTTTCCAACGGATTAACCTTTACCAGAATAAAACAACCTCTTGTGATTCATTCAAGGGTGACGTTTAAAATAATAGTGATGATATAAAGGCCTTTAGTGTCATATGGTTAGCTAGATAACTCAGGGAATCTAACAAATTGACCCACTTTAATTCCTGTCATTTTGGCGTACGGACACATTGTATGGAGGGGTATAAGTAAGTGAATTACTTTCTTTTACTATAGCTTCTATATGTAATAAAATACTACTAATCTCGTACTTTTAACTTTTAACTGTGATGTGTTGTGACGTGGATTTATTTTCTAGTTCCATGCAGCAGCACTTGGGATATCTCTGCGACGGGGAAGATGGCTGGAATGATACAAGTTTCCTTAGCAGAATTGTCATCAAACACCAGTCAGCTGTACGCATACCTGGTCACGCCTAATTCGACTGTTGTCTTTGGAAGAAGAAAGTGCAAACAAATAACTTTCGATGGCTTATCACCAAACACTTTGTATACAGTACGAGTGATGGCGATGCACGTGACCAGTTCCAACATCTCCATACATGGTTGTAAGTCTTTGAATGTAAAGACATCTAATGGTAGGTAACATAAGTGTTTGTATTTACATTTTTTTCTCAAATCGAGAGAGTTACTGTTATTATACAAGGCTTGCAGCTAAACATGAAGCTATTATGGTCGTATGTATGGGTTATTGGTCATTGTGCATTGAATAAAAAGATGTATTCGGGGCTAGTTTTCTCGAAGAAGGCCCATGACCTGTTGTGAACCAGTGAGGAAGAACAGGCATCCCGTGTTTGTTTACGGCTAAATCACAATAAAAGAGGGCTATTTTAGCAATGAAAAAATTGTGAGGAATATAAAAGCCAGCTAGCTTCGTTGTTCGCCAAATTGCTGCAGCCCGGTACAATACACCAACTTGAAGGCATAATTATTTCTATATTTCTATTCAAAACATCGTTCTTGCTTTTCTTTGCGGAAACAATGGTACACTTTCATGCAATATAGGTAAGTTTGTAGTAGCACTTTAAAGACATACCCCACTACACTTAAGGGTTCAAAATCTTTAAAATGTTCTGAGCGCTGATATCGCAATAAATGTCTTTTGTAATGCGAACGCGTGGGAAATGTTTAAACGTTCAGGCTGGTAGTGCTCGAAATCCCCTCCACTGTGAACCATCGACAACCGCCCAATCAATTTTTAGTGTGTACAGCTCTAATGACAATTCTAATAGTTGTAGGTATAGCGCTTCCGAATTCGCGTTAACTATCTGATGCGATCGACTTTTAGATAAGGTCCAACACTTTCATCGGCATCATCATCCAAGTAATTCTTTAGTTCGAAACGCCGGCGTTTTCTTCATTTTCGTAGCGGGGAGAGTATCTTTTTTTTGGTTGATGAGCTCGAAGAAGACAAAGAAATGTTAGGGAATGGGGACTGATATACCTTCTCTGAATACGGCCCTGTGGCTGGTTCAGATGAATCTAGGTGTAATTGTGGCGGCTCAAAGAAGGTAAAGACATGTTCTTGAATGGGGCGAACTGATACACTTTTGCTAAATACGGCACTGTGGCTGGTTTTGATAAATCTAGGTGTAATTGTTGCGGTGTGATGGGTGTATTGGCTATGTCTTGTTCTTGGAGCTAGGTTGCGATATCAGGTGGCAGAGTTGTAGGAGGTACAGGATAGTGACTCACGTGGTGGTTATAGCTCATAAAGTTGTTTTGAACCTGGACATAATTTCTTGCTTTTTGGGCCTGACTCAGATCTTTACGTTTTAAAACCCTATTCATGTCATCCTTCAAGCTTTGCATTCTTTGTACTTCCTGAGAAATCTCAAAGCTCTGCTGCTCGTAGTATTTACGCAGTACATTAGAAACGGTATCCTCGGTAGATATCTGTTGTTGTTGTTGTTGTTCGCCGTGTAAAACATTGGTCCTTAAATTACAGTCCTCCGGTGTATTTGGTTTTTAGTCGACATAAAGGTACCCATAAGGTCTCCTAACGGCTTATTTGTACTTGTTGATAAAATACTCAGTATGCCTGAAGCAAATGTCCAAATGTGTAGTTTGTGACGTAATTACTAAACAGCACCAAGTAATGACTGTTTAAACTGATGCTGCGATTGCCTTTACCGTGATGAAATAGGTTTTGGAAAATGTGGAGGACACTCAGATTTCAATGATGAGATACTTTGGTAAACAGGTTGACAATCCTATTATCATTTCCCATTTCAGTAATTTGGTCATCAATGACAATCAGGTTTCGTTCATGTACAGGAAAATAGTGATCTTGTTCGAGATCAGGTGGGATTCATTTCACAAGTTCGATACCAGGTACCGTCTTAAGGAGTGCTTTGTACGTAGGTTGCCACTGTGCATAGCGCCACACAATCCTCTGGAGTGGAAGGAAAATTGTTTGATGGGCTTGTTCGAGTAACTTCTGTACCAGGACCGTTTTGTTTTACCACATCCTGTCATGCCAGCTACCATAGAAGTGAATGGATATTGTAGTTGAGAAGAGTCAAGAGGTTGACATGGACTTAGAAAATGTGAAGAAATTGTACTTGTTATCCATGTGTCGTTTAAGATTATCGTTCCTTGAGAATTCTTCTCCACACTGGGCGGTGTCTAAAAACCATGTTTACCCTACACAAGCTTTTGACTGAAAGAGTCGAAACATAATATGCTTTTATTTATATCCGCCTCCGCCTCCTGCTCATGCTCATGCTCCTACTGCTCCTGCTCCTGCTCCTGCTCCTGCTCCTGCTCCTGCTCCTGCTCCTGCTCCTGCTCCTGCTCCTGCTCCTGCTCCTCCACCACCACCTTGTGTAGTCTAAAACGAGTCTAATCTAGGGTTCTTGCCCATTCCTCCTCCATCACAACATTATCCAATAGCCCTAATAAGAAAAAACAAGATCATTCGTTAGTCGTGGCCTTTATTTATTTAAGTCTTTATTTAAAGAGGGTAGCACTAAATAGCAAAGCTAACAAACTTGTGGCCCTCAATTTCTCCTCCAAACGGGCTCTCCATAGCAGGTACATGTACATTCGCTCGTCCAAGGGACATGGTATTCTTAAAGGATATGTACCCATGATTAAGGAAGACAGGCGAAGAATAAAACCCCACAGAGAATATGTTCATACACTCATTGATCCAGAGGTTCCATTCAAAGAAAATAAGCAACTACTACTGTAAGGGGAAGGTGGATGTATTGACCATTGCTGAGCTAGGAATCAACAAACGACTCATTCACAACAAAACTGTTTTGAGCGATCTTATCGAGAAAGAAAAAAACATACCAGCAGAAGGAGAAAACTAGGAGCAGTGAACAAGAAGAGAGTCAAAATGAGAACCAGTCTGAGGAGAGTGACAATAACAGTGATGACGAAAACCAAGATAGAGCAGATTTCGTATGAGCGGGACAAACTACAGCACTGACTACAGCACGGTTACCGTACGGCATGCCGTGACGTTGAAATGGTTTCTCATTGTTTTTGTCCTGCTGATCCAATGAAATCACAGAACTGCGACACAGCACATCTACAGCACGGCTACATCACGGTTACAGACATGCCGTAGTTTGTCACACTCATATATACGAAATCTGCTCTAGTAGTCCTGTAAACGAGGAAGAACAGGGCAGTGATGAATATAACACGGAAAATACAACCAATGCCTCTTGTGATAATATAACTCTACCAATGTTCACGCAATGGGAGTTGTTGGCTGCCCCAAACGTATGTGGCATGATGTTTTACTTGACCCGAGTGTTAAAAATGCCATCACCACGGAACCATTTGTGGGAATGAGTTTCCCTTCACAACGAAGTCTGTTGAGAACATTTTGGTACGATATCACGATTATCAAACAGTACGACAAATTCATCCCAAAAGTAAAAAGAAAGAAACCTATCACCCAACAAGTGACGATGATGACTGATTGTAAACGTTTATGAAGACCATGATTGTAAATGCTTATAAATACCAATAAAGCAAACATTAAATACTAAAATAAATACTCTTATTTAAAGGAACAGTGCCACGGTAATGCGTAAGTTTCGTTTGACCTTATACCTATTTAGAATAGTAATTTAGTTTTGTATACTAGGATTTAATATGTTATATCGAAAGTGCCATTTTCTACGGTTTTATTTTGAAAACGGCCTTGAGAGAGTAGCATGTTTTTTAAAATATATAAACCTTATAGACACTTGTAGTCCGATAACGAACTGATGTCATCAAAAATATTGCGCAACACCAGCGCGGACTTTACCAACGTATTACAAACGAAATCAATGTTATTGCAATTTCAAAAATCATTTTGACCCCTTAAGTGTTTTGTACTCGAGTATATCTTTATAAGCAGTCTGAACACTGCTATAAATTTTATTTCAGTAGAGAATTGTGATTTGTGTTTTCCCTGTGAATAGTAAATTTCTTCACTGCCAATCTTGACATATTTCGAAGCAAAAACCCTGGCTACTTAACCAAAATTTTATTCATGGTAATGAAAAACTGAATACGTGTGCGCTTATCTGAAAGAAACGATCATCCACCTTCTGCTTTGTGCACTGAATTTGTGGAACTCCTCCGCATTTATAGTCACTACCGAATTACTCTTTTGCCACTGAAAAATCTGAATTACTCTACAATCAAACCATCGCACACTGCTAAGCCACAACAATTTTCCAATGAAGACAATAATGAATTTCTCGACACAATCCTGTCAGCACGTTACATGGTTTCGTTTTTGCATGGCTCGTTTACAATTTCCTCCTTCAGTCTTAACCTCAAGGAATTAAATTTGGGTTGTTCGGAAGTCGCCATTTGATTTTCTACTAGCCATTTAAACTTTTGATTGAACAATCTTTGCACTTGACTGCTGGTGAATAACTTGCAAAAGTTTTATGGAACTGTAACCAATTTGAGTTGAACTGATGGGCCTGAGTCGAGTTTCCTCCATGCGCCTGCATGACCGTTGCCACACTTCAGTGACGAGTACATTGTTCAACAATAAATTCCAAACAAACGATATAATTATGTTGTCAGGTGTTTTTATTTGTATTTGCCTTCGAATATTTATTTACCTCGATTTCAGAGAATACTTGTTAAGCGTCTGTGTGGTTTCGTGACTGTGTGTTCACCTGATGATATTCAGTCAGAATTATCATAATATTGTTTAAACCAATTGAATCATAGCTTGGGACTGAAAATGTAGTTGGTTTATATTCTACTTGTATTTGGCTTCTTTTTCTCGTAGCTTCGTTGCGTCTTGTTGGAGGACAGACACCTAACGAAGGCCGAGTTGAAATTTATCATGATGGAGAGTGGGTTACGGTATGTCCTAGCTACTGGGATCTTAATGACGCTACTGTTGCCTGTCGTTCCATTGGTTTTCCTTCTGCGACTTATGCAATTCGTAGCAATGCATTTGGGATTGGTACTGGAAGAGGATGGCTGAGCAATTTGCGTTGTTTGGGAAGTGAGAGTTCCTTGGGACAGTGTCCTCATGTCCCATGGGGACATGTACATTGGTGTTATAGCCGTTACATTCCTGCAGGAGTGGTCTGTGGAACTCCACCAGGTATTCTATATTCAAATTTAAGATATATTTGCTTCGTACAGCCACACATTGTTTGTACCAGTTTGTTTTCTTCATCTTAATGTTTCAGTTTACAAGTTCAATGTTGTGAATGTGACTGGAGTGGTCACCAGTCCTGGATACCCTCAGTACCAAGCAGGAGGTCACTACGAGTGGACATTCAATACAAGCACCTTCCTTGTCTTTGAAGCATATAATCTTGAACCCTATAGTAGCTGGTACAGTATCATACATGCATACAGTGTTGTGAAAACCTCATATTGTTATTCAACTGAATACTTATGATACACAAGATTAAACACACTATAAAATTATTTAAGTTTCTGTCTTCGAACAGGCAGTGCAACATGCACGAGACAACCGTTTTGAAATATATTATTTACCCAAGTAACACCTAGATATATTATATATGTATTTATTTAGTATATACCAACTCGGTAACCTTGGTATATCGTATTCAAGACCAGCAGTATAGTCTTCGCCGTTCGCTTTCTCGTAGTTATCAGAGCTAAGATATGCTGTTCCGATACAGAAATATGTATATGGTGTAGCTGTTATTCAGGTTACCGTAATATATTACTGTTATATGTTTAAGTAAGCGGCTCGTGATTTTCAGGGTTTCCTTTGTTCCCCCAGAATCCCAAGTGTTTGTAACAGAGAATAAAGAAATGGAAAACGAATTTTATTGCTTTTATAAAATAACGAACCGAAAAAGACGAGAAATAAATCTAACGCACGCACGATCAGTAGATCCAGTCTCCTAAAAGCCATTAGAAATCAGCCGACGGTGACAGAGTTTTCACAGCGCGGGAAATCCCTTAAGGCCAAGGCAGAACTGAGAAAACGATAGCACTTGTCTGTTTATCTCTATTTTGAAAATATCTCATTATAACGTTGCCCAAAAAGAATAATTCAATACCTTTTTGTCAGTAATCTAAGCCAAGGCATTACGGAATAGAGGACTTGAAATGGGTGTTTTTGTCGCCGAATGTTCACGAGGAAACGTGATTTCTCCATGGCGAAGATTACATTGGAGCAGCTTTTAAAAAATCTGAACTCTCATTTTCGCCAAAATCAGTGGAAAGATCTAGTTGTTTGGACCATCCTTTCAATGAGATGAGGCTTAGAGTGCAAGGTAAGAGGGAAAAGATTTGACATTTTGTTTTAGTCCCAGTTTGTTCTGTAAATAATCAACAAGTTTGAATTGGTTGCACAACTTTACTACTGTCGTGTCACGTATGAGTTTGCAGAATTCGGATTTTCTTTTCATGTAGTTGTTCATAAAATGTTACGGGAGAAAGCTAAAAACCCTCTCTGAATTATCGAGGTTATCCGTCCACCTTCGAGTGTCAAAACAGAACACACAGAACAAACAGGCAGAATGATTGGCCTTATTATATCGTGACTTGAATGTCAGACTCGCTTAGATCGACTGTCCTTAAGCTTACAATATTCATTTAGTTTGAGGTAAATAAACTCACGGAAAAAATGAACGACTGTTTAATACTTTTCCTTCTCTAGCTCGATTCCTCATTCTGGTCGTCTATCAGTAGAATTGTTTGAAAACTAGTCTTAATAGCCGTTTATGTGTTTTACGTACAAACACATGTAAATTAAACGACAACTGATTTTATTTATTTTAACATGATCCACGAATAAAATTCTCGGGTTTGGTTTTGGTAGCATATTTGATAGGCTTTATTTTGGAGTCATGAAGTCGTTGTATTCTTATCATTGACTATCTATGTCAGATAATTACAGCACTTTATTAAAATTCATGACGTACTAATCATAAATGTACCACTGGGTAACGACAAATGGTACGATTCACAACACTGACCTCTAAATTGCTGTTACTCACCTTCACAGGAACGGCTTCGTAGCCATTGAGAATGGAACTGGAAACCGGCTCATTCAATTTCCAAGCCGAAGAATAACAAACCAGTTTGCTGTTTTGATAGAGGCCAATTCAGAGAAACTTGTCTTTCATTCCCCATTTACACAGCATGAAGCTTCTGGTAGAGGATTCCGGTTTCGGTACTTTGGTCTGAATGGATCACATGAGACTTGTGAGTATGATTTACTATTTAGAAATAGAGAAATGCATATACTGGATGTCATTACCATCAAACTGTACAACCTGGAGTCCGACTGGACTCAACATTTGTTAAAATCGTGATACCCTTAAAGTGATATTTTGGGTATTTCGAAGTAAAGTTGCTATATATTTTTTCCTGCCCAAACCGTTTTTTGATATCGCGAAGGGAAGTCTTATTTATTGGGATCCGAATCTTGATATTTCATGTGCGCCATTACCCGAACCCCTTCCTGTGACAGAGCTAATTTCCAGCGGACGTGACGTAATTTTCTCAACACAACAACATGCGGGCTACGTTTCACAAACACTTTCGAACGAACTTATAAGTGAAGTACATGTTTATACATTTTTTCCAAAATGGAAAGGAAAGAACGAAGTTTTAAATGGAAATATGCATTTACAAGAGGGACGCGTTGAGAAAATACGTCACGACAGCAAACCGCTGGTCGAAAATCACGAAGTATTTGAAGTGCAATGTCAGGTGAAGTGCAATGTTTATTGAAATATGGCATGGATTTACACCAAAAAAACAGTATTGCAAATGCTTTTGCGTTGAAATTGTTTCCCAATTGTTCTAGTTATTTTTACCTTCTTCACCAGTCAAATTACAGAGTTATAGTACGGTGAAGGTAGGGTCTTTCCTCGTCTCTTTTTTCATCCATAGAATATTTTATGCTACAGGTGATAGATAAAAAGAATAATAAAAGGGGGGCAAAGGCCGGAATCTTTATAGAATTACTTCATAGTGTCTGTTACCTTCTTCCAATTCCCAATGTACCCGACGTTCCCTTCTTCCAGCGTTTTCGTTTTATGTCGCATTTTATCATACATATTCCATTATCTAGAGCCTTGAACAGGCTATTCAGTTAGCGAACGAGTGTTTTGCGCTTATAGCTCCTTTCCATTGATGTTCAGAATCGTAAGACATGATATTACACTTTCTCCAGTGGGGAGATCGTTGTTATCAACGCATGTTGGATATCACTTCACAGGCGCTCCGATCACGTTAAACACTCGAAAATAAAATAATAGTATAAATGGTATCTCCGTGCTGCCGTGTAATATCCTTTATTATTACATAGTCATGCGTTTTCCAGAAACAACGCACGCTCTCATTGGCTGATTCAGGGTCACGTGGCAGTTATCAAAATCCAATGTATCCCACGCTGGCAACAATTCATCGATTGTTGCCCACCACGTGATCACATCATGACAGAAGGTGTGGTGTGTTGCGCGCGCCACTGGCTAGCTAAAGGCGGGAACGTTTTGTTTACCAAAACGTCTAGATCTTCATCAAAAGCTGACCATTTTTCATGGAAAGAAAGCATTCAAAATGGAACCAGCTCCAAAGAAACAATTTACATATTTATCAAGCGTGCGCGAGAGAAATTGGTAGCTAGAAAAGGATACAAGAAAGACACAAAATGATGCTAAAAATGTCGTAGCGACGCTGGCAGCGTTTTGAGATGAAAAGCAGCTTCCCGAAGAGAAGACGACAATCCTCGCTCATATCAGGTACATGTAGTAACACTTATGGCTATATAACAAATCACTTAATGACTGTCCCTTCGGGAATCAGTGAATTTTGTTTCCCCTCGATCCTCGATGGTTCCCCTCGACTCCGTCTCGGGGAACATCGAGGATCGAGGGGAAACAAAACTCACTGATTCCCTCGGGGCCAGTCATTAAGTGTTTATTATATAATTCTGCTAAGAAAGCACCAAATGAGACCGCATTTCGGGTAGTTACGTTAAAATATCTTCCCGACAGCTAGGTAAATCCCATTTCTCGAGCGCTCGCGCAACGGTTTTGGTATTATGGAAATAAACTTTCGTTTCATTGCATAATTTATATCATAAATAACTTATTAGTCGGTTAAGCATCTACTACGGCTGTATTTTACTCGTCATCCGTATAAAGGCGAGCCAAAAGGTCGCCAAAATATGCATGACTCGTAAAAATACACAGCTGTTTAGATTTAGCTGCCGACTAATGCTTAGCCGTCTAAAGGCTCGCCAAGATGCGCATGATTCATCAAAACACATAGCTGTATTAGCCGACTAATAACCTCTATTTATATATTTACAGTACCTTGTTATAGTAATTGGAATGTCTCTGCCACGGGAAATACTGGGATGATAAAACTCTCGTGGACCTCATTGCCAGCTGATAGACCACAAAATATCACGTTATACGGCTACTTGGCCATAGGTAATTCTACTGCTGGCTCCTTAAAGATTGGGTTAGGAGGACCAGGCTCCAAACAACTGATGATAGACGGCTTATCGCCGAGTACCTTGTATACAGTACGAGTGATTGCAGTTCTTATGTCAAGTAAAACGGTTCCTGTATATAGCTGCTCGTCTTTATCGGCAAGGACATCAAGTGGTAGGTAACATTCGAGACACGTGAAAGTTATTTTTAAGTAATGATTCATGTAATAACCGGAGCAAGACCTATTTTTCCACGGCAATGAATGTGGTTTCGTTAATCCCAAATAGAAAATGGTTCAATTACATACTAAATATATGTCTTGCCTAGTGGTATTAATGTTCTCAAATTAAAATGCATAAAATCGCTCGTGGTGTATATGGTTTTGATTCCAAAACAAATTCAGCCAGTAGAAAGACACTAAAACAAAAGCTGAGATATTATAAAATATTTCAATGTTCCCCAAATAGGAGTCCTTTCTCTCTTTTTAAATTTATATATTTTTAATTTTTTAAATTGTGAAATCAGAGTTCTTTCCTATTTTTAGGACGTTTATTTGTGTATAACCAATGAGATATCGAGTTTCATCAATAGAAACATTGTGCATTCATGGCCGTTGAGTGCTCATGTTCTTACGCAAACCGTTACTTAAATAACAGTGGCAGTTAATTAAAGCATATACTCAGTATAGCAAGAAATGAAATTAAGGCATCTTTTATAAATTTGAATGATATTGTTGTTATCTTCTCCATTTTCCCACTACATGGAGTTTCCAACTTTATCATTTTAAAATTCTCTCTCATAGGCTTATTACGTGTTGTTGGAAAACAATCTCCTAACGAAGGTCGAGTTGAGATATATCATGATGGAGAGTGGGGTATGATATGTATCAACTACTGGGACCTTAAGGACGCTGATGTTGCATGTCGTACCATTGGTCTTCCTCCTGCGACTTATGCACTTCATATCACATTATCTGGAATTAGTACAGGAAGATTATGGTTGACCAATTTGCATTGCTTGGGAAGTGAGAGTTCCTTGGAAAAATGTCCTCATGCCGGATGGGGACATGTAAGATGGTGCCTTTCCGATGTTGCGGGAGTGGTCTGTGGAACACCACAAGGTATGCTGTCAAATACTGATACAAAGAAATGACACTTCGCAAGATTTAGACAATGGAATGGTTCTTTTTAAAGGGCCTGAGACTTTCTGAAGACTTTCATGTCGTTATTCTTCAAATGAAGTACAAGTGTACAGGGCCTGTAATATGCGTTGAGCACATCTGACATATTACGGCGGTTTAGTTACCGGGAACGTTATGTTACACGGCTGGGTAAATCTACGAGTCAGTAATATTTTTTGAGCCTGAAAGATGCGGAAAAAACATTGTCGAGTACAAATTACCAGCCGCATTACACAACTTTCTGTGTAATACATTGCTTATTATACGGCGTTCAAGAAAAAAAAATTAAACCTATATTTACTTGGCTTATAATTCTGATCGAAGTCTTCAAGAAACTGTCGAGCATGCAGATAAAAAATGTGTTCTTGGGCTAAAAGCTGAGTGGCACTGCTTCAAAGCTCTATACGTCAATTTGTTTGCGCGTTTTGACAAGCCAGAGAAAGTCGGTGTGTTACCCTAGTAATACGCTCGCGCAGTATGGAAAGGTTATAAAAATATTGTATATATTGCCCCCGCCACACCTACATCGTTTTCCAAGTGCTGGTTTGGAAGACTCATGGAGGAATCTGAACCCTAACTGAAGACTAAAGAGTCTATTAATGGGGCTCTCTTTTGTGAGACGATAGTGGGATTCTAGAGCTCCTAGGAAAGTTATGCTGATTTATTGTCGTGTTCTGAAAAGAACTGTTTTACAGTGCTAAAGAGAGCAATAGGTCTAGATTTCGAGAAAAGTGATGATATGTAAAATACATGACGTCAACGCTGTGTTGCTATGGTAACACCGATGTCAAACAAACAAACATTTTTGGAAAGTATATTCTATTTCTAGTAAATGGGTGAAGAGATAAGCACGACCGAGCTCTCACAGTGGAGTATCAGCCGTTCAAAGTGGGTATGGTGCGTCCCTGGAAAATCCAGGCGAGCCACCTTAAGGCTGTTAATGGTCTCCTTATCAGTAATGTTTTGAAGAAATGGCAGGACAAAATAAAACAGATCCAAATTCGGGCGATTATGTACTATTTGGTATATTAAAGAAATACCAAATATAGCTTAATCCACCGATCTCTTTCATATTCGCCTGATATATTTCCAAAACAATAATATAGATGGCTAAAACAGCCCCTAAACGGACAAATAGTAGTTTTGTTTTGTTTTGGCCAACCTCTGGGGCCAAAATGACACCTATATTTTCAAGCCAAAACGGCTCCTCAGGGCCGAAATGGAGCACTCAAAATGACAGTGCGGCAAGCATCTAAATAAAATAAAATAAATAAAACATAAGACGTCTTTAACGCTTGATTTAGATGAATGTATCGAAGGACATGCAAACTAGAATATCTACATATTTTTAATAGGTTTATGAGTTTCAAATATATTGGAGTTGATCTATTGAGGGTGGTAGTGTGCTTGGTAAAATATAAATAATTGCTAATTGGAAGTTAGGCATTATAACTTATAGGCTTGACTATATATATTTTATATTTTATAAATATAATCCAAATCTGTCTATAAATACAATATATCAAACAAGTACATGTAATTTCCGTAGTATGACATTTTGTTTTCGGTTCATTTTCCACTCTTATTACTAAAACCTTTAAACTTGTTTTCCTTAATATTGGAATGTGTTTTCCACAGTAAGAAACTGTGTTTTCCATTCCCATGGAAAGCTAATTTCCATAGTTCAATAGGATTTTTTCTAGAAATTCGTATTTCCATACTCTAGAAGAGGTCAAGTTTTTCCAGTGAATTCGGTCCGTATTAGCACTCGAAAACGCCAAGTCGTACAATAAAGTGAGGCATTTTTAGAATTACTTGATAGGTATTTGTATATTTCGATTTTTATCTCAAACTCAAAGTGTTCCTCGACCTCCCATGCGATAGACGTTTTTTGTAACAATTATTTTTTCATTTCAATGTTGCAGTTTACAAGTTTAATGTTGCGAATCTCACTGGAGTGATCACCAGTCCTGGATATCCTCAGTACCTACCAGGAGGACACTACGAGTGGACATTCAATACAAGCACCTTCCTTGTCTTTGAAGAATATAACCTTCAACGCATTGGTCAATGGTACGTTTGTTAATATGATGTCTTAGAAAGGGAAATCAATAAATAAAATGGGTTTTGCACAACAAAAATAACAATGCCATGCTCACGAGAACCAAAGGTCCAAAAAAGCTGTCCATAGCTTATAGTTACCTAGGCCCGGTTTCCAGCCGTGGAGGTTTCGGTGAGCCCGCTATCCTCTCCCCACTCACGGCTGGGCGCGCGAGCTGAGGCATTGTAGGTTTTAGCCAATCAAAAACTTGCCACTAAAATCCTGTAGCTGAATGTAGTTGCATAATTTACATTGTAAACTTTCAAAGATGGACCAAAGGCTTTCGATTGCTGTTCCAAAATGCGTTTAAATTTGCTCTGGAAAAGTTTGGTTTCGAAGAATTCAAGGATTCACACAAAGAAGCAGTAAGAGAGCTAGTTTTCGGGTTAGGACACTTTGTCAGTAAACGCACCGGCTCTGGAAAGTCACTTGGAAAACCGTCAGCTCAAAGGTCGCGAATCTCGTATAAATGTTCAGTCATATCTCATTTAACGTTACCTGTGCAAGACCAGGTAACCCGGCTATTCTTACTTCAAAGAAAAATAGTGCTGCCTTAATCGGAGAAGAAAAGACGGATGACGCCATATTAAAAGAGTTTATAGAAGAGAGGAAATCACGTCTGATGCAGGCCATGTTTTATTACGCGTTTAACTCTGCAATCAAAATTCACTTGAAAATCGCTGCATAAAACAAGTTTTACAATTCTTCAAGTCCTATGTACTAAGTTTGTACAATTTTTTAATGTCTCCAAGACATACTCTACACAAGTACTGAGCGGGAATACTCGACTCTAGCTCAGAATAGTTCCGACATCTGAACTTTATCCCCGTAAATTTTCAGTGAGTGTCTTGATCGCCACTTAATTATTAAAGAGTAACAAATAAAGTAGCCTGGTTTCTCAATGACTTTAAATGGCGTTTGTTCTTGAGAATTAATTTCACACTTGGAGTTTTAGTTTAAATAATTCCAATGTGTTTTGAAAGTTTACGTGGAATCGAACCTACGCTCATGAATAATATCGAATTTTAATCAGATGACGTCACGGACACGGAGTGTTGACCGCGCGCCCATCCGTTAGTGGGGGGAGGCTTTGGAGAAACGAAACCCCAACGGCTGCAACCGAGCCTAATAATTACCCAGGCATTTCAAAATCGTTTTTTTTTACAGATTAACGCATTCAAAGGTTTCAAACGAGTACCGCCTAGACTTAATTAAATCTAGGCAACTTTAGTCTTTCACCACTGCGTTGTAATGAAAACAGAGGTAAACTCCAATCAACAAGCAATAAAATGTGGTGTTCCACATTAATCTATTCTCGGCCCGCTCTTCTTCATATATGTTGTGGTTCAATTTTAATTCTGGTGTTATTTTTTTTGCACTGATGCAATTTTTTTCGCAACAGTGCAATTATCAAGATTTTTAGATAGTAAGCACTTATGTTTACTGATGGTTAGGGTGTTTCTAATTGTTGGGTTAGGTTTCTTTATATTGGGTTAGGGTTTGGAGTAGTTCACATGACTATTGAAGAAGGATTATAGTCTCTGTTTTTTTTTTTTTATGACTAGCTCTAAACACCCTAAATTAGTGAGCACCCGTTGTGGACGGTTAGGGTGTTGTTAAATGTAAGGGTTAGAATTTGGATTATTTCACAATTTGACTATTATTGAAGTATTAGAATATGTTGTTTACTAAGTGACTTTAATAGCCCTAAAAACCCTAAATTAGTATAAGTATAACTAATAATTATTTATAAATCAATCGTTCTCTCTGTTCGACCACACAAGCTTATTTCAACACATTATTACAATGAAAGACTGGAATATTCATAAGATAAGTAGTAATTTTATTCATCAAATAATTATAATTAAGGTATTACTACCATTGTAAAAATCAATCTTATTAGTACATTTTTATCAATTTTTTCCTTATTGGAATAACACTGATGTACACTAATGTTTCAAGGTGGCAATAAATGAATATTGTATAAATTATAACTCACAAATTATTCAAAGTTAGTGGCTTTCTTACAGGCTAAGGAGAATGACAGTTCTTTTGTATAGTCAAGCTGTACATTAGTAGCAGTGCAAGCATATAATCTGGTAGGCGATATTAGAATTTGTATTTTTCCAAATTGTGTGACAATGCGGGCATAACTATTCTCAAGTTCAAAAATCTTTCCTAGCAGCATATTTGAGTGAAGTGGCGAAGTTTTGTCCACTCGATCTATCTTAATAGAAACCATGTCTCCAACCTTGAATACTTTTTGTCTGGCTTCCTTTTTTTTTTTTGCTTTGTTCAACCATTTTTAAGTTATATATTTTTTGGTTTTCTTGAATTTGTTGCCGCTTTTGTGGCTGTTCGGGTAGCACATCTTCTTCAGGCGTTGTGAAATTCTCTACAGTTTCGGGTTCTGTGAAATTTTCTTCAGTTTCGGGCTCTGTGAAATTCTCTTCAGCTTCTGGCTCCAAAAGATCTTCCTCACTCTCAGCTGGATTGCACACCTCCCGATGCGGTTTCATGTGATACACAGCTTCGTACGGCGACATTTGTATGGCTCGGTGATGGCTGATGTTTCTTGTGTACGCTGCTTCAGAAGTGTATTCACACCACTTTCTTATATCTTTGGAAGGGTTGCTTATTATTAGCGTGCGCATATCTTCCTTCCACGATCGATTTGATCTCTCTACCAGCCCCTGAGTAGTAGGCGTACGCGGAGAACCGTGCCCCTGCTCGATTCCGTTTTGTTTGCAAAACGCTTTCATTTTTGAGTTCTTAAACTCTTTCCCGTTGTCGAAGCAGTATTGGTTTAATACTTTGAGTACCTCATCGGCCGATTTTGCATGCAGTGGTGCCACGTAAACATATTTTGTGTGATGATCGATTATGTCAATGGCCCATTTGTGTGGATTCGTGCAATTACATGGACAGTTTCTAAAGTGCATGAGGTCGATTTCCAAGAGAGAGAGGAAGGCAGGCGATTGAAGCGGTTTATCCACTAGCTTTACATGGCTGGTGACCGATTTCTGCTCTGCGTGAAATCTACACAACGCAGCGAACATGTTTACTACTCGATAGTTTACTTCTGAGTAGTTGTTAGCAATCCATTTCAACGTTATTTGTCGCCCGCGATGAGCTGTTCTTGTGTGTGCAAGAGTAAGGACATCATACAGATCCCTTTTTGGTACTACTTTCTTCCTTTCCACCGTTAGAATCTTGCTGTGGGTATTAGTCTATTTTTTTCGGGAGATCGTAGCTGTTTCCTATTTAGACAGCTTAACTACTTCAGGGTGGATTCTTCTAAGATGCGAAGCTCCGCCTGATGTTTCAGATAGTTTTGGGCTTTGTCGAAAAATGTATCATCAATAAACAGAGTAATGAGAGATTTACTTTGTTTTTGTTTCGCTTTTAAGGCGTCTAATTGTTGGTAAACAAACTTCTTTAGCTACGCACTCGTTCATGTTCGTTTCGTTCTTCGAACGTTTATAAAAGTCCGAGTTTGTTAGTAGTGCGCATTCGCCGGTGACCGAGAGGGGACTTGTAACGAATTTCCTTAACAAAAGCTACAATTATTCCAAAAGTTGATCGATCTCGAACGCAAGTCTCTGTGGCGCAGTTGGTAAACACTGTTCTTCCAAGCCATTCTTCTAATCGATGGGTTGCAGGTTCGAGTCCCACTACGTACCGGTGAACGTAAAAGTGAATCAAAAGTAAGTAGTAATGATGTATCATTAATGAGTGAATTAAAAGTTAGGGGGTCTCGGGAAAGGAAAAAAAAGGGGGGGCAAGGCTGAGTGCGGTAGAGGGGAGAGGGAGTGTTATTTTTTTTTGGCAGGGGAGGGATGGGTGGGTGATTTTTTTCTTATTTGTTTATTCCCCCCCCCCTCCCCCCCAAAAAAACTAACCTTTTTTTTATGAATCCCCAAAAAATGAAATCCCTTTTTAGAATCTCGATAATTGCACTGGTGCAAAAAAAATTGCACCAGGGGTTAAATTTGTACCACAGCATATACATCAACGAACTGCCTAATGTCTCCGATTTGACTGAATATTTGCTATTTGCTGACGACACCATACTGTCTGCTGTCATAATGATCCTAATCAACTTATTGACATTCTTATACTGAACTTGTAAAAATAGCAGCCTGGCTCAAAGCAAATAAATAGTAAAAACCTAATTATATGCTCTTTAGTCGTAACAGAAAGAAGTCTATACCGGTAATTGTAAGAAGTTACTAAGTTCCTCGTTCTTTATATTGATCAGGATTTCTCCTGGGAAGATCATATAAGCTTCGTCTCAAAGAAATATCTAAATGAATTTGTATCATTTCTAAATCACGTTTTTCCTGTCTTCAAAGTCTTTGCTGTCGCTATATTATTAGCTTGTATACCCTTACCTAAACTACTGTAATATTGCCTGGTCTTCAACTAATGCTACCAATTTCAAATATTTGTTCCTCTTACAAAAACGAGTTGTGCGAATAATATCTAATGCCGATTATCTTGCTCACTCTGCATCTCTGTTCGACATTCTAAACATTCTTGATATTTTCAGCATCAACTTACTACACATTGCTAATGTCATGTACTCGTACCATAAAATTCTTCTCGCATCCTGTTAGTTTACTGACGTTTTCACGAGTAACCAACAAATACATAATTCAGGACCCAGTACTGCAGAACAAATATAAATCAGTTCACAGTACTTTACCAAGGACCCAAATTATGGAACTCTCTTCCCACCCGTTTAACATCATTATCCAGTTTTTTCATATATTTTTTTATTCTCTTAAGTAACATCTACTAAGTAATCAATTATTACTTTAGTTACTGACACAATCTTTATGCTTTATTCAAATTAATTTATATATGACCACGACGTGGAAGATTAATAATTATCATAAGCTTTTTAGTTGCCATTAGGCTTCCTCGCCACACTCATTTCCATTTATTTTTGTTGATATATTATACTGTTCACGCTATATGTTTATGTTTAATAACCGATTCCCTTTTGTTATATTGAGAGCAAATTACAAATATGTACTTTCTAATATACTGTGTGACATGTATGTAATAGATACAGAATGAGTGGCCATGTTTTATCGGAATTACAAACTCGAGCCGGGGGGCCACCAAAGAGGGGGGCCACCAAAGAGCCGAATGCAAATAAGGCGGCGGTAACTCATTTGGATACGAACCAATTTCTTTTACGAGTTTATGGTTTTAAGTATCGCACGTGGAAGGAGAGGGGTAGAGAAATGAAGAGAAGTGTTTTGTTGAGCCATAAAACGGGCAGGGTACAAGGTTAGCAGCCAAATTATCTGCCATAACCCGGTGTACCAGGGGACAGTCCAATGTTTCCTCATCAGCGTGTCCTTCTAATTTTTTACTCGTGCCTGTTACGGTAATGAGATAATTAAAACTAGAACTAATTTCCCACATGCATGTTAGTGAGGGGACATTAGTTCTAGTTTTTCCTAATTAATAAGCACGGGATAAAATTAGTTGCATGTTTAATGAGGGAAATAACAATAATCAGAACCATATGGGCCAATATTCACTGAACTTTTTTCTGTTACCACTGACCAGTTTTATCGTGGGCTTTAGAGCAATTAGTGACCTTTAATTTTAAACGCTCCTGTTTATGGTTTGTATGCATGTTAAGAAAAAATAGGAATATAAACTAAAAATAGTGAGCGGTAGAACCGAATAGCAGTTTCAGCGGTATTGACCCAAATGCGTCATTTCGGTGTAATCGAAGCGCCATTGAAACCGTCATTCTTGTATATGACACAACTGTCCTCTTAAACAAACACAGCTCATTTAGATACACAGTTTGAATAACGCTTTATTTCTTTGAAGTGAGGTGTTTCGGTCAATACCGCTGAAACTGCTATTCGTAGACACCTTCGAGTGTCAAAACAGAACACACAGAACAAACAGGCAGAATGATTGGCCTTATGTCAGATAATGTCAGATAATTACAGCACTTTATTAAAATTCATGACGTACTAATCATAAATGTACCACTGGATAACGACAAATGGTACGATTCACAACACTGACCTCTAAATTGCTGTTACTCACCTTCACAGGAACGGCTTCGTAGCCATTGAGAATGGAACTGGAAACCGGCTCATTCAATTTCCAAGCCGAAGAATAACAAACCAGTTTGCTGTTTTGATAGAGGCCAATTCAGAGAAACTTGTCTTTCATTCCCCATTTACACAGCATGAAGCTTCTGGTAGAGGATTCCGGTTTCGGTACTTTGGTCTGAATGGATCACATGAGACTTGTGAGTATGATTTACTATTTAGAAATAGAGAAATGCATATACTGGATGTCATTACCATCAAACTGTACAACCTGGAGTCCGACTGGACTCAACACGTCGCACGTCTGTTGCTAGTATTTGTTAATAAAGACTTATTATTATTATTATTATTATTATTTGTTAAAATCGTGATACCCTTAAAGTGATATTTTTGGGTATTTCGAAGTAAAGTTGCTATATATTTTTCCTGCCCAAACCGTTTTTTGATATCGCGAAGGGAAGTCTTATTCATTGGGATCCGAATCTTGATATTTCATGTGCGCCATTACCCGAACCCCTTCCTGTGACAGAGCTAATTTCCAGCGGACGTGACGTAATTTTCTCAACACAACAACATGCGGGCTACGTTTCACACACACTTTCGAACGAACTTATAAGTGAAGTACATGTTTATACATTTTTTCCAAAATGGAAAGGAAAGAACGAAGTTTTAAATGGAAATATGCATTTACAAGAGGGACGCGTTGAGAAAATACGTCACGACAGCAAACCGCTGGTCGAAAATCACGAAGTATTTGAAGTGCAATGTCAGGTGAAGTGCAATGTTTATTGAAATATGGCATGGATTTACACCAAAAAAACAGTATTGCAAATGCTTTTGCGTTGAAATTGTTTCCCAATTGTTCTAGTTATTTTTACCTTCTTCACCAGTCAAATTACAGAGTTATAGTACGGTGAAGGTAGGGTCTTTCCTCGTCTCTTTTTTCATCCATATAATATTTTATGCTACAGGTGATAGATAAAAAGAATAATAAAAGGGGGGCAAAGGCCGGAATCTTTATAGAATTACTTCATAGTGTCTGTTACCTTCTTCCAATTCCCAATGTACCCGACGTTCCCTTCAGTAGTATAGAGGGTGGGGGCACCGGACCATTTCAATCTCTTCGAGATCAAAATAATCCGTTGTCGACCTCAAAGAAGGTCTCAACCTCGAAGAAGGTCTCTCCCCACCCTCGATACTACTGTACTACTGTACTACTATCCTTGGAATTATTTAGGGCGTGGTCAATTTAGGGCGTGGTCGAATTCTTGAAATTCTTCATAACCGGTTTAACCAGTTCAATCTTTGGATGTCAAATTCTTGGAAATCTTCATAACCGGTTTCAATATTTGGATGTTGAATTCTTGGAAATCTCCATAACTGGTTTCAATCTTTGGATATCGAATTCTTCTCTTCATTCTTCTCTTACTATAGTATTCAACTTTTCATAGTTGCATTCTAGGCTATCCATTCTAATGGCTTCATTGTCTTGCCTGCTATCCGCTATTGCCATATATTGGCTTCTGCGAGTTTCTTTATGCAATGGATGCTGGTGCATTTATAGAGATTTTATATCTAATATAGTAGTATAGGATGAACTGCAATTCAGAAATCCATGATGAGATGAAAGACTTTGGAGAGTCATGTCCTTTCTGCAATGAGCGATTGATAGATTACGTACGCGAGAAAGAGAGTGAGTCGTGTTGTGGCAATACACAGATAGTTAATGATAATGGTACGCACGTTTGCTGGAGCTGTGGTATAGTTCATTCATATGATTTGGTGAATGGATACATCGACTATTACGAAAATAGGTATCGAATGAGACGTAAGTCTATCTACCACAGGAAATACCATATTGACAATATATTCATTATGAGATTCGATTTACAACATGGTGAGTACATTGATATTCGTAGGTTGTTCAATGAATTCGAAAGTGCTATTGATGTTATATTGAAAGGGAAGAGGTATCCAATACTTGATTTCGTATTCTATAAGTTGTTCGAAATGAAGTTTCACGAATCTGGAATCGATAACTATCGCATTCATATGCACAGGTGTACTAGGTATATATCAAAGGGTACTGTTAAACGATATGAAATACTATGGAAAAAGGTATCCGAAATGAATAAGTGGCACTGTATGAAGACTAATAAGGATGCTTTTATGAAGAAGATCGAAAAGAAACTCAAGAAGAAGATTGCCATAGTTTAGGTAATCGTATACTTCTTATTGTATCTCTCTCTGAATCTATCAACTAGTGGACATAGGTCACTAACTTGGTCATCCAACCAGTTCAACTCTAATGTAAATCTTTCGATGTCGAGTTCTTCTCCACGCAGATATGCCCTTATTTTATTCAAGATTTTCTGATACGATGTGTATGCAAATTTGGTCATTTCAGTCTTCCTATTATAGTTTTTCATTTTTAGTAGTCCTTGGAGCAATAGTCCTGATCCCGATATTGTACCAAGAATGATTGGATTTAGTGTTATAGACCCAATGATTACGCCTGTACTTGTGAGACCAATTGACGATAAGTGTAGAATTGTATTAACCTTCTTGAATCGTTTGTATGCTCGCTTGTGGCAGAAGCATTTTTTGTGGTAGTGTGCATATAGCTTCTTTAACATTTCGACGTCTGCTTCACTCAAGTCCTTGTCTATATGATTAAAGTTGAAGATCTCAATCTTCGTTTTTGCCATTGTTATATAAATACGTTACATAAATTGTTGATACATCTGTTTGTATTCGTCGTTGTCAATCAAATCATCATTAGAAAGCTTATTGAGTATCTCGATTGCTTCATTCGAAAGCTCGATACTATTGTTTCCAGCGTTTTTTGATGCTATTATTAACTCTAGTCTTTCGCATAGCTCATTTGGGTTGTTGTAGTACTTTATTCGACTTTTGTTACAAACACCTGATTTTTTCATTCCTAAACCGATCTTACCACTTTTGGATGTATATGGAGATATGCCAGACAGTTCAATCAGCTTGTTGAATATCGTTTGTGCATTATCAGTGTACAGTCTTCTAGGATTATACCGTTTCGTTAGCAACTCAATAAATGAATGATCGACCTTATGGCTTAGTACCTTCTTACCACTACCATTGTAAGCCTCTAATCTCATCTCTAATAGTTTGGCTGGATCGATATATAAGTTTCCAAATGTATAGTCGGATCCTATTTTTAGACCTGTGCCACTCGTTTTCTTAGTCTTGGATGACTTTGGCGTTTCTATGACGTCCTCATCTGGTACGAATACGACTTCCTTTTTTGGTATTTTTAGTCTTTGTACTTCCTTTAGGTACTTGTTTGCTGCTAATTTTTGATTTCCTAGTATTGTTATCCTCGTTGGTGATTTAGACGCTTTGATTTGGTTGTTCAGTGTTGTTATGGTATTTCTTATTAAGGATTCCGAAGGTATATCCGTTAAGCTCGGGTCGAACCCTAGTTTTTTTAGTCGATTTGATTCTTGTACTCCGAAAATTGGTTTCACACCACCAATGGCTCCTTCGTCGTTCTCTTCATCTTCCTCGTAATGCGATGGCAGTTTACCAATCCATGATTCTAAGCCTTTAGTAGATCCTTGTGTTGATATGGCTTCACTTAATGTATCGATTGCTCCAGTGATGTTCTCTTGGTTTTCCTGTAGCTGTTCAATCATCTCATCTTGTTTCTTATCGGCTGCTTTCTGCGCCTTTTCGACTGAAGCCGTTACGGGTTGATATAGCTTTTCGCTAGCCAGCTTTAATGATTGGTCACCTAATTTCTTATCGAGTAATCGTCGTTTTAAGATTTGCCTATTTTTCAAGAATGTATCGATTAAGTTTGCTCTTTCTTCTACTGTTTTAATAGTTCTGAACGACATACGTATACATATTAGTTATATAATCCTTTACTCTAACTTAACGTGACTTTTCGAAATCGTACGTAAGCCACGCAAAAGCCATCGAAGTCTCGTTCTCTAACTACGTATTAGGCACATATAACCCATCGAAGTTCTTTCTATACATCTCAGGAATATGCTTAGAAGTCTTATCCAACACCATGAAATCGAATGGTTCTATCGTAGCTTCTCGATATATGTCTTCAAATTGCTTCCGACTTATGTTTTTACAGTTATCGTCAGCAATATGTCTAATATCCTTATTATCTAATCCACCAAATAGAACGAAGCACTTAGTATTGCGTCGAATGTATTTTGGCACGTCGTAATAGCTTTGACACAAGTAAATGCAGTTACAGTTCTTATTTCTAGATAGCGAAAAGTATTCCTTAACGTTGTTCATATTTTTATTGTCGATCTTAATATCATCGAATACGATAACCTTATTAGCGTCATCATCTAAATCTTCAACTGGTATGATGTCTTCTGGATTGCATAATTCGACATTACACGCATCGTCGTCGTCATCTAATTCCTCGTTAATGATATCATGGAATTCTTTTATCAGTTCGTACTTATCCTGATGAGGATTCAATGTATGTATCTTACAAGAATCGTATTTCATCCATTTTAAGAGCATATTGGTAAGCAGATTCGTTTTACCTTGACCCGTACTACCAACTAGCATAAAATGGCAATCAGGAAGCAAGAAGTGATGTTTTGGTTTCTGACTTATTTTTTCAGTATCGTCAAAGTTGATTATATTCATCTACTATAATGTACGTATACAATATAGATGAGTTTTACGAAATTTGGAACACTTCGAAATGGAAGCCGCGATGAGTGCAATCATGAGCAAACGCCAGTAAGAATAGTTAGTATTGGTACGAAAGAGATTTCACTCTTATGGAGCCATAGCGATACAGATTGGATGGATATACCCAATTACGAAATACAGCTAACACCAAAAGGTACAAATATGATGAGACTATCATGCCGCCTATACATCTCAAACAACACTGGAGGAGGTAATTTTTGGTTTCGGTGGGTTCTATTAACGCCAACGCACATTCCAGGCCATCACTTACAAACGATTATCGGTGTAAGTAATTTATCGGATGCAGTAATTGGTTTGAGAAACAGATGTGCATTTGCATCACAACCACCAAGAGATCCAGAGACATTAGTTTGTGTTTCAGACATCTCTTTTCATGAGAATTTCGGTAACGGCATCCTACACACGTATAAGCTGCAGTGTAAGATCACTGATACAGGAACGATGGTATTGAATAGACTGTATAATGGCGCTAATGCGACATGGAATGGATACGTGAAATCATCGATAATGGTTGAGGAAATCACAGGGATTACTAAAAAAGTTGTTCAAAATGGGATCAACGAATACGCATCAAACTAATGTAATCATATAATATAAGAGATGAGTTACTCAATATTCGGAACACTTTACAATGGTACGACAGAGCAAAAGGAAGGTAAGCGCGGACCACCTGGAAAGGACTCAACCGTTCCTGGGCCTCGAGGTCCAAAAGGCAATGATTCAACTGTTCCTGACCCAGCAGGTAAGGACTCAACTGTTCCTGGACCATCTGGAAGGGACTCAACCATTCCTGGGCCATCAGGTAAGGACTCAACTGTTCCTGGACCATCTGGAAGGGACTCGACCGTTCCTGGGCCCCAAGGTCCAAAAGGCAACGATTCAACTGTTCCTGGGCCCCGAGGTCCAAAAGGCAACGATTCAACTGTTCCTGGACCATCTGGAAGGGACTCAACCATTCTTGGGCCCCAAGGTCCAAAAGGCAACGATTCAACTGTTCCTGGGCCCCAAGGTCCAAAAGGCAACGATTCGACTGTTCCTGGGCCTCGAGGTCCAAAAGGCAATGATTCAACCGTTCCTGGGCCTGGTGTTATGTATGGTAGTCAAACATTCAATTGTGGTAATTTCCTTATGGATTCTAGTAATTGGACATCATCGAGCAGTGTAAGCTCATTCATAATCATAAATGATGCATACTCTATGAATAACATCGCTCCAGAACATCAGGGTTTTAGAATCCTAGAGACCTTTAAACCAAACTCGACGGAGAAGTTGACTATGACTCTACCAAAAAATGATAATCCAGCCTTAGGGTTAAAAGGCAACAGTGACTACACAGTTCGGGTCGAAGCTTATGCAAACATTGGATCCATAACGCTAAACTCTATATCGATTGAACAGAATCTAAGTTTCATATCGAACACAATGAAAAGTGGAAGGATAGGATCTACAAACACTGCTTTCCAAGAGCTAAGCATAACGACATCTGCCAATGATATAGGTAAGCTATCGTTTACACTGAGTCATGATCAGTCAACCAATCAGCTAATAGTAATCTATGTCGCAATCGTTGCTGGAGCATTGGATGCAAACACCTTTGTGAATCCAGCATCATTCGATGACGTCTCACTTATTATACCAACTCAAATTAAGGATATAGTACCAATTAGACCAACAATCTATGGCAGTGTCGTTAATGAAAGGTTAAGATATCAAACAAGAAGTGTGCTTACAGAAATTCCTAAGTTGACGGTCACATTACCTGGTGGGAACGTGTTATATCGAATACAATGTTGCTTATATATTAGATCAAGTAGAGACGACACAGATATAGTTTTTACAAACAGAAAAAATGGCAAATATGTTAACGTATTCAATATGCGTATACGAAGAGGTTCACTTGCTGATGTTCCTCTGAATAACATATATTACTTGTTTCAAAGAGACGTGGATACGACATATTATATGATGATACAAACACAATCTGGAGCAGTTGTTAACATCAATTGGAATTCGCAACAATCTTACATAACAGCCGAAAAATGGGATGGTCTGAATGTCGTACACGATTCATCCGATAATATAATAATTGGATAATAATATAACCGAATAGTATATGCAAACTACGTTATTCTTCGATAGTAAGAAAGGATCCGGTTCATCTGAAAACTTCACGACATATTTCAATCCTCCATTGGAGCTAGACAGTACGAAAAATTATCAAATCTCGTTAATCAATGCATCTATGTGGTACTCTTGGTACAACATAACGAGTGTAAATAACAAGTTCAAATACTACAATGGTACAGCCTGGAAGACGATAACATTATCGCCAGGAGCATACAACGTAATTGACATAAACGACACTATGAAGCACCATATGAAGCAAAATAGCGATTGGGATGCTGCTAACAGTAAGTACTATGTCGATATTAAACCTAATTACAACACACTAAAGTCTATGATTGAGCTACGAAATGGTTATAAAGTGGATTTCACTATTGACGAATCCTTTAGGAAGATACTTGGATTCGAATCTAATATAATACAAGGTAACGGGTTTCACGATAGCGATAAGATCGTGCAAATCACGGAGGTCGATACGATTCAAGTACACTGCGATCTAGTAACGGATTCTTACATAAATGGTAGTACGAGTTCGGTCATCTACTCATTCGTCCCGTCAGTTCCACCAGGTTACTTGATCAACATCCATCCTAACCAACGATTCGATATGAATATCTCTAAAAGATCAATCAACAGTATATCATTCTCGCTTAGAGATCAAAGTGGTAATTCGATAAAAATGAATAATGAACGAGTGACGTATTACATCCATCTTAGCGAGATTGTGTAACCAATATGTATATGCTATTAACAAGAGAACGATATACCAAAAGAAAAGTCATTGGTGGAAACCTCATTGGGAACGTATTCGACAAAGCGAAGAGTACGCTTTCAACAGCTAGCAAAATAATAACGAGACCCATTAATGCCTTAAAAAATAGATTGCTAAAACCCATTATTACTAAGGCTCTTCCATACGTTAAACAGAAAGCCATCAATGTTGGCACTAAAGCGATCCTTCAAAAAGTAAAGCAGGGCGTTAGAGACGTTTCATCAAATCCAGAAGTTAGGAAAGTCTTGAATGACAGGTCGAGAGCTATCTTATCGAATCTTATTGCTGGAAGTGGTATGAAACGATTGTAGTGACTTTTGTATAATCATATAATATATGACAGAAGTAATTAGCCAGTATTTCCAATTCGATGAATCGAACATTATCGATAACTCAACTACGAAATTCGAATATATCGAATACCTTCCAAGAGACTCTAATAACATGGATAAAGACGGTCAACGAATCATCGAAACAAGAGATGAAGACGTATACCTGCTCCCACACAAGGCTATGCTGGAGGTACGTGGTAAGTTGCAAACGGCAGCTAATGCTGATTTTGGTGAGGCAGACATAATATCACTTGTGAATAATGCGTGGAGTCTATTTTCAAGTGCTCAATACCAGATCAACAACCAAATAGTAGAAAGTGTGAATGACTACCTACCAGAAGCAAGCACGATTCTAAACACAGTCATGTTTTCTGACGACTATAGCCGTAGTACTGCTAGTAATATGCTTTGGTTTCGAGATACGTCGACAGGTACACCTACTTTGAAGTACACGACTGCAATTGGTGCAATCGATGATGCTGCTAATGCTGCTGCCGTTCGAACAGGAACGCAAGCCCTAGTCGTTGCATACACACAAGACCAAACAGCTAATCTAGGTTTCACTGCTCGACAGGCTATCACGACAGGAGCTAAGCAAGTGTCTCTGCTTTTACCACTATCACAAGTCTTTGGGTTTTGCAAGGACGTAGATACTGTGTTTCGGAGCGTCAAACATACGCTTATCCTAAACAGAGCAACAGC
This sequence comes from Actinernus sp. WN-2022, assembly GCA_030867875.1. Classification (NCBI taxonomy): domain Eukaryota; kingdom Metazoa; phylum Cnidaria; class Anthozoa; order Actiniaria; family Actinernidae; genus Actinernus; species Actinernus sp. WN-2022. The sequence goes on from JAOWCC010001589.1 coordinate 33,803,689, forward strand.
AAACCAGTATATCATGAAAGCTAATGCTACAGGTGTTGGTAAATTCAAGATCACGCATCTTTCACTATGGATGCCTAAAGTCGTTCCTTCACTAGAAATTCAATCATACATTGATGCCAAACTAGTAAGTGGTTACATAAAGGACCTATATTTCGAGCAGGTACGTGTATACAGAACGATGTTCCAAGCTGTTGAAACTAATCCTACATGGAGGATTACAACACAACCAGGATCGGAGCTACCTAGACATGTTTTCATTGCGCTACAGTCTAGTGATCGCCATCCAGCAGCTAATGCACAGGACGTCAATAATATGATCTTCGACAATGGGAATCTAACAAGAATCAGTGTTAGAATTAATAGTGTACAGCATCCAGAAAGAGAAGTAGAGTGCAACTTCACTCCAGCTAATAGGAACTACAATAGATCGTACATGATGTTCATGGATGCCGTGAACAAATACCAAGATACCGACACTGGTAGTCAGCTTAGTGCTGAGGATTGGGCATCATTGTATCCCATCCATCATTTCGACGTTAGCAAGCATTCAGAGCAGCTGAAAACAAGCATGGCTGATATCGAAGTCCGATTTACCCTAGGTGGGAACTTCAGAAACATAGCTAACAATGCTGATATACCATATTACGTATATGCCGTAATCCTATCCGATAGGCACTTACAACTGCAAGGCTTGTCTGGTAGAATGAACGTAATCGTGTAAATATTATCTAACGATATCATATATAAGATGAGCTATATTAGAACAGGATTGAATCTAACCGAATCTCAAAAAGGATCGATTAAGAATGCTTACATCAATAAGAAAACAATTAGCTTGAGATTGAACAACAATCAACTAACAGGAAGCGACTTTCTAGGACTGACTAAAGCGCAACGTAAGAAGGTGGTTGAAGCTAAAAGAGGAATGTCTGGAGTCCAACTAAAACTTAGTAAGACGCAAGTCTCAAAACAAGGCGGATTTTTAGGTGGATTGGGTAATTTAGTGAAAATGATTGCTCCTATGTTCTTGAAGAAAATCCTACCAGCTCTTGGAATGGCTGCTGCAACTGGAGCAATATCTGGTTCTGTCTCTAAGGCTGTACAAGGAAAAGGCATTAAGAAAAAGAGAGGTAGACCAAAAAAGAAGGGCAAAGGACTCATACTTGGACCGAATTCACCTTTTAAGAGCATACCATTACTCGGAGCAATTCTCTAATCGTATTCAAATTATTGTCTAACGATATCATATATAGAATGCCAACGAATTATGTAGAAACATCATTAAAGCTATCTGAGGCACAGAAACGTAAGATAGCTTCAGCTGTTCAAAACAAGACATCAACTACCATTAGACTATCGTCTAGCGACTATCATGGTAATGATAAAATCAAATTGACTAATCAGCAAATCAATAAAATCAAAAAGGCCATGTCGAAAAACGTTGGAGTAGATATTAAACTCAGTAAGACACAGTTAAGTAAGCAAGGCGGATTCATTGGAGCACTATTAGGTGGCTTAGCAGCAAGCCTGCTGCCCAATCTCTTAGGCGGTATTTTTGGTGGCAAGGGAATCGCTCTACCAGGTACTAATCCAAAGTCAAGTGGAAGAGGCTTTAATCTTTCAGCCCTACGGCCACCACCGTTTATTGGATCTTGGAATTCTGATGGTACGATTGGTTATGGAGTAAAAAAAAAGATCTCAAAAAAGAAAACAGCCAAAGGCCTCGTACTTCCAGGGACAATCCTAAAGCATCCATATTACGGAACGCGCTAAGACCATTGAGCAACATCGATATCGATAACATTATGAAAAAATTGGAGATCGCTAACTACATTGGTTCTTACAGTAAAGACATGCTACCTGATAGGATCAATAAGGACGGATGTGTAGTAATCAATATTCAAGACTATTTTAAAGGCGATGGTACTCACTGGATTGCTGTATATAACAATCATGATAATAACTACGTCGAACACTTCGATTCGTTCGGCCTATTACCAGCAGAAGAGATAATAGAGCTTATGGAAACGAGCAACAAACAAATAGAATACAATAGCTCGCAGATTCAAGATATGGATAGCATTATGTGTGGATATTACTGTATCTTCTATATTTTAGAACGATCAAAAGGTAGAAAACCTATCGACATCTTGTTAGACTTTCAGTTCAAACCATCTTTGTTCAATGAGTTGGTTATACAGCACTTCGCTTACGATATTATGTAATGATATTATATACGAAATGACTAATATGTACTGTCTAAGGCAAAAGAAACGAACTGAGACAAAAGATGAGCATATCGTAAAGACTAAAAATGGAAGGACTCGTCTGGTAGGTGTCTGCATAGAATGCGGAAGTCAAAAGTCGAAATTCGTGAAATCTACACAAGGCGGTAGCATGTTGCCAGGAGCACTAGCTATTTCAGCTGGAATCCCGCTTCTTGCTGGAGCCGCAGCATTGTCAATGGTTCCAGGTAGTGGAAAGCTATTTTCGACACTTGCTAAGGGCGCTATGGATTCAATAGGTAAGAAGATAAGAAGCAAAGCTGCTGATTTCATCCAAAAGGAAGGTCGAATACTGTCGAATCTAGCATCTAAGAAGGTTCGTGGTGGTAAGCTAGATATTCATAAAGCAATATTGAAGATCGCACCAAAAAAGGGATTCACGCTGCCAGGCCATCACTATACTGGACCTGGAAATCCTTTAGACAAGCAATTAACGTATGATCAAAACACTGGTCAAATATTAGAGATATACGATGAGCCTACAGGTAAGACCGATGCTGTGAGTATGCAACACGATGTCGATTATACGATTTGTAAGGATGATGTCAAATGCAAGAACGAAGCCGATCGAAAAATGGTCAAATCGTTAGATTCTATTCCATGGAAGGATCGCCAATGGGGTCATGCTTTAGCAAGGAACACTATCGCAACTAAAGCGAAGCTTGGAATGGGTGCTAAGAAGCCAAAAAACGGGAAAAGCCGTCGAGTGAAGAAAACTGGCAAGTAAAACTAGCAGATGAATTACATAGACCAATAAGACGTAAATTTACTCGGCGGCGTGTTATATCTAATCACATTGACGAAATATGGTGTTCAGATCTTGTCGAAATGCAACAGTTTAGTAAGTGGAATACAGGCTATCGATACCTTCTCATGGTTCTAGACGTTTTTAGCAAGTATGGCTGGATCTTACCATTAAAAGATAAGAAAGGTGAAACAGTTATGAAAGCTTTTCAAACTATATTCAAGGAAGGAAGAATACCAAAATACCTATGGGTTGATAAAGGCAAAGAGTACTATAATAAACATGTGAAAGAGCTATTGGACAAGCATAGTATACAAATGTATTCGACTGAGAATGAAGAAAAGTCTTCCGTTTGCGAGAGATGGAACCGTACAATAAAGACGGAAATGTGGAAACAATTTACTATCCAAGGTAATACACAGTATTTAGATATGCTGCCTAGAATATTGAAACAGTACAATATTACAAAACATAGTTCCATAAAAATGACTCCTATTGAAGCAAGCAAAAAGAAGAACGAAGGAACTGTGTACTTTAATCTATATGGCAATATGGAGTCATTACAATCGAAACCAAAATTTAAGGTTAGCGATAAGGTTCGAATAAGCAAGTACAAGCGCAAGGTATTCGACAAAGGTTATACTCCGAATTGGACTGAAGAAGTGTTTACGATTGATAAAATCCAGTATACGAACCCTATTACTTACAAATTGAAGGACTTGAATGGTGAAGAAATACAAGGTTCTTTCTATGAACCTGAACTATCAAAAGCGACTCAAGAAATCTTCAGAATCGATAAAGTCATTAGAAGGAACTACAAAAAGAAACAGGCTTTAGTATCATGGAAAGGATATAATGATGAATTCGATAGTTGGATACCATTTAAGAATCTAGATGCGATATGAAAATAATATAAGCATATGATATAGATGCATGCTAAATTAATCAAATTAATTGATAGCATAAGAAAAGTAATTGATACTTGCGAAGTACTAATGAAAAGATTTAAACATATATTGTCTTCTATACGTATATATGGTAGAACTGAATAACGATAAAACGAAAAGGAAGACTAGATGCGACAAAATATATGAATGTAGCAATGACCGAGTTAAGGCGTGGTTCAATACCCATAAATTCTATTGCCTATTATGTGAGAAAGAGATGCATCCAGCTTCGAAATATACACATCTGAAATCTAAGAAGCACACAAACGCACATCGAAAATAAAAAACATATAGATTCGATTAAACGTACGACAACACTTAAACGTATGACGACATATTGTAGTATGCCTGAAAATCAGATGAAAACGAATGAAATTATTATCTCAACTAATAGTAATATGAATGCTAGCGATCTTAAGAAATTGTCTAAATCGAAACTTATCGAATTACTATTGAAACGAAATACTATAAGACGTCCAAAAATTGAAATCGTAGATGACAACAAACCAGTTCCTACTCCACAAAGAAGCGTTAAGGACATGATCAAACGCTATGAGGAAAACATCATCCTACCACCAACTCAATTCAGAGATGACTACAAACCGATCCCAGCTCAGAGGACCATCAAGAATACAACCAAAAGACCGGTTCCTGCTCCAAGAACTAAGATCATACAACTAGATAGAGCTATGAAAGGTTCCATTAGATCATACGAAGTAGCCATTAAGAATCAAAAGGACCCACTAGTACAACTAACCACTACAAGAAGAGGCATTCAGACTCAATTCGAAAAGCTATTGATTGAGACCAAAGGTTACAAATTCGTTGAAATGATAAAGGTTACATTCGAAAAACAGCTAGACGAAGACAAGACAACAATCAAAACGGCTTATTTCAACAGCGCTGCATCTACGATAATAAATGAAAACGATATCATGGAAGGACTACAATTGGCCAAACAACAAATACTAAACAAAATAGCGCAATGGATCTCAGAGGGTTCAGGATGGACCATAGAGACAATCGACAAACATTATATCAACATAGTCAAGTATGAGCCTATGAAAGGAAGCAGCTACATCAAACTACCAGCAGAACTTCGAAATTCGGCTAAAGGGTTGATCAACATGAAAAACATCGACGATGAATGCTTCAGATGGTGCCACGTAAGGCACTTGAATCCACAGGAAAAATATCCTCAGAGAATCAAGAAGAGCGATAGAAAATCTGCGAAGGACCTAGACTATTCTAACATCGAATTTCCAGTAGCTACTAAACATTACAATAGAATCGAAAAGCAAAACAACATTAGTATCAGTGTCTTTGGATATGAAGAAAGGAAGCCATATCCCATATTCGTATCGAAAGAAAAGTACGATGATCATATGGATCTTCTACTAATCACTGAAGGTACTAATAAGCACTACGTTCTAATAAAGGACTTCAACAAGTTTATGTACAACCAAACGAAACACAAGGATAGAAAGCACTTTTGTAGACATTGTTTACAATGCTTTGGATCTGAAAGAGTGCTGAATGCTCACAAAGAGAATTGCATCCAAGTAAATGGTACGCAAGCAATTAAGATGCCAACTAAGGAAAACAACATATTGAAATTCAAAAACCACAACAAACAGTTAGCAGTACCATTCGTGATCTATGCCGACTTTGAAGCTATAACTGAGAAGATCGATGGTTGCAAACCTAATAATGACAAGTCGTACACTGAAGCCTACCAAAAGCATACAGACTGTGGTTATGGCTACAAAGTAGTATGCTGCTACAATGACAAATATAGTAAACCAGTGCAGATCTATAGAGGTGAGAAATCCGTCTACAAATTCATGGAAAGAATGCTCGACGAAGTCAAATGGTGTCAAAAGACAATCAAGAAAAACTTCAACAAAGACATGGTAATGACTAAGGCTGATCGAATAGATTTTAAGACTTCCGATAAATGCCATATATGCAATGAAGAGTACACTAAAACCGACATAAGAGTTAGAGACCACTGCCACATAACAGGAAAATACAGAGGGTCAGCTCATCAAGATTGCAATCTCAACTTCAAAATAAAAGCTGAAGAAATCAAGATACCAGTTATCTTCCATAACCTACGTGGATACGACAGTCATCTTATCATGCAAGAGATAGGTAAAGTCGTTAATGATCATCCATATACTGACAAAAACGGTAACGAAAAACAGCACCAAATCAATGTGATTCCAAATAATATGGAAAAATACATGGCATTCATGCTAGGCAACAATTTAGTCTTCCTCGATAGCTTCCAATTCATGTCTCAATCACTTAGCAATCTAGCAAACAACCTCCCAGAAAATCGCTTCAAGTACACGTCAGAAGAATTTCGCGATGAGAAACTCGAATTAGTAAAACGAAAAGGAATATACCCTTACGACTTTATGGATAGCTTCGAGAAATTCGACAAGACACAACTACCAATGAAAGAAGAATTCCATAGCATCTTGAATGACGAACACGTTACGGATGACCAATACCAACATGCCCAAAACGTATGGAACACATTTGAACTGGAAACGATGGGTGAGTACCACGATCTATATCTCAAAACCGATATCTTGTTGTTAGCAGATGTATTCGAAAACTTCAGAAGAACGTGCATGCAATACTACAAACTAGATCCATGCCACTACTTTACTAGCCCTGGTCTAAGCTGGGACGCTATGCTTAAGATGACTAACATTAAACTAGAGCTTATGACTAATGTCGACATGTTCCAGTTCATCGAAAAAGGAATGCGTGGAGGTATCTCGTATATCGCAAACAGATATGGAAAAGCAAACAACCAACACATGAAGAACTACAACGAGAATGCACCATCAAAACACATCATGTATTTAGATGCAAATAATCTCTATGGATGGGCTATGTCTCAATACTTACCGACTGGTGGTTTCAGATGGATGACAGAAAAGGAAATCAATAAAACCAACCTAGCTAAGTACAATGAAGACAGCAAGAAAGGACTAATCCTAGAAGTCGATCTGAAGTACCCAGAAGAAATACATGACAATCACAACGACTATCCACTAGCTGCCGAAAAAGTTAAGGTAACTGAAGACATGCTATCGAATTATTGCAAAGAGATCCAGAAGAAATACAACATCTCGATTGGACAAGTCCATAAGTTGATTCCAAACCTGAATGACAAAACCAAGTACGTAATCCATTATAGAAATCTTCAACTATACCTCGATCTCGGCTTGAAAATAAAGAAAGTACATAGAGTGCTAGAATTCAATCAATCGCCATGGTTGAAGCAATACATCGATTTCAACACTCAGAAAAGGACCAATGCTAAAAATTCATTCGAAAAGGACTTCTTCAAGTTGATGAATAATTCAGTGTTTGGGAAGACGATGGAAAATCTCAGAAAGCGCGTAGACATTAGACTAGTAACCAACGAAAAGAAACTACTACAAATGGCGTCTAAACCAACTTACGTGAGTAGTAAAATATTCAACGAAAATTTAGTAGCAGTCCACAAGATCAAAGAAACACTTACACTCAATAGACCTGCATATATAGGTATGTGCATCCTCGACATTTCTAAGACGCTAATGTATGATTTCCATTACAACTACATCAAAAAGAAGTATAGCCAAGCTAAGTTGTTGTTCACAGACACCGACAGCCTAATGTATGAAATCGAAACTGAAAACGCTTATCAAGATTTTTGGTACGATAAACATAAATTCGATAACAGTGATTATCCAATAGACAACCAATTCCATGATACAACGAATAAAAAAGTCATAGGCAAATTCAAAGATGAGGCTGCTGGAATTCCTATCACAGAGTTCGTGGGTCTCCGTTCGAAAATGTACAGCTACATGAAAGACAACAACATAGGTGCTAAGACGGCTAAAGGCATCAAGAAGAACGTCGTCAAGAAGAACATTAAACATGAAAACTACAAAGACGTGCTACTGAACAACAAACAGATGTCACACACTATGAAGACCATTAGAAGTCAAAACCACCAATTGGGAAGCTACGAAATCAACAAGATATCACTATCATGCTTCGACGACAAACGGTATCTACTGGAAGATGGGATCACGAGCTACGCTTATGGACACCATAAAATACGATAAACTAACAGTACATTTCAACTAAAATCGATCTCCATCTTTCCATGCACCAGCATCCATTACATAGAGAATATGCAAGATACATCGAACGCACTATGAAATAGAAAGAAAGGAAAATACTATAGAAGAAACTCGTAGAAGCCAATATATGGCAATAGCGGATAGCAGGCAAGGCAACGAAGCCATTAGAATGGATAGCCTAGAATGCAACTACGAAAAGTTGAATACTATAGTAAGAGAAGAATGAAGAGAAGAATTCGATATCCAAAGATTGAAACCAGTTATGGAGATTTCCAAGAATTCGACATCCAAAGATTGAAACCGGTTATGGAGATTTCCAAGAATTTGACATCCAAAGATTGAACTGGTTAAACCGGTTATGAAGAATTTCAAGAATTCGACCACGCCCTAAATTGACCACGCCCTAAATAATTCCAAGGATAGTAGTACAGTAGTACAGTAGTATCGAGGGTGGGGAGAGACCTTCTTCGAGGTTGAGACCTTCTTTGAGGTCGAGACCTTCTTTGAGGTCGACAACGGATTATTTTGATCTCGAAGAGATTGAAATGGTCCGGTGCCCCCACCCTCTATACTACTCCCTTCTTCCAGCGTTTTCGTTTTATGTCGCATTTTATCATACATATTCCATTATCTAGAGCCTTGAACAGGCTATTCAGTTAGCGAACGAGTGTTTTGCGCTTATAGCTCCTTTCCATTGATGTTCAGAATCGTAAGACATGATATTACACTTTCTCCAGTGGGGAGATCGTTGTTATCAACGCATGTTGGATATCACTTCACAGGCGCTCCGATCACGTTACACACTCGAAAATAAAATAATAGTATAAATGGTATCTCCGTGCTGCCGTGTAATATCCTTTATTATTACATAGTCATGCGTTTTCCAGAAACAACGCACGCTCTCATTGGCTGATTCAGGGTCACGTGGCAGTTATCAAAATCCAATGTATCCCACGCTGGCAACAATTCATCGATTGTTGCCCACCACGTGATCACATCATGACAGAAGGTGTGGTGTGTTGCGCGCGCCACTGGCTAGCTAAAGGCGGGAACGTTTTGTTTACCAAAACGTCTAGATCTTCATCAAAAGCTGACCATTTTTCATGGAAAGAAAGCATTCAAAATGGAACCAGCTCCAAAGAAACAATTTACATATTTATCAAGCGTGCGCGAGAGAAATTGGTAGCTAGAAAAGGATACAAGAAAGACACAAAATGATGCTAAAAATGTCGTAGCGACGCTGGCAGCGTTTTGAGATGAAAAGCAGCTTCCCGAAGAGAAGACGACAATCCTCGCTCATATCAGGTACATGTAGTAACACTTATGGCTATATAACAAATCACTTAATGACTGTCCCTTCGGGAATCAGTGAATTTTGTTTCCCCTCGATCCTCGATGGTTCCCCTCGACTCCGTCTCGGGGAACATCGAGGATCGAGGGGAAACAAAACTCACTGATTCCCTCGGGGCCAGTCATTAAGTGTTTATTATATAATTCTGCTAAGAAAGCACCAAATGAGACCGCATTTCGGGTAGTTACGTTAAAATAGCTTCCCGACAGCTAGGTAAATCCCATTTCTCGAGCGCTCGCGCAACGGTTTTGGTATTATGGAAATAAACTTTCGTTTCATTGCATAATTTATATCATAAATAACTTATTAGTCGGTTAAGCATCTACTACGGCTGTATTTTACTCGTCATCCGTATAAAGGCGAGCCAAAAGGTCGCCAAAATATGCATGACTCGTAAAAATACACAGCTGTTTAGATTTAGCTGCCGACTAATGCTTAGCCGTCTAAAGGCTCGCCAAGATGCGCATGATTCATCAAAACACATAGCTGTATTAGCCGACTAATAACCTCTATTTATATATTTACAGTACCTTGTTATAGTAATTGGAATGTCTCTGCCACGGGAAATACTGGGATGATAAAACTCTCGTGGACCTCATTGCCAGCTGATAGACCACAAAATATCACGTTATACGGCTACTTGGCCATAGGTAATTCTACTGCTGGCTCCTTAAAGATTGGGTTAGGAGGACCAGGCTCCAAACAACTGATGATAGACGGCTTATCGCCGAGTACCTTGTATACAGTACGAGTGATTGCAGTTCTTATGTCAAGTAAAACGGTTCCTGTATATAGCTGCTCGTCTTTATCGGCAAGGACATCAAGTGGTAGGTAACATTCGAGACACGTGAAAGTTATTTTTAAGTAATGATTCATGTAATAACCGGAGCAAGACCTATTTTTCCACGGCAATGAATGTGGTTTCGTTAATCCCAAATAGAAAATGGTTCAATTACATACTAAATATATGTCTTGCCTAGTGGTATTAATGTTCTCAAATTAAAATGCATAAAATCGCTCGTGGTGTATATGGTTTTGATTCCAAAACAAATTCAGCCAGTAGAAAGACACTAAAACAAAAGCTGAGATATTATAAAATATTTCAATGTTCCCCAAATAGGAGTCCTTTCTCTCTTTTTAAATTTATATATTTTTAAATTTTTAAATTGTGAAATCAGAGTTCTTTCCTATTTTTAGGACGTTTATTTGTGTATAACCAATGAGATATCGAGTTTCATCAATAGAAACATTGTGCATTCATGGCCGTTGAGTGCTCATGTTCTTACGCAAACCGTTACTTAAATAACAGTGGCAGTTAATTAAAGCATATACTCAGTATAGCAAGAAATGAAATTAAGGCATCTTTTATAAATTTGAATGATATTGTTGTTATCTTCTCCATTTTCCCACTACATGGAGTTTCCAACTTTATCATTTTAAAATTCTCTCTCATAGGCTTATTACGTGTTGTTGGAAAACAATCTCCTAACGAAGGTCGAGTTGAGATATATCATGATGGAGAGTGGGGTATGATATGTAACAACTACTGGGACCTTAAGGACGCTGCTGTTGCATGTCGTACCATTGGTCTTCCTCCTGCGACTTATGCACTTCATATCACAGTATCTGGAATTAGTACAGGAAGATTATGGTTGACCAATTTGCATTGCTTGGGAAGTGAGAGTTCCTTGGAAAAATGTCCTCATGCCGGATGGGGACATGTAAGATGGTGCCTTTCCGATGTTGCGGGAGTGGTCTGTGGAACACCACAAGGTATGCTGTCAAATACTGATACAAAGAAATGACACTTCGCAAGATTTAGACAATGGAATGGTTCTTTTTAAAGGGCCTGAGACTTTCTGAAGACTTTCATGTCGTTATTCTTCAAATGAAGTACAAGTGTACAGGGCCTGTAATATGCGTTGAGCACATCTGACATATTACGGCGGTTTAGTTACCGGGAACGTTATGTTACACGGCTGGGTAAATCTACGAGTCAGTAATATTTTTTGAGCCTGAAAGATGCGGAAAAAACATTGTCGAGTACAAATTACCAGCCGCATTACACAACTTTCTGTGTAATACATTGCTTATTATACGGCGTTCAAGAAAAAAAATTAAACCTATATTTACTTGGCTTATAATTCTGATCGAAGTCTTCAAGAAACTGTCGAGCATGCAGATAAAAAATGTGTTCTTGGGCTAAAAGCTGAGTGGCACTGCTTCAAAGCTCTATACGTCAATTTGTTTGCGCGTTTTGACAAGCCAGAGAAAGTCGGTGTGGTTACCCTAGTAATACGCTCGCGCAGTATGGAAAGGTTATAAAAATATTGTGTATATTGCCCCCGCCACACCTACATCGTTTTCCAAGTGCTGGTTTGGAAGACTCATGGAGGAATCTGAACCCTAACTGAAGACTAAAGAGTCTATTAATGGGGCTCTCTTTTGTGAGACGATAGTGGGATTCTAGAGGTCCTAGGAAAGTTATGCTGATTTATTGTCGTGTTCTGAAAAGAACTGTTTTACAGTGCTAAAGAGAGCAATAGGTCTAGATTTCGAGAAAAGTGATGATATGTAAAATACATGACGTCAACGCTGTGTTGCTATGGTAACACCGATGTCAAACAAACAAACATTTTTGGAAAGTATATTCTATTTCTAGTAAATGGGTGAAGTGATAAGCACGACCGAGCTCTCACAGTGGAGTATCAGCCGTTCAAAGTGGGTATGGTGCGTCCCTGGAAAATCCAGGCGAGCCACCTTAAGGCTGTTAATGGTCTCCTTATCAGTAATGTTTTGAAGAAATGGCAGGACAAAATAAAACAGATCCAAATTCGGGCGATTATGTACTATTTGGTATATTAAAGAAATACCAAATAGAGCTTAATCCACCGATCTCTTTCATATTCGCCTGATATATTTCCAAAACAATAATATAGATGGCTAAAACAGCCCCTAAACGGACAAATAGTAGTTTTGTTTTGTTTTGGCCAACCTCTGGGGCCAAAATGACACCTATATTATCAAGCCAAAACGGCTCCTCAGGGCCGAAATGGAGCACTCAAAATGACAGTGCGGCAAGCATCTAAATAAAATAAAATAAATAAAACATAAGACGTCTTTAACGCTTGATTTAGATGAATGTATCGAAGGACATGCAAACTAGAATATCTACATATTTTTAATAGGTTTATGAGTTTCAAATATATTGGAGTTGATCTATTGAGGGTGGTAGTGTGCTTGGTAAAATATAAATAATTGCTAATTGGAAGTTAGGCATTATAACTTATAGGCTTGACTATATATATATTATATTTTATAAATATAATCCAAATCTGTCTATAAATACAATATATCAAACAAGTACATGTAATTTCCGTAGTATGACATTTTGTTTTCGGTTCATTTTCCACTCTTATTACTAAAACCTTTAAACTTGTTTTCCTTAATATTGGAATGTGTTTTCCACAGTAAGAAACTGTGTTTTCCATTCCCATGGAAAGCTAATTTCCATAGTTCAATAGGATTTTTTCTAGAAATTCGTATTTCCATACTCTAGAAGAGGTCAAGTTTTTCCAGTGAATTCGGTCCGTATTAGCACTCGAAAACGCCAAGTCGTACAATAAAGTGAGGCATTTTTAGAATTACTTGATAGGTATTTGTATATTTCGATTTTTATCTCAAACTCAAAGTGTTCCTCGACCTCCCATGCGATAGACGTTTTTTGTAACAATTATTTTTTCATTTCAATGTTGCAGTTTACAAGTTTAATGTTGCGAATCTCACTGGAGTGATCACCAGTCCTGGATATCCTCAGTACCTACCAGGAGGACACTACGAGTGGACATTCAATACAAGCACCTTCCTTGTCTTTGAAGAATATAACCTTCAACGCATTGGTCAATGGTACGTTTGTTAATATGATGTCTTAGAAAGGGAAATCAATAAATAAAATGGGTTTTGCACAACAAAAATAACAATGCCATGCTCACGAGAACCAAAGGTCCAAAAAAGCTGTCCATAGCTTATAGTTACCTAGGCCCGGTTTCCAGCCGTGGAGGTTTCGGTGAGCCCGCTATCCTCTCCCCACTCACGGCTGGGCGCGCGAGCTGAGGCATTGTAGGTTTTAGCCAATCAAAAACTTGCCACTAAAATCCTGTAGCTGAATGTAGTTGCATAATTTACATTGTAAACTTTCAAAGATGGACCAAAGGCTTTCGATTGCTGTTCCAAAATGCGTTTAAATTTGCTCTGGAAAAGTTTGGTTTCGAAGAATTCAAGGATTCACACAAAGAAGCAGTAAGAGAGCTAGTTTTCGGGTTAGGACACTTTGTCAGTAAACGCACCGGCTCTGGAAAGTCACTTGGAAAACCGTCAGCTCAAAGGTCGCGAATCTCGTATAAATGTTCAGTCATATCTCATTTAACGTTACCTGTGCAAGACCAGGTAACCCGGCTATTCTTACTTCAAAGAAAAATAGTGCTGCCTTAATCGGAGAAGAAAAGACGGATGACGCCATATTAAAAGAGTTTATAGAAGAGAGGAAATCACGTCTGATGCAGGCCATGTTTTATTACGCGTTTAACTCTGCAATCAAAATTCACTTGAAAATCGCTGCATAAAACAAGTTTTACAATTCTTCAAGTCCTATGTACTAAGTTTGTACAATTTTTTAATGTCTCCAAGACATACTCTACACAAGTACTGAGCGGGAATACTCGACTCTAGCTCAGAATAGTTCCGACATCTGAACTTTATCCCCGTAAATTTTCAGTGAGTGTCTTGATCGCCACTTAATTATTAAAGAGTAACAAATAAAGTAGCCTGGTTTCTCAATGACTTTAAATGGCGTTTGTTCTTGAGAATTAATTTCACACTTGGAGTTTTAGTTTAAATAATTCCAATGTGTTTTGAAAGTTTACGTGGAATCGAACCTACGCTCATGAATAATATCGAATTTTAATCAGATGACGTCACGGACACGGAGTGTTGACCGCGCGCCCATCCGTTAGTGGGGGGAGGCTTTGGAGAAACGAAACCCCAACGGCTGCAACCGAGCCTAATAATTACCCAGGCATTTCAAAATCGTTTTTTTTTACAGATTAACGCATTCAAAGGTTTCAAACGAGTACCGCCTAGACTTAATTAAATCTAGGCAACTTTAGTCTTTCACCACTGCGTTGTAATGAAAACAGAGGTAAACTCCAATCAACAAGCAATAAAATGTGGTGTTCCACATTAATCTATTCTCGGCCCGCTCTTCTTCATATATGTTGTGGTTCAATTTTAATTCTGGTGTTATTTTTTTTGCACTGATGCAATTTTTTTCGCACCAGTGCAATTTTTTTTGCAACAGTGCAATTATCAAGATTTTTAGATAGTAAGCACTTATGTTTACTGATGGTTAGGGTGTTTCTAATTGTTGGGTTAGGTTTCTTTATATTGGGTTAGGGTTTGGAGTAGTTCACATGACTATTGAAGAAGGATTATAGTCTCTGTTATTTTTTTTTTATGACTAGCTCTAAACACCCTAAATTAGTGAGCACCCGTTGTGGACGGTTAGGGTGTTGTTAAATGTAAGGGTTAGAATTTGGATTATTTCACAATTTGACTATTATTGAAGTATTAGAATATGTTGTTTACTAAGTGACTTTAATAGCCCTAAAAACCCTAAATTAGTATAAGTATAACTAATAATTATTTATAAATCAATCGTTCTCTCTGTTCGACCACACAAGCTTATTTCAACACATTATTACAATGAAAGACTGGAATATTCATAAGATAAGTAGTAATTTTATTCATCAAATAATTATAATTAAGGTATTACTACCATTGTAAAAATCAATCTTATTAGTACATTTTTATCATTTTTTTCCTTATTGGAATAACACTGATGTACACTATAATGTTTCAAGGTGGCAATAAATGAATATTGTATAAATTATAACTCACAAATTATTCAAAGTTAGTGGCTTTCTTACAGGCTAAGGAGAATGACAGTTCTTTTGTATAGTCAAGCTGTACATTAGTAGCAGTGCAAGCATATAATCTGGTAGGCGATATTAGAATTTGTATTTTTCCAAATTGTGTGACAATGCGGGCATAACTATTCTCAAGTTCAAAAATCTTTCCTAGCAGCATATTTGAGTGAAGTGGCCATAGAAACCATGTCTCCAACCTTGAATACTTTTTTTCTGGCTTCCTTTTTTTTTTTTGCTTTGTTCAACCATTTTTAAGTTATATATTTTTTGGTTTTCTTGAATTTGTTGCCGCTTTTGTGGCTGTTCGGGTAGCACATCTTCTTCAGGCGTTGTGAAATTCTCTACAGTTTCGGGTTCTGTGAAATTTTCTTCAGTTTCGGGCTCTGTGAAATTCTCTTCAGCTTCTGGCTCCAAAAGATCTTCCTCACTCTCAGCTGGATTGCACACCTCCCGATGCGGTTTCATGTGATACACAGCTTCGTACGGCGACATTTGTATGGCTCGGTGATGGCTGATGTTTCTTGTGTACGCTGCTTCAGAAGTGTATTCACACCACTTTCTTATATCTTTGGAAGGGTTGCTTATTATTAGCGTGCGCATATCTTCCTTCCACGATCGATTTGATCTCTCTACCAGCCCCTGAGTAGTAGGCGTACGCGGAGAACCGTGCCCCTGCTCGATTCCGTTTTGTTTGCAAAACGCTTTCATTTTTGAGTTCTTAAACTCTTTCCCGTTGTCGAAGCAGTATTGGTTTAATACTTTGAGTACCTCATCGGCCGATTTTGCATGCAGTGGTGCCACGTAAACATATTTTGTGTGATGATCGATTATGTCAATGGCCCATTTGTGTGGATTCGTGCAATTACATGGACAGTTTCTAAAGTGCATGAGGTCGATTTCCAAGAGAGAGAGGAAGGCAGGCGATTGAAGCGGTTTATCCACTAGCTTTACATGGCTGGTGACCGATTTCTGCTCTGCGTGAAATCTACACAACGCAGCGAACATGTTTACTACTCGATAGTTTACTTCTGAGTAGTTGTTAGCAATCCATTTCAACGTTATTTGTCGCCCGCGATGAGCTGTTCTTGTGTGTGCAAGAGTAAGGACATCATACAGATCCCTTTTTGGTACTACTTTCTTCCTTTCCACCGTTAGAATCTTGCTGTGGGTATTAGTCTATTTTTTTCGGGAGATCGTAGCTGTTTCCTATTTAGACAGCTTAACTACTTCAGGGTGGATTCTTCTAAGATGCGAAGCTCCGCCTGATGTTTCAGATAGTTTTGGGCTTTGTCGAAAAATGTATCATCAATAAACAGAGTAATGAGAGATTTACTTTGTTTTTGTTTCGCTTTTAAGGCGTCTAATTGTTGGTAAACAAACTTCTTTAGCTACGCACTCGTTCATGTTCGTTTCGTTCTTCGAACGTTTATAAAAGTCCGAGTTTGTTAGTAGTGCGCATTCGCCGGTGACCGAGAGGGGACTTGTAACGAATTTCCTTAACAAAAGCTACAATTATTCCAAAAGTTGATCGATCTCGAACGCAAGTCTCTGTGGCGCAGTTGGTAAACACTGTTCTTCCAAGCCATTCTTCTAATCGATGGGTTGCAGGTTCGAGTCCCACTACGTACCGGTGAACGTAAAAGTGAATCAAAAGTAAGTAGTAATGATGTATCATTAATGAGTGAATTAAAAGTTAGGGGGTCTCGGGAAAGGAAAAAAAAGGGGGGGCAAGGCTGAGTGCGGTTGAGGGGAGAGGGAGTGTTAATTTTTTTTGGCAGGGGAGGGATGGGTGGGTGATTTTTTTCTTATTTGTTTATTCCCCCCCCCCCCCCTCCCCCCAAAAAAAACTAACCTTCTTTTTTTTATGAATCCCCAAAAAATGAAATCCCTTTTTAGAATCTCGATAATTGCACTGGTGCAAACAAAATTGCACCGGTGCAAAAAAATTGCACCAGTCCCAAAAAATTGCACCAGGGGTTAAATTTGTACCACAGCATATACATCAACGAACTGCCTAATGTCTCCGATTTGACTGAATATTTGCTATTTGCTGACGACACCATACTGTCTGCTGTCATAATGATCCTAATCAACTTATTGACATTCTTATACTGAACTTGTAAAAATAGCAGCCTGGCTCAAAGCAAATAAATAGTAAAAACCTAATTATATGCTCTTTAGTCGTAACAGAAAGAAGTAATTGTAAGAAGTTACTAAGTTCCTCGTTCTTTATATTGATCAGGATTTCTCCTGGGAAGATCATATAAGCTTCGTCTCAAAGAAATATCTAAATGAATTTGTATCATTTCTAAATCACGTTTTTCCTGTCTTCAAAGTCTTTGCTGTCGCTATATTATTAGCTTGTATACCCTTACCTAAACTACTGTAATATTGCCTGGTCTTCAACTAATGCTACCAATTTCAAATATTTGTTCCTCTTACAAAAACGAGTTGTGCGAATAATATCTAATGCCGATTATCTTGCTCACTCTGCATCTCTGTTCGACATTCTAAACATTCTTGATATTTTCAGCATCAACTTACTACACATTGCTAATGTCATGTACTCGTACCATAAAATTCTTCTCGCATCCTGTTAGTTTACTGACGTTTTCACGAGTAACCAACAAATACATAATTCAGGACCCAGTACTGCAGAACAAATATAAATCAGTTCACAGTACTTTACCAAGGACCCAAATTATGGAACTCTCTTCCCACCCGTTTAACATCATTATCCAGTTTTTTCATATATTTTTTATTCTCTTAAGTAACATCTACTAAGTAATCAATTATTACTTTAGTTACTGACACAATCTTTATGCTTTATTCAAATTAATTTATATATGACCACGACGTGGAAGATTAATAATTATCATAAGCTTTTTAGTTGCCATTAGGCTTCCTCGCCACACTCATTTCCATTTATTTTTGTTGATATATTATACTGTTCACGCTATATGTTTATGTTTAATAACCGATTCCCTTTTGTTATATTGAGAGCAAATTACAAATATGTACTTTCTAATATACTGTGTGACATGTATGTAATAGATACAGAATGAGTGGCCATGTTTTATCGGAATTACAAACTCGAGCCGGGGGGCCACCAAAGAGGGGGGCCACCAAAGAGCCGAATGCAAATAAGGCGGCGGTAACTCATTTGGATACGAACCAATTTCTTTTACGAGTTTATGGTTTTAAGTATCGCACATGGAAGGAGAGGGGTAGAGAAATGAAGAGAAGTGTTTTGTTGAGCCATAAAACGGGCACGGTACAAGGTTAGCAGCCAAATTATCTGCCATAACCCGGTGTACCAGGGGACAGTCCAATGTTTCCTCATCAGCGTGTCCTTCTAATTTTTTACTCGTGCCTGTTACGGTAATGAGATAATTAAAACTAGAACTAATTTCCCACATGCATGTTAGTGAGGGGACATTAGTTCTAGTTTTTCCTAATTAATAAGCACGGGATAAAATTAGTTGCATGTTTAATGAGGGAAATAACAATAATCAGAACCATATGGGCCAATATTCACTGAACTTTTTTCTGTTACCACTGACCAGTTTTATCGTGGGCTTTAGAGCAATTAGTGACCTTTAATTTTAAACGCTCCTGTTTATGGTTTGTATGCATGTTAAGAAAAAATAGGAATATAAACTAAAAATAGTGAGCGGTAGAACCGAATAGCAGTTTCAGCGGTATTGACCCAAATGCGTCATTTCGGTGTAATCGAAGCGCCATTGAAACCGTCATTCTTGTATATGACACAACTGTCCTCTTAAACAAACACAGCTCATTTAGATACACAGTTTGAATAACGCTTTATTTCTTTGAAGTGAGGTGTTTCGGTCAATACCGCTGAAACTGCTATTCGTAGACGCAACTGTAATATCTCCTATTTCCTATACTCAACTTTGACAGGAACGGCTCCATTGCCATTGAGGATGGAACTGGAAACCGGCTTATTCAACATCCAAGCAGAGGAATAACAAGACCGGTTGTTGTTTTGATAGACGGCAATTCAGAAAAACTTGTCTATCACTCTCCCTTTACATACCGTGGAGTTTATGGTAGAGGATTTCGTTTTCGATACCTTGGTCTGAATGGATCATATGAGACTTGTGAGTATGATTTGCAATTTCGAAATAAAGCAATAACGCTCATGGCAAACAACTACCATCAAATTAGTCGTCCTCATGCTTACTAAAATTATACTAAATTTCTAATAACATGAACAAAAACAGTACATTCTATATATGGCTTGGTAGTAAAAGTAATTATTGCTATCTATACCATTAACCATTTACAACATAATCTTTATGCCACAATGGTGCTGTTCTAATCCGGGTAGGCCGGCGAGGCTCTGTACCTACCCTAGAATCCGCAACTGACTGTAGATCCTCTGTATCTAGATCATCTAGCATTTCCTGTTTAATATATATGGGCAATTCCCTAGATATATGGAGATCACGTCTAGTTCTTCTATACTGCCTACCTACCTGATCAGTTACAATAAATGATCTGGGGGTGTCATGGACCGTGGTGACTCGAGCAGGAGCATAGTATCTGTCCCCTGGTCTCTTAAACCTTATATTGTCACCCTGTTTGATTTTGGGAATGAGTTTTGATCCCTTGTCGTAGTGCTCTTTAGTTTTGGCTTACCTCTTCTGAAGCAGAACTTGGATGTCTTGTCGCACGGCTGGGTGTACTGGCAATTTGGTACGTACTTGTCGACTATAAATAGTTTGATTGGGTGAGTAAGGGAAGTTACTCACTGGTGTGTTGCGATTAACCCTTCATTTAAGTCAGAACCTTTCCTCGACATATTCTTCACAATATGTACAGATTTCTCAGCCAGACCATTGGACTGACTGTACGTGGGACTTGTATTACTACTTCATATCCACACTCGGTGGCATACTCTCGCATGTTAAACGCTCTGGATAGCCATGTCGGGCAAAAATTTCTTTCAGGCATTTAATAACATCTTGTGCTTTTTTGCCACTCATTTTTATTACCATAATGTATTTCGACAAAAAGTGGATTACTACCACATAGATGCTACCGTCATGTTCAAGTATGTCTGAGGCGAGATGTGTCATTTTTATTTTTGGATTTCTCTTAACACGATGAGCTTCTTTTGCTTCTTTTGTAGACCCAGGCAATTGTCACACTTACTGATCATTTCAGTAATATATTTGGTCAGGCCTGGCCAATACATTGAATTCCTTGCCCTAGACTTACTTTTTTTAATCCCGAAATGGCCACTGTGAATTTGCTGTAAAATACCCAGTCACCATTGTGAAGGAATGACTAAGCGGTGGTCCTTCATTAATAAATCAACTAACAAGTACAGATCATTTCGAACATTCCAAAATGATCTTAGTTGAACTGGTACCTCGTGTTTATTTACTCAAGGATTGTATATCCTCATCTTCACTAGTAACCTGGCGTAGTTGTGCTAGTTTGTTGTCTGAGATCGGTAGATCCTTGATGTCATATTTTCCATGTCTTCATGCATGTCGTTTTCCCGGGGTATGTTACCCTTGTCATAGGCCCTGGATAAAGTGTCTGCGATATATAGGAACTTGCCTTGAACATATCTAACTCTGGTTCTATATTTCTGGAGGCGTAGCCTCATCCTGTGTAGTCTGTTTTTTTTTTTGAAAATCGATTCTAGAGGTTTGTGATCTGTCATCGCATCAACGTCAGCCCCATCAACGTCAGCCCCATACGTGTAAATGTCGAATCTCTCACTCCCAAACACAATGGCTAACAATTATTTCTCAATCTGAGCGTAATTCCGCTCAGCACTAGTCATGGACCTAGACGCATACGCTAACGTTTGGTCATTTTGTAATAGGTAAGCACCCAACCCGCTATTGAGAACAGGTTTGTTGGTGAGCAATTCCTTCACTTATTAATTTGGCTAGCGCAGCATCGTGCTGTGGCTACCATGCCCAAGCTATTTCTTTCTTTAGCAGAGTCCTCAGTGGTGAGGTTAATTCTGACATGTTGGGGATGTACTTGAACAGTTAATTTATCCTTCCAAGTAGTCTTTGTAAGTCTTTCTTGCTTTCGGGGGTGGGCATGTCAAAGATTGCTTTGATCTTGACAGGATCAGGTGTAAAACCTGCCTGGCCTACTATTTCCCCCATGTAACTTACCTGATTCACTAGATATTGTAACGTATCTTTGTTAAATTTGATATTCCTTTCCCTAGCGCTCAAGTATTTTGCGTATGGCTGTGTCATGTTCAGCTTCAGTTTTCCCCGCGATAATAATATCGTCATAGATAGGTAACACACCCTCAATATCCCCAAAGTGTTCCTCAACCATTTTTTGGGCTACCTCGCTGGCACATGAGATGCCAAATGGCATGCGCTTGAATCTAAATCTACCAAAGGGCGTGTTGAATGTGCACTTGAATGACGAGCTCTCTGTGAGCTTTTTGTACCAGTAGCAACTAGACATATCTACGAGCGTGAATAGTTTGCATCCATTCTACGTGCTAGACATTTTCTCAAAGGAGGGGGGCCTGTAATTTTCCTTTTCAGTGAGTTATTCAAGTCAGGCAGATCTAGACACAGTCTTAGACTTTCTTATCTTTCTTTTCAACAATGACCAAATTACTGACCCAGTCGACTGGTTGGTTGCCCTTAGCGATTACTTCGCTTTCTGCCAAGTTGTCAAGTGTTGTTTTTAACTTATCTACTAAAAGTAGTGGCACATTTCTCTGAGGTTGAATGGTCGGTTTGGCATCATTTGTTATGTTAATGTATACTCACCCTCAACACATCCCAGTCCATTGAACACGTCCTCAAATTCATCTAGGATGCTTGCTTTTCGTTCAACGGAATCTACATTTACGCCAGTTGATGTTACACTGCTATTGATTGTAATTAATCCTAGCTGTAAATATGATTCCAAGCACAATATTGGTTTTACATCGTGACGCACAACATAGTATTCTATTACAATAGGATATCCGTGCCCTTCTACACTAGTGTTTACTACAAATTTCCCAAATTTGTCTAATGGTTTACCTCCGAATGATTTGAGCGATGTGTTAGTTGTTTCAATTTTATAGTCATTCAGCTTTGTTGCGATCGATTCTGGTAACACGTTACATTCAGCGCCAGTGTCCAACTTAAAGTTTATGAGTTTGTCACAGACGAGTAACTCTTGTTGAATGTTCTTTCTTATCGCTCCCGCCACTGCTTCGATTTACTAACCTACAAGCTCGAGAGTATCCGGATTGGTATGGTTGTTTTGATCCTGCTGCTCCAACTCTAACTCGCGTACTGCTCTGGCTGTGGAATGTTGCGGTTTTGGACAGCAGCGAGAAAAGTGGTTTCTTTCATTGCAGCTATGGCATGTCGCGCCATAGGCAGGACAATTCATTCTCTCGTGGCTTGATGCACAGAATTTGCAGTTATGTATGAATCCCCTGTTGTTCGAACTGCGTGATTGATTGCTTGGTCCGGGTCGTGTTTGCCGGATAGCAGCCACATCTTTCTCTCTCATGACTTTGGTGTTTGCGAGTATCTTCGAGTGTTCCTTTGATTGTTCGGACGCGCGACACAGGTTTATTGTTTTGGTTAGTGTCAAGTCCGTTTCACTCAACAGTCTTTCTCTTAGCGCTGTATTGTTGGTCCCAATGACAATTTGGTCGCGTATAAGCGAGTCTGTTATTTCCCCAACTCGCACAATGTGGCTTTGTGGCGTAACTCGATTAGATAAACATCAAACGGAAGGTCGTCTTGCGTGGTTGCTCTAAGTCACGTTGGTCCTCGGCATACAGTAGGTTCTGAGGGCAGTGACGGTTGTTTCTACATCCCCTATCTTTTATATTTGGTGAGAAGTCTGGTAGAGCTTTTTAGCACCCGTCGAGCTTTCAGCCCTATTACACACAAGAGCGTCGCGCTCTTTACTTTTTCTTCCTTTTCGGCTAAGGTTTCTGATAGATTCCGGCTGTCCATATCTAATTCTGCAGGGTGCTTTATGCGTTCCATGTTTATATTTTGGACCTCACGCGTTTAAACTCCTGGTACCATGTAATGAGTAGAGTTATAAACGTGGCGACTACAACAAGATGAGATGCTTATGGTTCAACAGTTTATTCTCTAATAATCCTCCCACGCCAGTGACGTGTATCTAATTACAGTAAATCATGTCATGTGATATTATACAAGGAATGTGACAGCACTTAAAAACTCATGAATAATCAATGAAGCAATAACAAAGGAAATCACTGAGCGTGGAGGGACCTTTAAATGTGATATAGATTTCATCCTAATTTATATAAAATTTAACTTGGATTTTCTCCGC
Source organism: Actinernus sp. WN-2022 (assembly GCA_030867875.1). Lineage (NCBI taxonomy): Eukaryota > Metazoa > Cnidaria > Anthozoa > Actiniaria > Actinernidae > Actinernus > Actinernus sp. WN-2022. Next base: position 33,827,492 of record JAOWCC010001589.1, read on the forward strand.
CGAAATAGGTCGTATCGCCAAAATAAATGAATTACATGACCCTATACATCTAGACGTTTTTTAAGCCGTTTACAAAACTCGCAGCAGTGTTTAATCAGATCTAAAACACGATATATTATATTATTATGAAGACCCATGCACGTGACCGATTTACTTGATCTGATTGGACACTGCTCATTAATTATTCATGAGTTTTTGAAATATAGAATATATATCTCAGATTTTCTAACCTGGACGCGTTGTACTTCCTCACGTCTAATGACACTTTTGGCATGATTTTTGAACAGGAAAATGTGTAAATTATATTCATCGTATTCAGTTTAAAACAGTACATTACAACCACAACATGTCGACACAAATCTGTGACCATAACGGGCCATAGCAAATGTAATTTGAGTCGGGAAGCGTGACGAACGGCACTGTCGTCGCACGTATTACCTAGCACACACTTGGCTTCTGTCATATTAAAGGACCGGGCAAAGAAATGCAATCGCTACAAACGGACTTAATCCTCATTAACCGTTTCTATGCTTAATTCTCGAAATACATTTTTCTGGGCTAGGCGAGGGCGTACTTGAAGACTGTATAAAAGAATCTTATTCTTATACTTATAGTTTATCAATTGTGTTATTTTGGTAAAATAAAATGAAATTTACTGAAATTCTCTCTTACAATGTGTTTGATAATATGCTGTTGTGTTGTCATTTTTTATTTGTTGTTTTATTTAAATAGCCACATGATTTTTAATCGTTTTTTAAACATAAGATTGTCCTTTGATTATTGTATTATTTCTTTTTTTTGTCAATAAAAAGGGGGAAAAAACAGTACTGCATCACCCCGCTGCAAGGCCATACATTTGTAAAAATCGTAATACCCTTAAAATTTTGATATCAATTTAAAGGAAGAGCTATGTTTATTCAAAGTGTTACGGCCTGTACTGTAATGACAATACAGTAACAGTATGACATGCCTTCGCGTTGAAATTGTTTCCCTATTGTTCTTGTTGTTTTTCCATAATTCTTCCCCAAACAAATACAGTGTTGTAATACAGCAAAAGTACCGTGGGTTACGTTACGGCTAAGGTCTTGCCGAATTACTTTTCCATTTATACGAAATGTTTTTTTAATGAGGGAATGGACGATAGAGAAAAAAAGAAGAACTAGAGAAGGAAAAAGGATCGGATAGGGAAAAAGAAGAAATAAATTGGGGTCTTTTACTACTTCTTCCTGCTTTTGTCTCTTTTCAACACAACTTCCACTGTCTTAGAGCCTCGAACAGGCTATGTTAGCGAACGTGTGTGTTACGCTTTCAGCTGCCACTGTTAGTGAAAACGATAGGCGTTTTGCAGTACCTTATCTTGGGAGTCTTGAAGTATTATTTTCGAAAGATATTAATTGAGAAATACCATAATGTCAAACGTCTAGTATGTTGATATCAGAAATGTAATTGAATTATGTGTTTTTACTTGCAGTACATTGTTACAATAATTCGAATGTCTCTGCCACGGGAAATACTGGGATGATAAAACTCTCGTGGACGTCACTCCCAGCTGATAGACCACAAAACAGCTCGTTATACGGCTACTTGGTCATATATAATTCTACTGCTGGCTCAAGAAAGATTACACTAGGAAGAACAGGCTCCACACAAATGACGTTAGGTGCCTTACCATCTAATACGTTCTATACATTACGAGTGATTGCAGTTATTCTGTCAAGTACAAACATCCCGATATATAGCTGTTCGTCTTTATCAGCAAGGACATCAAGTGGTAAGTGACATTAAAGCTCCGTGGAAGTTAAGAGTGGCCCTTAATATTTCAAAAAAAGTACTATAAATAAGTCGTAACAGTCTTTTGAAATATTCTTTTGAGAGAGAAAGTATGTTATCCAAAGCATGAACAGGAATCAAATGACACAAATCACCTTTTACAAGTTTGAATGATATTATTGTCATATCCACTGCATGGATTCGAATATTGCTTTTCCAACTTTATCGGTTTTTAACGTCTTTCTCATAGCCACATTACGTCTTGTTGGAGGACACTCACCTAACGAAGGAACAGTTGAGATATATCATGATAGAGAGTGGGGTATGGTATGTGATTGGCACTGGGACCTTAAGGACGCTACTGTTGCCTGTCGTTCCATTGGGCTTCCTCCTCCAACTTATGCACTTCATAACAGAGCATCTGGGATTGGTACTAGAAGAAAATGGCTGACCAATTTGCATTGCTCGGGAAATGAGAGTTCATTGGGAAAGTGTCCTCATGCCGGATGGGGAAATGTAAGATGGTGCGATTACTATATGGCGGGGCTGGTCTGTGGAACACCACAAGGTATACAGTGTAATGGTTATGTTGAAACGGCGTAATGAGAGAATCCCATAAGGCCTCACCATGTTTGTTGTTAGTTGTTCAAAGGAAGCATCAGTATACAGGCATGTAATGTTTATTGAGTACCTGATCTATTGCACACATGTTATTTACATAAAACGGTTTATGTTATGTTACGAGGGTAACACTTGACAGTAGAGGAACTGATAACCTTGTGGCCCTCAACAGTTAAAAGCGTATAATATGAATCAGTTACAGTTTGATATTTTATAGTAGCAATATTATATATAAATATATATAGAGAGAGGATATTACACGATGATGAGAATAACTTTATCCTCGAGAGTCGAACACATTTCTCGAGTGAGCGCTGCGAACGAGTGAAATGTTTTGGACTCGAGAGGATAAACTTCATACCTTCAAACCACCGTGTACTTTTCTTTTTATTATATGGATCAATAAAACTGCTCTAACAACTATTATCTATTCATTTTACTTATTGTCAGTACAAACTTCTTCGTGATCTTTGTAAGATGTTCTGAGGAGTTTCATCGGGTTTTCCTATCTCTTCGTTGTAGTCGAGAAAATCTTAAGAGTTTAGATCGTATTCGTATTTTGCAGCTCATTTAAGCTGTTTACATCTTCTGTGATTTTCACAAACATGCCGCCATCTCTGTAATACTGCTGGCATTAAAGAAAATTAATTAATTAAAATGAACACAAGTCATTCTGCCCCTCGTAGCTCATAATATGTTATATCTCATTATAACATGTAGGGTAAAATTTATTTAATCTGATTGGCTAATCAAGGAGAACTTTATTCTTAATTGGGGACAAAATTTATACTTTTTCATTGGTTCGCTGGCTCGCTGATTAAAGGTCTTCGAGAATTTTCAGTCTGTTTTCAGCTCGTTATGTACTTCTGCTCCAAAAAGCGAATAAATAATGATTTCTCAAGCATTTCATGACAGCAAAAAAGTTTATAGGTGAGCCCACTAATCTGTTAAGTGTTATTTTACAACTTTCTAAAGGATCTTGTAGTGGTTACTGTGGTATTTAGCTTAATTGTGGTCAATTTTGCCACTACAAAGTTAATTGAACTTTTGACAGTGAATGAGTGTGTTTGAGTTTATTTGCTTGACAAACTGAGTTCAGAAGTTCCTAGTTTCCGCTTTAAACCTCTCTGTAAGATCAAATGTTATGGTAATCAAGTTAGAAACGAATGGATAACCAATAAGGCATCAGTTTCACTAGGTTTCCCATCGAGCACACGTGATCTGTGGAAGAGGTTCAGTTTTTCCAGTAAATTTGGTCCGCATTTGCACGTACAATAACGTTAGATATTTTTTGAATCATTTCTTAGGTATTTATATCTAAACCTTTATTTAAACTTTTGTCCAGGTTTCGAACTCAAAATATTCCCGATATTTCGTTAGATATACCGTTTGTATCATTCTTTTTGTTCCATCTTAATGTTATAGTTTACAAGTTTGATGTTGTGAATCTCACTGGAGTGGTCACCAATCCTGGACATCCTCAATACCTAACAGGAGGACACTACGAGTGGACATTCAATACAGACACATTCCTTGTCTTTGAGGCATATAATCTTCAACATATTGGACAATGGTACGGTTGTTAATATGATGTATTAGAAAGGGAAATCGATAAATAAAATGGAGTTTGGACCATATGTTAAGATTAACAACAAAAATAACATGGCATGCTGACGAGAACCAAAGGTCCAAAAAGGCTGTCCATAGCTGATAATTACCCAGGTGTTTTAAAATCTTTTTGACAGATTAACGCATTCCAAGGTTTCAAACGTGTACCACCTAGACTTCATTAAATCTAGGCAACTTTAGTCCGGCGCGTTGTAATGCAAACGGCAGTAAAAAGGGTATTCATTTATGTAGCGCAAATTCTATATGGTTATATTCAAATGTGCTTCACAAAGTTATTTTGTGATACGGACTGCTATTGTTGCGCAACGTGCTGCCGTGCAGTTTACAATGATGAGTGATTGTTAGAGTATCAGAAGACCAGGCTGTTGTGTTGGGAGACAATCCCCTACTCTTTCTCGAAATAACACAACAGGTTCTTTCACGCCACCCTCGTAAAGATTTGAATAGGAAAGAGACAAGGCAAACGGCTCATACGTCCCTGCCCAAGGACGCGGCCGGGATTCGAACCCCTGACCTCCCGCACTCTAGACCGTGCTCTACCAACTGAGCTAACTAGTGAGGCGATTAACTCCAATCAGCAAGTACTAAAATGTGGTGTTCCACACTAATCTATTCTTGGCCCGCTCTTCTTCATTATATACATCAACGAACTGCCTAATGCCTCCGATTTGACTGAAGATTTGCTATTTGCTGACGACACCAGTATTGTCTGCTGTCGTAAAGATCGTAATCAACTTATTGACATTCTTATACTGCGCTTATAAAAATAGCAACCTGCCTCTTAGTAAATAAACATTAAACATATAAAAACTAATTATATGATATTTAGTCCTAAACAGAAAGAATGCTATACCGATAATTGTAAGAAGTTACTAAGTTCCTCGTTGTTGATATTTATCAGGATTTCTCTAAAGGGGAAGGGGAGAGGGAAAAAGAGAGGGGGACTGGGGAAGAGGAAGGGAGAGCATGCCAGAACGCTATTCTTTCGGCGTATTTACTCGTTCTCTCAGGAGACGAGAAATGTGATTGGCTGAAAATGCGAGATATTCAAATTATCTATCATCGCCAAATTTTCGCACATATCAAATATCTAGCTACAATCATGTGCAAAAATGTTGAGACAGTCGAGAAAACATGTAATATACGAGAAAAAATGTTGGACACAAAGTTAAAGCAGTTGAGGCTTCCCCCATTTCAATATTGTTGATATATTATACTGTTCACGATATTTGTTTATGTTAAATTAATAACCGATTCCCTTTTGTTATATTGAGAACAGATTGCATTTTTTTTTAAATATATTTAAACATATATACTCTCTGCATTTGCTCCAAAAGCCTAAGGCTTATCGAGAGAGCTCATACAGAAAAATATACAAATATAAGGGCAGTTCAGACACACTGAAAGGGAACATTATAAGATTACAATTTAGTTAATTAAAATAAGTATATAACATTAAGTTTAGAAAACAAAAAGAGAAAAAAAGTCAGACTGTAGCGATGGAAAATCGACGGAAAATCGACGGACAATTACGCTTTGCGCGCTTAGACGCTGGCCGCCATCTTTTGTCGGTGTTGAAAAATGCACAAGTTTCAATCGCTCTACGCAATCCACTTCCATCGGCCGTTTTTCCAATCTGACTTTCAGTATATTTATTTTCACATGTTGCCAAATTGTAAGGCATCATTTCTGTAGCATTTTAAAGACATTTAGGCCACAATGTAGGCGAAATGTTTGTTACAAAGAATGTGATGTATGTTTTATATGAAGAGGGCATCATGGCGGACTGTCGGTAGGATGGCTCTGTTCGGCAAATATGACTCTATTCTTCTGTATTTGACCGTCGGAACGAGCGGAAGCCACATCTGGGTTTTTCAGGGAAAAGTATCTGTTTTTTTGCGTTGTGCTGTGCCACTGTCGTCATCAACGGTAAGCAGTCTTCAGTGATCTTATAAACTGATCGAGTGATTCGCCACTGGCACTATATCCTAATACGTTGCAAGTCAATGCTGGAGAAGTGCAGTGGATTTTCTAAGCGTATTTTTGACGAGCCGATGGGCATGATTGGGCGTTTGTCTGTGAATTACATGTATGTGAACCGTCGCCTTCGCGGACTGAACTGAAGCAACAACAACAAACAGTAAATGGTAAAATGACAGAAAGTCAGAATACTGTTACGTTCATTACAACAAATATTTACCAGAGACTTTTCTAAATTCACAACTAAGTTAATTATTATAGCTGAAACATGAGAATGAATTTTATAATATAAATATTGTTGATGAGAAAGCCAAGAATCCTTCCACCTCCCTGCAAGAATATAGCCCAAACATTTTGAGACATGCATTTCAGTGACTGTTGGAATTGACAATATTAGAAACTTCACATTAGTATTTTTATAAAAAATGTTGATTCTAACTATGGAGTGGCAAAGAAATTGGAACAATTTCAGGGTTCAAGTTCAATTTATTCACACTTGTTTGTAGGTTACAATATTATTGGTTGAATTGTATAATAACAAGCCATAAGAAAGAGAAAAATAAATAGTAGATAATAATTACGATCTTTAGATGATAGTGTGTAGTGGTCAAAGGAGCAAAGCTTTCGAGTTAACCACTACCATGTTGAAGTTAATGAGGGGAGGAATAAATAAACGAATAGGCTTGATTGTATCTTTACAGGGTTTTAAAAAGTACGACTGTTGGTTATAATGAGAGAATTAAGAGGAAGAAAATAAAGGCTGTTTACATGTACAAACTAAGTTTGGATATATGGTAATTTTACAATACAGAATAATGTAGACATTTACAGTAAATATTTATAAATAATAGTTGATATATACATATATTATAGATGCAGCTAACATTTTATATCTGGCTTCCAAGGAGGAAGAGCTTATATTGTTTTTTAAAACTGTTATGAGACAAACATTTTATCTCGATTGGTACTGTTTCCCATATTTTTGATGACATTACTTTAAATATTGTAAGTCCATAATTTGTTCTTGAGGCTGGTCTGTATGGGTTTTGGTTAGAGGAGTACCTAGTGTTATAATTGAAGGGCTGTGTGCAAAAAGGGCATAAGTGACTCTTGATCACATTCTAAATTCTCCTTCGATTTCTTTGTTTTCCAAGGAAGAATTTACAATGTGATCAAGAATCACTTATGCCCTTTTTGCACACAGCCCTTCAATTGTGAACTTCAGAGGCATACAGAAGTTGCCACAGGTCAGGGAAAAGTCAGGAAAAAAATTTTTCAAGGTCAGGGAAAAGTCAGGGAATTTTGCATATGGTCAGGGAAATTTCTTGTTAAAGTCAGGGAATTTTATTTTCCAGTTGCCACACTGGCTCCTCATCACGCCTCAAAACATCTGCGAAGGGAGGCTACAGGTTTTGATAATGATTTTTGTTTTGGACGAGAGAATGTTGAACAGTCTTATTTTGGTCAGTGAAAATTGTTTTCTGGTCAGTGAAAAGTCAGGGAATTTTTTTTCCATGATGGGTGGCAATTATACTAGCATGTTTTTTATAAAAAAAGCACTACAAATGTTGAACTATAAGGATGAACATGTAGATTTTAGAAAAAAATATTTGTGGTTTAATGAGGATTGAGTAGTGCATTTCTAACTTGTAATATTAGAGTACTAGTGCAGAATGACATGTTTTACCAAAATAACCAGAATCCTCAGGGGCTCTGCTCTTTAGTTAATTTCAAGTTTTAGGAAAAAGGGATAAAATACTGGAGTGAGATTAAAACAATATGACATGTTGACCTTATCCACAAAACTTCAGTCATATTAATGTTATCCTTTCCTCTTCATTTCTGGCCTTGTAGTCCAAGACCCCAGCTACCTATTGATAGGAGGGATGCGCAGCAAGAATGGTGTATGCAATTTGTTTTGGTATTTCAGTAGTTCCAATCAAAAAATAAATTGGAGAACAATATTTATAACAATCATAAGTAAGATAACTAAACATGGCAATTCATTAAGGTTTTGGTAAAAGTGCTGAAATCAAAACTTTAACTAAAGTTTCATACACCCTTTTTACTGCCACCATTTCAACCATTAGTCATATCTTCAACATATATGCTATGAAGGTAACTCCAGACTGTAGAATATTGGCAAATACATGTAAATGTTGCCTGGTTCAAAAAATACTATAATTGATGTTATCTTCCGGCCCCCACAAATGCTTTTTCATGGTCCAATTTTTCACTGGCAACCAATTGGCTATCTTAGGGCCAATATTATTTCTTTGACATATGCTGCCATTTTACCTCTACTTTGCATTAAGCATCCAAACATTGTACCCAACCTGACCGCGTCCTGTCCACAGGCCCAAGTTTAGCCTCAAATTAGGAGGCTCTTCTTTGTATATTTCTGATTTATCTGGCAGAAGGGATATAGTTGTTTACTGGCCATGCCATGAAAAATACAGCCAGTCAGGAGACTGGAAATCTGTTGCACATTCGGTGGTATCCCACAGGTTGAATAGATGTTTTTTACACCACCATGTGCTGTACGTGCACTCATCACAATATTTTGGAAGGAAAACTGGAATCTGATGCAGCACGTGTGCCAGGTGAGGTCAGAGTTCTTTTTTTAGATTGGCATGGGATAAAATAGTTAATATGCAATGTTTTCTCATAGTATGCCATGAATATTCCACTCGTGACTATTTTTCTTTGTTTCCACATGCCTAAGGGCTTCTGTGTATACTGAAAAATCAAGTTACCAGCGTTTCGTGATTATAGTATGTAATATTCTGTGTGTGTCTGTAACAAGCTAAGGGAGTGTTTATTATTTATGGCTTTGGGGGGTTGGCTAAATCATAAGGGGGGGGGGCAAAACAAATGTAAGTGCTTTTATAGGGGGGGGGGCATTAAATATTTTACCTACTCCTGGGTGGGGGGGTCATCAAAGTTGACATACCTGTCGTGTAAAATAAAATTTAACGAAATTGTTGGTGTAATCCCAAGCCAATGTTTAGTCTCCAGAACACAGGAAACCAGTGTTTTAGAGAGCAGTCAAATCTCAAATATTTCAGCTTGGGCCTTCAGTCCTCACAACATTAATTTAAAGACAGTTTGCTTTTTTCCCTGTATATGCAGGATGGTATTCTCTAAGCTCACGATCAAAGGCACATCCCCATAGGACAGATAATGCATTCATGTCCAGGAGATTAGTTATATATGCCAATGATGAACTCTTTTGTTTATTTATTTATTTGAGACTACAGAACAATGCACTAGAATGCAATATGATGCATGAACTAACAAGTACAATTTCGAGTATCCATCTGGGAAGGAGGTAGAGATTTCCAGAAGAATACATGTATATATGTTTTCTACTAAACAAAGGTAATGTATCATGGAAAATACCATAAATCTAGAGACAATATTAAATTTAAAAGGTTACATGTATATGATGTTTGCATACTTTCTTGCACATCCATGCATTATTTTTTTGTGTGTGTGTTTTGAGCAATTTTATAGGGGGGTCATCTAAGTTTTAATTTCACTCATGGGGGAAATGCAGACCCCCCCAAGCCATAAATAATGAACACTCCCTAAAAATGTTGAACACAAACTTGGTAAACACTGTTTTGTATTCAAAGTGAAAACAACAATATAGATGATATTGTCACTAATGTCTTAAATTGTCCAGAAACCATTAGCTTCTGCGCTGTAAGAGGATACCTATATACCATAATTTTATCTTTCAAACATATGGGTATGCATGGTATTGGACTTTCAGCCATCCGATCAGCCTTACAGTCTTCATAATAAAAGTCGACCTTCAAACTGTCCCAATCTACACAAAATAATCTTAGTAAAAAATTGTGTAGGAGGTGATGCATGTCATCCCTCTTTTAGCAGACAATTCCCATTTATCTGCAATCCAGTTTCCTGTGTTCTTAGATATAAAACCATATACCACAGTGGTGAATCTGAAGGTGGGGACTATTTATTGTCAATTTCTTGGGAAAGTCCATACTTCCTCTTCCCATACTTTAATAACAGATTGAAGAAAACAATGCATGCCCTTTTCCTGAAACAAATAGAAGAATATTTCTTATCAAAGGTGGGTAAACTGTACTGGAATATTGATGTAATGCAATGTTGAGAAAGTGTGCTGCTCATTGTCCCAACAACAACCTGAGCACTTTATTCCATTCTGGACAACATGTACGCCATGTTCTAACTGGAAATTCCCATAAAGGATATTTCTATTAGGGCAACGTACAAATGGACAGATTGTGCTAATAAACAAGTTGTCTTCGCTTACCTTATTTTTACATTTGCTTCTGTCATAAGCTGGAAGGTTTTGATACATTTGGCCTTGTTCTCGCGAAACTTTATACAAGCACCCCTTCCTCCATTCATGGCACACTGACCTTGGCACTGCACTTGGCTTTGTTATTACGGGTTCTTGGTTAGTAAAAGGAAAAAGGAAACACCGACAGCGACCATTTTACGAATGAAGAGAGTAAATTTTCATTTTCTCCGGCCTGATGCTCACAGATATTTACTTCGCCTGCAACAATGGAGCCATAAGCACTCTAACTATGTTGATAAACGTCCATCAACATTCGATTGATAACGAAGAGTTCATTTCCTTGTTTTGCTAACATACAAACAAATGACAAAGGTGAGTAGAAGGACGATTTTCTACTTCACGCGAACCGAGGGAATCGCGCGCGAGGCTAAAACAATAGAAGCCTCGGTTTCATGAAATTCAAAACAAAAACAGAGGCGCGCAAAGTGTAATGGTCCGTCATGGGTCTTTAAGATATAATTTTGAACTAATTCAAAGAATTAACAATTTAAATTGTGGTTTTTGTCCGTCATACCATACAAAATGTACGAAATTTTCTTTTTGTCACTACTGTTTTACCAGATATTACATAAGAGTTGCATATATGTGTTTCGAAGGGGGAAACTCTCTTTAGTTTCCCCCTTTCCGGGGACCGGGATCGTTACTCCATAAAGAGCAGACGAGGCCTGAGTTGGACTTCGCTTTGCTTTATTCGTATTCGACGGAAGGCTCCGCGCCAACCAACTAGTGCGGATCCCCCGTACCAACCAACTCTCTTCTCTACTTTCGTTCTCTCTCTCTCTAAATTTTACAATGCTACTGTTTAAGTAGTAAAAGACATACACACGTGTGAAAGCTTGCAAGTTATGCTGGGAAAGCAAGTTATAAACCTGTTTTACCAGAAATACAGCTTCATGACGTAACGTAAAATCGTACGCCCAAACGAACCTTAAAACAAATTTTAGAGTATTTTAGAATTACAAAACTAACCAAATTTAACGATGTTCATTTTAAGACAGAAAGACCTAACTGTCCAAGAGGAAATATCTAGGATAAAATCGAAAACAAGTGAATTCAAGAAGGTGAAAGTTCTCTCTAGTCAATGACTAAATAAACAAAATGACATAAGCTCAAGGTGCTTATTCGCTGTTCGCGTGAATTTGCACAACCTACACACTCAGAAGTTCTGCTAAATCTGTACGTGTTATTAGAAGATAACAGCAGGATGCAAAACTACATTAAGATTAAGATTAATTAACAAGCCAGTAATTACTAAGCTAGTATTACCTTGGGCAAGAGACTAACTGCTGCCAGGTAAAATATCGTCAAAGACACATTTAGAATATAAAAAGAACTCAGTTGAATCGCACAAGATAAACGTGCATTGATTTAAAGAGGGATTTTCCTCGGTAAAAGCAGTAAAAACTAACTTTAACTTAGGTTAAAGACTAAGTATAGTTTTTTGTTGAAACATATTAAGGAGAACATCCGTAGGATTTACAATTCTGACCACAATATAATCAGATATGTCACTATTTTCCCTTTAATCCGATTAATTTTACCTTTCAAAGAGACCGTCAGGACGCTCTGGCGCCATAAATGACAGCTTTCTTTGCAACGAGACCTGCGATGTCACTTAATTTCCAATTAGGAAACATATTTTTAAATTTTCCTTTTAGCCGTAATTTTGTTTTCCCATTAAGACAGCTTTTTTTAGAACTTCGAGCAACGCGCCGCCAAAAATACCATAATTTATTTTTCGAAATGACGAAATCGATCTAAAATTGAGCGTGTGGTTATAAACACTGTAATTTTCCTGGTTCATTGGCATATTTCGCATGTCATTTAGAACATAGAACGTTGAATTTTCACTGAGGTAATATTAAAGATATGTGGAGTTCTAATACCGACTTTAATGTACCAATTCGGTGTGAAAATGAAGCGAGAACAAACGCCAAAGCGAAGCCGTTGGAAGCAAAAATGTGGATTACAATCTTCCCGGAAGTTTGGAGCTGGAAAGAAAAAAAACTCGGAAAAGAAGAGGTAAGACTTGTCAGTGTAGTTGTGCTTCCTTTTAGGCTATCAATGTATTATCCATTGTTCATATTAAATGCACAAGAGAGCTCGAAAATCGTTTACCAAAACTAAACAGGCACGTGCGAAGGGTTTTGCTTGCGTCGTGCATTGAAATGTCGCTTCCTCTATCAAGCTGCTCTAATTAATGCAAATTTCTCTATGCATTTATTTGAATTCAAGAACAATAAATAGTCAGACTAGAACCAAGGACTATCGTTGTTACTGTTTCGCAAGTTAAACTTTTGATTGGCGATGTAAAATGCAAGTTTATCTGCGGCTTTCATCTGAAGATTCATTTTGTCCAATTACGATTTTGTGACTCCGCTAAGATGACGTTTTGTTTTGTTTATGTTTGATTTTGCTTGCGTGTACAAAAAAAATGAAACCAGCAATGGAAACTGAAATATGAGCAGAAAGAAGCATTACAGTGCTTTTCTATTGAAACGCTTGAACCGGTGATGATTTTTCCTTGTGAAGGTTTACTGCTCGCGCGTTTTTCAGTGACGCGAAAGCTACTTTACCAGGATGTTTGATATGTCTGTGATCGCTCATCATCCTTCAAAAAATAAACAAGTTAATGTACAACTTCACGACCTGGAGTCAATCTATCAGAGGTTGGATTTTGGAAGCCCTTGTCCACTTAAAGATGCAGAGACTTTTCGATAACTGATAATTTTGTTTTCATAGGTTCTTACTGTGTCAATATTTTCAGCGCCATTTGGGAGTTGTGCTCGTGACAAAACCCGTTCAAGTTGATGTACAAAGACAAATTATTCACCAAACAAAAGCTAAATTAACCTCATTCAGCAGGTACGATTTGAACCGGTGGCAAAATTGTAGTTCAAAGTTTGGGTTTCAGCTGACATATATTTAGTTCGAATGACACTTTCACGTATACGTTGTAATACATTTAACCTGCCTGGAATGATGTACAAATATTTATTTCATTGGCTATCAGCTTTTCATTAATTTCTTTATCAAATTGTCAGACCTTCATGTGGCAAAGGCATGTCAGACGGGTAAGACCTTGTAGATATATATATGTTATAGATGCTTTTGCTTCGAATACCTTTTCAATTGTGAAAATTGTAAAGCAATTCTAGTTATTCTTTGAACAAATAAAATCTGACAGAGTTTTGGAACACAGCTGTCAGAAACTTATAATATTGCTTTTTAAATATACCTACATTGTAATAGGTTATACTTCCATTTTTCTTACAAATTTAAAGGACTTATTTAGAAATCCTGATCAATCTTGTCCATTCAAGGAAACCAGTATTTATATGCCAGTATATCACAGAATAAAAACAACATTGGACATTTTATCAATTACAGACTGAGCCAAAATGTAGACTCCCATTGAAGCTGTTTGCTGCACTATACATGTAGCAACAACTAAAAGAGGTTTTTAATTACTTGATACCAGTATGCACAAGTTTCATAGTGGTACGAAATCTATAATTATGGCATTTACATGGAAGTCATTGTGAGGAGGTTCATTTAAGGCCTTCCTGTTACTAGCCAGCCAGTAATTAAGTTACATATACATGTATGTTTACATGATACTGGTACGCAATGTTGTCATTAACAATGTATTTCATACAGATATGCAACTTTTGTACCAGTATGAGAACAGGAGTGAACTCATACCAGTATGTCTCATCCCAGTCAGGGATGTACATGTAGTCAGTAGATAATTTTAGAGATACATGTAGCAGGACCAGACATAGTTATAGAGGGGCCATTAGAGATACAAATGTAGCAGGACTAAACATACCGTAAAGCCCTCCGGGGGCTTATTTAATGTTTGACCTTGTAGAGGGGGGCTTATTTAAAAAAAGAAAACTGAAACAAAATTCTCTGTTCTTTGATCTGTACACACATACCTGGTACATGTTCAAGTAAAACGGTAAAATCATATATGTTCGAGTTCGAGGAGGGGGCTTGAAAGAGAGGGGGGGCTTATTTAAAAATTAGAGTGTTAAAGGGGGTTTATTAGAGAGGGGGCTTAATAGAGCTTTTACGGTAGTTATTGAGGGGCCATTTTATAATGTTGTGTGCTTACATTGTATTTTCTGTTGAAAATCTGGGCCATTATTGAAACCAAGGTGATTTTGCTGAGGAAATGACCTGTTACCTGGCTATTATCTACATTCCTGCATGCCCAGTGTGACATTTTGTGCTGGTTTTATGTGCTAAACAAATACAGAGCTACAAGTTGGAACTGGGAAGAACTCGTATTGTGTACATGTATGAAACTCAACATACTAGTATCATGTAAACATCCACAAAACTTGCATTATCTCTTTGAAAAGTTAAGAAGGCTGTTTTCATCCAGTTAGCTACAAATGTAATGCACTAGTCAAAGTAAATCCCCTCTTCCCCTAACCCAGGACAGGGTGGGGAATTTGGAAATTTGTAGCAACAAATAGTAAAAATATCCCACCTTGTGGGGCAATTGTTGATGGCAAACCCACTCTTGTAGACTCACGACCTCCACTATAAACGTTGAACTTGTAGAGGTGGCTGGGTCTGGTGATGTGCTGATGTTAGATGCCTTTCGTTTTGCAGGTAAGAGCTGCTTTAGATGTTGAGCTACCTGGGCACTGAAGTTTGAGGTCACTCCAGTAGTTTTCTCACTGATTTTTTTAATCCAACTATTGTCAAATTTTCTATTTGAAATGGCACTTTGTTCCCGTACAGTCACTCCCTTGCACTGAATATTCAGTAATTCCTTTCAGCGTTTTTGCTGATGATGGTTACTGAGGTCTGTTGATTTGAACTGAGTACACATGGGTTCCACGTAGGCGTCCATTGGTTCCTTGTTCAATGTCTTCCCCACTTGTAATGTCATGGTCTTCTCTTCTGTAACGTTTTAAGGAGAACTTCAAAGTAGCATAATGCCTATCTAATCTTGTTTTCCCCTTCTGTGGCTCAAAAATAGAATATGACAAAATCTTTACTCCAGTAACAACACTAGTGTTTGGAAGCCACATAACAAAAGCAGTGTTTTTGTAATGTGCCCCATTGTCTGTCCACAACTTTACTTCTACTGTGTGTGGGTGTAAGGTTTTAAAGTTCTTAATTGATTCCTCGATCCAGCTGGATGAAAAAAAACAATTTTGACGATCATCATGTTCACTATACAAATCATGAAACTCAGTTATTATGTCTCCATCTTCACTTTCCCTGAAAAGGAACATTGAACCATGCACAGATACCCCTTTCTTTCCAAACCAATCTTTTTGTGGTTCATAAAGTTTCTGAAATAGCAATTTCATCATGTAATCTGTCACTACAATAGCTTGTCCTGGCTTCAAATTGCTAATATCTTCCATAAATTTCTCTCTCTGGTACTTTCCACTTATGATGTGTGCAATGTAGTTGTTTAGATTTGTGGCAATTAATCCAATTCTGTCAAGGGCTTTTTTATTTTCAGGAAGTTTCATTGCAACATTTCTTATATCATCAATTAGTTGGAACTGCTCCAAACATTGTGTGCATGAAAGATTATGGTGCTGTGCACCTTGAAGCTGCTCAGACAAAAGAAACTCCATACAGTGTGTTGCACAGTCATTATGCATCTTAAGATTTCTCAGAAAGTCAGACAGTAAATACCTCCTAAGACACTTTGCTCTTGTTTTGAGTTGCTCTGTGCAACCAGGGATCTGATTGGCTTCCAATATCAGTAAGAACTGTGTTTAGCTTGTCAAAATTATGTGCCCCCATTTCTGAGCAAATGTTGCACACCCCAGCCTGTTCAGCAATAATCTTAAAGTTTCCTGCTTTCAAGCCTTGATAAAACATGCTTATGAGCCTCCTTCCCTGACTGTCACATTCCGATTTGTACCTCTGGTATAGTGCAGTATAATTTTGTCTAAGCCATTTCACTGGTTGCTGGCCCCCACCCAATAGTTCACTGATCCATGATTTTCCCTTTCCTTCACAGGATTGTGTCTTGTAGGATGAGTATTCTACACTATCTGGATGATGAATGAAGTCCAGGACAAATGCAATCGTTTCTGATGAAAGCCTGTGGCTGTATGGACGACACTCTCGAACTGGAACTGCTGCACCAGGACGATGAACTTGTGCATGGATACGAGCTTTTGTAATTTCATAGTCACTGCAGCTTTGAGTCTGTCCACTTGAAGTTGGAAATTTGAAAAGCTCCTTTAGCTTTTTGTTTTCGTAGTTCGAAGCAATGCAGCTTAACAATTCTATGCGTTTAACACTACCAGGTTTCTCTCTGGATTATGACAAAGCCAGGCCAGCAAGAATGTTTTCCTCTGTTTTGTTGCTTTCCTAGGGATAAATAATTCATTCAAATGGGTTTCATTTTTATTTCCAATATACAATATGAAATGTTTATTTTGTAGGATTCTGTCTGAAAAAAAAGTTTAAGAGATAAAGTAGCAGAGTGAGGATCATTATAAACAGTAAGAGAGGCAAGGGAAAAGGGGATATAGGGTGTCAGAATTTTAAAGATGCTCTTAAAGTATCTACAAATCGAAACTTAAGTTGATCTCATTTGAAAATCCTTTTGAGATGTAGAAGGATGTTGTTTTCTGTTTGTCAATATCTCATCTCGTTCCAGAGATATTCAGGTTTTTGCAATATGCAAATAAGATGAACTGACGTCATTTGATGGACACAGCCTTGAGACAAATCGCAATATGAAGAATATCTCTGCAAATAGTGGGTAAAAACAATATAAACTTTGCATGTGTGGTACTAAGGAAAATACACATTACTATGGAAATTATGAGGTTTCCATGCAAAAACTCTTGGCCCCAGGCTTCTTCCAATGAGGAAATAAGATTTCCTAATTTCCTTTGTTGAACATATTTTACAGCTATGGCATCAGAAGACTTGGAATGCAGGCATTGTATGCAAGTCATTTAAGTCGACTTTTTTTCTGTAACAAAAAAAAATGTAATTTTATCTGCAAGGTGAAAGGAGCCTGGGGACAAGAGTGTTCCATGACAACAACATGTAAAAAAATTACTGTGCCAGATGATAAAAATAAAAGGAGTGGATTTCTCTATGGACAAATACATTGTTAGTGTCAGTACTTGCAAGCCTGCTGTTACCGGTACATGTATTTACATGTATGTAGTTTTATTTTATCTAACAATCTCAATTCAAAGTTATTAAAACTCACCTTGCTTTTTACTTCTGGTTGAAAGTGATCCTGGATTGCACCCCTCAATATTGTATTACTGGAACCTGGTGCTATTTCTTCAATCTCATCATTAAGCTCCTATATTTTATTTCCAACCATTGTTTTGGCCTTTCTATGAATGCGACACTTTGTGCGATCAGATGAATTAGCATAATCCATGGGGGTCGACCTTGTGTATTTGAGGTCAGATTTCCTTTTAAAGGCTCCTCTACGTTTTCACAGCAATGCTTTTCTTTGGTATTTACAATTAGACCAAATTCTTTGAGCAGGAAGGCATTTTGCTTAGGTATAGGAAGATCTTTCACTGATGCTGGAAGAGGCCTTAGGTGATTCATTTTTGAGGATGTTGTTTTGCATTTAAGTGCAGAGCACTCCCTACGCACTCTTCTATTCCTACATATTTGGCACACTCTTGTTGTACTACTGCTTTGCAGAGGGGGAGATGTTATGTTGTCCACAGGATTATGGCAAATGTAACAGGTAGCTGTTGATACACCCGACATGTCTGCCCAATCTCCTAGCCTGAGCCTAACCTATCTTACATGTATGGAGGTACTAAAAAAACACTAATTTTGATTTCAGCAGTAACTTTGGGTTCCTTTCTTTTCTATGCTACATTTTTAGACTTTTCTTATTTAGAAAATCATATTCAAAGAAGTTTGAAATGTATAAAAGAAGTACACAAAAATCTAAGTAGCCTTTAAAGCTTGATATGGAGATAAACTAAAAGGCTGTAAAAGTGCGGCCAGAAGAACAACGAAAATAATAATAACAAAATTTGTATGCCTTTGTCCACCTACTATCAGACAGAACGAATAATTTCTCAGGCACACACATGCATGTAAAGAAATAAATATCTCCATAGAGGAGGCACACTGTAGGCTAGCACCTACATGTAACCTTATAAATTCGGTGCTAAAGTAAAGACACTTTTAAAATATATTTAAAGCGCACAAAATAAACCAAAAAGCATAAAACAAGCTATGTAAAATGACAAACCTGTCACAAAGCGATTGTGAAAATGGCAAGGGCCGTCAGACTAGAATATGGGCATTGCATGTGGACGTACATTGTAAATAGTACTGTATACGTAGTCAAATTGTGTGTTATTGTAACTTTTGGCATCTCTCGTTCTCATGGAAACTTCAGTGATAGTCAGGAAGGAAAGGCGGGAAACAAAAGCGCGAGCGGCACTGCATTTTCCCGCCCAAACACTGTGTTATCCAAGTTAAGCGACTCGAATGGATCAGACTACAGTCGAATAAATGATCAACACACAAAATTACCAAAAGCGCTTTATTTACGACGCCCTAGTTCTTTAGCAACACTATAAAGTGGTAACTTTAAAAAAACTGTTCTTTACATGTTATAGGTGCTTTTAGAAGCCTAATAATGCAAATTTGTTCAACTTGTGTACACAACGAAATACGAGTTACGGATTAGCTTGTTAACATTACAAAATACACGCTAAAAATACAACAAATGCGTTGTACTTACAATATTAACAACAGTTCTCACCTACAACTGTGGTTCTGACTTTTTTTAGCGGGAAAATCCGCACATTTCCATCCGAAAACGAGCAAAGAATCGGCATTTTCTCTGATCAACCAATAATTCAATATGGCTTCCTCTTCTCTGCTTCAGTCTCGGAAAGCCGCACCTGCGCGCAAAGCACAATGGGATTTTTGGCCACAGACTGCCCGCATTGCTCGAAGTTCTAAAAAAAGCTGTCTTAATATTTAATTTGAGGAACTGATATGTTCTCGGAACATTACTAGCGAATCCTCAAGACTGGATTCCAAATCCACCCAAGAGAATTAACTTTAAATTCTAGAATTATTTATCGTGTAACATATGTACTTTCTAATATACTGTTTCATTGTAAAGTTTAAGTAATAGATACAGAATGAGTGGCCATGTTTTATCGGATTTACAAACTCGGAGGGCCACCATTTCTAGCGGCTAAAAATATTTCTTCAGGGGTTAAACCCGATCAGAGCATGGAAATCTTCAGGGGGTCAACATAATCAGGCCATTTCTGGTGGATTCCTTCAGGGGTATAGCACATTTTCTGGAGCCCATTGCTCCAGACATTTTCCAATTTCTTCAGGGAGTTTGCGTCTTTGGTCAAAATGTGTATCCTCGATAGGGTGGGGCTTTGGTCTTGGCGTCATTGGTCATCTGAATGCTATATACCACATGGTTAAACTATCAGTGTGCATTATATCTGTTGAATTTGTTAAAACGTTCCTCAAGATCCACATGCATTTGATTTCCAGTCATTGATTACCTATTTCACTGAACAGGTCCATCCCCTTGAATAACTTATAACTGAGACAGACATGTTTGATAAGGATATTGATTGTTTACAACAGTCCACACCACTGTAACAATAAAGGGCGTGTTTAATTTGTCATCACAGGAAGCCCAGTCCTTTCTCATACAAAAATATATGTCGAACGCACTTTGATAATCTATCATTACTTCTAGTATAACAATAATGAGAATCCATATGGGCCTCAAATGCAATGTTCACTGAACGTTTCTCTGTTACCACTGACCGGTTTTATCGCGGGCTTTAAAGCAATTAGCGACCTTTAATTTGAAACGCTCCTGTTTATGGTTTGTATGCATGTTAAGAAAAAATAGGAATATAAACTAAAAATAGTGAGTGGTAGAACCGAATAGTGGTTTCAGCGGTATTGACCCGAACGCTTCACTTCGATCTAATGAAGCGCCATTGAAACCATCATTCTTGTATGACACCAACATCATCCTCCTAAACAAGCACGACTAATTCAGATACACCGTTTGAATAACGCTTCATTTCGTTGAAGTGAGGCGTTTCGGTCAATACCGCTGAAACTGCTATTCGTAGACGCAACTGTAACATCTCCTATTACCTGTACTCAACTTTGACAGGAACGGCTCCATTGCCATTGAGGATGGAACTGGAAACCGGCTTATTCAACATCCAAGCAGAAGAGTAACAAGTCCGGTTGTTGTTTTGGTAGACGGCAATTCAGAAAAACTTGTCTATCACTCTCCCTTTACATACCGTGGAGTTTCTGGTAGAGGATTTCGTTTTCGATACCTTGGTCTGAATGGATCATATGAGACTTGTGAGTATGATTTGCAATAACGAAATAAAGCAATAACGCTCATGGCAAACAACTAAACAACAAATTAGTTGTTCTCATACTTACGAGCGGATGTCAGGAAATATCGAGAATCGTGCGACAGAAGTGAAAAATCAGATTCCATTCTATTTTACAAAAAAAACACAATTGGTAAACTATTTTCGAAAATCAATTACACCTAAATATCTTGAATTTTTGAAGCTTCAGCAATGCTAGCAATTTTTGGCATTTTTAAGGAACGATATGTTCGGACCTACTACGAAATTACGAGATACATAATATAATTATTACTTGTGTAGGACTTATGAAGTCATATTCATACCAACCATAACACCTAACCTTAATCACATTTCCTCACATGCATGAGGTTTGATGGGTTGATCAATTATTAAGATGCGGGCCGGCCCATGCGTGTCAACTCACACTGAACCAAAGTTGATAGCTATGCGTACAGGTTCAACAAATTGTTGCCAGAGTTCTATTACGGTATTTCGAGTCAATTCGATATACTCAGACAGCGTTTTACAATTTTCTGATGACGTCATACCATCGTTTTGCATGTTTTCGTAGTCATTCTTTTTTTTTTTTAGTCAGCTCTAATTTAATTTTCGTTTCACTTGTTTCTTTTGACAGTCCTACGTTTTTCTTCTTTTGACTGTCCTACGTTTTTCTTCTTGACGAGCTATTCAAATTTTTTTTTTTCGGTATTTCAAATTGACTCTTTTTTAACAATTTTTTTGAGGCGACAGTGTTCGCTCGGTAAACAAATCTCCAGTCCAAATAATCAAATGTTTCTTCCCGGTCTCTTATAAAGTCACACAAAATTCTATCTATTGGTTGTTTATATTTTTATAACATGCCCTAAGAGGAATGATATTTCAACGTAATAGTGAAATTACAAATTACAAGGATTGGTATTTCAAACTCCAGGAGGGGGGCACTCATGTACATAACGTAATGGAGGTGTGCAGCATTACCGGGTCTAGGTTTCAGCCCAATTTCACAAACCAAGTCTTGTTTTGTAGCAAATTATCTATCAATTTAGGTTTTAATTTTCATAAAAGTCATGGAAATTCTGGTTAATAAAAATAAAATACCTTCACGACGTTTTATTTTGCAAACCGGGTAGGGCTCTGAAGACAACACCTCACATACTTATCTTTATTATGCAAGCGGTACCCTCCCCCTCCCTCTCAGTTTGAAGTTCAGTACATACAGGTACTTACGCTTTCAGCTGCCACTGTTAGTGAAAACAATAGGCGTTTTGCAGTACTTTACCTCAGTAGTCCTGAAGTATTATTTTCGAAAGATATTAATTGAGAAATACCATAATGTCAAACGTCTAGTATGTTGCTATCAGAAATGTAATTGAATTATGTGTTTTTACTTGCAGTACATTGTTACAATAATTCGAATGTGTCTGCCACGGGAAATACTGGGATGATAAAACTCTCGTGGACGTCATTCCCAGCTGATAGACCGCAAAACAGCTCGTTATACGGCTACTTGGTGATATATAATTCTACTGCTGGCTCAAGAAAGATTACATTAGGAAGAACAGGCTCCACACAACTGACGTTAGATGGATTACCACCTAATACCTTCTATACAGTACGAGTGATTGCAGTTATTCTGTCAAGTACAAACATTCCGATATATAGCTGTTCGTCTTTATCAGCAAGGACATCAAGTGGTAAGTGACATTAAAGTTCCGTGGAAGTTAACACTGGCGCTTTATATTTCAAAAAAGTACTATAAGTAAGTCGTAACAGTCTTTTGAAATATTCTTTTGAGAGATAAAGTACATGTATGTTATCCAAAGCATGAACATGAATTCAATTAACTCTTTGTCGTCCGATCGTGTGTGAGCTCAATTGGTGAAATCCTGAGTGCTAACCCAACCCTCCCCCCTCAGTTCAAGTTTGGCTAGCCCGGGGTAGTTAAATACTGCTGACTTTTTAAGCCGAAGGCTCAAACTTTCCCCACAATACCATTCGGGAGAATTTTACCTACCCCTCGACGGTAGGTATCGCTACTTTTGTAGGGTTTCCAATGAAATGTGCTTTAATTTTGGAGAAAAATGCCACTGTCACAGAGCTTGAGGACATCATTAAGTCTGAGGAAGGCTGAAAAGTACTTGGTTTGCTTCTAGTAGGCTTTGTGAGGGGATTTCACAGGGTTTTTCTGTTGTGTTTGTGCTATTAGACACAGGAAAGAATTCTTCAATGAAATTCTTGAAGTCCTGCAGTTGACAGTCTTTTACCCCTGCTCAACCTATTAGGATATGTTTTTGTCACTTTAAAGCAACGGCTTGAGTCAAAATCACCGCTCTTGGTTGTAGGGGTAAAAGACTGATAAATAAAACCCTACAGGAGTCCCAGAGGGGGGGACCCCTTTTGGAATTTTTGTCCATTACCCAGCATGCAATTGGAGGTGGGTACAGGAGAACGTGGTGGAGAGAAATGCAGTGAAAAGAATAGCGCGTTTCACAGTCGCTTGGTGTGTTTTGTGCCAAAAAAACCTGGTGGTTGGAAAGATTAAAGAAGGTACTGTAACGACAGTGCTGATTTTGTGTTTGCATTTGATTTCAAGTGCGAATGGGAATGGTGTTTTGAGCCGATTTTTAGCTCCTTAAAATTCGTGAAAATCGAAGAAACAAAACGATCGCCAAAACAAATGAGCTTTTCTCCATAGTGAAAGAGTCGAGCGATCCCTGTTATAGCTCTGACTTTGAAGCCATTCATCCCTTCGCATAATATCGCAACATCGTCTGTCCAGCATGTCTAGATGTGATGCAATAATTTTTCTAGTAACGGACTAATGCGTCTTATATTTACAGGCTCGGACGGTAAAGAGTTAAACAAATCACCTTTTACAAGTTTGATTTATATTATTGTCAGCTCTGTTTGTCCACTGCATGGATTCGTATATTGCTTTTCCAACTTTATCGGTTTTAAACGTCTCTCTCATAGCCTCATTACGTCTTGTTGGAGGACACTCACCTAACCAAGGAACAGTTGAGATATATCATTACAGAGAGTGGGGTACGGTATGTTCTAGGTACTGGGACCTTAAGGACGCCACTGTTGCCTGTCGTTCCATTGGGCTTCCTCCTGCAACTTATGCACTTCATAACAGTGCATCTGGAAGAAAATTGCTGACCAATTTGCATTGCTCGGGAAATGAGAGTTCATTGGGAAAGTGTCCTCATGCCGGATGGAGAAATGTAAGATGGTGCCATTACGAAGTGGCGGGAGTTGTCTGTGGAACACCACAAGGTATACAGTGTAATGGTTGTGTTGAAACGGTGTAATGAGAGAATACGATAAGGCCTCACCATGTTTGTTGTGAGTTGTTCAAATTAAAGGAAGCATCAGTATACAGGCATGTAATGTTTATTGAGTACCTGATCTATTGCATACATGTTATTTACTTCAAACGTTTTATGTTATTTTACGATGGTGACACTTGACAGTAGATGAACTGATAACCTTCTGACCCTCAACAGCTAAAAGCGTATAATAAGAATATAATACGTTATGACTAGTCAGTGGAAAGCCCCGCACCCCCTACCCGCGGAATAGCGGGGCACTAGATTTCAGTCTTCTAATTCCCCGCTAAGTCCCCGACATGCGTGACACATTTCAATGTCTATTCTACTTTTTCTCCCGCCCCGGGCCCATCAATGCAACCCAATAATAATAAACACACAAACCACAAAACACAAGATTATGTTATTGTTATCCTTTATTTTTTCCAGCAACAGTTGAGATCACAAAACCGTGCCACTGAAACATTACCAACGTAAACATGGTCGTGTAAAACATTAATACAACAAACATATCACTGCAAAAAATACAAGCCTTAGAAGTGTGACAAACCCTCATAACTTTGTGATGTCAGCATAACATAACTTTGTGATGCAGAAGTACAATTAAACACATTTATGAACGGATTTACCAACATTATGGAACACTGAACTGTATTTTGTATGATCCATAAATTATTTAATTAACAAGACTGCAGTTTGCTAGCGATAAGTTGCTCTATTTAAAACATTGGCGTTCAACCACATTTGACTGTCAATCTACTCTCCTGTTGTCTTCAGTGACCAGATCATGATATTGTTTAGTACGTTTCCAATCCAATTTTAAAACCCTTTAAAAAATGCTGTTTAAAATGGCTTCCTGTGAATCCTTAATATTTGTTGTTGTTTCTTTATTCTTTATTACGTTTTTCTTTTTCAAATAACCTGGCAGACTGGGCAGATCCACTTTTCCGGTGGAGCATCAGTAATTCCAAGGCAGTCGAGGTGATACCATTCTATGGCGCAAAGTGAGTTGTCACAAGCTATCATCATGTTCTCTTCTCCCCGGCGACACCAGCTCCCCGCTCCTCTCTGAGCGGCAGACTTTCCTTTAACAGAAAAATAAGCAAATAGCTCAGTGCCATTTAAATATACTACTTCAACAAAGTTTAATTTAGCAAGAATACGCATACCTTTCGGCGTTTTACGCGTTGCTTGATCGTTTTTGGCTCCCTATGCCCTCCTTTTCAGCACGCTTTGTAAATGGTCGACCCAGAAAGAAACGTCACTTTCTGGAAGAAGGGTTTGCTTTGCCAGCTTCGTGATGTCATCAGCTTCAAGTGGGATGTCTGTAGCCCGAGACTTGAGAAATGCATCCTTGACAACCACCGTTGGAGTTTTCCACACGCACTTCTTCTTCAGGCACTCCATGTTTGCACACGGGATGGATACAGTTATCCTTGTGACATGCAAGAAGGAAGAACACATATTGCTGTGGTGCATCCTTAACAAGATGACGATTTCTCAGATCCCAGATCTTCTGATAATAACGGAACTCCTCTGGTTTTGTGTTTTTCAGCTTAGCTTTCATTTTATTGGTACCTTTGAGAAACGTCAATATGTCTACCCACTTGTCCTGTATGATCTGCGATCACCTGTTCCACCCTTCAAAAGGGTTATCTTGCTTTCACTGTAAGGTGCATCGTCCACTCTGTTTATATATACATCTGTAGCTGCATCCAAATTGCTAGCCAGTCGCTCATTATCAAGCTCATTAGTAGTAGTGTTTCCTCCTTTGAGAGTTGAAGGTATGACTAAGTTGCTATGTGGAATCGAAAGGCAACCGTTCTGCATTTCAACCTTGTTTAAATAGGAGCCACCACTATCGTTGCCTTTTTGTAACCAGAGTGGCTACTCTCTCTTGCATGAAATGCCACTCCGTCGAAACAAACTGTACCTCACTATGTGCTGGTCCCATGTCTGAGGCGCCATCAACCCTGATGCAGTCTACTTGTTTGTTTTTCATCCACGGGTCAAGTTCTCCTTTACTGGACAACATTTGTAAATCAGATGCATGCTGCACAGCGTTTTTCCTATGCAAAGGTTGTGCCTTAACCACACCAACACATATATAACTTGTTGTGTCACTACCCAGGAACATTACTGAAGTTGTTGGATGGTGGAGGCATATTTATTCACATAGTCTGTGCGTGTTGTCATTACTGGCTTATCAGCTAGTGTTGTAGCTTTGTGAAGCCTGTGGGTATAAGTGGTATCTAACCAGAAACTGGCTTGGTCATCGCGGTTCATCAACATCTTGTCAACACCATCTTTAAGTTGAGTGGAGTCTAAGCCTTTGTAGAATGCCGTACTGTAATGCGTATCTGGATTCAGTTTGACAGTAAACCCTTTTCTTGCACTATGGGGGGTCACTCGAGCAACACCAGATCATCTGCTGGCTGACAATCTACGTTTGTTTCCGACTGTACAAAGCTGTACAATTGTTCCATAGCCGATGGTTGAGCCATACTTCTCATTGATATGTTGCTGTAACCTCTTGTATGTGACTCTAAGTCCTTTCTTCTGATTTCCATCAAAGGTATATACTCCTGTCCGTCTCCACTGGTCAGCACCTACTCTGTTCTCCTAAACATAACTTTCAATATCTTTCCAATATTTGGACATTTACTAACTGTTTTGCATACCTTAGGGTGGGAGTTTTCGCTTAAGTAAGTGTCCATTGGCAATCTGTTTAGCAACCTCTCTTTTAGACTTTCGCAGGAAAATCTTTCGTTGTTTAATAACCTATTCCTTGCTTTCCTTAGACAGTACTTTGTTTATCCCAACCAACTCACCAATATCATCGCTTCCTGAACTTGTTTCAATTTCCCTGTCATCGTTCTCTATGGCTCTCTCTCTGGAATGCAAGAAAGGCCTGGCGTGCTTGTTCTACGACTTTTTCTTCTTGAACAGTTAGGTCAGTGTTTCAAAGCTCTTGAGAAAAGTCTAATAGTGCTTGTTGCAACACGTTTGGCGAGTAATTCGCAAGAAGACTTTGTAATTCCTGAACAAAAGAGAACCAGTTAAGTTTATTTTCACGTAGTATCGAGACAAGCGTTTCTATCGATGGTACTGGGCTAACAACTAGTTCTACATTTTTCCAAAGTGTCTTTCACAAAATCCAGGTTCCTACTTCGTGTCTGTGGTCTCTCTTGTTGGCCACTGTTCTCTCTAATCTTACTGCTGTCTACATCTCGCGGTGCTTGATTGTCGGATTGAAGGTCGCTATCGCTACTCTCCCAAACAACAACAAATAATGGTCTTGATTCCCATATAAAAGCCCATCACACTTTTAGCACTTATAATCATAATAAGCAGGAAGCATGGAAAAGTGGTGGACTGGTGCAGTGGTGGTAACTAGTGTTGGTTGCTTGGGAAATACAGAGTTTAGAAAAATCGCCACACAGAGAGCTTAACCACTAAGAAAACTAGTCATTTCTCTTCTAAAATAAAGTCAGAAAACGCCATTGCTAATTTTATGACACACCTTTTCTTCACTATTGCTACTGGAGAGTACTTGAGCTACTAATTTGACTCTGTCTTGGACTTCATCTAGGTAATTGACGTCGTTCCAGTCTGTATTGAAGCGTTGCAGCACCATCTTTGCTTGAGATGAAATTTCATAGACAGTTTTCGCATCTGTGATAAGTTTATCTAATGAGTGGATTTCTTTCAAGTGAAATATCGTCCTACTAGCTCCACATTGGACTAAGATCTGAAATGTAAGAAAGAAGAGTGCACG
Source organism: Actinernus sp. WN-2022 (assembly GCA_030867875.1). Taxonomy (NCBI): domain Eukaryota; kingdom Metazoa; phylum Cnidaria; class Anthozoa; order Actiniaria; family Actinernidae; genus Actinernus; species Actinernus sp. WN-2022. The sequence goes on from JAOWCC010001589.1 coordinate 33,855,341, forward strand.
TTGGTAACGTAAAATAATCATCTGATTTGGACCACAGTGATGGCGGAAAGTCCCTAGAACAGTCAAGTATTTTCAGGAAAAAACATATTGAACATATAGACACATCGAAGAAAAATACTAAACGCTATCACTTGTATATATAAATGAGCTCATGTTTGCCAATCTTGGCGAAGGATGGCCCACAGATAATCTAAAATGATTTGGATTTACCTTCGTAAACTTCCCGTTCTGTTATCATTGGAAGCCATTTTGGAGCAGAGAACCACGAGGGTGTGCCCCAGTCTCTTTCGGCGCTTCTAAAATGGGCCTCCTGTGGTTGACGAATCCCACCCCAAACCGCCGCCTCCAGCCTCGGTTGTTGTAGCACGACGATCTAAAAACCCTAAAGCAATCAAATCCCCTATTAATGCCCCGCTATGCCCCGCTATTTTCCGAGTAAGGGGGGGGGGGGGGGGTGCGGGGCTTTCCACTGACTAGTGCATTGCAGTGTGATATTTTATAGTAGCAATATATATAAATAAACTAAAATAAGAATCCTAAAAACAGCAATATTTTTGTTGTTTATCCTTCACCGCCAGCTTCAAAGCCCTCTTTGAAAAGTCAAAACGTTTTAGTTGTTAGCACAATAGAAACACAATCCTATCACAGGGGATGATTTTGATGTATGACATTCATTTATATTAATACTGCTGCCATTACAGATAAATAAATCAATTAAAATGAACACAAGTCAGTCTGCCCCTCATAATATGTTATAATGATTTCTCAAGCATTTCATGACAGCAAAACGTTTATAGGTGAGTCCACTAATCTGTTGTGTTATTTTACAACTTTCTAAAGGCTCTTGTAAGTGGATACTGTGGTATTTAACTTAATTGTCGTCAATGTTGTCACTGCAAAGATAATTGATCTTTTGACAGTGAATGAGTGAGTTTGAGTTTGTTTGCTTGACAAACTAAGTTCCGAAGTTCCTCGTTTCCGCTTTAAACCTCTCTGTAAGAGCAACTGTTATGGTAATCAAGTTAGAATTAAATTTAAAACACTGCTTTTCTGTCGAGATTACGTGTAGCGAATGTATAAACAATATGACATCAGTTTGACTAGGTTTTTCATCGAACACACGTACTCAACGTGTCGTATATTTGTCTTTAATGTCTTTTCCTCATACAATTCTCTATATTATAAACAAGTAATCGCATGAGTCCTCATAAAATTAATGATAAAGTTCACTTGTGTGGAAATATAATTTTAATACTTCCAGAATTTCCATCGTTAGATTTTTTCTAGAAATTCATATAATTCATAACAAATCCATACTGTGGAAGAGGTTCTGTTTTTCCAGTGCATTTGGTCCGCATTTGCACTCGAAAACGTCACGTCGTATAATAAAGTGAGGTATTTTTAGAATCATTTCTTAGATATTTATATCTTCAGATTGTTATTTGTCCAGGTTTCGAACTCAAAATATTTTTCGTGAGATATACCGTTTGTAACAGTTTGGTTTCTTCATCTCAATGTTGCAGTTTACAAGTTCAATGTTGTGAATCTCACTGGAGTGATCACCAGTCCTGGATATCCTCAGTACTTACCAGGAGGATACTACGAGTGGACATTCAATACAAGCACCTTCCTTATCTTTGAGGCTTATAATCTTCGACACATTGGTCAATGGTACGTTTGTTAAATAAATATGATGACTTAGAAATGGAAATCGTTAAATAAAATGGGTTTTGGACCATATGTTAAGATTAACAACAAAAACAACAATGCCATGCTCACGAGAACCAAAGGTCCAAACAAGCTGTCCATAGCTGATAATTACCCAGGCGTTTTAACATCTTTTTTGGACAGATTAACGCATTCAAAGGTTTCAAGTGAGTACCGCCTAGACTTAATTAAATCTAGGAAACTTTAGTCTGGCACCACTGCGCTGTAATGAAAACGGTGGTAAACTCAAATCAACAAGTAATAAAATGTGGTGTTCCACACTAATCTATTCTTGGCCCTCTCTTCTTTATTATATACATCAACGAACTGCTTAATGACTCCGATTTCACTGAAAATTTGCTATTTGCCGACGACACCAGAATAGGCCTTTTGCAGCTAACAGTCACGTGCTGATATAACGCTTCGTTAACGAATGAATGAACTCGTGATCCCCATGGGAAAGACGTTGCCATGGATGCTGGATAGCAAGCCATTTTTAATAACGCTGTTTTAGAAAGATCGACAATTGATTGGAGGTGAAAAATAGCATTTACACACAGGTTTTGCTAATAACAATACCGATCTCGTACAAGGCTTCTAAATAAATGAAGTTAAATATTTTTTGCCATCCAGTACATTGTGTGTACAATCACTTGAATACCTAGCTGCAAAAGGCCCATTGTCTGCTGTCATAAAGATCCTAATCAACTTATTGAAATGTTTATACTGCCCTTATAAAATAGCAACCAGGCTCAAAGCAAATAAACAGTAAACATAAAATAATATTTATATGATCTATAGTCTATATGCTTCGTCTCAAGGAAATATCTAAACGAATTTGTATCATTTCTATATCACACTTTTTCCTTACTCTAAAGTCTTGTAGAATTTTACTATCATTTCATCCCGCAAAATCACTACAGATCGATAGCTCAAACATAAGTACCTCAGTAAAGTGTTTCCGAGTTTTCGCTTTACGGAAAATTAAATATTTCGGTCGTTGAAGCTTGACTGGATTCCTGCTGGTTTGAAACTCGTAAGAGTACAACTTCGACTGGCTGGCTGTCGATTCCCGCGTATTACATTCATCGAAACTGCTCTCACAATTTTTAGGGTATTATAATCACTTGCTTTCACAATCCGTTGGAATCAAGTGCACAGAATAAAAAAACAATGAAGATTGAACGATGAAATCCCTCATTTGACCTTCTAAGAGTACGTGATGGTAATTAAGAAGTGCGTTTCAACAATATCAACAACGCAACACTGCAATCCTATGGCACTCATATGCAGCAGTACAAGGATTTACGTTCAGTTTCCGTGGATTATTGTAGCAGAAACAGAACCAAAACCTCGCTCCTAGCTTCACATTCAACAATTTACAGAGCCAGAGATAATTTTCACCACGAGACATGTCACATGACATAGCGGCCAGGTGTGTGTACTGTGCAATTTGATTGGTTGACGTCGCGAAAGGTGGACACAGAAAATAAGAAATACATGACAAAATAGTTACTGTTTATCGTGTTTTACTCTTCACAAACCGACAATAACGCTTGCATGTTTTAGAAAAAACAATTGATTTTCAAATATCTTGGCCTACTTTTTAAAACACTTGGCTTATTTGGTTATATAGGAGTTCATGACGCAGAGGTAGCCTTGCTTGAAACATTTCTCCCGCATGAGGTGCAATGCAATGAACGATTTATGGCGCTACACTTTTGCGACGACGACGACGAAGTATATATAGAGCCCAATTTAAAGTGCAACTAACCCCTTTTGCAATTTTTATACATATGAATATTTGAAAGGTTTTGAGTACTTCAGCGAATAAATTTGTGGCTTAGAGAGAATACTCTATGTTCTATGCTTGTTTAAAATGGTGAAATTTTGACCTTTCCTGACCCATGACCGCGTAAGAAAAAGCCTCGGTCGATTCTTGAACTTACGTCATCCAACTCATTCGACTTTGCAATAATTTGAATAAATATTTAGCATTTACTCTAAAATAACTGTTTTCTTTACTAACAACTCACAGACTGTGTGTATTCTCTATATATCGATGTTGTTGTGATGGAAAGGCGCCATGGAGAATAATGCATTAATGAAGTGACGTAAGATCAAGAATCGACCCAGGCTTTTTCTTGCGCGGTCATTTTCACCATTTCAAACAAGCCTAGAACATAGAGTATTCTCTGTAAGCCAAAAACTTCTTCGCAGAAGTACTCAAAACCTTTCAAAGATTCATATGTATAAAAATTGCAAAAGGGGTTAGTTGCACTTTAAGACTCGGGCTTGCCTTTTGCAGCCCGATGAATTATATCTATACTTCGTACAATTATGTATAATCTTAAATTTAATTATAAGATGCAGTATCAGTTTGCTAGTATATAGTATAATGTGTAATTCATATTATTCATTCATACCAAAAAGTCTTCATAATGATAATAATGGCCATATTTATATAGCGCCATATACCACAGTCTCATGGCGCTTTTCATTTTACATTTACATTTTCGGACTGCTATTACGGCGCTAATGGCTGCCACGCAGTTTACAATGTTGAGTGTGTGTAGTGCAATGGCCAGGCTGCTGTACCGGGTGACAATCCTCTTCTCTTTTTCGAGTAGTACAACAGGTTCTTTCTTCAAATACTGATTAGAAGTAGAAAGGAGACAAGGCCAACGGCTTATATACGTCCCTGCCCATGGACGCGGCCGGGCCTCCCGCACTCTAGACCGTGCTCTACCAACTGAGTTAACCAGTGAGGCGGTCTTGTATTTTATTGTTTTAATGTTACTGGATACCTTCAAAACGAAAAAGATGGGGAAAATTGTTTTAGCACATAAATGTAGTTTTAGTAGCAGTGTTTGATATACTAAAAACTCCGTTTAAAAAAAATGTTGACGGAGAAATACCAAAAGTAAGTTTTGAACCGGAAGTAAAATGTTCTCTTTGATTGACAGCAGATTAATTAACACATGACAAGTGCTCACTCGCCCGTACCGAAAGTGTGGGGAAAGCTAGCGCATAAATTCATTTCATATACCAATGTTTACGTTTATTGAGAAACGTTTTTCCACACACGATTCCGTAATTCCATCGGTTGTTGGCCTTATGTCTTCCATAAAGCAAGCAGGATGCCCTTAGCTTGGAAAACAAAGAAAAATGAAAAGCAATACAAGGCCAAACAATACATACAGCTACGAGCCAATATAAGTCCTCGCAAAACCCGACAAGGGTTCGTATTTTCAAGACAGAGTGCCGAGTGGTCCACATCTGAACATAAAGAAGAATTGATAGGAGCCAGCCGAGAGAATATTTGTTTCCAAGAAAGCATAGATGGAAACGTCTGACGGTTCACCTTTTTGTAAAGAAGCCGGCTATAGATGCGGCGCGTACCTTAGATCGGAAATCAACATTGGCGGGAAGTCTCTTCCTTGTGGATGAGGTTGTTTCTGATTGGAGAATGGGTGTCGAGTCTGGATAGCCGCTATAATTAGGTGTGGTATCTTTGCTGAACTTCTAATGTCGATTTCTCGGCTACAATGTTTCAACGTTTCTGCAGTCTTCAAGTGAATTGATTGCATATAAGAATTTACCGATAATTTTTATAATTTCGTCTAGTGATTCTACGATAACTAATATCCAAAAGTGTGTGTGCTTTTTTCTAATTTGTTTTTAGTTTTAAACATATCGGTCCAAGCGTGATGGCTTGGCAAGAATAATCAATGACTCGACTTTAAGCTGCAATAATTTCGCATAGAAAATAGATATCAAAAATCGCACACACGCTTTTGGAGATCAATGACCGCTTAACTTGACACAAGTTACTTCGTAAGTAAAAAAACCCGACGCTGGTAATTTGCGTTTATAAACGTCTAAAACATCGGGTTAAAGTGACTGTAGTTTTAAATCTAGAGTAATTCCGTAGAAAATAACCGCATTCTTCAGTTATCGACCATATCAATCCAGGGTTCGATCTTAGCGGTGGTCCGCTGGCCCCAGACCACTAAAAGTGACGGGGGACCACTGAAAACTGCCAGTGGGTAGTCCGGGTGGCCAGCGAAAAATTTATACGCATGTATCATGTTGTTTCGCGTTTCTTTATTTCACAAGGACTGCATCACAGACAGTCCTTCTTCCACTCAGGTCAGAGATTTGTTCTCTTTCCCTCGTAGGGCGTGCACACTTTTAGTACTACAGCTTACCACTTTACATCACATTCTTTACACTTACTAGTGCTACGCGGCAAACATGATTTTATATCATAACTACATACACATATAATCGCCGTGACCCCATAAAATGCACCAATACCGACGATTGCTCTCATCTGAGTTGATAGCTCAGTTGGTAGAGCGCCAGACATGTAACCTGGAGGTCGTTGGGTTCGAGTCCCACTTGGGTCAGATATTTTTTTCTCTTTCCCTCGTAGGGCGTGCACACTTAGCACTACAGCTTACCACTTTACATCACATTCTTTACACTTACTAGTGCTACGCGGCAAACATAATTTGGTATCATAACTACATATACTTCTTCGGTTTTGATTGAAACTTGAGTATGTTCGCCTTAAATCCTCAATGGCACAAGATCGCCTAACAACGGAACGATTTGCAATAAACTTACTGGTACAGTACCGACCAGAACTTACCTCCAGTTAAATGTTCGCTCGGGTTCGCTTTAGTGAACGCAAAGTGAACGCAGGGTTCGCTCGGGTTCGCTTTTTCAGGATTCGCTCGGGTTCGCTGGGTTTGCTTGCGTTCGCTCAAGCGAACCTGCTCTGCAAACGAGCGAACGCGAGCGAACCCGAGCGAACTCTGAAAAAGCGAACCCGAGCGAACTCTGAAAAAGCGAACCCGAGCGAACTCTGAAAAAGCGAACCCGAGCGAACCCGAGCGAACCCTGCAAACTCTGAGCAAAGCGAATGTATATTTTACTGAACACGAAACCTAGCAAAAGGAACTAATCTTGGGAATATTTTGGAAGGACTATTTAGGTGAGAAAGCAAAATTATTACCCACAGAAACGGCCGATAATTATAATATTACTCTTATTCAACTTTCACAGGAACGGCTCCGCAGCCATTGTTGCTGGACCTAGTAACTGGCCCATTCAAAGAAGAATGAAACTCCCATTTCCTATTTTCATAGACGTCAATTCGCACAAACTTGTCTACCATTCTCCTTTTACATACCGTCCAGCTTATGCTAGAGGATTCCGTTTTCGATACCTAGGTTTGAATGGATCACATGAGATACGTGAGTATGATTGATAATTTAGAATTAAAGCAATAATACATGTCACAATAAATTACCCTCTACAAAGTCGTACTGTACAACCAAATTTAAAAACCCTGTTATACTAAAAAAAATTAAAACAAGTGAAGTAAAGAGCTATGGTTGATCAAAGCTTGACGGCCAATACGACATTGACTTACAACACAGGGTTACATGTCGAGGGTCGAGGTTAAAAAGTCGAGGGTAACAAAAACAGTGTCGACTGTCGAGGGTAAAAAGTCGAGGGTCCAGCGTACTAAAACATTCGAAGGTACTAAAAGAGTCGAATAGTCGCCTCATTTCAGACCACCACAATTTGCTGTTGTTGTGATTTGGGGTCAGTCGGGTGGTCAAAAATATGTCAAAAGTGATTTGGCAAAAGTCTTTTTCTGAAACTGCAAGTAAAGTGCTGTGCCAAAATCGACGGGGCAAATAGAACCTGCACAGACAAATACTAGTGTTTACATTTTCTGCGTGTGATGACACGAACGAAGGTGTTTTAATAGAGGCGGGCCTTAGCTTACAGCCTGTGCAGTTTTATTACATATTCTTTATCGAATTTGTAAGTTAAAAAATACTAAAGCCAAGGCTCTCAAGCTTTGGAGACTCTTCAAGCACCATCACTTCTCGTGATCTTCATTTGATTCTCCCCAAGCACAAGCAAAGTGAGACATACATGTGTACGATAATTGAAAGAGATATAAATAGCCTCCAAAGCAAACGACATGTACGAGAACAAATCTATAGTTAATAATAATATAATACTTTATTATTTGCTATAGCGCACTCTCCAGAAATGCCCAAATGCGCTTTACATATATATACAATTCAAATCTAAAAACCTAAGTTAGAATATAAATAACAATAATAAATGCTAACTATATATAATAGAAATATCGGAACTTATATAAACAGTAAAAAGTTAATAATATACTAATTTAAAAAGTTTCTGCTTAAAAATTACAACACTAGGACTACACTTAATGTCCATAGGTAATTTGTTCCACATATAAGGAGCGCAAACTGAGAACGCTCTGGACCCATACGATTTGGCATGATATGATGGCTGGCAAAAAAGCAACTTGTCAGCAGATCTAAGAGCTCTCTTTGGAACATAAGGTACAAGCAGTTCACTTAGGTACATTGGTGCTAGACCGTTAACTATCTTGTAGGTAAATAACAAAATCTTAAAATTTATGCGCTGTTCCACTGGAAGCCAGTGCAATTCTATGAGCAAAGGCGTGATATGATCAGCCTTGCGCGACAAGGATATGAGCCTCGCAGCCGAGTTAAGAGCATACTGTAAACGCTGGGTTAAGTAGCTAGGCAGGCCGTACAATAAAGAATTACAACTATCAATTCGAGACGTAACGAATGCGTTAACGAGGGTCTTTGTAGATTCAATACTAAGATATCTGCGAACTTGGGAAATGTTCCTAATGTGGAAGAAGGCAGACTTGCAGATTTCACTGATATGCTTCTCAAAGTTCATTGTGCTATCGAACACAACCCCGATGTTCCGCGCAGATGGAGTTGGAGAAACTGGCGAGTGTCCGACAGTCACGGATTCCAACGATGGCTGTGGGCGATGTCTTGAGTGCAGAATCAGAAGCTCCGTCTTGTCGTTGTTCATCTTCAAGTTGTTATACAGCATCCACCGATCGATATCGCATACGCAGGCTTCAACTCGTTCACGGGACAGTTCCATATCTCCCAACACAGATGACTTGAACGTCAGGTAAATCTGCATGTCGTCAGCATACATATGATATGAGATGCCATGACGACGCATTATATTACCTAGAGGCGTGGTATACAACAGATATAGGATCGGCCCAAGAACAGATCCTTGTGGTACGCCGCAGGTCAATGGGCGGCTGGAAGATTTTGCATTCTCAATAACTACGAACTGCTTCCGATCGCAGAGATATGACTTGAACCATTTATGTACAGTGCCTTCAATCCCGTAGCAGTTAGACAGTCTTGAAAGAAGTATTCCGTGGTCAACCGTGTCAAAGGCTGCTGAAAGATCAAGCAACAGCAGAATGACACATCTGTCATCATCTATGGCACGCAGGACATCGTTCTGCACTCTGATGAGCGCAGACTCAGTACTGTGGCCGGTCTTGTATGCACTCTGGAACAATTCTTGAAGATTGTTGTCACACAGATGGTTGTTGAGCTGAGATGCGACAATTTTCTCGCAAGACTTGGAGAGAAACATCAAGTTTGAAACTGGTCTGTAGTTCTTAAAAAGCTCGTAGTCCAGTGATGCCTTTTTGAAGAGCGGTTTAAGCAAAGCTTCCTTCATGTCCCCAGTCATCACACCATGTTCTAGTGAAAAAAATCACAATTTTGTTAACAAACGGTAACAGCAGGTCCAAGCAGCCCATTAAGACCGATGCAGGAATTGGATCAAGGGCACAGGACTTACGACCTGAAGCTTTGATGAGCTTGGACAGTTCTTCAGTTGTAACGGGCTCAAACTCGCAGAGCTTGATACCATAGTAGGGGGAAGGCTCAGGAAATTGATCGTCCACAGTGTTCTTTTCTAGCTGCAGCTCCTCCCGTATAGCTGAAATCTTGTTAATGAAAAAGTCAGCAAATGCATTTGCTAGGGATTCGTTGTCGTCAGAATGAGGTAATGTATTTTCAGCCTTTCGATGAAGCAACTTATCAAAATTTGAAAATAGACTCCTGGGATCAGAATGATTTTCCTCAATAACCGCAGAGTAATAGCCCATCTTAGCATCAAATATATATTTATTGACCAGATTGCACTGATCAACATACAGTTCACGGTGCAAAGTGAGTCCAGATGCCCGCCAACGGCGCTCGAGTTTCCGTCGCTTTTGTTTTTCGTCTCTGATCGCATCAGTGTACCAAGGAGCAGCTGGACGTAGTGTAATGGTGCGCTTCTTTAGCGGCGCATGTTTATCCAGTAGTTCGGACAGAACCGTGTTGTACCTGCGAGTGAGAGTGTCCAGATCGCCACTCACACTATCAGGATCTGCTAGGCAAGAGTTCTTGATATCCTCGCGTAGTTGTCCCATATCAATCGACTTGATCTTGCGATAGGAGAGCTCCTTTCTCTCAAAAGCCTTCTTTGGAATAGACAGCGTACAGCAAACGGCTAAATGATCGGAAATTACAGGATCATATACTTTGAAATTTCTAGCCACATCCTCTTCAGCCCTAGTAATGATCAGGTCAAGTGTATGACCGCTCTTGTGTGTCGGTTCTGAGATGTGCTGTTTGAGGTTAAAAGCCTCTAGCAGGTTGAGAAATCGCGAGGCAACAGAATCACAGTCGTCCTCAACGTGAAAGTTGAAGTCTCCAGCCATCAACAGTGCGCCTGAAGCAGTAACAAGGTCTTCCAGAAGTCTTGGGAATTCTTCGAAGAATAAAAGTAGAGAGCTGTTGTTAGACTTAGAGGGCGGTGGACGATATACAATGACGACACGCAGACTAGAGGACGAATGCCTCAAGAAGATCTGTGAATTCAAACGATTTGAATTTGGTTTTAATACAAGATTGTTTTTGAAACCTCAAGAGATTTTTGTAGACCAACGCTACGCCGCCGCCTCGGCGCCCTCTAGGCACACTATAACACTCGTACCCCGTAGGACAAATGTCACGTATGATTTGATTATCAAAGTCACTAGAGCTTAACCAAGTTTCGGTTAGTGCTAAAATGTCTATGTCACGATCGACAATCAAATCTTTAACGAGTAAAGATTTATTCCGGATGGATCTTGTGTTCAGGACAGAGCATTCCATGGATTTAGCTCTATTGAGGGTCGCTGAGCTTGGTTGGCATTTGATCGAAATGAGATTGTAATTATTCATGGATGCACTCATGTATACTTTATTTGAGAAAATAAACTGTTAACTGTAAACCTGTTTTTAATTGTAACACGGTACAACAGAGGAAGGACTAAAAAGATTTTTATAAAGTATTTGCTTTAATGTTTTTGTTTTAACTATCTTGCTGAGTTTATATCCAATCAATAGGTGACTTAACACAAGGTGCAATATAACTTTCCACAAAAGTTAGGCCTATATTCTAACAGTTGAAACTGTTTACACGTATATCTCTTTTTTTCATTTGCCTAAAGGTTACAAATCTACATAATTTGTACAGGAATCCATAAGCAATTACACATAATAAAATGATTTGTTAACTCGTTTGAAAAACTTGGAAGCTTCCTCTTTCATAAGCCTCTTTTTGGATTTACACAGAAACTACATTATTAGCATAATGCAGAGGTTTAATTAATTTTCAGTGTAGCTGACTTGGACTTTGAAAGTAGCTATGAATATGAATATGCCTTTAGTAATAAATGTATGTCAAAATACAAATAGTATAGTATGTGTAGCTGACTATACATGTATGCGGCTATTTCAGGCTAAGTGCAATGTAGATGCATACTAGTGCTGGAGCTCTGGTTGTAGCCAGGTTATTATGACCTAAGCGATCACAGTATCTTAATAACCAAACTACTCGATCTCGGCGTAAGGAGACCCCTGATCCCCTGGATCTGTAACTTTCTCTCAGATCGCAGGCAGTCCGTCAAACTTGAAGCTGCTGCGTCAAGGTGGACGCCTACTCATGCTGGCGTACCTCATTGGACAAAGCTCTGACCAATTCTCCTTCACGTTATAGTCAATAAGTTAGCTCTCACATCTTCGTTGCACTCTTCTCACTGGAAATATGTCGATGGCATATCACTGTCTGAAGTTATGTCATGTGAAAGTCCGTCATATTTCCAGTCTGATCTTGACAACATCTCCATTTGGGCTCAAGCTAACAATAAGAAACTTAACCCAAAGTAATGCAAAACAAATGGTAAGCAGTTTCATTCGCCAACAGCCAGTATCTCACCAGCTCAAGCTTGGTGAACAGGCACTTGATCGTGTTGCATCCCATAAGGTTCTTGGAATTACGCTTCAGAGCGACGTTAAGTGGGCCAGCCACTTTCATTCGATGATCACGAAATCGTCCAAGGGACTCCAAATCTTGCGAGTCCTTCGCCGCGGTGGTATTCCTTCATCCCACCTACTAAAAATATATTCGGCGCTCATTAGATCCATCCTGCCCTGTCTGGCATACAAACCTACCCTCCTACCTCTCTGATACGATCGAGACAATACAGAAAAGAGCTCTCAGATTCATCTTTCCAGGCCTATCTTATAAATCATCTTTACAGCTGTCCGGCTACCCTACTTTTACCCTACTTTGTACAAGAGAAGAGAGCACATATGTCAGAGAGAGTTTACGAAGATAAACCTTCTAGCGCCGACGAGGAAAAGCGCGCACGGCCGCTCGGCGCAGCGCATTGCTGGCAATCTAACTCTTTTTCATTGCCCAACTAACGGATTTAAAACTAGCTTCTTTCCGGCCCTTACAAAAAGAGCCAGTCAGTGAAGATGTTCTTGGTTTTTATTGTAAATATTATAAAATTATGAGTATAAATATTTAACTATATTGGATCGATCACGGTTTCTGGGAAACCCCCACCCCTCCCCCACACTTCACCCTAACCTTTATGGTTAATCCGTAATAGAACGATGTATATCCAAGGGAGGGAAGCGTGAGTAGTTTCCCAGAAACTGGGATTGAGCCACTATATTTATAATTACTTAAACAATATAAACACCTTTAATGAAATTGTAAATAATAATCTTATATCGTAAATTGTAAGCCCCAGTCCCAAAGGAATTAATGATAATATATATTTGTACGTTTTTGAATTTTAACTCTTGTTCTCATCCTCATTAATAATTCATGAGGTGAACACAATAGAAATGACCATGACGAGTAATTAGAAATCGTTTCCAAATACAGCTCGCATTTCAAGAGTTTTAGATCGCTAATTTTACCATTAAACTGTAGTTTCAGAAGTAATGTAAAACACTCAGAGCTTGTTTTAGAAGCGAGTTTCTAAATTCAGTGAGAGGGGGTTGAAAAACCTCGGCTTTGCCTCGGTCACCCGACGATTCCTGAATATATGCGGGAGTTGCTGAGCGTAGGAGGATAACCGTGATTGGGCGGCACTAGAGTCCAAGGGCCCAGGGAGGATGTCCCCCGACTTGTTTGTTGGTCTGAACAGAAATCCTTGTCTGACGGGCACTTCAAGGAAATCTAATGTATGATGCTATGGTTGTCAGCGGGCATAAAGAGGAATCCCTATACCGTTTTAAAACAGGAAAGGTTTGAGATACTGTCCCGCAGAGACTTGTTAAGTGTATGATTGAAAAGTAACCTCTGTTGTTGGGAAAATATAATAATTCCTTTATTTTCACCCGACCTAAATTCTCTACCATGTCTCCCGTACAGAATATTTCTTGAAAGTAGGCCTGATCCCTAGAGAGAATAAATAACTGTACCGAAGAGTTCACATTACACTTAAGGCGCGTGACGATTTCGGCCGTTATTAGACAGACATTAGACAACTTTATTTATCCACGGATATCCAACAGAATAAAATACCTGGTTTGCATGGATGCCGTGCCATAATAAAATAGAAGTAGATAAAAATATAATTAACCGGACATCAGAAGGCTACCACGGTCATTCCTTAGACGGGCCTTAAAAGCCCGCAAGCACTTAATTTGCCGAGTAGCGTTTGGAATTCGTTCCATAAAGAAGCACCCTTGTATCGTAGGCTCTTTTTCAGATAATTTGTTTTTGGGGCCGGCAGTGCTAGCCGGTCAGGCTAGTAATAACTTTTAGCTCATTATGGCGTTCAGAAATACTCAACCAGTTTAGTGACTCCAATAAAATGACTCTGCTAGTATCAAATGGCAATCCCGAAATAATTCGGGCTGCTCCATTCTGTAGTTTTTGTAATTTCTCAATCATCTCTTTGTTTGCGATGTCCCAAACTGGCGAACAGTATTCGAAATGAGGCATAACTATAGTCTTATAAATGGTCATGAGAATGTCCTTTGGTAGAAAGGGCTTCATTCTCTTAAGGGCACCAAGGCCAGATAAAATTTTCTTTACGATATACTCGACATGACTCGTCCAAGAGAGGCATTCGTCAAAAATAACGCCCAAATATTTTGTAGTCCCGACCCTCTTAATATTCTTGTTGTCAATATAAATATTAATTTTATCAGTTACTCTGGCCTATCGTATCTCTGACTTGAACCAATCAACAAGAATTCAGATTTAGCGACGTTCAAACTTAATTTATTGGCTTTAACTCTTTATCGTCTGATCGTGTGTGAGTTCAATTGGTGAGTGCTAACTCAACCCTCCCCCCTCAGTTCAAGTTTGGCTAGTCCGGGGTAGTTGAACACTGCTGACATTTTAAGCCGAGGGCTCAAACGTTCCCCACAATGCCATTCGGGAGAATTCTACGTACTCGTCGACGATAGGTATCGCTTACTTTTGTAGAGTTTCCAATGAAATGTGCTCTAATTTTAGAGAAAAAATGCCACTGTCACAGAGCTAGAGGACATTGGTTTGCTTCTAGTAGGCTTTGTGAAGGGATTTCACAGGGTTTTTCTGTTGTGTTTGTGCTTTTAGACACAGGAAAGAATTCTTCAATGAAATCCTTGAAGTCCTGCAGTTGGCAGTCTTTTACCCCTGCTCAACCTATTAGGATGTGTTTTTGTCACTTTAAAGCAACGGCTCGAGTCCAAATCACCTTTGCCACCGAAGGTATAAAATACAAGACAAATTCCTAATTATCAATCTCAGGCGTGTAAATACAAGATTACAAAATATAGCTTGCCTAACATTAACCCTAGATTAAAAGAAATTGAGGATACACCAAAACCGACGCTCGACGCGTTCTACATACCAACATACCAAACACAAACGAGGCAACAAGAAACGAAATGGTAAATTATCCGACCTGTAGCTCAGCCGAAACTAGCTAAATACCGTTGAGCCCATAACGAACAGCCTTATTTTACTTTTGATAACACTTCCTAGGTGGAGGATGAAAGGACCGGGACCACACACGACGTCCGGACACCGTGTGAAAATCCTAGGTTGAATACATACGCATGTGCTCGGGCAAACGAACGATAAATAGCGACTGTAAAAGCAAAATACTGCACTAGAGCGAAATTTAGGGACCATCAAACGAACTAAACCCCCTGCGACTACCTATGCCGGCTGTGCATTTTGAACAAGAGAATTGTCCTACCCCAAGGTTATCCGTTTTGTCTCCTGATTCAGCAGTCTTCGAACTCGCAATATGTGGCACCGCTGGAGTCGGTGCGGGGTTTTCCATGTTCTGGGGAGTCCGCCACTCCAGCAGTTGTTGAAGGACCCGCTGATTGTTTCTCCAAAGTAGCTATAATGTTCGAAACTTCCGAACCGCTGGACGGACCGCTTCCGAAGACTTCGCGACCCTTGCCAAAACTTCGCGCCAATTGACACAGATGCATAATTAACTTGTTGTTAAATAAAACTAATAACGTCACCAGGAAATGCTAATGACTTCGAATGGTGACCAAAGCTTATTTCCCTACAAACTAGACAATCTTCTCTGACAGTTCGCGAACATTGGATTAAGTTCAATCTAGTTTAACTGAAAGATCTTCTTCTTATTCAGCTGAACATTCCGTCTTTTTCTATCTTTAAAAGTAGTTTTGTTTTTTTTGCAAGCAAACATTGCATTCAAGGGCTACTAGAATCAGTAGAATTCAGAATTCAGATACTGGTTTAGCTTTTAGCTCAGATTCAATAAAACGAAGAAAAAAATCAAAACATTTAATAAAAAGATTACAGCATAGAAACTGTTTTGTACGGGTTTTATTCACTCCGAGCCGTTGTAAAGCTTCAGAATTTCACAATTCGTGAATAAAATCCCGTACGGCCCACTTTCTATGCGGTAATAACGTTCTTACCTTGATCATAGGCAACCCACAATTATGAAGTGAAAACTAGAATAAAACGTGTTTACATATTGTTTGTGAAGTGAAAATAAGAATATAGAGATTACTTAATGGGAAGTGCTGGCGTATGGTATTTACGCACGAGTTTGTTTTCACAAAACCAGCGAGCGAGGTACGAGCGATATGGCTTTAGATCAAAATTCCCTTTGTGAACTACCATTACATGATTTAGACTACGAAGAGTTTCTTAAAACAACTGGCTTTACTTTTCCAAGACATAATTGAAAATCCAGAAAGAGAAACTTACAGAAGACTTACAGAATTCACATTAGAATTATATCGAATCAAAATATTATACCATCAAACAAACTGGAAATCTCTTTGATAAGGCAAATAAATGGCGTGGATTTTCTATGCTGCACCTTAACATGCGTAGCTTATCTAAAAATTTATCAATGTTACAGGATATCCTTCTCACAGTAAAAGAGGTTCCAGAAATTATTGCTATTTTAGAAACGAAACTGACTGAAAATAACGTAAATAATATTAGCATACCAGGATACGTGTTTCTGAATACTAATTCCAAAACTTCTGCTGGAGGTGTTGGCCTTTACCTTGCCAAAGAAATAGACTTCATTAGAAGGTGCGACTTAGAATTAACTGCTGATGGTGTTGAGTCATGCTGGATTGAAATTGTGCGGAAAAGACAAAAGAATATTGTAATTGGCTGCATATATAGTCACCCATTCAATGCTCGCGACCATTTTCTCGAAATCCTAAAAAAATCAATTGGCTAAGCTAACAATAAAGGACAAGAGGTTTTGATATTAGGTGACATAAATATAAACTTCTTTAAATACAATACTGATAACCAAACGTCCTAGTATCTTTATATGTTGCTCGGTCAAGGCTTCATGCCCATAATCACCAAGGCTACTCGAATCACTAACCACACCTATACCTTAATAGATCACATTTACACAAACACGCCTCAAAAAATACTACAAGCGGGAATATGCTTAGCAGCTTTTTCAGACCATCTTCCCGTATTTTGTACAGTGACTAACAAACTCCCTGTAGTAAATTTCTCAAATTTCGACAGAGATTTGTTTCTAAATGACATTGGGGATGTGGATTTTAACAGCCTTAACGTTCTTAAAATATCTGAAGTAACTCCTGTTGATAAAGGTGGGGAAATTACGGACCCCACAAATTTTCGTCCCATCTCAACATTATCAGCTCTAACCCAAATATTTGAAAAGTTAATATATAAGCAACTTATCAATTACATAGAGAAACAAGATAATCTTTTTCACTTCCAATTTGGTTTTCGGAAAGGTCGTTCGACTGCCCAAGCAATAACTGAAATTACTGATAAACTTAGAAAAGCCATAAACAATAACATGTACACTTGCGGCGTGCTTTTGGATTTCTCTAAAGCCTTTGACACTGTAAACCACGAAATACTTCTCAGAAAACTGGAATCATATGGAATTAGGGGACTTCCCTTAAATTTATTTAATAGTTACCTTACCAATCGAAATTAGTATGTTGCGCTGGGAAATATTGAATCTCCCAGGCAAACAATGATTTCTGGAATTCCTCAGGTAGCACGCTAGGACCTTTAGTATTTTTAATTTACATAAATGATTTACCCAATTGCACTGAAAATCTAACACTTAAGATATTTGCAGATGATGCTTCTGCAAGTGACTTAAAACCCTTGAAACCCTAATGAACTCTGAACTAGAAAAAGTCAAGGAATGGTGTGACGCAAACAAATTATCCAAAACAAACTTTATGATAATTAAGTCAGCTTTAAGTGAGATATGAATATTAGAATACAGTTTAAAAGTAAAGATGGATCGTGCCATCCTTTGGACCGTAAGGATCACATTAAATACCTAGAAGTCATGATTGACGACACAATATCGGGGCCGATATCACATCTCGTATATTTGCTCAAAAAATTCTAAAAATATTGGGATTTTATCCAAATTAAGGCACTGTCTCTCTATTAAACAACTAAA
Source organism: Actinernus sp. WN-2022 (assembly GCA_030867875.1). Classification (NCBI taxonomy): domain Eukaryota; kingdom Metazoa; phylum Cnidaria; class Anthozoa; order Actiniaria; family Actinernidae; genus Actinernus; species Actinernus sp. WN-2022. The sequence goes on from JAOWCC010001589.1 coordinate 33,873,219, forward strand.
ACAGCTTTATTAAAACCTTATATACCCTTTTATATCCTATGCAATACTGGCCTGGGGCAGCGCTTACAAAACCCATATCCAAAAAGTACAAATAAAACAAAACAAAGTTGTAAGATTAATATTTTTTGCAATAAAAATACTAAAGTGCCCTCCCCTTGCTAAATCTATTAGACATTTTAAAATAATGTTTGTAAATAATGTTTATTGCCTACATGCCCTGAAATTCGCCTGAATATTATACTACCTGTAAATATTACGTTTTTGTATATTATTTGTTAAAAAGAATTATAGTTACTTGGGCTGCCTGTGGCAGGCACGAATCTAAATCTGCAGGCCGTGATTTTTTTTGTTTCATGCAGCAACATTTCTGCGCATGCGTTAAATTATGCAATAATTGTATGCGCGCACCGTGGCACTAATAGATTTATCTCTAGTGCAATTCTGCGGACGCTATTCTTGTTTGTGGTACGTTTCGTAGGTTTTATGCCACATTTCATTTTACTCTCGATCATAATACATACCAGCGCAAACACTAAAATAATTTTGACCGTGTTTTTGGCTGGTTTACCGATCTCGTTTCGAGACCTGTGTACGTTATACTATGGCTATACAGGTATACTGAATAGCTGATTTATAGCGAAATATAGTGATTTACTAGCAAATATATATATACTGTGGTTGAGCAGTTATGGGTTACTCTCCTCTATCGAAGTCTGAAGACATCTGAACTCCTGAACTGTGAGAGCAACAATGTCACTCGCCAACACGAAGCCAGAATACACACTCAGCATAGAATTATGCAGAATTATGATGAGCCAAGCAATATAATTCAACTCTCAAGGTAAACTTAAACAAGAAACCACTCAAGGCCGAGGTTTTGGTTCAAGAAATTAAAGGCTTCCAACAATTTCCATTATAGTTCTGTAATATAATGAGCAGACTGACGTTTTGGAGCAAGAACAGCAGATAAAGTTACACAGAGGCACACACATTGACTACGAATACAATTAACATGACTTCCAGAGGTTTTATAGAGAGAACAGCCGCGGAGAAAAAGCCGCGAGGCGGCGATTAGCGAGCTGCGATACTGTAAACACTACTTATCCATGTAACACACGTTTACAATTTAGTCTGCTGGATGATTGTATCAAATGTATGTTTATATTTGTACCATATTATAAGTTGTATCCTGTCCATCCTGTGATCGAACTATCACTACATTTCTCTACTGTTCGTTCTACCCTGCGGCTCTTTAAAAGGTCAACTTCTTTAATTTACATACGAGTAAAACAAAAATATTAAATTACATATATAATAGGGGACCAGAGAATGAAAGTCACCGCGCTACCGGCCACTCCTAAAGACTGCCAAATTCAGCTAATAATTCTTCCCTTTGGTTATTACTAAGAGGATTTCAAATGAAAGTGTATTTCATCTTAATCGCATTGGGAACACACCATCAGAAATCTGAAGAAGGGTAGTCCAAAATATAAAATAAAAATCCTGGAACGCAAAATATAAAAGAAAAAAACCTGCCTTGCACAAACAAGGGGCCAAAAAAAATGGCTGCATTGATGTATAAAGCGATACATACTGTTTGTAAACTTACTGTTTGTAAACACTGACGTCATTTGCATATATAATGTGGTTGGCAAAAAACCCATGTGTTTGTATCTAGCGATTTGGGCCTCACGAAATACATCTAAAGTCTCAATTCTGCTTCCATATCCTAATTCTTTTATAAGACTTATAAGTTAAGATCATATAAGCTTCGATGAAAGGGCTTCCTTGCATTTTGGAAGAACAAGAAAGTAATTTGGCGATGAATAAGCACGGACCTGTGATATTTTATAAGCAACTGATTGCGTTCACGCTTTGTTTCTGCCAACCACAGAATACAACAAATGTGGCGTGACTGGCCTGTGTGACGTCACAGTAAGTATCGCTAATAGTGGCCCGAGTGAAAGCCCAGATGGGCTCTTGTTATGAGATTAAAAACACTATCTATCTATCTGTATAAATGAAAGGGAATTTTGTAGATCTCGGAAGATGGACCTCTTGTCTGGGATACGAGTCTAACAGAAAGGGACACGTCCAGTAAATCTGTCAAACCTCAACCTCGTTCATCAACCTCGTGCTGACACTGGTTGGCCGCGCCCGTGCGTATCCTATAAAAGCAAAAACAAGGCGGCGGCTTTTCTTTTCTTTATCTACGACACTTTTTTACCGGCATTTTTCATATCCTCGACTTTTTTAGTACCCTCGATTTTTGACCCTCGACTTTTTAATCTCGACCCTCGACATGTAACCCTCGACCCGCGACCAAAACCAGACTCACAGTATGACATGGCTTCATTCAGATGGTTTCCAAATCTTTTTTTTTTTTCCCCACTACTCCAATCAAATAACATAGTAAGTACGGTAAATTACTATAGGTTACAGTACGGCTAAGATGTACCACATATTAAATATGTTCTCTATTATGCTATTTGGGATTATTATAATTTCGTCAGTGAATATGGAGATTCCCGTGCTCTGACTGGTCGAGAATTACGCCATACGTTGCTATATTCACCTGAAGAGCGCCTGGATGTGAATATTTACCAACATGGCCGCTCGCATATTTACCTGTTTCTCACGAAGAAATAAATAATATGAAAGAAAATGCTTTTCCAAAAGCCAGCAAAGAAGCTACTAAATAAGTATGACTTCAAGTTCCTCTAACCCTTCTTGCCATTTTCAACTTATGAACCTGTGAAAGGTTTTGAGTATTTCTGCGAAGATAGTAGAGTTATGTACATGTAAAACATCAAATATATCAAGTCAAACTGTTTCATAATAATATAGCATAGTATACTTTTACTGACCAGTTTTGAAACCTGAAGCCATACCAACTTAAAATTGCCTCCTTTGAGCAGAACATTAAAATTTCCTTGACTCATCCAAAACGTATCCAAAATGATCATACTTTTTCTTGCGAGCTTGAAAAATATATTTTGAACATCACTCACTTTGCTTATGCATATAATTTGGATTGGGACGTTTCTACAAAATATATTCACACCAAAAGCTGTCACTTCCCATTGACAAATGGATGCACCTATAGACCAACCACAAACACTAATAAATTATAAGTATATAGCTATAAAATGTTGTTATTTTACGTTATTATTCTATAAACAAACTGCAGAATATTCATGTACACTATAAACCAAACTTTTCATAAGGAATAAGGAAATTCTAACCTATGCTTGCTTTCATACTCAGTCATTTTGTCCTAGAAAAGGAAAGAATACCTGCAAAGGCTCTGATCCTTAGCACGAAAGTCTGGAAGCACTGTGAAATGGGCCTCGCAGAGATTGGAATGACTCTACCCATTTCTGAGTGAATCACTGATGCTGCATCATCTGCCCTCCTTTCACATTCCAGTTTGTAGGCCAGGTGATGGAAGTCACATTTCAGCTGATGCTTGTTTGAGTTGGCCTTTCCTTGGCCCTGAATATCTTCATCTTCCTTACACTTTCCACAAGAGCACACCAGCAATGGATGGAACCCACATTCCCCTGTCTCCCACTTGTGTACATTCTTTGAGTGGCGTTCGCCAATGGCTCGCATCCTTCTAGCATATTCTTCTGGGTTTTTGCATTGCTGTAAGCAGCAAAAGTGGTTGATGCGAGCTCCCTTGATGAACTGGTCTGACAGGCATTCACATGTCTGACTGTGACGCTTGCAGCTACACTTTGCAGTTGCTATTTCTGGAAACTGTTCTTTCTGTGTCTGTTTGAGGGTCTCAGAAAACTCTTTCCGCTTTGCCATATCTTTCAGGTTGTTACTGTGTGCCCTTCCAACATGACCATCACATTTAAAAACGTTGCCTTCTCCATAGTGCTTTTCTACCGATTTTGTCGAGCTTGAGTCACCATCCTGCCATACCACCACAATGCTACACCCGTCATCTGTAGCTTGCTTGTACCATTCATCTGCAAGTGCACCCTCTATTTGACTTTGATGTGCCTTCATAAAGGTGATCTTCTACCACATTGTCTGCTCCCCTCATGCATTTGTGTCCATACCACAATAATCCTCCTGACAAATAATTCTTAATTAAAAAAATATCCATTTTTACTAAAATGGCCTCTTGTATGCCAAACACCATCAGATGTTACAGCATGCAGCTTTCTGCCAATGTCCAAGTTGTGCTAGAGGTACATATTTCATCCTTCTGTTCTCACCCTCACATTTCATTCAAGATATCGGTTATGTGTTTGTAAATCCGCTTTACAACCTCATAGTAACGATTATTTGAGAGTGTACCGATACTAAGGCATTGGTTTAAGGTTTTGTCGAACTTTGCAAAGCCATGTCCAGTAATGATAAAGGCAACTGCTAGGGCTAAGCATACAACAGTCTTCTTTGAGCTTTCTACTTCGATGGAGCCTTGGAAGTTAATGGTTCGTAGTTCACAACCATTGCATGCAAACAAGATATTCATACTCCCACCAAGTCCTGTGGGCTCCACCTTTGTATGGATGAGAATTCCTAAACAAAAAAAGCAAAATCATCAGTTCATGCAAAGCACCAGAAGTTCATAACCGAAAGTCTTGATCTGTTTACGGTTTACTCTATTTTTAGAAAACGATTCTCGCTAAATCGATAGCCAAGCGTATTGCACCTAACTGCACTGGCAACTCCGATTGGTGGAAAACATGAAAGCCTTTGTTCTAATGAGAGAACTAATTTTGTGTTTATAAAAGAGACAGAGCCATACAGTACCGCTCGAAACGAGTCACTTTGCTTTCTCGTTTCAGCTTTTAGGGGTAGGTTCATATTCTGAGCCCTCTCCATTACCTTCAGAGGATTCCGAAGACTTATCGAAGCACAGTGCCATATCTCTTGACTTCAGGGCATCTTTCACCGTCTGCAAGCTGTGATATTTAGTCTTTCCCGACGATAACACTTTCCAATTGCTCTTTGCCTTCAACGATGTTATCTGTTCTTCGACTTTCCATTGAGCTGGAAGTTCAAAGTCTTGTCTGGACCCAAAACCAAGACCCCTTGCTGCAGCACTTTTCTTTCCTCTTACAGAGTGCAACATTTTGTTTTTGCTTTTTGACAAACGCTTTCTTGATATGGACGCCATTACAGAACCATCGCGAACGCGCCGCACACATTAGCATACTGCGCGGAACCAAGTGAACCAAGCATATCACGCCCTCTCACTTCGGATCACTGATCACTTCCTTGACAACGGATAAACAAACGACCTTTCCTTGGGGACTGGGGTCAAAACATTAATGTTTCTGAGCCCTTTATATCTTAGAACAGCGGAAAACAATCCAAGATGCCGGACGAATGGGCAACGCAAGTGACAAGCAACCCACCGACTCCTCTAAATGAACTAGAACGCCCTCCGTGTGTTTACATCAACTGATATCAAGCCTTATCTCAGACTGAATTCATTTATCTCTTGATTTACCATTTTCTTTGTTTCAGCGATGGCTATAATCCACAAAACCAGTTCGTAGTTTCCACAAATTTGTCATTTGACTGTACTGCAAATAGGCGGTTCCTTTCGATTTCATTCACCGTGGCAGAAAAAAAAACAGTTTTGCCAAGTTCCACTCATTTTCGCAACATTTCGTCTCTTTGTAACACGGTACGAGGTCTTCAAAGTGAAGACTATTGCTTCAACTTGAATTCTAGTGTACATTTGGTGTGCTTTTCGGTATTTCTCTTGCGCAAGTCGAGTCGGTTGTTGCAATGAACCGTAGCGGCACGTGATTATGCAAATATGTGTCACAAAACTATCATGTCACGCGTGCTTGTAAAACTTACAAAAGATTTGACAGTCAGACTATGATTGTCTAGTTTTATATTTAACAATTATTCACTTAAGTCGAAATGACTATTGGTGAATATTTACCGAGACGAATTTCATCAGTGAATATCAGAGAAATTAAAACTAGACAATAATAGTCTGACTTCCGACACTTTTATAAGTTTTACAAGCACGCGTAACAGGGTAGTTTTGTGACAAACATTTGTATAATCACGTACCGCTACGGTTCGTTGCACAAACCGACGCGACTTGCAAGGACTACAAGAATGGATTTTCTAAAAGGATATAAATACCGAAAAAACAGTCCAAATGCACACTAGAATTCAAGTTGAAGCAGCAGTCTTCACTTTTTGAGACCTCGTACCGTGTTACAAAGAGAGGAAATGCAGCGTAAATGAGTGGAAATGGGCAAAACTGAAAATTTGCCACGGCGAGTGAAAATGTATCGAAAGGAACCGCTTTCATGAGTTCACTTCAAAGGAAACAATTGCTGGAAACTACGAACTAGTTTTGTGGATTATAGCCATCACATACAGAATCAAAGACAATGGTAAATCAAGAGACAAATGATTTCGGTATGAGATAAAGCTTGAAAACACACGGAGAGCGGCGAGAGAGGAGCATAACAGCAACCGGCTCCGTGAATGAAACTAGAACTTGTTGTTTTTCTATCAAGAGCCACAAGGAAAATAACTCAAGTACGTTCACTCTTTTTGAGTCGACCCGTTCCCAAAACAGTTGTAGGAAAAGGTATCATGTTATTTATTGCGTTAAGTAGACGTTATTTCCTTGTGAAAGTTTGTGATTCATGAGGACCGAATAAACTCAACCCGAAACTCGTAAGTACACTTTGTTTGTGAAGCATTTTCTTTCATATTATTTATTTCTTCGTTACAAACATCGGTAAATATGCGACAGCCATTTTGGTAAATGCCTTGTATGTTATATTCACCTCCAGGCGCTCTGCAGGTGAATATAGCGACGCATGACGTAATTCTCGACCAATCAGAGCACGGGGATCTCTATATTCACTGATTAACTGATACTAATTATCTGATATTAATTGATGAAATTATACTAAAACATTGTTCACTTCAGTCTCGGTGACTATGACATGTTTTCATCGTTTCTCGAAGGCAAAGAAGCAAGTCAAGTTCAACAACAACTTTCGAATCAGCTCAAGACAAACGCACCAGCACTTTATGTGAATCGCCATACAAATCTTCATGCGAATAACTAGCAGGCACTGGATTCCCTTTTTGCTTGTGTTTTTACCATTTCAAATAACTTAGTACTTTTAACTAAGAGGCTTATGAACTGAAAGATGTTTTTTCAACTGTTTTCTAACCATCAACTCACTTTGAAACTGTTTACTTCGCTCAAAGTCGGCAAAATTATAATAAGGTGCCAAATTGTGTACAAACATGGAGTGAGCGTGCCACTAGATTCCCGCCAAAATCGTTTTATGATATAAAGATGTAGTTTTGGTAAAACTGATGCTGTGTTTTGTTATCGATGTGTTGAATAATAGAACAATTATCCTGCTCGATCTTGCGGAATATCGCCTGATTTTAGCCAACTCGGGCCTATCGGCCCTCGTCGGCTACGTATCTGGCGATATTCCGTGCGATCCTGCAGGATAATTATTAAATAGTCAACGAGACTGAAGTGAATAATTGTTACATGGACGAAATATACAGTCCCTGACAAAAGTTTTTCAAGCGTATGCGGCATCGTACGTGATTCGGTAAAACGAATATTCGGTTACCACATGTGCTAATTTTCGTTCGGTAAACTCCATACCTTTTACCACCTTATGCCTTTTACCGTATGTTGTTGAGCCACCGTATGGCTTTTACCGTATGTAGTTGAGTCGCATCGTATGGCTTTTGCTGTACACAAAGTAAAGGCACTAATTTTTTTCTCTTCGTGACTTAATTGAAATACAGTATATACAGTGTAACCTACAATGTTATCATCCACTCTCCAGTGCCTTGCTCTTTTATTTCAACTTGAGAAACGCGAGCCACAAAGCGGCGATGGCACTTCGGGTCTCTGCGGCCTTCATAATTCATCTTATATTCGAGTTACATGTATTAAGTACGATATCAGTTTCTTCCAATCCATGTTTATAAAGCCCAGGGATTTATTATGTAGGCAGCGCTACCACTCTTTTTAATCAGTCCAGGAAAAGCAAACCACAAAGCGGTATCGGCACTTCATCTTCAAAGTTTTCAGGGTCTCTTTGAAGAAAGACGCTGCAATAAAGCTAGAGCATTTCCCATGGTATTCACGCAATGCGTTTCGACCCGCCATTCGAGTTCTGAATGAAACGAAAATAAAACTTTCTAAAGTGTTAGTTTTATTGACGAGTGCGTTTCGACCCGCCGTTTGAGTTCTAAATAAAGCGAAATAAAACATTCAAAAGTGTTAGCTTTATTGACGAGTGCATTTCGACCTGCCGTTCGAATTCTGACTGAAACGAAAATAAAACATTCTAAACTGTCAGTTTTATTGACGAGTGCATTTCGACCTGCAGTTCGAGTTCTGAATGAAGCGAAAATGAAACGAAACCACATGGCTTTTATCGAATGTAGTTGAGCCACCACATGGCTTTTACCGAATGTAGTTGAGCCACCACATGGCTTTTACCGTATGTAGTCGAGCCACGACATGGCTTTTACCGTATGTAGTTGAGCCACCACATGGCTTTTACCGAATGTAGTTGAGCCACCACATGGCTTTTACCGTATGTAGTCGAACCACCACATGGCTTTTACCGTATGTAGTTGAGGCACCACATGGCTTTTACCGTATGTAGTTGAGGCACCACATGGCGTTTGCCTTATGTAGTTTAGGCACCGCATGTACTTTACCGTATCGCTTTTACCGTAAGTGGTGGAATACATTTTACTGTATGCGGTAAACACATGTGGCACATGCTAACGTATGTGGTTCGTACGGTGTGAAAAACGTTTGTCAGGGATTGTATATGGGCCGCATCAAGCGAAAAGGGACCTTATGACATATGACGTCATTTCGAGAAAAAACGCGCGAAAACAAATAAGTTTGAATTTAGTAGAGAAAGCGGTTCACATCCTTTACAGATTGTGCTAGTAAATTGTGAAAAACCTGCTCGAAAACATGCCCACAAGTTGCGGAAAATTAAAAACGTTGCTACCTAAAATTTGAAAAGTTGCTCACAAAAATGAACCATTTTAACAAAAAAACTTAAATTTATTTAATAGTTACCTCACCAATCGAAAACAGTATGTTGCGCTGGAAAATATTGAATCTCCCAGGCAAACAATGATTTCTGGAATTCCTCAGGGTAGCACGCTGGGACCTTTACTATTTTTAATTTACATAAATGATTTGCCCAATTGCACTGAAAATCTAACATTTAAGATATTTGCAGATGATACAAATGTATTTGCTTCTGCAAGCGACTTAAAAACTCTCGAAACCCTAATGAACTCTGAACTAGGAAAAGTCAAGGAATGGTGTGACGCAAACAAATTATCGATAAATATGTCCAAAACAAACTTTATGATAATTAAATCAGCTAGAAAGAGAGATATGAATATTAAAATACAGTTTAAAAGTAAAGACGGATCGTGCCATCCTTTGCACCGTAAAGATCACATTAAATACCTAGGGGTCATGATTGACGACACAATATCGTGGAAATATCACATCTCGTATATTTGCTCAAACATTTCTAAAAATATTGGGATTTTATCCAAATTAAGGCACTATCTCTCTATTAAACAACTAAAACAGCTTTATTATAACCTTATATACCCTTTTATATCCTATGCAATACTGGCCTGGGGCAGCGCTTACAAAACTCATATTCAAAAAGTACAAATAAAACAAAACAAAGTTGTAAGATTAATATTTTTTGCAATATCTTATGGAAAAAATACTGAAAGTGCCCTCCCCTTGCTAAATATATTAGACATTTTAACAGTAAATAATGTTTATTGCCTACATGCCCTGAAATTCGCCTACCAGTGGCATAAAGGACTGTTGCCAAATATATTTAATAATTTCTTTCAATATGCAAGTAATGTACATAATTACAATACCAGATATGCAGCTAAGTGAAACCTAATACTGTGTACGTGTGAAAACAATTACTGGTAAACAAATGATTTCTTTCTTAGCAATTGACGTTTGGAAAGAACTCCCTGATCCAGCTTAAGAACTTAAAAGAATTTTCTTTCTCCAAAAAGTTAAAACATTATTTACTATCACAACAATACTTAAAATAACTAGTTTGCTTTTATGTTTCTTGTTATAAACTCTCCTTCATTTTCTAAAATTAATCAATTTCTTAAAATATTCCCTTTTGGTTTCCTTACCTCTATTTACATAACATAAAAATACACTGGAGGCTAACCTCTAAACCTTGCGGTTAATTTAGCCTCCAGGCTCAAACGTTACTATAATTATTTAATATAAAACGTAACTTTTACGTAACTTTTACGTTTTTGTATATTATTTGTTTAAAAATATATGTAGTTATGAGATTAAAAACACTATCTATCTATTAACTAAACGCAAGTACTATGCTTCAATTCACTTCTGGCACAGCATCTCGATGTGTTGCAAATCAGTTACATAAAACAAAAATGCAAAGTTTGACACCTAAACAAACTGTCCAAAAAAATACTCTTTGTGAAACGCAACCGACATCAGAACTCTGATGTTATAGTTCAAATAGAATCGATTTACAACAAGTCAATGTTTGAGTCATCATTGTTCTCGCTTTTCAGCAGTATTAAACAACCAGCACAATCTACGATAAGCTCGATTGTTGCTCAAAAGTTGCTCTAGAAGGAAAAAGTTACTTGAGGTTGCCCGTACCACAAAAAAGTGGCTCGAAACTCCAAAGTTGCTCAAAAGTTGCCGAGTACAATCTGTCACGGCCTACTACCAAAGAATCAGTATCATCAAAATTACCTCCGCAGATCTGTTTGAAACGGATAAAAATGAAAGAAGAGTGGAAGAGTAATATTAGTACCACATGTTTCTCATTCATTAGAAATATATTTGATAAGATCAGAAACGGCCTTTCAAATTAAGAATAAATTGGTAAGACTGCTAACTGGCTGTGCCTGTCGCGAAACTGCAATGGAGGCGTTTTGTGTAGATGAGAGGAATGATGAGGAGATTGTTGGACTGACAGAGCATATTGGAAGATAATTTTTAATTGAGGATTGCTAATTTTAATGCTGCAGAGAATGAGTTTGGGAATTGAGGTGACGGCGAGTCGGCACTTTGAGTCGGATTTTGAAAGAAAGCCATGACGAAGTTTTCGCGACGTAGAGTAGTTTTCCAAGCAGCTTAACTCGAAAACAAAGTTCAACATTTTCCTCTACTATAAAGGTGCAAGCTATACAACCACTCCTGTAGAAGTAAGATGGCGAGATCGCTATAAATATAACATTTAATTTAGCTCATGTTTTCTCTTTTCAAGGGCGATCAAATGTCAACAAAATGAGAACTGTCGTTCGAGTAGCAACTTTTGAACAGCGATGTGTTTTACTTCAGGAACTGAATTTTGGCAAATCATTCTTTCCCTTGTCTAAATCAGTTGTCCATCTGTTTCAAACTGCCCTTAACTCAAACTCGGCAAAATATGTCATAAGTTCCCTTTTTGCTTGACACAGCCCATAGATAAAAAGAAAACTAAAGAAGAAATGGGAAGGGTTGGATGAAAGATCTTTACAGTATTATTCAAACGCTAATTCGAATCTGTTTCCTCGTTTTACTTCCTGTCATTTCCTTTTTCGTCGAATTTGTTTTGCACAACTTTCACTGCCTAAAGCCTTGAACATTATTACCGAACGAGTGTCTAAATACGCTTTCAGCTGCTACTGTTAGTGAAAACAGTCTGCACCGTGGTATTCCTTTAAAATGGAAATTGAGAGATATTGTAACATAAAAGTACGTTGCTATCAGAAATCTCATTCACTTATGTGTTTTTGCTTCCAGTGCCTTGTTACAATAATTGGAATGTCTCTGCCACGGGAAAGACTGGGATGATAAAACTCTCGTGGACCTCATTGCCAGCTGATAGACCACAAAAGAGCTCGTTATACGGCTACTTGGCCATATATAATTCTACTGCTGGCTCAATAAAGATTGGATTAGGAACAACAGGCTCTATACAAATGACGTTAGACGGCTTATCACCGAATACCTCGTATACAGTACGAGTGCTTGCAGTTCTTATGTCAAGTATAAACGTTCCTGTATATAACTGTTCGTCTTTATCTGCAAGGACATCAAGTGGTAAGTAACATTAAAGACAATTGAAAGTTAATATTGACCTTATCACGTTGTCAAGCTATTTTGCTTCAACAGAATCAGATTATTGTCATCTTGCGTTCGTTCAATCGAAAATATGTTTGCCAAGGGAGGTATATTAGGGGAACGGATTGAACCTCGTTGCAACATTTCAACACGATCTCCAACATAGTACAGTATTATGAAGTTAATGAGCTGAAAATTCTGGGTATAACTTTCCAATCTGATTGTACATTTTCTTCCCATGTTTCGGCGAAGCTTAAAGAAGCAAATAAATACCTGTTTGTTATGAGACATTTAAGGAAAGAGGGCTAAAATCAACAAGAAATAGAGCTCCTCTTTAAGTCTTTGGTCCTGTCTAAACTAACATACGGTTTATCGATCTTGGTTCAAGCGGGTCCGACCTTAGTCTGTACTTTCTCAAGAGGTGCTATAAACGGAAGTACACCTCGGAGCTGTTCTAAATTTACAGCATCTTGGAAAATAGCGACACGCGTATTAAAAAAAGCACCCGCTAAAATCTATAATCCCTAAATTTAAACTTACTACTTATGCTTTACGGAATAAAACCATCGCCAGGCCCAGAGTAAACACAGAACGCTTCAAGAACAGTTATATTAAGGTTACTGTAGACCTTTAAACCAGAACGTTTTTTTTTTAAATTTGATAGAAATGTAGCAGCTTATGACATCATTTTTTTTTATTCTAAGCGAGAAAAAGCGCATTATTTGTTTTACCGGAAGTAATTTCGCAAGATTTGATTGACAGGTTACAAATGCGCGGCTTGAGACTGGACGCTAGTAAACGCGCCAAAATATCACTGTCAACAAACAGTTGAGTATTTCCTTCGAGTTCCTTCCATTATTAATGCTACGTCTACACTTTAATTGGTCCTTTTTCGTATTGTCGCGTAAATATGTCCCCTAGGCCAAGTTCTTGCAGAAAATATAAGAAAAGGAAACGAATAAAGCTGGAGAAAGATCAGTTCAAAGTCGACAAGAAAGTGAATCTTGCACAATCTTACAATGAAGAAGCCCCGGCCCCCGTGGACGCTGTAGGAGCAAGCAGGAAGAAAATAAATCCTAAAGATACTGAACAGCTCGATGGGGCTTTGTTCAGAGACAAATACGTGTGGCAGGGCGGAATCGCTGGGACAGATTCAGAGGACTCGGAAGAAGAACATTCATCGGATGCTTGGACCAACTCTGAATATTTGTACACGCGGAACTTAGAGCTTCTCGATGAAGAAGGGTCCAAGATTGGGCTGGCAAGAAAGTGAAGTATAAAATGTAAATGAGTCGACTACAAAAGCCACAAATTCCCGAGCCAAGGGAAAGAATCAAGGTTCTATGACATAAATCGTGTTGTTGTCATGGCATCCCGTTCCATCGGCCGAGGATATTCAGCAACACAAACGTGTTGAGCATTGCCGATTTACCGAAGACTGTTACAAGAAAATCTTGGGTACGGCACACACAGGCAATCGTGAAAGCGGCCGAGATCCTTCTCTAGGAGGAGTTAGATAATGCCGCGTTTGAGGTGAAACGCGTTTTAAGAAAAATCGGAGATATCGAGGACTGCATGGACGAGGAGCTAAAAGAAAAAGTTGTAAATACAGGGGCAACATTAGATGGATCGTGGAGCAGTAGAGGTTGGTCTATACGAGACGGAGTTGTTGCAGCTATCTCGGTCGAGACTGGTAAAGTCGTAGATGTGGAATATCTTATCGGTTACTGCAATCGATGTACCGAGATGGAAATGAAGAGGAAGAACGGGAGTGTAAGCCGGATGCAGTTTCTAGAATGGTACCTTGAACACAATGAAAACTGCTACATGAACCACAACGGTAGTTCACCGGTAAGATCTTGATTTTTCTTTTAACCTATGAAAGTTTACACCTCAAACTGAAAATTTCTTATACAGAATCACTTGAAAATTATACATTTTGGCAATGACAAAATTTACTAAATATTCAGCGGGAATAGTACTGTAAGCTAAGGGTTTGTTTCGGTCTCAGTCTCATTAGAGTCACTCCCAGATGATTCTCACTAGGAATTCATTTTTTTTTATGTGAATGACTGGTCCCTATAGTCTGTACACTTCTAAATCGAGCTGAAGGTATGAAAAACATGCTGTATATCAGAACAAAATTTATAAAATGTCTCATAATTTATAATAATTATTGATAAAGTTCTGTAGTACAAAAACATTATCTTTGAACAAGAGGCCCTACCTGGTCTTAACTCGCGGGTTGCTTATTTAAGTCCAGCTCAGCAGACTACAGAGCAAGACAGTCGTGAGAGTTCTAGTGAATTTTAATATCTTTCTTAAAAACATTACAGTTATAAATATCACACGGGGTCATTGATTAATATATACACTATAATAATAGCTGCATGCATGTAATTCGGGTTTTGATTTCACTTCGATTTCTCATGTGAATTGTTTTTACATAACACACGCGAGTGATATGCCAAGACATTGTTCGTATAACTAACACACGCTAAAATATATATATATATATAGTCAGTCCGCAGTCCTAACCTCGCTGCCATATATCGCAGCCAGCAAGTAATAAGTGAAAAATGTGCCCGCCCTTTGATAGCACCATTGTGCATTCTTCACCATTCTCTTCAACAAAATACTACATAAACACTACAAAAAATAACATAACACAACACTAACTAACATAACATAACACTACATAAACTGGTAAACAAGTTATAACTTGTTTTCTATACACAACTAAAATAACACTACATAAACTGGTAAAGCCCTCGTTAAAGAAGTTATAACTTGTTTTTGATATGCATTGTTATTTGTTGTTCAACTTCCCAGGTAAATGCTCTGATAATGCATACATTTAGCAGTAATCATGGCATTTGAATTACCGGTATTAGGCCAAGTAACAAAAAACATGTTTATCATCCCAGCGCGCTTCCTTTTTTGAGGCCGCCTCCTTTTTTGTTATTTGTTATAATCTGTCAGGTCCTCTAATAGAATTACCCTCAAGAAAGAAAAAGTCACAGGCGTTTCTGGCAAGTCGTACCCAGTACTTCACTCGAGTAACGCAACTTATTCCAGTGAAATAAATAAGCATTGGGGATTGCTCGGGGGATTACTGGGCAAATGTTAAGGGAAAACATGGTTTTTGTCTGCGTTTGATACGCAGTGCACGGAAAATGATAAAACCATGGTATGCTCGGTCCGTAATTGATAGGCAACTGACCTTACGGGACCTATTTAGCACCATAACAAATAAAAAAAGTCACTCGAACGTGCCCTTAGTTTGATTTCCTAACTCTTTGAAATAAAAAAAACGTATTGTTTAATGAGGAATGGATAGTACCATTCTACATAAAATAACACTGACTAGATAACATGTATTATTATTATAACACCATTTGTTAATTTGTGTCTTTATGTCAAGTATATTTTTTTATAGAATGTCTTAAAATACCAATGTAAGCTGAGGGAGCAGTCCGGCTCTACACAAGATCTCTAAAAAAGAGAAAGCTCCGATATATTCCCTTTGTTGGAGATTGAGATAGCAAGGCATACTCCATAGTACAGCAAGCTCTCCCTAATGGCCCATCAGTCTTTATTGACAAAGAAGATTGCATTGCCCATGTCACAAAAAGGATGGGAACCAACCTGAGGGCTGTTGTAACTAAGAACAAAGGTAAAACTTGTTTTGTTGTTGTTTTTAACAGACATTTACTTTTGTGGTGCTGTATTAAAGACCTTACTTTCTAACCTTCAAAGTTTTTCA
Source organism: Actinernus sp. WN-2022 (assembly GCA_030867875.1). Lineage (NCBI taxonomy): Eukaryota > Metazoa > Cnidaria > Anthozoa > Actiniaria > Actinernidae > Actinernus > Actinernus sp. WN-2022. Next base: position 33,889,148 of record JAOWCC010001589.1, read on the forward strand.
GTATATGTGCATTGTAGTTCTGGCATTGCAGGCAACCAAACATGAAAATGTTAGGAAATGAAATCTCTCGGCTAAGAGGGGGACCGACCCTATAAAAGCACCATTGAAAGTCTTCCCGGTTTGGACAGAAACCAATGTGGCACTAGTTAGTAGATTTCCCAGCATAGCAAGAATGTGTCTTCTCAGGCACTTGAATTACAAACAAGTTTATTGTCAATTGGAATTATTGTCATCATTTACATCAAAAGTTCAACATCACTAGAGTGGCAAAATGTATGTTTGGCACTTCTTGGTGCTGAATGCTCGGAAGTGAAATTGACGTCACATGGTAATAACTTATAATGGTACTTCGTATTCACAACGCCATGCAAAAATTAGAGTAATCACCGCCTGCGATTACGAACATCTCAAGGGAATGACATGAAGAAATTACCATACTATGTTGTTTGTTTGGCTGGCTTCAGCGGACGTTTCGCAATGTTGAAAGCATTGTGTGGCAAAGAACAAGCTAGGGCAAGAAGAACCTGCACTTGAAGGATTTTGGTGTCGTTGTTAACATCGATAAAGTTCAAGACTTGGAAAGCGATGTGACTGACATGACGGCAGACTCTAAATTTTTGACTCCGGCACGCAATATGAAGAGGATGTTTGTAAGTTTAATGCACGTTTTTATTATTTTACGGCAGTGGCTCGGTAAACAAGTAATGGTAGTTGGATAACTTCATTTTAAAAATATTATCTGTGTATCTCGGTAGTCTGCTGATATTAGTAAATTTAGTGCAAAATTGATTATCTAGGTACCTTATGATCCGTGTAGTTTTTGATATCTTTGGGTCTTTATCAGTAAATTCTTAATTAGGATGAACCTTTTATATAAAATTTCATGTTCATTAGTATTCTTTATATAAAACGTTCATCCTAATTAGCAATTCAATGGGAAAGCTGATTGTCTCAATCATTAACCTCATTTTCCCCTAGGACTGAAGTCAAATCCCTCCGCGGGCTTTTTAGAATGATGAGATTTTATCAGGTATAAAGGAGCATGCACGTGACTGATTTACTTCATCTGATTGGACACAATGCTAATTAATTATTCATGCGTTTTGGAAAAAGTTTTAATAACAGCCATGAGTTGTTCGTCTTCAAATTTTTAATTCAATCTTATAATATATGGATATTGAAACATTTTATTATATTTTCACAGGCAAGAAGCTGGCAGGTGGCAAGGCACTTGAGGGCAAGGGACGCCACACCATAGCCAGAACAGACACAATGCAAACTTTTTATGGTAAGGCTATCCGAGATAATGAAGACAATGCAGATGAGATGGCAAGTGCTACCAGGGCAATCCTGAAACACTATTCGAGTACCAAGGATCATCCACAACATGAGGAGAAAGAAAACTAATCTGCACAAGCCTATGAAGGACCCATTACCTCCTGCTGTCGTTCAAGCAGTTCAGCCTGTTTTTGACAGATTAGGGGACAAAACGTTTTTGGCAGGATGTGAGCGATGTCTTACCCAGAACGCAATTTAGTCACTCCAGCACGGTAATTGGGGAATTGCCCCTAAGTAGCAACACAATTCCCAACTGGAAAAATATCTGGCTGTCTGCCTCGGTGTCCTCACTTTCAATGCTGGTGTTGAGTCTTTGTATAGAAAACTGTTACCTGCTGTTGGAATTCCAGTAACCCCATCAATGGTTTCTTCCTGGCAGAAGATTAACCATAATCGCATGGTCACGAGTGACTATAAAGAGAGGAAGGAAGTGAAGGAAAGGAGGAAGAGGAGAAAACGGGAGAAAGCAAAGAAGCCAGATGCCTTTGTGCATCAGGAGGGTACAACTTACAGTTGCCATTCATTCTTTCAAACACCGGGACCATCTAATAATAATAAATAAATGATTAATCCGGGCTCTACACTAACAGGCTAATAGCCAGTGGTATTTTGTGTTACTATTTCATTTTGGCTTGTCAAGAGTAAAATTTGGCCAGTAACAATAATTATTATTACTATATCACTAGCCATAAGGACATCATATGAAAATTGTAGTTTCGAGCACTGCTTTCATAGAAAGTACTATTGAGCAGTCTTTCATTCATACAAAGTTATTGACATTAATTTTAATATTGGGAAAATCACAAACATAAAGACAAGGCTATAAAGTTAGGCATAACTGGCTCAAATCCATACAAAACATAATTTGGTACAAATGTTAGAGTGATTTCACAAAACTTGTGAAGCAAAATCTAATAGTCAGCATCTAATATTCAAATGAAAACAAAAGAAAACAATGGAATTAGTGTCTATTGGTCTAGTATCTATTTCACGGGTTAAATAGAATCACTCTAAGGAAACACACTGTAAGTTCACAGTATTACTAATCTTGACATTAGTCTTTATTGACTGTTATTTGCTACGCTTTAATTCGTATTTATATTTTATTTATTAGCTTTGCAACCAGTCAACAGTGGAGTTACAAATGATAAAAAAAATTGAAAGGGCAATGAACAAGCTATATAAACTGAACAATCTATAAAAAAAAATATATAAATCACAAATTGACATGGCTGAAGGAAAGGACAACAGGACATGGGTCCCCATACTACGTCTAACTTATCAATGTTGTCTATTGTCAAGTTCTTTATTAATTTTGTCCCATATTTTACAAGTATGTGTGTGGTGGGTGAAGAGGTGAGTTCACTATCCTTCAGGGATATATCTACTTAAACAAATGAAAGGTTGTCCCTGATAAACAAAGGTTTTCTTCCCTGTCCATAATATGTTTCACGTTTTAATATATTTTGGCATACTTGTTTGCTTATGGCACATGTGAGCCATGTGGAACTGCTGTCATGTTGGGGTGGGGTACCTCCTTTATCCCAAGGAGGTCCTTGCCGCTTTAAGACCCCACCTTTGCTGGGCCAACTCAGGGATATATCTACTTAAACGAATGAAAGGTTGTCCCTGATAAACAGGGAACTGATAAACAAAGGTTTCCTTCCCTGTCCATACAACAGATAACTCTAAGAAATAATAAAAAGCTCACAATGTTATCCAAATGAAGACTTTCAATTACATGGTAATGCAAAAGTTAATGTATTTAATTGTTTATAATTTACGTTTGAGAGGTTCTAGAAAGGTTAACAAATGGTTAAATATGTTATAATTTCTGGCAAAATTAAATGCTAAATTAATAATAGTACACTAATAAATTATATGTGCTTGCAGTATTCTGTTGTGAAGTTTATCGTCCATTATACAAATTTAGTCCTACAGTGGACTGCTGTTTGGCATCACTAGGTGTTACTGTTCACAATTACGTAGTTCACACCAGACAGTGTGAACTTTTTAATATCTTTTTGCATACTTGTTTGCTTATGGAACATGTGAGCCATGTGGAACGGCTGTCATGTTGGAGTGGGGTACCTCCTTTATCCCAATGATGTCCTTGGCGCTTTAAGATCCCACCTTTGCTGGGCGAACGCCATTTTTGATAAAATGTACATATTAATGAGTTATTATGTGCTCAAATTGCACATAGCCAGATTAATCCAACTCTCTAGTCGTGTGTTTCCTGCCCTGCAAATCGAGCTCAACATTGACAGAAAGTCCATAGAAATCACTGTTCAGTGAAAGGCATAAATGCTAAATTAATAAAAGTACACTAATAAATTATATGTGCTTGCAGTATTCTGTTGTGAAGTTTACTTTATCAAAACAATACTCGTCATGAAAAGAGACAATAGTCTTTAAAGCATGACAAGTACAACCATATCTAGTGCAGCAGGAAATAGTATCTTAGAAAATAAATTGGTTTTACCTAGCATGTAAAATAGAAACAGTGACATAATTTGGGATACAAGGAACTTTGCCCCCACTGTTTATGGAAGGCACTTACAGTATTGACCTTGGTGGGAGAATAACCTAAGTAGTATGAACTAAGAGACATTTTTTGGAGTAAAAATACACACTTTTCTCTTCATTTGGACTTCTGAAACAAATCTGATTCGCCAATATTTCTTTACCACAAAATGAATGAAAGTGTATTTCTAGTTCACACTACTTACATCACTTCCACTGGCATATTTGAGTGACAACTAAAATGGGGGTTGAATGACAATTTCCAGAGCCAATATCAACTATCTGCTTGGGGTCGAAGCTCCATTACAGTGCAGAACACTTCCATAGTAACTTTGAAGGCATCCTACGAAAATAAAAGTTCTTTTAAAGTAGGCCAACATTATTCTTTTGGCATATTTATCAATCTTTTATCTACTGACCGGGGTTAATAATTTATTTAGTGGTGGGGCTATGGTGATATTTTCAATGTTGTCCTCTAGCACCGCCCCCCTCTAACTGACTACCTTATTAACGAGTGTATAAACGACCTAAATCCTTGAGCTACTCTCCTTTTACATCCTCGCGCCATGTGCGCAATGTGCGTCTTCCTCGCTCTCCTCCTCTCTTACGTGACTCATTAGCCTCGATCCCACTACAGTCCACCCCTTCTTTAAGGGAGTAATCTTGATTACCGAGTGTCAGTAAATTGTGAAAATGAAACTAACAATCTCCTCTGAGTCCACCCCTTCTTTAAGGGATTTACTTCTGAGAAAGTAAATATAACGAGTGTTCACTTTGATAGTTCTGTAAACATGTCTTTGTCAAGCTTTAGCATATAAGTTCCACCATGTGATCCTCCGGACATGGTAAGGACACTTGCAGATCAGACCCCGTAGTTTTCCACAACGGTTCAAGATATCTTGTGCTTCAGGAATCTTCTGGTAGACAACTTTGCATGCTTCTGATGCATAAACCTTCGCATTGGGGAGGCTATTCAGGTACTCTCCTAAAGCAAATGCTACCTTTGCCATATCAGGATCAATCATTGCACGTTTAGTGATGGTTGGTTTGCTAGTGTCAACTGTTTCTTTGTTAGATGGCTGTTCATCATTACTTCTGAGGTCATTGTCTGCTGCATCTAACTGTCCCTCTGGAACAACAACAATGTTCTCTTTGTTGACTGCCTTAAGTTCCTCATTTGTGAATTTGTGTTTCAGCCTTAAAATATCCTGCGGATTATGTACATGGCCAATAACTATGTAAGGGCCCTCAAACCTGCGAATGAACCTTGTTGCTGATCCTTTTTGTTGAGAACTTGGAGATGGACTTCTGGCGAAGACTTGCTTTCCTTCAGCAACGTGAAGTTCTCTAGACGATTTGTCATAGTATTCTCTCTGTGTTCTCTTCATATCTGCCTTGATGTTGTTAAATTGCTTCTGCGCTTCTAACATGCGTGACACAAGCTGCTTTGCATATGTGCTTCTTGGAAGTTTTTTCTGGGGGCAATCCAAGAGCAATAACTTCAGGCGACGGTGCACTGCGTCCAAATACTAAGAAGAAAGGACTGATTTGACCTGTACCAGGAATTGGAGATACATTATGAGCATACACAGCTGGCTGCAGGAATTCCTCCCAGCGCTCCTGGTGTTTCTCGCAGTAAATTCCTATAGCTGAATTCATCCATCTGTGCACACGCTCTGTGCTACCATTTAAGGGTGGCCGATAACTAGTTGTAACAACGTGTTCAATTGAAAGAAGTTTCGTTAGATGACGTTTCGTTAAGCCATTCCCCACCTTGATCGCTCTGCAGGACTGTAGGGAACCCATACTGCAGGAATACATCATGAAACAAAGCACGTGCTGCTGCAGTTGCTTGCTTGTCTGGCACTGGAATCGCACGTAAGAAGTTTGAATAGGGGCACACTGCTGTTAGTATCCACTTGTTGCCGTTCGGTGTTATAGGTAATTGTCCTACATAATCTACTCCAATTGTATGAAATGGCTGTTCATATATTCGAATTTTCATGGGTCCATGTTTTGGATCTGTGGATTTAAACTTGATACAGTCTGGACAGCGCCTGATCCAGTTTCGCACATGTTTAGCCATATTTCTCCAATAAAAGTCATGCGAAAGTGATCCGTAAGTAGCTTCGCGTCCTCTGTGCATACCCACAGGCGAGTCATGGTACACTCTTAGAAGATGGCGTTGCAATTGGGTGTCATTCGGTACCACGATACGGTAATGACTTGGATCTTCCATAAATTCATCACGATACATAAGCAGTCCATCAACAATAGCTGAACGTTTAGCCATTTGTTTTAGCCATTGCATGTCTTTCTGTGGAATGTTTCCTATTGTAGAAACACATTGGTTCGAACTATGAAACCTGATTAACAATTCACACCAATAATCTTGTTGTTGCTTGTTTGCAAAACTTGCTCGATGACGATTTAAGGTTTCCAGATTCTCAAAGTCTTCAACATGCCAGTCAGTAGGTTGGCTTTCTTGATGTGGTCCAGCTTGTTGAGACTTGATCCTAGCAGTAGTTGATGTTTTAGATAGAGTGCCTTTCTTGCTGTTATTTTTCTTTGGAGTGGTATTCAGACACATTGGGTTGCTGCAATTAATTTGTGGCATTAAGCATGCATTGTGTAAACATGCCATTACATTGTTAAATGTTCCACTGACTAAGTCAGGGGTATGGTGTGGGACATGTACTGAAGTTGCGATTACCATACATGAAATTACACCATTCTCAGGAGGTGTTCAATGAAAAAATCTAACTCAGCCATGCTCATGCACCATCTGGCTACTTTTGCTTGTTGTGGTGCCATTGTAGTCAACCATTTAAGATTTGCATGATCAGTAACAACTTTAACTCTTCGGCCTAGTATATAAGAGCGAAACTGTTCTAGTCCCCATTTCATAGCAAAAAGTTCCTGATGCATAGTTGTCCAGCGTGACTCGGCTGGTGTACATGCTCTAAAAGCAAATCTGACTGGACGAAGTACACCTTCCTTTTCTTGGGCCAGCATTGCCCCACATCCCAATTTACTAGCATCAACATGTAATTCAAACTGAGAGTCCCAATCTGGATGGAATAACATAACATCTGGATCAGTGATTGCTTGCTTAAGGTCTTTATACTCTCTGTCTGTTTCTTCTGTCCAGCAAAAGGGTACGCCGTTTTTGAGGAGGTATCTCATACCTTGTGTACGAGTAGACATGCATGGAATAAAGTCCCTAAAGTATCCACAGAGTCCTAGAAATCGCTTGACTGCAGTAGCGTTAGTTGGTGTGGGCATCTACTCCTTTGCTGATCGGTTTTCGTCCTTCTTGAGTAATCTTATGTCCAATAATCTCAATTTCGTTTGCAAAGAATTTACACTTTGTGGGTTTTACTTGCATTCCAACCTGTATTAGCCTCTGAAATAGCAACGACTACTGTGCAAAGGCCTCCTCTTGTGTTGGTGCCCACTGAATAATGTCATCCACATAAACTATGAGCCACTTATGCAAATAATCTGCAAATACAGTGTTCAGGATTCGCTGAAAAGTGTTCGGTGCAGTTTTTAGTCCAAATGGGAGACTGAGAAATTCATAGAGTCCTACATGTGTACAAAAAGCAATCAGAGAAATGAGACAATATAGATGAGTCAAGACCAGAATCTTCCATTTCTTTCTTCTCAACAGAAGTATTTTGCTGTTTCTTTGAAGCAGGTATTTCTAGTTGTGTTTCTGCCCATGTATGCCATCCATCCGCAATTTGTTTTGCTGTATTGTCCGCTGCCTCTTCATAAACCTCATTATCTTCCTTTGTCATGTTTCTAAGATTACCTAAGATAACATTTCCAGCAATATTGGCTTTCTTCTGCTTACATTCCAATGCCAAGGTGGTAGAATATACTGTTTTTAATTCAGGTACTACCACTCTAGGTGGACAGTCCATTGTTTCAGGCAGTTCCATGAGCTGTGCATTGTACACTTGATCATTCTCTGTATGTCTGGGCTCTGGTATCACATGATTAACGACTTGAGTCAAATCAAAGGGACCACTGAGAACTTTGACTCCAGGCTTAATATCTCTTCCCTCAATCCAAAGTGGTTGATGCATTGCATGGTATCCAAGTAAGGCTGAAGATATTGTTACACACACCGTAATAAAGTTTAGACCTCTGTGAAGTGGTTGTGACTGCTTATGAATACCCGGTGGTGATATTCCAGTAAGGAGACATGTAACACCGACGTGTGGCTTTGACATTCCTGCTTGATCACCATGTGTTGTGAATCCATTTGTTGTTGCTGAGTAGCTAGTGAATCCCTTAAGTGGGTTGTCTAAGGAGCACTGTACACTGAACTGCATGCTGGGGTGACGGAAGATGATAGATGGTATCATGTGGTCAACTAATGCCTGAGTGGCATGAAGGTGGTTTTCTCCAGAAAGAATGGGCCAAACAAGACCTGGAACAACTAACATAGTAAAAACAGTCTCTGTTCCATTTTCCCATGTGATTGGAATTTCCATTGTAGAAACAGCGTTCAAGTTGGAGTTGGGATCTGCTACCGTAACTGTTATTGGTTCCTGAAGTGCTTGGTATTTCAGATCAACTCTCTGCGATGCTACCAGATCTGCATGCTCTTTACTCACAAGTGACACTGAACAATAGCTATCCAGCGGTAATGGTAGCTTTTGGCCAGCAGATGAGACTGAGGTCCACAGAATATTACGCTCATGTAGAATATCTTCTTGCTTTGCTGAATAAGCTTCTGGGTTGGTTACAGCAGGTAATCTAAACAAATTGGCTTTACTGGGCTTTGGTTGTTGACCTGTGGTACTTGTATTTGATGTACTTGAAGCTGGTGCTGTGGCCACAGAAGGCTTTGACTCAGTGAACGTCTCTTCATTTCGACCTTCAAATGTTTCCAATCGAGTGGACAAAACTACAAGTTGCTGTCTAAGAGAATTTAGCTATTCTGATGGAAGAGGTATTTAAACTTGAAGTGTGTTTTTCAGTATGTCGAATAGCTTTACAGCCCCATGCATTACAGCGTAAACACTTATGTAGGCGACCAGATAAACACTTCTTATTGGTATCCTCACAGTTTGACTTGTGCAAGCGATTATAATTTCTGCAAATTTGCAATTGTTTTGTATTTGGACTTGGAGACTCTCTGTGTCTGGTGTATTTCGGACAGGACCTTGCCGGATGTGTTGTTTCTCCGCATGAGTAACAAGCTCTCCGCTGTTGACGAGAACGCTGATCTTGATGACGAGAAACAGCAGAAGAAACAAATGCATTGGTTTGTGAAGGAGTTACTTTCCATTCATCAAGCGACTGAGGTGAATTCGAAGCGGTGACTGAACTTACTGGATTGTGAAATGACAATTCGACGCGACGGGCGGCGTCCACGGCTTTGTCTAGACTTGAAAACTCCTCGGCTTTCACAATGAGCTGCTGGGCTATCTGATGGTCAGCTTTAGAAATAAACTGTGAGATCACAAATGTAGGGCAATCCTTGCCAATTTTCTCACCGAGCTTTTCCAACTGATGAAGTAGCTTTTTGTAGCGAAACGCGAATTCGTCGACTTTCTCGTTTTGTTGTTGTTTAATCGAGCTCAGTTCTCGAGCCAATCGACGGCATTTATCTTCTTTAGACTCTCCGAATTCCCTCCTCAACATATCCAGACACACTTGGAGTTTCTCCGAAAGTGATTTATCTGCGAAACCCTCGCTGTTTTTTTGCAATCGACAGTACAGACCTCGGCCATTCGCCGAAACACTGCTGTTCCAACAGCGACAGACGCGTGTCGGTGCCAAGATGCGAGGTTTGTTGTTAGAACCTTTCAATGAACTCCGAAATGTCGTCTCTAACCATATTTTCTCGCCGAAATGATGGTAACTGCATCGAAGGTAAGCGTAAGCCTTTCGGATCGGGTTGGACCTGAGCTACAGGAGCATGAGTCGCCATTTCGCCCACCGAATGAACAACTTGACCCACGCTTGTTGTCAATTGCTTCACTACGTCAGTTAGGCCTGTTACGATCCCTTGAAGTTCTGCTATTGAAGTCATATTGAATCGGATTTTCCACCACTTGTAGACGGACGGGGATTAGCTGCTACCGGGAGATGGAGAAAACATAAATGAAACCTCAATACTACTGCAAAACAAAATTGTTACCCCTTTAAAATCCCATAGTCCCTGCTGTACCAATTGGGAACCCTGCGATTATTGGAAGTTTGTCTACATACTTACTTACTTACTTGTCTACATACTTACTGACCTCTCTTAATTCCCCTTTCACATCACCGGGAACAAGTGACCGTATTTACGTCAGCACGGTGGCTGGAAAAGCAAACCCAGCGTTTTCTGGGCCGATTTCATGGCGCTAATATAAAACAAGTATTTATTAATAAAAGAGTAACAAGGACAGAAATGAATACCGGCTAAATAACCCAGAATGGCCAGAAAATAATTCAGGTACTTCATCGAATTTGTAAACAATACCTACCAACAGTGCATGGGCCCAGGAACAGTAATGATAGTAGCGATTCTGTCTCGCCGATTTCCCTTTCTTTATTTTATCCTCAGTGCTCACTTCAAACATATCCACGAAGTGCGAGCCATCAAATCTACAAACAGAACAGTTGTAATGTTCAACTTTACAGTATCGGAGCTAAAATCGCACACGGGAGATCAAAGGTCGCATTTATCATATATATTCGCATGTTTGAAATCTGTCGCAAAAGGTTTTCAGTTTATATTGCTTAAATAAATCACCCAGAGTCCAAAAGCAGTAATATTATCAATGATAAGCGGTATGAATATGAAGGAAACGTACCTTGTTTCGCTCATCTCTTCGAGCATGTTTGACCTACAATCGTTGAGCCATATTGTGACAACGTACTACTCGAATACGTAAGGGAATTGGCCATCACTACGTTAGAAGTAGTGTGTCCCAAAGAGAAGCGAAGGCACGTGCGCTGTTCTGGCTGATTATCCTGTGGTTTTTTTCCGCTTTTCCCAGCCCGCGATCCACTAGTTGTCGCTTGCTTATGCGACTTCATAGCAGGCTTTACTTTTGTTGTCCTCGTTTTCTTTGCCTTGCCCATGATGGTAAAAAAAATGACCTCTTTCACTCAATTCTGACACAAGAGCGTTCGATCTCTGACACAAGAGCACTCGATCTCTGACTAGATAAGAACGCAAACGCTAGTAACCGGAGACGATAAATAGTTCGCGGGGAAAAGAAATGGAAGTAAATGTGGTATGATACGGATGGCCTTGATTAGTTATATACTGACGGAAGTGTCAACAAGGAGGAGCTTCACTTCTAGGGGCGTGAGACGAAGGTTTCTTTCGCGCGGCTTTTTCTAAGAGAAATGTCTTGAGCTCAAGAAAGAACTTAAAAAAGCTAAAAACGAACAAGAATTTATCAGGATCGTCTAAAATTTGGCATTCCAGTAGATTAATATTCTGGTAACAAAAGTATGTCTGGAAATTGTAAAATTAACATTATTTATCGTCCATTCAACTTCTAATGATATTGTGTTTAGTTGAAAATAGTAAACATTCCATAACTCTACAAGTATTTGGAATATTGACAAACCCATACACGCCTTTGTTGCTGTGATATCTTACTATCTGACTTTCAATTTTCAGACAATTCTTGTAAATAATTTTCGCTTTAGCATTTTTGAACTGGAATGAAAAGCTTAATAAAAAAGGGGGCTATTTTTTGTTTTCGTTCATAACAAAGCACGTTTTTTACTGCAGCCTTGTAGCCAGTTACACAAGCTTTCCTACGATATATAGGTTTTGGTATGTACGATAAACGGACGGAGCGCTATAATGTTTTCCCCAAAACGTACTCTGAAGGTCTACAGTAACTTTAATAGATTAATATTTAAATATGGTAAGTAATGGTACGTAAGCGCATTCAAATGACAATTACTTCTATTATTGCTAAATGTCTTAATATATCACCATATCAATTGTAACATAGATTAGTACTTTACCTATGCATATTAAATATTTGTTATTATTGTTATTATTAATATATATCGGAGGCTGGAAAAAACCCTGAACAGCGTATACAGTAAAAGGAATGAGTATGAAAAACGCATTATGTTGTGATCAAAAACATTCCCTGCATTGTATAAGCTGTAGCATAGTTTGACTGTAGGGTCGAGTCGTGTGCATAATTACAAATGGCAGTATTACCCAGAAGTCCGTTCGGCATATCAAAGAGGGCACGCCAATTTTCTGATTTTACTTTCCGATTGTGAAAGGTGAATGTGGTGAGATTCGAATGAGATATTAGGAACATTTACTAAATACTTATGGACCACATACTACATACATGACACTACCATCATAAGTACGGTGGCTTACGTAAAAAAATCCTTTTACGAGCACTTTCGACATGTTGTTATTTGAGTCTATTGTTATCACCTCAATCCATAAACGTACGTAGAGTTCCCAGGCCGATGGCTACTTCCATTACTGAGGCTTGTCGATCGAGCCTGTATCTTTTCCTCCCTTGCAAAATCTTTCCTTGATTTCACATCACCTATCTCTCAGCTTGTAGTCAGTTACCTCGTTTCTCGTATCACTTCATCCACATTGTCAGATTCACACGAGCATACCGTCTGTTTTAATCGGCAACAACAACCTTTATTTAAGTGTACAAGTTAATGGAAGGAACGTATATAACAGATCGAAAGTATCCTAAAATAACCAGGAGGTTATGAATTGTCAAGGTCACTCAGGTACACATGAACCCAAAGCACACGAAGAAACAGAAATAACTAAAAGAAATACACATATAAAGATAGTGTAAATTTAACGCTTAAAAAAAAACATATACTTTATTTATACATGGTAAAAATATCAGTCATTACAAATAAAGATATATAGTATTTACACAACACTATATCTGTAATAAAAACTGTTTTACATATTTTCCGTGTGGGAGTCCGATTTGGTAAAATGCTTTTCTATACCTTTAAAGGTAGGAAGCGAGTTAGCCATACGTAGATTAGATGGCAGATTGTTCCAAAGGATTGCACCACTATAGCTGAAGGAACGTTTCATGTAGTTGGTACGTAGTTTGGGTTGAGACTTATTTTCGGAGTACCGTAACTGATAGTTAGACGTACCAGCTTGGTAGTACGTCTAATGATACCTTCGTAAATGAATTGAAAATAAATGACGTTCATATATTCACTAGAGGAAATAGCTGAATCGTTTAATACTTATTTTACCAATATTGGTTCTAGCTTTGTAGCCCACTCGATGAGTGACTCCAATGTTTCGTTTGAAAGCTTCATCATATAGCCTTAATAGTTAGCCACGAATATTGTCCAAATCATCTGCGCTTGTGATGACAATGGCACGACTATCTTGATATTTTCTGAGATATGTTCTTCCATATTGCGTCCAAATAAATTTGAAGTACTTGTCTCTCTTGAAGAAAAGGCAGCGTTTAGAAAGCTCCCTATATTTCGCACTCAGACTTCCGGATATAAATATATTTTTATCTGAGAGCCTTCCGAGCCTGAGATCTTTCGTTGTTTTATCTTTAATTATATAAGTTTCCTTCTTTCGGGATAGAATTGATCTCTCACAGTTCTTCGGACGAAATTTACAATTATGGCCGGAGTGCGGTCGATGTAACACTTTCTATCATCAACCTCAATAGAGTGACTCATCAAATTTCCTTCATTGCAAATTCGAAAACAACTTGTAGTTTTAGTGGAGTCAAAAAGTAAAGTGGACCTACCAGAAGACTTTGTCGAGGCTGACAAAAACTCTGTGCAAATCCAAATGTATAACCACTGAGCACAGAAAATATTACTATAGCTAGCACATTAGGCATGCATCTAGATCTCAACAAGCTCAGAACGTTATCTGAAACTTATAAATAGTTAAAACTACCTAATTCACACTGTCTAGCAATAGATGTTAAACTTATCTGAGTTGTCACACTTCACAAAACATCTGACCTTAATGTTCCACTAGGCTGGCCTCAGGAAAAACATACTGGAACCATATACATGTAGATTGAAGTTTAAAGTACTAAATCTAACAGAAGTAATGTTATTACTATTGCAGGAGCTGACGTACTTCTCATGTAAAGAGCCGTTTTTTTATTATGAGGCAGAAAGGTAGTTAGGAGAGTGTGAGTCGTGGCCATGAGGAGTCGGGAGCAGGCAACTGCATACGCAGAGATATTTGACCACGTTCTCTACAACCTCGTAAAACAACAATGAGAATTACACTTACAGTTAAGCACTATCAAAGAAACACAGAACTTTCACTCTAACGTAACAACTGGAGATATTAGATAACGTAAAACAGATATATTGCCAAATGAAATACAATGTTTTTGAGCTTGAAAAGGGATCACAAATACATCCCTGAGCGAAAGTTCGATACGCAAAATTAATTCCACCCCAAAAGTTAATACAATGAAGAAAATAGAATTCCGTAATTTCAAAAGCTTTAACAGTGAAAGATTTCTGGCGGACTTATATGGCAAACCCTGGGAACTAGTTGATAGAGAAGAAAATGTAGATGTAATGTGGGCACAATGGAAGGCATTGTTTCTTGAAGTGCTCGACAGACACGCCCCAGTCAAATCAAAAAGAGTACGCAATCAATCGAATCTTCCCTGGATAACAAAGGATATCAGGGAAAAAATGTTTGAAAGAGATCGTCTAAAACGTACAGCAATTATAAGAGACAACGAAGGCGATTGGGCACTTTACAAGTCTTCCCGAAATAGTGTCAACATTGCACTACGTAAAGCCAAAGTCGAATATTATGCTACACAAATAGAAAAACAGAGGGATGATCCAAAAAGGGCCTGGAAAACTATAAATGTTATTCTTGGGCGAAAACAGCAAGAGAGTTCAATTAATGAGGTTAAATTGGGAGACTGTTCTGTTACATCGTCAGAGGATATAGCTGAACATTTTAATGAATATTTTACGAATATAGGCCCAAAGCTTGCTGAAACTATAGACACCAATGGTTCTAACCATAAAGATTTCATTAAAGAAGTTAAATGCAAGTTTTATTTTAGAGCCATTGGTACGTCTAAAGTTTTCAAGCTGCTTAATTCCCTATCTGTATCCAAAGCCACTGGAATGGATAAAATTTCGGCTAAAGTACTCCGATTAGCAGCCCCAGTAATTTTACAACCACTCATGAAATTTTTCAACAAATCCATTATATCACAAACTGTTCCATCAGAATGGAAATTAGCTAGGGTGATTCCACTCCACAAAAAAGGTCCTCGAATTATGCTTGATAATTATAGGCCAATCTCAATACTTCCAGTAATAAGCAAAATATATGAAAAAATCCTATATGAGCAATTAATGGAATATATAACTGCGCAGGATCTATTGTCTGAACATCAATTCGGATTCCGACGGTTCCATTCTACTGCGTCTGCGTTGCTGGACTGTACTAATGAATGGTATATCAACATGGATCGAGGCCTTTACAACCTTGTAATCTTTCTTGATCTAAAAAAGGCGTTTGATACCGTAAATCATGAGATCCTCTTGGATAAACTCATGGCTTACGGTATCAAAGGACATGCCTTAGGCCTTATGAAATCTTACTTAAACAATAGAGAGCAAACTTGCCAGGTTAACGGCAGGCTCTCTGGTCATAGAAAAGTAACCTGTGGAATCTCCCAAGGGTCAATTCTCGGTCCACTTCTGTTCATACTATATATTAATGATTTGCCAAACTGTCTCGAGCATACTACCCTAGGTTGTTTGCAGATGATACGAGCCTAACGGCTGTTGGCAAGTTAGTTAGTGAAGCTGAAGTGGTCCTGAATCATGACCTTAGTAATGTTAAAAAATGGCTATCAGCTAACAAATTAAGCCTGAATATAGAAAAAACAGAGTACACCTTGATTGGATCAAGACCCAAAATACAAAATCTTGCCGCAGAACCTAATGTTCTTATTGCCGTTGACCCAGTCAAACGAGTCAATGATTGCAAGATACTCGGTGTACGCATAGACGAATTTCTAACATGGGAAAAACACATTGATGACATAGCCAAGAAAGTCTCATCGGGAATTGGGGCAATAAAAAAGCTCAGGGAATTTGTAGACCGTGATACGCTAGTATGCGTTTATAATGCCCTTGTGCAACCCCACTTCGACTATTGTTGCGAGGTGTGGGACTCATTGGGAAGCATACTATCACAGCGTCTGCAGAAACTTCAAAACAGGTGCGCTAGGGTGATTATGAAGCGTCCCAACGAAGCTGGGCAATCTGAAATAGCTCTCCGCTCATTGGGTTGGATCACACTTGAGGAGCGGAGATCTAAAATTAAGGCTGGACTCATGTTCAAAATGATCAACAATTTGGCACCTCAACGGCTCTCTAGCATCTTCAGTGACTCGTATGCAGTCAATTGCAACTACGACCTGCGGATTACACGTAAAAAAGTTTCCGTTCCTCTTCCTAAAACTGAATTCCTATAAAAGAGCCTTAGTTACAATGGAGCCAAAATATGGAATGAATTACCTATAGAATTAAGAACCTCTGAGTCATTAGCCCAGTTTCGCTCAAAGATTTCCCCCGGCCTATTAGCGTGATTATATGCATTAGTATCTAAATATAGTAGTTAGCAGTTTTTAGTAGTATTTATAGTAGTATTTATCATAGATTGACATGTATTAGGTTAGATTTTAGCTTAGAACATTATTTTATTTATACGAGTAGTGCACGCCCCTTCTGGAAATCAGCTTCTAGTTGTGAGGGTGCTGCGTGTTTTTTTTAAAATAAAGTTGATCAGATTCGTGTAAAAAAAAAAAAAAAAAAAAAAAAAAGCCGAAGAGCATTTCGTTTCAAAGGTAATGGCAAACAAATATATGTTTTAGTTAAAATGTTGGATAATAATCTTGGTCATTCAAGATGGCATCCAAGATGACTACTCCCGAATTCTAGTCCTTTGTCTTGTCCACTGCATTAATAGGCACGTTTGTCGACATGATCAAGGGAAATAACAATTACCAGCCTTGTGATTAATAATTGTATGCAGAAAAATACCAGGCAAATAATTCTTCCTAATGATTTATGAATAGAGTTATTGTTTCAGAAGTTCTATCAAAAGGAGCATTACGCCGGTAAACCATGATTGCATGAGAACAATAGAATTGCAGCGTGGTCGGTTTATAAACCAGTTCAAAACTATGGACTCTGTCTTCGAATGAAATTTAAGACCTTGGGCTGCGCCCTCGGTTCTTGAATTTCAATGTTAGACTTCATCCTATATTTGAACGTATAGTTCACTGGTGTTCGATCCACAAACAAGCTTCCACTTAAGAGTTTTGTTCTTCTAGCCATTATCTTTTCATGAAGTTAGCCAGGCTTTAGTAAAGTAATGTTTTTTAATACACTTTTACTCGGGCAATATTCAATAAATGTGTAAACTAATATCAATCAGTTCCTTTGAGTGCAATTTCGTTAGTTTTGTTTTTGGCAAAATGTTAAAATAAAAAAATGGATGGAAATTACTCGGCTATAATGAAATTAGTAAAGATTAGTGTAAAATGTTGTACACATTGATATCACCGTAAACTTAGAGATATATACAAATTCAAAGTCTGTATTTGTGTAGTGTTTTGCATAGCCTTTTTGATATCCTTTTTTGAAATCTGACAGGCTAACTAATAAACACTTCATCACAACCGCAAAATAGCTTTTGCACGCTTTTCGTACCTATGGAGAGACAAAGGCGGTTAGCGAAACATATATACCCAAGAATTGGGACGAAATCAAAGAACGTTCTATAAGTTTGAATGATATAATTGTTGTCTTTTCCATTTGCCAACTGCATGGATATTGCATGTTTCACATTTTATCTCTCGTAGCCTCATTACGTCTCGTTGGTGGACAGTCGCCTAACGAGGGTCGAGTTGAGATATATCATGATGGCGAGTGGGGTACGGTATGTAATGACAACTGGGACATCAAGGACGCTACTGTTGCCTGTCGTTCCATTGGTCTTCCTCCAGCGACTTATGCACTTCATTACGGAGAATTTGGGATTGGTACAGGAAGAGTATGGTTGACTAATCTGAATTGCTCGGGAAATGAGGCTTTCTTGGGAAACTGTTCTCGTGTGACATGGGGAATTATGGGATGGCACTGTAACTCCCATTACAAAGATGCGGGTGTGGTCTGTGGAACTCCAAACGGTTAGTTTACAACTTGAACGGAATTGAGTTGATATTTACATGTAGGAATAACATTATTACTTAGCGTAGGTTTCTGTTGATGCATAGCTTCTTCTAGTTATATACTGATTTTGTTTATCGCTTAAAAGCTGATGTTAATCTACTGAATAAAACCTGAATGGGTAACTTACGAGCAGCTTTTGTAACAGAAACGACGTGAATGGCGAAAAAAAGGAGCGATATACCCTAATCGCACACAAAAATCAACACATCACAAAAGAAGTGGCTGTAGGCTCAATTATGTCCTCGTTGAGCGATAGTTTTTATACCCCCCTTAAGTTCCCGGCCGAGATAGAGCCATTAGTGGACAGAATGGAAAATCACATCTGGGAAATGGTTAAACAATAGGTCAAATCTCTCAACATTGAGAGACGCTTCAGTTGTGGCGCAGCGGCAAAGATGATACTCGATAAATTCATTCTGAGGAAAAACTTTATTTATAGGTTAGGTAGATAGATGCTGATGCAATCTGCTTGTTTGTTACGTTTCAGTCTACCAATATAACGTTACAAATATGTCAGGAGTGATCACCAGCCCTGGATATCCCCAGTACATGTTAAGAGGATACTTTGAGTGGACATTCAAGCCGCCTTTTGTTAAAAGCATTTTCCTTTACTTTGAAGAATGGGATCTGGTCGATAGTTATAATATATGGTAAGACGAGTACCTTGAGATGCATTTCTTTTCTTAAACAAACCTACAAATATATATTCTGGGAGCACCCTTAGAAGGTATCATTTCATTGGGTAAACGAATTGAGCTAAATGTACATCATTTTTAGCTTGAGGAGTTTCTGGGATGGGGAGTTGTCACCCACTATATAGCTAGATCACTCAGACGTTAGCACGGCCAAATCCTGGGAATATTAATGTTGAAGATAGCAATCGATATTGGATATCCGATATTTATTCGCGTTTAGTACGTGGTTGACAAAACGTTTCAGATAGTTATTTGGAATCTGTTTTCTTTGTAACATACCTTTTCGAAAGTGGTGGCCAAATATTCCTTTTAGACGAAGTAAAATGACCAAAGTTTTCGGAATAAGTGAGGAATTTCGTTAATTTTGATCGCGTTTGATAAAATTCTCCACGAAATTAAAGTTTTAATTGTGCGAAATTATAGACGTTTATATGAGGCTATACACTGTACTCGCAGTCGTACAAATATATGTAAAATTAAGAAGCTTCCAGTGTTAATAATAATCCACAAAATTTTGCACGATTACCTGCATAGGGATGACGGAAATGTAAGGTTTTCTGAAAGATAAATATATATTTTTGGCAATACGGCCAAGGCCAATTGGAGTTGAACATTCTTTGGGCTTGTTTCATAGCGTGTATCACTTTTTCCTTGTGGGTTTTTTTCAGCGAATTCTCGACTTGACGATCTATGACTGTCTATGTAATCTGTGACTCATAAAAATATCGGAAATATCAAGATCGAGGATTTTGCCAATGTCCTTGACGATTTGGTCACTGATTCTTTGTACATTTTGCAGTTTTGAAAAGCCGGTTTATCCAAAAATATTCAACATTTTGTGGAGTCGGTTTATTTGTAATTTGAAGTGTGATTTATGTAATGAGACAAGAAAATGTGAACAGAAATTGTCCTATAGGCGAATCCTTATTGACGTCATTGTTAACATTTTAGCATCATTAGCATAAATTAAACTTCAAGCAACAAACAAACAGACTACATCAGTTGAAAGATAATTTTTAACTTAGTAATCACCGAAAATATGAGATTGATGTGTTAAATATTTACAGAGAAATTAACTTTTCAAAACTGTAAAATGGGCTCGGGGGCAAGAGTTGCTTACAGCCATACATTCTTTGTAAATTTAGAGATTTTTAAACGCTCATTCCTCAAAATTTTTCAACCCCTCTTAGAACACGAAAACAGTCGCCTAAATTAGAGGAACATAGTTTGAATATGTACAAAAGTAATGCACTTTCGAGATCTAGATTCGAGTGGAAAGAATACAAACTAGTACCATCAGTCATTAAATGTTTAACGTATTTTATTTACATTTCCTTTTTTGCAGGAAAGGTAACGTCACCGTTGAAGATGCATTTGGAAAAGAGCTCGTCCGTCTTGAAAGACAACGAAGAAACCCATTCAGTGTTCTGATAAAAACAAACGAGGGAAAACTGGTTTTTCATTCTCCTTTCACGTCTTCTAGGAGAATACAAGGTTTTCGTTTGCAGTATTGTGCTCTCAATGGATCTCTCTATAGACGTGAGTTTCATTTTGTGAATGAATTTAGTATTACATGCCCTATTAGCTTTAGCAGTACAAACTCATATCTTTAAAACTGAAGGAATGGCACATTTTTGAAAACTCTATAATTTAACAGTTTATGAGGCTGATTCCTGCTGACTGGGTAGCCGTGCCAGCCTCACAAACTCTATTAAATTTAGAGTGTTCAAAAATTAGCCATTCCTTGAGTTTTGAAGATATCATAAAAAATATGGGCTTTTTACTAATTTTGGCTTTCTCTTTCCATTTCTGGCATCTATGTTGTTCTAGCTCCATTTTTAGATTGACAGGCTAAAACGGTCACGTGACCAGGTCCAGCAAAGGGCCTATTGCCTATGCATATATACAATGTAGTATGTTATAATATTATCGTAATTACAAACACTGAGTTACAAAGTAATTTGCAGCAATTAAAAAATCATTATGTTACACAAAGGCAGAAGATTGGTAAACTATTAGATAGCAGGACTTAAAATATATACACATTCGTTCACAAAAATTTGGCTTGCAGAAATTATATCTATATATTGTTTTAGAGATTGAGACAATGGGAAAACAAGATATACATTTTTTACAAGCAAAGGTTTTCTGAATGAGTGTATATACATACATGTATACACTTATATATACACACCCTGCAAAAGAAATACATATACAGGAACAACACCAATCATTTTGTACAGTCTCACTTGTACACACTTGCATAATTCTAGGTCAGTCCTACTTTCAGTTACGTCGAGATACATCTCTAGCCTTACATCCATGCAAACAGAAGTACAAATATAATTTTCTATGTAATAGACCTTATGCATAATGTGTGTTCTTACTACTGGTTGCATGACAGTGAGGCCAGAGTAAGAACCCAGAATTAATTTATTCAAAGGGCTATTGCATTTTGTGACCAGTGTTTTGAAGGTGATTTTGGCAACCTGAGGGTTAACAATCACTTGACTGAAATACTATGTATATACATACAATAAGACGGTTAGTGACCTGAGAATCAGGAACACAGTGGATGGTGGAGATTGCAAAGAACATCAATTGTAATGAAACTGTCATGGGACAGGAGAGTTAGTGGAAGTTCATTTTTCACAATTCTGTACACCTTCATTCGCCCTATGGCTTGGTCCACATAAATCCTTACATTAGCAATGATTGAGGTTTTCTGTGCATCAGATGTTGAAAGCTGCATTCCGGTGTGACAACTGGGGGGATACCGAGGGTTGCATTTTTCATCATTAGTGTTTCCCTTATTTTGACTCCACGGTTTGCCATAACCTGATCCTGTGGTTCAATAAGTTGCAGAAAGTTAGAATCTGTCAAATAAACTTATCTGAAGCTCTCCCCCATAAAGTTCAGAGATCCATGAAATCTGGCCAGTTGGAGTAATTACTATCAGCCCTTTCACAGCTATGTGGCTCTTATACGCACTATGCAGAACTGCCTGCAAATCAAGGCTACTTGGAGTTTCAGTGCAATCAATTATGCATCTCACTTTTGGATAAAGCTTGACAAAGCAATCAGGAAGAGTTTTTCACTTGCTCCCTAGAAGGCCACACTATTAAAACTCTTGAGTTCTTTTGAAAGGAGTTTTATCCAAGTCGTGATAATAGAACTTACAGTACCAGTAGTGATGCAAACCTGCAAGCAAGGTCATCTGATAAACTGTCAATCCTCAATTTCATTAGTACGAGTAATAATTTCTGCTGTAGTGTTACTTTTCGTTCAGGAGCAGGCCTACCAACACAAATTTCAGGGAATTATTTAGATGATTCAGGTGTTTCTCTTGCTGTTTTCTTTTCAACATTCCATTATTGCATACGACTAGCTTTGGGTAGTAAATATTCAAAGAGAAACTTGAAACTTGTGGTACTTGGAAGACCAGTATAAAATCTGACATATGATTTCCGAGTGAGTTGTTCAAATCGCATTGGAATTCTTGATGTGAGATCAAGTTCAGAATCTTCTTCCATACCTGATTCATCACTTGGCGCTTCGACTGTTGTTGAGCTATGCTCGCCATCGTATTTCAGTTCTCTGCAAATCTTAGCTCGCTTCCTTGGAGATGTTTTTAGTTGGCACTGTCTGTTAAGAACAGAAATGGATAATCTGTTTCTGAATTTAAAGGGGTTCTCTTTCCGTATGGAAAATGATTAGAGCATACAAATGTTCCAGCTGCTCAACGAGTTCATGTTCTTTAGGCCACCTGTTCCGTTTCATTTCGGTAACATGTGACCTTTACATGGCCCAATACAGCACCTATCATGGTTTGGCATTGTGGGCTTTTGATATCTCAAATTGAACATCTATTTCACCTTTGAATCACAAACGGATTCGTAGGACGTTTGATCAGAAAAACGAAAATGGCGGAGGCAGCGCACTCGCCCCAGTACTTTTGCACCCTTTTCAAAATGTCGGAAAAACCGCGAACTGGTCTATTAATGCACTGGTTTACCATTCTCCTCTTGGTGTACTCTTTAAACACCCTACTGTTTGTGTTTATATTACGTTTTAATACAATTTCGTAGCCATTTCAGCAGTCTGATTAAATACCCGCTGCCTCTCGGTAAAATGTTCGCCAATATGATTGTTAAGGCCAGCTTCATTTCAAACCAAGACTAAATTATTGGTTTCACATCTCTAGCTATATACGCACAGTGACGTCACTAATATATACGGGGCTTACATTGCTTACAATTACATTACATAAATTACACTACATTCTTTGCATCGCTATATATACTACATCTTTCCCCTAGAAGGAACTAGCTGCAGAGATCAATGAAGATTAACAGTAATGAAAATTCCTATCTTTTGAAGACTTAACCACCCGACCTGATCGTGTGATATATGCAGGCGGATCCTCAGCCTCTATGTCCATAGAATCGTGAGGACTGTGCTCAACTAATTCTGGTACTACTAATGAACCAGTTCCCGAATGACTAATGCCCGAACCCCCAACTAATGTTGGTTCTACTAACGAACCAGTTCCCGAATGACAAATGCCTGAATCCTCAACAGTGTCCGGTTGATTAACACCCGTACCCTTACATTTAATATTTGGCATGTCAGTTTCACACTTAACCTCAGATGCATTCTCTGTATCATTACTGCATCATTATGTATTGGAACATGTTTGAGGTGCTTTGCATTTCTAACGTAAATGCCACCATTAGATGAATTTACCACACTAAAAGAATCTCTACCATGGGATTCAATAATGACATCTGCCATTGGTTTGAACTGAGAATCCAATTTACCAGGTTTAGGGTTAGCGCAGAACACCATGCAGTTTTGCATGATTTCTTCTGTCATGTTAATTTTTCATGCGCCTTTGATAAATGTCAAATTTTGAGCAATGTTCTTGGTGAAGTTCCAACCCAACGCTAGCCTGGAAAAATGGTACCTGTGCGTATTTCGCGATTAAAGAGTACTAGTTTCGCTGGTGATATACCACTAATGGCATGCGGAGCTGCTCTGTAAGCCATTAAAATCTTTGGTAGTTCTTTTTCCCAGGATTTTCCTTCTGCAACAACTGCTCGAATGTTCTTTTTCAGATACCTATGGAAACGTTTATAATTTTGCCATTGCTCCTTGCATAATATTGAGAAATCCGTTTGTGCTTTATTCCACAAGATTTGAGAAAATTCTCAAATTCGGAGCTTGTGAATTGTTTCCCATTATCAGACACAATTTCTTCAGGGTAGCCAAACCGTGCAAATATGTGAGAGAGTGTGCGAATAACATGACCTGAACTAATATCACGAACAATTGTTGCTTTTGGGTATGAAGAATAACAGTCAATGTAAGTCAGTAGATATTTTCCATCTATGAAACCCACAATGTCAACTGCACCCTTAACCCAGGGACCACTAAGTAACGTGGAGGGTTGTAACGGTGTATTTCCATTGAGTGATTGATTAATCACACACGTGTGGCAACTCTGGATCATTCGTTCAATATCCTTGTCCATGCCAAATCAGTAAAACTTTAACCGGAGATATTGTTTGGTCTTAACAATACCCAAATGTGTTTCATGTGGCAATTCTAAAATGCGTTTCTGCAAGGACTTGGGTACAACAATACGATCCCCCCTGAGAACTATGCCTTCGTAGACAGAGAGCTCACTACGTATCAACTTGAACGGTTGAATAGCATTATCATCAGACCAACTACCCGCTTGAATCAATTTAGTCAACTTTGGGAGAGTGGGATCTTTGATTGATTCATGTTTAACATCTGACAAGGACACAGCCTCCAAATCTGACACATTGGTGTCAACAACGAATCTAATATAATCCTCACATACTTCATCCGAGTTTGAGTCATCATCTCCCGTTGCAGACATTCGAGAGAGTGAGTCAGCTATGTTCACATTGCCTGGGATGTGCTCGATAACGAAATTGTACTGTTCTAATCTCCACGCTAAACGTTGAATGCGAGGAGGGAGAACTTTGGAGCAAAGTGGACACAACAGACTAACCAATGGCTTACTATCAGTGAGCAAGGTGAAACATGAACCAAACAAATAATCATGAAAACGTTCTGTAGACCAGACACACCCTAAAGGTTCTATTTGTGAATATCTTCACTCAGTAGGTGTCAGTGACCTGATTATTTATGCCACAGGCTTGCGTTCTCCATTCACTGGACTGGCATCACTAATTATCGCAGTAGGAACACCAAGTTTGAAGCACGCTAAAACCGGTTTAGTACTTAGAACACTCTTCACACGTTCACATGCTTCAGATTTTTCAGTCCCCCAGCACCATTTAACTTCCTGGCGGGTGAGGTTTCTGAGGGCTTCAACAATTTCAGCATAATTGGGTACGAACTTAGACACATATCCACAAATGCCCAAGAATGATCTCAGTTCAGAGACATTTTTGGGAGCATGAGCCATAACGATGGCTATAATCTTCTTAGGGTAAGGTTTCATACCTTCTGATGAGATAACATGACCCAGGACTGAGATCTCGGTAAGACCAAATTCACATTTCTTAGGATTAAGTCTAAAATTACGATCACGGCACCTCTGAAATACCTCCCTTAATGTGATAGTTAGACCCCCCTTGGTTTCTGCATGAATTAGTATATCTTCAATAGATATTTCGATACCCTTAATCCCAAAGAACACTTGTTCCATCATTCTTTGCAAGGCTTCACTTATGTCGCTAAGTCCAAATGGACATCTTTTGAGTCTGTAACAGCCTGTGGGAGTGATAAATTTGGTGAAATGCCTAGACTGCTCGGCTAAAGGCATCTGATAAAACCACTTCTGGCATCGTTTGGCAAAATACTTTGACCCACGCATGTTATTTAAGGCGTCTTCCACCTTTGGCAGAATATAACGTTCCCTAATAACAGCCTTCACTTCTCTTAGGTCATTACAGATTCTCAATTCACCATTTTTATTGGGAACTATGACTGAATTGGATACCCATGGACAAGCCACAGTGACCTTCTCTATTAAATCATCTTCAAGCATTTTGTCAATTTCATTATTGACAGCTTCTACCTTAAAAGATGTCATCATATTCGACAATGAGGGCATCTAAATCAGCAATACCAGATTTTTCTGTAAGGATTTTGTCATGCTCACGTACAAATTTGACCTGCTTGATTATGCGTAAATCAAAGCAGGAATTTCTGCCTAGAAGTGATTCAGCATTGCCATCAATGACATATAGATAACCATTATGACAACTTTCACCTGCTCTAATTGAGGCATTGAAACACCCTAAGCAGTTCAGTGGCTGTTCTTGTCCATATGCTACAAACTTCTTCTCAGTCTTCTGCAGTTCTTGAATGGTGTTCTGTACAACTGTGATGAAATGATGTTCTGATTACATCCGGTATCTATGATCATTTTGATCCTCTGACCATTGACTGCTATTGGAGCAGAATTGCTCCGGTTATTGATGAAGAGCAATGACTCATAGTCATCGCCATCTGAACTTGATTCATAATCGAGCCAGTTATTCGAATGTACTGCACGAATGTTTCTCAGCTTTCGTGTCTTCTTACTTGATTTCGGATGACGAACAAACTCCTTGAACTGCTCATGTTGTTCCGGATCGGACCGGCAAACACGTGCTAAGTGACCAATTTTACCGCATTTATGACACTTGATATCGATTGCGCCACAGCTCCTGGCATTATGGCCATCGGTACCACCGCACCTGTAACACTCGTATCTTTCTGTTTGGTTCTCTGATTTTCGTTAGCCCTAGCCCTTCTTCTCGGTCGCGTCTTGAGCGAGTCTACAGCAATAGGGTCCTCCTTCGTGCCGGCACCAGTGATAAGTTGAGTTTCACTTGCTACAATTTCACCACTTATTATCTTGATAGTTTTTGTGAGGTCTAAGTTGTCTTGTTGAAGGAGTTTTTATTTCATTCGTGTTGAGTTATATTTCTCAACAATTTGATCTCTTATCATATCGCTTTCCAAATCGCCGAATTCATGACTTCACTAGCTCCCTCAATGCCACGACATATGTATCAATAGGTTATCCATCTTTTTGCTCTCTCGACCTAAATTTGTTTCTTTCTACATTGTTGCAAAAGTTTGGAAACACCGCCGCCTTTCAGTCAATTCAATTCATGAGTAGTGGTTGGATAAAGTTCGTTCACATCTGGGGTATTACATGGTTTGATACTCGGCTACTACATGATTCGGTACTTGTATTACACAATTTGGCACTGGTGTTTAGCATAAATACAGCTGCTCTCAGCCAATCAAATTCGAGAATTCGTTGCATGTATATTATTACCCCTACATATACCGATGCAAATATAAGGAGTGTCCAGTTAGTCCAATCTTTTTTGCTAGTTCTCGTATTAAAATATTCCATCTACGTGCATCTACATGACCCTTAATCGAAAAATTCGCATTTTTATGACATTACATAAAACATCGAGCACTACAATATGTAATTCATGTACAAAGAACAGTTTTGTGGGGCCTATAGTTTAAAGTTAGATGTTTCCACATGCAAACCAAAAATTTAGGATATGATGTCAACCATATTTATGCCTTTATTACAGCTTCGGTCGTAAGTACGTGGAAAATCTCAGTGACAGTTACCAATATTTATCAGATAGACGTCTCCTGGAGTCCTTTGACAGTCGAGAAACTACGTAATCGTGTGGCATCCTGCTATATCATAACTTTCAAATCTATGGACTCTTGGGATGGCGTGTCGCATGCTACTATCACCACCAGCACAACTGCCACACTGCAAGATCTCGTTGGCTACACCAATTACAGAGTTCAAGTCATAGCCTCAGTAACTGGAAACGAGGGAATGGACACATTATATGGAACAAGGGAATTGTTTGTCAGAACAAACGGAGGAGGTAATCCGGGTTTTATCCAGTTGCTTTACTTAGAGGTTACAGACTCAAAAATTTATCATAAAACATACATGAAATTTATATTGTTGATTAATCAAAAGGTTACAAAATAACCAAAGCAATTCACTAATCAAAAAATATAACGTACGTGGTTACCTGTTGCTTATTAAGGTTACCGGATACCTTCAGGGTGCGTTTCCAGTCTAAAGTATGTAGTTCCTCGAGGAAACATCGGAGATAAATCATCCATGTATCATTTTTAAGCTTATAAAATTGGCTACAAGAATACATAAAAAGTTTTGAGTTCTTTGAAAATCTCGAATTTTCCGCGATCCCGTTTCTCCGATCTAGTGAGATGGCTTTCAGAAGCTCCGACTCCGAAAATATTTTAAAGTTTTAAAATATGTTTGCTTTGTCGCATTTCAGAGGAATCGTATTACAAAAATTACAAAATTCGATTTAGTTCAAAAGTGATCATGCTCTTCGTGAAAAGCGAAAACATAGTCCGAGTAGATATGCGAGAAACGCCGTCAAGGGCTCTCTTTTTAGAATTTTAGAATTTCACAATTCCCCGACACCCTTTTGCAGCTGCGATATCAATTGACATTTTGTGAAAATTTCACACAAATCGAATAAATTCCTCTTGAATGGAAGCTTTTTTTAAACTCTATTTTGGTTCAAAATCGAAAGCGTAGAAAATAGCATTCAAAAAATTTAGCCATCTGTCGTGCGTGAATCTGAAGCCCCGCCTCTCCAACAATTTGCGAGCTCTTGGCCAATCGATTACTCATCACAGTTCAACTATCTGTCAAGATTTCCCGCCAATGTTGATTTCCGATCAAAGCTACGCGCCGCATCGAGAAAATGTTAATCTAGTTTTCTTGTGTGACTTGAAAAATGGGAAAGACAAAAAGACCTAGAGGGACAAAGCCAAGGTGAACACTTAGAGACGCCTTGAAAGCCAGCATAGTTAGTAGAGGAGACAGCGATTTGCAGGCGTCTGAAACAGCACAGCAATAGCGAGATCGTTTCAAGCGATTCAGAGTCACCGTCAGACTTTTAAATATGTTTCCATCTAAGCTTTCTTGGCCCGGGTTTCTTGGAAACAAATATTCTCTCGGCTGGCTCCTATCAATTCTTCTTTTGTTATGTTCAGATGTGGACCACTCAGCACTCTGTCTGAAATTGAAAATGCGAACCCTTGTCCGGTTTTGCGATACTTCTATTTATCTGTTTGGCTCGTAGTCGTATGCATTGTTTGGCCTTGTTTTTCTTTTCTTTTTTCTTTGTTTTCCAAGCTAAGGGCATCCTGCTTGCTTTTGTAAGACATAAGGCCAACAACCGATGGAATTATGGAATCGTGTGTTGAAAAACGTTTCTCAATAAACGTAAACATGAATTTAATATGCGCTAGCTTTCCCCACACCGTCGTTACGGGCGAATGAGCACTTGTCATGTGTTAATTGATCTGCTATCAATCAAACAACCTTTTACTTCCGGTTAAAAAGCCTTTTGTTATTTCTCCTTCAATATAATTTTTTTTTTACGGATTTTTTTGAAGGTATCTGGTAACCTTAAGAAAAGGCATTTCCATTGCGGCAAACAATGCCTCTTTTTTGTTGTTTATTTTAAATCCTTATAAGGACTATCTTATCTAAAGCCTCTAATGCAAATCAATGCACCACGAAATTCCGAAAACGTTCGTAGTATGTAATTTAAACTAATTACTCAACGATGGAGGGGAAGAATAGATTGGTTAGAACCCAACCCTCATCTTGCTGTTCACAAAAAAGTACAAGTCAACTATGCCTTGCGTCTACGAGTATTCAAGCGAAAATAATCGGACTAGGTTATAAGGCGTATGCAAATATGTTCACACATGCAATTCGCTATTGTTCTAAATATGGAAACAAAGCAATGGGCCATTTCTCGATACTTTAGTTACAAACGTATTTTGGATGAAACCATATCTTCCTTGGGAAATTGACTCACATCGTCCTCAATAAAAAAATTATCACGAAACACAAATTCAAAATTACTAATAAAAAACATTTGATGTAATTGAAATAAATGATTGTAACTACTTCTTCACAATCTTCCATTTTATATCGCTAACATCGTCCTGTAACAAAAACGAGACTACTTACAGCGACCGTTTTTCCATGAGAACGATCTTGTTTGTACAAAAAAAGAAATATGAAGCTTAACGGTTTCTGATTGTTTGAAACAACACTATAGACGTTCCTTTTTGCAGAGGGAGTGCTTGTTGTGAGATATATTTTCTTCCAGGGTGAAACCCTCGGAAAAATCTTACATATATCTCGGAATATGTAAAGTTTGCTAGCGTTCTGACTTTCCATTCTATACATACTTGTACTGAATCGTCAAGCCTAACAATAGTTGTACATTTAGATGAACTTTTATTTTAAGTATTCAGAAAATAAAATGAAACACTATAGTTTGAATATATAACAATCTCGAAATCCGTTACGAACCTGTAATAATGTAATGGTTTTTTTCAAAGTACCAATTAGAAGGCCATTCAACATGACATTACGTCTTGTGGGACCACGTGATGTTCTAGTCCAATGGGATCATTTTCCTCGTCAGTACGTTCACTGGACACTTCTGGGATATAAAGTGTACTATCATGACACTGAAACATGGACTCGTCGTCACTTGGTGATCGTACCACCTAACAACACACGAGTGGTTCTTCGGGATCTTCAACCAGCGATGAGGTATAGGATCTACGTGCTGGGCTTCACTACCATGGGTGAAGGGAGAATGTCTGACAGATATATACATACAAGTAAGCAACTGGTCTTTGATTATTCAGGACAATGTCTTAAATACAGAAAACATACGCCAAACAGATACATACTAAGTTATATGTTGATCGACATGGCTAGTGCGATTGCAAAGCATGTAATGTTATTTACCATTAATACCATATGAGGTTACTTATAGCATGTGCTTAATTATTAATTTCCCCTGTGGCTTAAAATATGGAGCTATAAAATAACTGTGTTTGCCTGTCAACCCCAACTCTAACCAATTATTGACAGTACAAACGTACATATGTTTCAAGCAATATTCCGCACGGCATTTTATGGCCGGTTTTATAATTAAAAATAATTAAAAATAACCCAAACCCTAGGCGAATGACGACCAAAACTACGGGTCTACACTATCTACTGTGCATACATGATTCGGAGTTTGTCTTTCCCTTCACGATACGGAACCATCCGGGACCATTGTTCTGTTTTCCCAATGGTTCTAGCCGGAAAGTTTGGCACTTTTCCTTTCTCTACACAGTTACGTCAATGCATTTCTTTTTTCGAGCTTATAACGTTTTGCATTAGGAATGCAGTAGAGAAAGGTTTTAAAACATGTATATTGCCAAATTAAATACAATGTTTTTGGGCTTGAAAATGGATCAGAACTACATCTCTGAGCCAAAGTTCGAAGCGGAAGAGCATTTCGTTTCAAAGTTATTGGCAAACAAATATCATAGGTTCTTAGTGAAAATGTTGAATAATAATCTTGGTCATCCAAGATGGCGTCCAAGCTGACTGCTTCCGAATTCTAGGCCTTTTTCTTGTCCACTGCATTATTAGGCACGTTTGTTGAAATGGTCAAGAGAAAATAACAATAACCAGCCTTGTGATCAATAATTGTATGCAGCAAAATACCAGGCAAATAATTCTTCCTAGAGGTATTTGAGAAGTTTTATCAAAAGGAACATTACGCCGGTAAAACTGTGATTGCATGACAACAATAGAATTACGGCGTGGTCGGTTTATAAACCAGTTCAAAACTTCGAATGAAATTCAAGACCTTGGGATGCGCCCTCGGTTCTTGAATTGCTATTGAAGTCTTCGCCCTAAATTTGAACCTATAGTTCACTCGTGTCCAATCCACAAACAAGCTTCCACTTAGGAAATTTTGTTCTTCTACCCATTATCTTTACATGAAGTTAGCCAAGCTTTAGTAAAGTTATTTTTTAAATACACATTTACTCGGGGTAGTACTTCATAAACGTGTAAAATAATATATGCATGTATCAATCAGTTCTTTTGAGTACAATTTTGTTATCAGTTTTTGGCAAAATGTTAAAATGAAAAAAATGGAAGGAAATTACTCGGCCATAATTAAATTACTAAAGATGAGTGCAAAATTTTGTACATATTGATATCACCGTAACCTGTTTTGCATAGGCGTTTTTGAAATCCTTTTTTGAAATATGACAGGCTAAATCATAAACACCGCAAAATAGCTTTCGCACGCTTTTCGTACTTATGGAGAGACAAAGGCGGTTAGCGAAAACATATATACCCAAGAATTGGGACGAAATCAAAGCACGTTCTATAAGTTTGAATAATATTATTGTTGTCTTCTCCATTTGCCAGCTGCATGGATATGGCATTTCCGACTTTATTGGTTTTACTTTATATCTCATAGCTTCATTACGTCTCGTTGGTGGGCAGTCGCCTAACGAGGGTCGAGTTGAGATATATCATGATGGCGAGTGGGGTACGGTATGTAATGACAACTGGGACATCAAGGACGCTACTGTTGCCTGTCGTTCCATTGGTCTTCCTCCTGCGACTTATGCACTTTATAACAGAGCATTTGGGATTGGTACAGGAAGAGTATGGCTCACCAATTTACATTGCTCGGGGAGTGAGTCTTCCTTGGGAAAGTGTTCTCGTGTGACATGGGGAATTGTGGGATGGCACTGTAACTCCCATTACAAAGATGCGGGTGTGGTCTGTGGAACTCCAAAAGGTTAGTTTACAACTTGAACGGAATTGAGTTGATATTTACATGTAGGAATAACATTATTACTTAGCGTAGGTTTCTGTTGATGCATAGCTTCTTCTAGTTATATACTGATTTTGTTTATCGCTTAAAAGCTGATGTTAATCTACTGAATAAAACCTGAATGGGTAACTTACGAGCAGCTTTTGTAACAGAAACGACGTGAATGGCGAAAAAAAGGAGCGATATACCCTAATCGCACACAAAAATCAACACATCACAAAAGAAGTGGCTGTAGGCTCAATTATGTCCTCGTTGAGCGATAGTTAATGATTTTTCGATGTTTTTATACCCCCCTTAAGTTCCCGGCCGAGATAGAGCCATTAGTGGACAGAATGGAAAATCACATCTGGGAAATGGTTAAACAATAGGTCAAATCTCTCAACATTGAGAGACGCTTCAGTTGTGGCGCAGCGGCAAAGATGATACTCGATAAATTCATTCTGAGGAAAAACTTTATTTATAGGTTAGGTAGATAGATGCTGATGCAATCTGCTTGTTTGTTACGTTTCAGTCTACCAATATAACGTTACAAATATGTCAGGAGTGATCACCAGCCCTGGATATCCCCAGTACATGTTAAGAGGACACTTTGAGTGGACATTCAAGCCGCCTTTTGTTAAAAGCATATTCCTCTACTTTGAAGAATGTGATCTGGTTGATAATTATCATAATATATGGTAAGACAAATACCTTGAGATGCATTTCTTTTCTTAAAATGGCCTACAAATGTATATTCTGGAAGCACCCGAAGAAGGCATCATTTCATTGGCTAAAAGAATTGAACTAAACATGCATCATTTTTAGCTTGAGGAGTTACTGGGATGGGGAGCTGTCTCTCGATCACTCAGACGTTAGCACGGCCAAACTGAGGATAGCATTCTATATCCGATATTTATTCGCGTTTAGTACGTGGTTTGTAACATACCTTTTCGAAAGTGGTGGCCAAATATTCTTTTCAGACAAAGTAAAATGACCAAAGGTTTTCGAATAATTTAGGAATTTTGTTAATTTTGATCGCGTTTGATCAAATTCTCCACGAAATTAAAGTTTTAATTGTGCAAAATAATAGACATTTATATGAGGCTATACACTGTTCTCGCAGTCATACATATATATGTAAAATTAGGAAGCTTCCACAAAATTTTGCACAATTACCTGCATAGGGATGGCGGAAATGTAAGGTTTTCTGAAAGATAAATAATTTGTTTTTGGCAATACGGACAAGGGCAATGGTAGTTGAAAATTCTTTGGGCTTGTTTCTTAGCCTGTATCACTTTGTATCACTCTTAGTTTGTATCACTCCTTGTGACTGTCAACGTAATCTATGACTCAAAAATATCGTCTTGAAAAGCCGGTTTCTCCAAAAATATTCAATATATCACTCAATGTTTCGGTAATTACTATGTGTGATATTTCTTTCGATTTATGGAGTCGTTTTATTTGTAGTGTGAAGTTTGATTTATGCCAATGAGACAAGAAAATGTAAACATAAATTATTTGTGCTGTGACGTCAGTTCACTACAGTAATACCAGAATCCTTTTCGAATTCTTTTTCTCATTCAAATTTTTCAACCCCTCTTAGAATACCAAACCAGTGGTCTAAATAGCCCACTTCCGAGATATGCCTCACTTCCTACGTACGAAGGAATCAATACGAGGCTCCGTGCATAACACGCATAACACTTCTATAACTGTAGCCTTGTCACGAAGTTTGAATATTTAGAAAAGTAATGCACTTTCGAGATCGAGATTCGAGGAGAAACAAAACAAACTGTTACCATCAGTCATTAAGTGTTTAACATATTTTACTTACCTTTTCTTTTTTTCACAGGAAAGGTAACGTCACCGTTGAAGATGCATTTGGAAAAGAGCTCGTCCGTGTTGAAGGACAACGTAGAAACCCATTCAGTGTTCTAATAACAACAAACGAGGGAAAGCTGGTTTTTCATTCCCCTTTCACGTATTCTAGGAGAAGACAAGGTTTTCGTTTGCGGTATTGTGCTGTCAATGGATCTCTCTACAGACGTGAGTTTCATTTGTAAATGGATTTAGTAGCACATGCCATAATAGATTTAGTAGTACATAGACAAGACAAGACAAGACAAGACATATTTTATTAGAGTGCCAAGCGACAGACTGTACATAGGCATACTTCTCCAATATTCTATACAGGGATGGTTTGCCTAACTTTAAAACATTCATAGATGTATTTTGCTATTTCTGGCTTATGTTTTTTTGGTGCGATTAAATCTTTATAGTTTGTTATTTTTTTGTTTATATCTCGAAAAAGAGAGTTTCTCAGATCAGAATATAATTGACATTTAGACAAGAAAGATGGGACCTTGGGCAACTTGGGCAACTCTCATTTTAGTACCTCTTAGGGATGAAAACAAACATTTCCGACGAGTGTCCCCGCCCCTAATATACGGGAATCCCCCGTGGCTGTGCGGAGTCTGCCCCCCCCCCCCCCCCCCCCCCCAGACAAAACATCTTAGCTACGGCCCTGATAACTAGTTGTTTCCCATGTTTGTATGATGCTATGTAAATCGATTCAGCAGTAGATGCCCTCTGATTGGCTGTTACCCGTGTTCGTATGATACTGTGTAAATCGATTCATAGACTTTCTCAAAGTCCTTCTTAGCCCCCGCACGAACTCGCCTCTCGCTTCGATTCTCGCGCTCGCTTTTTGACCCAGTAATCGCTTAAACAGTGACTCCGGCAACGAGTTCGACTTGGAGCAAGTCTAATCGATTCAGTAATACGCGCGCTATGATTGGCTGTTATCCGTGTTTGTATGTTATGCTATGTAAAGATGGGCATTATTTGAAAGAGCTGATTTACTTCAATTTTGCTCATGACCATTTTATAAAACAATTACGCAACTCCGAATTAATGCTCTGATTTACTGTTCTCCTCTCGGTCTACTCTTTAAACACTCTTCCGTTTGTGTTTATATTACGTTTTAGTACGATTTCGCAGCCATTTCAGCAGTCTGATTATCTACACACTGCCTCTCGGTAAAATATTCGCCAATATGAATGTTAAGTATTGCCAATAGCGATACTTACTGTTTGTAAACACTGACGTCATTTATATATTTGCATATATAATGTGGTTGGCAAAAAAAAACATGTGTTTTATTGACTTGTATGGGAACTAGCGATTTAGGCCTCACAAAATACATCTAAAGTCTCAATTCTGATTCCAAATCTTAATTCCTTTATAAGACTTATAAGTTAAGAGCATATAAGCTTCGATGAAAGGGCTTGCTTGCATTTTGGAAGAACAAGAAAGTAATTTGGCGATGAATAAGCACCGACCTGTGATATTTTATAAGCATCTGACTGGGTTCACGCTTCGTTTCTGCCAACCACAGAAAGCAACAAATGTGGCGTGACTGGCCTTTGTGACGTCACAGTAAGTATCGCTATATGGTACATATTTATAGTACATCTTAAGGTTATCGTATAGCTTCAGAGCCGAATTTCTCAAAAACAAAGTTCAGAGTATTAAGTATCCAACAGAAAAAAATTGGTTGAATTTTTTATCTAGAGGAGAAATATCAAAAATAAACATTTTCCCGGAAGATTGTGTTACATATTTTGATTGACAGCTCATACACCACATCAGT
The DNA here is from genome assembly GCA_030867875.1 of Actinernus sp. WN-2022. NCBI lineage: Eukaryota > Metazoa > Cnidaria > Anthozoa > Actiniaria > Actinernidae > Actinernus > Actinernus sp. WN-2022. Next base: position 33,925,339 of record JAOWCC010001589.1, read on the forward strand.
CGTCATGCGCATTCAACCGTAGCTAAGCTTTACCGTTCAGTTCGGAGTTCGCTCTGTGGCTTGTTGTCAGCGTTCTATGGAATCTATGATCTTTTCTCACATAAATATGTCATCGTAAATTCGAAGCGTATTCGCTAAAATTGTCTGTAGATGTCTTCTTCAAAACAAGTATCTGGTCCTTGGAGTTCAAGAAAGAGGAAAAATCAAAGAAATGTTCGAAATTATATATTCTTATTACCACGGGATAGACTATTTTGTTGTACATTAGGCCGCTTGATTCCTCTTAAAAAGTATTTCTACAATAACATGCCCAATCTCTGACATTTTCCGGAGCATATACTATTCGCGGGCTGATTTTTCGGGTAATATTTATCTGTCCTCTGGACTTGATTCTTTCTTTCGTCTTCCGCGTCCGTTTGGTCTGCTTGGGTTTTGCCTTCTTCTTGACTTTAACTGGTTTATCCTTTGCCATTGCCTTATTCTGGCGTTTGACCGGTTTATTCTTGGTTTTGCCCATAATGAAGAGTGATTGAAAACTAACTCAACTGAGCGCGAAGACCTTTGATTGTGTTGCTTTCATGCCGCTGAGAAATTGGTGGGAAGTTTTGACAGTGACATTTCCCAGTCACGCTCTGGTTGAACATCATTGGCTGCTTTATATGTGTTTGATTGCTGTGAAAGAAGCGGGGACAGACAGACAGACAGACAGACAGACAGCTTTATTACACTCACAAATGATTATATGAACAAGCAACTAATCAATGACTGTAGGCCACCTGTAATAACCATAGAGCTAATCGAGACAGGTGGTCATTAAAGAGATAAATTACAATGATCGTCAGGGAAAAAATACAGAGTTAAATACTACAACTAAAAAAAGGAAAAAGGAAAGGAAAGATGACTCATTAAACACTAATTAGAATCAGTCTCGCCGGCCTGCTAAAACTTTTCAGAGCGTTTTCTTGACTTTCTATTTTCGTTCTAAACATAGTTTGAAAAAAGCTCCAACTCGAAGCGAATTTGTGCGAATTACTTCAAATTTTCACAGATTGTTGGCAATTATATCAGCTAAAAAACTGTTTCGGCGATGTTTTAAATGTTTAAAAGAGAAGCGCTGAGAGCGATTCCCGTATCTATACTTGGATTGCGCGTTAGCAGTTTCACGAAGACCGAAATATCTTCATAACGGTTTTGAATTTCCACAAACGCCGACATGGTTTCGTAAACAAGGTCTGTGGGAGTCCAGAAAAGCAAACAGATCTTAAATTTATTAAATTACCGTGGAGTTGGAGCTCTTGGAAGCCAACTCGCTTGTTCGGAAAATAAGTTTATTTAAAAATCACACTTTTATTAAATTACAAACCTTAGGTATATCGTTGTAGCCAATTTTATAAGCTTTAAAATGAGGTATAATTGACCTAAATACGAAGAATATTAGAGACGCTACAAAATGTTATCCGGAACAGTACCCTGAAGGTATACGATAACCTTAAAGTGCCTATCACCCTTTTGCAATTTTGATAGTTTATGAACCTCCGAAATGTTTTGAATACTTCTGTGAAGAACGTTTTGGTTTAAAGTAAATACTTTATGTTCTACGCTTGTTTGAAATCGTGTAAATGTGACCTTTCCTGACCCATGACCGCGTAAGTAAAAGCCTGGGTCGAAACCTGGGTAGACGTCATCTTGACGTCATATAATTAATTCGGCTTTGCAATCATTTGAAGAAATACTTAAAGTGCCCCTACGATCAAATTTTGACATATCATTTTTTTCTCAAATTCGTAAAGTATAGTGGCTATATTATTACCAGTTCAAACCGTTTTTCGATACGACGACGGGAAGTCTTATTTTTTGGGCTCCGAATCTTGAATTTTACGTCCGCCATTACGCGAACCCGTGCCTGTGGGCGAGGAACGCCTGGTCACTTTTTTAGCGTCGAGTTGGAGCTTTTTTCAAACTATGTTTAGAACGAAAATAGAAAGTCAAGAAAACGCTCTGAAATTAGCCGGCCGGCGAGACTGATTCTTTCAACCAGTGACTGGGAAATGTCACAGTCAAAACTTCCCACAACAACACGTGTGGCTACTTTTCCCATACAAACATTCACGCGAACTAACATATGTAGTAAGAAAGTGTACCATTTACCCGCTTTGAAAAGCAAACAAAACGTTTTGAATAGTTTGTGCATTGTACAGGACTATAGCAATTTAACGAACAACAAAGCTGGCATTTCGCTACACGAATAATTCAAGCCTTTTATAGTTGAGTACCAAGAATACGGTTTGTAATTCTCTTCAAGCCTCATGCAAGGATGGTTTGTGTACGTTTTGAGGACAGAAGCTTCTCCATAATTGTTTGTATCACATGGAATAGCCGGTAAGACCGTACTAGTATAGATTGACCGAAAAATAAGCGGCTACGTTTGCTGAGAACATACATGTAGTTTATCATACATAACTCATATTGCTGTTTCCTATAAACAGATAAACCTATCGATGTAGTATGCCTTTTAATTTACTGCTAATTTTATTTTCAAGACAATAAACCACAGAAGAAACCACCAATATTGTTTCATGAAGTACCTTGTTTCAGTTGTTTGTGTGTCAAACAGAAACGGGGGGCGCGAAGTTTGGTTCTGTGATAGCCACTGTAAAAGCTGCAGATCAGTCAGGAGAGCGATTTAATTTTATAGCAATTACATTGTATTTTAGAATGTAGATTCGCCGGAAAATCTATTGCCGGGACACAGATATAAATTATCGATCTCTCATTTACGAACTAGCAATTATCCGGGTTTCACTATAAACACGAACAAACTTAGGACTTATAAACTGCTGATCATTACCTTAGTGATTTCTCCGCTGAATTCTCACTGTAGCCCGGATCCAGTAACAGCACAACCTGAAAGCCGAACCAGGGAAAATACCCTGGGGAAAAATTACCCCCAAAAGATAAGAAACCTCTGCTAGCTAGCACTACTTACTGGCAGGCCACTTCCCAAGCGATTTTAGCGACTATTCATTCGTCCAGCTCAGTTTCAACTCGGTCGCCAGCGGCTCTATTTCCCCCTAAATCATCAACATCCGGCAATAAATTTAAACAGTAAGACACATTACTATGTTCTGAAGAATCTGATGCAGATTTTAGGTCGTTATTTACTAAACCACAGCAAAATTCGCAGTGTGAGTTTGTCGACAACATAAGAAGAAATGTATGGGTTCGAAGCAACTTGAGAACGATGCGTTAAGTGTATGACGTCACATACGCTAAAAAATGACTAGGCTTTCCTCGCCCACGGGAACTAGCCTGCAATGCAGGCGTTTCTAGTGGTTTTCCCCGCTTTCGTGGACGTTTTCCGCTCACGAATGAATTTCAGACGAGTAGGAATGGAGCGAGGACGAAAAAGCGAGAGAAGGGGGAGGGGAAGAGGGGAAAAGAAAAGAAGAGGGGAGGGGGAGGGGAAAGAAGGAAACGCCTGCCCGCAAGGCCTGTGATTTTGAAAAACTTCGTTCGTCCACGAACGAAGGCTTCTGATTGGTGTGGCACTGACAATTTTGATTGGCACCAATCATTCGTTCGTCCATATCGCATTTCGAGGAAAACTTCAGCGTAATCAGAGAAAGGTTATAGTTCGGCGAAGCAGACTTCGAATATTTCTTTATACAGCGGGTTAATTTTCCTGCTCTAAAGCTAAATTTCTAAAGAAGGCTGGAACAGAAATAAGGTTTGCAATTGCAACAACTTGCCTTTCGGTTGGAAGAATGGCGAGGAAGTCTCGGCACCCGGATTTGGGGAAAAAGTTTGATTTTCAACTCCTTGTTCGTGTGAAGGAAACTGATGACGAAGCCGTTGTTTCCCTCTAAAATCAATTGACTTCATTCGAATCGAAGGCTAGATTTACAACACAAACAACAATCCAAATTGCTTGACATTATACAGAAGTTATGTTTATCATTTTTATATTAGCCCGACTGATTTTGGAGAGAACATACGTTTTCCCCGAGCATTTTCTGTCCATATTAACGTGGCGGAAGCCTAAAGGTTAACGACCAAACCATATTCAAGCGCATAAATAAAATTATTTTAAGCACTTCTATTAAAACTATGAACTTCCTGTTACATATGTAAGAACTACGATGGTACCTGATTCTATTTTTGAATTTATTTCGAAAGTAAAGAGCTGTTTTCAGATTCTTTCGAGTTATATTCCCATCTCATGATGTGCAAACAATGCTGCATGTGAACGAGCCCAACACTGCGGTTACATCGCATCAGATTGTTTACCAAATTGAAATCTTGGTGGCGGCCAAATGGCTATAGAAAACTTGTTATAAATCGCTTGATATCATTGAAGTTACGTTGATGATTTAGAGGTTGATAACCCGGTTAATTTTGGAGGCAATGTACATTTTCTGAGGCCTACAATCAGCGAGGAAAATTGCACTGGTAATTTTTGACAGATCAGACATGCATAACTAATTAGGAGGCGTTTTTCAAAATCACAGGCGTTGCGGGCAGGCGTTCCCTTCCCTTCTCCTCCCCTCCCCCCTACTTCCTTTTTGTCCTCGCTCCATTCTTCCCTCGACCAAATATATTTCGGTTTCCCAAATAAAACGCCTGCATTGCAGGCTACACGGGAACGGGTTCGAGTAATGGCGGACGTGATTTTGACGGTAAACTCTCTTTAAAATGTGTGGTCTAATTGGCCCCATTCAAAAATTTTTCACTGATTTGGATATTTCTGCCACTGTTTGTTCTTATGGAATACCAAAAAGTGGCAAAAGAAATGGTCAAATTTCGTCGTAGTGGCACTTTAACATGTTGACTAAAATGACTTTTTTCTTTACTAACAACTCAAAAACTGTGTATATTTTCTATGCATCGACGTTGTTGTGATAAAAAGGCGCCATGGAGAATAATGCATTAATGAGATGACGTCTACCCAGGTTTCGACCCAGGCTTTTACTTACGCGGTCATGGGTCAGGAAAGGTCACATTTGTACGATTTCAAACAACCGTAGAACATGAAGTATTCACTTTAAACCAAAACTTTCTTCACAGAAGTACTCAAAACTTTTCGGAGGTTCATAAGCTATCAAAATTGCAAAAGGGTGATAGGCACTTTAATAGTTTGGCAGTTCTGAAAGCGGCATAATATTATTTCCTTTGAGTCTTGAAATATTGTTGTGTGCTTTCTCAGCCAACCAATGCCTCTATGAATTGTAGTTATTACATATATAGGAAAACACATTTTATCATAAACCTTATAAATGTAATTATGTATCCTTAATATGTATCACATACATACTGAGATTTACGAATGGAATCAGTCATGCGAAAACCCACTTCACAATTTTCCTTAGCCAATCAGAATCGCGAAACGATTTTTTCACACGTGCGAAAAGCGTTTCGTCCAATCAGAAAACACCTGCCAAAACATATCGGGATTTTCAAACTGTACTTGAGATCGGCCGGAGGCGCCACTTTCATTCACTACGAAAGTTGGATGTTTTGACTTTTCTTTTAAATAATGTAATATTGATCTGTAAACAGCCACCTAACGATGTTAAAACTTCCAAGTCAATTGAGGAGTATATTATCGACCAAGAACACAAAATCGGAAGAGCAAAAACTTAGAGAAACAGACGTAAAGTTACTTAAAGAGACAAAGAAGAACCGAAATTCTACCGAAAGAACTCAACATATATTGAGATAATCTATGTGAAATCATTCTTAGTGTCAAAAGAAAATACTGCGAAGATTATGAGCTTTCAATCCTTCGTGGCGTGATTTCAGCTTCCATAGACCACCGACATTTGAAAAATCGTAAATATTCTGTGAGCAGAGAAAACCTACAAGCCGTGGAGATGTCTGGAAACTCGTAGCAAACAACTTGGAAAAAGCAGGTATACTAATCTATTGACGATGTAAACTTGTAAACTTTATTTGTTGAATCAAAGACAGTTTCGCATTGATGTTGAAAACTATTTCAAGGCTAATGTCAGTTTAGAAAGTAAGATTTAGTCTACGTTGAGTCGGATACGAAATGCAAAACAAAAAATTGAAAGCTACAAATGTACGTGTTCAATGACAAGACCTAAATAAAACCTATTTCATATTGGAGAACAATCTCAGTATGTATATAATAAACAAATTACAAGATGGAAAGTGCTTTTGTATGGTGTTTACACACTTGTTTGTTTCCACAAAACTCACTCGCTCGTACCTCACTCGTTAGTTTTGTGAAAACAAACTCGTGCGTAAATACCATACGCCAGCACTTCCCATTAAGTAATCTCTATTTCACATGTGAAAACAGCGATACGTCCAATCAGCTTTGCGTACAGCAATATATCACCAATCAGCACTAAAATATAAAGAGCCCAGCCAATCAGAGGAAAACACTCAATTGGCTTTCCTGGCTTATAGATAACAGCTGTTTTTTTGCTAGCGGTTTTGTCCCCATCGATTGTCCTCAAGAGGAATTTATGTAGGAACAGAACAACAAAAATACATTAAGCTAAACGTCAAGAGACCTTACTTTATTGAAAACATTTCTGATATCAGAAAACGTGGTGGAAGACATTAAAAAGATAGCACCGAAAGAGCTGGACGACCTGGCATCGGCGTTCCTCGTTAAAGTCCAGAATAATTGCACGGCTCTGGCTCAAAGCGCCGTTGTTGTGCAATTGCTCAGACTGTGATTAGTAAGGTCGTACCTTTCTTCCCCTTTTCCCAAAATATTATAAAGAAATAATAAGGTCGTCAACAATGCATATGGCTTTGTTTGTCTTAAGGATATTGTTCTAACATTAGCAGTGAATGAAACTGAGAACGTAAGCAGTGTTAGTATTATTATAGTGTGCCTTGTGGGATGCTGTTTGTTATAATTAACGAAACGCAATTTTGGTTAGCTCGGTGGTTAAGCGCCGGTCTGTTCTGCGGCAGGTCGCGCGTTCAAACCCCGGCCGAACCACCACTAAGGGTCTTCAAATAACTGGGAGAATTCGAAGGTGCTGCCTTTGCTCGGACATCGTCAAATGGTTAGACCTTCTCGTCTTCTCCGATCAGGACGTTAAATCGTAGTCCCCCACCTCAGTGGAAATAGTTAGAGTTTATCAAAACAGTGTCCCCAATTAACAATACCATCCTAAATACATTTGATACTCAAATAAAGTCTATTATTTTATATGTGTAATGAACAGATCACAACATAGAAAGTATTTTGTACGGGTTATCCTGTCATTGTTTGTGTCACAACACTCACTCGCTCATTCGTCTTGTGACACAAACAACTCGTGAATGTAAACCCGTACGCCGCACTGTCTATGAAGTAATCTATATATTCCCTTATAACATACTCAACAAAATATCTGGATTCTGATTGGTCAATGACGAGTGCATAAAAAGGTTATAGAGTACACAGTCGCATTCTCTCAGCAAATGTTTGCTCACTATATTATAAACAAAAAACGCATCAACTGCTAATGCTATAATTGATTTATAGGCACTGAGTGATATTTTGAAAGTTCTCAATCTCGTATAGCACTCTCGTTCATGCGACTTCCTCTACATATACCGATGCAAATATAAGGAGTTAGTCCAATCTTTTTTGTTAGTTCCCGTATTAAAATATTTTATCTACGTGCATCTACGAAACCCTTAATCGAAAAATTCGCATTTATGAAATTACATAAAACATCGAGCTCTACAATATATAATAAAAATAACAGCTTTGTGGGACGTATAGTTTAGAGGTTCGATGTTGGCACATGCAAACCAAAAATTTAGGATATGACGTCAACCATATTTATGCCTTTGTTATAGCTTCGGTCGTAGGCACGTGGAAAATCTCAGCGATAGACATCCATGTTTATCAGATACAAGTCTCCTGGAGGCCTTTGTCAGTCGAGAAACTACGTAATCGTGTGGCATCCTGCTATATCATAACTTGCAAATCTACGGACTCTTGGGGTGGCGTGTCGTATACTGCTATCACCACAAGCACAACTGCCATACTGCGAGATCTCATTGGCTACACCAATTACAGAGTTCAAGTCATAGCCTCGGTAACTGGAAGCAAGGGAATGGACACATTATATGGAACAAGGGAATTGCTTGTCCGAACAAAAGAAGGAGGTAATCCAGGTTTTATCCAGTTGCTTTACTTAGAGGTTACAGACTCAAAAATTGATCATAGAACGTAAATGGAATTTATATCGTTACAAGGTTACAAAATAGCCAAAGCAATTCACCAATCCAAAAATATAACGTACGTGGTTACCTGTTGCGTATCAAGAAAAGACATTGCCATTGTGGCAAACAATGCCTCTTGTTGTTTATTTTCAACCTTTATAAGGGCTGTCTTATTTAAAGCCTCTCGTACAAATCAATGGATCGCGAAATTCCGAAAACGTTCGTAGCCTGTAATTTAAACTAATTACTCAACGATGGAGAGGAAGAATAGATTGGTTACATGTGTCATATTTAAACCCAACCTGCGTATACTAGTATTCAAGCGAAAATAATCGGAGTAGGTTTTAAGGCGTATGCAAATATGTTCACACATGAAATTCGCTATTGTTCTAAATATGGAAACAAAGCAATGGCCCTTTTCTTGATACTTTTGTTACAAACGTATGTTGGATGGAACCAGACCTTTCTTGGAAAGGTAACTTGCATCGTCCTCGATAAAAAAATTAATCACGAAACACAAATTTAACAAAATACAAATAACATAACATTTGATGTAATTGAAATAATTGATTGTAACTACTACTTCACTATATTCCATTCTACATCGCGAATATCGTCTTGTATTAAAATCAAAAGCGACACTACTTACAGCGACTGCTTTCCATGAGAAAGATCTTGTTTGTACAAAACAAGAAATATGAAGCTTCACGGTTTCTGATTGTTTGAAATATAAAAACACCAGACGTTCCTTTTTGCAGAGGTAGTGCTTGTTGTGAGATATATTTTCTTCCAGGGTGAAATCCTCTGAAAAATCTGACATATGTCTCGGAATATGTAAAGTTCGCTAGCGTGCTGACTTTCCATTCTATACATACTTGTACTGAATCGTCAAGCCTAACAATAGTTGTACATTTAGATTAACTTATATTTTAAGTATTCAGAAAATAAAATGAAACACTAAAGTTTGAATATATACACCCCATCCCAATATGGCGGATACACGGCCGGAGCGTTGGGGCTAGGCCTGAGCGGATTGTGCTCCTAAAAGTGGCATATTATGCCGCTAGCACTGCTCCAAATTTTGTCGAATTATGCCCAAATTATGCCAAAATTCAAAAATTATGCTCGTAGATTACACAATTATGCTCACAAAAAACGTTTTTCGAAGACGGCCGGCATTAGTTGATGCGCGGCATTTTTAGTTGTTCATACATTTTATTAGGTGACCTATTTTTCAAAGGTTAAGTCACACTTATAAAGTGAAAGAAACACGCCCCAGACATGTCCTAGACGTTTTAGTACCAACGGACACAGAAACCAATCACACGCTCTGAACAAAAGACGGCTTTTTGGCTTTTTTCACGTTTAATGCACACTCGTTAAGTGAAATTCAGTTATTTGCTTTGGAAAAATTTAGAATCTAAGCAAAATATACCAGCTAATAATTAGGAAAGGCACTATAAAAGCAATAATAGCATTGTTTTTGGCTTTAATGCTTCAAATTATGCTACAATCTGGTAATTATGCTCGAGCAGTGCTTCTTTGAAAAATTATGCTCGTTTGCTCCAATTATGCCAAAAATTATGCTAGCACAATCCGCTCAGGCCTAGTTGGGGCGGGACACGAAAACGAGGGTAGTTAGGCGGAAGTCGATGTCAAGAAGGTCATGAGGCGGGAATTTCGCGCAAGTGTTGAAGCGAGTTTGTTTTTTCGAGAGGGTTGGAATAAGTAGATTATATCCCCAGAGAGTTAGAAAATATGGTGGATATTCAGGCTATCGTTTTCACTGAAGAATATATCCCTCAGTGAAAATGATAGTCTGAATATCCGCCATATTTTCTAACTCTCTGGGGATAAAATCTACTTATTCCAACCCTCTCGGAAAAACAAACTCGCTTCAAAACTTGCGCGAAATTCCCGCCTCATGACCTTTTTGACATCGACTTCCGCCTAACTACCCTCGTTTTCGTGTCCCGCCCCAACGCTCCGGCCGTGTATCCGCCATATTGGAATGGGGTGTATAACAATCTCGAAATCCGTTACAAACCTGTAACTCACAGTAGAATATTGTAATAATGTAATGTTTTTTTTTTCAAAGTACCAATTAGAAGGCCATCCAACATGACATTACGTCTTGTGGGACCACGTGATGTTCTAGTCCAATGGGATCATTTTCCTCGCCAGTACGTTCACGGGACTCTTCTAGGATACAAAGTGTACTATCAGGTCTATGAAACACGGACTCGTCACTTGGTGATCGTACCACCCAACAGCACACAAGTGGTTCTTCGGGATATTCCACCAACAAGATATATGTATATGAAATATAGGATCTACGTGCAAGGTTTCACTGCTAGCGGTGAAGGGCTTACATCGTCCGAAAGGATACGTGTATATACAAGTAAGAAACTTGTCTATGATTAGTCAGGACAAGAGAATCGCGGTTCAATGGTGAATTCTCGGAATCCTTCATATATTTTGCCAGAACATACCCTTTGGTGAACTGTTTTTGAAAATCATATCAAAAAGCGCTTTTTTAGTTTGGCGAGTTTTACGAAATATTGAAAACACAGCCCCGCCGGGAGCAGTTTTTGGCTTGTCTCGACGACCGAATCATCACGCAACATGCCAAAAACATGCCAAAACACGAGACAAAATAATGGCTAAGTTTGACCGCCCTAAACGACTCCTGGTATATGATTTTTTGACATAAAAACTACATGGCATGAAAGCTTGGTTATTCTAGTTTTATCCAGAAATTGCCACCTTCGGAATCCAAACGTTTCCCCTCGGCAAAATAAAACCACCATGCAGTGCAAAGGCCCGTTTACACAGACGATTTTATGTGCATTTTTTTGTTGCGATTTCCACTGGAATTTTGCACGCCAGCAAAGTTGCACTTTCAAATCACGCACGTAAACTAGCGGCGATTTTGATGCAATTTTTGTCGCCACCAAATCACACTGGTTTCGAGCATGTTCGAAACGTGATGCAAATTTGCGGCAAGAAAAATTGCAGTGGGACGTGACAAAATTGAATCAAAAATCGCCTGTGTAAACGGGCCTTAAGAGAAGCGATTTAAGGTCTAATTTTACAGTGCTTATTATAAACACCCATTCAAAAAATAAACAAACGTCCAACTACTCTTAGATGGCCTTTAATAGCCTGTTCACAGGCTCTAGATACTGGGAAAAATGACGAAAATAAAACGTGGAGAAAACAAAATGGCGGACGGAAAGAAGAGGGGGACTGGGGAGAGGCGGAGGGAAAGAGAGCCTGTGGACATTCTATTCCGAAACCTCTTCCGCCCACTTGTCAAGCTGTCACTGAATTGCGGTTTCAAGCTGTCTATCAAATTTCAGTTTATAGCGCGGGATGGGATGTAAACATACCGCGGCATGTCAAAGCGGACCTATAGCTATATAATTTGCCTGTTTACAGGCTCTTGATACTGGGAAAAAAGACGCACAGTTTAAAGCCTGCATAGCTAAAGAAATCTAGAGCTATAAACATTAATTTTCAAAAGAAATAAAATCAAGTTTACTGTGAATTCCGTTCCAGGTAGAGTAGATCGATATAATTTTTCGATAAGAGTTCGGTTGAAATTTCACACATTTGCGATTTGGGCGTGAAGTCGGTTTCGCCAGTAAAAGCTTTATACATGATTTTAAAAATAGACTTACCATCCTGTAACTGAGTGGACTTCATCAATCGCTATTGCAACAGTTTGCTGCCTTGAGATCCTTGACCTGGTCATTCATAATGGCAACCAACGGAGAAACTACAACAATTGTAGCTATATCCTTACCATGCAAAACATTCATCAAGCGAGGGAATAACTGAAAAAATAAGCTATTCCGCCCGAATCCAGTAGGTAACGTTGCAAATGTAGCAGTGGTCGGTTAAATTAAACTAACTTTCCACAAGACTGAGACTGAACTGAGTTGTTTACTCCCAAAATCCAACTGACTAAAAATACAATAAACTACGATCACGAAATTAATACGACAGATAGCTCGTGCAGCCGCTCGTGCAGCCGCTCGTGCAGCAACAGTTCAAAATATCTTACAGTTCTTTTCGTATTTTTCTTGTGTCTGTTACACAAACACATCTTTGCCACTCGCCAGGTTTCGTCGAAGTGATTTCACATGTGGGATTCTGAAGTATACTATAAATAGCCAAGTGAACCTAAGAAGGCTGCATGGGCTCATCTGATTTTAGACATGACAGATAGGTGTTGACGCGAACTGTCAAAATTGACCAATCAGAAGGTATACCATGAGCTGGTATACCGGAACAAGGTTCTGAAAAGAATGTCCCAGAGCCGCGCGTTTTTCGGCCAGCGGTGACCACGTCCGATGTTTTAGTTTTTTTAGTATCCAGGGCTTGTGAACAGGCTAGGTCTTTAAAGGTTCTGAAAGTGAAATGTACCTTTTGTACCTTTTTATCAGTCGAGATTTTGCGCCTGAGAGCCGTTAATTATAAATAACAAGAGGCCCTGAGTGGCCTTAACTCGGGCTATCTATAGCATGTACTGCATGGAGTGCTAGCATAATTTTGTGTCAACATGGTTTGTGCTAGAGTAGCCAGAGAATTGGTTCTCTACTGATGCTCTTGTCTGTCAAATGCCAATGAGCAAGTGTCCCACGTATTCCGGGGGGGTTAGGTTAGGGTATGCCGGGGGGGGGGGGGGGTTTGGAAATGATAGAGCCATAATACACACACATACATACATGCTGTGCATGTACATTTCAGCCACAATTTCCCTCAATTCTGTAGTTTAATATTACTTTCTTTTCAATATTATTGTTCCTTGAGGGTCGTTAGAATTACAAAAAAAACTTGGTATGGGTGTTGTTGATTGAAGTGCAATGGTTATTTGAGTAGTCTGCACGATATTGAGTCACTCAAATTTGATGCATTGTAATTATATCAGGTGCAGTACAACTATGAGAAATCAAGCAATTTATAACAACAAATTCCACATAATGTTGCTATTCATTGTGAATAGTTACATGTAGGTAATGTCATTCTACATGTGAAATAAAGTCATCTATTTGTAATTCTCAATTATTAACAAACCAGTGGAGATGGCTGACATCCAGGCTAAATTCTCAATACAATATTTTCGATTGAGGTTGTAAACTACAGACCACCATTTTCTAGTATTAGTGAGCTGCCACTGTGCTAGTGCTCATTTTCTACATCTTGAAGGAGACTGAAACTTATAATGGCAGGCCACAAATAAACATGCAATGTCCACTCTTTTTATATCATTGGGGGCGCATGAAGATTAATTTTCATTCCCAAATAATTCGTAAAAGTACTTGTACTCCTGATCATGACCGAGTGCAAGTTAAGATGCTGACGCCAAGAACTGAGGAACAACAATTACATTTATTTTCTCATAAGATGATGGAAATGTTTATGAGTAATAAGGCATAATAAGAAATACAATGATGAGAAGGTAGGTCCTTAAGGTAACCTTAGGGTTATCTTAAGCCAGGACCAGCTCAGATGGAAAACACTGAAACAAGATCTAGCTTGCATGGCTAATATATAATGGTACCAAGAAAGGGGAAGGGAAAGAAAGAGTGCCACTTGCATGTAAGTATACTCTCAGTTCTGGATCAAATTTAGTTATGTTATGTTATAAACTTGCAATAATGATAAATACACTACTCGATACATAATATCATTATGTCAGTTCTAAAAAAACACATTAAATACACTGTAGAATGCCTAAACCAAGAGATAATAATCAAATAGAAAGAGGTACAGGCCAGATGTAAATAGACCCGGGAAATAGAACAACAATAACACGCCACAGATAAATATGCGATTTCCACATCAGAGTCATTTATCGTTCGTTTGAAAAAATCTTCATTTCGGATTACTTACTCAGTTTATACTCATTCACTGCATGCTGGATTTTCGTTCCCGAATTTATAAACATTTAAATACATGTGCATGGGGGGCGAAACGACTGTAATTCTTTTAAAATGCCCCTGTCAGTCAGAGAACTGAGAAATCGGGTCATTTCTACTACACTTTCGAGAGGTTAATAACAATAAATAACAACACAACGACAGTCAATTGGTATAAAGGTTATCATGTTCAGATTAGCGGCTACTTACATTTACAAGCTGTTGTCTTTATATACAGTCAGTGTTGATCGCAGAGCAGAGCAGACTCCGCTGTCACGTCTCACGAGTGTATCTTAAAGCATGTCGCATAATATGTGATAAATTCCCGTCCCAAAGCCCGTAAAACACCTCTCAGCTTTAGAAAAGACAAAAATCTTGGTATTGCACTTGAAGGAATCTTTGGTTTACACAAAAAAACAGCTGATATTTAAGGATTTGCTAACTCAAAATTTCCACTCGCCGCCATCTTGAAAAACCTGGAAAGTTGTCCACTGTTCACGTGACCAGCACAGTGCAATCTGATTGGTACGGTGGTGAAAAGAACTTCCAAAGTAGGCACAATCTGATTGGTTGACGGCGCCAACCAGCGACACAAAAAATAATAATAATAATAATAATAATAATAAACGGCTTGCATTTTCTGACTCGTGCCTCGGCCGAAGGCCTGGCCCGAGTAATGAGATGAGATGAGATCAACTTTATTTATGCACGCTAGCCCATTCAATAACATATACTGGTTTCCAATAGGGGCGTGTACTCAAAAATAAGAAGTTCCTTGTGTACGTTACAACGATTGTATTAAATGTTCTACTACTATAACTATAAAAATGCCTATGTTTTATTTAATATATTTCTACCTACTATTACTTATAACTACTAATAATAATATAACTAAAAAAATTATCGAAAATAAAAGGAAAATAAGTATTAACTACGGCCATGCGATATTTGTTTGGTGCAGAAAGAAGCCAGTGAATCACAATTTCGTATCTCGTTTGGTAGTGAGTTCCACAACAATATATATATATATATAGATTCCCTTGCTAATCTTGAAACAACAATATGGCTGTTTAAGTCATCGATTTGCCGAAATTCACCAGGCTGTGCTGATTAACTGCCTACACTTACATCGGAAGTACATTCTAAACGAGAAATATATCAGATACTGTTATTTCTTAAGCAAAACGAAGACATTTTCATTCTCAAACATCTGACCTGTCACCTATCAGTAACTCTAGCGAGAGCGCCCGCTCAACGAAGACAACTCTAGTTTACAAGTCATGAGAGCTAAAATAAATTCCTACACCTCCTTTATAAGCCAATAGAAAGCTTAATCCAGCCGCACACATGGAGATAAACTACTGACTCTGCATGACAACGATTTCCTCTAAACCTGTCTAAATTTAATCATGATTAAAAATAACTGAGCTGAAAATATACTACTCACCGACAATAGGGCCAATTTCCATCACTTTTATTTATCCACCCTGACTATCCATTGTGGTACTCAGTATTTGAACAGAAGTTAACTGTCCAAGGGTCCTAAATGACAGGCTAAACGACATGCAATAACTTTGTGAGTCATAATGAAATGTGATACTACTGGAATGTCACGCAACCAGCGCAGCAGCATAAATTAAATACCTTCTGTGTGAAACACCCAAGGAAGAACACGTAAATTCCCATTCAAACCAAGTTCAATTAGATAACAAGATGAGATTCTCAGTTCATTGCGAAATACCGCAAACTCCCGATCCTATTATCGTAATATTTCATGTTTGAATCCTAGCCGAAGCAAAAATAATGAAAACTACAACAAATACTTCAAATCAGTTTTCTGTTTAGGCCATCCCAATAAAATGTTTCGACCCACTTTTTTGGATAAGTACAACTGGTCCTATTCACCGATGGTTCCGCCCGTGGGCAGCACTCGAGGTGAATAATCCCATTCCCCCGAGTGGAAGGCAGATAAAATGCTAATTCTTCACAATGGCGGGGTTTGCACGAAATATTTTTTGCATAAAAGTACCGTTCATAGAGCTTATCACATTTTTTTTCTCGGTTCTTTCAACCAATGAAGCTTATGGTGTTGTGGATAGGACAGAAGGCTAGTATTGAACCAAAAGATCCACCCAGGACACATGCCGTTTTTTCCATGTTTCCTTTAAATAATTATTTGCTTATTCCTAAGTAAAGAATACATTATTAACAGCATTTTAACATTAGCTCAACTTAACGTTCGCTTCATATGCACTTTAAATCGTGTCTCTTACAGTGCATGGTGGTTTTATTTTGCCGAGGGGAATCGTTTGGATTGTGAAGGTGGCACTTTTCAGGATAAAACTAGAATAACCAAGCTTTCATGCCATGTAGTTTTTATGTCAAAAAATCATACCAGGAGTCGTTTAGGGCTGTCAAACTTAACCATTATTTTGTCTAATGTTTTGGCATTCAAAACATGCATGTTTAAAAAGGCGGAGAAAAAAGGACAAATAACACTATCGGGATATATTCTTGCTGGATGTTAAGGTCAAAACGTTGTTTTAATACGTGTGTGAAGTATGATTGCATTGGAGTTTTTATAAGACTTCGCTAGTCTTTGTTGTTGCGGGATGATTCGATCGTCCCAGCAAGCCAAAAACCACTCCGAGGCCGTATTTTCAATCTTTTGTAAAATTCACCAAATAAAAAAAGCGCTGGTACTTTTTGATATGATTTCCTAAAACAGGTCACCCAAGGATATATTCTGGCAAAATATGAAGGATTCCGAAAATTCACCATTTACTCGCGATTCTCGATATTTACAGGCAGTCGCTCTTAAATACAGAAAACGCATGCCAAACAGATATATTGATCGGCATGACTAGTGCGATTGCATAGCATGTAATGGTATTCATGCCGCTTAATTGTTAATTCCCTCCTTAAAATATGGAGCTATAAAATAAATGTGGTTTAGTTTGCCAACCCCAACTCTAACCAGAAAAAGAAACTGATTTTCTAACGGGACCAGAAACAACCATATAGGCTGATCCAAGTCAGGACCCGGATAAACCACAGATTGAATTGGAATTTAGCGTGAAATTTAACTCTAACCAGAAGTTGGTTAACTGCTTTTTTCTCAGAATGTGAAGAGAATATTACAACGAACAAAATCATAACAAGCCCTGGTTATCATCGTCCTAGTAGAAGACGTTATAGCCTATGTGTATGGACATTAATAGCGCCCAATAAAAATCAGCTAATTGTGGTGTTGATGGAGGGCGTCGACCTACCTTTGTCTGCAGGATGCAGGTAAATCACTATATATAACCTGAAGTTACGCTAACACGTAACGCAATATTCCTATATGGATTTGTTTCCCAAAGCGGAAAGATAAGGAAACAATTTCGATATGGCTATTGTAAGGAGAATGCCACATTATGATCATGTTATAGATACCTAGACCCTCGTTTTCCGCAATCACATTCAGATAAATTTTAACAATTGTACTGATCATTGGAATAATAAAATAATTAAGTCAATTTTGTAGGAACAGTCATATCGATAATAATAATATAGCATTTATATAGCGACATTATCCATACAGCCTAATAGCGTACTGTGGCAAGCCACAAAGTAATGCATTACAGTTGTCTAATTTAGTAGAAATAAAAGGATGAACTGATATTTTTACGTCATCCTGTACGTATGTGATAATATGCTGATTTGCATATGTTTGCTACTTGTTGCTCTAGATTGATATTTTAGTCAAAACTATGCCTATGTTTCTTGCTGATGTAGAAAGATACATGTACTCGCCAGCTACTCTAATAGTGTCTATTGAGGGGCGTGCACGATGTTGTGCATCTATAACTAGTAGTTCGGTCTTGTCCCTATTTAGTTTGAGTTTATTACAAAGCATCCATGCATTAATGTCATTGAAACAGGATTCAGTGCTAGCTATAGAGGCTACTTGATCATCTAGTGTAGGTTTGAAGGATAGGTATATTTGTGAGTCATCAGCGTAGAAATGGTATGATAAGCCATGGTGTCGGACGATGTCACCAAGTGGTGAAGTGTACAACAGATATAGGATTTGACCCAGCACAGAATCTTGAGTGCGGTACACCATATTGTAGGTCTCTGCTTGATGACATCGCACCTTCCACACAGATAAACTGCTTACGCTCATGGAGATAAGATTAGAACCAATGTAGGGCTTTTCCTTTGATACCGAAACAACTAGACAGTCCATGAAATTGTTTTTTCTGCAACATCTCACTTCTTGATTGAAATGTCATTGTTTGGAGTAAATATGTCCGCAATCTTTGAAATCGAATCATCTTTCCACGAAAACCTAATCCCAGTAACTGCAGTCCAACATCGTAGTGCTAGCAGCAGTAGGTCATGGTCGACGGTGTCGAATGCTGCTGAAAGATCTAACAGCAGTAAAATAACTGAGCGCTGATTTACCAGAGCAGTTTCTGTACTATGATATTTTTTGTTTGCTGATTGAAGAAGTTCCCCTAAACCATTGTCTCTTAAATAGTCAGTTAACTGAAAAGCAACAGCTTTCTCAATGGTATTTGAAATAAACTTTATAATTGAAATGGGCCTGAAATTTGAAAACATCTTAAAGTCCAAAAAGTCCTACTTTAACTTTGGTCTGACCGTTGCTTCCTTGAGTTGTGCAGGCATGATAGCAGTCTCCATTGACATGTTTACCAGTTTGGTGATAATCGGCAGTAAGACGTCCAAGGGGCCTCTCAGTACAGTAGCAGGGATCTAAATCACAAGACTTCAGGGTAGAAGTATTAACCAAATTTCTGACTTGATTGTCTGTGAAACTCTGTAAGTTCCGTATCGTGAACATGCATACCAGGATACGAATTTGCAACTAAAACACACTCAGAAGTTATATCGTTTCTTATTGAGACTATTTTATCATTGCAGAAGTGACTGTTGGATACGTCTCTCAGACTTCCGGTGTAGTGGTTTATCAACAGTATTAAAAAGTATCTTCTGATTAGATTTGTTTTCTTTAATGATCGTGGAGTAATTATTAGCCTTTGCATTTGTAATCATGTTATTCACAATATTGCATTGCTCTACATATAGCTGTCTGTCTATGGTCAATCTAGATGTGCGCTACCGTCGTTCTATCTTCCTTCTCTTCTTCTTCTCCGCATTTATATTATCATAATACCAGGGTGCTGGAGGGTTGCATGTCCAATACTCTGACAAATTTATGCATGTAATTGTATTGTATTATATCGACATAACAATAGCTTAACAATACAATACAATGGTAGAACGAAGCAATACAATTAAATACAAAACAATGCTATGCATAAATTTGTCAGAGTGAAGCCATCTGAAGCAATTGAGGGGAGACGTAATCTCAATCATACGAACGATAATATAGATTCGAATTTGGGGCTTATTTCTAAAACTAAGGGTTTGAAGATGGCCTTACTAAATATAGTTAGCCTTCCCAAAATATTGATGGGCTCAACATTTTACTATTAGATCAGCCTTTAGACCTACTAGCAATAAACGAAACTAGACTCGATTCATCTGTGTCCAGTCAAGAAATGAACATAAATGGATATGAGTTGGTTCGTTGTGATCGCTCCAGATCTGGTGGTAGTGTCGGTATATATTTAAGAACATCAATTAATTATATAAATAGAGCCGATCTTGTACCCCCGGATCTGGAGGCTGTTTGCGTGGAAATTCAAAAGCCAAATTCCAAACCATTTATAATAACATCTATTTATAGACCACCGAACTCATCTATAGAATATTTCTCGAAGATGGAACTACTTATTACTAACATCGATAACGAGAACAAAGAGATGTATATATTAGGCGACCTGAATTCCAATTGGCTTAATTTTAGCGACCCGAATAGTAAACGGCTGAAGTCTCTCTGCGATCTGCTTCAATTAAGTCAACTCATAGATCAGCCTACTCGAATCAAGGAATCTTGTTCATCGCTACTAGATGTTCTAATAACTAGTGATCCGGAGAGAATTGTTGCTTCCGGAGTTGTTCATCTTGGAATCAGTGATCACAGCTTAATCTTTGATGTGTGAAAACTAAATTATTTGGTTAAAAAGTATATTAAACTGATCAAATCAAGAAGTTTTAAATTGTTTAATACGCTTGAATTTCTAAACGACCTTCGGTGCCAACAATGGAATGACTTGTTTTTACTGGAAAATTCCAATCAGATTTGGTCGGCTTGGAAATTAATGTTAATACAGGTCGTTGACAAGCACGCTCCTATTAGAACAAAAAGAGTGCGTTTTCACAATTTGCCTTGGGTCACTAAAGACATAAAGGAATTGATGTATGAACGCGATAAAATGAAACGAAAGCATGCAATAACAAAAAACAGAGACTTCTGGTTTGAATACACTCGCCTAAGGACAAGGTTAATGCAACACTGAAGCAAGCGAAGCAAGAATATTATGACAATGAGATTGAAAAAACAAAAGCGACCCTAAAGCCACTTGGAAGACAGTCAATAACCTAATGGGACGGCAGTCTCAACATAAAACTATAACAGAGATAAAGTGTAACAACGAATCGATCTCATCCCGCGCAAAAATAGCAGAAGAATGCAATGCACATTTTGCAGAGATTGGTCCTAGACTCTCACAAAGTTTAACAAACGATTCGCTAGATTTTAGAGAGTATATCAAGCCAGACTCTTGCGGGTTCGATTTTACATTTACAAATCTGTCAACAGTTATCAAACAAATCGAGAAACTGTCTCCCAAGAAAGCAACAGGTATTGATGGTATTCCAGCGAATTTTTTTAAAGCCGCTGCGCCAGTTATCTCGGAATATCTTTGTTTCCTATTTAACGTCATAATTGACTCAGGTGTATTTCCGGCAGACTGGAAAAAAAAGCGCCAAAACTGATATGGATAACCATCGACCAATATCTGTTCTGCCTGCATTCGTTAGCAAAGTATTTGAGCGGATTCTGTATGATCAACTATACAGCTATCTCTCTTCACAGAACCTTCTATCAAATAAGCAATTTGGTTTTCGTAAACTTACACTCTACAATGACAGCTCTTCTAAACTCTACGAACTCGTGGTTGATCAATATGGATCGAGGTCTTTTTAATATTGTAATATTTTTAGATCTGAAAAAGGCCTTCGATACGGTCAACCACGAATTATTGCTAGAGAAGCTGAAATTGTATGGAATTAACAATGGGTCACTTGGTCTGTTACACTCCTACCTTTCAAATAGATACCAGACATGCTCGGTGGAGAACATTCAATCCACTGAGCGTTTGGTTCCCTGCGGTGTTCCACAGCTCGATACTTGGCCCATTGTTGTTTCTCGTCTACATAAACGACTTACCAAATTGCCTCGAAACGTCAACACCCTGTATATTTGCTGATGACACCAGCATCACGTTTAGTGGAGCAGATGTTATTGATGTTGTTGTCAGAGCAAATACCGAATTGCTCAAGATAAACAACTGGCTCAAAGCAAATAAGCTCCACTTAAACGTGGCCAAAACATAATTCATGATGATTGGCTCGCGTCAGCGTTTATCGAATCTGGACGAGGAGCCCATAATAGAAATTGGAGATAAAAATATTAAGAGAGTCAGTAAAAACAAAACGGTAGGGGTAGTTATTGACGAAAATTTAAGTTGGTCTGACCACATAGACCACTTAACTAAAAAGGTTGTATCGGGTCTAGGAGCGTTAAAGAGGATACGCTCATTTGTGTCCAAAGACACTGTACTGAAAATATATAATTCACTTATTCAAACTCACATGGATTACTGCTGTGAGGTCTGGGATACCTGTGGGAGGGTCCTCTGTGATAAACTTCAAAAATTTCAAAATAGGGCTGCTAGGCTTATTCTAAGGGCTGATTATAAAACGAGCTCCAGTCTACTCCTTGACATACTAGATTGGGATAGACTTGATGAACGGAGGGCTAAATGCAAGGCTGTCTTGATGCACAAAATCCAAAATAACTGTGTACCGACCAGTCTCACCGAATTATTCAAAACAGTTGGAAGCAGAACAGACTACAACCTGAGGGGGGCAGATATCAAACTCTGCTTGCCCATCCCCAAAACTGAGTTTGCGAAAAAGAGCATCTCCTACAATGGAGCAAAGCTCTGGAACCAGCTTCCAGCAGAATTACGCGAGACTAGGTCGTTAGTTTCTTTTAAGAACAACATTGCGACTGCCTCTCTCTTAAATGGACTTTTAGACTATTTTTTTACTATACGTTACTTTACTTTTGGATTTGTTATTGTTAGTACTATTTTGTATATTATTGTTTATACGAGCAGAATATAGTATATAATTAGATATATAGTATTAGGAATTACTTTTAATTATATATTACGGATGTATTTTTAGTCACGAATTCTATGTAAATCAGCGTTATGCTGTTAGCAATACCGTGAAATAAGTGATTTAATAGAGTACTGGACAAGTACGGGGTGCTGAAGGTTGTTAAGTAACCACACGTCGCGTGATCGGTGCATGCACATCCAGCAAGTGCTTGAGTGTCTCCTCGTACTTATCAATTAAAACAGACAGTTCACTGGGTGTGTCAGTTACTATAGTGGAGTTCTTACATTCATCACATAAACAATAACTTAACTTCCGGTAAGTTGAATGATTCTAGTAAACTCTTAAATCTGCATGCATCCACGTCATTTCTAGCATCAAGATGGAAATTAAAGTCGCCACTATTACCCGAAGCAGTAAGAAGCTGTTCAATCAGAGTAGAGAACTCTTCGAAGAAGGTGCTTAGTTTTCAAGGCATTAAGTCTCGATGGAGGCGGTCTGTATATCGTAACAATCCTGGCACTACCAGTTGAAGATTTAACAAGCACGTCAATGTATTTAAACGACTTAAATTTTCCAAGAACCTGGCTTTTGACTTTTATGCATTTCTTAAACAGAAGCACTGCGAACTCCACCGCCTCGAGAGTTTTCTCCTGGGACGTGATGGAAAAGTAACCACTCGGACATAAGTCCTGAATTAGACAGTTGTGACTGTCTCCTGACTGGACCCACGTTTCTGTTACAGCAAATATATCGAGATCATGTTCTACAACATAGTTTTTTAATAGGAGAGTTTTGTTCTTTATAGATCTTTCGTTTAGTAAGCAGAAGTCCATTGTTACACACCGTTGAACTGCAGCAGTTGAAGCTGAAGTTTTCACCTGTATTAAATTGTTGGAGTTGTGCAATGGAATGGAAAATGCAAATTTGGCTGTAGTGTGCTGATTTCTGTTAGAGATGATAGTTTGTTTGACCAACCTAGTCAGTGGAATACTTACCAACCATACCTACCAATGGGCGGGAGGGGCGGGAGCAAATTTGCGTAACGCAGCGAAGAATAGATCCGCAACGATCTGCAACGTTAAGCACACCAAGCCCTGCTAAGCTTAGGGGGTGCCCCCACAGTTAAGGGTGAAACCGCTGACCAGCAATGCCTCAATTTTAACTTTGCCTAAATTGCATTTATTCACATTTAAACTCATCGGCATGAGATGAGTGTGGGATTAGGTGCCTAGAGATCCGCATGTCCACACACGACAAGGAGGTAACCACGGTAATCCCTACCACAGTCTACCACCAAACCACTACGGGTGCTTGGAACCGGAAGGACAGTGGAAGGGGGCACCAAGGAACCTCCGACTTCAAACAATCCCAAGCACCGGCCCAACACAACAGACGTGCTCCACATGTAACTGTTAGATCCGCAACGATCAGCTCAACAAGCGCAAGCACTGGCCCATACACAGCAGAAGTGCTCTTCATGTAACCGTTAGATCCGCAACGATTTGCCCCATGAATGCTAGTTGATCCGCAACGATCAACTCAACAAGCGTGGGCTGCTGGTGTAAGAGCTACCGACAAGCATTGACACAAGCCTACATGTAACTTCCATAATATAGCCAACATAAGAAATTACACATACCTGATACAGTCAAATCAAGTGACGGGAAAGGTTAGCCAATACGGAGTTCGTATATAGAGGTGGAATGCACTGCTGGCCCATCGCCTTAGTGTCTGGAACACCGTCCCTTGCGGCTACTGTAACAGCGCCTATGCGGAACCTGTGGCTCGAATAGTTACCAGGAACACCAGCTCCCTCCAAGATGCGTCTCCGCCTGCTAGTTAGAAGGGAGCGAGATAATGGCTGACCAGATTACAGTAAGAATAAAGGACCTGATGTATTGCCTCTCAAATCCAAATAAGCTAGCACTGCCTCTACTGCACACAAAGGTTGACTAGCTCGACCAATATGAACAAAACAGCCTTTGCGAAATGGATTTCAACTGCTGCCTATTGCACCAGCGCCTCACAACCCATGACTAAATTAGCGCCTGCCGAGCAATTAATTTGTCAGACGGGAGGCGAGCTGTCTGATAACATAATCAAGTTGGATGCCAAGTACTACCAGAGACGCAGAGGGACCTTCACACTTTCTGGAGTGAAGAGGTAGGCCCAGCTGTTTGCAAACCTCTAAAGCAATGGAAAGATTCTGGGCACAGACTGAAGATCCCGGGGGACCAGCCGAGATAAAATCATCAAGGTAATGAACTAAGTCCGATACCATGTAATTGTAGACAAGAATCCATTCAACCATGGTTGCCACCGAGTCGAAAATAAATGGGGCCGAGCGCAACCCGAAGGGGAGAGTTAAGTTAACGAAAAATTGACCACGTCATTTTAGACCTAGAAGTAAACGATCTTCTGGGTGGACTAGAATATTGCGATAGGCTGCCTCTACATCGAATTTAGCCATAAGAGCACCTTGACCCTGTTTGGCTACCATGTGGATAATTTCGTCTATCCTAAAGTATTGCAGTGTATATTGATTAGGATCATTGACGCTAAAGCCCACCGTAAAAGACAAATCTACAACGAGCCTCCATTTCCCAGGCTGTGCCGTCTTGGGAATGACCCCAAAGCTGCTGATAGGCCTGCTACCCTCCACAAAGAGACTTCATTAGCCAGATAGTCGTCAATTACTCTAGCACATTGGTATGCTGAGGGCTTGTCCCGCTTTAACCGCCGGTTTAAGTTTTGAATGATGATAAAAACCTAGCCTGAAGCCATTACTCAGCCCTTCTAGCACATAAGAAACGCGGTCACGGTCTGGATGATTCCTAAGCTCCATAGCGAACTGTTCCACTATCAGGGGGCTGACCCTAGCTACTGGGGGAAGGCCGGCAGCTGCAGGAAAAGAGAAACTCCAACATAAATACTAACTAAACCAAAGATAGGCTTTAATACAGATAACCCTTAAGGTATACAAGTACTAAGGAAAATCATACCACTTGTCTGGGCATACATGTAGCCTAAAAAAAATTAGGAAAATTAAACAGTATAAACTAACCAGGCTTACAGGACATGAAGACAGTCAAATAATCCTAGCCAGGCATGCGACTTGGACAGAGTAATATAGGTTAAGCCTGCCATTATTGACTCTTAGTCTCGTATTTTCAGTTGATGACTGTCAAAGAATTCTAGCTAAGCATGCGACTAACGTCTTTTGGACTTAGACCCATCCCTGCACAGCAACTGCACTTATGCGCATACTCGCAATACACGCGTAAGGGGCAGAGTACCTGCCATGATTCCACGACTTGCACACAATGTCGGTAGAAGTGGAACCAACGGCTTCAGAAGACTCGGGAAGCACTTTCCCAGGGAGCGAACAAGTTGATGCCCCTGCTGCATGAAAGTTGTACGGCTGTATATTGATGGATGACCAGTCGGTAAGTTTGATCGCAGCCGCATGTTCGCGGAAAGCTTGATCATAAGAGAGCCGCACGCGCCCACCGAACTGGCGATAAGTGCGCAATATAAGTACCTTGTAAGCTGTCAAATCACTCCAACGGTGAGGAAAATAGGAGGTCATAACCAGGGTAAAGAGACTGAAAGCCTCCACCCAACTTAAGATGTCCTCGATCCGGTGGCGCTGCTTTTTGGAGCCGGAGATGAGCACTACGCGGCCATCGAACAACAATTGCGGTTCAGCTTCAATCAGGACAAGATTAACAGCCATTAAATCGCTTAAATCGATGTACTTTACGGTACTAATTTGGGCCACAAGCTTGGACGGGATGGGGAAAAACTCAGGGCCTACCACGGAAGACTGATCAAGAATGGGGACAGGAAGCTCAGGAATGCCTAGAACGCTCGAACCAAATGCGAACTCGTTTGAGGCAAAGTGCTACCCAACGACGGCACCATGGAGGCTAGTGGCAATGAAAACGTGTTCACAAAGGACGGCATAACACTCGAAGACCTACCTACCACCACGGGGCGCTGTAGAAGATTGAGGCGCCACAAATCCAGTCTCCGACAACAACAGGTCTGTGATTCTCGAGTTGAGGCCCGCCCCTTGCGAGATACACGTGGAAGGGACGCTCGACGGGAAAGAGCTTGATGAAACCGACGAAATTGCCGTTAGAGCCGGATTTGAGGCTTGTACTGCCGCCAACGCCGCTTGTGTGGTTGCAGCTTGAATCGCCGCCAAAACCTCCGGTGACAACTACACACTCGGCGAAGAAGTTGAAGGGAATATCGAGCTGGATGTTGTGATCCCAGCACTGGGGGATGCAGACACACTGGCCACATCCAAAGTTGTCACGGACGCCACAGGAAAGAGCGAAGCATTCAAACTATTTCGTGTCTGGCGAGCCATGACTTATCAACTATTTTAAGCTCTAATTTTAAGCGTGTTTTAAGCAAGCAAATTTGCGTAACGCAGAGAGGAATAGATCCGCAACGATCTGCAATGTTGAGCACACCAAGCCCCTGCTAAGCTTAGGGGGTACCCACAGTTAAGGGTGAAACCACTGACCAGCAATCCCTCAATTTTAACTTTGCCTAAATTGCATTTATCCACATCTAAACCTATACTAAAATAGAATACTAACTGTTTAAGAACTAATGGTTTACCTTTAACAATAGATTCTTCGTTAGCCTCTTTTGTTAGGTACACCAACATGGCCGCCATTCCCTTTGTCATTTGAATCTCTGGGGAGTGAGTGCAACCCATCTATAGGTGACAGACCATGCAATGCCTTAAAAGTGATTAGTAATAATTTAAAGATAATTATAAACTTAAAGTGCTTTATAAACAATAAATTTTTGTTTTAGATATCAATTCTAAATCAAGTGAATAGTAGAATGGTAAAATATATTTTGCTTTGAATGCTGTGCCGCTGAGTCAAGGAGGTTTTAATATCCAAAATGCTAATTACATGACGTCAGGGGAGGTATCTGCAATCACTTCTTAGTGGTTGTGAATGGACGTTTTCGAAAGCAACTCAATTGCCTTTAGTTTAGGCAGAGAAAACTAAACTTCTCAGGGATTTGTTCTGTTCCTCGGCGATCAGAGTATTACAAACTTATACCATGACAATTCGGGAAATTAGTGATTAAATTGTATTTCCCCTCAAACCTCGGGAGAGTTTGTAAATATTTATTTGCCGAAGCAGCCTCGGGACTTCTACAAACTGTCCCTCGGCTTTCGGGGAAATTTAATAACTAATTTCCCTCGGTGCCATGGTATAACTTATAATAATTAGATCGTATTTCCATAATCTTGCATATCCATGTAATAACCTTTAAGTAATGATACAGCTGAGAACTGTAGTGGAATCCATTGTTGTGCGGCAATGAGCCTCCCTGACATACGATTTTGCTTGAATATGCCTTAAGTGATTTAAGAGATGTCTACAGTCCAATACATTTTCCAGTACATCTCGAAAATAAAGTATTTTTTATGATATTGGCTCTTTTTCTGTGAAATTCAGAGAAGCCATCCAGCCAATCGGATATAGAGAAAACAAAAGATTTTTCAATCGCAAATTTGTGAACCTTCCCCACGCACGGATATACTTCGAAATTAAGCGATAGTTAGTTTGATCAAAAATAAATTCAAACCACATAAAAATATCTAATGAAAATTTATAAGTATCAACCAATGAAATTACGAGGAAGAATAATAGAAAGTTAACACCTAAAATTCCTTGCCGTAGAGCACTACAGTTCTTATCTGAACCATTATTTAATAAATACTTTTTTGATCAGATATTTTACCATTATGTATAACGGTGATGTATGTTTTCGACCTTGCAATTTATTTATTGTTTCAATCAAGACACAAATAAAAGAAATATAGTAAGATATGTTCAAAACCAACAGAAGCTAAAGCTTTAATAGAAACGGGTTTATTTGAAAGATGATTGTATCACGAAGCTTACTGGAAAATCAGATTTCCACTAAGTTCCATCGTTGATAGAGAGGTTATTGACCAAGCGTGAGGTCAAGATGGGGGGATATTGGCCAAGTTAATTTTTTGCGTGTTTATGTACCGAGACGAACTCGAGGTCCATAAAAACGCAAAAAATTAACGAGGCCAATATTCCCCCATCTTGACCGAACAAGCTTGGTCAATAAAGTTTTTATTGTCTGGCAAAAAAATATATAATCCCACTTTCACACACGCGCCAGGAACCCATTGCGTGGTAAACCGAAGAGCGAATAGAAATCA
This sequence comes from Actinernus sp. WN-2022, assembly GCA_030867875.1. Classification (NCBI taxonomy): domain Eukaryota; kingdom Metazoa; phylum Cnidaria; class Anthozoa; order Actiniaria; family Actinernidae; genus Actinernus; species Actinernus sp. WN-2022. The sequence goes on from JAOWCC010001589.1 coordinate 33,954,028, forward strand.
ATCTAAAATTAGACTGAAGCCCCATTACACTACAAAGAAATAGGCACGGCACGGCAGAAAATCGGCACGGGTGCCGCTCTCTTCAGTTACGGCACGGCCTATTTACACTCGCATTCTCGACAGCAAGGCCCGTTTTTGGGCGCTCTTGGAAACGCCGAACCGGCACGGACGATTACATGAGCCCGCATTCCTTATAGCAGAGTTCAGAAAGAAGAGCAAGCTCAAAACTAGCTACCAACATGGCTGCTTGCTGGGAAAAGAAATGCGCTTTGCTTTGGTTCATTAGAATTAGAAGGTATGCACTTGACAAGGAAAATAACACTTCCCTAGGGATACAAAAGTTATAGTTTCTATTATATTTTCATGATGCAATTAGTAAAAAAGAGGAAAATGAGATTGCTATCAATATTGCTTGCTCAAAGTAATCGAGTACGACGCTTGTGGATGTCCCCTCGTACAGATGCTTGGTTTGTAATGGCCGACGTAGCCTTAAATGATCATCAATGGCACATGAATTTCAGAGTTTCGAGAGATACATTTCAGTACGTTAAGATCAGATCCAGGGTGAGATAACCTACAAAGATATAAGATTGCGTGCAGCTGTTTCAACAAGATGCAGAGTAGCTATGTCCCTGTACTATTTGTCAAGTACTGCTGAGTATCGCACTATTGGTAATTTGTTCGGGGTTTCTCCTTCATTTGTTTGTAATTGCGTAAGATAAGTCTTTCATGCAATTGTTAATACTATGAAGTCATCGTTTGTATTCCTGCCTAAAGGCGACGAGCTTCTAGAAGTAATACAAGTGTACAAAGAAAAAAGGGGATTCCCTATGTGTGCTGGAGCGATAGATGGAACCCACATACCTATTATTGGTCCATGTGACAGCCATGCGGACTACATTAACAGAAAATGATATCACAGCATCGTTATGCAAGCAGTTGTTAACTGCAAGTATCTCTTTAGAGACATTGTTATTGGTTGGCCTGGAAGCGTGCATGACGCACGCATTTTGGCTAATTCTCACTTATACCAGCTGGGCAACGAGGGGAAGCTATTCATGGGAAAGCTCTCTGAGGACATCAATGGCACAAGCATTCCCCCGCTCCTTTTAGGGGATCCAGCTTACCCCTTGTTACCATGGCTTATGAAAGGCTTCCCTGAGAACTCAGACACTTGTGCTGCTCACAAAGTTTTTAATTACAGATTGAGCCATGCAAGAATGACCGTAGAAAACACTTTTGGTCGTTGGAAATGAAGATTTCGACGTTTTTTGAGGAGAGTAGACATGAATGTCAAAAATGTTGCCATAACAGTAGCAGCTTCTTGAATTTTGCACAATCTTTGTGAACTCTCTCATGAAGAGATACTCAATGACTGGTTGGTTGAAGTTCGGGCTTTTGGCTTAGCTCAGCCAGATGATCGACAATTACAAGAGGTACCTGAAAGAGCAAACCTTAACTCTTCCAATATTCGAATTGCATTATGTGATTTTTTATGTCACAAGCAGGTACAAACAAAGGTTCTGGTGGGTCATTGTAGGACTGCCGTGAGGATAGATGTGTCCAGGGTTTTATTTGTTAAATGTGCAAGCCTGCATGACTCAAGGCTTTCCCTCTATAATGAACGACAGTTGCAGTGTAGAACATAAATGTAGCATCAATAACGTTATTAAAAACAGTATTAAAGTGAGGCTGTATTCTTCTCCATTGTTATAACAAATTTAAATTTCCCAAAAGAAGATACTCTAAGGCAACTAGACTACGCATTGAAAATGAAAAACTGTTGAATATCAGTTACAAATAAACATTGTTCAGTTTTGAGTCGAATCATCTTGTTTAATGATGCCTAACAGTATTAAAGCTTCTAAGTAAAATAACATGCTTATGTATCAGTGGTAAAGTTCTAGTGTTTTTAACACAACGGTTACTGGCCATGGTGTTAAGACAAAGTGCCATGGGTTACAGTCAAAACATGGCAAGCATTCCTCCCGAGAGCCAGAAGTCCATTATTGGAAAAACTTGCAAAATTCAAAATGAGCCTCGATTCAAAACTTGAATTCTGAATGGATTAATGAACAAAAGGCTTGAACCACAGGAGGTGTATATCTCGACTTTGAATAATAATAAAAATGCGGGAAACAAATCTGCAGGGAGTGTATGAACTTGTAATTTCTGTACCTTTGAGAGAATTTTACAACAAAGGCTACAATACAAAGTGGTTTGAAGGTCACAGTATGTGGTGTGACCGAAGTAGGCAACTATTTAACAATGTCATGGAGCTCTGATTCCCTTTACAATGGGAAGAGGAATCTGTTGTATCAAAAAACCAACATGTGTCCTCTAAGATTTGGAGAAAATAATAGGTTTGCGTTTTCCAGTGGCGTTCATTAGGCCTAGAGTGCACGACAAGATCGGATAATGTAGTTCTTCAGCATTGTTTAGCTATGCTTTTCATTGTAAGTTCTCACACACTTGACCCTATGCCGAGCAGTAGCTAATAGTAAATGGTTTCATCTCTAACGAACGGAACAACATGTCAACAGGGGTTTCTACGTGGCTTTTCTATATGGTCCTGGTCAGAAGGTTAGCAAGTTCTGTGGACGAAGAAGTTCCATTACCTTGGTGTCCACTGGTACGGCTAAACTTCTATTTTACGCGAGGTCAAGATATGTTGAGTGGAGGGGGTTCAAAGCTCGTTTCTACGTTGATTGTAAGTAAACCCGTAGCTTCTATTAACGTAATGTTGTCTCCCAAACGCAGGTAATAATAATATTGCTGCAACAATCTCATTTAACGTTGGTAATTCGTGAGAGTCTTGTAAGACTCATAAAAGCCGGCCCATCTCAAACCCTCCCTTTTGAAAGTGGCTGTTGATGTTGGACCAAATCTGCAGGCGATAGTGACAGCGTAAGATGCACGTATTTGAACCTAATTCTCATGACGTTGCTTTGGCTGAAGCTTACTCAAGTACGTTAAGACCTGGTTTTGACATGAAAGTGAGGCTAAAACGATAATTTTCATTTTGAGTAATGATCGGGCTGAGAACTGTAGTGGAATCCATTGTTCTGCGGCAATGAGCCTCCCTCACATACGATTTAGCTTGAATATGTCTTAAGTGCTTTAAGAGATGTCTACAGTCCAAACTACATCTCGCAAAATGCTATTGGCTCTTTTTTCTGTGAAAACTCAAACAGGCCACCATCCAGCCAATCGGAAATGGAGAAAACAAAAGATTTTTCAATCGCAAATATGAGAACTTTCCCCACATACGACACTCTCCGAAATTAAACCATAGTTACTTTGATAAAAAATAAATTCAAAGGTCCAAAATTATTGAACGAAAATGCGTTATTTCGATGGGTTTCTATTGAATTTATCAGTATCAACCAATGAAATTACGAGAAAGAATAATAGAAAATCAACACCTTTTAACTTTTAACAGACTCGTCTACTTCGATATTTTGAGGACCACAATTATATTATGCAAATGACGTGTCACGTGACACCTCCACTGACTTTGGTTTTACATAAAATTTCAATAACAAGGTGCATATAGTTTTCCTGTTTCTCTGGTGCCTGCCTTTAATAGTCTGTCCTCATAGTAGAACATATTTTTATCCATAAGGGGATATTGAGCAAATCAGGTCACGTGACCTTGTACTCGATTTATTGATCAGCGGTGTTCTCCTTACCAATAAATAAGTCATGATGTGAGGGCAGATTTATGTCTCTCCAAGCCCCGATTTTTTAAAAACCAAAACGGTTCTTAAAGGGACTATCATCGTTACCCCAATCGCAGTTGAACGTTCACACGAGGGAGGGTCACGTGACATGTCACATGACTGCAGTTTTCACTTTAAAGTGTTAATGTTCACGAGTTCTGTTAGTATGTGCAACTTGGTAAAGATTCGCTTAAAACCAATTTCCTAACAGATATAATCAATGTTAGCCGTGTTTTTGTGTTGACCCAGGCCTTAACGGACTTGAGTATATGCTAGGATTTTTTTTATATTTCAGTCCCTATTGAACCAAAATGGAAGATCAACGCATACAGTTCCCAGTCACGGATAATCACTGTCCAATGGCCAAGTTATCCGGTTATGAAAGGCTCTTTTAAAGTTATCAAATACATGGCCGTCTGTACTCCTATAAAAGAGTCATTCAACACAACGGTCATGACTGCTAATAATACTGCGAGACAGCTAGAGGTGACAAGCCTGATGAAATACACTGATTACAGTGTACAAGTGCTGGCAGTGCTTGGCGGTTTCCTCTCAAGTTCCGCTGTCTCCAATTGGACGGAGAACATCCGGGGAAGTGAGAAAGTTATCGTAAGAACTGGTGAGAAGAAATAATGACTTCCATATGCCTTCACATTAAGTCAACTATTGTAATTTGTTTAATTGGCGACGCCGGAGTTTGTAAGATTACAACCGCCTTTCCAAGATTGTGTAACTTGGTATAAATTATGGGAGGGACTTCAATTGGCCATGGTCGAAATGAGTAAAGGACTAGGTTTCAGTGGTATGTGCAGTGGGTATGGAGACAGGCTCGAAAAGAACGTGGTGTCGTGAGGTAAGAAGTGGCGGAATACTGCAGTTTTTTTGTGGGCAATCACGTAGTGGTTTCCTATAACCCTCCCTATTATTTCAACCAATACTAAATCCAAGCTGCCTACATGAAGTATTTCTTGACGGGCCGTGAGTTTTGTTAGCGTTTGTTAGACTCGTTCTGATGCGTCAGCCTTTGTTATTCAAATTATCGGCTATTGTTCAAAAAGCGATTTGGCGGGCCAATATTGCGTGCGAATACCTGAGACAATGGTCTATTGATAATTTGGACAAAATCTTGCAACGGTTCATTGCGTTAATTCGCTGTTTAGATCACAATCCCTTGCGTGGTCAACCACAATGCACTGTTCCCCTCCCAACTAGAGGAAATGTTTTGCAGCCATTAATACGATACTGAATGGCAAGATCCGCGCGTCATTGATAGACTATAAATACTGTCTAGGTTATGTGCTTGGTTGCTTGTGTTCTCCAACATTTAACACGCTTGGCACAAATGACCCTAAAATCTATCACTTTGCTATATTTTCAAAAGTTTCCAACATAGAAGATTGAATTTTTGTGGGATGATGAAGACCGACGACCTAAACAAAATCCGATGATTTGATCTACCGTAGACATCTTGATGACGTCACAGTTACGTCATGTATCCATTTGTAATAGGTTTCTCGACGTTTTCAATTACCTTGAACATCAGTAAATTTTATATTTTCGATTTGCCATCATGTCGACAACAAAGAAACCGAAAACCCGAGTTCGATTGGTTAAGAGGGAGAAAAGTTATAAAATTTTGAATTTTGGCAATTTTCCCGCCAAAATTTGGCGGGAAATATTCAATACAGAACCATTTACAAAATAACTTCTTCATTCATCTTTTAGAGTTTAACATATTTGTTTACGAAACTCTAGCAATCAAAAGAGTAAATCGGTACCCACAACCGTATGTTTTTATAATTTTCGATTTTTGAGAGGAAATACTTTAAAATTCCCAGTGAAAAAGAGGAAACGTCATTATGACGTCATATTTTTTTGAAAAAGTCTTTTAAAAATAACTATTCGAGTATTTTTCGGGTTTTAAAGAGGAACTGTACTTACTGTACACTGAATAGCCGCAATATGGTCTTTTTATGTTTATTCAATTTAGAAAGCATAACTGATGTCAGACCCATGACGTCAGAAAATGTGACGTGACAGGATACTTCAGTTCTTAATAACTCAGCAAATATTTATCGTAGAGACTTTAAAATTGCGGCAATCAAAAACACATATTTATGTTGTTGTGATAACATGCTTTATTTCAAAAGTATAGGTAACGCAGAATTTGACCTTAAAAGGAGTCGTTCGTTATGACGTCACACCAACGTCAATATACAAACGTGTTTGATCCTAAAGACGTTATTTCATTTTAATATTAACATACGAAAATTTCGTTAAATTTGACATCGAATTAAACAAGATGTGCTGGTTTATATATTTTTGGCTCGCTTTTAGTGATCGATTTTGAGGTAACTTATGCCAGGCGTGTAAGCTTCCTTCTTAATTCAGGAAATAATGGTACCATAATAGTCTCCATTGGGGAGGGGAGGAGCAATCCTTTGGCGGGTTTATATTCTTCGCATTACTTGCAGCTTGGCATCTGTAGGAGAGCGATTTACGCAAATTCGCGAGTGCTTTGTCGTACGCTGTACTGTCGTACTGTTTACTACAGTCCCTTCAGTGCTCCTTATTAGTGTTGTGTTTTGACATGAAATTTACTAAAACAGCGAGTTTAACCCACAAAATGTGTTTTGTAACTTGATGATCATCCATGCTAAGTTGACGATCACTCATGAACGAGTCACTGGAGTCGTGTAGGCGATCGGACTCGGTGTAGGCATATGTAATTTGATAGTTTGGGGCGGACATAATGGCTATCAGTTTCCAAAGAGCAACATCTGCCTGTTATCAAGATGGTGAGCAGCAAATACTTTTCTTCTATTGGCCTTCGATAAATTCTGGAAGCCAGTTCAAAACACAATTAGCATTTATATTTACATTCTCGATTACAGTTGATTTTCGGTGCTTAAAACTTCACCGGGGAGAACAGCAGTTTTTGTGCTGGGAAAGGTAAGAAAATGTCGGAAATTAGTAGGCTCAGGGAATGTACCGGGAAATCGTTGATATGTCGGGAGAAAATGAAAATAAATACTACAAAATATATTCATCTAACACCTTGGCATTTTTATCACACAGTAATATATTTTTTCTGCCTAAAAGATACTGTAGGTTTTCTTATAATACATTTCCTTAACTGAGCGGAAGCATTCACTACCTATTAGGTATACTAGTCTTTAAAATAAGGTCAAAAGCAATTCGTCAATTGTCTCCTTAGCATGATATACACTAGAGTATCGTTATCAGAAGGATTTCCAAGTACGATGCCATGGTCATCCTTTAACGTGCCTATATTGGTGGTGTGCAACCCAATCCCCAGAGATTCAAATAGCAAAGGCGTGGCCGCCATGTTGGATGAACTAACAAGAGAAGCTAACGAGGAATTGTTTGTTACTGTCATCCAACATGGCGGCCATGACGTCACATGCACACCAAGAATAACCCCAATTTTTATCATTTTAAAATGAAATTGGAAAGCATATTTCATTCTGAAGAGTTATGATATTTTTTTGACGCGATTAAAGATGTGAAAGAAAGCTATTTTGGGCTTCCTGTGACGACGTTGACCGAGCAACGTAGTTTATCAGTAGCCTGTGATGTGACGTCACAGGACTCCCTCGAAGTTCTCCAACAGGCAACAACAATGTTTTCATAAAGTACCAGTTAAATTTCCGAATTACAACTGCCGATAAATGTATCTGTAGAGGCTGCAGTAATAAGCCGGATTCCGAGCGAAGTTGTATTTACATTAGATACAATTTACTGAAGATCGCAGAGGGGAATTAGAGAAGAAACGACAAATTGATCGAATTTGTGAAGGTCAAACGTGCGAGAATGGAGACTGGGTAGATTCTGTCCAGAATCTGTTCGGCTTATTCAGAGTTTCGATTCACAATATTTCATTACATTATGCGTTTTTTATTTTCCTGGACAAATCAGCAGGTATAACACGTGGTACTACATCATTTCATTGTTTTACACTTTTATTGCAGCTATTCATTGTACAACAATCTGTAACATGATGTCAAGACAGGCCGTGATGGAAATCAATTCAAAATTATGTACCCAAAATCAAAGTCAGGACCCGGCCAGTCCTCAGATCGAATTGGAATTTTGCAGAAAAGGGGAGGGTCATAATTTTTTAAACCTCCCACAATGGACAACTGAAAACTGGTTGGTTATTTCTAGGGGGAAGACAAAAGGGTCAATTATTTTATACTAATTGTCCAGGGAAGGTTATCTACTTTTAGACTTCTTTTATTTCATTCTTCACCCCCTCCCCGTGCTAATTTCTGACCAGTCCCTTACCATGGATATGCATCTGCCAATAAAATTTCAACTTCTAGACAGCCTGTATATCAGGCCGTAAGGCCATACCATCTTATTATGTTATTTATATTAGATTAAATAAACAGCTAAAAGGTTGGGCAGTCCCTTACAGATAAATCTTTTTTTATTAATTAAAATATTAATTAGACTGTTGAACACATCTACCAGTGGGTAGCCCACATTTCCAAGGAGTTTGGTCATTCTGTTGTTGGTATTTTTCACATGCGAGCAGACGGTAACCTACAATTCATAACTCTTTACCGCATACAGAACAGGACAACTGTATGGAGTATGTTATTGTACTGTATTGTACAACGACAATAGCATATTTATTACAACGTAACTTACAAACGAACAAGTACTATAACTTCCACAAATAGTTCCCGTTTTACGTCTATCTATAATAGCTTAACCCATGTCAAAATAGAGGCGGGACAGAGGTGGGATCCCGCCAATCCCAGGTGGGATCCCAGGTGGGATTGGCGGGATCCCATGTCATCTGGTGGGATCCCAGCTATCCCGCCTGGGATGGTAAGAAATCCCACCCGGGATCCCACCTCTAAAGCCGGGATCCCAGGTGGGACATATGGGATCCCAGGTGGGATGGTGGGATCCCAGGTGGGATGGTGGGATCCCACCTATCCCGCCTGGTATGAAAACAAAATCCCACCTGGGATCCTTACTCTAAAGCCGGGATCCCAGGTGGGATGGAGGGATCCCAACTATCCCACCTGGCATGAAATAAAATCCCACCTGGGATCCCACCTCTAAAGCCGAGATAGCTGATAGGATCCTGGCATTCCCATGCAGCTATCTGTCTGGGATATATATGACAACAAAATCCCACCTGGAAAGTAAATTACAGCAATCAGTACATATATTTTAATATATAATTTCCAATGAAATACCAGTGTATATATACACTACTATATAGTGCAATATCATATGAAGACCACATGAAAAGGCTATGAAACTATAGGCCAACCTATGAAATATCCCATGAAATATTTTCATAGCACTTACATGTATTATGAAGGTTTCTTTTCATAGATCTATGAAAGACTCAAAGGCTATAAAATTTTATAAAGGGAAATATTATCCTATGAATATAGTACCCTATGAATTGTTTGGCTTTGAATTTTACATCCTATGAAACTTAGAAATTAGTATAACAAGACGGGAGGCTATGAAATTAAGGTACTATGAAAATACTATGAAAATACTAAATCTTTTCATAGGATGTGGAAAGTTATATGCAGCACTTGCTTCCAAATTTGCATGAAGCTAGAACATTCATGAACACCCTAATATTAATGGTAAAAAAATATTGTTGTGTATTTCACAAGGCAAAGTTTGTTTGGCACCTTATACCACCTGACAGATCCATGTCCAGAGGAAACATATACGCCCAAACAATTCTTGACAGAACAAATTGGAACTCCAACCAATAATAAATTGGCTTTCAAACGATCTAAAGTTACTTACAGAAGCGCAGATTTCATAACTTTCTCCGAGAAATAGGAACGTTGATGACTGGCTGAAACATTACAAGATTTATACAGAAATGAAGTACAAGTTGCATGAGTTGGCAGTTTATTTAAACTTGATGTCTACGAGGTACATGCTCAGCAATCGATCGAGTGGACTCGACTAATACATGTATAATAATTTCGTTAGAAACAGCAAAGTCCTGATACAACTCATTGCTGGTTGCACTATAGGTCAAGGCTTCATGCAACCAGAAAAGGAGAAGAAAATATATAAGTTGGTGTTTGCGTAAAACTAATATGAAAACTGTGAGAACCAGTTCAGTCCCAGCTAACGACTTACATGCTTTCCAGGCAGAGTGAGACACAGCAAAACAGATGAGGAGTTAGTTGACCAGTTCATTAGCGTTTAGATTCCTTGAATATATAGCCAGACCATTTCGCAAATTAATCCTCAGATGAAGCACTCCCGCCAGCTCAGCTTTGGTAAAGTTCTCAACAACAAACAAAGATGGCGGCTGTGAACTGATCCCAGGATGCATTGCTTCTCTAAAGACCACTGACCTGAATTGTGCGGGCACATCACGCCATTTTCAAAACTTGGCGGCAAGACATGCGATTTCTTGTATAATATGGCTTCCAGACTGAGCAAAGGGTTTTCAAAACACATGGGAGATAAGAAAACTATAAAGGTAAGATGTGATCATTCAATTGTTGTGGATTGTAACAAGAAAAGGGAATATAGCGCTTGGTTATCATACTTTTAGTTCAGCTGTAATGTTTGAACGGTTTCTATCATGTCTCGTGCACGTGGTCTGCTTGTAGTTGTTTCTTAATATCCATTTTCAATGACGAAATCCATACAAAAAGTTTACCAAGTTTATGTAGAGTGAATCTTTTAGTTAAATTAAGGATTGATCGAAATCTTGTAGTCATGGAGTACTACTGTTCGAAGAGAGTGAAATGTCTCACTTTTAATTTATACTGAGTTTATACAACAAAGGTATAATATTGCTTTTTATAAGTGAAATTGCACGTGTTTATACATTGCAATTCAAACAAATTCAATTCAGTCAATACTTTAAGTTCTTCTGTGAATTAGTGGACATTGTGCATGTGAAAGTTCACTTTATAGCTACATGTAGGCCTAGGGGAAATACATTTTTTTTAACAGTATGTGCATAAATAGAACACTGTACTACAATTTTGGAAAATAACTCTTGCTACGTACATCTCGTATTCAATAACTTATAACACTCTACTTTCTTCCATCATAGGCAGAGCGGATTCGGAACAGCACTTTGTCACTTGATCTCGTGCAAGTACTTGAACAAGGAGAGGTCTATCGATTTTCAGATCAGATCAAGTACATTAGCTAGAAATTGTAAGGATTAAGTTTTAGTGAGCCAGTGCAGTAAGAGACCATGAAATATAATGGACATTAAATACAATGTAATTTATAACAGCAAGTTTGGTAGTTTGCAATTAAAATTCTGCCATGTTTTTTGGTAGAGGACTTTTATTAGATTTTATGTTACCAGTCTATAGCCAGGGGTTTAATCATACCAGAATAGAGTATAAACAGGATTTTATGGTATAGGCATAACAACCATTTCAGCTTTTCTGAGCCCTCATCTCTTTATTAAATTGATTGAAACACTGGCTACTGTAAAAGCTTTCCTATTAAGCTTTTTTTATAGGACCCAGCAACCCTAGTATACATGTACATAGCTATAGAAGGTCCTATGTTATTCACTATATAATTTATTACCTGCCAATCATGTTAAGTATCTGCTATCTCAATAGGATATACCCGGTATGTATATTTTTTCTATAAATTAAAGTTTACATACCAGTACAACATATATTATAATGCAAGTGAGAAAATGTGTTTATTTCAATGGAATATTTTCATAGGTTGACTTTCCTGAAATGAAAAAAATTCATAGTATGTAAACAAAACATTTCATGGAATATGCTGGCTTTATAGAGGTAGGATCCCGGGTGGGATTTGTTACATCCCAGGCGGGATAGCTGGGATCCCGCCAATCCCAGGTGGGATAGCTGGGATCCCGCCAATCCCAGGTGGGATCCAGCATTTGCATGGGATGGCAGAATCCCAGGTGGGATATGTCTAATAATCCCGGGCGGGATGGTGGGATCCCGGGCGGGATGGTGGGATCCCGGGCGGGAAGGCGGGATCCCGGGTGGGAAGGCGGGATCCCAGGTGGGATTGTCTGAGGCGGGAATTGTCTAATAATCCCGGCCGGGATCTCACAAGATCCCACCTGGGATCCCAGCTGTAAAAAAGGCGGGATCCCAGGTGGGATAGGTGGGATCCCGCCTTTCATTTTTACATGGGTTACACTTCACGTGTGTTATAATGACTAACACTTCACGTGTGTCACAATGACTTACATTTCACGTGTTATAATAGCTTACACTTCACGTGTCAGAATGACTTTACACTTCACGTGCTATAATAGCTTACGCTTCACGTATTATAATAGCGTACACTTCACGTGCTATAATAACTTACACTTTACGTGTTACAATAGCTTACACTTCACGTGTGTCACAATGAGTGCCACAATGAGTTACACTCACGTGTGTCACAGTGATTTACTCTTCACCTGTGTCAATGACTTACATTTTACATGTTATACACTTCACGTGTTATACATTTCACGTGTATCGTAATAGCTTCACGCTATTCGTATGTCCAATGACACTTACACTTTTCGTGTCAAATAATAGCTTTACAATATTCGTGTGTCCAATGACACTTACACTTTTCGTGTGTCCAATAACAATTACACTTTTCGTGAGAAATAATAGCTTTACAATAGTCGTGTGACCATTGACACTTACACTGTGTCTATATCAGTTTAACACCTTTTGTGTATCCACTGACGTTTACATTTCATGTGTGTCTAAAATAGCTATACACTTCACGCGTGTCCACAATGACGTACGGGTCCACAATGATTTTACTTTACGTGTACATGTATCTAAATTAGCTGTACATTTAAGTGTGTCCACAACGATTTTACAGTCCACGTGTATCTAAAATAGTTTTACAATTATGTGTGTTTATGCACTATGACTATACGTGTGTCCACACTGACAAACACTCACATGGATATATAATAGCTTTACATCTTACGTGTGTCTATGCACAATGAATACCTGTGTCTACAATTACTTTACACTCCACATGTATCTATAATAGCTTTACACCTTACGTGTGTCTATGCACAATGACTACCTGTGTCTACAATTACTTTACACTCCACATGTATCTATAATAGCTTTACACCTTACGTGTGTCTATGCACAATGACTACCTGTGTCTACAATTACTTTACACTCCACATGTATCTATAATAGCTTTACACCTTACGTGTGTCTATGCACAATGACTTCGTGTGTCGCCAATTACTTTACACTCCACATGTATCTATAATAGCTTTACACCTTACGTGTGTCTATGCACAATGACTACCTGTGTCTACAATTACTTTACACTCCACATGTATCTATAATAGCTTTACACCTTACGTGTGTTTATGCACAATGACTACCTGTGTCTACAATTACTTTACACTCCACATGTATCTATAATAGCTTTACACCTTACGTGTGTCTATGCACAATGACTTCGTGTGTCGCCAATTACTTTACACTCCACATGTATCTATAATATATTTACACCTTACGTGTGTCTATGCACAATGACTTCGTGTGTCGCCAATTACTTTACATGAGTCCACAATAGCTGTATACTTCACGTGTCCAATGAAGTTTACATTTCAAGTGTCTATAATAGCTTTACACTCACGCGTGTACTTTCTTTATAATTTACGCGTGTCCACAATAGCTTTACACTCACGTGTATCTATAGTAGCGTTACACCTAACGTGTGTCCATGCACAATGACTTACGTGTGTCCCCAATAACTTTACACTCACGAGTCCACAGTGACTTTACACTTCCCTTGTGTCCACAATAGCTTACACTATACATGTGTCCGTGACCTCATGGTTTTTAGATGACTTCAGATCACACGTAACACATAATAGTAGTTTTGCACTCCTCGAGTGTCCAATGACTTAACACTAAGTGTATCTATAATGACTTCACACGTTTCCGAGTATTCTTTAGTACTAATTCACAATTTGAAGGAGCCATCATACAGTACTTCATGTTACTTCAAACCATGGCCATGGACATACTTACCTTAGGGAAGTCAGACTTGACTAGCTCTGATCACCAAGCAAACTAACAAACTAACTAGAATTTGTATAGATATCGCTCTCCTGAGGATTATGATGTTATTCACCAACTATTTACTTCTACACTTACGTTTTACTTCTACAAATATTTGAGATGTACTGTAAAAGCTTTGGTAACGGGACAATTACATAAACCCGTAATAAAATTGTATTCTGAGTATGGGAATTACTTTCACTACTGCAGTTCGACATTGCTATTCAAAAACTATAGAAAAAGATCAAGAAATTCTCAGGAAAACAACTTGAAGACAAGTAACTTAGTAAGTGAACTAGAGACGAGAGACTCAACGTCATCAGTCTCATTCCCCAACCTCCTCGGTCAAACAGTTCATACGCATCAAAATAATATAAGAACTCTTCAGAATGAAAAATATGTTGTGGTACGTTTATCAGAATGCTTTCTATTTCCATTTTAAAATAACAAAAAAATGGGGTTAAGGCGACTGCGATATGATCAACTTCGAACAGCGAACTAGCTAGTTCCCGTTACTGTCAGGTTCAGCTTTGAAAAAGTTTCATGAAGCTTATGAATGTTTCCAATACGCATATCTAGATATATATGGAGGTCTTAGTAATGTTCAATGATTAATTGTTGACTAGTTTCTTGAGAAAAACGATCATAACCGAGTCACACCTTCCCTTAGGACCCTGTGTTGTTGTCGAGCCTGTCTATCCAATCTACTACCCATGATGCATTGTACATAGCATTAGAACCCAGTCCTTTTATAATTTCGGTCATGGTCAAAAGCTATAGGTAACGCTCATCCAGCAATATTTTTTAATTCTAAAAGTTGCATTAAAATCCAGCCAATCAAAAAGTTTCTTCAGCATTCAAAATAATAGACGTAGAGGCAACTCACCTAAACTTTGCACCCCAACGCTAAAAAGCCTTACAAAAGAATGAGAGCTCAACAAAGATATTTCACCACATTTCGGTTATGGAATTAATTTTGCTTCTGGAAACGTTGCTATTCATTGTTCGTTTTATCCTATGTTATAACTAGATTGAGCAGAAAGCGTTTGAACTTGTGTTAGTGTTTTAAATATCAAGTGGCCACTGTATGTTGCATGTGTATCATGGTTGAATATCGTTTGCGGTTTCGACTTGTGTAATATAAATTGTTATAATAAGATTAATAACAATGGATAACGAAACACAATTGATGTTATCTGAAGTAGTTTTTGCAGTAGAGCTCGAATTGCTATGTAATTTTATTGTATAATTAAATCCAGGCGGGTGTGAGGTCAAGATGTTTTCTATCCCCATTTTCATTAACACTTGTTAATTTTCATATATGCGATCGTAACTGAATTATGTTTTCATATGTGTATTGGGTCATGCCCATGGTCATGCAGGCCAATCAAAATATATAGTTTCAAATCATTCCATAATTGCAAGTATATTTTTGCCATAATAGGTACTTATTGACTGAGTGGGACTGGAAAATATTTGGTTCGAGGTCATGGCGTACGGACTGAGCGCACGTACAAAATGACCGAGAGCCAAATATTTTCCCGTCCGGCCCGACCTAACTCGGTCAATATATTTTTTATCATATGACCATCTTTTTTGGGGGAAATCAAACCGCAAAACAGCAAGAAAATATTGTGCAGGGCCGGACGGCTTTTTCCGGCCCGCTCACGCCATACACGTCCGGCTCTCATCACGTGACTTTTGTAAATGGTTTTGAAAGGAAAGCGCGCGCGGGGCCGTACGGGTCATATGATAATTTGTACTTATAGTATAATTTAGATGTATATTTTATTTGACAACACTTTCTAGATTGACTGTATATATCTTATATTATATTTGATAGGGTACACATATCCATAAGACAGGGTACTTTAAGATGTGTATGTTATGGATGATTATATTGCTCTACACACAGCGGTCCGATACAAGTCGAATCGTAATACCCATAAAAAAATGGAAGAATTACCTCCAAAAGATATAAAAAATAACAATAGAACGATAATAAATTGGTAGAGTCAAGGGAAATGTGTAACAGAGGGATAAAAGAAGGGAAAAAACTGGGGAAGGTAAAACATGGAGAAAAAATCATCAACCACATATGAATAGTAATAATCTTAGCTTCATATGATGTGTGATATAGGACGTATTAGATGTTCTTTTGTTGCTTATGGACGGTTGCCTGTTGTTATGATTAGGTATTAGTGGTATCTATTTTGTTTTGTTAGTTATGGATGGCCTATTATTATTATTAGATTTAGTATTTATCTAGTAGTAATCTTAGTTTTTTTAACAGAAGCATGGGTAACTGTTTTATACTATTCGTTTTTTTCTTTTTAAGTGTTTGTAATACTATTCTTTTTTTTTCTTTTTTAGTGTTTGTAGTTTTTGGGGTGGACTGCCTCGTATGGTTCATATGTTCCCTGCAGTCCTTTTGTTTATTTATTGTACATGTATATTAATGTAAATTATCACATGAATTTTCATGTTTTGTACATTTTTATATTACTTGTATTTGTGGCAGTGAAACATGGATTTTAAATTGAATGAAATTGAATTGTATTATTAAGAAGGAAAAAGAAAACAAACATGCGCAACTACGTGCTGTGTACGAGTGCTTTGGCACTCCGCTCGTGCGAGTCGAGGAGCAGGAGCTGTTGATAAAATGGTCATTACATAGTCATCACTCACTAAGGTTAACGTTGAATAATCTCGTAGGTCCTCCACCAATACGACGACTGCCTTCCACACGGGATCTCTGGAACTCCCTTAACATCACGATAAAGGATCTGACCATTTCACAAGTGAGAAACCTTTCATTACGGGCTTATTATACCAAATATTAATTCATAGTTCTCTATGATATATTAAATAAGAAATCTTTACATTAGCCTTCTTACTTATTCTCCATCTACTTCAATCCATAGTGGCATAGGCCGATGGAGTCAAAATTCAAGAAAGCAGTGGCAGCTGTTGTGACGTCATTTTGTGCACGTGGTAATAAATGTATCTCTTCGTCGAGACGAAAAAGGTAGGCCGTATAATCAAATCACATGACGTTTTGTGACGCCATTATCATTATGGTGGTCGACGTTAACAAAAGTTGTCTCTTCTTCGATCAGCCAACATAACTACCACGTTTTAGATCGTTTGCTTTTCTGGGGCTCACTATGAATACCACGAAGACTCTTTGAAATTTTACTTTGAAATTTTAATACTGCTAGCATTCTGAGGCAAAGATATATCGTTTTTATGTTGCATGAGTGCGTTCACCTCATCACAAATCCTTTCCTTGCATGAAAACGTCCCAAGCACCCGCTTATGTAATTATATTGTCTATGCGCCTTTCTTGTTGCATCTTCCAAATGAGGCATAAGCTGTACCCGTTTACATCGTTACTATGCGTTTCATTGCATGAACTGAACTACACACTACAACGTCTAAAGGCATCTCAGATTTCTGAAGAGTTGGAACTTTATAACTTTGTTAAAATAATTATTACATTGCTGTCGTTACAGAGTTTGCTAGAAGTAAAACAGTTTTACTTAATATGGAAATACAGTACAACGAAAAGTTCATTAAGAACTTCAAGAAACAAATTGCACTGTGACTCATGGCATCAAACGTTACCAAACTGCTTTCAGACAATATTTAGCTGCTGACATCACAGAGTATTCCATTGGTTTTGTGTATTTAAAAAAAAATATTTAAACATTGAATATTCAGTAGCGTTTTCCCCAAGCCACATGTAAGCTCATCTAGGAGGCTTTTACAATATTTAATAGGTGTGGAAAGAGAACACGGTATTAATACAACACGGTGTGTGTGTGTTCACTGCTTCTTTTATATTACAGACGTGCCAACGACTTCATCACATTTACTGAGGACCAGGTTCACTTGCTACCAGGCTTTCCCATTCAGCTCTATACTGCTGGTGACATACTCGCTGTTGTTGCATTTTACGTCCAGTTTCCCCCAGGAGTAACACAAGGAAGAGTGAAAACCATTAACAAGCTTATTGTCATTAAGATCGTGAAGGAATCAATTTCAAACATCAGTAAGGCTATCAACAAAACCATCCTGTCTGTATCTGAGTACAGGTTAGACCATCTTTCCACTACGA
Source organism: Actinernus sp. WN-2022 (assembly GCA_030867875.1). Classification (NCBI taxonomy): domain Eukaryota; kingdom Metazoa; phylum Cnidaria; class Anthozoa; order Actiniaria; family Actinernidae; genus Actinernus; species Actinernus sp. WN-2022. Next base: position 33,971,955 of record JAOWCC010001589.1, read on the forward strand.
CGGCGATACCTACCGTCCCAGCGAAGTCTAATACACTGTACGTCATCATCGGCGTGTCATTGGCAGGTGTCATACTCATTGTTGTCGTCGCTGTTTTGATTCGAAGGTTGGTGTATTAAAAGAAATGACTTCGTTATTTCACGCTGCCGTCGCGATCAATTTAAATGGTTTCAAATAATTATTGCCGTTAAGGGTAGTTTGTTTTTGGCGTGTTTCAGGAAAATGATGCGAGACTACGTCGAACTAAAGGAAGGCGCACGAACAACAGAGATAGAAATGCAGCAGAGAAACGTTACATCGGATCAAGAGCTCCATGATAGCAGCAGTGTGCATCTTATGGCGTGAAATGCTAGAAACGGTTTGCATACGTAGCTTAGCGCAAGATGGGAATAGTTAAACATTTATAATGTCATGGTGCGCGCGGTAGATGGAAATCTTTGCTGATTCTTATAACAAAAGAGAATAATAACAAGTCCAGCTAACGCATGAGTGATCTGTTGCAGGGACCATACACCGCTTTCATAATTTTTTTAAATGTACAATTTTTTTTTTCTGATTTTCTACATTTACAATTACTAAATTACATTTGATGCAATATCTTATAATTCCACTATATAAGAAGTTTACTACACACATGCACACAAAAAATTACAAAAACATAAACACATTTCTACTGCAGTACTCCTTTTCGCACTAGCAACAAGAATTTTGTAAAAAAAAATCCCATTTTTCATAATGCTCGATCAGCTCGTTATTTCTTTTTGCGATACAAAATTCGATATTTTGTAGGTATTCCAGCCTCACTCTTAGAATCGTTAAACTTGGTTTGACTTTGATATATCTACATTTATAAATGACCTGCTTTGCAGTGAGAATTTGGAAATTCAACGTTATATAATCTGATCGTTTTTCCCAAATACCAAAAATAATATCTGATGCAGAAAAAAATATTTACTTCAACATGAATGGTCTTCAACCAAGCGAATATAAATGCTTATTCCCATTTCAATAGATTGTCCACATATAGAAAGAACATGAACATTACCACGTTTTAAAATGAGAAGTTGGACGGGGCCAACTTCTTCATCGACCGTACGTTTAATTGGTAGATAGACATTACTGCAAAGTCACCTATCAAGAGTTAGTCAGGTGGCGACTGAGAAGGGGTATCACACAGCTGCCGGCCACACATTCGAATACAGTTGTAGCTACGCCAACAAGGTGTTAGATCCATTAAATTAGGAGTGATGTCTGACTTACATTTGATATTGAAACATCGTCTTTGCAACGTCACTATTTTCCTCTGTAACTTAGTAAAAAACAGTATCCGAGTCTTTAGTTGATTTAAAGGGATTCGTGCCATTTAAAATTATTTGTCAGCACTATTAAAATAAATGTAGCACTTCATTACTTTGAGTTGTTTGTTTGTTGGGAAGTGGTAATGTAATATCAAGATGGAATGTTTAATTAATATTTACTTGCTACTCCAGCCTAGTCCCACGCGTTCTGCCTGGTTAATGGGATCCCTGTGGTTTGTATTGGTTTGTGACGTCACGACTCATCAAATCCCAGAACAACAAGCAGAATTCCCCAAGCTGTGCCCAAAAATTGCAAAAATGGGCCCAATATGGCGATACTCTTGATGGCAAGGGGAAGATAGCTAAAAGACTTTGGTGCACAGGAAAACCATATTGAGTTTTCTTATTCTGACTAACATGTTTGACGTTTTTGTAATGTCAAATATTAAAACCTGTCAAAATGAACTAGCGGAGTTTGCTTTATTCATCATTAGTTCATTTCTTTGTTATTCATAGCAGGGTCCGAAATTAACTTTTTCACGTAGGCGCCAACTGGCAACTAGCCAATATTGTTTAGTCGCCAAAGACCAATTGTGGTCGCCACATTTCAAGTTTCAAGCGACACGCGACAAAGAACATTTGCTGGCATGTTTTATTGGCTAAATTTACTTAGAAAAATGTGTGACTTCGGGACATTGTGAAAACATTGTGAAGACTCTGACATTTTGGTCGCCAACACTCAAACTTTAGTCACATTGGCGCAAAATAAGGCGCAATTTCGGACACTGCATATGGCTTTATATTCGATATATACCGATTGAACAATAGAGAAATTCAAAGCCCGGGGAAGGATTTGATATTTAGCAGGAAAACGCGGGGTTGATATGATAGAATTGAATTGCTCATTAAGTATTCATGGTTCAATAAATGGTTATTGACCGGGTAACTAACCATTTATTGAACCTTGAATTCATATTGAGCTGAATTGACCCATCAACACCGCTTTTTCCTTGAGAATATCAAATCGCTTCCCGGCCTGTAATAATAAAATTACTTAAATAGAAAAAACACTACATAATAATGGTAATAATAATTATTATTTTTAAATAATTTTTTTGTATAGCGCCTATACATCGCTGTCCTAAGCGCTTTGCAAGATAATTAAAACCTAAATTACAATGAAATAATAACAATTAATTAAGCTTGTTCAAAAAGGTGAGTCTCAAGTCTAGACTTAAGCATATTTACATTGTGACTAGTTCTAATAAATTATTCCATAGCTCAGTAGCAGCCACAGTAACAATATAAACGATACCCATAAGTTTTCAGATTAAAACCAGACGCTTAAAATGCATATAAGCCCTGGCCAGTTATGCTTTTTTGACAGCTTACACCTTAGAAGGTAGGGAAAAAATTCCGAATTTTTAAAATTAAAATGTTTTCATTATTTTTTAGTGACTAAACTTCCACATTTAGAATAATTTCCGCGCACGTGACGTTATCAACAGAACTCGTCTCTTCACGGGTAAAAACCGCTTATTTGCAAAATAATTGAATAGATAACCGAGAAAGATGATAATATCGCGCTAAACGTTTCAGAGAGTTTTATTCGGCAAGGCATTTCATGCAATTGCGCATCGAGCGTGTTCTGTTGATGACGTCAAACTAGATCCAGTGCCAATTTTGGAAAGCGGTCTCGCGCGCTTGATTTTCGTCCACCGGCAACCCAAGACACGTTTTTGGGCAACTTTGAACGGCCAATACACCAAGACAAATAAATCAAATCAACTTTCTATTCCGGAATCCTTTGTCTATGGCCTTTAGTCTCTTCGTAAGAAATATAATTAGCCAGGGCTTATATGTACTTTAAGGTGGAAAATAGAGTTAGAAGAGCGAAGTTTTCTACGAGTTCTGTACAACTCTATGATATCTTGCATATATACAGGTGAAAGATCACTTAAAGCTTCGAAAGTGAGGAAATGGATCTTAAATATAATTCGCTGTTCAACTGGTAACCAGTGTAACGCCTTAAGTGTAGGTGTGATGTGATCGTATTTAAAGGGATACCCGAGTGAAAAACACATTTGGGCTCAAAATCATCTTTCAGATGTACTTTGTTCAGAAAATGTATTAAAATTTGATAAAACGTTTTCAGAGTTGAGAACGAGACCCTCAAAGTTGGTCCCGCGAAGACCTGGGCGCCGCCATTTTGTTGACATTAATTCCTGTGACGTTTTTTACGTCACTTCGTCCCACCTACTTGTAGCGACTTGTTTTCTTTGTAGAATTTTCACACGCTCGGAATTAGAGTAGAGTTTCATCGATATGGCAGAGCCATTTCGTACTAGAACAAAAATATGATGAAGACGATATTGTGAGAGAAGTTCAGAAGACTGGGAGGACCAAGAAAAGCGTTTCGAAGGCGAGAATATCAGACGAACAACAAAAGGCGACTACAGAGTCCGAGTGCTAGTATAAACGTGGTGTTGTGCTACGATGTAAAGATTCGCTGTGTGTGTTTTTGTATGGAACTTGTCAGCCTTAAACACAAGACTAAAGGTAGATTATGAAAATATTGATATTGGCATTGCGTTCGAAACTTATGTATTATTGGAGCTATATAATTTGAGAGTTATCCGGTTCGATCTGTACTGACTGCATGGCTTTGTGCCGACTGTCGTACTGAAACGAAACACCTGAAAAGTTAAAACCTCCCTGTAAAAACCGATCATAACTAGCCCAACATAGCAGAAAATAGGCAATGACACAACAACGAGACACTTGCACTCTCGGAGTAATTTTATTGCAAAAATAATTCCATTCCCTTAATTGTGTGAAAGCATTGGCGCGATCAGGCCCGGCATGTTTGTGGTGAAACTTGGTGCGCGCTGTTCTGTTCACAACACATCAGTCTGCAAGTCTGTTTAATAGGTAAACGAAATTAATAATTATGTGGCTTGCTACACCCTAATTATCTGAGTAGTAAGAAATAAACTCTACATATATTACTTTCCCTTATTCGAAAAGATTTATGGATCTGAAATGCCAAATTACAACACTTGCTCGAAGATCCGTGGTGTACATATAATTGCTATCAAAAATAACTCATCGTGTATAAATAAAGTATCATTCACCCAGTGAAGGCAGCAGAGCTGGATACCGATATCAATATTTTCAAAATCTACCTTTAGTCTTGTCTACCTTTAGTCTACCTTTAGGCTGACAAGTTCCATATAAAAAAAAAACACAGCGAATATTTACACCGTAGCACAACACCACTATAGCACTCGGACTCGGTAGTCGTCTTTTGTTGTTCGTCTGATATTCTCGCCTTCCAAATGCTTTTCTTGGTCCTCCCAGTCTTCTGAACTTCTCTCACAATATCGTCTTCATCATATTTTTGTTCTAGTACGAAATGACTCTGCCATATCGATGAAAATCTACTCTAATTCCGAGCGTGTGAAAATTCTACAAAGAAAACAAGTCGCTACAAGTTAGCCGCAAGACTCCGGTGGGACGAAGTGACGTAAAAAACGTCACAGGAATTAATGTCAACAAAATGGCGGCGCCCAGGTCTTCGCGGGACCAACTTTGAGGGGCTCGTTCTCAACTCTGAAAAAGTTTTATCAAATTTTAATACATTTTCTGAACAAAGTACATCTGAAAGATGCTTTTGAGCCCAAATGTGTTTTTCACTTGGTATCCCTTATAGAAATGATATGTGTAAAAGGTATGATAAATTTCATTGTTCTGCAGTATTGAGCCTCCCTCACATGGAATTTGTCTTTGTTTTAGACTACAAAAATACTGGGTGATATTTATGAATATTCTGAAATAGAAGTAGTAGAAAGTCTGTTTCATGCCAAATTTATGGACAAGTTCTCTTCCAATTACATGTAATACTAGGAACAGCCAAAAACAACAGCTACGAAACAGGACAGGCACGATTGACAACATTCCAAACCGCAGTGAAAATGTTTTTATAAGTCTTATCTGTGGTCTTCTCCCATGTGTACTCAGCAAACCAGGAATCTTGTTGCTACATGTAAGTGCTTTCCATACTGTACACGTATGCCTACCAGTCCTGATCTATCTTCGATTTTCTGGCATACACATATGCTGAAAAAAGGAAGAGTGCAACTGTTAGTAGTGCTTTAGCCACTTAATTTACATTATTTTGATAAATAAATAATTATTGCCACTGGAAGCCCCACTAACAAAGAAAGTGTCTAACATTAATTTAATTGAGAAATTAAAACAAAATCCAAATTCTAAAGATTACACTGGTATCTTAGTCATGAAATGACCTGAAGATAAACACTTTTTCTAAATAAATAAATAATTACTAGCAAATAACTGATATACAAATGTAAACAATTATGCAATATTAAGCCTCAACATATAGATTACATGTATATACAGTCTGTACATGTAGCTATTATAAATCAGGACTGAACATGAAGCCAAAAATATTTTTAATGATTATGCAGGCCAACCGAAGTTCTCAAAGGAGTCCAGCCTACACAGATACAGTCTTCAACATTTACCTATTCATGCAAAAAAACAGACCATGCGAAAAACTACAGAGGTGCATGTTGACAAATAAAAATAATTTTGAATTTGTAACAGGACCTGGAACAACCATGGGGATTATCTAAGCTAGGACCCGGCTAAATCACAGATCGAATTGGAATTTAGCGTGTTGGTTTTTATGGAGGGAGGAAAAATGGAGAATCCCCTCAAAACACTTGGAGCAAAGGCAAAATACCAACAAACTCAACTCACAAATGGTGCCGCAATTGAGAATCCAACCCGGGGCCACAGTGAGAAGTGAGAAGCAAAATGCCATCCCGAAAATATATGGATTCACCAAGGCCAATGGCTGGTTTACAAATTCAAACTGTTGGCATTAAAGTGGGCCATACAGTATTCAAATAAAAGTTTAGTTTACAAATCGGAGCAATTGCAGAATACCCCCTCCCCACTGAAGTATGTTAGGTGGAGACACCAACATCTCTCTAGAGAGATATGTCTGGGTGTTAACAAGTCTCTCTGCTCAATGTAGTAGAACGAAGCAACATGTATGATGTCAACGCATCAATGTTGGTGCCAACATCTATGTACTTCAGTCTGGGGAGGGGGGGGGTATTCTGCAATCTAGCCTACAAATCCATTTGACAACATCTTAGAACAACAGGTTCTGATAGAAAGATCATGCAAGTGATTTTTACTTGATCCTTGAGATACTGATTGTAGTCAAATGTATATTAAGTTTATATGCATGTGGCCATTGTCCCTGGCATTGTTATTTTGTCTATTTAGTAGCTTACCGAAAGTATGGGCTGGAAATTATCATATGATTAACATATCGGTGCCCGTGAAGACTTCTGGGTAGAGCTGAGACACGAGGTTCACTATGATTTTATGTTATTCTTATCATTATTTACTCGTTTAGTGTTATAGAAACGTCCTTGTTAACTGAGAAATATACTCAAACACAACGCAATGCCCTAAGCTTGTAACTAGATGGTTAATTCGAGTCGCCAATGTGTATTTAAGTTGTAATGAGACTTCATGTTTTCACTCCTCTGCTCGTCAAGCAAGGTGAGAGAGCTTTGCAGCAGTTGGACTCTGCCGTCTCTGGCCACATGTATATACGTTTTTTGCATAGTTAGTTCGTCCATAGTCATTTACTTTTTGTTAGCATTATTAAGGGACCTACTGGTCAACATATCTACTTATAGGTAAATTAGGAATTACTTTAAAACTGACGAAAAAGGCTTACCGTCGTATCATCTTCGAACTGTTTTTAGTGTTTCGTTTTCCTCCACGGATACCAGCCCATAAATAGCCATTCAGGGTCCACACGACGTCTTGATGAGTTCTTAGCTTGGTTCCAAAACTCTTTAAGTAGCCAACCTTCTGTAAATCCATTGCATTTATAGGAAAAGACAACTCGGAAAGTGCTTCGTCGTCGAACCGTTGAAGTTCGTATACCCGCCGTAACCTGATATGGTCATGAGCGTTGCCGCTGACCGATTTGCAGTACTGTAGTTACCAGTCTCTACTTGTGTATCAGGAGGCCCGGTTGTACTCGCGGAACAACCGCGTGATTAGCATATCTTTAACAGCGTAGAAATTGTCGCCAGATTTTGGCAATTCCTCCTGAATTCGATACGAAATAAAATTATGTTCGTGCTCTCCAAATTGATTTTTAATTGCACAAAATCGCTAAGGGAAGTCTATAATTTAATAAAATAAAATAACAACGAAATCGATTTTTTTCATTTCATTGCCACTTTAAATAGTTCTCCGCATTTGATAAAATTTCCGGTGTTTAATTTTATACCCACTCGATCGATGCGGTCAACTGAAGAGGAATCAGCTCATGACACCAGACTTCATGCCTATATATGTGGTTTCAAAGAGCTTTTAGTTAACTCTAAGGAAGAGTTAATTCACCTCCTTCGGATGAGTGATTTTAACTCCTTAAATTTTACCCCAAAGTGGGAGTTATTTCCTAACTTGGAGTTAAATGTTCAAGCATTGTAATAACTCTTATGGGGGAGTTAAATTGACTCCAGTGGAGAGTATAGTAAAGTTCAACTCCTATGTATGGGTTAAATTAACTCCTTTATTGGAGTGAAAATAACTCCAGAAAAGTTCCTCCACTCTCTAGAGTTATTTTAACCTCCTTAGGATGGTAAAAATAACTCCCTGAAAATAACAGTGTAGGTCAATTGACACTAGGTCCCAAGTCAATTTAACCTAGGTCAAATTGACTCTTCAGGTCAAATTGACCCCAAGTCAATTTAACCTAGGTCAAATTGATTCAACCTGGTGTTTTTGTTTCAGGGTTTGGATTGATTTACAGGACCATTGAAGGATTAGAGTCTGTTATTTAGTGATTAGCTCGAGCACATGTTGTGGACGGTTAGGGTGTTTTTTAATGTATGGTTAGGATTTGTATTAGTTATCAGGACGATTGAAGAAGAATTCGAGTCTGTTATGTAGTGATTAGCTCTAAATAACCCTAAATTAGTGAGCACATGTTATGGACGGTTAGGATGTTTTTAAACGTAGGATTTGTTAAAGAAATTGGAATTCCATAATTTTTGGTGAGTTTTAATTATTTCTGTTTATAGGTTATTCGAATAAAACCATGATTATGTGAAAACAATGACAAATAATTAATAGCCTTTTCAAAGCATTCTACTGCTGCATTAAGTTAATAATAATATGAATTGAATGTACAGTAATAAGCTGAGCCCAATACATTAATTGTAAGTTCTTTTGACTTATATTTGAATATCAGTTCTTAAGTTTGCTAGCGTACGTTAGCTAAGATAATCTAATATTGATAAATGTATAAAAATTCATTGATAAGATGCCTTTTTATATGCTGTAGAAAAAGGAATTTCTTTGGTAAAGTCAAACTTGATGCTGGTTTCTGTGCATTTGTTGGGACGGTTGGTACAAATGAAGGTAGAAATTACTCCAAATTTGGTAACTATTTTAGCATAATTGTTTTCTAGATGAATTATTTTTCCTATTAATACATTTGGATGAAGTGGAGAGGTCTTGTCTTCTTTGTTTATCTTAACAGCAACAAAGTCATTAATGTTAAATGCACTGACAACTTTTCTAGCTTTTTTCATTTTGTTGTTGTAAATGTCTTGATTTCTGTTGACATCTTCAGTAGTTCGTTTCCTCGTTTCACCCCTCTGGCACTGATACAGGTTATCAGTTGAAGGTCCAGCATGGTTGGTAGCAGGGAATCCTAAGTGAGCAGAGTCAACAGTAGAAGGTTCACCACAGTCGGTAGTAGAGAGTAGAGAGGGTCCATCACAGTTGGTACATGTAGTAGGGGGTAGAGAGGGTCCATCACACTCAGCAGAGGGTCTAGAAGGTCCATCAGAGTTGGCAGTAGAGGGCCCAGTGTCATCAGCAGGACAAGAACCAGTGTTGTGATTATTAGGAAAACCCATTTCGTTGATTGGGGTACACCAAATACAACCTCCTAGGGAGTTTTGTTTATTGCCATGTGCAATGTGATATTTTTCTTATATGCAGCCTCCTAAAAACTCACACCACTAATTTAGATCTTTGTTTCCCTCTTTAAGAAAGTTCTCTTTCACTGTGAGGTTGTTTCTCCCTACTAGTCCTTGGGTCGTGGGTGTTCTTGGAGCTCCATGCACTTGCTTAATGTTTTTTTTTTGTACAGCTCTGCCATGGTTTTACTTTTAAACTCTTTACCGTTGTCTGAGTGCAACACAGATGGAAAGCCAAACATCCAAAATAAATGAGTTAATGCTCCAGCCACTTCACTTGTCTGTTTACTTTTGCAAAGGAAAGAGCCACGAAAATTTACTGAAATGGTTGATTACATGCAATACCCAGTTATGGTTACTTGCACATTTACAAGGTAAATTGCGAAAATCAATCACGTCTATCCCAACATGAGCCAGAAACCGATCTGCTTGGATAGGGCTGGTAATTGATTTCCTGCAGTGATCCGTTACGCTTTTCTGTTGTTGATGTAATTTGCAGAGGGAGATGAACAAATTTATAACATCCTGCGATATTCCGGTGTAGGTGGTTCTTATGTAATTATCGATCTTATTTCTGCCTCGATGGGCAATTGCCGAGTGTGCTTGGCAGAGCGTTTCATAAAGTTCTCGTACTTGTTTTTTGTATCAAGTATTTTACCATCTGCTGAGAGAGTCCATTTCTTCCTGCTAATTTTTTTCTTCGTTACTTTAGTCAAATTCAGTGCTTTCATTTCTTCAGCTGCAGTTCCAAGCCACTTCTTCGTTTATTCGTAAAACAACGCTGATTCCACACAAACGTGGTCCGAAGACATAATAAGACGGTGAGAGAAATCTCATTCAGCTCGATAATTTGGAATATTTCGATTTTGTTAGCAGTACGCATGCGTGGATGACGAGAGGGACTGGGTTCGAGATTACTCACTTGGAGAATAAATGATGCATTCAAATCAACAAGTGCTTTCGTGGCGCAGTGCGACAATCCACTGGATTAATATCTACCAGGCGTTCCTCGTGATTTGGCCAAGTTAAATCCGATCGGCTGAGGTAATTAAATGGATGGGTGACCTGAATATAAGTGGTATAGTATGACGTCAGGAGTTTAAGAAAGAGATAGAAGTTGGGGGAGATAGTAGGAAGAAGAGGGGAGGGGAGGGTTGTTTAAAAAATGTTTTTAGGGGTGGGGTGAATTGTTTTCTTTTTAGTACTCCCCCCTAAAAAAACTAAACCCCTTTTTTATATGAATCCCCAAAAATAATAAATCCTTTTTAGAATCATTGATAGCCAAACCGGGGTCAATTTGACCTAGGTTAAATTGACTCAGGGTCAATTTGAACTGAAGGGTCAATTTGACCTACAACATATACGTGTCATGTTCTTCAAAATATATATCAGCGGGACGCTTAAACTTAAAACTTACGGCCATCATAACTATATTTCTCGCAAAGCACTTACACGTTTAGTTCAGATTTGCTTGGTTTTTGGCTTTTCGCCACACGTAATGACGTGTGACTCGATAACCAAGCTTTTCTGAGAGCTCGTAACTAGATGCTTCTTAGCGCAGTCCGGATCGGTAGTGCAGTGGCACCGAAGCCCGCGTACTGATTGCTATGCCATACTGACGAGTTCTAATAAGAACGAAACCGTTGTCTGTGGCTGCAATCTAGTCCGAGCACTTTTCGTGTCAGGCCTAGCTAACCGTAGTGCTTTGTGTTAGAATTTTACGCTGTATATCAGCTTTGCTATATAGTCTTCTGACTTTTAATTTTTAATTTTATACCCACTCGATCGATGCGGTCAACTGCATAGGAATCAGCTCATGACACCAGACTTCATGCCTATGTGGTTTCAAAGAGCTTTTAGTTAACTCCAAGAAAGAGTTAATTCAACTCATTCGGATGAGTGATTTGAACGCCGTAAAGTTTACACCAAAGTGGGATTTATTTCAACTCTATATCTGAAACTTGGAGTTAAATGTCAAGCATTGTAATAACTAATAATAATGGGGGAGTTAAATTGACTCCAGCAGAGAGTATAGTAAAGTTCAACTCCCATGTGTGAGTTAAATTAACTCCTTTCCTTAGGGGCGTAAAAATAACTCCCTGGAAATAACAGTGCATAGCTTAAATAACCGAGTTACAATTGAGTCAATCGGAAGGTAGTTAAACTGCACTGGCTGTAATGAAAGAAATGAGCAAACATGTCCTTACGCATATAAGGAATATAAGTCTGTATTATAATACGTCCTAAACTTTCATGGGAATATCATTGCGGTATGGTACGGTTAGTTATAACGAATTATCAAGGGAAGGTAATAAACAGCACTGGCTGTATATACCTAACCGAGAAAACCGAGTTAGAATCGAGGCTTTTGGAAGGTGGTTAACTGCACTGGCTGTAACGAAATGAATTATACAAAGTATGGCTTTACGCATATCAGGAATAGAAGTCCGGTAGCATACCTTGTAAAGAACTAGAGGTAGCATGCGCGGCACTGGGCGGTAGCATGCTTTAAAGAAATTGGAAGGCTAAAATAGCGAGCGCCACTGGCTGTATAATACATAAACCTGTTGGAAACGAGCATAATTGTAGCTGAAGTAAATGGCACTGGCTAGCTTAATAATATACAACTAAAGGGTAAAGAGGTTTCGTAATATGTGTTTCACAAGTCAAGGTTTATCAGCCCTTATGGCAGTAGTGATGTAATTCTTTTCACTTGACATTGACTTCATTGTTGTGGTTTTCTGATTTCTATATATATTCTATATAAACCACTTATTGATAAAGTTCACTCGCACCGGAAAATTCGTCCTTGTTTTACGTACTTAAGAGCGGCTGTCTGTAAATATCGAGAATAGCGGGTCAGCAGTGAAATTTCGGAATCCTTCATGTTTTGCCAAAACAAACCCTTGGATGAACTATTTTAGGAAATCATATCAAAAAGTTCCAGCCCTTTTTTAATTTGGCGAAGTTTACAAAAGATTGAAAATTCGGTCCCAGAGTGGTTTTGGGCTTAATTTGCGACCGAATCATCACGCAAAAATAAAGGGCTGGCGAAGTCTTACAAAAGCTCCAATTAAATCATACTTCGCACACGTATTAAAAGAACTCATTAACATCAACATCCTGTAAGAAACATTCCGATAATGTTATTTTCCTTCTTTTCTCGGCCCTTTGAAACTTGCATATTTTGAATGCTAAAACATGTGACAAAATAGAGGCCAAGTTTGACAGCCATTAATGACTCCTGGTATATGATTTCTTTAAATAAAACCTATATGGGGTGAAAGCTTGGTTATTCTAGGTTTATCCAGCGAAGTACCATCTTTGGAATCCAAGCCCTTCCCCTCGGCAAAATCAAACCACCGTGCGTTGCACGCGAGACGATTTAAGGTCCACTTTTATAGTGCTTACTGTAAACACGCGCTTTAAAAAAACAATCGCCCAAAATAATGTTTCCACTACTTTTAGCTGGTCTTTAAAGGCTCTCAAAGTGAAATGCAACTGTTCTATCTTTTTATCAGTCGAGATTTTGAGCCTGAGAGCCATCATTAAAAGGTGCAGACTCCCATTAGAGTCTCAGTTCGAAGCCGACAAACATTGAAACAACCACGGTGGGCACAAACGACCATAAAAACGGCATCAGTTCTATATTTTAAAAAGTTTTCAATGCAGACGATTGAATTTTGGTAGAAGGATGTAGAATCGCAAAATGAATATAACCTGATTTTTTAAGCTATGTTACTACCATCGTGACGTCACAATGACGTCATTTATCCATTTGTAATACGTTTCTTGCAACTGTTCATTATCTCTAAAAACGAAATGTCGTATATTGTTAAAATCTACTCGTGATGAGAATGAAGGAATCGAAAACCCGATGTCGATTGGTTAAGGAAATCAAAAGTTATGAAAGTTTGAATTTTGTCCTTTTTCCCGCCAAAATTTGGCGGGAAATAAACACCACAAAAGCATTTATAAAAACATCGCTTCATTCAATTTTTAGAGTTGTAAATATTGTTGCATGACATTTTGTCCAATCATAAAACACGTTGGTGGCTAAAATCGTATGTTTTTTGAATTTTGATTTTTTGTCCATAACCGGCTTAAAATTGAAGTCATATTTTCAGCAACGTCATTATGACGTCATACTTTTTTATACATGCCCTTAGAAAGAAATCCTTTGAGTGATTTTCGAGTTTTAGTGATGAAATGCGCTAGTCTGGCACTCAAAACCCACATTATTTTCTTTTCTTGATTTTTTAACAATAGGCAGCCTTATTTAGGTATGACACCTGACGTCACTAAATATGACGTCATAGCAACAGTCATTCCTCTATAACTTTTGCTATAATAGTAGTAGAACGTTCAAATTTGCGCCAAAGGAATGTGTGTCATGAAGGCCCTTTGATGGTGTAGTCTGTTTGTAACATCTATTAAAGGGGAATTTTTACCAAAAAAGGAGGCATCACTTATGACGTCACAACAACGTCATCATACTAACATAAAACACCTAAAATATGTAGTTTCATTTTGTTAACAAGTCACCAACATTTCTTCAAATTGAGACTATCAGTAAAGAAATGGTTTTAATTTTAATTATTTGTCCACGCTCACTGATGCCGATTTTGACGTACTTTATGCCCGACGTGAACAACAGGACTGTTCCTGTGATCAGTTTGGCCGAAACTCACCAGCAAATCAGATCCTGTTATTTTTGAAGCCAAACAAAGGCATTTTTATTCCCATACATCGATAATTAATTATCTGACCTGTCTGTGACCTCAGTAACGCTAGCGAAGCGCCCGCTCACCAGCTGAAGTTATGTTGTGAGAACTAAAACAAACTCCTGCCAATTCTTTATAAGCTAATATAAAGCTTAATTCAGCCGCTTACATGGGTAAACTAGCTTTCGATACTGACTGAACTCTAATAACGATTTTCTCGAAACCTGTCCAAATACAGCCGCCGGCGTAATAAGTCAAATTATATATCACAAACAACTGAACTGAGAATAAATTACTCACCGCCAAGAGGGCCCATCTCCACTGCTTTTAATTATCCACCCGGACTATCCCATTTGTACAGAAGTTTAGCTGCCTGAGGGTCTTATTTGTAGATGTCATCGGTCACATATTATTACTCGGGCTGTCTGTGGCAGCACCGAGTCTTAAAATGCAAGCCGTTATTTTTTGTATTTTTTGTTGGGTGTCGCAAAATTTCTGCGCATGCCTTAAAGGTCAAGTTCACCACCAATCAGATCGCACTGTGCTGGTCACGTAACACTCGCCAGGTTAATTTATTTACATAATTTAATACAGTAAATCAAAATGGTCGACTCGCGAGGGCGAAAGCCGTCCAACAGGCTCAGGATACTGGCGCTCTTGTTGACCATAAAAATACATGAACAACCAGGAGCCGTAATACATATCGATCAGCGCTGTCTGGACAGATCCAATGTACATTTAGAAACGTAAGCGAAATACAATATCCAAACACGTTTGGATATCAACGGGTATCGAATTATAATCAAAGGTTAGATTTCGTCAGGTGCGCTCAGATAAGAAAGTTCAAAGCTCTCAGACTAGGCGAGACAAGGAGATATCAATTTCAATGAGTCATTGTCAGAAATCTATTCCATCGTGTGTCTTGTACAGCTAAGGCATGTTTTACGACAGAGTCTTTCTACTCGATTGAGAGCTCGAGACATTATACATGTCTGCTAATATGGGGAAAACTGAAACAAAAAATGAACTTTGACGGCAGAAACCCTCATTGAGCCAAGCGGAATATTTACATGATCCGTTAAGATTTTTACAAATCTTAGTTAAGCAGATGTTTTCAGTGTATGCCAACTGAAATGCTGTGCTCGTTTTCTGGTTACGGCTCAGTTTCCAGCAAAGAGAGAGGAAAAAGTACTTGAAATGCACAGCGCTAGCTGAAGTAGGGAATATATATAATATCCGAGACGTTAAATTACGTTACTGTGAAGAGGATCAAAATTCAAGTTTTGTAGCTTGAGACTGTCTTCTGCCGTGCCTCGTGAGAGAAATTGGAAAAGATCTAGCTGTTTCATTGAGACACTGGCAAATTTATTGAAAGCTACGGGCTTACTTTATGAGACTATTATTCATTGTGGAATGAAAGGAAACAGGTTAGCTGAAAGTTAAGTTCGAGGTAGGCTTCGACTTTCATTCCGATTCAGTGCATATGTGCACGAAGGTGGGATGCTCAGTGAACAACACTACCAAAAGATCCAAAACGAACGATTCAGTTACGTAAGTACTGTAAGTAAACTCTTTTAGATTTGAATAAATTTCCTCTCGGTTTGTCTGTTAATGTACTTTTTCTTCTAATTATCGCTTTATTTAACATCTCTGTGATTTAGAGTATGCGTACCTCAGAATAAATTATTTGAAAGGTCAACTGAACTATTGTGTCGATAAGCGCAAATGTTTTTGTAAAACAGTCTGTGAATTTGAGAAGCGGACTTAGAAGAGCTTTCTCATTAGGAATTACAATTTTTTTTCTTGCTATGAAATTTACGTTTCATTTCACATTTATTCATACAGTTTTAGCCGGACATTCCCCCGAGTTTTTGATCTATTTTCAATCAAATTCAAAGTCTGAATATGTCATTGTATTGCATTTATACACTTGCATTTCCAGTATTCTGTTGTTCAAATCCTGCGTTATCATATGTCATAAAAGCAATTAATAGACCAGACGTTTTTATGACGTTCTCACTGGCAAATTAAAGCACGACTTGTTACTAAGAGGATTTCAAATTAAAGTGTATTTCATCTTCAATCTCATGTGGCCCGAGTGAAAGCCCAGATGGGCTCTTGTTGAATTGACGATATTGACAGTAGTGGGAGTGAAATTTGAGACTACCGGAATGTAACGCAAACAAGCTTTCTCCGCATAAATTAAATACGTTTCGCCGTACTTTAAAAGGTTATCAGACTGCTTTTCTGCTGGCTCTTTTCAGTGGCATCATGCAGTTTTATAGTTAAGCAATATAACACGCTTTCCATGTCTTTGTTCTCTTATATAAACACGCGGGATATGTTGAGAGAACAAAGAAAAACTTGAAAATCACGAATTTTTTTCTGCGTTCTCCCAATGAACTTATATTTTCACCAAACTCAATGGAAAGATCTACCTGTTGGAACTTTCCTTCCAATGAGGTGAGGCTAAGAGTGCAAGGTAAGAGGGAAAAACTCATTTTGTTCTGTGATAAAATCAACAAAATATCAACTTCACAACAGATTTACTGTCGCACGTGAGTTTGCAAAATTCATGTAGTTGTTCATAAAATGGCAATCAGCGCGCGAGTTTCCTCTGGGTTATTTTATAAAGTTTATTATTAGATGGGGTAGTACACTTGGATTTATGTCAAAGTCGTGTTAGTCCTTTTTTGCCTTGGCCACCCAACGAAAGAAACCTAAATTGTCCCCAAACCAAGTTTAATTATATAGATTAGAAAAATCGATTCTTTCTTATGTTAATTAAGGCTATGCAATTTTTATTTCTTATCATGTTTTAATTTCTATAATAACAAGAGCCCATCTGGGCTTTCACTCGGGCCACATGAGATTGAAGATGAAATACACTTTCATTTGAAATCCTCTTAGTAATAACCAAAGGGAAGAATTATTAGCTGAATTTAGCAGTCTTTAGGAGTGGCCGGTAGCGCGGTGAATTTCATTCTCTGCTCCCCTGGTATATATGTAATTTAATAGTTTTGTTTTTCTCGTATGGTGTCCTTTTAATTTAAACACTACTTATTCGTTTAAAGGAGCAGTGTCACGATTAGTATTCATGCCCAAAGTTTTGAAAATGTGTCAGGTGGACAAGAAATCAAAAGATGTGACAGAAGTAGAAGTCCGTGAGTAATCCGCTTGCATCGGCGTATTTGCACGATATCTCGAGCCGAAATTGCTTTAAAACTATACTTCAGTATTATATGGTTAGGTTTGATGTTATATTTTTATAAAGCAGCATTTTATTTATTTCAATCGAAAGGGAAATTTGCAGCGGCGCGTGACATAGCGTGATTTTGCCATTGTCTATAACAACCAATCAGAATCGTGACACTGCTCCTTTAACACACTGCATTTGAGCAGGCATATATTCATTGTTTTGAACCCGAGAATTAACCGTACTACCGTACTTCATGGTCCCTTTCTTTAGTAGTGGGTTGTCGGTAGTCGGTCAGGTGATTGTAAACTCTCGTCATTTTGCACAGAAAATGTATTCTGATGAATAGGGATCGGGTTGTCATGTAAGAAAGATGGCTCTTGAACAAACTGATAAGCTTCAGTAGGTTGGGTAGTCTCGGAACACTGGAGACCTTGGTCTTTCATTGTTTGTTTTTTTGTGTGTTTTTTTTTTTAAGTTTGAAAGTCGGATCATCGCTTTATTATATCCGCTTTCAACTCGCCATTTTCAACTTCTAGGTCATTTAAGTGATGACAGCATCTTGATTCGGTCTTGTATATATTATCTTGCTGCACTAATTTGTCTTCCAAATGACTGAGTTTCGTTTCTTGATTCGTGTTTTGAGTACGAGAGTAAGAATTCATTACGCATATCAGTTAGGTCAGCCTCCATGTTACAAATCAAGGTCGTTAAATCAGCGAGCTAGAGAGTTCTTGTTGCGGGCTAACGATCCTCGTGAATAATCTAAAGAATTCCGTCTCTTCCGGTTTGAATTTGACTCATGTGTATGTTGCTTTTGGAGTTTCAAGGATATGTTGATCCAAAGCTACAGGCGCTTGGGGTTTTTCATTGACTTGTGAACTTGCAGGCTCTGTAACTTGTTTTGTTTTCTTAGTATAACATAAAGTGTTGAACATGTTCTCAAGCATGTCGCGCGTGACCTCTGTTTCTTCATTCATTAAGTTCTCTACTTTCATCTGTAATCTTTGCCCATGCCTTGGCACATAACTATTCCTGTTATTAAGTAGACGTGGATGATTATAAATAAAATCCTTCGACAGCTAGTACCGTTTCCGCTAGGTCAATATCCTCGCTGGAACGAAATAACTTGATCTCAATACTCTCTGATCCAACTTACGGTAAATTTAAATCTCTGACAGTTTTAAGAGACTCATAATATTGGTCTTGAAGTTCCTACACCCAAAATAAGATGTTCTCCTCGGATGTTTTAAATGCAGCACAGCGAGCCGATGGCTTATAGATTCCAATATCTATTTCTTCGAATTTTAGCTTTCCGGATCCTGGCCCCTACACTGGCTTCAGGTCGTCGTACGTGTCGTATATAAAATCACTGGCCATCTGGGTAAAAAACGCGGTCCTTCGGCTCCGACAATAGCGCCAGTTGAAATATCCTGAGGCTGTTGGAAGGCTTTCGCACGAGTGAAGTTAAATAAAACATTAAACTGGCTTACATTTGAGAGATGGGACTCCAAATTAGAGAGAAAGTTCCTCGCGGGTCCTCCGCCATCTTGCTTTACTGTATTAAATTATGTAAATAAATTAACCTGGCGATTGTTGCGTGATCAGCACAGTGCAATCTGATTGGTGTGAATTTAACCTTTAACGCATGCGCATAAATTTTGCGACAC
The DNA here is from genome assembly GCA_030867875.1 of Actinernus sp. WN-2022. Taxonomy (NCBI): domain Eukaryota; kingdom Metazoa; phylum Cnidaria; class Anthozoa; order Actiniaria; family Actinernidae; genus Actinernus; species Actinernus sp. WN-2022. The sequence continues at coordinate 33,990,894 of JAOWCC010001589.1, forward strand.
CCAACAAAAAAAATAACGACTTGTATTTTAAGACTCGGTGCTGCCACAGGCAGCCCGAGTAATAATGAAATTAAAAATTATGATAACGATAATGCTAATAAAATAATAATTAATCGAGCCTTGGGTGTTTTTTATCATTATCAGGCAGAAGCCCATGTAATATATCCTACTGTAAAATCCAGCTTCTCGCTTATAAGCTCCGGATTCTCTGGTTTACGACCACTCGCTCCTCGCCTCCCCTCTGTTCTCGCCTCTTTAAATTGACAGATAGAACGTTTTATTAGCGGAATAATGTTTTATGCTTAAATTCTAGTAAAGCGTATTGATGAAAACTAACAAAGTTTGTGAACTAGTGTTGAACAGCGGTATTTCAGTTCTCTTCAGAACGTAACGTCTTTTTTTACATGCCGGTTATATCCCCTTTCCCCGGCCGGATGTAAGCACCCTGGAAATAGTACGAAGCATTTATAATCTGCGTAGGACTTATAAATGGGATGTTACAGTATGCTCTCTGGCCCGTCTGCCTATATCGTCATATTTAGGGTATTCATGCTAGTAACATTTGCATCTGTCAACAGCTTCCTTGAGCAGCGTTAGGTAAGGCGCTTTTCGTCTAACGGGAGGAAGGGGCACATCCAACTCCAAGTTCTGGCAGATATGTTGCAGCATTCCAAGCTTCAGGTGATTTATGCTGTCGTCTTTAGCCATGGCACAAATATCATATTGGTCGTAGGTGATAGGATGTTGTAACTGAAGGATTGAAATAGTCACGTCTCTCACCCTAGAAAAGTTCCTCTCTTCCTCAGTTGCCTGGATATCGAGATCGTCAGGAACAGTCTGGCGTGATTTAGCGGCAAGGCGAGAGAAATATGAGGCTATCTGTTGTGGCTTCAGGGCCTCAGTCACTTTGAAAAGTCCAACCCCATCGGTACCTCGAGCTCGTCTCATTTCACGTGCAACAAAATCTCCGTCTATCTTTCTACCAGACGTTTGGCCTATTTTGAACTTAGTGCTGAGATACATCTTCTGCTTCTCGCTAAAAGTATAGCCCTTTTTGGTCTCTCTTAGGGCCCAGCCCTCTTCTGCAGGCAGATCGGAAGTGGATTCCATTGTGAAAGAAGGTTTGAGAGTTGGCAAAGTACCCACGCCCTCCTCCAAACAGGACTTGTATCTCATCTTAGCAAGGTCTAACAAGGACTGCTTCTCTAGCGACATGGTGCATTTTCCAGTGATAGGTGTTTCCCTAAGGAAGAGAGCCTTTGAAAGACCTGTATGCAGCCATCTTGAGGGCAGGTGTAAACCGCGAGGGTGTGTTTGCTATCCATAGGGTCCTTTATCCTCCTTTGACGTCTCTTGCACTACCTTATCTGCAGCATTCTCAGTTTTGGTGGCCTTCGGCGTTCCTTGGGATTTAAAATCCCCCGATGAAAATGATGATTCCAGCCAGCTGTAAAGACGATCTGTGGTAAAGTGAACATTATATTGAAGGTATTGGCTCAAAAAAGTAATTAACGACTGGATAGAAAGTGTATACTGTGGTAAGGAATTACTACTTTAGACTTAAAATATGTTCTCACCTGATATTACAAAAATCACATTTAGATGATGTTTCTTCTTTGACGATAGATGGTAAAATAGACAATGATTATCACTATATTATCTGTACTTACGGCTTCTCCAATCTAATTGTTTTGCCACTGCCGATGTCATAAGCACACCAATCTCTGAACGCATTCTCAACTAAACTCAGTTTTTCTCATTTTACGATTATTCCGATGAAAACTGTGTGAATTGCACTGTTTTTCGGAAGCGTAATTAGTCCCTCTAATTTTTGGCCATTATTGGCGGTGCAAAGACAAAACCATCACAAAAACAGCATTTCTGGAGGACATGTTTTTAATATACGCAGAAATTAATACATTTCTTACGATTAATATGTGAGGTTAAATAAACCAAAGTCCTCATATCTAGGGGACAATAGTAAACCCCGATTCCGCACTGCGGAATAGACGTTTTCTCAAAATACCCCACAAATGACCAAATATAGCGGACAATACTAAACCCCGATTCCGCACTGCGGAATAGAAATTTTCTCAAAATACCCCACAAATGACGAAATCTAGCGGACAGTACTAAACCCGATTCCGCACTGCGGAATAGATGTTTTCTCAAAATACCCTACAAATGACCAAATCTAGCGGACAATACTAAACCCCGATTCCGCACTGCGGAATATAACTTTTCTCAAAATACCCTACAAATGACCAAATCTAGCGGACAGTACTAAAACCCGATTCCGTACTGCGGAATAGATGTTTTCTCAAAATACCCTACAAATGACCAAATCTAGCGGACATTCCGCACTGCGGAATAGATCTTTACTCAAAATATCCCACAAGAACAAATCTGATGCAAGGGTCGTTGAAAAAAGGATCATTTGCCTACAAAACCGGTTTAGACAGAGATAGCTTCAAGGCCCTGCTTCAAATTTTAAAACCGTTGCAGTTGGTTGGCCGGTAATTAGACTAATTATTAAAACAAATCAGCTATGTTTTAGCCCTGAACCTCACTTACCAGTTACTTTTTAAACTTACTAGCAGCTCTTTCTTTGGCAATTTAGTTTTGTTTAGCATGCAGTGCAAACGAGAACCGAGACTCGATTCACAGACGATCGAAAGTGTACCCGAAATCTGGCCAAGCCGATCTATAAATTTTAGAGAATAACACTTAAAATGAGGATATAATAATTACACATTAGTTGGATATTGTCTACCTGTTCAATCTACTCAGCTTTTCTTCAGTGTTGTGGCTGCATCAAACGCATGGGAATGTTTGCTCACACTCAGATGCGTCGTTCTGATCAGTTAGATTGGATGCATATTGTTCAAGTGAAATTTATCGGCTGTTTTAGTACGCTTGGGTTCGGCTCACGTCTACTGATTCAACAACAATCGCATCTCCGGGCCTTTCTTTCGGCAGAAATTTTCGGTTCTACATGCCTTGGTTTACTCTTCCGAAACATTTTGAATTTTCGAAACTTCACAAATGCAACCTATTTTTGACATTTTAAGGAACTATATTTTCGGACCTACTAAGAAATACATAATATTTGTATTACTTGTGTAGGACTTATGAAATCATATTCCTACCAACCATAACACCTAACTAACACTTCAAACTAAATATAACTCTAACCGATGGTTTAGGGGGTTTAGTGTTAATCACATTCGTCACATGCATGAGGTACGGTTTAATGGGTTGATCAACTACTAAGATAGACGGCCCATACGTATCAACTGATATATGCGTACGGGTTCAAAATTTGTTGCACCGATAGGATAATGCTCATTTTTGAAGCTATTTGCTATGCTATTTGCATGTCATGGTATTGTGGTTCGGTCTGTGGGTCAGTTTGGATCATGTGGATGGTATGTCCCTGGCCGCGTAGGTCTGGGGCTAGAGCTGGGGCCGCGATGGAGTGGGACGAGCAATTATGCAAATAGCCTCCTGTACGTTTTGCGTACCGTATGTTTTTTTTATTCCGCCTCGGTCATTTCACAAGTCATTCCGCCATATACTCTTACCAAGTAAAATGGCATCTTGTAGTTATCCATCCTTAATTGAAGATTCTAAACAATGCGGCCCAAACTGGCAAAACCCAGGTCACTTGATTTTGGAATGAGTGAAAGGGGGTTTACTTAGGCCATACCAATAAAATGTTTCGTCTGGCTCGTGTTGGTGGGTCGGTCGGTTGGTAAAAAACAGTTAGGGGGTCTGAAAGACTCGCGTCTTGAAGACTCGCATCTTGAAGACTCGCGTATTTTTTATGTATTCCTCGACTGCTTTTTCTTGACAATTTCAAGAGAACGGCAAGAAACTAAAACGTAGAGAGCTCGGAAAAGCGGTGTAGTTACAATTTTGTTTACTCTTTCCAAAACATCGGGTCGGTCTTCAAGCTTTCATTTTTTGGGGCTTTTTCCAAAACAAAAATGGACGGTCGGTCGGTCGATCGATGATAAACGAAACATTTTATTGGGTAGTTAAAGCTTGGACAAATGAAATTTGAAGTTTAGATGACCGTAACTTTTGAGAAAAATATATATTATTTTTTGCGTCATATTTTCCACCTCTTTTTCGGGTTGCTGCTGTCACTTCCCATATTTTTTTGTATTCCTCTATCAGTAAGAACTCGTACGCGTTGTTTATCGTCGTTTTGGAAATGGTTAAGGGTTAGGGGTTGAGTTTATTTATATTGATCCTACTAAGTACATAGCCTCCTCCGCAGGCATCTTTAATTTTCGAATCAGATTTTAAAAATCGTGAATTGGATTACCTGTGAATCTCCCTCTCTTTTTTTCACCTGCCACAGGGATGCCTGCGGAGGAGGCTACTAAGTACATGTTCGTTTCTGTTAATAAAGTCAACATTGCGACTGACACAATACAGTAATCGATCAATATAACTCAACACCGAACACGAACCATACAACTTACACTAACCATTGCAAAAGCAAGCTCCCAGGTAACCGACAAGTTCTCCCCAAACAGGCCCTGTCTACATGATCCCGGTGACCTGGCCGGAGTTGGCGATCCAACCCGGCAAGAACTGAAAATTGTTTTTGTTTACATGAAGCCCAGTTGCCTGTCGTTGGAGCCCTGGGCAGTGACCCGGGTCAACTTTTGTCTGGGCGCCACCTTATCCGGTTGATATAATTAGCATGTTTGCGCATGCTCTATTGATATTGACGCACAGGGTCAGTGAAGCGAGTGTTTACATGAATGAATTTTGCAAATTTTCAACCCTTCGAAATCCCGGTCAACCCTGGTCTCGAAGCGGCCGGGTTACCCGGCATGGCGTTTGCCGGTGGATTAGATTGACTGAAGAAAGATCAGGCCTTGGCAGTGACCAAACCCGGGTTGATATCCAACCAGTGTTTTCTGTTAATACTCGGTAAAGCTTGAGGTGTATATAACCGAGGTTGGTACTTGAAAGGAGAGCAGGCTGTTGTACCTGTTAACAATCCCCTTCTCTTCACGAGTAGCACAACAGGTTCTTTAACGTCCCCCATTTATGAATAGGAAGTGTTGGGCCGGGACAAGGCCATCAGCTTTTACGTCCCTGCCCTAGGACGCGGTCGGAGCCGGATTCGAACTCACTACCTCCCGCATTCATGACCGGTGCTCTATTACATGAGCTGCTCTACCAACTGAGCTAGCCGGTCGTGCGGTTAAATAACAGAGCCTTAGAATCAGGATAGAGCGACGAGTTCTCACTGCGGAGTGGGAGATACAAAACAAGGGCTAAACTAAAAAGTGGGGGAAACGGCGTGAAAATATATATTTTATTCCACGGTCATTCCGCACCACATACCATTCCGCAAGTTATTCCCCCTTTTACCACCACCGCATTTTACCCTATAGCGTAGCGTATGACGTCATAGTGTGCAGGACCCCATGTTATATAGGCGATGGCAAAAAAGGGAAAATGAACAGGTAGCATATACATTTGATTTCACTGCAGTCTTGGAAAATGAAGATTCCTACATACAGTCTTCAAGTAAGCCCTCTCCTCGTTCCCCTGAAAATGTATTTCGAGAAATAAGTCCGTTTGTAGCGATTTCTTTTCCCGCTCCTTTAATATGACAGAAGACTGCGACGCGCCGTTCGTCATGCTTCCCTAACTCAAATTACATTCGTTATGATCAGAGATTTGTGTCAACATGCTGTGGTCGTAATGTTTAAAACGGAATAAGATGAGTATAATTTAAACATTTTCCTGTTCGGAAATCTTGGAAAAAGAATCATTTGATGCGAGGAAGCACAGCACGTAATTCAGGTGAGACAATTTGAGATATTCTATAAAACTGCATGTATACTTTACGTCAATCCCACTATGGTTGTGTGATTCGAAAATATAACTCACAAAATCTTCATCGATGAAATGCAAACCGACCAATTTTACAAAGATACTTGATTTCTTTGGTGGACTTGAAGAGCAAAACTACTTGTTTCTGATCATTTTAAGTAGCCTACATGTACAAAGCTTTATACTGTTAACTTGGATTCATGGTGTTTCCAATTATTTTGCCGAACTTTACAGCCGTGTGTTTGAATTGATGCATATAAAGAGATCTAAGTTTAAGCTCGAAATTCGAGAAATTCGAATAAAAGTAGTAAATCGATGATAATTAATAGTTTTGCGAAAAAAAAAATTGTAACTACATGACGGTGGATTTTTTAAAACTTTTTTGTTATCTTGTTCTGTGACGGCGGCAGACCTGTTGATCTCGGGAGTTTGGTCGTCTTACGTAAATTTATTTTATCTTGAGCTGATGCAGTGTTATTGAAAATAACTGAACGTGAAAACTGCGGCAGAGCTGTGCAGAAAAGGAAATGGTCGATTTCTAATCTCTTTGAACCTTTTAAATTATAACTTTTAGTGAAACTTGACGGTTTAGCGTGACAACCCATGTAGTGGGCTAGCTGCGGAATTGGACAAAATACGCTAGACAGTTTTGATTCTGGACGGCAGTCTTTTTGCGGGCCAAAATAGATATTTGAAGACAGAAAATTAGAATGGTTCAGCTTTAAGGACTCATCTTATTTTGTTGAGAAAGACCTATACCAGAGGAGATAGAGCCATCTGAATTTGGCCCTAATTTCATCTTGAGCACGACTACTCGAAGGTAGTGTATTCAACGGGTCCGTACGCAGACCCAAAATAGGAATTCTAAAATTATTTTTATGCCCTAAGATAGGGGAAAGGATGGTAAATACAGTACCGAAATAAAAAATACTGAAAGAATTGCCGTTATTGCGCACGAGCTTGCTCAAAATGCACAATATTTCCAAATTTCCAATGACGCCCAGCGAGCGTCGGCAGTATTTTGAACTGATCTATTTTTTTCAAAAATCAAAAAGCAGTGGAACTTTTAAATGTGATTTTCGAAAATATTTTACCAATTGTGTTCTTTTGGTAAGATAAAATGGAATCTGATTTTTCACTTCTGTCGCACGATTCTCGATATTTACTGACATCCGCTCTTAAGATATTCTCAACTGGTACATCACGCAGTCGGCGTTTTTCATTGATCGGGAGTCTCACTGAGACAATAAAAGCATTTGTTCCCGGACAACTTCTCCATGTTCTTGTGCTCTGGCCATCTCATAACTATCGGTTACCATTGCCAGGATGAAACCGCCAGGATAGATCGAGATAAAGGTTGTTTTACTTCAATATAATTTGTACGGTTCATTGCCGATGACGCTAGCGGTTAGATAATACCTACATGTGAAAACACCATTCAATGAAATTGAATATCCCGGTGCCTGTGAAGTCTCAGCTTTAACCAATCGGATCAAGGACTAGTGTTATTTCAGGCGCGCAAAAAATTGAATACTGCCAAAAACCGAATAATAAATAAGCGTCACTTCGATTTTAGTTACACGTCGCCATGTGCTTTTATACGCACACAAGCCTTGTTGTTCATCTAAATCTTCAGGATCACACACACATTGAAGGTAGGTATTGTTATGAGAGTGATAAACACAGCATTGATATATTATTCAGGTTTCACATTACATCCAAGAAAGCATGTATAATTTAGATCAAGATTACTTTCACTTCACTGACATTGCCGGTGTCCGAGTTTCTTTTCATTTAGTTATGTGTATCTCAAAAAGCGAAGCAAAATCAAAGTCACTAATTTTGTAAGATCAATACGGACGCTATGGTTATGAATGATAATTTTCGTGATAATTTTCGTGCTTTACTCGTATCGCTAGAAATACATGTAGCATAACGAGCCTCAGTGAACCGGATGTTCAAAAATACTCGAGGTCCGGTTGCTATGGAGTGACGTCATAGGCCTGCTGAATTGCTTTCGTCGTGTTTTATTTGCGGTTTTATTATAACGGCGCTTGGTAATTCCTTTATCGGTTTGCGTACACACTCGCCTGTGGTGCGAGGATGCCTGTTTAGTTTTAGAGGCTGGACTTGAACCAAATTTTGACATCATCCCGTTGCATCCGGTTGGAATTTTCTTACAAAGATCGCTAATCCGTCTGTAGTTTGTAGTTCTAAGAACTGATATGTTCTCAATTCGAAGATATGTGGTATTCCTGTTGAAAAATTAATGTCAAGGAGCTCTTTAGTAGCTAATTTTCGTGAGGAGTTCGCCAAAGTTTGAAAATGGCGGGCTTTCTGATCGACGAGTGTTCAAAGATCAAGGAAGTCTTAGCATTGCCTCTACGTTTGGTGTTGTTGTCGCCATATTGCTACAGAAATTGAACTCAAACCCAAGATAATACAGCTGGTTGGTAGATGACATCAATGCACTAAAACTTGGTGGCGATCGACTCGAAACACCAACTGCATCGGCAACGTCAACAACCGTCCCTGAGGTACGTCATTTAATAATTTATAGTCAATATATAGATCAACAAGAAGAGGAAAACAGAGAGCTCAAAGTTGCTCTTGAAGCTGTCATGCACCAAGTATCATGCCTTCGAGATGAAATTGAGTTCACAAGCGATCTCGTGAGGACAGCGATAATAAGGGGTAAGCGAATACTTCAATCTTTTTATTGAGATGAATTAAATTGGTTGTGGACACTTACAACTTACATGATTGAAGGTGATTTTTGTTGTCATTGATGCGACTGATTATGATTGTTTTTATTTATTTATTTAGAGGAATACTAACACCCCAATCCTTCTCAACAAGAATCAAGTATAAGGCTGTTTGAAAAGTAATGAGAAATGCAATAGACATAAAGCCTTTTCCAGACAGTGGTCCTCAAGGTTATCAAGTCAACCTTTTTGCTGCAGTTGCTTAGGCAGCGAGGGAGACCAAGCTGCATCAGCCTGATAGACATGCCAACTCTAGAAGTCCATCTAAAACTTGATTTGTTGACAAACTTGATTGAATGTGCGATAAAAAAAACTAGGTCTGTGTTCTATATCCTCTCTGGTTCACCCAGGTTGAAGTCCTGGCATCACCGTATGCCTGAGCGCTTCTGGGATATGGAACACAACTTTCTATTATTTTTTAAATGTGCGATGAAAAATTAGGTCTGTGTTCTATATCCTTTCTGGTTCACCCAGGTTGAAGTCCTGGCATCACCGTATGCCTGAGCGCTTCTGGGATATGGAACACAACTTTCTATTATTTTTTAAATGTGCGATGAAAAACTAGGTCTGTGTTCTATATCCTTTCTGGTTCACCCAGGTTGAAGTCCTGGCATCACCGTATGCCTGAGCGCTTCTGGGATATGGAACACAACTTTCTATTATTTTTTAAATGTGCGATGAAAAACTAGGTCTGTGTTCTATATCCTTTCTGGTTCACCCAGGTTGGAGTCCTGGCATCACCGTATGCCTGAGCGCTTCTGGGATATGGAACACAACTTTCTATTATTTTTTAAATGTGCGATGAAAAACTAGCTAAGGTCTGTGTTCTATATCCTTTCTGGTTCACCCAGGTTGAAGCCTGGCATCACCGTATGCCTGAGCGCTTCTGGGATATGGAACACAACTTTCTATTATTTTTGAAATGTGCGATGAAAAACTAGCTAAGGTCTGTGTTCTACATCCTTTCTGGTTCACCCAGGTTGAAGTCCTGGCATCACCGTATGCCTAAGCGCTTCTGGGATATGGAACACAACTTTCTATTCTTTTTTAAATGTGCTATGAAAAACTAGGTATGTGTTCTATATCCTTTCTGGTTAAGCCAGGTTGGAGTCCTGGCATCACCGTATGCCTGAGCGCTTCTGGGATATGGAACACAACTTTCTATTATTTTTTAAATGTATGATGAAAAACTAGCTAAGGTCTGTGTTCTATATCCTTTCTGGTTCACCCAGGTTGAAGTCCTGGCATCACCGTATGCCTGAGCGCTTCTGGGATATAGAACACAACTTTCTATAATTTTTTTAATGTGCGATGAAAAGCTATAGGTCTGCATGTGTTCTATATCCTTTCTGGTTCACTTAGGTTGGAGTCCTGGCATCACCGTATGCTTGAGCGCTTCTGGGATATGGAACACAACTTTCTATTATTTTTGAAATGTGCGATGAAAAACTAGGTCTGTGTTCTATATCCTTTCTGGTTCACCCAGGTTGGAGTCCTGGCATCGCCGTATGCCTGAGAGCTTCTGGGATATGGAACACAACTTTATACCTAGTGAGGCAGGCTACCTAAAATAAGACTTGAATTCCCGAGTTAAATTTTACAACAGAATTGATTTTTTTTCTGCGTTGCAAGGAGCTCAAAGTCTAACTTTTTTGCACCAAATATTCTAAAAATATTACTAATTAGAATATTTCCGCACTGCAATGATGACGAGTTGTTTAAAACCGTGGCCGAAGGGAGAGAATCATCGTTGCTTACCCAGTCAATCTCAAGCCAGTTTGGCTGCTCAACTAAAGTTCAATGAACAAAGCTATCTTCGTATTCCTTTAAGAATAGGATGTCTGGAGTGACGATTGAAATCTTAGTTAAAACGCACCCAACACTTACGGATTATGACACATAGGCGTGAAGCCCGACACATTCGGTAGATCACCAGCAGGACTTCGTTTAGACTGGAATGCTAGGTCTTACTGGGGTCCCCGCAGAGATCGCGGACTTTTAGTCCGCGATCTCTGCGGGATATTGTAGCTACTTTTTGGTTACTAAGAGAGCGCAGCTCGTTATGTTACAGACTCTTGTGTAGTAGACTAGTTGACATGTATCTACCGTTCATCGTCATCCGCTCACTCTTAAATGCCTAACATTTAAAATGTATAAACGTATCCAATATATTCTCTTTACTGAAACGTGTTACAGCAGATGAGAACAGAGGCTGACATGTGAAAAGTTCGTACGCAGAATGTTTCTTCGTTGCCGAAAGGATCCTGTTGACAACAAACGATTATAAGTAACTCGCTTAAGTGTTTATTCCTCCAGCAATACATCATCTATCTGTTCCCGTACGCGTTTAATATTTATACGATATCGGGACCGATTGAATGTTGGATGTTTCCAGCAAATTTGGTCACTTGTGCGATATTTTGAGAAACTGAGTGCGGAATCGGGATTTGCTTGTCAGCCAGATTTGATCATTTGTGAGATATTTTGAGAATGCTTGTATTCCTCAGTGCGGAATCGGGGTATACTTGTCCGCCAGATTTGATCATTTTTATGATATTTTGAGTGAACCTTCATTCCGCACTGCGGAATCGGGGTTTACTTGTCCGCCAGATTTGATCATTTTTGTGATATTTTGAGAATGCTTGTATTCCGCAGTGCGGAATAGGGGTTTACTTGCGGAATAGGGGTTTACTTGCGGAATCGGGGTTTACTTGTCCGCCAGATTTGATCTTTTTTGTTGTGATATTTTGAGTAAACCTTCATTCCGCAGTGCGGAATTGGGGTTTACTTGACCACCAGATTTGATCATTTTTGTGATATTGTGAGAATGCTTGTGTTCCACAGTGCGGAATCGGGGATTATTTTTGTCCGCCAAATTTTATCATCTGTGCAATATTTCGAGTATACCTTCATTCTGCAGTGCGGAATCCGGGTTCAGATTTTTCCATCAGATTTAGTCATCTGTGCGATATTTTAAGAAACCCTTGATTCAGCAGTGCGGAATCGGGAGTTCGATTTATCCGCCAGAACTTTGTATTTGGTATCCCAGTTTTCTGTATTTTTTTGTGTTCCGCTTATTACAGCCTTAAACAACACTTACTTTTTGCATGAAAATGCCTTTCGGTTAGAAAATGTATTTTCGATGTTGTTAAAAATATCAAAAATGTCCAGTCCGCCAAAATAATGTTAATAGAGTATCTAATAATTTCTGTGGTAACGTCAAAATACTAGTTATTTGGTGAAATAAAAACCGGTGGTCCGCCAACAACGTCTAGTTTTTATGCTTTGGGAGAAACACGTCTTGGTTATATGCGAAAACTGCATTATTAGCGGGCGCATTCCTCTTAATATCGCGTTTTCATTGAATTTTTGCGGAATTTCACAAAATGATAAAAAACTGATTTTAGTTGAGAATGCGTTTCTGATGATGTAGGAGTTTAACACAAAATTGTTGAGTTTGCTGATACCCAGGATCTTTTGCGTATCCTCGACTATCGAATCAGGAATGTTCTCCATGGCAACAACTCTGACACCTTCTATCCTCCCATGAGAAAGGAGTGCAGCTGTGAGCTGTTTTGCTGTTGTAACGTCATTGCCTTCGTTGATGTAGGCACGGACATGCGCTTTACATGTTGCTGCTAGTCTGTCTGCAGCGCCTTTCCCCCCTTGTGGATCACTGAAGTCAATGCGAGCCACTTTAATTCCAGTGGATGATGCGTGGCATTCCAGTATGGTACGGGAAGAATGATAGCATCCCGCGTTGTCCTGACGAAAATATGCCGTCTTGATATCTTCGTATTCAAGATTTAGTGTCCTCAATACGTCTTGCATAATGGACACGACCGCAGGACTACCCTGGCTGCATGACTGAATAACATGAATAAACCCTTGCCATTGAAGAATGCCATTGACACGTCGATAAACAACAGAAATGTGCCAAGAGATACCTCGTTTGCCAAACCAGTCTGACTGAGACTCCCTTTACTTTTGAGGTAGAAATTTCATTGCCCAGTCATTCACTATCAATACACTATCAACACCGGCTCATCTCGGTCATCCTCCGTTGGAAACTTGGCTTCTTTGACACCACTCGTGATGTCCATCAGGGTTTCACCAAGACCTTCACACTGATTACACAAATCATTATGGCTGTGGTCACATTGTTGAGAATACGACGCAGTGGTCTGCTACTTCCGAAATGTTACTCAGGTGAACCTGTTGATAAAAAGCATGTTCATACGCCGAATTCATAATGGCGGACGACGCAGAATGGACTGGTGACGAGGGCATCAAAGCGAGGCTGGAAAGGCCTTGAGAATTTCCAAAACTATAATCTTCAGCAGTGAGAAGTTGAATGCTCGACTAGGGATCGTAAACTTTTAGTACATTTGAGGCTTTTTTACGAATAACAAACAAGCTAAGTTAGTGCTTCAGTTCAGAAGCTAATTTATAATTATGCCAACACACTGCTGCGTCCCTCAGTGCACAAAGAAAGGCTATCGCGATGACGATGGTTGTAAAGTTTCCTACTTCCATTTTCCATCAGACACTAACTTGTATAAGAAATGGATCCACGCCATCAGGAGAGATGAGGGACAAGACTTTCAGATTAAGCAATCTACTAAAATCTGTTCAAGGCACTTCAGAGAAAGCGAGTATCGAAAAACATTGACTGGACGAGTACATTTGAAAGCCGATGCAGTACCGTCGCTGTTCCCTTGGATTCGCACCTCACCGAGAAAGCGGAAGTCTCCTACTCTTAGAGAAATTTCTCCTAAATCCCTAAAAGACGACTTTGAAGAAATCGAAGAGGAACAAAGTATTCTTGATTGTTCTGAAGATTGCACAGCTGTGGATATTGCCGAGAATCTGCCGCAAATCAAGGATTTCGGGAGTCAAACTGTTTGTGAATCTACGTGTGAAACTTGTGAAAACACAACCGAGCTGGAGGCCGAAAAGGCTTCGCTGAGAAGTAAATTACAAATAACAGAGCGGCAAAACCAACAACTTCTAAATCAACTTTTTACCTTGGAACGATTTAAAGACGATGATTCGTCTATCAGCTTCTATACAGGATTTCAAAGCTATGGTTCATTCTTGGCTATTTTCAATTATATAAATCCTGGTGAGAGAGGTGAAAACATTAACTACTGGTTATCTTCTTTACCAAGTGTTGGGGCTGATTATTATGATACAGAAAAATCGCCTGAAACCAAAAGAGGAAGATGGAGAACTTTAAAACCTGTGAACGAATTTTTTCTTGTTATGTGCCGACTCCGACAGGGCTTTGCTGAAACACATTTAGGTAACCTCTTTCAGGTTTCGCAGCCCACAGTTAGTCGTATTTTTATTACTTGGATAATTTTTTTGTACTTAAAACTTGGACAGATTAATATCTGGCCATCTAGAAAAGTTATTGACAGCACAATGCCCGAGGATTTTAAGAAAAGTTACAGCTCAACGCGAGTCATAATAGACTGTACAGAGGTACGCTGCGAAATGCCCAGCAGTCTACATTTAAACGGTGAACTTTTCAGTTCTTACAAGCACCACACAACCCTGAAGGGCTTGATTGGCATTTCTCCTGGGGGTTCGATCACCTTTGTAAGCCAACTTTACACTGGTAGTATTTCTGACAAAGAAATTGTAATAAAAAGTGGTCTGTTAGATTTGCCCTTTGTAGAGTCTGATTCTGTAATGGCTGACAAAGGTTTCACGATTCAGGATCTGTTACCACTTGGAGTTTCTTTAAATATCCCCCCTTTTTTAGGAAGCTCAGCCCAGATGCCTGCTGGAGAAGTTGTGTTGACACAGCAAATCGCTAGCCTGCGAATACATGTTGAACGTGCTATCAACAAAGTGAAAAACTTTCATATCTGGGATGGAGTAATACCTCTTAGCCTATTTGGAGTAGTTAATCAGATGTGGGCAGTTTGTGCATTTCTCTGTAATGTTCAACCAAATATTATATCTGTATAGTGCAATCCATCAGTTATTATTTTCAAGATAAAACAGTTTACTATATTTCTACTTCATCAATATTTGCTAAATAGTAATGAGACACACAATTGGGACACACTTTTATAAGACATTTTTAATAACTGAAAAATCATAATTTTGTAGTCATACATTAATATGGGTAAAACTATTTATTATACTTTTATCTGATACTATGTAAATTAGAGGAACAAAAGTATGTATAATCTGAAACATGTGAGTTTAATTTTTGCTGCTGCTTTATTTTTTTTCATGGGTTGTTAGGTTTAGGTTTTTGTGTAGGGCAAGGTTAGTTTTGGAGGATGAAACAGGGGGAAGTTAATTAATGTACCAAAAAATTAAACCACAAAAATTCTGAACCACAATATTATTGTACAACCACTAAATTAATGTAGCACATTTCAATCTTTTATACCCTGCCAATGGGCTCAGTGTACACGTATACTCACTTTGGAAGACTAAACACAGCTCACATATAGAGTGCATTTCATATTAATATTGCAAGACTGTATGCATTATGATTGGATCAGATGGTCAAAAACAATGGGAGACCATTTCAGTGTTGCAGCATGCATACCTAAACAGAAGCTGCAGCTTTGGACATGAATAGTTGGAACACGTCCCCCGCACCCCCTCATTTCAATGTTGGATAAACTTTCGTACTGGTTTGGTCACTTTTTTCCCCCAACATCGAATGGGGGGTGGAAGGGGGGAGAGGAACTACAGGGTTGCGCACTGCTTCTGGTCCATAACAATTAAAGGATTAGTGTTGCAAGAGTCATGTCCAAAGGTGTGGCTCCACTTCCTGAAAGGCTGATTAGTGCTAATCCTGGATTATATCTTAACATAGGATATTGGTTGTCTCGTAATTAATCCTGGATTAAAGACTGGACATTATTTTGCGGGGAGGGGGGCTACTAGATCTGCAGTGTGGTTTGCCCAAAAAAATTAACCCTGCAGTTCTCTGGTCTCAAAAAATAATGACCTGACCCCCCCTTGGATAAGCCAATAAATAAGCCATAGTAACATGAGGAGCTTAGGCCTCAAAAAATATTACATGCAGGAGGTCGTCTGAGAATGTGGATAAACGTCAGTCAAAATTGAAGAGGTGCTTTAATAATGTAAAAACGTCAGTCAAAACCATTAACACCACGCACGTTTATATAACCAATAATCCCAATGACATTTCATTGAGTATGATAAAAAAGGCTGCTAAAATATTTTCGTAACTTCATTTTATGTATGAAAAAAATATTCTAACTCTCGTATGTCCAGAGTGTGTTTTGGGAGAATAGTATGACCATATGCTCTCCTTTCGAGCGCAGAGACATCGCATACACAGTCTGTTTTGCTTTCTGGTATACTCTGTCAGAACAACTGCGTTTATTCCCGAAACAGAAATAAGTTTTCTTCAGCATTTTAATTCTTTTTTCCCAAGCAGGTATTTCCGGAGAGTTTTTGGAAAACAGTATCGCAGTATTCTCAAACGCGTATTCAGTGTATTTGAATTTCGCGCACAGCTCTTAGTAGCCAATGGTACTTGAAACACCAAGTGCGGCAGCACTCGTCTGCTCTAGAAAGACTGTATTTATATCTGAGCCTTCAGGACTTGATCAACCCGGTCTTTTATTCAATAGACATGCGCATTTTCCTGTCAGCTCTTGGGTGCAACCTAACCAGCCATGTAATCATTTGCGATTTGCCAGCTTTGCAACTGACTTCGACTTCGTCTAGTTAAAGCTCACAGTTTGCTCATCATTACTGCAAAAAATAACTCGCAAACCATTCATACTCTACAACAATGTGTCTGAAGTTGAAAGAAACAGCTTAACCTGGGTGTAATAAATAAAAACAAGGTCCGTATTGAAGGGCGAAGAGGATTGCTTTACGCTTTACAAAAGTGTATGCAACAGCGAGTCCGGCGAGTCCGCCTGTTGTTTGAATCACCTTCAACAGTGTAAGTAATAAGCCGGTGGATCCCACACTCTGTTCAGTCCATATTCTAAACTTTGTGATTAATTTATGAAGTAAGATTGAAGTTCACACAGCGAGTAAGTATAAAGGGAATGTAGAAGAGCTTGTTTTTGTCATGGCGGTTCCATTTTAGCGTGTTAATTTTGGTGTATCACACAAGCTAGGGGGCATCAAATAACTTTATCCTTTGAACAATGCACATTTATTCGGCCTATTCAGAAAACTAACTAAGTTTTACAGCAAGAAAATAGAAAAGGAATACAGCAGCTATATAATGGTCAAGTACTTAGCTTTGAAACTATATATTTGATATTGGCCGGAGAGCTCATTGTGTGTGCATTTTACAAAGATCAAACTCAGTGGCTTCAAACGGTTAGGCCGAAACTGTGTCTGTGGTATTTGCAGACCATTTGCGGACCATTTGCCGATCCCTGAATAACCAGTGATATTTCCATTGAACAGTCTGCTTTAGAAACAGACTTAGACGTAGCTAACTCTCAAGGCTGCGAGCAAGAAGACAGCCGACTCGCTAACAGAACTAAAGGCATTTCCGACCTGAATTTGTTTCAAGTGAACTGCATGCAGTAATTTATCTCCGGCTACCTCGAACTTTTCGCTCACTTGACTGAAGATTTTGAGTCACTGGAACTTTATACCTTGGTTGCAATCATGGATCCACATCAACTCGAATTGTTTTTAAAATATCATGTCTTCTATATTCTATTCGGCTTTTACAGGAAATAGTAGTGTGAAATTCACAGACACCTCTCCATTCATAACGATACCGAACTGTCAACTTGTGGTTTCACGCCGTGACGTAAGGGTAGATTGAATCCACCCTTACGTCATTTTTTGTAAGGCCTAAGCTCCTCATGTGTGCTTAATTAAAACATATACCCCCCCCCCCTATAAAAGAGAAGCATATAACAATTTGACCCCACTAAATGGGAGCTTAAAAAATCTTTACCCCCCCTACAAATCTAGTAGTCCCCCCCACCACCACTGCTAAATAATGTCCTGTCCCTTAGCGCTAATCTGGCTTCAAGAAACTGGGTCCTGTACCCTAAGTCATAATTGCCATAACAATCCACTCTAATATTCTATTAAACAGTAATTCAGCTAAATGCTTTTAGACTGAAAATATGTTACAGCAAATTGAATGAAATGTTCAAAATAGTAAGTTACCAGTTTTCTCTCTAGGTCTCTCCAGTAGTGTGAGTCATATGCTACCCTTTCGATGTATAGACCTTTACTAGTATAAACAATAAAGTCACACCATCGTGCCCCAGTAATCCCCATTTGTCCCTGCACTTGTGCAAAATATTGATGGTTTCTCTTCAGCTTACAATGAGTACCACCAATTCGTTCCAAACAAAAATTTGGATCAGAACAGGCATCAGTAGGGGTGACATTGAACTTTGTTTGTGGACACTTCACTTCAGCAAGGCCAAAATGGTCAGCACAACCCAAGTCTACAACTTTAGCATCAGGTGTTGCTCCAAGTATCGGATTGCTTTTGCACACAACAAGTCCACTTTTAAGAACTGTAACAGGTGTTTTTCTGTTCAACATAAATCTCTGATACTCAAGCAGAGCAACAGGTTCATATTTAATACCATGTGCCACATATTTTGAGGTAAAAGGCTTAGGGTGCATAAGAGATGCTGCAAATGTGGTGTGGTTCCTTTGACGCTTTGTGATCATATTAAACTGAGATGCAGTGAATCGGTATGTGCGTTCACATTTCCATTTTTCAGAATCTGCCTGATCTTGAGTGTTACTTTCTATAAAATTAATTTTGTTCTCATCAGCATTAAGGTCTGAAAACAATTTCCCCTCACTTTCTGAAAGGGTACGAGGGTATATGATGTCATCTTCATCCCGCAGTGGAAACCTTGGATATGTACTAATAGCAGATGGATCACTTGTAGTATTGTTTCTTTGGACAGCACTTAGATCGGCTATTGCAGTGAAGTTTGACTCAGTGTAAGACACCTGATACGACAGAAATGATCCTATAGGGCTTTCCCCAAATTTTGTGTCAATTAGTTGAGGACTAGAGTGTTCATGTGTATCCACTTGTGCAAGCCCCATGCTTGGGTCTATTTCATTTAACACAGCTTTGAGTTTTTCTAATTCTTTCACTTCGATTTTAGGCTGCTTCCTTGCTTCATACAGCAAGCACTTAACACCCCCTGGTTTAGACTCATCTAGCTTCGTTTTTTGCACCTGGACATCCATTACCGGCTGGGCTACAATATTTTGACCACCTCCCCTCTGATGCCATTTCTGAAGTAAAGATGTGCATGCTAATGCTGGATTTTCATCTTGCTCTTGGTATAAATCCTTTGTTGTTTTGGATTCAAACAGAGTGAACTTGCAACATTTTAACATCAAAGCTAAAATGTGGTTGCAGTACCCAACTTGCCCTGCAACACAAGAACATGTACCATCCATAACTTCCCCAGCAATAACACAGAGAGCGAGTTTAAGAACATGGGGTGGATCGTTCTTCCTAAAGCTATGGCAGCACTTCGCTTTGAAGTAGAAATAACGCTGATCACAGGCAGCTTCAATTTCGTGAAGATACTCGTCTTCCAAAAATGTTTTAGCTTTCCTCAAGCTTATTGGTACAGAATGGTGGTCCTTATTCCCAATACTTTTACCCGATTGCTTTACGTGTTCGTTCATTTCTGCTCTTGTGAACATTGGCATTTTCTCAAGCGAGACACTCCAGCCATCAGTTGGATACTTCACACTCTTAGTCTTCGTAGCAGAGCCAGAAGTGCCACTGTTCACACCTTGATCATTGCTTGCAAATATTCTCGTTCTATTTTCCTTTCTCCGTGTATATAACTTGTCAGGATCAGGATCAACAACAGCCTTGTCCTTTCCTTGCTGTATGTATTCTTCGACCCTAAGTGAAACAGGAATAAATATCCTTAGACTCATAATTTATATCATACTCCTGCATCGAAAGCCCCAAAAAGTCGACTCGCAAAGCGCTTACCTTTTGACTAGCTCCGCTTTTGTTTTAAGTCCTTTAGCTGGATCTCCTCGGCACTTAAGCCAAAATTTCAGCTCTGTGTTTTTTAACTCAGCAGGTCTCCGTCCAGCCAAGGAAGCTCCGGGTACGTCGTTTTCTGTAAGCTGTGTTAGGCATAAAGCCGTCGAAGTAGAAGCGTTCGCCATGTTTAATACTAGTGCAGAAGCCTTTCCAGCCTCGCTTTGATGCCCTCGTCACCAGTCCATTCTGCGTCGTCCGCCATTATGAATTCGGCGTATACTAATTATATCATTGGAAAATCCTTAAGTGAATTGACCATATGCCTTCATAAAATTAAAAATAAAGAAGCGAAATCCTGAAGATCCCGAGTTGTGCAACTTCCACATATTAATAATATGACTGCTGTAGTGGGCGTCCTTGAAAACGGAGAAGAAATATTGTAAATTATATACAAAACGTATACAGCGTATACAGCAGGGTGTGCTAAGGACATAAAGGTCACTTCGACAGTAGGGTGTTAAACCTGACTCACTCAGGCTGGGTTCCCACTACAAATATGTAAGATGTGTGAAAAAAAATGAACGCGCCATTGACGACAAATAATTTGTTGTGGAATTTCATCTAAATCATTTAAGTTATTACAAGAAAACATCATGGTAATTATTTTGTTTCAAGTTGATCAGATTTCGTTATATTTTTATGATCCATTTCGTTATATTATTATGATCCATTTCGTAAACAAAAAAGGACTGGGACCGAGTGTGTAAATTTCATCGAATTATGATTATAAAATAAATTCCAAATTTAAAATAAACCCCATCCCAAGACAGATGACTTAAAAAGTATTAATTAGTATGTTGACCGAGTTGGAAGATGTTTGGTAAATAAGAACTGTCTAGAAAGCTTTTGAAAATCACAAAAATAAGAGAGTTCTATATAGACCGCCCCCCCCCCCCACCCCCCCTTTCCCCCCAAAAAACAATACTGAGCTCTCTAATTTTTGTAATTTTTGAAAGCTCACCACCTGGTAAACGGTGCGTAAAACGTCTCCAAACTCAGTAAACATACTAATCTTGATGTGATCTTCTTGTGGTGGGGTTTATTTTTAAATTAGATAATGAATAATCGTTTTCAATTTCGTAATTCTAACTGTTGTTTGTATTTATATATATAATTCTATTCACGGCCGTATCTGCCCATTACCCGGAGCGTCCATCTGTCATATATTCGTGATGCAGCGTTTTCCCAGACCAGTATTTCATATCTCGTTGTTCGCTTTTATCGCGGCATGTTGTGAACAAAAGATACCTCGTTACCATGGCTGTAACATCATTAATAATTCGAATTAGTGATTACGCAAACGCTTGTGATTGGCTAACGGAACCGAACTCGCGGGAAACATAAAAATAACCCGGTCTGTAAAAACGCTGCATCACAGACGTAGTATAGGAGATGGACGCTCCGGGTAATGGGCTCCTGGCATTACCTTGTAATCTCCTTTCAGATATAACTTGGCCGCCTTGAGAGATTCTAGCATTCGAGTCTCCCACTTCTTGCCTGAGCCGAATTCGCTGACTTGACGAACTAATGCAGCTAGATCGTGAAACGATCGGGCACCTTCTGCAGCAAAGTAATCCAAGCCTTGAAGTGACTTTCGTACGGAGGCACTACATTCAGAGAGAACCCGCAGAATAGTCCGATCGCTGAACGGAATAAAGTTAATTTCTTGACAGTACTTCAATTACTGATGCACGATCCTCTGGGGTATCATTGAGTAGTATGTATTATGGCGGTTCTGGCGCAACCCTTGAAAATTATTCCCTACTATTTGTATCAAGCGCTAGACCCGGTATTTCTATCCTACTATAGCCCCATACTACTATAGTACACACTTTGTGGGAGCCCCCGTTAACCTCACGGATGGCCCCACCCCCCTGAAAAATTGTGATGACATAATATTTTTCAATTAGAGGTACGTATATCTAAGGTATACCTGAGGTATTTGATTATAAGACATCGGAAGTAGACTATGGCTAATATATTAGACCTCCCCATAGAAATCTTGACTAAGATCGTAGAGTATGCAGGCCCTACATCATTTGCAAGCATTGCTTCGACTTCAAAACGTCTAGGCGATGCAGCACCTCTAGCACGCTACAGAAATGTAGGCCCAACGTTCCGTAGACAAGTCCTCCTATTTGGTTTTAGGTCCGCTTGTAACGATAACAAGCGAGACAATTTGGCTAGGATTTTCGGTATTTCCGCCAGGGACGGACGCGACGACGATAATTTTGCACTACAATTTACATGCAACAACGGCCACCTCGACACTGCTAAGTGGCTTGTCGACCACTTTCAGCTTACCGCAGAAGATGCGTGCGATTACGATAATCATGCGCTGTCTTGTCTGCAGAAATGGTCATCTCGACGTTGCTAAGTGGCTCGTTGAGTATTTTCAGCCCCCCATAGAGCATATATGCGATTGCGAAAACTGGAAGCTAGCACTAAAGCTTTCCTGCGACAGTGGTTCGTTAAGCATTTTCAGTTAACCAGGGAGGAATTACTATTAATTGTCTGTGACTATTGCTATCTCAGTGTCGCTAAGTGGCTCACGGAGTATTTCCAGCCCCCCACTAATGATGACTATTTGACTATGCGTTTACACTAAGCCTTGCCCACGAACATGGGCACGGTGACGTTGTTAGGTGGCTCACCGAGGAGGCCTACGAGTTCGATAACTATCCGCTTATGCTATGTTTTGCCTGCAAAGATGGCCAGCTCGACGTTGCTGAGTGGCTCGCCGAGAATTTCCGGCTCACCATAGAGGATGTACTATTACTTTGCGAAAGTGTTCACGATAACGTCGTTGAGGAGCTCATTAAGAATCTTAAGCTCGTTCGCGTTTAAAAACTTAATCGAAAAAACAAAAAAAAACAAAAAACACAAAAAACAAAACTGGAGCTCTCCAGAATCACCTCTCTAGGAACCACTTTCACCTTTTCCTGTCGCTGAGTTTCTACTTTGCTTTGCTCTGCCACATCGGCAGACGCGCTACGACTTGTGTGGAGCTGGAGGCTTTTTACTCCACACAAACCGGTCTACCACATATGGCCCTAGCCGGACTCGAACCCTGAACTTAAGAGGCCTCCATTTTCTCTCAAGCCCAGCGCCGAACCGTGAGGCCACATCTGCTAGACGAAAGGTTTGGTAGTAAAAATTATATTTATGTCTTCCACTATGCTAATTAGTGGCTGATGCAATCGAGGCCGAAATTAGCATACAAACCCGACATACGAATTAATCGTAGCTTAGCTACTGCTCTTAGCAAAGTGAAAATAAAACCCACGCTTATTTCTTTCGTAGGACATATCGATTTTTATCCCACTAGACTGCCAAGTTTTGCTCGCATTTCTTGCTTGAGTTCGACTCGAATTTGTTCCACGCTTTTTTCACCCGTTCGCCCCGAACTAGCCGACGTTTTGTGGCGAATTTCGACCCTCATAGTCTCGTATTTATCTGCTTCAGCGAGGATGAGATTGTATTCGGAGTCAGACACTTTTTCATCACGTAGGGCCTTTGAGACGAGATCGCGAATCGTATTAACTTTCGAACTCGCCAACATAGTGGTTTTCTCATGCTTAGAAACTTTTATTCCGAGCTTTTTAGCCCCAATAGTCGTAGAGGCCGAAATTAACCCACAGAGTACGCCAATAACGCCAAGTGGTAGGCCAATTATGACACCGAAGCCGGATAGAGCAACTGCTAAACCTGAGCTTGATAAAATCACAGATAGGCTACCTGTGGTCACAGCGATACCATGGACGATACCATGGACGATTCCCTGCGCACGGGCATATTTCTTACGCACACCTTCGTAATGTTTTTCTTGGGTTTCGATATCCGAAAGAGTATCGCGGACTGTTTGCAGCCGAAAATTCTCTCCAGTGAGCTGGGGATAAATTGGCGGTGCCGTTGGAAGTAGTTGAATCGAATCACTTGTCATTGTAGCTTTGCTATATATACGTATACGTATGATTTACTCAATCTTCAATACGTAGCGTATAGGTCGACCACGGAAGTCTACGATATTTCCATTCTCATCGCGAATTGTCAGGCGAAGGCTGTTTCGCGTTGTCCCTAGAGCTCGGACGGTTAGTGGGAGTAGTGAAGCATATGTTGCTTTCGCAAATCTCTCGCCTCGGATCTCAACGCTAGTCAGAACACTCGATGGCTTTCCCTTGAGAAGTGAGAAACTGGAATTCACCACATCGCAGTGGACATACATTGTGTGGATATCTTGTAGCGTCAGTTCATGATTACCCACTGGGATTATCATATCATCTATACCATGTTCATTACCTTTGACACCCAGTAGTGCACAGAGATTTCTGCTGAACCGGATTTGGGTTTTAACCACTAGGATCCAAACCATCGCCGGTAAGGTTTTCACGAATTTCACAATGCCGGCATCGATTGCTGTAGCGATACTGTATGGAAACCCTACACCTGGGGTATCCCACCAGAACGAAGCTATCTTTTCTAGGTTCCACCAACTGTTCTCAAAAGTGACGTCGATTAGCGAAATATTCTGGATAAGAAGAGGTTGGTCAAAGTAGACCGTATGGTCAGCCGAGGTACAGGCCACATTTATGATCACCATATTAAACTTCAAGTTTGATATTAAAGGAATCAACTACCGCTTCAATACGATGCCACTCAAGAAGTACCAGTTCGTGGATAGACTTCACCACTCGGGATTCATTCCGTGGCCTACGTGGGCCTACACAAGAAGCCGCTCTCACAGCGCAACAAAACTCTGGTATTCTCACTGAGTTCAACAAAAAGGTAGCACCCCGCAACGCACAGGCTTTTGCTGCCTTTCGGAAGAAGTACCCCAAGGCCGACAACACGAAGTTCTATGCTGAGACAAATGCCTCCGATATACAGGATGAGTCGACCTACGAAACTAGGATTACCTTCAAAGACGGCAGTCAGGAATGGTTCATCGACGATCCACACATTCCAACAGATGTGAAGACCAGGCTAGATACGGCATTAGGCATGTTTGGGGGTTTCCCACTCCCCTTCAGAAGGACGGATTTCAAGTATCGAGTTCCAGCTGTTCCCTGGGGGAGCGACGCCAAAGACATAGCCCCTCTACTACGAACTCTCAAGATATACGTAGCGAAGGATCAGTTCTTCTCATTTATACCGCGAGATATTTTCCAAGAGCTGGACCAAGTTTTCCACAGCGTAAAACAAGCAAATGAGTGGCTCGATGCTCCACCGATGAGGCATTGGCGAGAACAGCTATGCTTTGTCCTTTGGTGCGCGACGGCAGCCTGTGGAGTGTCATTCGATGATCATCTCTAAGATGACGCACCAATTATTGACAACGTCAGGAGCTTTTATCGCTTTCATGTGTACTACACAATCAGGCGATTGCTGTTTGAGTTGGAAGTCCCCCTTCCCAAAGATCCTACCTTTCGTAAGAACAACAACGCTCTATGAAAAGCTTAGGAACGAGTTTGGGGTCACCAAAACCAACTTCGCCCTGCGTCGAGGGGCCAATGGGGGGTTAGGAGACGTCTACATATACATCCATGGAGGACTGGTGAACGCTCAAGAGAAGTATGCACACAACACCTCATACTCTGCAAAGTGGCCTGGTGGCTCGTACAAATTTCCGGAGGATTGACGAAGGCTAGGCTAGCCAGAATCAACTTATC
Source organism: Actinernus sp. WN-2022 (assembly GCA_030867875.1). Taxonomy (NCBI): domain Eukaryota; kingdom Metazoa; phylum Cnidaria; class Anthozoa; order Actiniaria; family Actinernidae; genus Actinernus; species Actinernus sp. WN-2022. Next base: position 34,016,231 of record JAOWCC010001589.1, read on the forward strand.
TATAATGGTTTACGTGCATTGTGTCCTAGGAGCCCAGTTTTTATTTCGCAATCCGATCGTAGGACCGTCAGCCATATCTCTCAACGTCCAACGTGATTGTGCTAAAAAGTTGGAAGAGGTCATCACGGAAACAAAGGCCAATAGTCTAGTGCGATATCAAGCAGCCCTTCAGACCGCGCCCGTTCGTCTTGATCTAGCAGTTGCCAAGAGTTGTCTGTTAATACCCAGTCGCATGATTATCAACACGGAGAGTATACCGGGTTATAACAATAAACTGCAATCAGCGAATACGCCCGACATCAGCCTCGGAATAAATGACCATATCAACCTCGATGAAAAAAAACCACCACCACAACCTATGGAAGGACCCACCCCTAAGAAACGCTTACAACAGCAACAAATACGAAAACACGCACCAGAGGTAAAGCGACCCATCCACAGCAAGATCGCTAACCCAGTAACTGCGCATGATACCAATTTGGCACTTGTTGCTATTGTGGCCGCCGGAGCTGCGTGGATGATGTTTCGTTAGCGCCGTCGTTCCGACGATTTATACTGCTCTATTACGAATATGACCACGGCTACGATGAGTAGCCAGGCATTCTTGGTAAGGAAGCCAACAACTTCACCTGCAGTCCGGAATATAAAACTCGCAATAGCACCTACCAGTCCAGGTAGTATTTGACCCAACTTCTTTCCAATCTCCTTCAAACCATTGCCAACCCTCTTAATCACGCTAGTCAGACCTTTTAACAGCTCAGCAACGATAATACCAATCACGGTACCCGCAACAGCCAACACTCCAATCGCTGTAAACCCATACTTCTTGAAGATGGATTTTACGCGGTCTCGTAACGACATACGCTCTTCGATGGTATCAGTTTGTTGCTCTAGCTCCTGTGTACGATCCTCTAGTGCTACTACTTCGTTCTTTGCTGCCTCGTATTCTCGTGTTCCCTTCTTTAAGGACTCCATAGCTTTTATTTTCTCAGCTTTTTGTTTCTTGAGTCTGGCGATCTCGACAGCCTTTTCTTCAATCGCCTCTTCCGCAGTGGGTCCAAGAGCATCTTTAAGCTCCTTAAGCGAAATTTTCCTGATACTACCATCTTTCTTGAATAAGGGAGTGGACGATTTTCTACCCTTAACTCGCACTATGACTTAATTCTTATCGTTTATGGTTGCATCTAGCTTACTTTGATCGACATTTGGGAACTTAGTACGGATTCGGTTCCAGGCCTCATCAAATCGATCAGAATTTTCGAAGTCTGCTACTTCTGCCTCGCCGCTTGGCCATGCAGCATCATCTTGGTTGATCAATTCTATATACTCAGTTGGGCTGCTTCCCCAGCAACCCCGATTGCCCCACAATTTAGCACGTATGCTTTTTGATGTATTTCAGAATCTACGCCTAACTCTACTCCACCAACCCTCTGGTGTCTCCTTATCCTTAGGTCGAAGCGACTCCCATTCTTCTATGGAAAGCTTATTCACATCAGCGCGACCTTCTTCGGTTGTAGGATCAAAGTCTGCCGCTTCCATATTGAACGTTGATATGCTATATACTATTAGTATTGACTATATATTTAATATCAGGTGATAATAATGATATCATCAAATCTCCATCCGGACTATGCTCCTAGAGAAGGTGGATCTCTCAAAGCCAGTCGTGTGTTCCACCGCGTAACTTTCACCCCTTCGGCGGCCAACCCAGGGGAAACTTTGATTGTCGATGTTCCCACGATAGGCGACAATAGGCTTCTAGTACCTGGTAGTCTAGCACTCAGTGCCAATATCACTCTATCTGGTGGTCATGCAAACAACCATTTGGTGGCCAACGTTGGACGCTGCCTAGTCTCCAAGCGAGTTGTAAGAATGGGCACTACTGTCTTAGAAGATTGTGGTCGGCCCGATCTACTGCAGGTATATAGTGATCTCTACCTATCTGCCGTAGAACGAGAGAATCGCATAGAGCAGGGTATTCAATCCGCCAATGTTAAGAAACTTCGCTCGGATGCTGACGATAAAAACACCTCGAATGCAGCCGATAATGCGACACTGGTTGCATATGGTAGCGTGTATAAGATACCTATTGATCATGACATTATTACAACTTATGGTGTCCTTTATCCGCACGCGATTCGAGATAAGATGTCATTCCATTTGACGCTGGCACCAGCCACAGACGTCATAGTCGGATCCGACAGCACAAAAGTAGGCACAAATAAACTTTCAAACATTGAGCTCGAATATGAAGTCATCGAAAGTCTCGATCTTGCGGTGCAGGCCAAGGGAGTCTACGACAGCGGCAAAGCCTTCCTGTACAACCACGCTGAGTACTTCAAAACAGTCTCAGTCAACCAAGTAACCGACACACTTATATCTGAAAGCATAAACGTACTTCGTCTCTCTTTCAATGGTATCCTTCTTCTCTTTGTTGATCCGCATGCGGCAGGCGCCCGAGATAGTGAGAAGTTTGTAAATCCAGACATCACCAAGGTCGAGGTACACGTCAACAGCATCCCCAACGCTCTCTATTCTTTTGGGATGATACCAAGGGATTTATGGAAGTCAGCAAATAATTGGTTTTGTGCTGGCGTTGGAACAACAGCCACCTCTGGGTCACAAGCCACTACATCCATGACACATTTGCTTTCGCCGTATTTGGTACTGGTGTAAGCTACGGCGCCAAATACCTCGAGAAAGCGATGAGTGGACCAGATGCGTTTCTTATAGAGACTGAAAGACACAATAGAGCCCTTGAGAAATATCAAGCTGATGTGGCCGCCTTCGAAGAAGAACGAGAAGAACTAGCTGACTGGGTCAAGGGGCAAGAACGCATACAGTACTATAATGCCAAGTATCTATCTAATACGGATCGAGCTCGCGTCTTGTACAATACAGTCCATGTAGGGCTACACCGCTTACATTTGAAAAAGCCTAGTTTCTCCGACTACTATCGACCATCAAATTCGAAGAAAACTGCCGAACTGGTGGCCGTAGGCGGTGGGGTGTTCGTTCTAGGATATGCTGCCAGCCGATTGCTATAATGCGTTCCTCGAGAAAGGAACAAGGAAAGAAATGAAAAAACGACCTCGAAAAAAAGACAAAAATACTAAATGAATTACTATGTAATTACTAGATTACTAAATGAATTACTAGGTAATTACTAGATTACTAAATGAATTACTAGGTAATTACTAGATTACTAAATGAATTACTAGGTAATTACTAGATATCCACGTAGTATTTTTTTCTGCTTGTTGAAGTTTGGCGGGATACATCCTATAGCGACAATGGACGTTCCGAAGGAACCAAAACTGTATATTCGCCTTGCGAAGGTATTCGCAAATACTTACTATAGTCCTCAAGGCTATTGGAAAGGACTCGCGGCAATCAAACATCTTGCCACTACGACTGACATCCCCGAAGATGCGGCTCGGACGTGGCTGGAAAAACAAGCTATATGGCAGATCTATTTACCGGCCCCTAAAGTTATCGTATCTACGCCAAACGAGGTTCATCAAGCCGATCTGCTCTTTCTTCTGCATGATCGTCCTGGACGTGGACGAAAACTATATAAGTATGCACTCACAGTCGTTGACGTAGCATCCAGATACAAAGAAGCCGAACCATTAGCCACTAAAGAAGCTAAAGAAGTCGCTGCGGCGTTTGAGCGAATCTACAAGCGAAGTCCCCTGACATGGCCAAAACTTTTACAAGTCGATCCAGGACGTGAGTTCATGGGTGCTGTTTCTCCAATGCTGGCTAAGCAGGGAGTTTCCGTAAGGCGTGGGCGTGTGGATATCCATAGAGATCAAGCAATTGTTGAGCGATTCAACCGAACCCTATCCGAAAGGCTATTTGGACACCAATATGCTCAAGAAATGGTGCTTGCTTCGCAGGGAAAGGACGATAGGTCGGTTGAGTGGGTAGGTCGGTTGAGTGGGTAGCTCGTTTACCTGCAGTTATCAAAGCTTTGAACAACGAACCTACGCGTTTGACAGGAAAACAACCGGCCTTAGCGATTACCGGAAAGGAAATCGAATCGAACCCAGCAGAGCCTGCACACTATGGACGTCTCGTTGGTCTCAAAGAGGAAAGGCTTCCATTCTACGCCAGTGTTCGATATCTATATGCTCCTGGTGAGCTGGAAGGTGGTCGCCGTCGTGCACCTGTTCCTATATGGAGTTTGGAAACATATAGTATTTCACGTAGTATGGTTTCTTCGGGGCAGCCAGTTCTGTACTATTTGCATGCAGAAACCGTTTCGGAGAAACAAGCACCGAAGCGTGGATTTGTGCATGAAGAGCTACAAGTGGTGCCTAGGGATACAGAACTACCTCCAAATGGAATCTTAAGCTAGTAACTCCTCAATGAGGTCATCGAAGTTTACCTCCTGCTCTGAAAGGATATCTTTATGTCCATAGGCTAGGGTATCGATTCCATTTTCGGAGATCCAGCGCTTACTATCGAATGGTGAGAGAGAGATCTTATTTACATGGGTGCCATACATCCTATGCTTTTCAATTCTAAGCATGTCCATTCCGTGACGAAACACTTTTTTGTCTAGTAGGCACTCTTTATATTGCTCATGACGGATGCGGTGCTTCACAACACACTTTTTAGTCCCCTTAGCTTTACGGATCTCTCTACCATCTACTTTCAAGATCGAATAGAGTTTTGACCTCAATCCTACGTATTGAGCGATACGAACACCTTCGCATTCGTCTTTCATTTTCCCAAGGACTTTCTTGTTATCAATGTTATACAACGGATGGTCCTTGCTGTAGTTGCTCGTAGCATATAGATGTTTGCAGGCACCAATATCTACATAAATGTCATCCGTCTGGATGTGTAGCAGTAGACTGTCAGTTTCTGTGTAGAGTAGGTTACAACGTTGTCCATACTGCCGTTTTGACTCGTTATAGTAGAAATCATACATTAAATGCTTCGAGAGGTCTAAAATCGACATCCCAACATATACCGGGCGATTCAGCAATAGCCTGCTCTTATAGTTTTGTACGGCGGCTAGGTCGTGGTCGAAAATCTGGAGTGAGCATAGCTAGGTTTGTTCAAGAGACGCTGTAGTCTGATTTCCTCTAAAGACCGCACCAGCTGAACGTCTATACGCTTGCGCAGGTTCTCCATTGTCTTACCAAAAACAGAATTGTTCTTTATCTTGTAGAGATCCTGCTCGAATGTGCTCTTTGCCTGTTTTCGTAGCTCTGTGTTCATTCGAATGTATGGCTCCATCCATGGGCTTTGATCAAAACGAATATCTCTGTGGATCTTTTTCAAGCGCATGCCTAGAGAAAGGTGTAGCTGTAAGTTGCGGTAATGAAGAACATATCGCTCCTTATCTCGGAAGGTAGGTATAAGCTTCTCCACCTTCAAAGATCTACCACCCTTGTAAAACTTCTCAAATAGTTCGGTCTGATACTCTGAAAACCAAGCTTTATCTACCCGCATTCTCTCGGGAGCTAGTGGATAGCTGTTGTGCATATCGTGAAGTTCTCGAGGATACTCGAGGTCAACCTTTATCAAGGATGTAACCTTTATCCGCATCTTTCGCGATATCGAGGATGCTCGAGGTTAATCGTTCGATAGTATCAAAATCGCACCACTCGAATCCTCCTGTTGGTAGATATTGACTCATAGCCCAGCCGTATAGGTTGTTGGCGTCAAGATATAGTATGTGGCTATTTGGCTTCTCTGGGTCGAAATCAGGCACGCTTGGGTTATTTGCTTTAGCATATCGCTTGGGTACCATGGATATCCCACCACGCAAACCCTTCTCAATGAAGAGATGCATATCGTAGTCGGTTAGTAGCTCGAGCTCCACGTCTGTCTTCTTTAGCAGCGCGTCCCACGATAGACCAGGACTCGTATAATAGTGAGCTTGATCTAAGCTGTAGTTGTGCATACATGTCGCGCGAAAACCCTCGAACACATCTGCGAGAAGAAGCACGTCGGTTCTGAGATAAAGGTCGTGGTATTCTCCTAACGTCTCACAGCCGAATGTCTGCCAGACCTTTAATGCGTGTTCGTAGTCCTCGTCGGATACGCCCTCTAGGGTTAGTTTACTATAAAACAAATTATTTGGTGGAAGAGAAGTCTCTGTGAATTTTTCCCAAGTATACATATACTCGTAAGGGTAGACGCCCTTGCGCCCAAGAAGGTGTGCACACAGGGGTGTATGCGTAACGGTTATCGGGAGGCGAGACGGGTCGAGTTGCTTTATGCTCCCTTCTCCACACTGTGGGCAAGTCCCCACTAGTTCCCAAGCCTCGTTAATGATAGCCCGCCGATGCCTCTATAGTACTACGAACCAGTTTGTCGAGCGACCCCAAGAGAAATTGTGCGCTATCGATGAACCGGAGTTTGCCAAGCGAGAACGAAATGTATTTCTCCATATCGTTTGGGATGCAGGAGATATCGCCCTCTGTCTTGGAGATGGATTGCATTAGTAGATGGGAGTCATACCCACGCAGGTTGTGGAATACAACTGGAACGATAGGGGAAATACGTAATTTTAGGTTGCAGGCGTTATGTGCTGCACCTCGAAACTCACCTGTGATATGGCAGTGATCCCGCACCTTAGGATCTGCGCCCGCGTCTCTACTAAAAGGCCTACGACAAATGTGGCAATCAGTTGCTAGATTAAAATCAATATTGTTTTCCTGCGACATACGCAGCGGTTTGACCTTTTGAGCTCTAATCTACTTCTCCTCCTCTTGTATGCATTTTAGAAAGCGCTTGATCGTATCCGTGCCTCGATAGAGCACAGGTGATTTGCTGTGGCCATCGCAACGTACGACTATGTAGGAGAATCCGCAGGGAATGTGCTCCTCTATCTTCTGCGTGTTGGTCGTATCAGGGTCTTGGGCTGGCCCTTCGATCTTAGTGATTAAAGCCTCTAAGTCGGCGTAAATGACGTAGGAAACTTTTAGCTGCTTGTGGAAGTTCTGAAAGTAGAGTTTGTTATTCTTCTCAGTAGGCATATCAATGCGAATGGCTCGCTCATTGACGCCGTTGCACTCTGGGATGTGCCTATCGAGGAGAGCATTAGTGGTGTATCCGTGTAAACACCGCTCGCAGAAGTGCTTCCTATGTTCATGTTTTGTCTGATCGAATAGAAGGCGGTTGAAGTTCTTGATCCAGCAATAGTGTTGCAGACCACTCTTTGGGCACTCTATAAGCAAGAGGTTAACACGTGTTGGAATGGTCTCCTTTGAGATGTGATGTACAACCAAACACTTTTCCTTCGGATCCCAACCATATACATTAATGGAGATCTTGTTTTGTTTCTCTACGCGTTTTATTTGTGAGATTGGCGTTGGTGAGCTTATCCCGTCAAAGTTCAACCTATCGTCTTCTCGGTACTTCGACGTCCTCTGGGGGTCTTTTGCAACTGGAAACAGTGCTGCGCGTAGCGACCAACGTAAGCAGTGGTCGTCTTCGTTTTTCACATTGATCACGGCTTTCTTATTTGCAACTTCCTTAGGCAGTGGTAAATACGAACCTCCGCGGAGTGGTTGATATCGAGCAATGTTCAACCATAGAACGTTGACTCTATCTATAACCCAGTTTGATCCTCGACTGTTCCACTTCTCAATGTAGTTATGGATCTGCGCATGTGCTTCTACTATTACCCCCCGGATCTCAGCACTGTTGGTTAAGACGGTTTGTGAACTCCGGAACGTAGCTATCCCATATAATGGACCTTCAGGTTTGTCTAGCCGGAGCGTGATGTTCGAAGCCAGCTGAAACTTAATACCATTGAGGTCTTGGAGCTCTTCCTCGAGCTTTTTGGCGGTCTGCTTCCGCACATCAGCAAGAAAGGCTGCTGGGTCTGCCTCTAGAGAATTACCCTCTGGAATGTACATCTCCCACCCGCGTAAATATTTTCCGATGGCAAAGGGTGTTTGGATAAACGTAAGGCCCTTAGGCTCCTCAACGTACTCATCTATAGCGGCCATGTTTCGTGTGTATATACCAGACAACAGATATCTCTAAATGGTTTTCGAATCTGTAACAGCTCTAGCATTACCGCCACGAACTGCCGCTTTGCCGCCTTTTTCTTCCTGGATAGTTCTACACGTAGAGACGCCGAGCCGCATCCAACACAAGTATAAAAAGTGCTCTGGGTGCCCTTTCCGCATCCACGACAAGGTGTTGGAATCGGTCTTCCCTGCCTTAGTTTATGTAGATGTATCTTACAATACGTACCTATACACGACTTGCTGCAGAAGGCTTGCTCTCCGACCTTCAACCAACCACATAGGTTCTCACCGCGCATGTTTCACAATTTCGTGCCTCAGGTATACCTTAGATATACGTTCCTCTAATTGAAAAAAATTCAGGGGGGTGGGGCCATCCGTGGGGTTAACGGGGGCTCCCACAAAGTGTGTACTATAGTAGTATGGGGCTATAGTACGATAGAAATAACGGGTCTAGCGCTTGATACAAATAGTAGGAAATAATTTTCAAGGGTTGCGCCAGAACCGCCATAATACATACTACTCATTGTGCGTATCACGTTTGGTACCTCGATGAATTGACCCGAGGACAACTTCAGATGTTTTTGGCCAAACGGAAGGTCCTGCACCAAATGTGGGCTCGCAATGAAACTGAGGAAGTGGTCGAGTTGTTTGAGATCTATTCTAATACGTGCAGATGGTTGGTGTGTCAATTGTGTTGCACGCCCATACTGCAGACGATGTAGGTTAGCCAATGTGTAGCGGTACCTTGTTATTCCCGGTACGTAATTTGAGATCACCTTATACCTGGCCACTCCTGACATGATTGAGAGTACTTGCCTGCGAGTGTCCCAGCTGATTGCGTTGTTATATGCCTCCACTAGAGCCTCTAAATATATCAAGGTAATTCATCGATACCAAGGGTCTGGTTCATGGTCGTAGAGGAGACTAGTGCTTGCCAGAGAGAGCCCGCATCATCAGGAGAAACGACACTATTTCTGCAGTTTTCTTTGTGTATCGTTTTCTAGTGCTTTCGCTAGCCTCATTCCAGTCCACCCATGATCTATCTAGTGGTTCAATGATGCATGCAACCAGAAAATCGTTGAGTTTCTCGCGAGGTTCTACCGACTTCGCAGGTGCCGCGTCATCGCTATGACTGGATGTCATACTCGCTGTTATGTTTCGTCAAGATCAGCAATTTGGAGTTCCGAAAATTTACCTGTCAATCCTTCTGATGAAACATCGCTATCACTAACTTCCTCACGAGGGCAGGTTCTCTTTCTTTCCTTTAAAAAGGATAGAAAAGGAAAAAGTTATTAAACGTAGCCGTTACCTCCCAAAACCTATTTCAGATTTTCCATGATACCCTTTTACAGACCCGCACTCTATTTCATAACAACATAAATATATGAAATTGTGTGGTCATGATCAAAGTTAAAAGAGTACCTATTATATTTATTATTAATAATCCTTTCCAGCCAGCCTCCTTAAATAATTTATTTTTCCCATTATTAGCCGCTCCCCTGGACTGCACTCAAAAATGAAAGTCAGATAGAGAGAAATATGAAAAAAGAAAAAAAAGAAAGAAAACGGAAAGAAAGAAAGAGAAGGGGCAGATAAAAGAAAAATGAAAGATAGAAAAGAGTAAAGAAAAGAGCATATAAAAATAAAGATCCGCAGTGCACTGAAGAGGAACAAAATATCGGAAGCTCTCTTCAATGGAACGAGAACAGACGTATTTCTGTCGTTACTTACTCCAGGAGGTGCTGCGTTGGATGACTCGACTACGATTTTGGGAACGAAAGCTATTGCTGGTTTTCACTCAATCCCCAGAGATTCAAATGACAAACAGCATGGCGGCCATGTTGGTGCCCCAACAAAAGAAGCTAACGAGGAATCTATTGTTTAAGGGTACCAACATGGCGGCTATGACGTCAAGTGAAAGCCAGCAATAGTCGGTGTTTCAGAGACAATTGATTGGTCATTGTTGTCGTTCATTAAGTATGTTATGTGGTCCTTGCACCTACGGCATATTGCTGCGGAATAAGGAAAAGAAAACAACAACATTTGATCATTTCCCCTACTCCCTATTCCATTAGACACACAGTAAAGAGGAAATATCAACTTTAAATGAGCCTTCTCGTATTTCTCAAGACAAACGCAGATTGTCTGCTGTCCATCCGATTACTACCCCTGGCTTTGGGAGATTTGTGTGCAGCTATTTCTTTAGGCACAATACAAATCAACTTACAGGATCTCCAACGAATACCATATTCGGCTCGATGACGTGGGCATATTGTTAGGAACATGTGTGAGGCTTCCACTGAAAAAATACCTTTAAAAAGATACAACAATCTATCAGTTCCAGTACGTCCAACCAAAAATGCATGTATAACTTTTTAAGAAGTGAAAGCATAGGTTACCTGCTCGGGCTAGGAGTAATTTAATTTAATTGTTAAACCCTTCGTCTGTGCTGATTTTAAAGAACTCTAAGTGTCTGGACACATCTCTATTACAGTCCTTCAGGGTAACACATTCAACGTGACCTGGATAATCATAAGTAGTTCCACAAGTACTTCCCCCATCTAAAAGGGCTATAAAACTGCATGATGCCATTGAAGAAACATGAAAAAAGCCGACTGATATGATAAGACTGAATCAGGCGGAGCACACACTACCACACGTGGAGAACTGGGATTGGTTGCGTTACATTCCAGTAGTCTCAAATTTCACTCTGTCACTACTGTCAATGTCGTCAATTCAATAATATGTGAGCGATGACATGAACCGTCTACAAATAAGACCCTCAGGCAGCTAAACTTCTGTACAAATGGGATAGTCCGGGTGGATAAATAAAAGCAGTGGAGATGGGCCCTCTTGGCGGTGAGTAATTTATTCTCAGTTCAGTTGTTTGTGATAGAGCGGATTTCAGTTGAGTGTCGGAAATGTTTTGGTTTTGCGTTTACTAAGCTCTCCTATTGGCTGAGAAAGTATACCAACCAATCAGAATCCAAAGTAAAACCAAACGCAAATTGGTTTTGGTTTTGCTTTGGTTTGTCATTGGTTCACAGGGAAGCCATTTACGAGTTACTTGTGATTACTCGCTCCTATGATTGGATGGGTGTGGGTAATTTGCGTTTGGTTTTAGTACACTCAATTGAAAACCGCTCTATCACAGGCAGCCGAAGCTAATGATTTTTACAAGGAATGTATGGGAATTTTTAGAAAAAAACTAAAACTGTACTAAAATGATCAATAAAGTCATAAAATCTTACCTGTGTGTTGTGAAGTTGTTCCTCTTCATCACTGATGTGTTTATTTCTGGTTTGAAGCACTTCTGGGCTTTTTTTCCCTCCCCTATATAAATATTGAGAAGGCTGGAAACACGAAACGCCATTAGTCCACGTGGCGACTCTTCGGAAGCAGTGACGAACGAGTGCCGAAGGAATTCCACACCTCGTGTTTTTCGAGGAGATTCGGAGAACGAAGTCATTGTGCTTAATCGACCAATCGTTGAACGGTGAAATATGCAGAACAGAAGGCATATCAGCCAATGGAAGAGAGTAATGGGAATGGACAGTTTTCTTTGAATCGTCAAATACAGCGGAAATGCCACTAGAATACACCATTACAACATTACAACATTTCGTCCAAGGCTTTTCAGATGCGTTACGGTTTCGTTTACTTAACAGGATATTAATAGAGATCAGACTTTAAGCAAAACACGACGGCAATGTCTTCGACGACGGCATAAAACAATAGCCTTAATTACAAAATACAATAGCTGCACGTGAAAATGCACGCAGTCGCTTACATTTCCACCGTTCTCTGCAAAAACACAACGTGAAAACCCCAAATTGTACGTTTTAAAGAGAACGCGAACGTATAAGAAAGTAAATCAATCCGTTTTTCGTTCGGCGTGAACGGAACTCAATACTCGGTCATATTTTTCGAAAATCTGGTTGTGAAAAACAATTCAAGGTGAACGGGGGAAATAGTAGACACCAAATTTCGGTAGAAAGGCACTTTTCTACGTCCCGTCGTCATTGCCGTCGGCTGGTTGCTTAAAGTCCCTAATATGTCCTGCTTCGGCATACAGTTCTAACTGCTCTTTGCTCATCTGTTAGGCTCCAGGAAAGATAAGGGTTAATACGAGTTCTCACTGACCTATTTGTCACACCATATTCTAGCCGCTACACGGACGTATTTTTTCACTCTCATATTGCAGTCAGTTCAACAGAATCGTCTATAACAAATTATTGTACAACTTACCTTGGTCAGTTTCGTTTTTGGTTATTTTACATTTGAAACAGCTTTTGAAGAAAACTAAATCAAAAAATCGACTACATTTCTATTTGACATTTACTTCACCTATTGTTTGCTGAAAAGTTCGTGGGTATCCCCAGCAGATTTCACCGTTCAGCGATTGGTCGATTAAGCACAATGACTTCGTTCTCCGAATTTCCTCGAAAAAACACGAGGTGTGGAATTCCTTCGGCACTCGTTCGTCACTGCTTCCGAAGAAAAGCCACGTTCAACCACAGGCTGCCTGTGGTTCAACTAGCACAGGCAGCCCATGAAAACAACGCTAAGCTGATCGAACCCCGGATCGTTACAGGCTAGGTTGGCTGCAGAAACCGTCGAATTTGAGTACTTACAAAGCGAGGAAATAAGCGATGGATCGATGAAATGAGTGCTAGAGGAATGTAAGAAAGGGTTTCTGGAGGTAAAATTCTGAAAGAATTCTCGAAGAATTACGAGGCTTCGAAGAGTCGCCACGTGGAATAATGGCGTTTCGTGTTTCCTGCCTTCTCAATATTTATATAGCGGTGGGAAAAAAGCACAGAAGTGCCTCAAACAAGACATAAACACATCAGTGATGAAGAGGAACAACTTCACAACACACAGGTAAGATTTTATGACTTTATTGATCATTTTAGTACAGTTTTATTATTTTTCTAAGAATTCCCATACATTCCTTGTAAAAATTTTTAGCTTGGACTGCCTGTGGTGATATATAATTTGACCTATTACGCCGGAGGCTGTATTTGGACAGGTTTCGAGAAAATCGTTATTAGAGTTGAGTCAGTGTCGAAAGCTAGTTTAGCCATGCATGCGGCTTAATTACGCTTTATATTAGCTTATAAAGAACTAGCAGGAGTTTGTTTTAGTTCTCACAACATAACTTCAGCTGGTGAGCGGGCGCTTCGCTAGCGTAACTGAGGTCACTGACAGGTCAGATAATTAATTATCGATGTATGGGAATAAAAATGCCTTTGTTTGGCTACAAAAATAACAGGATCTGATTTGTTTCTCGTTTACAATGTATTTCTGATGTAATTGAAAGAATTTAATGAGCACAGCCTGGTGAGTTTCGGCCAAACTGATGACAGTAACAGTCCTGTTGTTGTTTCAATGTTTGTCGGCTTTGAACTGAGACTCTAATGGGAGTCTGCACTTTTAATGATGGCTCTCAGGCTCAAAATCTCGACTGATAAAAAGATATAAGAGTTGCATTTCACTTTGAGAGCCTTTAAAGACCAGCTAAAAGTAGTGGAAACAATATTTGGGCGATTGTTTTTTTAAAAGCGCGTGTTTACAGTAAGCACTATAAAATTGGACCTTAAAACGTCTCGCGTATAACCATGGTGGTTTGGTTTTGCCGAGGGAAAGCGTTTGGATTCCAACGATGGTACTTCGCTGGATAAAACTAAAATAACCAAGCTTTCACCCCATATAGATTTTATTTAAAAAAAAACATATACCAGGAGTCATTAAGGGCTGTCAAACTTGGCCTTTATTTTGTCTCATGTTTTAGCATTAAAAATATGCAAGTTTCAAAGGGCCGAGAAAAGAAGGAAAATAACATTATCGGAATGTTTCTTGCAGGATGTTGATGTTAAAGAGTTGTTTTAATACGTGTGCGAAGTATGATTTCATTGGAGTTTTTGTAAGACTTCGCCAGCTCTTTGTTGTTGCGTGATGATTCGGTCGTAAATTAAGCCCAAAACCGCTCCGGGATCCATATTTCAATCTTTTGTAAAATTCGCCAAATTAAAAAAGCGCTGGAACTTTTTGATATGATTTCCTAAGAAAGTTCATCCAAGGAAATGTTTTGGCAAAATATGAAGGATTCCCAAATTTCACTGCTGACCCGCGATTCTCGATATTTACAGACAGCCGCTCTTAACTCTTTGTCGTCCGATCGTGTGTGAGCTCAATTGGTGAAATCCTGAGTGCTAATTCAACCCTCCCCCCTCAGTTCAAGTTTAGCTAGCCCGGGCTAGTTAAATACTGCTGACTTTTTAAGCCGAGGGCTCAAACATTTCCCACAATGCCATTTTGGAGAATTCTGTTCACTCGTTGACGGTAGGTATGGCTGCTTCGGTAGGGTTTCTAATTAAATGTGCTCTAATTTTGGAGAAATATGCCACTGTCAGAGAGCTTGAAGACATCATTAAGTCTGAGGATGGTTGAAAAGTACTTGGTTTGCTTCTAGTAGGCTTTGTGAGGGGATTTCACAGGGTATTTCCGTTGTGTTTGTGCTTTGAGACACAGGAAAAAAATATTCAATGAAATCCTTGAAATCCTGCAGTTGGCATTCTTTTACCCCTGCTCAACCTATTAGGATGTGTTTTTGTCACTTTAAAGCAACGGCTTGAGTCCAAATCACCGCTCTTGGTTGTAGGGGTAAAAGACTTATAGAAAAAACCCTACCGGAGTCCCAGAGGGGGGAGCCCTTGTGTTTTTTTTTGTCCATTACCCAGCATGCAATTGGAGGTGGGAGCAGGAAAATGTGGTCAAGTGAAATGCAGTGCAAACATCGGCGTGGTTCACCGTCGTTTGCTGTGTTTTGTGAAAACAAACGTGCTGGTTGGAAAGATTAAACAAGGTACTGTAACGACTGAGTGGTTATTTTGTGTTTGCTCTTGATTTCAAGTGCGAATGGGAAGGTTTTTTTGAGCCGATTTTTAGCTCCTTAAAATTCGTGAAAATCGAAGAAACAAAACAATCGCCAAAACAAATGAGTTTTTCTCCATAGTGAAAGAGTCGAGTGATCCCTGTTATAGCTCGGACTTTGAAGCCATACATCCCTTCGCATAATATCGCAACATCGTCTTTCCAGCATGTCTAGATGTGATGCAATAATTTTTCTAGTATCCTATTTACAGGCTCGGACGGTAAAGAGTTAATGGCCTTTACGGCTGTAAATTATTCAGTGGCAATTATTTCCAGTTATCTTACCATGTTATATTATACCTTAGTAATTCACCCTGAATATTTCTATTGAATTGTCCATAAAATGTAGGTTTAGTGCTTTTCACCTCCAAAGAGCTTTGCTGCAGCATGGGTTGGAGAACACGTTTCATAATTTTTCCCCATGTGGTTTTTTTTACATGGTTTTCGTGTTCGGCTCAACAATAACGTACAGTGTTTGTTTGGTACGCATACCAGTATTTTTAACAGATAAAAATAATATGAACCAAATCCAATAGGGATATCTACCGGGGAAAATTATATTATAATACATCCAGCATGAAGATATACTAGTTAGCGATTACTGTTTTGTGCAGAACTTACCTAAATACACCAAGGCAGCATTTATACCAACAACGTTATTACTATTATTTAAAACATAGGGTGAAATAAACTGCAATGGACCCGCAAACCGTGAATCCAACTAGAGTAACCTGTTGTATCTTGTTGATATTACGAGGAATTTAAGCTGAAAATATTTTACATTTGTTTGAACGCAGTGAATTTATAATGTGAATATTTTTGTCCAGCAGTCATCGAGGGCATCCAAGCTTGAACTCAGCAATCTAATCTGCATATCCACACACCTTGAAAACGTTTGAATTTTTAAAACGCTAATGTGAGGGAGAGTCGATGAGTCTGTGTCCGTGTTATCTGATGATTTAAACAAGTACGTTTATTCTCAGCGACACAAGCAGCGAATATGTGGTTGCAGCTGATTGTCCTCGCTTTAGCATTTGAGCTGCGTAGGTGCGAAGACTGTAATGAAGGTAAACGCATCAAACCGAATATTCAAACAATACGTGTGTCAACTAATCGCAGCAATTGACGCAATGATATATGACTATTGCCTACGAAATCTGCATTTTAATTTTCTTTATGGTCCCAATTTCATCTGTAAGGGAAATGTTGTAGCACTTTGTTGTTTGGTTACATGATTATTGAGTGTTGTCTCAAAGTGGAAATACACGTTAGTGACTTTAGTACTTTGTGTCATCAATAGATGCGCTCTCGGTATGACTGCAGAACAAATAACATGACTGAATTTTATGTGAATTCTTCATTTCTTAAAATAAGTAAATTTGAATGGAAATGTTAGTAGCTGGTGACGGCAATTTTAAGTATGAATGAGCTTCGATCAATTGTCGCTCACGCTGTTGTTGTAATGCTTGTCATCTCAGTCATTCTAGAATATGCTTAGAATACTAAATATTATATTATACTAAATATCATATATGTTTATGTTGATCTATTTTACTATATACTGTCAATCCCAAGAACGTATTCCTTCAGCATTTATTAGTATGGGCTGTTGTTGAGAAAATATTTTTAGATTGACCTGACCCCCAAGACATCTGAAAAATATATTTTAGTCACGATAGTATATTAGCAAATACATCTTGAATATCTATTTGTTCATTACAGCCGTAAAATAGACAAATATAAGCAAGTATATATTTGTCTATTTTAGGACGGTAATAAACAAATATATATTTAATATATATTGCCTGATATATCATTCTGGTTAAGATATATTTTTCAGATCTCTTGGGGGTCAGGCCAATCAGAAAATGTATTTTAGACAACATCCCATAATTGTAATTGTCAAGTATTGATATTAGCATTATTCCATGAAAAGATACTTACAGTATTTAACAAATAAAGAAGCCTTAGCCATGTTTTATACTACCATAAAACACGATGGGCATTTTAGAGCATGAGAGAAATGTTAAAGCACAAGCCGAAGGCACGTGCTTTCAACATGTCTCGAGTGTTCTCAAATGACCAGAGTGTTTTATGATAGTACAAAACATGGATTTAAGGATTCTTTATTTGTTTTATAATATAGATTTACACGCGCGATGAAAGGAAACCGCCAGTTGAAAACAATAAAACACGGCAAACCATGTTATATACTGTGATAAAACATGGCTTTTAGCCAATCAGAGCGCGCGTACTATCGTATCTATATTATAAATACTTATTAATATTGTATTTAACAAATAGAATAGGGTTTGTTGTTCTCTGTACTCTGACAAAAACACGACTGGAGCTGTAGAACATGAAGATAGAGTACAGGAATCACGAGCCGCGTAGCAGCGAGTGATTTCTGTAACCTTTTTGATTCTACAGCTTCAGGAGTGTTTTTGTCAGAGTACAGGGCACAACAAACCCTGTTCTAGTTGCTTTGTTTGATAGACTTTTACGAACGAAATGTACAAACAGTCTTCGCAAGACCGACTGTTTTATGTTCCAAAAAACGAATTCATGAAATAATTAAGCCAGTAGTTAGCATTGAATTCAGTTTTAGCTTTCTCGTTTCATTTTGCGAACAACCACATGAAAAACATTTCCGAATTTTGCAAGCAAATGCCAAGTGGCGATTTTTCACACACAAAAACAGAAATCAAAACAAAATGTCATAAGCGAGCTTTTCTCTCTTACCTTGGACTCAAAACCTTATTTCGCTGGAAGGAAGATCCCAATAACTAGATCTTTCCATTCAGTTTGGTTAAAATAAGAGTTTCTTTAATGAGAGCTAACAAAATCTTCATCCTAGGGTTGCCAAATCATGTGTGCATTGTAACCCACCGAAGGCCGAAGAGAAAAAAACATCCATTTTTAAGTTCACTGTTCCTTGAACGCCTTATCCTTTGGCTCCGTTACATTTGCTTCAAAAATTGTCTTGACCTCTAGGTTATCCTTTTCGGTAATATTGTTTTAGTTATCTTTCAATTTCAGATTCAAAATACACTGCCAAAGTTCAGTTGAAAATGTGTCACTTTCGCCATTCTTTCTGTGTCTGTACTCTCCCAGTGACACAGTTTTTGCCCAAACAGTGAGCGCGTTAGTAAGTATCCCAGTCAATTTTAATATATTGCTCATTAGATATTCAAGGTTTTATATGGTCGTATTTATATGATATAAAGACCTTGAATATCTAATAAGCTATTTAAAGGCTCCTGAATACCTAATCAGGTCTTTATATTGAAATTCAGTGGAATGTTAGTGAAATAAAGGTTATCGAATAACAAGGAAATAAGTCAGTATTATTTCATACGGCCCTCAGGATGTATATGACTTAATACCTCGGTTCTCGGTAATTAACTCTTACATAAATGGAATAGAAATGGGGCAAAGGCAGGCAACTCATACCTGTTATTAAAGTACTATTTCAAACACGAATTGTAGAGTTTCATCAGGGATCCAAATTTTGAGAAAACAATTGAACGCCTCGAGGGTTTTATTGTTTTCGAAATATTTGGATCCCCTGATGAAACACGAACAATGAGTGTTTGAAATTATTTCTCGTGCGAATGGCTAAACCGAAAGGTTACACACGCTTCTTTTCAAACACCATTAGCAAGTATTGTTTACCGTTCGGACTGTTGTATATAATTATTCAACATATGGCTTATTATTCTTTTTTGCTAGCAGTGATTTCAACTAGCCGGTACCAGTAGTGTAGTGGTGAAGAGTTAATTAGTACAAGCAGTTGGAACGGTCGAGGTTCGAGCTCTGGACAGTTTTCTTTCTATGTCGTTTCTTTACTTCTTCACTCCTTACTTGTAGTTTATCAGTATGTAAGTCGTCAGTGGTTCATGAATATGATGACTAAGAATAGTTTCATCACTAGGGATGAAAATCAGTTGAAACACTTGTGATTTTCAACTGGTTTCATTGGGTTTCCAAACTCATCCACCTGACCAAATGCAGTCCTCTGATTGACTAAAAAGCTCATGAATTATTAATGAGTGTGAGAAATATATTTGAACGTTTCGGCCTTCGGCATTCTTCAGCTAAAATTAAAAAAAATCTAAAATTCTCTATATAGATTTTATATGTACCACTTATTGATAAAACTCGTTAAAAAAAAAACATGGTACAAGCTCAGCAGCAGCAGTCGGATGAGGTTCTCTCTATATTATATTGCCTAGAGAAGGTTGCAAACATGAAATTCACTTCTGGTATATCGGAGAGTTATAGCACGACGTGGTGACAAAAGGAAATGACGATTTATTTCTTGTGATTCTGTTTCCAACATTGGCTTAGCTCATTAATAACACATTTACGAACAAGCTCCATAAATTTCTATAAACCGGAATTGTAACTCAATTCGCTTTAATTCGAGTAATGACATTTTAAAGTGCTTATAGCCCTTGCCAGAAATCATTGCTTTTTGGGCAGTAAAGTGGTTGAAATCTTGTTCAACTATTTTTGGGCGATTTATAGTCGTAATATTGCTTTAAAATGCATTACAAATCTTTGAAATGACGTCATTTACGTCACATTATGATGCTGAACAGAAATTGAGTTATAACATTGAATGTGTTTATTTGTTCAGTTGTTTTTACA
This sequence comes from Actinernus sp. WN-2022, assembly GCA_030867875.1. Taxonomy (NCBI): domain Eukaryota; kingdom Metazoa; phylum Cnidaria; class Anthozoa; order Actiniaria; family Actinernidae; genus Actinernus; species Actinernus sp. WN-2022. Next base: position 34,035,823 of record JAOWCC010001589.1, read on the forward strand.
AGCGTCAGACATTTGATCCTTGCAATGTTATTGAAATATCTTTTAATATGCGGAGTTGACATAAAAACAGAGCAAATAAACTATGACGTCAATTGCAATGAACTTTGATTCCTTAATAAACGAAAGTACCGCGTTAATATATATTTTTCCTATGTCGGTCATTCCTATTTCGAGCAGTATTTATGCCAAATATCACAACAAATCATGCTATTACCTATACTAACTCAACGTTTTACATGCGTCTCTTCCAGTTCGGTTTCTATTTACGGCTTTTCACGACAAATGTTGTTGTTTTGACAGTTTCAACTCAGTTTCCTTTTCTTTCATCGGTATTCTCGGTTTGTAAGTCATATCCATGCAGTTATTCTTTTGACGATTTCAACTTTTTCTTCTTGGTCGACCTCCATAAAGCATATCCACTCCAGTTCAATTTACGGTATTCCGGGTTTGAGTACAATGCAGTGAGGCTCGACGCGATCGTTCGACGGTAAACAGTCGACAATCGAAATCACTCAAATGAGTTTAACAGTCTGACCTCCTCAGCGTGTGAACTGGTAGGCAATATCAACAACGCAACACTGTAACGATGCAGCAGTACAAGCATCTTCTTTCCGTTTCTGTGGATTATTAGCAGAAACAGAACCAATTAAAACCTCCTCGCTTTTCGCAAAAAGAAAAACTTGAAACTTGAACTTCGCCGCGGGACATGTCACATGACATGGAGGCCATGTGTATGTGTTCACGTGGACAGTGCAATCTAATTGGTTGACGGCAAAATAGCTCGACACCAAAAATAAAAATAAAGGAACACTTGGAAAACTCGAGTAATAACTAGTTATTGCCATTATTTAATGATATCTGAACCGGCTGTATTATAATTAAGTGAATATATGCAGACAACTGAATTATACAGACAACTGATTGTGGTTTTACACTTGATAGTTTCGTGATTTTTTCGCATAATTGGCCATATTTTTCTTATGCTTAATCAATCGGTTATTGATCTTTAATTCTATCATGTCAAGCTACCTACACTATAGGAGAACTAAGTGCAATAGTTTTGTTGCTAATGTCGTTTTGAGGACATGTAACAACACAGTTACAAATTAATACTGATACAAGTGACGCAAGGCAGGAAAAGAAGCCTGTATTATATTAGGTTCTGAAAGTTTAATGGGATCATTCTTGCGGTATAGTACGGTTAGTTTAAGTTATCAAGGGAAGGTAATAAACAGCACTGGCTTTATATATACATTACTGAGAGAGCCGAGTTACAATCGTGGCAATCGGAAGGTGGTTAAACTGCACTGGCTGTAATGAAAGAAATGATGCAACATGTCCTTACACATCAGGAATATAAGTCTATATTATAATACGTCCTAAACTTCCATGGGAATATCATTGCGGTATGGTACGGTTAGTTATAACGAATCATCAAGAGTAGGTAATAAACAGCACTGGCTGTGTATACCTAACCGAGAGAACCGAGTTACAATCGAGGCTTTTGGAAGGTGGTTACCTGCACTGGCTGTAATGAAATGAATGATACAAAGTATGTCCTTACGCATATCAGGAATAGAAGTTTGTTGTAATACGTTCCGAACTTTCACGGGAATATTATTGCGATATAGTACAGTTAGTTTAAATTATCAAGGGAAGGTAAATAAACATCACTCGCTGTATGTACCTAATCGAGAGAACCAAGTGACAATCGAGACAATTGTAGGGTGGCCAACTGCACTGGCTGTAATGTAAAGAAATGAAAAGTGAAGACAGTAAAGGTAGCATCCGGCGCTGGCCGGTAGCCATACCTCGTAAAGAAATGAAGAGAGATATGGAAGGAGCATGCGGCACTGGCCAGTAGTAATACCTTGTAAAGAAACGAAAAGAGAGAGTTCGGTAGCATACCTTGTAAAGAAATAAAGAGAGATATGGATGTAGCATGCGGTACTCGCCGGTAGCATACCTTGTAAAGAAAGGAAAAGAGATCTTGAGCCCGGTAGCATACCTTTAAGGAACTAGAGGTAGCATGTGCGGCACTGGAATGCTAAAAGCTAAAATAGCGAGCGCCACTGACTGTATAATACCGAAACCTGTTGGAAACGAGTATAATTGTAGCGGAGGTAAATGGCACTGCCTAGCTTAATCATACACAACTAAGGGGTAAAGAGTTTTCGTAATATGTGTTTCAGTGGCAATTATTTCCAGTTATCTTACAATGTTATATTATACCTTAGTAATTCACCCTTAATATTTCTATTGAATTGTCCATAAATGTAGGTTTAGTGCTTTTCACCTCCAAAGAGCTTTGAGCAGCATGGGTTGGAGTACACGTTTCATACTTTTTCCCCATGTGGGTTTTTTACATGGTTTTCGTGTTCGGCTCAGCAATAAGGTACAGTGTTAGTTTGTTACACTATTTTGTTATATACGCATACCAGTATTTTTAACAGATAAAAATAATATGAACCAAATCCAATATGGATATCTACCGGGGAGAATTATATTATAATACATCCAACATGAAGATATACTAGTTAGCGATTACTGTTTTGTGCAGAATTTACATAAATACACCAAGGCAGCATTTATACCAATGTATTCAGGGGGCACTTCACATCCTTACTTACAACGTTATAACTATTATTAAAAACATAGGGAGAAATAAACTGCAATGGATCCGCAAACCGTGAATCCAACTATCTTAACCTGTTGTATCTTGTTGATTATTACGAGGAATTTAAGCTGAAAATATTTTACATTTGTTTGAACGCAGTGAATTTATAATGTCAATAATTTTGTCCAGCAGTCATCGAGGGCATCCAAGCTTGAACTCAGCAATCTAATCTGCATATCCACACACCTAGAAAACTTTTGAACTTTGAAAACTCTAATGTGAGGGAGAGTCGATGAGGCTGTGTCCGTGTTATCTGATGCTTTAAGCAAGTACGTTTATTCTCAGCGACACAAGCGGCGAATATGTGGTTGCAGCTGATTGTCCTCGCTTTAGCATTTGAGCTGCGTAGGTGCGAAGACTGTAATGAAGGTAAACGCATCAGACCGAGTATTCAAACATTACGTGTATCAACTAATCGCAGCAATCGACGCAATGATATATGAATATTGCCTTGGAAATCTGCTTTTTACTTTTCTTTATGGTCCCAATTTCATCTCTAAGGGAAATGGTGTAGCACTTTATTCCCTTGTGAAACAGGATTCAAGCTTTAGTCTGAATGCTAGAATATTCTAGAATATTCTGGGATTATTCTAGAATGTTCAAGAAATGAGCATCAAAGCAATTCAAGCTTTTTCATGTTCTAGAAATTCCAGCTTTTTCCAGCTTTGTTTTTCTGGAAAAAGCTTGAATAACCTGGAATGGATATTACATTCTAGAAATTCCAGCTTTTTCCAGCTTTGGTAATCTTGGAAAAGCTTGAATAATCTGGAATCTGACAGGTTCTATTTAACATTCTAGAAATTCCAGCTTTTTCCAGCTTTGGTAATTCATGGAAAAGCTTGAATAACCTGGAATGGATATTACATTCTAGAAGTTCCAGCTTTTTCCAGCTTTGGTAATCTTGGAAAAGCTTGAATAATCTGGAATCTGACAGGTTCTATTTAACATTCTAGAAATTCCAGCTTTTTCCAGCTTTGGTAATTCATGGAAAAGCTCGAATAACCTGGAATGGATATTACATTTAGAAATTCAAGCTTTTTCCAGCTTTGGTAATTCTTGGAAAAACTTGATTACTTTCACAAAAATGAACAGTCGTATCTATTTCCTATCCACATGCTTAAGTTGTCACAAATAATTGCACACATTTACTATAATTATTTTTACTATCTGAGCAGTTTATCGGATAGTCCACAGTTATACTTTCACTACCTTTTGGCTAATTAATAACTACACTGTATATGTTACAAAGATAGTTAATAGATAGGCTATCTAAAAACTATCAACACAAACCTATCCGAAAACTATCTGCATTTAATGTAGTAGAAAACTAGCCTATCTAAAAACTATCCGAAAATGATAAAAAAATTGGATAGTAAAAAACTAGCCAGGTTTGTGTTCTTGCAGTTAGGTTTCAGATTATCCGAAAACTATCTGCATGTATGATAGTACAATGTAGAAAACTAGGCTATCCAATAACTATCTGAAAATAATAATAAAATATGGATAGTAAAAAAACTAAGGAGCGTAAAGGAGGGCGAAGGAGCGTAAAGGAGGGCTAAGGAGCGTAAAGGAGGGCTGAGGAGCGTAAAGGAGAGCTATTGAGGAGCGTAAAGGAGGGCTAAGGAGCGTAAAGGAGGGATAAGGAGCGTAAAGATGGACTAAGGAGCGTAAAGGAGGGCTAAGGAGCGTAAAGGAGGGCTAAGGAGCGCAAATGAGGGACTTCGGCTACTTAACTATTAGGAGATGCTTTCGAGACACTATGTGTCGGGACATTATGTGCAGCTACATGAAGTAGTTCCCATCGTGGGGACGTGTTAGACTATGGAGATGCGAACCTTGTTTATAAGTTACGAATTAACCTTTGACAATATCCGGGTATTATAATATACTTTCAACCAATCACGTCGCGGAGAATACCAGGTATCGTGTTCGGTAACCAATCCGATTCACGGGACGCATGCTTTCAATTAATTTGGCGCTCAAAGTACGTACGTATAATATTACTCGTCAACCGTCTTCTACACGTGAAGTTGGACTGTTTGTTACAAATTCTCTGTCTACTGCTATGGTTTTTAGCATTATCAAACTCTTATTTCTTTAATAACAATCTTCAGGATTCCTCAAGAATCGAAGGTAAGTGCAGCATTGTCAATTTCGCTCAGAAAAGTACGTCGATTACGACGTTAGAACCGATTTCAGTGTAACGTGCACCGCGCAAATTTAGCCACTTCTGAAGTCTCTCGAAGTCTGAAGTATTTGGAATACGAAAGAGCACCAAGTTATTTGATTCAGTACCTCAAAACTATGATAAACAAGTGAGAGCATGTATGTATCAAATTAGTGCGTCGAATGTATTAATATAAACATTGAAATCCGTTGTATTATTTGACCGCTTTTTACGGTCGATCTGCCAGGCACTTTTAATATTTTCCAGTCGTTGTACACGAATATCGATCGCCCTTTCCCCATGGCTAAAGGCTCTTTGCTTTTAATAGGTTTTCTAATTATTTAGCAGTATGTATGTACATGTATAAAAGTGACTAATCGTGTATGTTGTTGTTTTCTTGTAGGGCAAACCAATATAGAGAAAGGGTTTCAGAGAATGGGCTAGAAAGCTAAAACTGGAGGGATAGGAGAACTAGTGCAGCTGAGTGAAAATTAAACCTTAATTTAGTTGGCCTGATTGCAGAATGACCTCAGTTCACTTGAAAGTGACTAAAGACATTAAAAGTGGTATTGTTTTTTGAAGGCAAGGAGTTCGAGCTAAAAAAACAGATGAGATTTTACAAGGGTTTGTTTGGTACAAGAATGTTGGCTGAGTTCCTGGAACAAGATTAAGTTTAACATTATAGGATTGCTGCATACATGTAGATCCATTTATATCCAAAGATTACATTACAACTGTAGGATTTATTTAATTTTAGAGGCCATGACCACAAATGGTTCCCTTTTTGTGTTCAACATAACCCAATTTTGTAAGTCTAGTGTGATCTAATAATTATTATAACATGCAACCAGAGGAGCCAGGGTGTTGCAGTGGTATTCACCTTTGTGACCCGGATGCAATTCTAGTTCGTGGGCACCACATGTGAGTTGAGTTTGTTGGTATTCACCCTTGCTCCAAGGGTTTTTATTCGGGTTATCCGGTAAATTCCAATTTGATCAGTGGTTTAGCATAGTCCTGGCTTTGATCACCCCCCTATGGTAGTTGCAGGTCCCGTTAAAAAAATCAGGGATTTTTTACCCGAACAGTGGCTGTGAGGTGTATCACCAGATTGATTGGCCTATATAACCAGAGAAGAAGGGGAGGCGATAATTATAATTTTATGGTATAAGGATTCAGGGTTCATTTAATGGGACACTTCGAAAATTAATTAGCTATATATAAGTCTAGTGTCTGAGTATTCTGCAATCTCTGCTACCTATAGCTCCTTGTGTAGTATATTTGTACTGTCAATTGAAAGTTAGCAAATCCCATTGTAAATATTGCTTTTAAATGATCTAATTTGAGTTTCCAATTTTGTTCTTTTTAAAAATAAACAAGATTGAGCTATATGAAATGTTATATTGTGTTTTCATCTTTTCTCCATGCAATACTATATATTATATACATGTAGCTTATATGCTGTTTCATACGTTCGGCATGTAGTAATTAATTTTATTATTTAAACTCGTAAGCTTAAAATATCTATAGATACAGTGTACATGTATTGTTTATACTTAATATATACTTACATGTATCACACAATGTTATGTTTGTGTGGCAGTTACTGTTTACAGTATATTATTACATATATGTATGCCTCATCAATTTAATGCTACATTGACATGTAATTAATCTGCTTTCTACATGTATATTAATATAGCTAGCAATGTACAACATCAGTTGCGTTTGAAAATGCTGTTTTCCTTACCTCCATTATTGAATGCATGTCTAACTTTCTGCATTTTTGAAAATGGCTTGCCATACAGCATCCAAATGGGGTTAGGGTTTCAATTCATTCATCAATGAATTAAGTAAGTATTTATAATACAGGTTAATATCATCATGTGGCTTGAATTAGTGTGAAAATGCTGGAATTAATGTAGTCCTAGTGCAACATGTATATATAAAAGCTTGAATAAGCTTGAAAAAGCTGGAATTCAGTATGTGCTAAAAGCTTGAAAAAGCTGGAATGCCATTGACAAAAGCTGGAATTTGCTTGAAAAAGCTGGAATATCACATGCCAAAAGCTGGAATTTGCTTGAAAAAGCTGGAATATCACATGCCAAAAGCTGGAATTTGCTTGAAAAAGCTGGAATAGCAAATGCCAAAAGCTGGAATTTGCTTGAAAAAGCTGGAATATCACATGCCAAAAGCTGGAATTTGCTTGAAAAAGCTGGAATATCACATGCCAAAAGCTGGAATTTGCTTGAAAAAGCTGGAATAGCAAATGCCAAAAGCTGGAATTTGCTTGAAAAAGCTGGAATATCACATGCCAAAAGCTGGAATTTGCTTGAAAAAGCTGGAATATCAAATGCCAAAAAGCCTGAATAAGCTTGAATGATGTTAAACCAAAAGCTAGAATTATCTTGAAAAGCTTGAACATGCTGTTCCAGAAATTCCAGCTTAATCTTGCCTAATTTGCATAAAAACTTTAACAAACTGGAATATTCTAGAATATTCTAGAATTCAATTCTAGAATATTCTAGAAAAAGCTGGAACTTTATTCTAGAATATTTCTAAGCTTTTTCTAGAATATTCTAGAAAATTCAAGTTCTGTTTCACAAGGGTTGTTTGGTTACATGATTATTGAGTTTTGCCTCAAAGTGGAAATACACGTTAGTGACTTTAGTACTTTGTGTCATCAATAGATGCTCTCTCGGTATGACTGCAGAACAAATAACATGACTGAATTTTATGTGAATTCTTCATTTCTTAAAATAAGTAAATTTGAATGGAAATGTTAGTAGCTGGTGACGGCAATTTTAAGTATGAATGAGCTTCGATCAATTGTCGCTCACGCTGTTGTTGTAATGCTTGTCATCTCAGTCATTCTATAATATGCTTAGAATACTAAATATTATATTATACTAAATATCATATATGTTTATGTTGATCTATTTTACTATATACTGTCAATCCCAAGAACGTATTCCTTCAGCATTTATTAGTATGGGCTGTTGTTGAGAAAATATGTTTAGATTGACCTGACCCCCAAGACATCTGAAAAATATATTTTAGTCACAATAGTATATTAGCAAATACATCTTGAATATCTATGTGTTCATTACAGCCGTAAAATAGACAAATATAAGCAAGTATATATTTGTCTATTTTAGGACGGTAATAAAGAAATATATATTTAATATATATTGCCTGATATATCATTCTGGTTAAGATATATTTTTCAGATCTCTTGGGGGTCAGGCCAATGAGAAAATATATTTTAGACAACATCCCATAATTGTAATTGTCAAGTATTGATATTAGCATTATTCCATGAAAAGATACTTACAGTATTTAACAAATAAAGAAGCCTTAGCCATGTTTTATACTACCATAAAACACGATGGGCATTTTAGAGCATGAGAGAAATGTTAAAGCACAAGCCGAAGGCACGTGCTTTCAACATGTCTCGAGTGTTCTCAAATGACCAGAGTGTTTTATGATAGTACAAAACATGGATTTGAGGATTCTTTATTTGTTTTATAATATAGATTTACACGCGCGATGAAAGGAAACCGCCAGTTGAAAACAATAAAACACGGCAAACCATGTTATATACTGTGATAAAACATGGCTTTTAGCCAATCAGAGCGCGCGTACTATCGTATCTATATTATAAATACTTATTAATATTGTATTTAACAAATAGAATAGGGTTTGTTGTTCTCTGTACTCTGACAAAAACACGACTGGAGCTGTAGAACATGAAGATAGAGTACAGGAATCACGAGCCGCGTAGCAGCGAGTGATTTCTGTAACCTTTTTGATTCTACAGCTTCAGGAGTGTTTTTGTCAGAGTACAGGGCACAACAAACCCTGTTCTAGTTGCTTTGTTTGATAGATTTTTACGAACGAAATGTACAAACAGTCTTCGCAAGACCGACCGTTTTATGTTCCAAAAAACGAATTCATGAAATAATTAAGCCAGTAGTTAGCATTGAATTCAGTTTTAGCTTTCTCGTTTCATTTTGCGAACAACCACATGAAAAACATTTCCGAATTTTGCAAGCAAATGCCAAGTGGCGATTTTTCACACACAAAAACAGAAATCAAAACAAAATGTCATAAGCGAGCTTTTCTCTCTTACCTTGGACTCAAAACCTTATTTCGCTGGAAGGAAGATCCCAATAACTAGATCTTTCCATTCAGTTTGGTTAAAATAAGAGTTTCTTTAATGAGAGCTAACAAAATCTTCATCCTAGGGTTGCCAAATCATGTGTGCATTGTAACCCACCGAAGGCCGAAGAGAAAAAACATCCATTTTTAAGTTCACTGTTCCTTGAATGCCTTATCCTTTGGCTCCGTTACATTTGCTTCAAAAATTGTCTTGACCTCTAGGTTATCCTTTTCGGTAATATTGTTTTAGTTATCTTTCAATTTCAGCTTCAAAATACACTGCCAAAGTTCAGTTGAAAATGTGTCACTTTCGCCATTCTTTCTGTGTCTGTACTCTCCCAGTGACACAGTTTTTGCCCAAACAGTGAGCGCGTTAGTAAGTATCCCATTCAATTTTAATATATTGCTCATTAGATATTCAAGGTTTTATATGGTCGTATTTATATGATATAAAGACCTTGAATATCTAATAAGCTATTTAAAGGCTCCTGAATACCTAATCAGGTCTTTATATTGAAATTCAGTGGAATGTTAGTGAAATAAAGGTTATCGAATAACAAGGAAATAAGTCAGTATTATTTCATACGGCCCTCAGGATGTATATGACTTAATACCTCGGTTCTCGGTAATTAACTCTTACATAAATGGAATAGAAATGGGGCAAAGGCAGGCAACTCATACCTGTTATTAAAGTACTATTTCAAACACGAATTGTAGAGTTTCATCAGGGATCCAAATTTTGAGAAAACAATTGAACGCCTCGAGGGTTTTATTGTTTTCGAAATATTTGGATCCCCTGATGAAACACGAACAATGAGTGCTTGAAATTATTTCTCGTGCGAATGGCTAAACCGAAAGGTTACACACGCTTCTTTTCAAACACCATTAGCAAGTATTGTTTACCGTTCGGACTGTTGTATATAATTATTCAACATATGGCTTATTATTCTTTTTTTGCTAGCAGTGATTTCAACTAGCCGGTACCAGTAGTGTAGTGGTGAAGAGTTAATTAGTACAAGCAGTTGGAACGGTCGAGGTTCGAGCTCTGGACAGTTTTCTTTCTATGTCGTTTCTTTACTTCTTCACTCCTTACTTGTAGTTTATCAGTATGTAAGTCGTCAGTGGTTCATGAATATGATGACTAAGAATAGTTTCATCACTAGGGATGAAAATCAGTTGAAACACTTGTGATTTTCAACTGGTTTCATTGGGTTTCCAAACTCATCCACCTGACCAAATGCAGTCCTCTGATTGACTAAAAAGCTCATGAATTATTAATGAGTGTGAGAAATATATTTGAACGTTTCGGCCTTCGGCATTCTTCAGCTAAAATTAAAAAAAATCTAAAATTCTCTATATAGATTTTATATGTACCACTTATTGATAAAACTCGTTAAAAAAAACACATGGTACAAGCTCCCCAGCAGCAGTCGGATGAGGTTCTCTCTATATTATATTGCCTAGAGAAGGTTGCAAACATGAAATTCACTTCTGGTATATCGGAGAGTTATAGCACGACGTGGTGACAAAAGGAAATGACGATTTATTTCTTGTGATTCTGTTTCCAACATTGGCTTAGCTCATTAATAACACATTTACGAACAAGCTCCATAAATTTCTATAAACCGGAATTGTAACTCAATTCGCTTTAATTCGAGTAATGACATTTTAAAGTGATTATAGCCCTTGCCAGAAATCATTGATTTCTGGGCAGTAAAGTGGTTGAAATCTTGTTCAACTATTTTTGGGCGATTTATAGTCGTAATATTGCTTTAAAATGCATTACAAATCTTTGAAATGACGTCATTTACGTCACATTATGATGCTGAACAGAAATTGAGTTGTAACATTGAATGTGTTTATTTGTTCAGTTGTTTTTACAAGCGTCAAACATTTGATCCTTGCAATGTTATTGAAATATCTTTTAATATGCCGAGTTGACATAAAAACAGAGCAAATAAACTATGACGTCAATTGCAATGAACTTTGATTCCTTAATAAACGAAAGTACCGCGTTAATATATATTTTTCCTATGTCGGTCATTCCTATTTCGAGCAGTATTTATGCCAAATATCACAACAAATCATGCTATTACCTATACTAACTCAACGTTTTACATGCGTCTCTTCCAGTTCGGTTTCTATTTACGGCTTTTCACGACAAATGTTGTTGTTTTGACAGTTTCAACTCAGTTTCCTTTTCTTTCATCGGTATTCTCGGTTTGTAAGTCATATCCGTGCAGTTATTCTTTTGACGATTTCAACTTTTTCTTCTTGGTCGACCTCCATAAAGCATATCCACTCCAGTTCAATTTACGGTATTCCGGGTTTGAGTACAATGCAGTGAGGCTCGACGCGATCGTTCGACGGTAAACAGTCGACAATCGAAATCACTCAAATGAGTTTAACAGTCTGACCTCCTCAGCGTGTGAACTGGTAGGCAATATCAACAACGCAACACTGTAACGATGCAGCAGTACAAGCATCTTCTTTCCGTTTCTGTGGATTATTAGCAGAAACAGAACCAATTAAAACCTCCTCGCTTTTCGCAAAAAGAAAAACTTGAAACTTGAACTTCGCCGCGGGACATGTCACATGACATGGAGGCCATGTGTATGTGTTCACGTGGACAGTGCAATCTAATTGGTTGACGGCAAAATAGCTCGACACCAAAAATAAAAATAAAGGAACACTTGGAAAACTCGAGTAATAACTAGTTATTGCCATTATTTAATGATATCTGAACCGGCTGTATTATAATTAAGTGAATATATGCAGACAACTGAATTATACAGACAACTGATTGTGGTTTTACACTTGATAGTTTCGTGATTTTTTCGCATAATTGGCCATATTTTTCTTATGCTTAATCAATCGGTTATTGATCTTTAATTCTATCATGTCAAGCTACCTACACTATAATAATAATTAATAATAATTTAATTTGATATAGCGCTAGCTCCATTAATTGCCCAGAGCGCTTTACAATAGTAATAAAAATCTGCAGCTAAAACCTACTATAATACAAACTCTAAAAAAAAAAAACTACTATAATGAAACTAATAAACTACTAACCGATACAGTTAAAATATAGTTAATAACTTCTAAACAATGAGTCAAGATTTATAAGCTTCTATGAATAAATACGTTTTTAACTGTTTTTTAAAAATCTCCACTGAAACTGCACTCCTTATATCATAAGGCAGTTTGTTCCATAGCCTGGGAGCGGCTATTGAAAAGGCTCTGTCTCCATAAGTCTTTAAGTTAGATTTTGGCACGTGCAGAAGCTCTTGGGAATTCGACCGAAGCAAGCGTGTACACGTGCGATAATTGAGCAGTTCGACAATATAACTAGGTGCCAGGCCATTAAGGCCTTTATAGACTAAGAGTAGCATTTTAAAAGTGATACGGTATTGTACAGGCAGCCAATGGAGCTTACACATAGCAGGAGTAATATGATTAAATCTTCTCATAAGCGTGACAATACGTGCAGCAGTATTCTGAATCAGTTGCAGTCTATGTACTAAATACTTAGGAAGGCCATAGAGTAGCGCGTTACAGTTGTCTAACTTAGAGCCAATAAATGCATGGACTAAAATTTCTGCACTGTCTTGAGTAAGATATTTTCTGATTTTACCAATATTCCTTAAATGATAATGAGAACTTTTACATGTCTTTTTCACATGTTGATCTAAATTCAGGCACTGATCTACAATAACCCCTAAGTTCCGTGCAGATGTCTTAGGATGGATCTCTTCAGCACCCACTTGGATAAATTTAAGGGCAGGCCTAGGACGGTACTTGGAACTGATAAGGACAAGTTCAGTTTTATCTTGGTTTAGCTTCAATCCGTTTCTCACCATCCAGCAGTCTATGTCCTTAACACAAAGTTCAAGATTTAATTTAGCCAAAGAGAGATCATCATGACAATCAGTCTTGAAAGATACATACAGTTGGGTGTCGTCAGCATAAAGATGGTACTGCAAGTTATGCTGCCTGATGATGTCAGCAATCGGTGAAGTGTAGAGAAGATACAATAAAGGACCTAATACGGATCCTTGGGGTACGCCACGATGTAATTGACGCTGTGTCGACTTTGAATCCTCAATCTGGACAAACTGCATTCGTGATGTAAGATATGATTTGAACCAAGCAAGCACATTGTCCTTCACACCAAACCGATGTGAGAGTCTTGACAACAGTATTGAATGGTCTACCGTGTCAAAGGCTGCTGATAGGTCGAGTAACAAAAGTATGACCGACTTATTATTATCAACAGCACGTAGGATATCATCCTGAACTCTCACTAAGGCTGTTTCAGTGGAATGGAGAGTCTTGTATGCAGACTGAAACGTCTCATTAAGATGGTATCTCATCACGTAGTCTGTCAGTTGAATGGCCGCAGACTTCTCAATCAGCTTAGAGATCATCTTTAGGTTGGAAATAGGGCGAAAGTTCACAAACTGCTGGAAGTCAGCATCATCTTTCTTCAAAGTAGGAGCCAGGACTGCAATCTTCAGCACATCAGGCATAGTACTAGTTGAGAGTGACAAGTTTATGATTCTAGTTATAGTGGGTAGTAGCGTATTGAAACAGCCCTTAAATACAGATGCAGGCAGAGGGTCGAGGCTACAGGACTTCGAGGATGGTTTTCTTGCCATCTCTCTAACTTGATCCTGGCTAACCTCACTGAAGTGGCAGAATTCTGTTTGACAAATTGACTCATCCAGTTCCAAGGTATATTCAGCACTAGTACTTAGGAGAACTAAGTGCAGCACTAGTACTTAGGAGAACTAAGTGCAATAGTTTTGTTGCTAATGTCGTTTTGAGGACATGTAACAACACAGTTACAAATTAATACTGATACAAGTGACGCAAGGCAGGAAAAGAAGCCTGTATTATATTAGGTTCTGAAAGTTTAATGGGATCATTCTTGCGGTATAGTACGGTTAGTTTAAGTTATCAAGGGAAGGTAATAAACAGCACTGGCTTTATATATACATTATTGAGAGAGCCGAGTTACAATCGTGGCAATCGGAAGGTGGTTAAACTGCACTGGCTGTAATGAAAGAAATGATGCAACATGTCCTTACACATCAGGAATATAAGTCTATATTATAATACGTCCTAAACTTCCATGGGAATATCATTGCGGTATGGTACGGTTAGTTATAACGAATCATCAAGAGTAGGTAATAAACAGCACTGGCTGTGTATACCTAACCGAGAGAACCGAGTTACAATCGAGGCTTTTGGAAGGTGGTTACCTGCACTGGATGTAATGAAATGAATGATACAAAGTATGTCCTTACGCATATCAGGAATAGAAGTTTGTTGTAATACGTTCCGAACTTTCACGGGAATATTATTGCGATATAGTACAGTTTAAATTATCAAGGGAAGGTAAATAAACATCACTCGCTGTATGTACCTAATCGAGAGAACCAAGTGACAATCGAGACAATTGTAGGGTGGCGAACTGCACTGGCTGTAATGTAAAGAAATGAAAAGTGAAGACAGTAAAGGTAGCATCCGGCGCTGGCCGGTAGCCATACCTCGTAAAGAAATGAAGAGAGATATGGAAGGAGCATGCGGCACTGGCCAGTAGTAATACCTTGTAAAGAAACGAAAAGAGAGAGTTCGGTAGCATACCTTGTAAAGAAATAAAGAGAGATATGGATGTAGCATGCGGTACTCGCCGGTAGCATACCTTGTAAAGAAAGGAAAAGAGATCTTGAGCCCGGTAGCATACCTTTAAGGAACTAGAGGTAGCATGTGCGGCACTGGAATGCTAAAAGCTAAAATAGCGAGCGCCACTGACTGTATAATACCGAAACCTGTTGGAAACGAGTATAATTGTAGCGGAGGTAAATGGCACTGCCTAGCTTAATCATACACAACTAAGGGGTAAAGAGTTTTCGTAATATGTGTTTCAGTGGCAATTATTTCCAGTTATCTTACAATGTTATATTATACCTTAGTAATTCACCCTTAATATTTCTATTGAATTGTCCATAAATGTAGGTTTAGTGCTTTTCACCTCCAAAGAGCTTTGAGCAGCATGGGTTGGAGTACACGTTTCATACTTTTTCCCCATGTGGGTTTTTTACATGGTTTTCGTGTTCGGCTCAGCAATAAGGTACAGTGTTAGTTTGTTACACTATTTTGTTATATACGCATACCAGTATTTTTAACAGATAAAAATAATATGAACCAAATCCAATATGGATATCTACCGGGGAGAATTATATTATAATACATCCAACATGAAGATATACTAGTTAGCGATTACTGTTTTGTGCAGAATTTACATAAATACACCAAGGCAGCATTTATACCAATGTATTCAGGGGGCACTTCACATCCTTACTTACAACGTTATAACTATTATTAAAAACATAGGGAGAAATAAACTGCAATGGATCCGCAAACCGTGAATCCAACTATCTTAACCTGTTGTATCTTGTTGATTATTACGAGGAATTTAAGCTGAAAATATTTTACATTTGTTTGAACGCAGTGAATTTATAATGTCAATAATTTTGTCCAGCAGTCATCGAGGGCATCCAAGCTTGAACTCAGCAATCTAATCTGCATATCCACACACCTAGAAAACTTTTGAACTTTGAAAACTCTAATGTGAGGGAGAGTCGATGAGGCTGTGTCCGTGTTATCTGATGCTTTAAGCAAGTACGTTTATTCTCAGCGACACAAGCGGCGAATATGTGGTTGCAGCTGATTGTCCTCGCTTTAGCATTTGAGCTGCGTAGGTGCGAAGACTGTAATGAAGGTAAACGCATCAGACCGAGTATTCAAACATTACGTGTATCAACTAATCGCAGCAATCGACGCAATGATATATGAATATTGCCTTGGAAATCTGCTTTTTACTTTTCTTTATGGTCCCAATTTCATCTCTAAGGGAAATGGTGTAGCACTTTATTGTTTGGTTACATGATTATTGAGTTTTGCCTCAAAGTGGAAATACACGTTAGTGACTTTAGTACTTTGTGTCATCAATAGATGCTCTCTCGGTATGACTGCAGAACAAATAACATGACTGAATTTTATGTGAATTCTTCATTTCTTAAAATAAGTAAATTTGAATGGAAATGTTAGTAGCTGGTGACGGCAATTTTAAGTATGAATGAGCTTCGATCAATTGTCGCTCACGCTGTTGTTGTAATGCTTGTCATCTCAGTCATTCTATAATATGCTTAGAATACTAAATATTATATTATACTAAATATCATATATGTTTATGTTGATCTATTTTACTATATACTGTCAATCCCAAGAACGTATTCCTTCAGCATTTATTAGTATGGGCTGTTGTTGAGAAAATATTTTTAGATTGACCTGACCCCCAAGACATCTGAAAAATATATTTTAGTCACAATAGTATATTAGCAAATACATCTTGAATATCTATTTGTTCATTACAGCCGTAAAATAGACAAATATAAGCAAGTATATATTTGTCTATTTTAGGACGGTAATAAAGAAATATATATTTAATATATATTGCCTGATATATCATTCTGGTTAAGATATATTTTTCAGATCTCTTGGGGGTCAGGCCAATGAGAAAATATATTTTAGACAACATCCCATAATTGTAATTGTCAAGTATTGATATTAGCATTATTCCATGAAAAGATACTTACAGTATTTAACAAATAAAGAAGCCTTAGCCATGTTTTATACTACCATAAAACACGATGGGCATTTTAGAGCATGAGAGAAATGTTAAAGCACAAGCCGAAGGCACGTGCTTTCAACATGTCTCGAGTGTTCTCAAATGACCAGAGTGTTTTATGATAGTACAAAACATGGATTTGAGGATTCTTTATTTGTTTTATAATATAGATTTACACGCGCGATGAAAGGAAACCGCCAGTTGAAAACAATAAAACTCGGCAAACCATGTTATATACTGTGATAAAACATGGCTTTTAGCCAATCAGAGCGCGCGTACTATCGTATCTATATTATAAATACTTATTAATATTGTATTTAACAAATAGAATAGGGTTTGTTGTTCTCTGTACTCTGACAAAAACACGACTGGAGCTGTAGAACATGAAGATAGAGTACAGGAATCACGAGCCGCGTAGCAGCGAGTGATTTCTGTAACCTTTTTGATTCTACAGCTTCAGGAGTGTTTTTGTCAGAGTACAGGGCACAACAAACCCTGTTCTAGTTGCTTTGTTTGATAGATTTTTACGAACGAAATGTACAAACAGTCTTCGCAAGACCGACCGTTTTATGTTCCAAAAAACGAATTCATGAAATAATTAAGCCAGTAGTTAGCATTGAATTCAGTTTTAGCTTTCTCGTTTCATTTTGCGAACAACCACATGAAAAACATTTCCGAATTTTGCAAGCAAATGCCAAGTGGCGATTTTTCACACACAAAAACAGAAATCAAAACAAAATGTCATAAGCGAGCTTTTCTCTCTTACCTTGGACTCAAAACCTTATTTCGCTGGAAGGAAGATCCCAATAACTAGATCTTTCCATTCAGTTTGGTTAAAATAAGAGTTTCTTTAATGAGAGCTAACAAAATCTTCATCCTAGGGTTGCCAAATCATGTGTGCATTGTAACCCACCGAAGGCCGAAGAGAAAAAACATCCATTTTTAAGTTCACTGTTCCTTGAATGCCTTATCCTTTGGCTCCGTTACATTTGCTTCAAAAATTGTCTTGACCTCTAGGTTATCCTTTTCGGTAATATTGTTTTAGTTATCTTTCAATTTCAGCTTCAAAATACACTGCCAAAGTTCAGTTGAAAATGTGTCACTTTCGCCATTCTTTCTGTGTCTGTACTCTCCCAGTGACACAGTTTTTGCCCAAACAGTGAGCGCGTTAGTAAGTATCCCAGTCAATTTTAATATATTGCTCATTAGATATTCAAGGTTTTATATGGTCGTATTTATATGATATAAAGACCTTGAATATCTAATAAGCTATTTAAAGGCTCCTGAATACCTAATCAGGTCTTTATATTGAAATTCAGTGGAATGTTAGTGAAATAAAGGTTATCGAATAACAAGGAAATAAGTCAGTATTATTTCATACGGCCCTCAGGATGTATATGACTTAATACCTCGGTTCTCGGTAATTAACTCTTACATAAATGGAATAGAAATGGGGCAAAGGCAGGCAACTCATACCTGTTATTAAAGTACTATTTCAAACACGAATTGTAGAGTTTCATCAGGGATCCAAATTTTGAGAAAACAATTGAACGCCTCGAGGGTTTTATTGTTTTCGAAATATTTGGATCCCCTGATGAAACACGAACAATGAGTGTTTGAAATTATTTCTCGTGCGAATGGCTAAACCGAAAGGTTACACACGCTTCTTTTCAAACACCATTAGCAAGTATTGTTTACCGTTCGGACTGTTGTATATAATTATTCAACATATGGCTTATTATTCTTTTTTGCTAGCAGTGATTTCAACTAGCCGGTACCAGTAGTGTAGTGGTGAAGAGTTAATTAGTACAAGCAGTTGGAACGGTCGAGGTTCGAGCTCTGGACAGTTTTCTTTCTATGTCGTTTCTTTACTTCTTCACTCCTTACTTGTAGTTTATCAGTATGTAAGTCGTCAGTGGTTCATGAATATGATGACTAAGAATAGTTTCATCACTAGGGATGAAAATCAGTTGAAACACTTGTGATTTTCAACTGGTTTCATTGGGTTTCCAAACTCATCCACCTGACCAAATGCAGTCCTCTGATTGACTAAAAAGCTCATGAATTATTAATGAGTGTGAGAAATATATTTGAACGTTTCGGCCTTCGGCATTCTTCAGCTAAAATTTAAAAAAATCTAAAATTCTCTATATAGATTTTATATGTACCACTTATTGATAAAACTCGTTACAAAAAACACATGGTACAAGCTCCCCAGCAGCAGTCGGATGAGGTTCTCTCTATATTATATTGCCTAGAGAAGGTTGCAAACATGAAATTCACTTCTGGTATATCGGAGAGTTATAGCACGACGTGGTGACAAAAGGAAATGACGATTTATTTCTTGTGATTCTGTTTCCAACATTGGCTTAGCTCATTAATAACACATTTACGAACAAGCTCCATAAATTTATATAAACCGGAATTGTAACTCAATTCGCTTTAATTCGAGTAATGACATTTTAAAGTGCTTATAGCCCTTGCCAGAAATCATTGATTTCTGGGCAGTAAAGTGGTTGAAATCTTGTTCAACTATTTTTGGGCGATTTATAGTCGTAATATTGCTTTAAAATGCATTACAAATCTTTGAAATGACGTCATTTACGTCACATTATGATGCTGAACAGAAATTGAGTTGTAACATTGAATGTGTTTATTTGTTCAGTTGTTTTTACAAGCGTCTGACATTTGATCCTTGCAATGTTATTGAAATATCTTTTAATATGCCGAGTTGACATAAAAACAGAGCAAATAAACTATGACGTCAATTGCAATGAACTTTGATTCCTTAATAAACGAAAGTACCGCGTTAATATATATTTTTCCTATGTCGGTCATTCCTATTTCGAGCAGTATTTATGCCAAATATCACAACAAATCATGCTATTACCTATACTAACTCAACGTTTTACATGCGTCTCTTCCAGTTCGGTTTCTATTTACGGCTTTTCACGACAAATGTTGTTGTTTTGACAGTTTCAACTCAGTTTCCTTTTCTTTCATCGGTATTCTCGGTTTGTAAGTCATATCCATGCAGTTATTCTTTTGACGATTTCAACTTTTTCTTCTTGGTCGACCTCCATAAAGCATATCCACTCCAGTTCAATTTACGGTATTCCGGGTTTGAGTACAATGCAGTGAGGCTCGACGCGATCGTTCGACGGTAAACAGTCGACAATCGAAATCACTCAAATGAGTTTAACAGTCTGACCTCCTCAGCGTGTGAACTGGTAGGCAATATCAACAACGCAACACTGTAACGATGCAGCAGTACAAGCATTTTCTTTCCGTTTCTGTGGATTATTAGCAGAAACAGAACCAATTAAACCTCCTCGCTTTTCGCAAAAAGAAAAACTTGAAACTTGAACTTCGCCGCGGGACATGTCACATGACATGGAGGCCATGTGTATGTGTTCACGTGGACAGTGCAATCTGATTGGTTGACGGCAAAATAGCTCGACACCAAAAATAAAAATAAAGGAACACTTGGAAAACTCGAGTAATAACTAGTTATTGCCATTATTTAATGATATCTGAACCGGCTGTATTATAATTAAGTGAATATATGCAGACAACTGAATTATACAGACAACTGATTGTGGTTTTACACTTGATAGTTTCGTGATTTTTTCGCATAATTGGCCATATTTTTCTTATGCTTAATCAATCGGTTATTGATCTTTAATTCTATCATGTCAAGCTACCTACACTATAGGAGAACTAAGTGCAATAGTTTTGTTGCTAATGTCGTTTTGAGGACATGTAACAACACAGTTACAAATACTGATACAAGTGACGCAAGGCAGGAAAAGAAGCCTGTATTATATTAGGTTCTGAAAGTTTAATGGGATCATTCTTGCGGTATAGTACGGTTAGTTTAAGTTATCAAGGGAAGGTAATAAACAGCACTGGCTTTATATATACATTACTGAGAGAGCCGAGTTACAATCGTGGCAATCGGAAGGTGGTTAAACTGCACTGGCTGTAATGAAAGAAATGATGCAACATGTCCTTACACATCAGGAATATAAGTCTATATTATAATACGTCCTAAACTTCCATGGGAATATCATTGCGGTATGGTACGGTTAGTTATAACGAATCATCAAGAGTAGGTAATAAACAGCACTGGCTGTGTATACCTAACCGAGAGAACCGAGTTACAATCGAGGCTTTTGGAAGGTGGTTACCTGCACTGGCTGTAATGAAATGAATGATACAAAGTATGTCCTTACGCATATCAGGAATAGAAGTTTGTTGTAATACGTTCCGAACTTTCACGGGAATATTATTGCGAGATAGTACAGTTAGTTTAAATTATCAAGGGAAGGTAAATAAACATCACTCGCTGTATGTACCTAATCGAGAGAACCAAGTGACAATCGAGACAATTGTAGGGTGGCCAACTGCACTGGCTGTAATGTAAAGAAATGAAAAGTGAAGACAGTAAAGGTAGCATCCGGCGCTGGCCGGTAGCCATACCTCGTAAAGAAATGAAGAGAGATATGGAAGGAGCATGCGGCACTGGCCAGTAGTAATACCTTGTAAAGAAACGAAAAGAGAGAGTTCGGTAGCATACCTTGTAAAGAAATAAAGAGAGATATGGATGTAGCATGCGGTACTCGCCGGTAGCATACCTTGTAAAGAAACGAAAAAAGATCTTGAGCCCGGTAGCATACCTTTAAGGAACTAGAGGTAGCATGTGCGGCACTGGAATGCTAAAAGCTAAAATAGCGAGCGCCACTGACTGTATAATACCGAAACCTGTTGGAAACGAGTATAATTGTAGCGGAGGTAAATGGCACTGCCTAGCTTAATCATACACAACTAAGGGGTAAAGAGTTTTCGTAATATGTGTTTCAGTGGCAATTATTTCCAGTTATCTTACAATGTTATATTATACCTTAGTAATTCACCCTTAATATTTCTATTGAATTGTCCATAAATGTAGGTTTAGTGCTTTTCACCTCCAAAGAGCTTTGAGCAGCATGGGTTGGAGTACACGTTTCATAATGTTTCCCCATGTGTTTTTTTTACATGGTTTTCGTGTTCGGCTCAGCAATAAGGTACAGTGTTAGTTTGTTACACTATTTTGTTATATACGCATACCAGTATTTTTAACAGATAAAAATAATATGAACCAAATCCAATATGGATATCTACCGGGGAGAATTATATTATAATACATCCAACATGAAGATATACTAGTTAGCGATTACTGTTTTGTGCAGAATTTACATAAATACACCAAGGCAGCATTTATACCAATGTATTCAGGGGGCACTTCACATCCTTACTTACAACGTTATAACTATTATTAAAAACATAGGGAGAAATAAACTGCAATGGATCCGCAAACCGTGAATCCAACTATCTTAACCTGTTGTATCTTGTTGATTATTACGAGGAATTTAAGCTGAAAATATTTTACATTTGTTTGAACGCAGTGAATTTATAATGTCAATAATTTTGTCCAGCAGTCATCGAGGGCATCCAAGCTTGAACTCAGCAATCTAATCTGCATATCCACACACCTAGAAAACTTTTGAACTTTGAAAACTCTAATGTGAGGGAGAGTCGATGAGGCTGTGTCCGTGTTATCTGATGCTTTAAGCAAGTACGTTTATTCTCAGCGACACAAGCGGCGAATATGTGGTTGCAGCTGATTGTCCTCGCTTTAGCATTTGAGCTGCGTAGGTGCGAAGACTGTAATGAAGGTAAACGCATCAGACCGAGTATTCAAACATTACGTGTATCAACTAATCGACGCAATGATATATGAATATTGCCTACGAAATCTGCTTTTTAATTTTCTTTATGGTCCCAATTTCATCTCTAAGGGAAATGTCGTAGCACTTTGTTGTTTGGTTACATGATTATTGAGTTTTGTCTCAAAGTGGAAATACACGTTAGTGACTTTATTATTTTGTGTCACCAACAGATGCTCTCTCGGTATGACTGCAGAACATGTAACATGACTGAATTTTATGTGAATTCATTTCTTAAAATAAGCTAATTTGACTGGAAATGTTCGTAGCTGGTGACGGCAATTTTAAGTATGAATGAGCTTCGATCAATTGTCGCTCACGCTGTTGTTGTAATGCTTGTCATCTCGGTCATTCGAGAGTATGCTTAGAATACTAAATATTATATAATACTAAATATTATATATGTTTATGTTTATGTTGATCTATTTTACTATATACAGTCAATCGCAAGAACGTATTTCTTCAGCATTTATTAGTAGCTACGAGTATGGGCTGTTGTTGAGAAAATATTTTTAGATTGACCTGACCCCCAAGACATCTGAAAAACATATTTTAGTCGCAATAGTATATTAGCAAATACATCTTGAATATCTATTTGTTCATTACAGTCGTAAAATAGATAAATATAAGCTAAAACTATATCTGAAGTATATATTTGGCTATTTTAGGACGGTAATAAACAAATATATATTTAATATATATTTCCTGATATGTCATTCTGGTTAAAGTATATTTTTCAGATCTCTTGGTGGTCAGGCCAATCAGAAAATATATTTTGGACAACATCCCATAATTGTAATTATTCCACGAAAAGGTACTTACAGTATTTAACAAATAAAGAAGCCTTAGCCATGTTTTATACTACCATAAAACACGATGGGCATTTTAGAACATGAGAGAAATGTTAAAGAACAAGCCGAAGGCGCGTGCTTTCAACATGTCTCGAGTGTTCTCAAATGGCCAGAGTGTTTTATGATAGTATAAAACATGGATTTAAGGCTTCTTTGTTTGTTATATAATATAGATTTACACGTGCGATGAAAGGAAACCGCCAGTTGAAAACAATAAAACACGGCAAACCATGTTATATACTGTGATAAAACATGGCTTTTTAGCCAATCAGAGCGCGCGTACTATCGTATCTATATTACAAATACTTATATTAATATTGTATTTCACAAATATAACAGGGTTTGTTGTGTTCTGTACTCTGACAAAAACACAACAATTTCAGCTTCAAAATAAACCGCCCAAGTTCAGTTGCAAATGTGTCACTTCCGCCATTCTTTCTATTTGAGCGCGTTAGTAAGTATCCCAGTAAATTTTAATATATTGCTCATTAGATATTCAAGGCTTTTTTATGGTAGTATTTATATGATATAAAGACCTTGAATATCTAATAAGCTGTATAAAACCTCTTGAATACCTAATCAGGTCTTTATATTGAAATTCAGTGGAACGTTAGTGAAATAAAGGTTATCGAATAACAATGAAATAAGTCCGTATTATTTCAAACGGTCCTCAGGATGTATATGACTTAATACCTCGGTTCTCGGTAATGAACTCTTACATAAATGGAATAGAAATGGGACAAAGGCAGGCAACTCATACCTGTTATTAAAGTACTATTTCAAACACGAATTCTTTTTTGCTAGCAGTAATTTTAACTAGCGTACCAGTAGTGTAGTGGTGAAGAGTTAGTACAAGCAGTTGGAACGGTCGAGGTTCGAACTCTGGACAGTTTTCTTACTATGTCGTTTCTTTACTTCTTCACTCCTTACTTGTAGTTTATCAGTATGTAAGTAGTCAGTGGTTTATGAATATGATGATGAAGAACAGTTTCATCAGGGATGAAAATCAGTTGAAACACTAATGACTTCAGGACATCGCCATTAATATGTATAAAGTAAAGCATAAACTCATTCCCAACTATATGCAAGCATTATTTGAGAAAAACGATACTAAATACAATTTACGTAGCAAGGAGGAGTTCCAAATAACTAGATTTAATACCATCAAATATGGTAAACATTCTCTGAGGTACCTGGGACCCTATCTTTGGTCTAAACTAAATCAGGACGTCAAAGGTAGTGAAAACCTCAAGTCGTTCAAAAGAAAAATAAGACAAAAGGCAAGTTTAATAAATGAAAATTGTAAGGACTGTCATCTCTGTCAATCTTCATATTTTTAATTTATGTAATCATCTTAACACAGAGTTTGTTATGTATACATTCATGTATATCAATGTTTTAAAGTCAGATACAGATATATGTATTTACAACTTAGTTAGAATTAGGTCACAGAAGAATGTGTACATCGATCAGTTTTACCTTTTTAATCATAGATAGATACATAGATATATTTGTTTAAATTTACTCTTTAATTTGTGTTCCCAATTAGCATTCTTTTGCTAAATACCTTTAGAGACGTTAATAAAGTTATTATTATTAATATTTTCAACTGGTGTTTCATTGGGTTTCCAAACTCATCCACCTGACCAAATGCAGTCCTCTGATTGACTAAAAAGGTCATGAATTATTAATGAGTTTGAGAAATATATTTGAAAGTTTCGGCCTTCGGCATTCTTCGGCTAAAATAAAAATAAAATAAAAAAAGCTCTATATAGATTTTATATAAACCACTTATTGATAAAATTCGTAAAAAAACATGGTACAAGCTCACCAGCAGCAGTTGGATGAGGTTCTCTCTATATTATATTGCCTAGAGAAGGTTACAAACTTGAAATTCACTTCTAATATATGGGAGAGTTATAGCACGACGTGATGACAAAAGGAAATGACGATTTATTTCCAACAATGGCCTTAGCTCATTAATAACAGATTTTAATTACCAACAAGCTCCATAAATTTCTATAAACCGGAATTATAACCCAATTCGCTTTAATTCGAGTAATGAAATTTGAAAGTGCTTATATATAGGGCAGTAAAGTGGTTGAAATCTTGTTCAACTATTTTTGGGCGATTTATAGTCGGAATATTGCTTTAAAATGCATAACAAATCTTTGAAATGACGTCATTTACGCCACATTATGATGCTGAACAGAAATTGAGTTATAACATTGAATGTGTTTATTTTTTCAGTTGTTTTTTCAAGCGTCAGACATTTGATCCTTGTAATGTTATTGAAATATCTTTTAATATGTGGAGTTGACATAAAAACAGAGCGAATAAACTGTGACGTCAATTGCAATGAACTTTGATTCCTTAATAAACGAAACTACCGCGTTAATATATATTTTTCCTATGTCGGTCATTTTGTTTTGCACTTTAGCCTTTAAATATTTGATAACTGACTGGGGCTCATATGGAAATAACAATATTTACTATTTCAGTAGCTAGCATACATTAGTCTCTCGGACTGAGATAACTCAAATAGAAAATGCAAACAACAGATAGCCATGATGATGAACAAGTCAGAACAAGTCCTATTCATTCATTAGAATTCGATTCCAAGTTTGCAAAAAAAGTTGATCTGTTGAGGGAATAGCATTTTCTAAACGTCAAGTGCACCTAAATGTATAGTTATTTCTATACATCTCCTTACATCGTAAAATGTCAATCATATTAGCTTATGTGTTGGCGGTTCGCTCTACGAATCTGCATGGTGCAAGTGAAAGTGTGATTTTATGCTCCAGAAATTAACGTTTTAACAGAAGGCTAATAGAAAACATCCAAAACCCATGGAAGCTAAAAGTATTGACCCATATCGGGCTAGACATGCAACGAAAATGGGCCTTTTGCAGGAATGCAATCACGTGGTTGTACTGGATGGCAACACATAGTAATTCATATATTTAAAGGCACGTGTAAGAGATCGGTAGTGTTATAAGCAAAACCTGTTTGTAAATTCTATTTTCCACCTCCAATCGATTGTCGATATTTCTAAAACTGCGTTTTTAAAGATAGCTTGCTATCCAGCATCCATGGCAACGCCTTTCTCATGGGCATCATGAGTTCACTTTATTCGTTAAAGAAGTAGTATATCAGCACGTGACTGTTCCTGCAAAATACCTATTGTCCTGAACTACAAAAATTATCACGAAAAGCGTTCACTGGTTATTAAAGCTGCTGAATGAATTTAAACACGAACTGGGCCGAACTGAGAAAAAGTATTAGTATTACAAAGCTATGACGTTTCGGGAAATTAGTGATAAATTACCCTCGGCACTCAGGGAAATGTATAATAATCACTAATTTTCCCCATGCCATGCTATTACGTATAATTATAATACCATATCATGATTTCAGCCGAAATTATTTTTCTGTTTTACCTTACAGGTTATAATTGGAATAATTTTACGAATCTCACAGGTAAGTAGGTAGTAACAGTATGAGAAATACCTAACAAATTAATTGCATTTTCCAACGGATTAACCTTATTTTCTTCCTTAACCACGACAAACCACCTCTTGAGATTGAAATTGATTCGAGAGTGACGTTTACAAAAATTGTAATAATATAAACGCCTTTAGCGTGAAATGTTCTGACTGAATAACAATCACATGGTTAGCTAGATAACTCAGGGAATCTAACGAATTGACCAGGCCTGCCCGTAACTATATTTCTTGTCATTTTGGGGTACGGAGACATTGTATGGAGGGGTATAAGTAAGTGAATTACTTTGTTTTTCTATAGCTTCTATATGTAATACAATTCTACTAGTCTCATACTTCAACAATTTTGAAATTTAACAGCTTTTAACTTTGATGTGTTGTGACGTACGTTTCTTTTCAAGTTCCATGCAGCAGCACTTGGAATATCTCTGCGACGTCCAAGATGGCTGGAATGATACAAGTTTCCTTGGCACAATTTTCAGCAAAAACCAGTCAGCTGTATGCATACCTGATCAGGCCTAATTCTGCTGTTGTCTTTGGAAGAAAACAGTGCAAACAAATAACTTTCGACGGCTTATCACCAAACACTTTGTATACGGTACGAGTGATGGCGATGCACGTGACCAGTTCCAACAACTCCATATATGGCTGTAAGTCTTTGACTGTAAAGACATCTAATGGTAGGTAACATAAGAAACATGTTTTTATTCGCATTTTGTTCTCAACTATATATTAAGATCGACCAGTTACTGTTATTATACAAGGCTTGCAGCTAAACATCAAGCGATTATGGTCGTATATATGGTTATTGATTATTGTTTATTAATAAAAAAGTGTATTAGGGGCTAGTTTGCTCGAAGAAGGCCCATGACTTGTTGTGAACCAGTGAGGAAGAACAGGCATCCCGTGTTTGTTTACGGCTAAATCACAATAAAATTGTTTTTTTATCAATGAAAAAAAATGGGAATATAAAAGCCAGCTAGCTTTGTGGTTCGCCAAATTGCTGTAGCCCGTGTCGGAAACGGTTTCTACCGACACTAATTTCACTCACACTTTTAGGTTTTTTCCTTCTATGTTTTATTCCGATATCACAGCTACATTGCTCGATGGCTCACACTCTCTCAAAAAACGCCTACCTTAGTTACTGTAATTCTATATTTGAACTTGTCATCACATATGCTAATTGACTATACGTGTACATATAACTGTGTACTATTATTAGTAAATGTATTTCCCACACAATCACTCCCCCTATTCGCTTGCTATGGGAAGCAAATATAATGATTAATAAGTCTTTATAACTGTACTGTAACGATAAAATTATTAAACCATTGTCAATGTTCTCTGATATAGTTCAACATGCTTATAACAGTGCTCAGCTTCAGTTTTGTAACTTTAATTCTGACAACCAGTTCAAATGTTCATATGATTAGTCGCCTTCTGTCACAGCGTCCCGTATTCGCATCCCTGCAGCAACTGCAGCATCTCGTCTTGGTCGGAAGACTGGTGCGTTACGGTTGAGACCTCCTTCAGCTAATGGTACTGCTGGCGGTGTCCTGTCACAGGACAGCTCTAAAGGGTACAAATGCTGTACCGCGCGCTCAAGGTGACTCTTACCCGCCCGCAGTCTAGCCACTCGTACAACTCCATCACGCCCTGGAATTAGCTCAGTCACAATCCCCATCTTCCACTTGTTCCGGTTCCGTTCTTCCGACTTGACAATCACCACGTCTCCTACGTTTAAAGTGAACTGCTTGTTGTGGTGCTTGAGATTGTGACGTTCACGAAGCCCCTTCAAGTACTCAGTAGACCATCTCCCCCACAGCAGGTCCTTACACTTGTGGAGGTACTTGGCGCGTTTTCTAAGGTCCGGCTCTTCGCTGTCACTGTAGTCTTCTTCCGGTATCTGGTTGGGGCGTCCAAACAATAAGGCGTTAGGCGTTAGTACGGGTAGTTGAACGTCATCCTCGACATAGCTCAACGCTCGGCTGTTTACCAATACCTCCACGTCCAGCAGAACATCTTGCAGCTCATTCCAGGTGAGAAGACTGTTACCGATGGTCTTGTAGAGTGCCTGATTGACAAGGCTGACCATCCGCTCGAATTTTCCTCCCCACCATGGTGCTCGGCTTACGTTAAACTGCCACTTAATCTCGTGTTGTGCCAGCCAGTTATGTAGCCGCTCGTCTTTCATGATCTTTTTGAGCCACTTCGCCGCGCTTACAAACGTTTTGGCATTGTCTGAGTAGATCTTAAGTGGGAGTCCCCTCCTTGCGATGAGGCGCTTGAGACTCCCCTGGAACACCTCCGTCTCTTGGTTAGGCAGCAGCTCAAGATAGAGCCCACGAGTGAGACTACAGGCGTAAAGTATGATGTAGGCCTTAGCTTCACTTCTGTTCTTGTTTCTGTATTTGATTGGTACAGCATAGTCCACACCTACTACTTGGAAAGGTGTGG
Organism: Actinernus sp. WN-2022; assembly: GCA_030867875.1. Classification (NCBI taxonomy): domain Eukaryota; kingdom Metazoa; phylum Cnidaria; class Anthozoa; order Actiniaria; family Actinernidae; genus Actinernus; species Actinernus sp. WN-2022. Next base: position 34,065,103 of record JAOWCC010001589.1, read on the forward strand.
AACCTTCTGTCCGGTCTCTCGGTAAGTTCCCGGTTGGCGGACTTGCCACCGCTTTCACTCGAAATCGCTTGCACGTGTAACAAGTTTTGATTAGTCGCTTTACTAGACCTCTTAATCGCGGTATCAAGTACTGTTCCCTGAGCTTGGCCATGGTCAGGCCTACTCCCCCGTGAAGGCTGAGCTTGTGAGCGTGCAGAACAAGTTTCTCAGTGAACACCTCGTTGTCAGGTAGATAAACCGGGTAGTCCCCTTGGATTCTTCCTCTGCACTGGTAGACTCCCTCGTCGTTCTTCTTCAGGTTTAGTTGAAACTGGTCCTCCTTGAACTTGTCTGTGTGCTCGTTCTTACGCTGCACTCTCTTTATCCATAAGTCCACTTGTTTACTCGTTTCTTCTGCTCTCAGCAGTCCCAAGAGTCTGTTTCTCTTGTTAGCTCTCGCATTATTTATGAATCGCGAGATCCATACTGATATCCTGACTGCCTTCCAGTAATCGAATTTCCTTATAAGCTGATCAAACTCATCTTCTTCTTCTTCTACCGCAAAGATGTCCTTGATTGCTTTAGCTTCCACTTGGGTCTCTTTGCATTCGCCGGTTGTGATGTCAGGTGGCCAGTTATCCTGTTCCGGTAGCCAGTTTGGTCCGTCACACGCTTTACCCACGTCACCGCCTCTACTCCCAATGTCGGCTGGGTTTGTATCGGTGCCTACGTGCCGCCATGTTATGTAGCTTTTCTCATGGATCTTTCGGACTCCGTTTCCGACGAACTGTTTGTAATTGCCTCCCCTCTAATCCAGTGGAGGGCTACTGTGCTGTCTAGCCATCCAACGACGCGTTCCACAGGAAACCCTTCCAAGGCCTCCCTAACGTTGTGCACGAGATTTGTTGCCATGTGTCCTGACACTAGCTCGAGGCGCGGTATGGTGAGCCCTTTCTTCGATAGGCGAGACTTAGCTGTTACAAGACCTTGGGTTGTACCTGACGGTTGCCGTACAACTGCGAAAACAGCTTCTGAGACACCTTTACTGCTCGCATCTCCGAAGGCATGCAGCTCGATAGATTGGTTCTTCGGGCCGGGCCAGGCTTCTCGGTACACTGACTTGCTGGGGGAGGCTGGGTGTCAGTCTGTCTACCATCCCAGTTGATAGGATGGCGTCCCACGGAGCCCGCTGATCACAAGCATCTCTGTAAATCAGTTTTCCTGTCCAAGGTTATCGGCGACACCAGCCCAAGTGGGTCGTAGACTTTAGCGATGTCTCCAAGAAGGCCCCGCTTGGTGCGCTGTGCTGAAGGTGTCGGGAAACAGATGTGTATGGTGTCTTTCTGCTTGTTCCAGTGTAGTCCTAGAAGCTTCGATTCTCCCTCCTTGACTCGTAGCTGTTATTTCGCGTAGCTTTGTTCTTCGGCCTCAGGCGTGGTCGCAGTTTCCACTTCAAGTGACTGTACGTTAGAGTGCCACTTGTGAAGTTGAAACGTGGCCCCGCTGAAGACCTTAATGGGTGCTTATTTCAGCTCGGAAGCCTGATCTTAAGTCTCTCCTCCGCTTATTAAATCATCCACGTACAGGCATCTCTGGATCTCTTCAACGAACGCTGGTTGGGCCGCTTTACAGGTTTCAATTTGCTCTTTGATTACACCGGCCAGTAGAAATGGCGATGTGATAAACCGAATAGCGCGCGAGTGAATCTTAACACTTGTACTTGCTTGCTTTCAAGATCTTTTAGCCAATGGAAGCGCAAGGCGTCTCTATCAGCCTCTCGAATGCGCACCTGAAGGAAAGCTTGTTTGAATCCCCCGTTATGGCCACTGCGTGAAATCTGTTTCTCACTTGCACGCTCCACAATTGGTTTTGCAGGGGCGGCCCAGTTTCTAAGCATTCGTTTAACGAAGGCGACCTTTCGCTAGCTCGCGCTGACGCATCGTAGACTATGCGCATTTTTGTTGTCTCCGCTGACTCTCGCACGACTGCTTTATGTGGAATGTAAAATTCTCTTCCCTGTGCCTTCTCGGTTGCAGGCTCTGCTATCCCCTGTTCTAGCTTGTCTTGGATGATTTGATCATATTTCTCTAGCGCGCCTTGTTTTCCTAGCTTCCTTACGAGGTTGTCGAGTCGTTTCAGACTACCCCCCTTATGGGCTGGAAGTGGAGGGTGGTCCCCCTTCCAAGGTAGGCTGGTTTCGTACCAGCCATCTGGACTTCTCGTTAGCTGCTCTTTAAATTCCTGATAAACAACCTCTTGATCCCCAATTTTGGAATCTTGGAGACCCAAAACATCTAACTGGCAGAGATTCTCGTAATCTACTGCGGCGGTTTGCGTTAGGAACATATTTTGCAGATCAACTTCCTTGCCGGGCGACAGAATGGTCCAACCGAACTTCGTCAGTTCCGCTACAGGGTCTCCTGGCCGCCCTATTTTTGGTTTACTGTCGGTCTTAATCTTAGCATACTCGCTTGTCCCTAGGATTAAATGCACGGGGAGCTCAGATTTTCGGTCTACGTCATCCATTTTAACTTCTTTCAAGTGGGGGTACTTAGCAATTGTTCAAAGTCAACAGTTCCTTGCGATCGACTTTCGTGACTTCTGTTGTCAATTGAAATTTCCCATCGATACTAGCGATTTTCAGATCGTGAACGCGTATCACTTTATTAGCTGATCCCAGCATCATCTTAATGCGCTTGTATTCTCTGCGGCGTGGCTTTATCTGAAGGCGGTCTATCAAAGCGGAAGATGCACAAGAACTGCCCGCCCCAGTGTCTAATAAGGCTCTGCATTTGATCCCATTAACCTCTACAATAACCACATGATATGTAACTGCCCCGTGTCCTGTTCCCGGTGCTGTCAATAATTGTTTTGTCGCAAATGGACGTGTGGTGTCGTCTTTGACAGATTTTGCATGCGGTGCGTGACTTGCATTCCACAGCTCTGTGGACTGACCCCGTGCAATTGAAACAGAGTTGTTGTTGGCTTAACTTCCTTTTTCTATCCGCAATCGTGACATTCTTTTGACAGTTAATTGAGTTGTGGTCAGGTTCTTCACAATACACACAAACTCTAGGGGGCCGTGGCTCACGTTCTTGCTTATCTCGTTGTTGTCTAGTATTAAAATTCTTGCCACGCTTCGTTGGAATTTGCGAGAGTTTTTCAGGCATTTTCTCCCCGGTTTTGACTGGGTTACGCTCAGTCCACTTCCTAAGGGCTTCAACTAAATGGGGGAATTCCCACTCTTGCCAATCGTCGTCTGTTCTAACCAGGTCCCCTCTAATACCTCTAGCTATCGATAGTCGCTCTAACATATCCATTCACGTCTTTCAGTTTCCCCAGAGTTTCTAGCGACTGTACGCGAGCCATGAGTTTCTCGTAAAAATCGTGTACTTTGGCGGGCTGGGAGCCGTGAATGGCTGGTAAAGACATAATATTATGGACATACGCATTAATGATCTCACTAGGTTTTCCATACCTGGATTTCAATATGTTCCTGGCTCTTTCGTATCCCTCGGTGGTGAATGGCAATCCATCTATTGTGACTCGGACTTTTGGCTCAACATATTCCTTTAGATAGGAAAACTTAGTAACGGCCGGTATATCAGTAGCGTGGACCTCTGCTTCGAACTGATTCCAGAAGCGGAGCCAGTCGACGTGCGTGCCATTGAATTTGGTAATATCTAGCTTGTGTAGCTTAACATTTGACTTGTTTCCTCCATTATTATATTCGCTCCTCCTCTAACATTTTCTCGTACTGTAGTTTCTGTTCCAGTTGCGCTTTGTCGAACATTAGTTGTTCTTGGAATTTCTCATCTCTGACTCGAGCTGCTAAGTGATCCTCTAGTTTTCGTTTTCTTATGATTTCGGTTTCTTTAGTATGTTTAATCGCATCCTCGAGCTCTGAAATCGCGCCTTCGAATAGCGCTATGGACTCCTGAATTTCTGTCGTCCACTGACGAACATCCTCCTCTTTCACCGCTTGCTCCAACTTCTTCTCCTGTATTAAAACCTTGATATCGTGAACTTCTTCAAGCTTACCTCGCAGCGTTTTATGTTGTCGCTCGAAATCATTGAGTGTTTGGCGTGTCTTCGTTCGTTAGTCGAAGCAGCCCGAGTTTTGCCTTTACATCCTTCTCCATTTGTTCTACAGTCTCCATCGGGTCCCGTCGGCGGTGCCACTATGTCGGAAACGGTTTCTACCGACACGCATTTCACTCACAGTTTTAGGTTTTTTCCTTCAATGTTTTATTCCGATATCACAGCTACATTGCTCGATGGCTCACTCTCTCTCAAAAAACGCCTACCTTAGTTTCCGGTATTACATGTGCTTTTAATTCTATATTTGAACTTGTCATCACATATGCTAATTGCATATACGTGTACATATCACTGTGTACTATTATTAGTAAATGTATTTCCCACACCCGGTACAATACACCAACTTGAAGGTATAATTATTTCTAAATTTCTATTCAAAACATCGTTCTTACTTTTCTTTGCGAAAACAATGGTACACTTTCTTGCAATATAGGTAGATTTGTAGTGGCACTTTAAAGATACCCCACGACACTTAAGGGCTCAAAATCATTAGAGTGTTCTGAGCACTGATATCGCAATAAAATGTATTTTGTAATGCGAACGCGTGAGCAATTTTTAAAAGCCCAGGCTGGTGGTAGTGCTCCAAATCCACTCCACTATGACGCAACGCTAATAGTGTCTACAGCTCTAATCACAATTTTAATAGTTCATGTAGGTATAACGCTTCCGAATTCGCGTTGAACATCTCATGCGATAGGCGTTTAGATAAGGTCCAATACTTTCATCGGCATCATAATCCAAGTAATTCTTTAGTTCGAAACGCCAGCGTTTTCTTCATTTTCGTAGCGGGGAGAGTAGCTTTTTTTGATTGATGAGCTCAAAAGAAGACAAAGAAATGTTAGGGATTGGGGACTGATATACTTTCTCTGAATCAGGCCCTGTAGCTGGTTCATATGAATCTATGTGTAATTTAGGGCGGTATGGTTGGTGAGCTCAAAGAAGGTAAAAAAATGTTCCTGGATGAGGACTGATACACTTTTGCTTAATACGGCACTGTGGCTGGTTCAGATGAATCTAGGTGTAATTATTGCGGTGTGATTGGTGTATTGACTATGCCTTGTTCTTGGAACTGGGTTGCGATATCAGGTGGAAGAGTTGTAGGAGGTACATGATAGTGACTCGCGTGGTGTTTATACCTCATAAAGATGGACACGCTTGCTTTTTGGGCCTGACTCAGATCTTTACGGTTTAAAACCCTATTCATGTCATCCTTCAAGCTTTGCATTCTTTGTACTTCCGGAGAAATCTCAAAGCTCTGCTTCTCGAAGTACTTACGCAGTACATTAGAAACGCTATCCTCGGTAGATATCTGTTGTTGTTGTTGGTGTTCGCCATGTAACATTGATTTGGTTTTAAGTCGACACAAAGGTATCCACAAGGTCTGCTAATGGCTTCTTTGTACTTGGTGATAAACTACTCAGTCTGCCTAAAGCAAATGTCAAAATGTGTAGTTTGTCACGTGAATTCCTAAACAGCACCAAGTAATGACTGTTTAAACTGATGCTGCTATTGCCTTTACCTTGATGAAATAGGTTTTGGAAAATGCAGAGGACACTCAGATCTCGATGATGAGATCCTTTGGTAAACAGGTTGACAATCCTATTATCATTTCCCGTTTCAGTCATCTGGTCATCAATGACAATCAGTTTTCACATGTACAGGAAAATAGTGATATTGCTCGAGATCAGGCGGATTCCTTTCATAAGTTCGATACCAGGTACCGTCTTAAGGAGTGCTTTGTACGTAGGTTGCCACTATGCATAGCGCCACACAATTCTCTGGAGTGGAAGAGAAATTGTTTGATGGGCTTATTCGAGTAACTTATATACCAAGTCCGTTTTACCACATCCTGTCATACCAGCTACCATACAAGTGAATGGATGTTGTAGTTGAAAAGAGTCACAAGAGGTATCAGGCTCAGTTGACATGGGCTTAGAAAATGTGAAGAAAGTGTACTTGTTATCCATGTGTCGTATAAGATTATTGGTCCTTCAGAATTCTTCTCCACACTGGGCAGTGTCTAAAAACCATGTTTACCCTACACAAGCTATTGACTGAAAGAGTCGAAACAATATATAGTCGAAACATTTATATCCGCCTCCTGCTCCTACTACTCCTGCTCATACTCCTCCTCCTGCTCTTACTCCTTCTCAACCACCAACTTGTGTAGTCTAAAAAGAGTCTAATCTCGGGTTCTTGCCCATTCCTCCTCCACACAACATTACCGAATAGCCCTCATAAGAAAAAAAACAAGATCATTCTTTAGTCGTGTCCCGAACTGTAAAGAGAAATTGTGGTTATATTCATCTCCTAGCGTCTTGTCACGGTCATCAATATTATATAGATGACGACGACGACGCCGCCGCCGTCGCCGTCGTCGTTCTTTAAAAAAGGGAGTAAAACGTCTACAACAACCTGAGTCTTATTCGAAGCAATTACAAGACTATTACATTGGCGACGAGGATCTCAAATCTACGCAGAAGCATTCAACCTCTAGCAGGGAACATCTCCGTAGTTCAAACCGTCCAGAGACGCAGAGAGCCCAGCAGAAAGCGCTTCAAAAGCCAGCATTCCAGTGTCACTACGAGAACACGCCAGGTCAAGCGGCAAAGTCTGAAAGCCGCTCCAAAAGCGGCCCAAACAGAAAAAAAGTCCAAACGTACTCAGAAGAATGGCTGGAGCTCTTCCTACATTTCCAAGCTTTGATATCAGCCCTGAGTCAGGCGCTCCAGGTGTCATATTCAAGAAATATGGTGCCCGATTTCGCAACCTTATGGTCGCAACAAACGTAACAATCCAGGCGCGACAGAAGACATTGTTGTTACACTATGCGGGCGAAGAAGTGAATGATATTTTCCATTTCACGTGCGGAAACAACTGGAGGAACAGCTGAAGAGGGACGACGACCTGGGCGTGATAGAGCGGATAGAAAGCCCCACACCATGGGTGTCGCCCATAGTCGTTGCTCCAAAACCATAGTCCCACGGGAAAATCCGCGTGTGTGTTGACATGCGCCAGGCGAACCATGCTGTCAAGCGTGAGCGTCACATCACATCTACAATCAAGGAAGTGATTGGTGACCTCAACGGCGCAACAGTGTTTAGCAAGTTAGATCTTAACCAAGGATACAGTCAGCTGTAGTTGGCGCCAGAGTCGAGGTACATTACAACGTTCAGCACGCACATGGGACTAATGCGCTTCAAGCGACTGAACTTTGGGATTTCGAGCGCCGCAGAAATATTCCAGAACACAATTCGTGAAACACTTGAAGGTATTAGTGGTGCGATTAACATCAGCGATGACATATATATTGGTCTATGGAAAGACACAAGACGAACATAACCAGATATTGAAGGCTGTGTTCAAGCGACTGAAAGAACGCGGACTGACTCTGAACAAGAGCAAGTGTGAGTACAGCTAGGCCAAACTCGAGTTCGTTGGATACGTCTTCACGGGGGAGGGTATAGCACCGGACCCCAAGAATGTTGAAAACATCATAAAGATCGACGCACTAACCTCCGCGTCTGAGGTCCGAAGCTTGCTAGGAATGACGAACTACTGCTCGAGGTTCATCAAGGACTACGTGACGATGACTCAACCGCTGCTGGAGTTAACGCACAAGAACAAAGCGTGGGAGTGGGCAGCACCTCACGACCGCGCTGTCGCACAGCTGAAGGAAGCGTTGGCGAGTGCACCGGTAACTGCATATTTTGATCCCGAGAAGGTTACAGAGATCTCGGTGGACGCACGTCCCGTTGGTCTTGGCGCCATTCTAGCACAGACTGACCAAGAGACTGGTGACAGGCACGTCGTCACATACGCTAGCCGCTCCCTGACGAGCACAGAGCAACGGTACAGTCAGACGGAGCGCGAAGCCTTTGCCGTCGTCTGGGCATGCGAGCACTTTAATTTGTACTTATATGGCAAGCCGATGACGGTCTACACAGATCACAAACCCATCTTGTCTATATACTGTACGGATCAAATTTCGGATCACGATATTTCGATAACCTGGTCCGAAATATCGTCGAAATGTCGCTCACAGGTTGGCGATATTTCGCCTTGACATTCGAATTTTCGCGTATCTGATCGATTCTTCGTCGAAATTTCGAACGAAACGTTGCCCGGCGACATTCGTAGGAACAAAGAGCGAAATTCGTCGAAATACGTTTGCATGACTTTTGCAGAATATTGTATCTTCACACTAAAGTCAATGATTTCGGTATTTCGGCGTGATAAAAATCTCAGCGGCCATGGCCGCGGCTGTGACCGCATCCAACTAATTACCGCAGTTGACCGCGGTTTTACCGAGGTCTTACCGCGGTAAAACTGCGGTCGTTCTGAGGTTAAACCCGCGGTATTACCGCGGTCATTGTACGCGGTAAAACCGCGGTAAATGCTTCAATAATTCCAGGCGGTACTGTAGCTGAAGAATACATCAACTACATCGCAGCCTCAGCAGCACCGAAGGCGATCCAGCTTGATGAGATAGCAGCAGCCACTACGAGTGATCCAACACGTCGTGGAAGCGGTGTGCACCAACAAGTAATTTGCAGCAGCTAAGCACACAGGCGTCAACGGTGCAACCTTCAAAGCATTGGATCAGGTCAAGGACGAACTCACAGTTTGCACAACAACTGGGGTAGTCTTGAAGATAGTAATCCCTGAAGTAATGCACAAGCGAGTGGTGGACTTGGCGCATGAAGGCCACCAAGGCATCACAAAAACGAAAGCACTCGAGGGAAAAGGTGTGGTTTCCAGGCATCAACCGCATTGACAGAAGAGCGAGTCAAATGCTGTCTTGCGTGCCAGGCAGCTACACCACAGACCAATCGGGAGCCGTTACAGATGTCCCCGCAGCCGGACAGGGCGTGACAGGAGGTCAGCATGGATTTTGCAGAGTTACCCACAGGCGACTACCTCCTGGTAATTTCAGACGATTACTCTCGTTTCCCAGTCGTGGATACGCTGCGATCACTGTCGGCAAAGGCAGTGATTCCGAAGATGGAAAATATATTCTCAGAGGTCGGGGTGCCAGAGGTTGTTAGAACGGACCGCCGTTCAATGGGATGGATTTAGTGTGTTCGCGGACAGTCTCGGTTTCCGCCACAGGAATATTACGCCTCTCTGGCCGAGAGCGAATGGTGAAGTAGAGAGATTCATGCGGTCGGTGAAGAAAGTGGTGAAAACAGCTGGCATAGAGCACAAGCCATGGCGTGAGGAACTGTTCCAATTATTGAGGAACTTCAAGGCCACACCCCATAGCTCGATAAATGTAGCGCCAGCCACTGCGCTTTTCGACCGCCCGATGCGCCCTAAGCTACCGGAGGCACGAACACTGCAGGCTAACAAAGCCAACATAAAGCCAACATAAAGCCACAAGACCAGAAGGCCAAACGATGGATGGAAAGGCATTTGTCAAATCATCTGACGTTTTCGTGGGAGAAAAAGTACTGGTCCAGCGCGACAAGTCACACAAGAAGTCAGAGACGCCGCATGATCCCAGGGAATATGTTGTCACAGAACGTAAGGGGTCTATGGTGACAACTGGTTGCGAGAGAGGACGATCACGATAAACTCATCTTTCTTCACGAGTACTGGAGTGGCTGACAATGGACAAACAGCTCCTAATGAGTCAGTTGTTGAGTCGGATGAGCCAGCTGATGATCACTCCGAGGATAGTGCACTTCCAATACCATATGAGCAGTTGAGCATGGCTGAAGTGCCGAGGCGCTACCCACAGCGTAGCTCGAGGAAACCTCCAGAACACTTAAAGGATTTTATCACTAGCTTGCACAACTAAGCAATCAGCAAACACCGAACTGGACTTGTTTTGTTTTGACCATATGCGTAGTGTAATGATTATAGTGATCTGCTAGGGACACTAGTTATTTGATTCAATTGTTTTCATGATTAGCATAGGCTCATTTCTAATCCCCACAGGGGAGGGATGTAGTGTCCTAGCCCGGAAGTTGTAATATGATAGGTCACATCCTAGAGTATAAATAACTATGTAAGATTAATTAAGTAACAGATACGACTAATAAAGCAAAGGGAGTAAAACGTCTACAATAACCTGAGTCTTATTCGAAGCAATTACAAGACTATTACAGTCTCCAATAAAGGTGCTCCGGATTTATTGCATTTGCTTTGCAAGCGTGTAGCCCTAGTTGGATACATTCTGGGAATACCAAAAAGCTACTAAATTATATCGTGCATTATTTGTGCATTAAAACTCGGAATTTCAAATCATTTGAAATTCGCTTGAGTCGCGAAAGCGACTCAAAGTCTAAAACAGGCTCCAAAATAGATCATGATATTCCAAAACACGACTTTTGGCAAAATACTAAAAAAAAAAAGATTTATTAACCAGAAAATTGCACTATTTCTGGCAACAGTCTTACTCTAATAATACATTTTGCAGCACTTGTAATACTGTAGACAAAATAATGTTTAATGTTCTGGCCAAAAAAATATGTAAGTCTTTAAAGATGCATAGGAAATCCTAGGTCAATTATCAGGTGTTGATGCCAAAAGCTAAAACTTACAAGCACATTTAGGTCCATAGCGAACGTTTTTTACTGTTTAGGAAAATACGCGACAAAAAATGGAAGAACGACAGCATGTCTTACATAGTGGTTAAACTTTTAGGTATTATTTAGTCTGACCTTAGCGTTTAGTGCCAAATTCTAATTTGGTAAAAAAAAGCACATTCCATTTCAACTTGATGTCTACGCAATTACATTTTCTGATACATCATATTTTGACCTTCTTGATTCAAATATGGTCAATACATACTGGCACTAATAAACTCAACCCTGTGTTTGGCAATAGTGGTTTTTGCACAATCACGTGACTTCCTAGGGGCTGTTGCTACGCCGCCATGTTGGATGGCAGGTAGAACCAAAATGGCGTACTGTTTGGGTGAGCATGCAAATTCTTCCTCCAAGTAACGAAGACTGTGTGATAGAATCTGGCCAAAATTAAGAGACATGAAAATATTGCAGAATTTGTACATAAATCGGCTTATCTATACTGAGAGTGATGTCTTTTGAGTGAACTTAGCAATGTTTTAGACTTTTATGAGCTGCGCTCAGACGGCTAAACTCTTTGGTCGAGTTTATGGCCAACAGTAACGGCTTCCCTCACCCGATATACATATTGCATCTTTCTGAAGAATCAATAAAAAGCATTTTACTTATTATTTAGTTATTTAGTTTTAAGGTATTCTTCGAAAACATACAAAACATTTTGGTTTAGCATTGCTGCACCGGCTCACGAACTGTCTGAAATGATACATGTTCAATGCGGATTAACTGGCTCGGGAAACATCTGGCCTGCCGCATCCCACGCTTTTTGAGATTTGACAAAAAAAAAGCTTTCAGAAACTTCTTACTTGCATTTGCCGATAAACTGAAACTGACGAAGACACTTTTCTTAGATTCTGTCACTGGATTCTCGGTTTGTTATTATCAAGCAATATGCTAATTTGTCAAGCATTTGCTAATGAACACAAAACAATGGTGGGCATCGGTGAGAATTTCATGAGCACACGGTTCGCCAAGAATAAATGTCCTTCATTTTTGACTAGATTTTAGAGGCTTTCAACGAATTATAAAACAAAAAAAGGCGATGACATTAGCTTTACAGCAGAAGTTTGAACATTGTTTTGAAGGCAAACAGTTATACGTTTTTACTTAAGTTGTCTCGGCCAAGAACACTTAAAATGATCCTAAATGAAAGAGATACTGAAAATAACTTATAGTTTTAGTGACTCTACATCGTTTACGATTACTTACGTATTTCCGATAGGATTAATGCTTCACGTTCATACGTATTGTTTGCATGTTTGCATTCTCTAGAAGCACCAGATCAGTAGTGACTGAACATCAACTCAGAACATTCTGAGCTATATGAAAATAGTTCGGCGGAAGAGTAGACCAGTGGTAAGTTAGAGTACACTTAAATTACAGGGAAACTTAGTTCAGAAACCATCGTGGTCCAAGTGTTTTTCAATATAATTGAACTTTGCCCAAATTTGGGTCAGGACGAATAAAGGTAGACAATATTTCATCACTCGAACTCCCGCGCTCAGTCAAACAGTACGCCATTTTGATTCTGCCTGCCATCCAACATGGCGGTGTAGCAACAGTTGCTAGGAAGTCACGTGATGGTGCAAAACCTCTATTGCCAAACTCAACCCTGTGTTTGGCAATTGCCAAACTCATCCCTGTGTTTCCCTGTGCTTGGCAATTGCCAAACTCATCAATTCGGCCAAACACATCGGTTTGTAAAACTCACCCATGTGTTTGGAAATTGCCAAATTGCATTTTATCATTCTTTTTCTATTTCGGATGACCACCTTCTGATTTAGCTGTTCACGTGAACCTAATGTCAAAATTTTGGGTCCAACATTTGCCTAATACGACTAATAAGAACATTGACCATTTCAATCGTATCCGTTACCTTGAACCATTTGGGTGTGTTTTCACTAGGACAGGTTTGACTAGTTAAACCAAAAACATGCACTGAGTGACAACACTCGGGCTAAATTTTATCGAGTTGAATCATTACTCATGAGAGAATATTGTTTTCCTGCCACATGCCTCGGCCAATCACAGCACACTATCAGATTATTTATTTAACCAAAGTAGCATTTAGCAGACCTTTTATATTTCGCGTATCGCTCCTCTTACTTCAAGCAATTCCTCTTCTACTTATTTGAATTGACATTAATAGCACATTTTGAAGAAAGCGCCTTTGTCTTCGCGTAAATACAGCAGAGAACGAGTACATGCTCTCCCTCGGATGGCGCGGTTTGTAATTAGAACCACGTATCAGATCTTAACACCTTAAAAACAGCCAATCAAATGCCTAAAGGAATATTATGCTAGAAAAATTCACAAACAGACAAGGCTCCTTTCCCGACTTCCTATGTCCAACAACGAATTTGAATTTTTGCTTAAAGACCCTGCTGGCCTCAAATAAAAAAAATGTATTACTAACAACCTAAGCCTCTCATAACTAGTTGATCCTTTGACAATCTGATCTTTCTTTTACTTTTCAGTTTTGCTTGATAGTGTAAATAACTACTGAGATTCGATTATTAAACAACGTGAAAGCTGATCAAGACTATAAATATGTAAATTACGAGATATGCGATAAAGTATTTTAACCTGAACAACCCGGCCTTTGACCTTCTTGACTCAACCTCTTGCTTAGGTATTCTTGAAACGCATCAATCTCGTGAGACCATTCGGCTATGCTAGCTCAGTCATTTTGGGGATCACATATGCATATGTCGTAATGGCGCTTGGTCGTGTTTGAACTGAGCTCCCGCTACTCGGCGCTAAACTGCCTTTATGGCTACGTTGAAGGAGTTTAAGGATCTCCTAAAGAAGGAAATTACACCGATAAATGACAAGTTAGGGAATTTAGCGAAGAATTGAAGGATACAGTCCGGTTTATGTCAGATAAATACGACGAATTGTCTGGCCGTTAACTCCTTAAAAGAAAAGCTTGAGAACGTACAGAAGTGCGCCTCAGGTGCCAAACTACAAACTGATGAGCTGGCTCAGTATTTAAGGAGAGAGTGCCTTGAGATATCAGGCATGAAACAACCGACGACTGCTCCCCTAATGAAATCGTCCAGTCAGTCGGTCAAGCCATTGGTGTTCCAATCGCCGAAACAGATATTTCGACGAACCATCCTATCCCCTCGTATAATACAGAAGCTCCGCCAAAGCTGATTGTCAAATTCATGCGGAGATATGTAGGCAACAGGTTTTATGCTAACCGAAAGAGACTGGCTAACAAAAAAGCAAAGGATCTTGCGAACCTGGGCCTTGAGTCATCTGTCAACGTATATATATATATGTGAATCCTTCACTCCGTCAAGTAAACATCTCTTTGGTGCCGTGAATAAGATAAAGAAGAAATGGAAATGGAAATTCATTTTGACTTACAATGGACGGATCTTCTTGAAGGAGGCAGAGAACACGCCAACATTCTCTTTTGACGCCGAGGAAGACCTCCGCGACTTTGAAAGTAAGAACCGTCGCCATTAGACAAGCAGATAAGCTTATTACCTATATGTATACCACATTCTTAATACATTACTGAAAAACTATGAGCAGAGTAAGGTTAGTAAATTTAAAGCTACATGCATCGAATTATCTTCAATCCAATGATCGCTAGCAGTAGCTATAACATGCTTGTTCAACTACCATTCTATGATCTTGACGATAAAGAGTTCCTAAATATAACTGGGGGCTTGGGTTTACTCCTCCCCCACCTCTATGTTTGACTCGAAAGACCTTTTCCAAGATATCACTGAATGCCCAGATAAACAAGCTGAAGAATTTGAGAATTACATAGAATCAAAATATTATTCTACTAAACAAACTGGATCTTTATTTTATAAGGCAACTCGACAAAATGGATTCTCAATTTTGCATTGCATTATGCGCAGTCTATCTAAAATGTGTCAATGCTAGAAGATATCCTTCTCACGTCGAAGGAATCACCAGATATTATTGCTATCTCAGAAACTAAACTGAAAGAGACTAACAGCCTTAACATTAGCATACCAGGATATTTGTTTTTGCATACAAACTGTAAAACATTGGCTGCAGATGTTGGCCTTTATCTTACGAAAGAATTGGAATTTGTGATGAGGCATGACCTTGAACTAACTGCGGAAGGTGTAGAATCCTGTTGGATGGATTGAGATCATACGAAAAAGACAAGAATATTATAATTGGCTGCATTTACCGACACCCACATAATGACCGTAAACATTTTCTCGAAATCTTGAGTACTTAAACAGTAAAGGACAAGAAATTTTCTTGTTCGGAGACATAAACTTCCTAAAATGCAACGTTGATAACCAAACATCTGATTTCCTTGACATGATTCTAGATTTAGGTTTCCTGCCAATTATTACAAAGGCGACACGAATCACTTATCATACCTCGACTTTAGTAGATCATATTTACACCAACATTCCACAAAAAGTACTAAAAGCAGGTACTTGTTTAGCTAATATCTCTGACCATCTTCCTCTATTCTGCACGGTCGCGAATATAAGCTACCCGTGACAGACGATATATTAGAGATTTTTCGAATTTTAATGAGGACTTATTTTTGAATGACATAGCGGACACTGACTTCCAAAGTCTTGTAAGTGATAATAATGTTAATAACAGCACGAATAGAATCGTTGAAACGCTTCAAACAATAACTGATAGGCACGCTCCGATACGTAAAGTATCTAATAAAAACAAAAAACAATAAACACACATTATATTAATATTGGCAACGATTTAGCTAGTAAGCTTCCACCAAATGATGATAATCCAACAAAATACATTAATAGATCCTTCCAGAATAGTTTTGTATTTCGTGGCATCTATGCACATGAAGCCTATGATGCAATTATGGGACTTAAACTAAATAAGTCATCAATTGGTATCCCCCCATTATTCATTAACCTTGCCCTTCTTCAAGGAATTGTACCGGATATTCTCAAAATGTTTGAGGGGAAATTACTAATCCAGCCCATTTTCGTCCTATTTCGACTTTATCAGCCTTTACTGTAATGTTTGAAAAACTAATATAGAAGCAACTAATTCTCTTTGAATTCCAATTTGGATTTCGCAAAGGCCGCTCGACTTCCCAGGCTATAACAGAAATTACAGATAACTTAAGAAAAGCGATTGATAATAACTTGTATACTTGTGGAGTGTTCTTAGATTTTTCGAAAGCATTCGACACTGTTAACCATGGAATACTACTAGAGAAACTAGAATCCTATGGCATTAGAGGCATACCCTTAAAATGGTTCACAAGTTATTTAACGAACAGACAGCAGTATGCGTCTCTAGGAAATGTCGACTCCCCAAACAAACAATGATCTGTGGCATCCCTCAGGGTATGTCTCTAGAACCACTTTTATTTTTAATTTACATCAATGATATACCGGCCGAATTGTTCTGATGCCCTAACATTCAAAATATTTGCAGACGATACCAATGTATTTGCATCGGCTAAAGATTTAAAAAGCCTAGAAAATTTAATGAACTCTGAATTAAAAAAGGTAAAAAAATGGTGTGACATAAATAAGTTATTTATTAATCTATCGAAAACTAATTTTATGATCATAAAATCGGCTAAGAAAAGGGATATGAATATTGATATCAAAATATTGAGCTCTGATGGATCGTGCCACTCCTTGAAAAGAAAAGACCACATATAATATCTAGGAGTCATGATTGATGATACAATGTGTTGGAAATACCATATATCATATGTATCTTCGCGTATTTCTCAAAACACAAGTACTATATCCAAGCTGAGGCACTATTTATCATTGACACAACTAAAGCAAATTTATTACAATCTTATTTATCCATGCATCTCATATGTGATATTAGCTTTGGGCAGCGCTTATAAAACCAATTTACAAAAAGTACAAACAAAGCAAAACCATGTCGCTAGATTAATATTTTTTGTCACATGTTGGATGGCAGGTAGAACCGAAGTGTCGGGGAAGCAAATGTATGTTTTTCTTGCATATTCGCCCGTGTGTGGGTAGCTATTGTATAATATTTTTGGAGCCCGATACAGTTCGACGTCTTTTCCCTCGATGTACAAAGCCAAAATCCATTGCTGCCCATAGGTGGTAGCGATCGATTGGAAAGCGAGGACACGCACTTGCAAAGGCGCCTCATCCAACAGCTCCGCTTGTTTGTGTGTTTTTCTTTGCCGAAAGAACGTCTCCTATGTTCCCAAAGAAGCCCCGAAGCTTTTGTATTGCACCTTCCAATGCTTCTTTTCGATCCCTTGCCTCCAACATTTTTTGTCTAACATCTTCGACTACGGCCGCATGTCTATACAAATGCCCTTGTAGCGCTTTTTGGGCTTTTTGGCGCCTTTCTTCTATTGCCGCCCTCCAATCGTTTTCCTCGAGAAGAATTTTCTCTTGCCACATCATCTCTTCCCTTTTTCTCGTCGAAACTAGACACACTTCGGTTGTGTTGGGAATTTTGTTCGATGGCAAAGTTTTTTCGTCGCCTTTCCAAAACGTCCTATTCCAAGTCCATCGCTCAAATGCCCCATCTCGCAAAGGTCGCAGTCCTTCGTTGGGTTCTGTTGCAGCTTTGGATCTGGCAAATGGAGCATTGGACCTTACCAAGAATGTTTTTCCTTCGAGCTTTCTGTAGGTTTTTAGTTTTGTTTGGATCGTCTCCCCATTCAACATCACTGCATGGATAGGAACTCCAACAAATCCGAATGCCGAAACCAACAAGGAGAGATACCTGTTTTCCAAAGTCTCTAGGGTTTGGCTCCGTATTTTTTGGAAACCCCAACAACGCGCCTAATTCCTGTGTGACCCCAATACACACACAGTAAAGGGTTTTGGTGGGTTTGGAGAGCAATACCACATTGCAGTAGATGCTAGATGCAATAGCCTCTCATTGCCTTTCCAAAGGGTGCATCCAAAACAGATTGTACTCCAAAAGCCCATAGACGTATTCGATCTGTGCTTTTGCATTTTCCAAAGATATGTCTTGTGTCCCATACATAGAAACCTCGATCCTACAAATGCCTCTCTGTTGTACATCGGGATGGGCAAAGGTTGCCCCTAGTCGAGGCTCTGGGCAATCGCAAAAATTTGCTACGTTCCTGTTCCCTAACATATCTTGCACACATCTATCTTGAAAATTTGTTGTAGAATTTTGCCCGTACAAGTTGCTCTGGAAGGAAAAACGACACGCAATGTCCCCCAGCTTGGGTCTTCCAAATGCGCCACAAACGCTTCCCTATCCAAAGTCCTGGAAATGTTTTGGGTGGCGTCGACCGAGTAGAGACCCACACCAATATTTCGCAAATCGTATAGGAATGCTGAAAGCTTCTTGAATAGCTCTTCCATAGGAATATTCGCAACATCTAGTCTTGCAACCAGGATACATTCTGGGTCGAGGTGCTCTGGATATTTTCTCTTGTATGTATTTGTTGTGGGGCAATTTTGATGACTGGTTCAAATATATTTGAACCGGGGCAAATATTTTTGAACTGGGGCAGATACTTTTGAACTAGGGCAAATATGTTTACCTGTGAGCTTATGTTCACTGACCGGTCAGAGTCTCTTTTTGTTGGGGTAAGCTATTGTATTTTGATAAATACAGACAAACTGACCTGTTTACCTGTGAACTCTAGTCACCAATTAGCTCTAAAAACCCGTTGTTTAGCTGTGATATTATGTTCACTGACCGGTTAGGGTCTTTTTTATATTGGGGTAAGCTATTGTATTTTGATAAATACAGACAAACTCACCTGTTTGCCTGGGAACTCTAGTCACCAATTAGCTCTAA
This sequence comes from Actinernus sp. WN-2022, assembly GCA_030867875.1. Taxonomy (NCBI): domain Eukaryota; kingdom Metazoa; phylum Cnidaria; class Anthozoa; order Actiniaria; family Actinernidae; genus Actinernus; species Actinernus sp. WN-2022. The sequence goes on from JAOWCC010001589.1 coordinate 34,083,558, forward strand.
AAACCCGTTGCTTACCTGTGAGATTATGTTGACTGACCGGTTAGGGTTTTTTTAAATGTAGGGTAAGGGTTTGTATTAATTCACAGAAACATTTAAGAAGCATTATATCACAGTGTTGTTTAGTGATTAGCCCTAAAAAACCCTACCCGTTTGGTTCGGTTGACACAGTTTGGTTCGAAGTACGAGTGGCGCCGTAATAAAGTACACCTGATCATCTATAAACGGTGTATTTTTCTGGATTTAGCCGCTTTCTTACTTCCCTTGAGTTGCTGCAGTTTTCATAAAATGCAGTCAACACAAAGTTCATCTGTATTACAGTTTCGTCCGGGTTTTAATATCGCCCGATGTCATATTTTCTAAAGATGTTTCGAAGTCCGATTTTGTTAGCAGTACGCATGCGCGCATAATGGTTTCGACGATTAGTCACTTATAGAATAAACGGTGGTGGTAAAATCAACAAGCGCTTGCGTGGCGCAGTGCGTTAGTCAGTGGAAAACTGGGCGTGTCAAGGCAGAGCTGCTGAGTTCGAATCCCGGTGAGTTCGAATACCGCCGAGTTCGGTACGTTGGTATTACATCTGAATGAAAGGTAAGTGTAAGTATAAGTATAAGGGAAGAGAGAAAAGGAAGGGAGAGAAGGAAGGGAGAGAAGGAAGGGAGGGGATGGTGAAAAACATTTTTCCTGGGGAGGGTGATTTTTTTTTCTTTTGAACCCACCAAAAAAAACTAAATATTGATAATTGCCCCAGTTCAAATATATTTGCCCCAGTTCAAAAGTATCTGCCCCAGTTCAAAAATATTTGCCACGGTGTTACAAATTGCCCCACAACAGCGCTATCTCTTTGCAAAATGCTTTGTATCGTGTCCCTATATCGCCCCTTCCATCCAAATAGGCGCAACTAGCCACAACACGGATATGTAGGGTGTTTGGAAGCCCATTTGTTGCTGCCGCAGCTCGAATGTCTGCAACCACTCTTTTGGAAATGACTCCCGCCGCCGAATAGGTGCCTCGGGTTTGGAAAGCAGTGTCCAAACATATAGATCGTCGAGAAACACATCCGATACTGGATGCAAATTTGTTTCTTCGGTAGCCCAAGCCAAATAGTCTATTTTGGCAACATCTGTAGCAAGGTTCCCATTGTACAGATTTTGGAGTAGAAAGTGGAAATATATTCTTTCCCCCACGCTTCGAAGTCCAATGTCGCGCAATGTCGTGTATTTTGTGCTAACACTAAAAAACGTAGCGGCAGCCAAATTTGCCTCGGGCGCAAATAGGGTACCCAGTCCTGTCCTTGGGTATTGCATCCGACAACATATTCGAAATGTTTCTGCCAAAAAATAGGTATATATCTTACCATAGGGTACCCGATTCTGGACCACTCCAAAAAAACTGCTTTGTGCCCTTGGGTATCGCATTTGCGAAACTTCCTACAAAGAAATGTATGGGAAAGTAGTCGAAAGTTGGTAGCCGGAAAAAATAGTGCTTGTCACGGATTTTAAATACCACACCACACCTTCCACACCTTTCACACTCCATTATATACTATGATATTTTATTCGTTCAAATAGACATTTATCATCTGACGAAACAATGCTCTGGCGGCTCCCATTATATAGTAGTAGTGAATAATATCGGTCCTGGATAACTTTTAACTTTTTCTGGTTTGGTCACGAGGGGACGAAAATTGGTCCAGGGTCGCAATTATTCACTACTGCTGTACGGGTTTATTTTGAAAACGGCCTTGAGAGAGTAGCGCGTTTTTTATATATAAACCTTAAAATACTTGTAGTCCGATAACGAACTGATGTCATAAATACCAGCGCGGACTTTACCAACGTATTACAAACGAAATCATTTTTATTGCAATTTCAAAAATCATTTTGACCCCTTAAGTGTTTTGTTACTCGAGCATATCTTTATAAGCAGTCTGAACACTGCTTTAAATTTTATTTCAACAGAGAATTGTGATTTGTGTTTTTCCTGTGAATAGTAAATTTCTTCACTGCCAATACTGACATATTTCGAAGCAAAAACCCTGGCTACTTAACCAAAATTTTATTCATGGCAATGAAAAACTGAGTACGTGTGCGCTTATCTGAAAAAAACGATCATCCACCTTCTGCTTCGTGCACTGAATTTGTGGAACTCCTCCGCATTTATAGTCACTACCAAATTACTCTTCTACCACTGACAAATCTGAATTACTCTACAATGAAACCATCACACTCTGCTAAGCCACAACAATTTTCCATTGAAGAAAAAAATGAATTTTTCGACACAATCCTGCCAGCATGTCACATGGTTATTTTTCGTATGGCTTGTTTACAATTTCCTCCTTCCGTCCTTACAACAAGGAATTAAATTTGGGTTGTTCGGAAGTCGCCATTTGATTTTCTACTACCATTTAAACTTTTGATTGAACAATCTTTGCGCACTTGACTGCTGGAGAATAACTTGCAAACGATTTATGGAACTGTAACCAATTTGAGTTGAACTGATGGCCCTAAGTCGAGTTTCCTCCATGCGCCTGCATGACCATTGCCACACTTCAGTGACGAGTAGATTGTTCAACAATAAATTCCAAACAAAAGATATAGTTATGTTGTCATTTTTTTTTTTTTTGCCTTCGAATATTTATTTACCTCGATTTCAAAGAATACTTTTTAAGCGTCTGTGTGGTTTCGTGACTGTGTGTTGATGATATTCAGTCAGAATTATCATAATATTGTTTAAACGAATTGAATCATAGCATGGGACTGAAAATTTAGTTGGTTTATATTCTACTTATATATATTTGGCTTCTTTTTCTCGTAGCTTCGTTGCGTCTTGTTGGAGGACAGACACCTAACGAAGGGACAGTTCAGATATATCATGATAGAGAGTGGGGTACGGTATGTGCTAACTACTTCAATCTTAAGGACGCTACTGTTGCCTGTCGTTCCATTGGTCTTCCTTCTGCGACTTATGCATTTCGTGACAGTGTATTTGGGATTGGTACTAGAAGACAATGGCTGACCCATTTGCATTGTTTGGGAAGTGAAAGTTCCTTGGAACAGTGTTCTCATGCCGGATGGGGAGATGTAAAATGGTGTTATAGCCGTTCCCGTGCTGCGGGAGTGGTCTGTGGAACTCCACAAGGTATTCTATATTCAAATTTAAGAAACGTTTGCTTCGTACAGCCACAAATTGTTTGTACCAGTTTGTTTTCTTTATCCCAACCATGCAGAAATTCGTATTTCCATACTTAGAAGAGGTCAAGTTCTTCCAGTGAATTCGGTCCGTATTTGCACTCGAAAACGCCAAGTCGTATAATAACGTGAGGCATTTTTAGAATTATTTGATATGAATTTGTATATTTCGATTTTTATCTCAAGCTCAAAGTTTTCCTCGAACTCCAATGCGATAGACGTTTTTGTAACAATTTGTTTTCTTCATCTAAATGTTGCAGTTTACAGGTTCAATGTTGTGAATGTGACTGGAGTGGTCACCAGTCCTGGATATCCAAAGTATTTACCAGGAGCACACTACGAGTGGACATTCAATACAAGCACCTTCCTTGTCTTTGAAGCATATGATATTTACCCCTATGGTCAATGGTACAGTATCACACATGCATACAGTGTTGATAAATCCTCATTGTTATTGAACGTAATAATTATAATACATAAGCTTACACAGACACACTCTAGAATTATTTAAGTGTCTGTCTTCGAACAGGCCGTGCAACATGCACGAGACAACCTTTTTGAAATATATTATTTACCCAAGTAACACCTAGATATATTATATATGTATTTATTTAGTATATACCAACTCGGTAACCTTGGTATATCGTATTCAAGACCAGCAGTATAGTCTTCGCCGTTTGCTTTCTCGTAGTTTTCAGAGCTAAGATATGCTGTTACGATAAAAAATATGTGTATATGGAGTAGCCCTTATTCAGCTTACCGTAATATATTACTGTTATCTGTTTAAGTAAGCGGCTCGTGATTTTCAGGATTTTCTTTGTTCCCCCAGAATCCCAAGTGTTTGGAACAGAGAATGAAGAAATGGAAAACGAATTTTATTGCTTTTATAAAATAACAAACCGAAAAAGACAAGAAATAAATCTAACGCACGCACGATCAGAAGATCGATTCTCCTAAAAGTCATTATAAATCAGCCAACGGTGACAGAGTTTGCACAGCGCGGGAACTCCCTGAAGGCCAAGGCAGAGCTGAGAAAACGATAGCACTTGTCTGTGTGTCTCCTTACAACCTTCCCCAAAAATAATAATTCAATACCTTTTTTTGCCGGTAATCTAAACCAAGATATTAAGGAATAGAGGACTTGAAATGGGTGTTTTTGTCGCCGAATTTGCACGAGGAGACATGATTCCTCCAGAACGGAGATTAGTATGGTGTAGGTTTTAGTAAACTTGAACTCTCATTTTCGCCAAAATCAGTGTAAAGGTCTATTTGTTGGACGGATTCGCACGGGAATCTATATATAGCTACCATTCAATTAACGGCTCTCAGCCGTCTCAGGCTCAAAATCTCGACTGATAAAAGGGTACGAAAGGTACATTTCACTTTCAGAGCTTTAAAAGACCAGCTAAGAGTAGTTGAAAAATGATTTTGGACGTTTGTTAATTTTTTGAATGGGTGTTTATGATAAGCACTGTAAAATTAGAGGTTAAATCGTCTCTCTTACAGTACATGGTCGTTTTATTTTGCCGAGGGGAAGCGTTTGGATTCCAAAGTTGGCACTTTGCTAGATTAAACTAGAATAACCAAGCTTTCATGCTGTGTAGTTTTATTTAAAAAAAATCATATACCAGGAGTCGCTTAGGGCTGTCAAAATTGGCCATTATTTTGTCTTATGTTTTGGCGTCCAAAACATGCATGTTTAAAAAGGCGGATAAAAAGTAATAAATTACACTATCGGAATATATTCTTGCTGGATGTTGAGGTCAAAGAGTTGTTTTAATACGTGGGTGAAGTATGATTCCATTGGAGTTTTTATAAGACTTCTCTAGGTCCTTTTTGTTGCGTGATGATTCGGTCGTTCCGACAAGCCAAAAACCGCTCTGGGGCCGTATTTTCAATCTTTTGTAAAAATCGCCAATTTAAAAAAGCGCTGGAACTTTTTGATATGATTTCCTAAAACAGTTCACCCCAAGGGTATGTTCTGGCAAAATATGAAGGATTCCGAAATTTCACCGTTGACCCGCGATTCTCGATATTTACAGGCAGTCGCTCTTAAGAGCTGGATAATGGCTTTATACAGAAATACCTCCAGCTGTGTTGTCAATAACGGTTTTGCATCTAATTTCTTTCCGTTAGAAAGAGGGGTCCGCCAAGGCTGCCCTTTATCTGGACTTCTGTTCGTACTAGCAGTTGAAGTTATGGCTTCGGCAATTAGAAATAACGACGATATTAAAGGCCTCAATATCGGAGAAAGGAATATAAAACTAGCACAATATGCTGACGATACTACTGTGTTCTTAAAAGACGAAGCATCTGCAAACGAACTCTTTAAACTTCTAACATGCTTCAGTAGTTGCTCAGGACTAAAGGTTAACAAAGGTAAAACAGAAGGAATGTGGTTAAACAACTTACATAAACAAAACGGTCGCTCCACCAAAAATGACATACTAGACATTTCTTGGCCTGAATACATCCGCACGACGATTTCAGAACAAAATTAAACATTTGGTCTGCAAGAAGTCTAACCCTCATCGGAAAAATAAATATCGTGAAAGCATTCGGAATTTCTAAGCTAGTATATAACTGTGCGGTTCTTAAACCTCCCGAAGGCTTTACAAAACATGTTGATCAACTCATGTTTCGATTTGTGTGGAACTTCAAAACCGACAAAATAAAAAGGAACACTCTTTTAGCACCAATTGAGAAAGGTGGTCTTGGTATGATATCCTTCGTTGTTCTCGAAAAAGCCGTAAAATGTGCATGGGTCAAAAGGATATGTGAATCGGAAAACTTATCTTGGACTTCTCTCTTACACCTCCATCTTCAAAAGTACGGAGGAAACTTTATTTTCGAATGCAATTACGACACTAGTTTGTTAGAATTTAACGACTTTCCTGAATTCTACAGAGATGTTCTAAAAGCCTGGCAATAATTGATAGTTAAATACCCTATCACTGGCAGTGAAGTAGAAAATGAAATATTATGGAATAATAAGTCCATAATTATATCTGGAAAGCCAGTATACTATAAATCCTGGCATAAAAGCAAAATTACAACAATCGGTGATCTCTTAGAAGGAAATAACTTCCTAACCTTCGACCAGTTTAAATTAAAATTCAATGTCCAGACCAATTTCTTAAATTATCAAGGCTTGGTGCATGCCATACCAGCAGAGTGGAAACAAATGCTAAAACAAGAGATGATGACTGTAGAACGCATGGAATCAATCTAAAACAATTCGATATAAACAACAAAAGTGTAACGGCAAAGAATGCACGACTCGCGCTCTCATCAAAGATAATCCAAGCGGTACCCAAACTTGAGCTCAAACTTATAGAATTAGGGCTAATGCCAAGCAATGTTTACACCCTGGCGTTTCGAATCACCAAGGAAACGAAGTTGAGATGTTTTCAGTTCAAAATAATACACAACATCATACCAACAAATGAAAAACTTTACCAAATGAGAGTTGTAGAAAGCCCAATTTGTAATTTCTGTGGTACTTGCAATCAAACTTTAGAACATATGTTTTGTTTATGCAATATGGTAAAAACCTTTTTGATGCAAATTATCAGCTGGTGGGAAACAAAAACCAATATCACAATCAACCTCGAAGGCAAAGTCATTCTTTACGGCTTTACATTCTGCTCGCAAAATATTGTATTTACGTTTCAAAATTGCGTGAAGAACCTTTATATTTTGAAGTTTTCCTTTTGTCTTTAAGCAACGTAATTCAGATGGAGAAAGGTATTGCGCTTAACAATGGACAGCTCAAACAGCACAAACAAAAATGGGGCTCTCTCAGTAACTTTAAATAAATTAATTGTAATGAATTCTATTCCGACCTACATTAGATAAGGACGTCTGTTTTGTGTTTATTGTTTTTATTTTTTATTTTTTTGGGTCATTTATTCGCTATTACTGTAAAATTGTAATGTTATAAATAGATAAATAAATTTTAAAAAAGGAAAAAAAAAAGGTTATTGGATCTTACTCGTTTTGTCTTTAGAGGAGCGTACTTATCCACGACCTCTATAAACAAAAATGTCCATGCCGGCCACATCTGGTCGGTATTTTCACAAGTTAACAAATCAGACCAATGTCGATTTTGAAGGTCTGTGCGAAACTTATGCAAATCGAAAGATTTGAAGTTTCTTGTTTTAATTATTTTCACTGTTTTTTTGCCTAAACAATTCATTTTCTGAACGCCAAAAATTAAACTATGGTCACTAACACCAAGGTGAAGAATACCTGATGCGACTATTTTTTCCGGATCGCTGGTTATTAGAACATCTAGCAATGTCGAAGAAGTTTTAGTGACTCGTGTCGCATCACAGAATGACTTCAGACGGTTGGTATTAGTGTTAGCGAGATTGAACCAGTTGCAATTTAGGTCTCCTAAAACGTACAACGCTTTTCCTTCATGATCTATTGCATTAATAAGTTGCTCAAGCTTAAAAAAATAATCAACAGAGGAATTTGGTGGTCTATAAATAGTTGCCGCTATAAATGAAACCTAAGACCTAAGACCTAAGACCTAAGACCTAAGACCTAGAAACCTAAGACCTAGAAACCTAAGACCTAGAAACCTAAGACCTAGAAACCTAAGACCTAGAAACCTAAGACCTAGAAACCTAAGACCTAGAAACCTAAGACCTAGAAACCTAAGACCTAGAAACTTTATTTTTAGTTTTGGTATTCGAGTGTTTGGCAAGCGAAATTCGTGAATCGCCGATTTCCATTTAATAGCGCATTAACTAGTCTGTTCGTGTTTACATTTTTGAAATTACAAACTCATCTCTTGAAAGCCTTGCGGTTTGTCACTGAAATATCCATCTTTGCATGATCACAATTTAATGGTGGGCAAGACCAGAGTAAACAAAATAACCAGGAGCATTGGTAATAATAAGGAAAGACTTACTTGTATGGCGAAATATTGTACTAGACTTAGAAAATACTTCCCTAAGATGCCGTCGCTAGCTTTTATTCCAGTGACTCAGTTCGGTGGAGAAATGAGCTTACGGTAAAAGACCTAGAAACCATCTAATAAGGGATATCATTTTATACAACTGCCTTTTTGTTTTGGTAGTTTTTTCTTGTTTTTGTGCAAAAAATTACGTTGTCTACAATCTCTCGGGCGGGTCAGTGAACCGGCAGAAAAGAGGCGGATGATATTAGTGTTGCATCAGAACAATCTCCTTCAGACAGTACATTTGCCACTGGCCAATCAAAAGAGACTGTTCCCACGCTTGAGCCAAGACTAAGTTGTATATTTCATAGTATTTCTGATTTAAAAAAACTGTTTCTGGACGACGGTAACACGAATATCTTATTTTCTTCGCTCTCATTGGAGAGAGATTAGAAAACCAAAGAAAATAAGGCTCTGCTAGCATGATATACGTTTTCGAGCGAGCTCCCACAAAAGATGAAAATACTCAGGTAGCAGATCAACGCGCGGGAAGCCAAAACAATGCTTCAGTCTGATTGGATGAAATTGAAGTCTGACTTGGATACATGTAACAGTATTTATAGTTGAGAAAATGATTTTAAAAGCTGTTCAAAAGCCCATAAAAAATCTAACGAGCTTTTACGTCTCGTCTGTTTTATTAAGTGAATAATTCTTTTACAAATTAAAACGAGAAAGTTTATGTAATTTATGTAAATTGGTTTGCGTTTCCGGTTGGCTGTAAATTGAGCACCTAGAAACCTAAGACCTAGAAACCTATAAAGACCTAGAAACCTAAGACCTTAACTGTTGGGGCTTACTGTACTTTGCAAACTGTATTTTGTATATCTAAGACCAGTTCACAGGAATTCGATGCCAAATAATTTCCGTAAAATCGAATTTCTGACTGAAAGCATGGGTCATCTTTTTACGATCCATGCTGGAAGCGTGCAATCGTGCTTTCAGTTTTCCATACATTTGTCCATAGTTAATATAGTGGAATGGTTATGAAACCCGGCAAACTTCAAAGGGGCTAACAAAGGCGCTGCGATTTATGTTGGAAGGGGGAAAGATTGTGCAGGGTCATAGTTCATTAGCGTCCCCTGAACGACTGAACTCACACGTTTCTATTGGCTGATTGATTAACACATTGGAATTTCTATTGTGTTTTGTGCAGGGTAGTGGTTGAAAAAAGCTAACAAAGACATATAACAAAGAAGGTCGCTGGGTTTCATAACCATTCCACTCTATTAACTATGATTTGTCGAAACAATTTATCGAACAGGAAATGACATGAACAAACTAGGAGGACAAAGAAGAATTATATTGAACCGGAAAAAGAATGACAGAACAAGAAAATCGAACGAAACTGAACTCTGAGAGGAAATTATAAAATTGACCGGCCCCCTGTGGAAACATCAACAAAGAGTGACTTGGCGATTCTCGTCCAGAAACAGTTTTTTTATCAGAAATAATATGAAATATACAACTTAGTCTTGGCTCAAGCGTGGGAACAGTCTCTTTTGATTGGCCAGTGGCAAATGTACTGTCTGAAGGAGATTGTTCTGATGCAACACTATCATCCGCCTCTTTTCTGCCGGTTCACTGACCCGCCCGAGAGATTGTAGACAACGTAATTTTTTTGCACAAAAACAAGAAAAAAACTACCAAAACAAAAAGGCAGTTGTATAAAATGATATCCCTTATTAGATGGTTTCTAGGTCTTTTACCGTAAGCTCATTTCTCCACCGAACTGAGTCACTGGAATAAAAGCTAGCGACGGCATCTTAGGGAAGTATTTTCTAAGTCTAGTACAATATTTCGCCATACAAATAAGTCTTTCCTTATTATTACCAATGCTCCTGGTTATTTTGTTTACTCTGGTATGCACAGCCCACCATTAAATTGTGATCATTCTTTCATTTATGCAAAGATGGATATTTCAGTGACAAACCGCAAGGCTTTCAAGAGATGAGTTTGTAATTTCAAAAATGTAAACACGAACAGACTAGTTAATGCGCTATTAAATGGAAATCGGCGATTCACGAATTTCGCTTGCCAAACACTCGAATACCAAAACTAAAAATAAAGTTTCTAGGTCTTAGGTTTCTAGGTCTTAGGTTTCTAGGTCTTAGGTTTCTAGGTCTTAGGTTTCTAGGTCTTAGGTTTCTAGGTCTTAGGTTTCTAGGTCTTAGGTTTCTAGGTCTTAGGTTTCTAGGTCTTAGGTTTCTAGGTCTTAGGTTTCTAGGTCTTAGGTTTCTAGGTCTTAGGTTTCTAGGTCTTAGGTTTCTAGGTCTTAGGTTTCTAGGTCTTAGGTTTCTAGGTCTTAGGTTTCTAGGTCTTAGGTTTCTAGGTCTTAGGTTTCTAGGTCTTAGGTTTCTAGGTCTTAGGTTTCTAGGTCTTAGGTTTCTAGGTCTTAGGTTTCTAGGTCTTAGGTTTCTAGGTCTTAGGTTTCTAGGTCTTAGGTTTCTAGGTCTTAGGTTTCTAGGTCTTAGGTTTCTAGGTCTTAGGTTTCTAGGTCTTAGGTTTCTAGGTCTTAGGTTTCTAGGTCTTAGGTTTCTAGGTCTTAGGTTTCTAGGTCTTAGGTTTCTAGGTCTTAGGTTTCTAGGTCTTAGGTTTCTAGGTCTTAGGTTTCTAGGTCTTAGGTTTCTAGGTCTTAGGTTTCTAGGTCTTAGGTTTCTAGGTCTTAGGTTTCTAGGTCTTAGGTTTCTAGGTCTTAGGTTTCTAGGTCTTAGGTTTCTAGGTCTTAGGTTTCTAGGTCTTTGGTTTCTAGGTCTTAGGTCTTAGGTCTTAGGTCTTAGGTCTTAGGTCTTAGGTTTCTAGACTACCCATACTTACGCCCCCACCGGTTCTCGAGCGATCGCGTCGAACAAAATCGTAGCCGTTTATACTCATTTCAAGTCTTGAAACAGACGAGTCGAGTCGAGTCTTGTTTCATTTAGTGCGAGTAAATCTAAGGGCTTGTTCAATAATAAAATTCTGAGTTCATCAAGCAGTTTAGGAAGGCTAACGATATTTAGTAGAGCCATTTTGAAGCCCCTAGTTTTAGAAATAACTTCTAATTCGGGTGTATAATTATTAACTTGGTCAGGACTGCCACTTTCCTTAATAACGTCTAATCAGATGGCGGATTTAATGAACTGATTAAAATTTGTTGCTAACAGCGAAGTACCTTTCTGGTTTAGATGTAGGCCTTTGGAGTTTAAACAGGTTTCGTCTAAATTATTATGAGAGATGGTACACCAGCTCCTGGATTTACAGAAAGCCCGTAAGGCCTTGTTGATATTCATAGCTTTCCTATTCAGCTCTACATTGTCAGACCTTGTGATTATTTCTGAAATTGCAATATTGCATTGTCGTCCGCTATTTTATTTGAGGACATTGAACTAAGGCTATTTGTACCTACATGCATAATGATCTGTTGTGGAGCTTCCCTGACGGTTGGCTTTGAAACCATGGAATCGCCTAGTATGACGACAGATCGACGTTGAGCCGCGTCTGTCGAGGACATGTTTCCTGAGCTCCCTTGTTTGCTATTCCTGGGATTCGCCAAACTCGAAGACTGCTGGCGGTGTGCGTCGGCCTCCGAGACCTCCTTCGATTTGTTTTTTTTCTTGCCTTTCTTTCTGCTTACGGTCTGCCATTTATGACTCGCATCTTCAGTTGCCTCCTCGCGGCTATGAGTATCTGTAACAGAATTTACGTGGCGTGTGTTGAAATTTCCACTGCATTCTCTCGTGATTAACGAATCACGCTCCTCTTTCACCTTTGAAAGATGTTGTTTTAGGGAGGCGATTGTAGCTCTCATATTGTCGTTTACTCTTTTAAGCTGGATTAATTCCTCGTTTTGGGCGGATGGTTTTTGATTTATGGCTTTCCAAAGCTTAGATATTTCCGTCTTTATCACTTGAAACTCGTCATTGTGATCATCCTCGAGTACTATGGGAGTAGCAGCGTTATCTTGTTCATCTTCGGCGCCATTGCTGATTTCGTAAATTAAACGACAACTGATTTTATTTCTTTTAACATGATCTGCGAATAAAACATTCTCGGGTTTGTTAGCATATTTGATAAGCGTGATGTTGGAGTCGTGAATTCGTTGTGGTCTTATCACTGACTACCCTGTTTGGTTATTCTGACAGACATTCTTCCTTGTTTTTCATTTTGATTTCATTCACAATTGCGTGTCCACACCAGGGAGAAACTATTCTGCACTCAGTTGATGTATGACGTTACACCGCCACGCTCGGTCGCTTTCCCAATTATCAGCCGAAGGTCACTCGTGTAGGATTCCCTGAAAGTACAAACTAAAGCGACAAACAACGAAAATACTCACAGGTACGCCACCTTCAACTATATAAAGAATAGATACCCAGTGGGTACGTGTGTCTACTGCTTTTGTAATACAAATGTAAAGCTGAGGGCCCCTCTCAGATTTTGGGTGGGGGTGCGCACCTGGGTCTCCAAGCGGTGACCCTATTTCAGACCAAAATATAAGATTTTCCATACCGTTTTTCGGACCTGTACTGATCTCTGTAATTTCAAGCTAAATAAATGGAAATGTACGCCTTCGTATTTCCCTGAAAAAATCGTAACCTATTTCAGACCAAAAAGGCAAAATGTATAGCCTATTTCAGACTAAAACAGCTTGAAAAGCATAATCTTTGGTGTGGCATATACCTGTATGGCAGGCGTACCCCCTGGGGGCAGGCTATAGGTTTTGATAATGACTTTCACTTCATTCGAATAGTGTTATGGTCAATGAAGATTGTTGTCTAGTCATGCACTGAAAAGTTGGCGAAACGTCAGGAATTTCGATGGGTGGCAATAATATTAACCTTGAGAACTCAGTGTAAACTGAGAATACTAGCCAGCTTATACATATGCTGGGTCATGAAGCAGGGATTATCAATTTTATTGAGTTGTACTGATAGTTTTATTTGTATAATTACATTAGAAGTATTTATAACATAATTGACATTAGTAATCTGAATGTGTCATAATTATACGAGTCTAAGATCGTCAAGGTGTGTATATAGATGACAGGGCCGCAGCTAGTGGGGGACAAGGAGGGCACGCAGTTGCCCACCCCCACCCCCTTGAAAATATTTTTTTAAATTTATAACCAGAATGATATTTTAAAAAAAGTTGTATTTACTAAATAATAACACGATAGCTATATGGTATACAGTTTTTATTAGTAATAAAGCATATAAGGCTTTACAGTGTTGCAATGTCATATTGGTTAATTAATGCAACTTGTATTATATGTTACATAATGTCGATCAGCAAATATTTATTTTGTTGGTGGTCTCAGATGTTTAATTGATAAGGGACCAGTCATTATTTAACTTGGAGGGGGGGGGGGGGGGGGGGTGTAAAAATGGGGGGTCTTGTATAAAAATTATTGGAGAAAAGGGGGGTCCCAAAATATTTTAAGGTACATGTACTCTAGAGGGATCTTGAAAATTAATTGGATACCAAAGGGGGGTTGCTTTAAAAAGAAAATTTCCTTCCATTTTTTTATTGAAATAATTTCTCCTACACCCCCACTCCCCCTCCCCTCCAAGTTAAATAGTAACTGGTCACTAGCAAGTTTTCATTTAACACAAATTGTTGTTTCAATTTTTTTAAATACAGTGTGCTATCAAGAGAGTATAAGTAAGAGAAGGTATCTCGTAGTGTGTGGTGTGCAATGATAATGTTGAATCATATCTTTTTTTAGTAACCTGAAGCAGCTGAAGAAAAGTGAGCATTAGCCTGCAATGCAGGCGTTTTATTTGGGAAACCGCAATATATTTGGACGGGGGAAGAATGGCGCGAGGACAAAAAAGAAGTAGCGGGGAGGGGAGGAGAAGGGAAGGGAACGCCTGCCAGCAACGCCTGTGATTTTGAAAAACGCCTCCTAATTAGTTATACATGACTGATCTGTCAAAAATTACCAGTACAATTTTCCCTGTTTGCACATCATGAGATGGGAATATAACTCGAAAGAATCTGAAAACAGCACTTTACTTTCGAAATAAATTGAAAAATAGACTCAGGCACCATCGTAGTTCTTACATATGTAACAGGAAGTTCATAGTTTTAATAGAAGTGCTTGAAATAATTTTATTTATGCGCTTGAATATAGTCGTTAACTTTTAGGCTTCCGCCACGTTTGCCCAGAAAATGTCCGGGGAAAATGAATGTTTTCTCCAAAATCAGCCGGGCTAATATAAAAATCATAAACATAACTTCTGTATCATGTCAAGCAATTTGGATTGCCTGTCTGTAATTTGTATTGTAAATCTAGCCTTGAAATCCATTTTAGAGGTAAAACAACGGCTTCGTCATCAGTTTCCTTCATACGAAAAAGGAGTTGGAAATCAAACTTTTTCCCAAAACCCGGGTGCTGAGACTTACTCGCCATTCTTGCAAACCTTTAATATTTCTGTTCCAGCCTTATTTAGAGATTTAGCTTTAGAGCAAGAAAATTAACACTTTGGTATTCAATTGGTGGGAAGTTAACATCGACCTAGACCTTGAAAGTACTAGCCTGCTTGCAGGCGGTGGAGGGTGTTTTTCGCGCAGCAAACGGATCATCGCCGCCATATTGGCCGAGCGTGATTGAGACCTGGGATCGAATGACAAATGGAGGGGGGAGGGGGGTGGGGGAGAAGCAGATCTGAAAGACCGCCTGCACGAAAGCCTATGGTTTCTGAGTACAAAAGTTAGATCCCGTCCACCAGCGGACGGGGTATATGATTGGCTGAAACGGTGTCAATCAAGCTTATCGCGGCAAGTGTTGAAAGCAAGAACTGAAAGGAATATGTGTAGCCTTGCGAAGCGGCGTAACTAAAATAAGTGTTGTGTACTGAGCTTGCAGTTGATAAAATATGGCGAGTAATACAAAAGGCTTTGTCTTTTTTGAAGACTAAGGTTAAGTACCCTGGTTGCAGAGGTTTTCTTGAGACAACAGCCACGGAGAAAGAGCCGCGAAGGCGGCGATCGGCGAACTGCGAGAGGTTTGTTGTCGAGTTCTCTTTTCGCAAGTTCGTAAAACCGTAAATATCAGGCTCTGTATATAGCTTCCTCCTGCTCCGTTTACAAAGTTATCTCCTTCGCCTTAACCCTAGTTCCAGAGGTTTTCTAGAGAGAACACAGCTGCTCGCTCCTTTCTCCGCGGCTGGGTAAAGGTACTTTGAAAACAGAGCAGGAGGAAGCTATACAGAGCCTTTATTTTGTCTTAGAATTTAACAACCTGACCTGTGAATTGTGACCTGTACTTTAAACTTGCCGTTCTGGCTGTGCTTTCGACAGGCTTTGGAAAGAGTATGATATTTACGGTAAACTAGAGATAACTCGACAACGAACCGTGATTTAATTCGCCACTGAAAACTATTGTTGTCGACCAAATTGCAGAGATGCAATCCGCGGCTATTGACTTCACGGCCGTTGAACTAGGAAATAATCAGAAATCCACCTCAAACATTTATGCAACGGTCATCCATTTCTTTCGGCAAACATTCACTAAGATGGACTTCGAGTTGTCAGAGAAAGACGATCACAACATTTACCACGAGTTCTTCAATATCGAGTTCCAGACAAAACATTGTCTGCATCGGAGTTTTCTTTGAAGTTTAGAGATTTTTTCGATCCTGTATTTATCTTTATGCGAGCTTAATTATTTTAAGAAAGGAAGCAGCCGCTTGTATGGCACCTCTTCAGGGAGTATCTTCTGGTTCGCCAGACTGCGGTGCTGGATGGCTTTTTGAAGCAGCTTGTATTAAATGTCTGTATTTCGGAGGATTTGCAACATGAAACTCTTTGAGAGACTGATGGGGCGAACGCAACAAGCTAAATCCGAACTGTCTACATATATTTCTAAAGTGGTACTGTCGCAGTCCTTTCCATGGAGAACTTTGAACAAAAAATAGCTGGTTTTATTGAAATTTCCGTATCTGAGAACCAATTTCACCAACATTTTGCATTGCATTTGACAGCGAGCGAAGTTTGTTTTGAATATTGCACGCATTTCAATCAAACCAAATCAAAATTGGCAGGCTGTCACACGTCGAATCCTATTGGTCAATTAAGAATGAGTTACAAGTTAACGGAAATCGTGTGCGTGGTGGGCGTGTACTCAGAAACCATAGGCTTTCGTGCAGGCGGTCTTTCAGATCTGCTTGTTCTCCCCCACCCCCCTCCCCCCTCCATTTGTCATTCGATCCCAGGTCTCAATCACGCTCGGCCAATATGGCGGCCGCGAAAAAACACCCGTTTGCTGCGCGAAAAAACACCCTCCACCGCCTGCAAGCAGGCTATGAAAGTACCTTTGGAAACCTTTCATTTGACCGGTTACACATACTCTGCGAAAGCTGTAGCTAATCAAGTTTGTAAATCTTAGGAAATTCATGGTAACATAACAATATTACTTACCGCTCTAGCTCTAGTTCCCTCAAACTCCAAATCGTCGTGACGAAATTGAAAAAACGAACTCGCCACCTCGTGAACATGTTACCATCGGCATATAGTCGTCATCTTCATTGCCATTTTGTGATTGGATATTGTCGCTAAATAAAGATTCCGAGTAATGCACGAAAGCTAACGACATATTCAATTGCACCCGAATAAAACTTCACGACCAATTATCGACAATGTTAACAAACACACATCTTACGCGCGTCATAGGACTCGATAACATAGTGTCTACAGCTTCTTAAGAAGCAGTAGACACAAAAATATTTAGCGCCTCGTAAGAATCGAAACAAACCCTAACACTGGTTTTAAACCAAACACTAACTGTCAGTAATCCCTCACCACTACGCCACGAGGGATTTCGCTCGCGATGAACGCTCTTTATAACTTTTATCTTGCTTTTCTCGTTAGCATACAGTATCATTACTATGTATTGTATTTTATTGTATTGTATTGTATTGTATTGTTCTCCAAACGGACATCTCACGAGTGAACTTCGGCTGATAATCGGGAAAACGACCGAGCATGGCGATGTGACGTCATACATCAACTGAGTGCATAATCATTTCTACCGTCCACACCACAGCACTATGCATAGCAGATAATTGCTATGCCTACTCGTACGAACACCGTTTTCTGTCAATCAGCGCGCGAGGTTCCTCTGGGTTATTTTATAATTATAAATGCGAAACTCTTTCCTTAATTCCACTGTTAACATATACTCTTATTCCCCCGAAATATATATTTCCGGATTTGCTGCGAAATTTTGAGAAATATTTAAAGGAAACAATACCAAGGTCAGACTCGTTGTTCGTTGTCTGCTTTCTTCATACATAGCAATATCCTCTTATCCATTACATATATTTTAAGGATATTCTAATATTGAAGCCGTCCGACAAGTTTTGTAGGGCATCTACATCCGGTGAATCTGATGTCATAATTTTCTTGGCATTCTCAATGTTTCGAGTACAGTGTCCTCGGTAAGCTCCTCATATTACCTTCAGACTCTTCTTTAGACATTTCCTCAAGGGTTTCGGCACCATTGTCTTGGAAACGTCTCTACAGCAATCTGAAACGCTCGGATTTACAAGTATTTTATTCCAAAACTGTTCTCTCCATAGCTTACATCAAAATGTATGCTAGATTAACGAATAATATACAGCACTTCATTAACATTCATGACGTACTAATCATAAATGTACCACTGGGTTACGACAAATAGTACGATTAACAAGACTGACCTCTAAATTGCTCTTACTCACCTTCATAGGAACGGCTTCGTAGCCATTGAGAATGGAACTGGAAACCGGCTCATTCAATTTCCAAGCCGAAGGATAACAAGCCAGTTTGCTGTTTTGATAGACGCCAATTCAGAGAAACTTGTCTATCATTCCCCATTTACATACCAAAAAGCTGGTAGAGGATTCCGGTTTCGGTACTTTGGTCTGAATGGATCACATGAGACTTGTGAGTATGATTTACAATTTAGAAATAGAGCAGCAATCCATATAATGGATAACATTACAATGTTATACTGTACAACCTGGAGTCCGACTGGACTCAACATTTGTTAAAATCGTTCATTACGATTAACATTTCGAAAATAAGTAAAGTGAAATGCAATGTTTATTGAAATATTAAAGACTCGACGATAAATAGTATGAATGGTATCTCCGTGCTTCCGTGTAATATCCTTTATTATTTAATTCTGCCAAGAACGCACTAATCCCTTCTAAACTTATGCATGCATGTAAATTGGCACCTCTGCATGCATGCAATATACATGCATGCAGGATGCATGCATAGTTGGCATGTCATGGATGCATGCAGCTTGCATGAGTCATGGATGCATGCAGCTTGCATGAGTCATGCATGCATACAGCTTGCATGAGTCATGCATGCATACAGCATGCATGTGTGATGCATGCAAATCTTATTTAATACATGCATGGATATACTTATGCAGGCAATTGCATGCAAGTATACTAGTGTGATACATGCAACTGTTATCATGCATGAATTGAATAACTGCAACCATAATTTAACAGCCAATTTGTTGTATCTAAGTTAGTGGGGTTTTAAATTAATCTAGACAATCCAACATACAATACAATACATGTATGAAATATATACAGAACAAGATGCCCTGAGTGGCTTGAACTCGGGCCACCTATAGCAATAGGTGAATACATGGAGTTCATGAAGTTCTAGCATATTTTGCGTCGTACATGCATGATCAGTACGTACATGTACCTGTACTTGCTGACCACCTATTTGGGTTCCCTGTGGCCTCGGGAGTTTAGCCCAGATGGTAAATCCCAGTCTCGTCCGATCAGAAAATTTAAGCCTGATCGGGCGAGGTTAGTAACTGGATGGGTGACCACTTGGGAATAGCTCGTGTCATATCCTGTAGGCATTTCCTTTAGTTAGATATTTTTTGGCCGGTTTTTCTTTCGGATATCATGTACCAACACATTTAAGGTTATCGTATAGCTTCAGAGCCGAATTAAAAAAATATTTTTTTTTCACGTAAAAACAAAGTTTAGAGTGTTAAGCATCCAACAGAAAAAAAATTGGTTGAATGTTTTGTTATCTAGACGGAGAAATATCAAAAAGAAACATTTTACCGAAAGATTGCGTTACATATTTTGATTGACAGCTCATACACCACACCAATCGTCATGAGCATTCAACCGTAGCTAAGCGCGGGCCGGGAGTCGTTTACCGTTCATGATCAGTTCGGAGTTCGCTCTGTGGCTTGTTGTCAGCGTTCTATCGAAGCTTTTCTCACATAAATATGTCATCGTCAATTCGAAGAGTATTCGCTAAAATTATCCGTAGATTTCTTCTTCAAAACAAGTATCTGGTCCTTGGAGTTCAAGAAAGAGGAAAAAATCAAAGAAATGTTCGAAATTATATATTCTTATTACCACTGGCTAAACTATTTTGTTGTACATTAGGCCGCTTGATTCCTCTTAAGTATTTCTACAATAACATGCCCAATCTGTGACATTTTCCGGAGCATATATTCACGGGCTGATTCTTTGGGTAATTTATCTGTCCTCGTGCTTTTCTTTCGTCTTCCGCGTCCGTTTGGTCTGCTTTGGTTTTGCCTTCTTCTTGTCTTTAGCTGGTTTATCCTTTGCCGTTGCAATTGCCTTATTCTGGCGTTTGACCGGTTTATTCTTGGTTTTGCCCATAATGAAGAGTGATTGAAAACGCGAAACTAACTCAACTGAGCGCGAAGACCTTTGATTGTGTTGCTTTCATGTCGCTGAGAAATTGGTGGGAAGTTTTGACAGTGACATTTCCCAGTGTAAAGCAGCCAATGATGTTCAACCAGTGATAGAAGGTCTTTGATTGCTGTGAAAGAGGCGGGGCACTAGAATCAGTCTCGCCAGCCGGCTAAAACTTTTCAGAGCGTTTTCTTGACTTTCTATTTTCGTTCTAAACATAGTTTGAAAATAGCTCCAACTCGACGCGAATTTGTGCGAATTACTTCAAATTTTCACAGATGGTTCGCAATTATAAAAGAGAGGCGCTGACATCGATTCTCGCATCTATACTTGGATTGCGCGTTAGCAGTTTCACGAAGACCAAAATATCTTCGGAACGGCTTCGAATTTCCACAATCGCCGACATAATTTCGTAAACGTCTGTGGGAGTCCATAAAAGCGAACAGATCTTAAATTCATTAAATTGCCGTGGAGTTGGAGCTCTTGGAAACCAACTCGCTTGTTCGGAAAAGAAGTTTATTGAAAAATCGCACTTTTATCAAAATTACAAACCTTAGGTATAACGTTGTAGCCAATTTTATAAGCTTTAAAATGAGGTATAATTTATCTAAATACGACGAATATTCGAGACGCTACTTAATTTTATCCGGAACAGTACCCT
This sequence comes from Actinernus sp. WN-2022, assembly GCA_030867875.1. Classification (NCBI taxonomy): domain Eukaryota; kingdom Metazoa; phylum Cnidaria; class Anthozoa; order Actiniaria; family Actinernidae; genus Actinernus; species Actinernus sp. WN-2022. Next base: position 34,104,048 of record JAOWCC010001589.1, read on the forward strand.
GAAGGTATACGATAACCTTAAGGGAATTAAAAGTCCTCAATTTTCTTTTGTTAGGCCATCCCTATTTTTTTTCCCGTTTCTCATCGGTGGGGTTTTCAAAAATTGGGTCGGTCGGTCGGGTTGAAAAAAAAAAATTGTAATAAAAAATACGCGGATAGACTGGAACTAATAAGGCGCGGTTGCACAGGCGAGGTTACAAACCAACATGGACGACGAAACCATCGATGTCGTCGTCCGTATACGCTACAAACATGGAATTACAAATGCACCGCCGAAACTATTGTGTAACCTACCCTCGAGCATGAGCTTCCAGGAGCTGCTGTAGGGTTTCTTCACCCCCACCCCTCCCCCCAATTTTTTTTTTTTTCTACAAAAAGCCACAAAAATGGGTCGGTCGGACGATGAGAAACGGAAAATAAAAAAGGGATGGCCTTAGGATAATTTAAATTTAAATCATAATCCCCAGGTCTTGCGAGGCCAAGGCCAGATCAATCACCGGCCGGTCTAGTTCGAGTAAAGAGAAACACAGGTTAAATTAGAATACATAAAACTCTAAAATAATATCATAGCGAACATATTTTAACTCCTGTCATTGATATCTTTGTACAGTATCAAAGCACTTTTCGATCATGCTGGAGTACGCGTTCTGCATGTAGGCTTGTAGCGCTTGGTATTTGATTTAGAAAAACAATCGACAAGTAAATCGAAGCAACAAAATAATACCTTCTCAATGATCCCTAAAGAAGTACAGGAGTAAAAGAGGACATGCACAGAAGCTTGTGCTCTCAGATGTCGCATCGATCGGTGTTAATATTAAAAAAGCAGCTTTAGTTGTATTCTCGGCTTTTATTTGGCCTTGTTGTTCGACCTTGTGGAGTGCGAGGCTTATGTATGTAATTTTAAGTGACCTGCAGCGTCCCGAGCGATATTGAATCTGATTGGTTGACCCTGTCACGTGTTGAGTAATTCTGGCGACACAAAAATGAAACAATAAACGCCTGGCCTCAGTAATGAGTAGCCGTGCTTTATCAGATTTACAAACTCAAACTGGAAGTGAGAGTTTGTAAATCTGATAAAGCACGGACACAATATAATGGCTTATCAAACATCTAGGTGAAGAGCCCTTTTTCAGTTATTTTGGAGATATGACCCATTTCAGCCGAGAAAATCAAAAAAGGTTATGAAAATCAGGACAAAATCTGTATCAAATTTACATATCACTTATCGCTCATTGAATTCCTTTGTTTTTTGCTTCATTTTTTGCTTCATGGATTATTATAAATGAGATTTTATAATAAATACAGAGCAATCAATGCAAGTTTAAAGTTTAAGCAAGTTGTGAGGGTTTAGCAATACATTAAATATAGATAATTGAGCACGCCATACATGTACATGTATGTCTGCAAAAGCAGCTGCTGCTTTGAGCTCATATCAGCAGGTTATTTAATCTAACCTCAAAAGGGCTACATGGTGACCAAAAAGTATGTACATAGTGTTTGTACAATGTATACAAATATATTCAACTGACTGCCCTACATGACTATTTTTAGGCCATAATATAAAGTTTTCTAGAGATTTGAAATTTAAATAAGTTGAGTAAATTACATACTAAAACAGGACAAGGGACAGCTCCCATAAAAAAAATTGTATGTATTGTAGCACTCCAGTTGCATCCTTAAATCTTACCATGCAAGTTTGCAGTGTACACAAAGGTGGCAAAATAACACTTTACTATATGATGTAAAAATGTGTCACCTACAAAAAGATGTTGTACCATAGTTCTCAGAGACATTATTGACCTTGTAGGGTGGGTGGGTAGGCCTAAAAAACATTTACAATGTATATCACCTGGATAAGCCTGATTCTTTCACAGACCCCACTCGGTCGCTGCACTTTCCCTTATGCAAAGGGTATGTTACAGTACAATGCTGGCTCCAGAAAATCCTGGATCGCATGCTGCCACTGTACGAACGGCTTCATTACTTGCTTATTCCTTTACAATTGCAGGTATGGGTGTACTATCTTAAATGGCAAGGGAAAATGTACATGTTTTCTTAATCTATAAGCAGAGATGTTTTTCAAAAAAAATCAAATTGTCACTGGATTCCATGTTGCATATGTTGTGGGGCAATTTTGATGACTGGTTCAACTATTTTTGAACTGGGGCAGATACATTTGAACTGGGGCAAATATGTTTACCTGTGAGCTTATGTTCACTGACCGGTCAGAGTCTCTTTTTGTTGGGGTAAGCTATTGTATTTTGATAAATACAGCCGACAAACTCACGTTTACCTGTGAACTCTAGTCACCATTTAGCTCTAAAAACCTGTTGTTTACCTGTGAGATTATGTTCACTGACCGGTTAGGGTCTTTTTTATATTGGGGTAAGCTATTGTATTTTGATAAATACAGACAAACTCACATGTTTACCTGTGAACTCTAGTCACCAATTAGCTCTAAAAACCCGTTGTTTACCTGTGAGATTATGTTCACTGACCGGTTAGGATTTTTTTTAAATGAAGGGTAAGGGTTTGGATTAATTCACAGAAAAATTTAAGAAGCATTATATTTCAGTGTTGTTTAATTGATTAGCCCTAAAGAACCCTACCCGTCACGTTGTTGACGGTTAGGTTTTTTTTATATAGGGTAAGGGTTTGGATTAGGACCATTAAATCGATTTATGATAGTGTTAGGAATGAGTTTTCCTGGACAGGGGTGTTAACTGGCTTTACTAAATCTGCTTGTTATTGGCCCTAATGTTCCGAATACAGAAACGGCAAAGTGAAACATAATCGTTGTTAGTTCTCTATCATTAATCCATGTATCAGTCTTTTCACATCCTGTGGGAGATTCTTTGATGAGAGAGCAAGATAATATAATACAGCATTTCTTAGTCTGAGTCAGTGTTTTTATATTCCATTTGAAAAGCTGAGTCTCATAAACGAGCTTACGAGAGGTTACTTCAAGATCCTCTGCACTCGTGACTTTCCGGAGATACTGTTTAGCTCTTTCGGAAAACTCTTAACTATAGCTTCTAGATAAAATGTTAGACGTGATTCGCTTTTCTTTTGCCTTTATTTTAGCTCTGTAAGTGATCTGGGTGATTACTCTGTAAAAACACAGTTTATTTCGAAGTACGAGTGGCGCCGTAATAAAGTACACCTGATCATCTATAAACGATGTATTTTTCTGGATTTAGCTTTCTTACTTCCCTTGAGTTGCTGCAGTTTTCATAAAATGCAGTCAACACAAAGTTCATATGTGTTACAGTTTCGTCCGAGTTTTAATATCGCCCATGTCATATTTTCTAAAGATGTTTCGAAGTCAGATTTTGTTTGCAGTATGCATGCGCGCATAATGAGAGGGACTGGGTTCGACGATTAGTCACTTATAGAATGAACGGTGGTGGTAAAATCAACAAGCGCTTGTGTGGCGCAGTGCGTTAGTCAGTGTAAAACTGGGCGTGTTAAGGCAAAGCTGCTGAGTTCGAATCCCGGTGAGTTCGAATCCCGCCGAGTTCGGTACGTAACTTATTACCCATCTAATCAGCCAATACAGCTGTGTATTTATCCTCAATCGCAATTTGGAGTTATTAATTTACTGTTTGAGAAGTCTGTATAGAGAAAAACTGTGCCTGTGCAACATCTTGAAATGTACTGACCGAGATCACAGGCAGAGGTAAATACTTTCAAGACTGCACACACAGTTTTCCTCTATAGTAAGACCAACCCTAAGCCGGTATATAACATTACCTTTTTATCTATTTTCTGTTTACTTCATGAGACAAATATTATTATTGAACAAACTCCAGTGAATTGAGAGTGCACGCACCGGTTACCGTGACTGTGGTCATATCGGAGAAATGCAAAAAGGCTGCCTGCTCCCAGAACCAAACCAACATCTATGAACTGGGAACTCTTAAGCACGACGTGCTGGCTGAGTGAGGCTCAACTCGTCAAATATGTCTCATGGATCCACAGCTATTTTAACCATGTTATAATGAAAATCATCATATTTAATGCATGGTGCATAAATATTGTAATATCCCCGTACATAATACCTCCTTACAATGTTTGACAATACTATTCACATCCCCTAAACTATCTAGAAAAGATCTGGTAGCCCTTCCACGAAAAGCCCGGTAAAAAGCCCGGAAAGTCCGGAAAAGCCCGGATTTACCGGGCTTTCCGTACTATTCACCGTGCTTTTTGCATTAGACTTGCGCGGTAAAAGCCCGGGCAAGTCTGGAAAGCCAGGAAAGCCCGGTAAAAAATCCAGAGTTTCCCGGTAATGTCTGATTCATCAGGTAAGTCTAAAGCACGGAAAAAGGCCGCAAAACTCGTTTCTCCGGCCTTTCACAGAAAGCACGGAAAAAATTCCCGGAAAGTACGGAAAATATCATGCCGATTCTGGGGTGAAAATCAGACTTTCCCGGTTACATGTAAATGTCTGATTTAATACACGAGAAGACACATGCACCAAACCTAGTTCTCCGTATTTTCTCCCTGCATTTTCAGTTTCATGGAAAAACGAAAAAAATCTGTGAACTAAATTATTTAGTGCGAAAATCCATTGCATTAGAAAAGCTGGCAAACATTCTAGACTTTCCCAGTAATTGTTTGATTGATCTAAAGATATACGAAACACGGGTAAAGTTTTTTAATAATTATTAAAGACTCAGCCGTCACTAGATCACTCAGTCATGGAAGAAAAAAGGCCTGAATGGCGTACTTACCCTCCAAAGGCTCTATCACCACCCAAGGCGTTTTTCTTGACAAGCATTTCTAAAGGTGCCCAATATAAAAGCGTTCTTCAAGTGGTACCAAGAAAAGCATTGAAGATATTTTCGTATATAAATCTTCTTCCAGATACGAACTGTTGTCCTTCACGTTTACAACACGTTGCCGCCATATTGATTTGGAGGGAGATGCGTTTCGTGGGCAGCGGATGCCCTTCTCGTGCTCAGCTGTCAAACTCTGTATCAAACTGACTATAATCGTACTCTGATTGGTGCATGTTTCAGAGGCGGGAAAACAAACGCGTGTTTTTTTAGCGCGAGCGAGCATTTACTTCCAGTATCGGTAATGCAGTTAGTTCACTTGGAGAAAGATGGACGTTCTCTGAGTCTGTGGAATCCTAACAAACAGTGAGCTTATAATTAATTCTCCAGCGGTCCTTCAGGGTTCCAAGCCGAGCTAAAAATCGATTTTAGCAAAGATTTCACAATATTTGTGTTGCTTTTTGAATGGACTGAAAATTAAATTGGAGTGTTAAATAGACCCAAACTAAGCGAAAATTTAAAACAAACTTCTCTCATCGGATAAGTGCAAGACCTGACTAATATGTACTAGCTGACCAAACTTGAGGCGGTTTATTTACAAAGAAAAGCAAGAAACTAACTTTGTGCCACTACACGCTAAAACAGTTCCGCATAGTCAAGAGTTTATGTTATTTGTGTTGAGTGTTAATCCAAAGCGACAAATGGAATTCAAATTAGACTGCGGGTTAGTTTTTGACGTTTTTTGCAAATAATACATACGCGACAGTTAGAAAAATCCTCTCTTATTACTCATCATGCAGCCCAAAAATCCAAAAAATATTTTTTTTGGGGGGGAGAAAGCCGGTTTGCTTTACACTCAATAGCAAATATACCGTATAGTAGTTATTGTATATACTGTAAACTATATCATCTGTAAGAGATTTAGTGAAACCTTGTTAAGAGAAGTTAATTTGAACAAAACCGCGTATATATTGTGTGCCAAAGACTAACAGGCTAAAGACGAAGTTTTGTGCCGAGCTAAAAATCGATTTTAGCAAAGATTTCACAATATTTGTGTTGCTTTCTGAATGGACTGAAAATTAAATTGGAGTGTTAAATAAATCCAAACTAAGCGAAAATTTAAAACAAACGTTTCTCGTCAGATAAGTGCAAGACCTGGCTATGTAGCAAACAAAACTTGAGGCGGTTTATTTACAAAGAAAAGCAAGAAACTAACTTTGTGCCACTACACGCTAAAACAGTTCCGCATAGTCAAGAGTTTATGTTATTTGTGTTGAGTGTTAATCCAAAGCGACAAATGGAATTCAAATTAGACTGCGGGTTAGTTTTTGACGTTTTTTGCAAATAATACATACGCGACAGTTAGAAAAATCCTCTCTTATTACTCATCATGCAGCCCAAAAATCCAAAAAATATTTTTTTTGGGGGGGAGAAAGCCGGTTTGCTTTACACTCAATAGCAAATATACCGTATAGTAGTTATTGTATATACTGTAAACTATATCATCTGTAAGAGATTTAGTGAAACCTTGTTAAGAGAAGTTAATTTGAACAAAACCGCGTATATATTGTGTGCCAAAGACTAACAGGCTAAAGACGAAGTTTTGTGCCGAGCTAAAAATCGATTTTAGCAAAGATTTCACAATATTTGTGTTGCTTTCTGAATGGACTGAAAATTAAATTGGAGTGTTAAATAAATCCAAACTAAGCGAAAATTTAAAACAAACGTTTCTCGTCAGATAAGTGCAAGACCTGGCTATGTAGCAAACAAAACTTGAGGCGGTTTATTTACAAAGAATAGCAAGAAATTAACTTCGTGCCACGCTAAAACTGTTCATAGTCAAGAGTTTATGTTATTTTTTTTGTGACTAATGAAATAGTAATTAGAGTGTTAATGCAAAGCGAAAAATGGAATTCAAATTAGTCTGCGGGTTAGTTTTTGGCGCTTTTTGCAAATAATACATACGCGACAGTTAAAAATCCTCTCTTTATAACTCATCTATGTAGCCAGATTTTTTGGGGGGGGGGGGAGAGGGCCGGTTTGCTTTACACTCAATAGCAAATATACCGTATATAGTAGTTATTAATCCAAAGTGAAAAATGGAATTCAAATTAGTCTGCGGGTTAGTTTTTGGCGCTTTTTGCAAATAATACATACGCGACAGTTAGAAAAATCCTCTCTTAACTCATGATGCAGCCATATTTTTTTTTGGGGGGGGGGAGAAGGTCGGTTTGCTTTAAACTCAATAGCAAATATACCGTATATAGTAGTTATTATACACTGTAAATTATATCATCTATAAGAGATTTAGTGAAACCATGTTAAATTTAAAGCACTGTTCGGTCAATTGTTTTATTGCTGCTGCGTGCAATTACAAAGATGCAAACCTGATAACAAAGCACAAATGGCATGTCAGCTGGCTTCAATGATCAAGTCCACCATCCCAAAACTGGCGAGAGTTTATATGAATGCAAACATTACCGCGGTAAACGTGCAACTGTCCCAGTGAAAGATTCAAAGAGAATCGATTATCTAATATCGTATACTACTCTTAATTTGTGTTTTACCCTCTCTGCTGCCTAATCTTTATTGAGTACTCACGTTAGCAATTGTTCATCATTAACCTACAATCACAGAAATGCGAATTCTGCCGCTCATTGGAAGAATAATAGCAACTTATCATATGACCCGTACGGCCCCGCGCTAGGGTTGTCCACATTTTGCTCGAAATTTTCACTATTATGGTAATTCTTTATGCTAAAAAAATATTACTATTATGCTCAAAAGGTCTCACTATTATGCTCAATTATGCTCAATTTTTTATTCGGATTAATTAATTAATTAATTAATACAAATTAACTAATTAATTGATGCATTTATTACCTGCATAATTATGACGGTTTCCAGAATATTAAACAATTATTCACCAACACTGAGGTGAATAATTGTTTTAGTATATACCACACTCCAGGGCCGGGTTGTTCAAAGCCTGATTAGTGTTAATCCTGAATTAACTCTGCACAGAACCTATTGGTTGTCATGGAAATTAACCCTGGATTAGCACTAATCGGGTTTGAACAACCCGGCCCAGGTGAATAGCCGGCACCAAATAGTTATTTTGTTTTCTGTCAAATGAACAAAAACTCGCGCGAGATGATCGCTGCTTTGCTCGGAGGTGAATATGAAATCATATTCACTGTTTGAGTAGCCAATCAGAGTGCGCGAAAAGTGATATTCACTGGTGTGGTATATACTAAATGTAATTATTTCCTGTTATTCTGGATCGTGATGGAGCTTTCAATGTACGTAGTCTTCCAGCCTAGTCCCTAGGCCTTCTGGCTTGGTATTTTGTCTGAGTGGGTTAATGGGATCCCTGTAATTTGTAATGGCTTGTGACGTCACCAACTGTCAAACCAGAAGGCTTGGCAGAATTCGCCCAGCTGGGCCCAAACATTCGCAAAAATGGGCCCAAGATGGCGACCACTCTTGATGACAAGGGGGAAGATAGTTTAAAGACTTGCATGCATCAGCAGGGCTGTCCACATTATGCTCGAAATTATGCCAGCATAATGTGGACAACCCTACCCCGCGCGCGCTTTCCTTTCAAAACCATTTACAAAAGTCACGTGATGAGGGCCGAACATGTATCGCGTGAGCGGGCCGGAAAAAGCCTTCCGGCGCAGCAGAATTTTTTCTTGCTGTTTTGCGGTTTGATCTACAAAATAATATGGTCATATGATAAAAAAACCTATTGACTGAGTTAGGTCGGGCCGGACGGGAAAATATTTGGCACTCGGTCATATTGTACGTGCGCTCGGTCCGTACGTCATAACCTCGAGCGAAATAGTTTCCCTCCCACACAGTCAATATAAGTACCTATTACTTGTTCCAGCAGAAAAGGTTACATTTTACTTGCAAAGCTGGGGGAAACTCTGCGAAAGCAATAAACATATCCCTAGATTTTTAAACCCTGGAAAATTGTGGATTTCCTAGAATTCGGAAATCCGGGAAAGCACGGAAGATTCTCGGGATAGCTAGGGATTTTCCGAGCTTTCCGCGGATTTCCAGGTTTCCTTATATTCCGTGCTTTCCCGGAACATCCCAGATTTTTCTGGGCTTTCCGCGGAATTTTACTCGCGCGGAAAGCCCGGATGGATACCGGGAAAGCCCAGAATATTTTCCGGGCTTTTTTCGCGGAATACCGCGGAATTTCCGGGCTTTTGGTGCAAGGGAGGTCCTAATCTACGGTAGCTCTGCGTTTATTAAATGTCGGGCTACATTAATTGGTTAAGTTTTATTGTAGTCATTCCCCGAGTTCAATTGTAAACACTAACAGCTACCACTTCCGAAGGAATTAGTCTGTTGACGATGCGCATTGACGATATCACTATCTAGAAAAGATCCGGTAGGTCCTTAAATCTACGGTAGCTCTGCGTTTATTAAATGTCGGGCTACATTAATTGGTTCAGTTTTATTATTGTCATTCTGCGAGTTCAACTGTAAACACTAACAGCTACAACTCCCAAAGGATTAAGTCTGTTGACGATATCACAAGTTCTCTAGACTCTTCTCTATAGAGACATAAATTTAATAAATCCAGAGCTATACCATAGATTAGGACCTACCGGATCTTCTCTAGATAGTTTAGGGGATGTGAATAGTATTGTCAAACATTGTAAGGAGGTATTATGTACGGGGCTATTACAATATTTATGTATACAAGTTCATAAAACTGTCAAAGCCCTGATCTCGATTGATCACCTCCTTTACTAAAAGTATCAGTCTATATAAATATAAACTAGGGGAAATTAATGTGTGGATTTCATTGTATATTTCAGAGAACATTCCAGAAATTAATTTGTGGATTAATAAATGAGTGTACATTTCAGAGAACTTTCAGGAAATTAATGTGTGGATTTCATTGTTCATTTCAGAGAACATTCAGGAATTTGCATGTTGATTGTACATTTCGGAACAGCTTTCTCCCTGAACAAACTGTATTTAAATACTAGTATTCGGTGAGCTAGAAATATGAAAGATCTATGAACACAAATGCCTTACCTTGCTGTTTGTTTGGTCATGGAGCTGATATAAGGTATTAATTTCAGCGAGTTTTCGTTTCCTATGATTGTGTCGTGCACACGCCAATTCAACACTCCCTTCGGCTTCGGCTTCGGTTTGCCATTCGAAGCGAAATAAACTACTCTCGCGGCCACAAGCCCTCCACAGAATCCCAGGAAAAAGGTTGTTATTTCTTGTGAGTACGCTTTTCTCTCAAATCCAGCCGATATAAGGCAATTCAGCGAGTCAGTTTCGTCTTCTAAATCACAACTGAAGGCAAATACTCAACACTGATCCCTTCGGTTTCGCCTAAATGCCACTCGAAGCGAATTAAACTACTCTCGCGGCCACAATCCTCCACAGAATCCCAGTAAAAAGGTTGCCCTTTCTTGTGAGTACGCTTTTCTCTCAAATCCAGCCTTGCATCAGGCACAACAATGCATTTCCTTTCTTCGAAATTCGAGAACGCCTGCTGGGTAACCAAGCCTGCGCCCTCAAGCACCAGCTACCGGATACCCCTCATATTTACTTGACAAGAGAGCATTGTTTTAATCTCGCCGGTGTTGCGTTCACAAATTTATAAAAAAATATCGAAATGCAATAGCCTCCTCTGTAGCCTGCGTAGCAAGCGTTTCTGTGTTTTTTTTGCGCTCGCCCTATTCTCGCGCGGCCAAAAAAGCGATAAAACCACAGAAACGCTTGCTACGCCAACGCATTCTCCCCGTTGAATTAACAATTATCCTTAAATGGCAAACATGCTTGAAATAATGATAATCGTTAATCCTACGACAAATCCTAACCCGAACCACAAACCAAACCCTAACCATCGGCCGAGTTCGCGGGTAAACGACGGGTTCTCACTCACCTAGAGCTAGGGTTCACAGGTTAACAAGAAGAGAAGGTAAAGAGAGGGAAATGTTTTAATGGTGGGGTTTTATCAGATCTACGAACAATTGGGCAGCCCCCTCGTGTTTGTAAATCTGATAAAACACTGCTGCAAGTCTTTGAAACAGTTTTACAGACCCTTATCAGGTTGACATAAACAGGGTTGGGCTTCCTGTGGTGTCTACGTGAAGCGTGCTGTGCAGGACTGGTGTCCTTAATTGTATGATCAGCATAAGGTTATATGAACCGGCGAAAGGGGTAAATTCCATTCTTGTGATTTAGTTGTTGTAACGTTCATTCCATTATAGGAATTATATTCTTTATACAGTCGTATCAAAAATAGAAATACGTGTGTTGTTGGTCATGCGGTGTAAAGACCTTGGCATTTTCAGCTGCTAAGGGGTCATCGACAAATCAAAACAAATTTCCTTAACATCCTTTGGACATTATTGGCCTGGAAGTTAAGAACATATTTTTTGAACCGTCAGGAATAACTTTATTGTACAATTGTATACGAAATGGACGTGGGGAGGGGGGTGGGGGGTCATAGCTTAACGTCTTTTCCATAATTGTCAACGACCCCTAACCTGTTGTAATATTATTTTGTAAGCCTAAGTAACTTCTTCCTGCACTTTTTACATGATTTCATCAACGACATAAAGTCCATAAAGTAAGAAAGAATGTTGGTTTGGAGTCTTAGTACAAAAAAAGATATGGTGTACATGTGTAATTTGACCTTTCTCGTAACTCTTCAGGAATGGGGTTATCTCTGTGGCGAAGATGAGAGAGCCTGTAGCGAGCAAGGGAAGTGGAGGGGAGGGGAGGGGAGGGGAGGAGAAAGATTCTCCTCTTCTCGACTCCAGTGCTCTCCCTTCGCCGATAGAGACACATGAAACCCAAACCCCTTTATATAACTCAGGACATTTAAGTAAGGTAATACTAGATAGGAAATAAAAAAATAATTGATCGCGTTTCAGAAATATTTTTTTAGAGATCGCGATAGACAAATAGTGAACAAATTGGCCTATTTAATTATGCAGTACTAATTGCTAACTGTAATTTAAATCGTAATATCCAAATTAGACCAGTAAATAAATTGTTATCTAATTGTGTAACTGCAAAGTGGCAGCATTTTAAAATAGCTATCATTAATGTACATATTCTTAATTATTCAATGTTTAGTCCAATTAAAATATGTCTGCAGTGTAAAATAGTCTTCTGTAGGTATTTCAGTATCCATACTTGCACTTAGATTTCAATGCGTGCATTCTCAATTTGCATGCATACACTTGAGCTTTCATGCATGCACTTTCAGTATGCATGCATGAACTCGAGTTTGCATGCCTGCACTCGAGGTTGCATGCATGCACATTCAGAATGCATGCATGCATGCATGCATATTTGCATGCTTTGTATGCATGCAAATCTACTGGATGCATGCGCGCATGCATGCGGCATGCATGCACTTTTTGGAAGGGATTGAGACCGTATTTCAGGTAGTTACGTTGAAATGGCTTCCCGCGCGCAACGGTTTTGGTTATTATGTAAATAAACTTTCGTTTCATTGCATAATTTATGTAATAAATAACTTATTAGTCCGTTAAGCATCTACTACGACTCGTCATCCATATAATGGCGAGCCAAAAGGTCGCCAAAATACGCATGACTCGTAAAATACATAGCTGTATTAGCCGACTAATAATCTCTATTTATTTACTAACAGTACCTTGTTACAGTAATTGGAATGTCTCTGCCACGGGAAATACTGGGATGATAAAACTCTCGTGGACGTCGCTCCCAGCTGATAGACCGCAAAACAGCTCGTTATATGGCTACTTTGCCATAGGTAATTCTACTGCTGGCTCCTTAAAGATTGGGTTAGGAGGACCAGGCTCCAAACAACTGATGATAGACGGCTTATCGCCGAGTACCTTGTATACAGTACGAGTGATTGCAGTTCTGATGTCAAGTAAAACGGTCCCTGTATATCGCTGCACGTCTTTATCAGCGAGAACATCAAGTGGTAGGTAACATTCGAGACACGTGAAAGTTATTTTTAAATAACAGTGGCAGTTAATTAAAGCATATACTCAATACAGCCAAAAAATAAAATTAAAGCACCTTTTATAAATTTGAATGATATTGTTGTTATCGTCTCCATTTTGACACTGCATGGAATATTGCATTTCCAAATTTATCGTTTTAAAATTCTCTCTCATAGACTTATTACGTGTTGTTGGAGGCCAATTTCCTAACGAAGGTCGAGTTGAGATTTATCGTAATGAAGAGTGGGGTAGGATATGTAACTACTACTGGGACCTTAAAGACGCTACTGTTGCCTGTCGTTCCATTGGTCTTCCTCCTGCGACTTATGCCCTTGATAACAGTGCATTTGGGATTGGTACAGGAATAGTATGGCTCACCAATTTGCATTGCTTGGGAAGTGAGAGTTCCTTGGAAAAGTGTCCTAATGCTGGATGGCAAGATTACAGACGGTGCCATTCCAATGTTGCGGGAATTGTCTGTGGAACACCACAAGGTATCCTATGAAATACTGATACAAAGAAATGACACTTCGCAAAATGTTAACAATGGAAAGGTTATTTTTAAACGGCCTGAAGAAAGACTTTGTGAAAACTTTTCCATGTCGTTATTCTTCAAATGAAGTACAATGTACAGGGCCTGTAATATGTGTTGAGTACATCTGACCTATTACAGCGGTTTATTACAACCTATTACAACCTATTACAACCTAGAAAGTTGTTACACGGCTGGGTAAATTTTAGCCTGCTTTGCAGACGTATTGTTTCACTCATAAATTCGAAGAAAAAAGTAACGTCTCCTTACCCGAGCGCTTAATTAGTTTCCGGTATGCCCACCTCATTGTGTTATAGACCAATCCGATTTTACCTTCCATATCCTGGAAAGTGGCGTAATGTTACATTGAAAAGGAATTCAGACAATACATTTGACATGGACCAATCATAGGAGAGTGTTCACCGGCGCGCCAATTCACTAAAATTCTAAAAATGGCTTTCATTTGGGCAGAAAAATAAAACGAACCTGCTGACGTCATGCTTGCATATTGGAAACTAATTAAGCGCTCGGGTAAGCAGACGTTACTTTTTTCTTCGAATTTATGAGAGTGTAAAATTAAGTCTGCATAGTAGTCTAGGTAAATTTACGAGTCAGTAATACTTTTTGAGCCTGAAAGGTTAGGAAAAAAACATTGTCCAGCACAAATTACCAGCCGTATTACACAAATTTCCGTGTAATAAATTGCTTATTATAAGGCGTTCAACAAAAAAATTAAAACCTATATTTAGTTGGCTTACAATTCTGATCGAAGAGTACGATAAACAGCTTTCAAGTCTTCAAGAAACTGTTGAGCATGGAGATAAAAAAATGTGTTCTCGGGCTAAAAGCTGATTTGCACTGCTTCAAAGCTCTATACTTCAATTAGTTTGCGCGTTTTGAAAAGCCAGCGAAAATCGTTTTGTCACCCTTGTAATACGCTCGCACAGTATGGAAATGTTAAAAAAGGTTGTGTATATTGCCACAGCCACACCTACAACGTTTTCCAAGTGCTGGTTTGTAAGTCTCATGGAGGAATCTGAACACTTTTTTATGAGGCGATAGTGGTTTCCTAGAGGTCCAAGCAAAGTTATGCTGATTTATTGTCGTGTTCTGAAAAGAACTGTTTTACAGTGCTAAAGAGAGCAATGGTTTTGTAAACTTGTATAGCATGCAATGGTTATCCATGGTGTAGAAATATCATATAACATTGTGGAAATTGTCTGTAAAGATTTGGGAAATATTATTCAACTGGCAAATACTGTACCGATAGTGTACTCTCACCTAGGCCTTGGCACCTATTTTGAAATCAAGTCGTCAGCCAATCCCTGCAGGCCTACATTTCCTCTGACCAATCAGGTTTAAGCTGGTGCCAAATATTGATAAACATGGATCTAGTCTTATTCGGTTATAATTAAACGATAGAAATTTCCTTTTTGATCAAGCCAGTAAAATTGGCGAGTAGTGTTCAACATTGTAGTCTAAACTACCAGGGTCCTGTTGTTCGAAGCAAGGGTAACGTTATGGCTAGGATAGCCATACATATGTAATTATAATATGTACACGTTAACTCGGGTTAGCGATTTAACGTTGCTTACAGCAACCGGACGCAGGACAATATATAATTATCGAGATGTTCGACGACGTATAAAGAATGCAAGACCAGAAGAGCCCTTAAGATGAAACATATATCCAATTTCGGTGATTATGTGCTGTTCCGTTCATTGTGCTTGGCAATTCAAATGATGATTGGTACTGTACTCCATGCCTTGCTATTTTCCCCATTTAATCACGTGGATGATGATGATGAATTTCAACTTGCTCTCCGTGAATTCAAATCAGACTTTAAATTTAATCTAGATCTCCTTAAAGACTTGATATTTAACCCTTTTTCTCAGGATGTCTCAATAACAAACATAAGCAACCTACAATCGTTGCCAAAAGGTGTTGGCACGATAAGACAATTTTGGCTATATCATATTCTCGTTAGATTTTAAACGATTTTTCGCACCCTTTTCTCCCATACTCAATGTTGGGTCTTGATTTGTGTGACATCTCTCTCCCAAATTAAAACTGACAATGCAACATTGAACGGGGGAGAGGGGGAAGACCTGTGTTTTAATCATGTGAAGTTGTTGGAATGAAAGAAAATGTGAATCGTGCCAACACTGTTGGCAACGATTGTAGATCCTGATGAACAATTCCTTAATTCTTGTAGGTCAACAGATACTAATTATCTTCTTGAAGATGATTTTGTAGCCAAATACTCTGATAAAACTAGCAACTTTTCCCTCATTCATTTGAATGCCCGTAGTCACATAACCTTGACAGACTATAACTAATTATTTACAATTACTGAAACTCCCGTTCTCTGTAATAGGTGTCTCTGAAACATGGTTATCACCTGCTAATGTATCTCAATGTAAGCTTAGTTCTTATAAACTTATCACTTGTAATCGTGAAAACAGACAGGGAGGCGGAGTTGATTTATATATCAGAAATGACATTGATTACACTGAAATGAAGGAATTAGGCATTAATGATTATGCCAAACACCCTTTTATTGAATTACAGTTATTATAAAAGCCAATAAAGTAACAGTTGGTATTATCTATAGACCACCAGATGCTAATATATGCTTGAATAATGAGTACATTGATAATAAAACTCTTGACCAACTAAATAAATCTAATAAGCTGAATCATGTTATTGGTGATTTTAATATCAATCTTTTACAAATTGAAACCAGCTCAATAACTAGTGACTTATTTGAAACTATGTTATCTTATTCATATTGCCCTACAATAGTTAAGCCAACAAAAATAACGTATCACTCAGCAACAGTTATTGACAACTGTTTCACTAATGATTATGATCATGTAACTAACTCTGGCATTTTAATAACTGACATTTCTGATCACCTACCCATATTTTATATTTCCGACATAGAAACACCCACACCACCAAGATATAATAATAAGTTTTCACAAGAGTAATAAATAGTGAAACAATCGATAAGTTTGCAGGTATTATTAACTCTTATGATTGGAACTTTGTTTATGAATCTCCTGACCCAAATACTTCTTTTAACATTTTCCTGGATAATTTCATGGCTTTTTTTGTCTTTGACAACCTCTTGTTATTTTCTTTAATACATTTTACAAAATTACACATCTACTAATACTGAACTATACACAAAATAACTAAAACTAAAACCTACTCAAATTTACGCTACGTTTTTCTAATTACCTATTTATTGCCATTAGAATTGTGTTCCATTTCTTATAATGTGAAAGGAGTTTATTTCTTTTTTTGGCGATTTTAATTCTATTTTTTCTGAGTGACAGACGAATTTTTTTTTCTCTACCTTTGTAAAGACACATTTTATATTCTAAAATGATATAATTTATAACTTGATCATCTACACCTAAAATGATATTTACTCTATTGGACTCTGGCAACTTAATATTGACAGTTTCAAGGCAAGTTCTAATTTCACACTCAACAAAAAGATGATCAATAGTTTCGTAATACGTTTGGCAGAACGAACAGTTTGGATGACTACTAATTTTTAAGCGAAACAAATCATAATTAAGAAATAACAATTATTTAGAATACGGTATTGAAAAAACCTAGAATATGCATCAATCGAAGTCGTGTAAATTTTGTTATACACCGACTTCCAATTAATTACAAATCCTGGTTCAACCGTTTAGATATATTAGCTTGTGAAGTAGGTGACTTAAACGTTTTATCAATTAAACATTGATATATAAGCTTCGTATGTCTTATATTATCTATGGCAATATCCTTTTCACCAACCCTTAAAACTTTCTCCGGCACAATTATATATTGATGTAGTATAATCGATACTTTTAAAAGGACTTTCCATTCATATGCCAAAGAGTGCACAATGCTCGCCCAGCTCATAAAATCCTTATCTTGAAACCCTTTCTGTTAACAGTCTCCCATTTAAATTCCCCATTTTCATTAACCATATCAACTATCCTATTTCTACGGCGTCGTGCCATTCTCCCATAATATACCGATCTCTTATTAATTGTTATGTAAACGTTGTTACACAAACTTTCTCGAAGAACCACCTGCAAATCCATAGTTTTTGTGTCTACTGCTTCTATGAAGCCAGTAGACACTATGCTGTCGTGTCGTGTTAGTTAACACTATCCCATCGTGCTTTGCGACAACCTCGTTTCCAATCAGTCCTGGAAACGAGGTCGTTTGAACTTGCCTGGTCTTTGCCATCGGCCATCTTTGCCCCACGTAAGTTTGATTCTTGCGATTTACAAATACAGCTTTCAAAATGTGTGTTAAACTGCTGGGATAAAAGATTGTGAAAGATGCTTTCAAGTTTTAGGTCCTTTTAATAGGTCGATATTCTCGGCGCCAACCGAAGGGCCGGCCTAAAAGACTATCAGAGGTTAGAATTTCACTTAGTGCTCATCATGATCTTCTGGCCCTGCATGATCAACATGATCTTCTCGCCCTACATGATCTTTTTTAAAGATACCACGAGTCATGACCTTGCACAACATTCTTTTCTGGACTTATCCAAAATCTTAAAACAAACTCGTTTTACTCATGATCAGTACCAATAATTAAGCTTACACACTTTTTTAACTGGACGTGTCCTTGAAAGCCGTTTTAAGTTTTTCTTATAATTTTAATATGCTTCTAAAATTATAATAGACCCACTCAGCTTGACTTTCCCTTGGGTAAAATAGTTTTTTTAAGTATCTCGCAACGAAATGTATCAATTTCTATAATTGAAAAAAGCACAATTCTCTAGAGAACTGTCACCTGGTCTGAAATGGGCATCAAACAGGCAAGCTGAAATATTATTCTGCCGCTGAAATAATATTCTATACCGTTCTTAGGCTGCAAGCTCTGTCAACTGAGAAGTAGTGGATAACAGTGTACATACTGAGGCAAAAACATTCATGTTCTAGAGGTTAGGTTGTTTGTTCAATATTTTTTTTTCAAAACAGTGTGCTCAAAATTTTTTTGGAGAATTTGCGTAATCCCGGTCAATAAAGGTCCAACCACAATTTGTGTACACGTAAATCAATTTTGCATTATTCCATCTATCTTCTCATACTCAGCATCACATTCCTAATAAGAGCATGCAGTAGACACATGCAGCCATTGGGTGCCTATTTTTAAATCTTTCTTACAAAATTCGGCCCACCACTTTAAAATTGATTTATAAAAATCTGGAATATCATATGAGATTTTCTCCTTATCGAAGTCAACACTTATAGCCTTCGTACCACCTATTCTTTCTAAATAGGAGCACGGAATATCTTTCCATGCGGATTTCTCACTACCTAACAAAGAGCATGCCCATTTTACTCTGTTTTCTTGAACTAATAATGAGAAATCTGGAACTTTCAAACCCCCTACTTCGTAACTGCCAATTAATGTTTGCTATTTATTTTTTTCCCATTTCAGATAAAATCCTTTAGCTCACATTCTACAAGTCTGATAAAATCTTCAGATACATGTATTTTGGAGCAAACATACAACGATTTAGACAGTGCTAATGTACGAACAATATTCTGCCATATAGCGTAAGCACCATCAACGGATAGTATTGTTTTAAAGTTACACAACACTCGATGTAGACTATTACTATAGATTAACTTCTTATTATATGAAAAAAAATGCTAAAATCTTTAGACCGCTTTCCTCAAAATCAACTTACAGAAATAAATTAAAACATATCCTTAAAATATCCATAAAAACATTAATTATTATACAAATAAATTAGAGATTGCTAAATTCGATCTAAGCAGTACCTGGAGAATCCTTATAGATCTCATTAACAAGCCCTTTCAACCACAATAACTCTTCGATAAAAGATCCACAAGTAATTTCTGACTCATTCAATTCATTTATTACTGGGAATGGTTCTAATTTAGCTAGCAAAATCCCGAGTACTTCCTGTACATTTACTCAATACTTGAAAGGCTCCTACCCCCAATCATTTGTCTTCTATGAAATAGATGATGACGAGATATCTAGACTTCTGACTCTAACACATCTCCTGGGCTGGACTCTATAGATCCACGCAGAGTTAAACAACTTGCTAGTCCTGTAGCCCCTATCCTAACTAACATCTTTAATAAATCATTGTATACTGGTAGGGTGCCTGACAAACTTAAGGAGGCTTTGGTGATACCAGTCTATAAATCTGATGATCATAAATCCTTTGGCAACTAGACCGATATCTATCCTCCCAATATTCTCATTTTTTTTAGAGAAAGTTGTTTATGTTAGGTTATTGAATTATCTGGAGAAACTAAATATTCAACAGTCAACATGGATTTAGGAAAAACTATTCAACCTACATGGCTCTAATCGAACTTATTGATAACCTCTCCCAATCTATTAATAACAAGAGCCCATCTGGGCTTTCACTCGGGCCACATGAGATTGAAGATGTAATACACTTTCATTTGAAATCCTCTTAGTAATAACCAAAGGGAATAATTATTAGCTGAATTTAGCAGTCTTTAGTGACCGGTAGCGCGGTGACTTTCATTCTCTGCTCCCCTAGTATATATGTAATTTAATAGTTTTGTTTTTCTTGTATGTTGACCTTTTAATTTAAACACTACTTATTCGTTTAACACACTGCATTTGAGTAGGCATATATTCATTGTTTTGAACCCGAGAATTAACCGTACTACCGTACTTCATGGTCCCTTTCTTTAGTAGTGAGTTGTCGGTCAGGTGATTGTAAACTCTCGTCATTTAGCACAGAAAATGTATTCTGATGAATAGGGATCGGGTTGTCATGTAAGAAAGATGGCTCTTGAACAAACTGATAAGCTTCAGTAGGTTGGGTAGTCTCGGAACACTGGAGACCTTGGTCTTTCATTGTCTTCTTTTTTGTATTCTTGATTTTGTTTTTAAAGTTTGAAAGTCGGATCTCAGCTTTATTATATCCGCTTTCAACTCGCCATTTTCCACTTCTAGGTCAATAATACGCGATGACAGCATCTTGATTTCGGTCTTGTATGTATTATCTTGCTGCACTAATTTGTCTTCCAAATGACTGAGTTTCGTTTTGATGTGACGAGAGTAAGAATTCATTACGCATATCAGTTAGGTCAGCCTCCATGTTACAAATCAAGGTCATTAAAGCAGCGAGAGAGTTCTTATTGCGGGCTAACAAATTTATCCTCGTGAATAATCTAAAGAATTCCGTCTCTTCCGGTTTGAATTTGACTCATGTGTATGTTGCTTTTGGAGTTTCAAGGATATGTTGATCCAAAACTACAGGCTCTTGGGGTTTTTCATTGACTTGTGAACTTGCAGGCTCTGTAATTTGTTTTGTTTTCTTTATAGTATAATATAAAGTGTTGAACATGTTCATGTTCTCAATTAAGCATGTCGCGCATGACCTCTGTTTCTTCATTCATTAAGTTCTCTACTTTCATCTGTAATCTGGGAAACTCAATCTTTGCCCATGCCTTGGCACATAACTATTCCTGTTGTTAAGTAGACGTGGATGATTATAAGTAAAATCCTTCGACAGCTTGTAGCGTTTCCGCTAGGTCAATATCCTCGCTGGAACGAAATAACTTGATCTCAATACTCTTTGATCCAACTTACGGTAAATTTAAATCTCTGACAGTTTTTAAGAGACTCGTAATATTGGTCTTGAAGTGCCTTCACCCAAAATAATATGTTTTCCTCGGATGTTTTAAATGCAGCACAGCGAGCCGATGGCTTATAGATTCCAATATCTATTTCTTCGAATTTTAGCTTTCCGGATCCTGGCCCCAGTTCACTGGCTTCAGGTCGTCGTACGTCTCGTATATAAAATCACTGGCCATCTGGGTAAAAAACGCGGTCCTTCGGCTCCGTCAATAGCGCCAGTTGAAATATTCTGAGCCTGTTGGAAGGCTTTCGCACGAGTGAAGTTAAATAAAACATTAAACTGGCTTACATTTGAGAGATGAGACTCCAAATTAGAGAGAAAGTTCCTCGCGGGTCTTCCGCCATCTTGCTTTACTGTATTAAATTATGTAAATAAATTAACCTGGCGATTGTTGCGTGACCAGCACAGTGCAATCTGATTGGTGTGAATTTGACCTTTAACGCATGCGCAGAAATTTTGCGACACCCAACAAAAAACAAAAAACAAAAAAAAACGACTTGCATTTTAAGACTCGGTGCTGCCACAGGCAGCCCGAGTAATAATATTCTTTATTTAAAGAGGGTAACACCCAAAAGCAAAGCTTACAAACTTGTGGCCCTCAACTACTAATTTAAGTATAAAATATAACTTTACATATAGGTAGCAAATATGATAAAAACTATGGATAAAACTAAGATGTGCATTATATACAATTGAAATCAGAACCACAATTACTAAGTAATAACATATAGCTAAATCGATCTAATATAATCTAGATATTGAACGAGTACATATATATTGACTAGAGACAGAGAGTAAGATAAGTGAATTATAAAAAGCTAAACTTTAAAATGGTCAATTAACTTCTGTTGCAATAAAATATTATAAAAGTATTTGGACTTGAACATATTCAAAGAGGATACATCTTTAACATCAACTGGTAATGAATTCCACAATGATGAGGCTCTAAAAGCAAATGATCTGCCGCCTGCTGTTGTTAGGGATATCTTTGGAATCTGTACATTAAACCTAGATGAGCGAGGGTGTATTCTGTGTACTTTCTTAATAGGTTTAATGCCATCTGAAAGATAGGCTGGTGCATAGCCATTTAAAATCTTAAACATTAATATACAGCTCAAGTAATTACAGACTTTATGGATAGGAATCCAGCTAAGTGTATTAAATAAGGGAACGGAAGGGCTAAGTGCAGGTGCGTCTAATATAATTCGAGCAGCTCGTTTTTATAATCTAAGAAGGCGGTACTTACCTGGATTTACAAAGAGTTCACTGTGGGGATATTTGTAGATCTTTCCAAAGCCTTTGATACTGTTGATCACAAAATTCTTAAACATAAACTCAGTCATTATGGCATCAGAGGCACCCAACTCCAATGGTTTGATTACTACTTACTTAATATAAAAGAAATTGTGAAATTTAATAACACTTACTTATCACAAAGGATTGTTACTTATGGCGTCCCTTATGCTCGATCCTTGGTCCCCTCCTATTTTTACTTTATATTAATGACATTACAAACGGTACTGACCATCTTAACTTTATTCTCTTTGCTGATGCTACCAGCATCTACTCTTCATATAAAGACCTTGTTTCACTTGTCAACAAAACTAATAATGAACTTATTAAGCTGTCGAACTGGTTTAAAGCAAATAAGTTATCTCGTAACCTTAAGAAAACCAATTATATTATTTTTCGTGCAAAAAATAAACTAACCTTACTAATTTAAGTATTTGTATTGATTCTCGAAACATTGGCCAGGTTTCCTCAATCAAATTCCTTGGTGTTTATATAAATGAACATATAGACTGGAAACCCCACATTGAACACGTTGCCCTCAACATGGCTCAATCTATTGGTGTGATCAACAAAGTAAAATCTCTTTTAACTGTCCCTATCAGGCGAACCTTATATTGTTCTTTAGTGTTGCCGTATGTCCAATACTGTAATATTGTATGGGCCAAAACGTACCTCACTAGTCTTAATAAAATTCTAATACTCCAAAAGCGAGCTGTAAGAATTATAGCCAATGTAGAATACAGAGACCACACCAATCCTTTATTCCTTAAGCTCAAATTACTTGATGTATTTGACATCAATAAATATCAAACAGGATCATTTATGTTTAATACCTTTGACAGATTCTCTATTATACCTCAATGCTTTCGAGCCTACCTTAATAGAGACATATATTCTTATGAAACACGGAGTGCCAACAAGTTAGAACAAAAACCAGGAAACACACCCTTAAGCACTAAGGACCAACCTTCTGGAATTCCCTTGATAACACTATAACCCAAGTACAATCCTTAAATATTTTCAGGCTAGACTTAAATCACATCTTTTCCAACTAAAACATAATTATTGACTAATTGTTTTTTTGTTGTTCATAATCTATGTTCTTTTGCTGTACCAATGTACTTCTACTCGCAGTGCTGATTTCTCAATTATACAATTTTGCCGCCAATGGTTGTCAGTGCCTGTACAAGCTCCTTAGAGTTTTTCTCACTGAACACCTTCCATATATATATATACTATATATATAATATAACATATTCCACATAGATCTACAAATCGAGATAAACAAAAGATACAAACAAGCAAATAATCAAATAATAATACTGTATTGTATATTGCATTTTATTTTATTTTGTGTGTAAACATATATATTATATATGGTAAATAAAGATTGACTTGACTTGACTGTCTTTTTATAACAAGTTTGGCTCCAACGTAAACCAAAACCAAAGTACTTTTTAGGCCCCTTAAGGCTGTTAATGGCCTCCTCGTAAGTACTGTTTTAAAGAAATGGCAAGACAAAATAAAACAGAGCCAAATTCGGGCGATTATGTACTATTTGGTCTCTCTGATAACCAGAACTTGTTATAGAAATACCAAATAGAGCTTAATCCACCGCAATTGGTAGAATATAAATAATTACTTATTGAAAGTTAGGCAATATGACTTATTGGCTTGACTATATATATTTTATATTTAATAAATATAATTCAAATCTGTCTATAAATACAGGATATCAAGCAAATAGATATGATTTCCGTAGTATGACGTTTTGTTTTCAGTTCATTTTCCACCCTTATTACTAAAACCTTTAAACCTGTTTTCCATATTATTGGAATGTGTTTTCCACAGTATGAAACTGTGTTTTCCATTTCCATGGAAAGCTGATTTCCATAGTTCCAAGTAATTTTTCTAGAAAATCGTATTTCCATACTGTAGAAGCGGTCAAGTTTTTCCAGTGAATTCGGTCCGTATTTGCACTCGAAAACGCCAAGTCGTACAATAAAGTGAGGCATTTTTAGAATATTTTGATAGGTATTTGTATATTTCGATTTTTATCTCAAACTCAAAGTTCACATGCGATAGACGTTTTTGTAACAATTTGTTTTTTATTTCAATGTTGCAGTTTACAAGTTCAATGTTGTGAATCTCACTGGAGTGATCACCTGTCCTGGATATCCTCAGTACCTAACAGGAGGACACTACGAGTGGACATTCAATACAAGCACCTTCCTTGTCTTTGATGAATACAACCTTCAACGCATTGGTCAATGGTACGTTTGTTAATATGTTGTCTTAGAAAGGGAAATCGATAAATAAAATGGGTTTTGGACCATATATATGTTAAGATTAACAACAAAAATAACAATGCCATGCTCACGAGAACCAAAACTGAGAACCAAAGCTGATTATTACCCAAACTTTGTTTGACAGATTAACGCATTCAAAGATTTCAAACGAGTACCGCCGAGACTTAATTAAATCTAGACAACTTTAGTCTGGCACCACTGCGTTGTAATCAACTCCAATCAACGAGTAATAAAATGTGGTGTTCCATATTAATCTATTCTCGGCCCGCTCTTCTGCATTATATAGATCAACGAACTGCCTAATGCCTCTGATTTGACTGAATATTTTCTAATTGCTGACAACACCAGTCTTGTCTGCTATCATAAAAAATATAATCAACTTATTGACATTCTTATATACTGAACTTATAAAAATAGCAACCTGGCTCAAAGCAAATAAACAGTAAACAGAAAACACTAATTATATGCTCTTTAGTCCTAAATAGAAAGAAATAAGTATATACCGATAATTGTAAGAAGTTACTAAGTTCCTCGTTGTTTATATATTGATCAGGATTTCTACTGGAAAGGCCATATAAGCTTCGTCTCAAAGAAATCTCTAAATGAATTTGTATCATTTCTAAATCACACTTTTTCCTGTCTTCAAAGTCTTTGCTGCCGCTATATTATTCGCTAGTATACCCTTATCTAAACTACTGTAATATCGCCTGGTATTCAACGTATGCTACCAATTTAAACCACTTGTTCCTCTTACAAAACCGAGTTGTGCGAATACTATCTAATGCCGATTAATTTGCTCACTCTGAGTCTTTGTGCGACATTCTAAAGATTCTTGATATTTTTAGCATCAACTTACTCCACATTGCTTATTTGATATACATGTACTCGTACCATAATATTCTTCTCGCATCTTGCTAGTTTACTAACGTTTTCACGAGTAATCAACAAATACATAATTACATAACCCACTACTGCAGAACAAATATTTAGCAGTACACAGTACTTTACCAAGGACCCATCTTCCCACCCGTTTAACATTGTTATCTATTTTTTTCATTTAAAAAAATTCTCTTGAGCAATATAGTAATATACAAATGAGAGTTCTGCAACCGGTTCCATCGGTTCCCGTGTTCTGGCAATGAGTCATCACCCCCTTAGATATCGATGACATCATAGCCTGTAATTTCCAACCACCCCTCCCCTTAAATCCACTCTCAAGCGATGACGAAATCGGGTCGCTAATGGTTTGACTAGTTTATTGTTGCTGCCTATTGTTCTCATGTGGCGGAACGTCCGCCCTATTGTTCCCTCCTATGGGTCATCGCCCCGTTTAGATAGCGATGACATCATAGCTTGCGTTTTTCGGACCCCCCCTCCACTTTGAGATGATGATGACATAATCTATTTTGGGGATTCACGATGCATCAAACACGAACCATTTTAGAGTCATGACATCATCCTAAAATCCTTGGCAGGCTTGTTTGGAAATGACCGGAGTTGAGGTAGAAATAAAACAGACCCCGACATGCGTTTGTTCATCGAAGATGGATTGCGCGGGGCTCAATCGCCAGGACAATTTTAAATCACTAGAGGTATTACACTGCAGAGCTGGTAGAATTATTTTTAATTCTCCTAGAGACATGCCATCAGAAGAGGTCATCATAAAGACCGGATGGGACTCATTAGAAGCACAATATAAAATATATGTACTGAAGTTAATGTTTAAGTTATACTATGAACAGACTCCACCTAGCATGATAACACATGTGACAAAGTATCAATGTAACTATAATCTGAGGAGGATTAATCAATTAGTTATGCCTCGATTCCACACAAACATAATGAAGCACTCTATAGCCTATAGAGGCTCTATCCTCTGTAACGTCCTCCCTCGCGAGTGCCACCAAGTAACAACTGTTAGAGCGTTTTGTAAATATGCATCGAAATCACGTTATAAGAAATCTTGATTTTAATTATTTGTATCAGAAATATTAGTTACGTTTATTAATAATAACTGATTACGAAGGTACTTAATTCAGCTATATTTTATATATGTACATATTAAATAATTAATTAAATTATTATATTACAATTGATGTAAATTAATGCTTAGGCCAATTTTATCAAATAGTTTTAATGTAATTAGACACGACACCACAAGCATTAGCTTTAAATATTGTCGAGTAGTGTACATAATGAGGGGTCTGGCGCAATACCAAGGATTATCCCCGCATTCCCTCCTACCCCCCACCCCAGTGCGGGGATAATCCTTGTTATTATACGACTTGGCGTTTTCGAGTGCAAATACGGGCTAAAACGAGTGCAAATATGAGACGGTATTACACGGGTCACAAACCGGTTTGCACAGGTTTATTCAACACTTAAAAGGTTTTGTAAGCGCGCGAGCCAATCGAAATGGGGCTGTTTGAGTAACAGCCAATCAGCTTTTAGCGCGCGAAAAAAACTTTTCAGTGCGCGCCCGCCCCCGACATTGGGCTGAGAGATTTCTTCTCTCGAGATTTCTTCTCTCAAGATTTTCTTCAAACAGAGCAGTAAGGTAAGCGAAAACAAACATGTTTTGTTCGTGTTAGCTGTCGTATAATAAACAATTTATTACACGAAGAGTTGTGTAATACGGCTGGGAATTTTTACTCGTCAATTTTATTTTTTCTCGCCTTTCAGGCTCGAAAAAATAAAACTGACTCGTAAAAATACCCAGCCGTATTACACAACTTTCCGTGTAATAAGCTCTTTGTATTGCGACCAGACCCCTCATTATGTACACTACTATAGTACGTTATCGTATTTCGATACCCTAGACCCTACTATAGTACATTATCGTATTTCGATACCCTATTAGAGGAAGGATAGTATAAGGTAAATCACACACCATAGTTACTATATCGAAAATCATATTTCGATACCCTATTAGAGGAAGGATAGTATAAGGTAAATCACACACCATTGTTACCATATCGAAAAACTATGGCTAACGTACTAAGCCTCCCCACAGAAATCTTGACTAAGATCGTAGAGTATGCAGGCCCTACATCATTTGCAAGCATTTCTTTGACTTCAAAACGTCTAAACGATGCAGCATCCCTAGCGCGCTACAAAAACGTAGACCAAAAATTCCGTAAACGAGTACTAACTTTCGGGCTTAGGTCTACTCGTAACAACAACGAGCGAGACAATTTGGCTAGGACTTTCGGCATTTCCGTAAACGACAACAACAACAGTTCCGCGCTACTCTACGCCTGTGAAAATGGTAATCTTAATATCATTAAGTGGCTCATTAAGAACTTACGGTTTATCAAAGAGGATGGACGCGCTGATTATTCTATATGCGCTGCCTGTAAGGATGACCGTCTTGATACCATTAAGTGGCTCACTAAACACTTCAAGTTCACCAAAGAGGATAAAGCCGTTGGTCTTGCTATACTACATACTAGTATGAAGGGTCATCTTAATACCATTAAGTGGCTCATTCAACGTTTCCAGATCACCGTAGAGTATAAACACGTTTACAACGCTCTACTATTAGCCTGTAGCAATGGTCATACTGATACCGCTAAGTGGCTCGGCAGGTGGCTCATTAAGCATTCCCATCTCACCATAGAGGACGAAGATGCTCTTTATGCTATAATAAATGACTATTGATACCGCAGATGTTGTAATTTAGCGATCTCCCTCTTTTATCGAAGGCATTGACTTTAAGTGGCGCTACGCTCCGCCCGATTGGATTTTACCACGCTAGTTAGACCGTGTTTCTTATAGATGGGCTCAAAGTAGGAATTGTAAGCAAGTAACTTTTCGAGAAAACACATAATCGAGGTCTTATGTGTACCACACCGTTTTATCACGTTATTAAGAGGCATATGTGATCCCGAACGTCGTAGCATCTCGTAGCTTACCCCAATGACTTTAGTTCGAAGTATGGAACTGACACCTATGTTGTTTTCTATTCCCATACAAACGATCTCATAGACTATTTGTTGGATATCCTTAAATACTCCTTGAGGATCGAGTTTAGCAAAGGTCGTTACGATGTGGGGAGTTATGCTGTCGACATTTACATCTATATCGATCTTACCATCAACATGTAACGATCGTAGGAAGTCGTTACCACGATAGATGCGTTTGTTATTTAGTTGTACGAAATTAGCAACCTCACCCTTAGAGCGAACGAACCCACATTGTATACACACACGGTAAAGTAGTACAGCTAGGATAGTTCTCTTATTGCGTCCACGCATGGGACAAACTTTCTTTGCTTGGATGAATGCATCGGCTACGATCTCTAATACGTTCATAGGAAACGATAGACCACAATTATGTTTATAAACAGTGTTGTATGCTTGTAGTTCTCGCATAATTGTTTGTCGTTGTGATTCTTGGTTCCATTTCTTTGGGCTCGTACGGTCTAGATCATGTTGATACTGAAGGCTATCCGGACCTACTACACGTAACCGAGTAGTAACGTTAACCGTTTCTTCACACAATTCAGTCTCGGAAACGAAACCACATGTAGAGCAAACTAATTCCGTTCCTTGCACTTCCATCGAACAGAGACACTCGGAACATGTTTCCCTAGGGTTAAGTCGTAACTGTGGAGTAAGAGGGTTGATATGTAGACTTGCACAAATTTCAGGACCAAGCAATCTAAGAAGATCGTTCATACTAGCGGCGTATATAGTAGGGTTATCTATTGTCTAATTGCTAACGAAAAAAAAAGAGAAAAAAGAAATGAAGATAGGTTACGTGACAACCTTTCTTCATTTTTTTATTTTTTTTATATTTTTTTTTTAAACCGTGATTTCTACTCATCCTCCGATCCTACCACATTTAGATCTTTCTCACCGATTGTGAGGTCCGCCAACACCTTATCCAGTTCCACAACTTGGCATTTCACAACTTGGCACTTATCATCGAAACACTTATCCTCTTGGGGATCTTTCTCCGATTCCATCACATTTGGATCTGTGAGGTTCGCTAACTCCTTAGCTCGTATCTTATCGTGGCTCTTCTTTCTAAGAATTTTACGGCGCTCTGGCTTATTGCACTTCGAACAAAGTTCGGAAATAGTACGACAACCGAGACCACACTTCGAGCATGGGACGAATATGACGACTCCTTTTAGTATCTGATAGTTGTGTTGAGCACAGTATTCCGTTGTCTTAGAACACTTCCTTATACATTTCGTGTCCTTACCCCGCATCAACCAACTACAAGTTATTATCTCAGCCATCGTGCGATATATACCTCATACTAGCGTATCTCTAATTGCTGTTTGAATTTCAACCCGACCCTAAAATAAAATAACGAGAGAGAAAATCGTATTTACATTTGGCAGAACAGCTGCCGTATGTTAATTAGTGGCTGACGAAATCGAGACAGAAATCTACATACGAACCATACATTCCGAAAGGTCCATAGAATTTCATTCCGACCCTAAAATTCCGATCCGACCGACTTTTTTTATTTTTAAGATTTTTTATTTTTTAGGTCTCTTTGGAATTTTTTAGATTTTTTTGGAATTTAGGGTCGGATTGGAATTTTATAGACCTTTTGGAATTTCGCCCACGCTGATGATGTAATGTGGTAGACAGAACTTTAAATACGAACCAAAACAACACGGTAATTTATACGGATTAAGTGCAGCTGCTTTTAGCGAAGTTGAAATGAAATCCACGCCGGTTTCTTTCGAAGGAGATATCTATTCTTACCCCACTAGACTGCCAAGTTTTGCCCTCATTTCCTTTCGGATCTCGGATCGAAGTTCTTCTACATTTTTTTACCCTCTTTCTTTCCTATTTCTTTGTCGTATTTCAAGCTTAAGCAATTCGTATTTTGATTTCTCGCCAATTATACTTCCGAACTCGGCTTCTGAAATATTACCATCGCCTAGTGCTTTCGAGACTTTGACTTCCACGGAATTCGCCTTTGCTTTTGCCAACATAACGGTCTTTTCATGCTTTGAGACGCGAACACCCAGTTTCTTACTGACAACAGTCATCGATACCGAAATGACGGCACAAAGAAATGCAATTGATCCTAAGGAAATACCCACAGGTATACCGATTCCCGTAAATGATATACCTAACGCTGAGGCTGATAAAACGCCACTCAGGCTACCTGTGGCCACAGCAATCCCATGAACGATGCCACGCGCTCGGGCATATTTTTTACGAACGACTTCGTAGTGCTTTGCCTGTTGTTCGAGTTCGGCAAGCGTATCACATACTTTCTGCAGTCTAAAGCTCGATCCATTATCGCTAAGTTCCTTTATAGCTCCTGATGGATAGATTACCTGGTGCTGTTGGAAATGGTCGAATTGAATCGCCGTCCATCATATGTATATGCTATATATGTATGATTTACTCAAGCTTCAATATGTATCGTATGGGTCGACCATGAAAGTCTATCACATTTCCTTTATCATCGCGAATTGTCAGATGAAGACTGTTTCGTATCGTACCTAGAGCTTTAACATATAATGGGGTTAGTGAAGCATATGTTGATTTTGTGAATCTTCCACCGCGGATCTCTCTGATAGCTAGGACTTGCGATCGTTTTCCATCTAGAAGTGAGAAGTCGGAATTCACCACATCGCAGTGGACATATACTGTGTAGATATCGTCGAACCTCATGATATGACTACCCACACTAATCGTCATATTGTTTATATCATGTTCTTCTCTTTTGACGCCTAACAGCATGCGAAGATGTTTACTGAACTGGATTGTTTTCTTAACATTTATAAGCGAAGCCTTACTCGGTAGAAAATTTATGATTTCAGCGTCGATTGCGGGTTTTAAGTATTGTTGAATGTTTACCATATCGTGGTGCCCTCCTGGAATATTGTATGGTAACGTCACCTCACCAGGAGTAGCCCACCAGAATGAAGCCTTCTTTTTTAGGTTCCACCAACTATTCTCTAAAGTGACCGCAACTAGCGAAATGTTGTTTATAAGAATGGGATTATCAAAGTAGACAATATGGTCAGCCGATGTTGTGGTGACATTTAAGATAGTCATTATGTGTTGAAGTTATAAACTGTATGTATGTATAGCTTTAATATGACAGAGACTTGGAAACAGTTCAGGTATCTATTTCCAAAGGCTAGACCCGGATGGTTCGACTCTTTCGTTGGTCGGGATGGGGTGTGGAACATTAATTTATTTTTTCGCGGAGAAACCTACCAGGTGTTCACAGATGCAGGCCTCCCTACGAAGACAGGTGGAGGTAAGTTAAGGGTATTACAGGGTCGCGCGGGTGAGGCACTTGATCTAGCACTTGGTACTAAAACAGTTTATGAAGGGGTACTATCCACGCAGGATGAATATAAAAAGGTCGCGACACTGAACGCTAATCTGTTGGCGAAGTTCGAGAAAAGATACCCACATGCAGATTTTCACCAGTTCTATGTATCCACGGATATAGATGGTCCGGGAAAATATTCGACAAGTATTTGGTTTCGAGATGGGGATTCTAGCTATGTGGTCTATGGCGATGATGTCTCCAATCTACCTGCTACCATTCAAAAACGTATCAATGACGCGCTGTTGGATGTGCAGGATGGTTTCCCAAGCGTGCTTTTGCTAGCAAATAATTCTCGTAAAATGCGACTCCCACCAGAATGGTCATCTGATTTATGGGGTAAACAATTCGATATTCACAAACTTGATATCTACGTCACAGAAAATGAATACTTCGAAGCGAAAGTTCCAAACATCTTTGACGATCTCGTTATACAGTATGGTGGTGGAGCAGGTGGAGGACCAAAAGGTGGTAATACTGCAGATATTCATAAGTGGTTACAAGGCCCTAACAGTTGTTTTTGGCCACAACAAGTCAATTTTGCCGTGTTTCTTGCCACTGAAGGTTGTGGTATTTCGGTCGATATGTTCAAAGGCCTTCCAAAACGTATAGTTTCTACACTGCTATTTCATATCTACTTCACGACACGTAAAATACTACAAGAGATGGGTACATCACTACCAGGAACAGCCACTTGGAAAGCTTGGGATAACCCATACAACAAAGCCACATACGATAAGATCTGCAATGAGTTCGGAATTCAAAAAGATACCGATTTTAGATTTAGACAAGGGCGATTAGGTGGTCTAGGAACTACATCAACGTGGATGATAGGTGATAAAATATGGAATACGAATCCCACTTGGAACGACGCACGAGAACTTAAAGCCTTTGAACGTGGAGATTCGGATGCCGAACTTGATGCTGGGAGGACAATCATTGTAAACAAAAAAGCAACCGACCAATGGAAACAATTCATTCCAAAAGTAGGGAACACATACCCAGGACTAACACGTGTTGGTCGTGGTAGGCTTAATCAAAGTATAGAAGCATATGTGATTTGCGTTTGTAATGCACAGACAAAAGCAATAGGTTCAATACTTGGCAATACAGGACATGCAAAGGAGGTTAGCAAGGTTTTCCTAAGACTGCTTGAAGATAACATCGTTAGAAATAATATTGCGGATAGCATCAAAGAATACCAAGATACTATTAAGGATACCTTTAGACGTTTAGATTATGCAATTGCTCCTGGGGTATGGCTTTTTCCATCCAACATGGCACTAGACTTTACTAGTATTGTGGGCTATAACAATAATCTCAAGAAGGTCGATAACAATATGAGTATTGGTATTAATGCCGTTAATGGATCACATATAAAATCACACAATACAAATATGGAAGGACCACCATCGAAGAAATACTTACCACCAACTACGACTCAGATACCAAAGACAAAGCCAACTACGAATATGGAAAAGAAATACTTACCAAAACCGGTACCAAAGGAACCACAACACGAAAACAATCTCGCATTGGTATCTATCGTTGCCGCTGGTGCCGCATGGATGATATTTTGTTAACGTTTTTTTGTATTGCTCTACTACAAACACAACTACGGCTACGATTAACAACCAAACATTCTTAGCTAGGAATCCTATGGCCTCACCAGCCGTTTTAAATAGAAAGCTAGCAATTGATCCAATCATTCCAGGTAAAATGTTTCCTAACTTTTTTCCTATTTCTTTTAATCCTTTTCCTAATTTCTTTAATCCCTTTCCTACACCATTAGCTAGACTAGAAAGGGCCTTTTTCATCATAACAGCTGTAACGCCAAGTGTAATACCTAATGCAGCAAGAGTGCTAAGCACCGTTACGCCATGCTTCTTGAAAATAGCTTTAACCCTATCTCGCAATGACATACGTTCTTTAATGACTTCGATCTCTTGTTCATTTTCCTGAATCTCTTTTTCGCCAATGTCTATTAGTTCCTGGGCTGCAGTTTTTTCAGCATCTGTTGAATCGATATCTTTTATGACGGTCTCAGATACTTTCTTTTTCTGTTTTAGTACTTCGATCTTACCTTCTTTTGTTTTTATAACTTTTTCAGCTGAAGGTCCTAGTGCAGTTTTTATGGTCTTTGGTAGTTTATCGTTGAGGACCATCTCCTTCGAAGTTTTGAATAGGAGATGAGCTTTAGCATTCTTCTGGTTGAGCTTTACCCAGACATTGTCATACTCATCTACACGAGCCGTGAATTTATTATAATTAACTTTTGGGAACCTACCACGTATCTTTATCCATGCATCTCTTGTCTGCTCTTCGATAAGCTCGAATGCGACTTCAAAAGTCGAAGGTGTTTCACCTTCAATGAACGATGTCTCTTCCGTGCCATCACCAATCTCATCACCATTTGCATCAATATTTAACGTTTTCATTGGGTGGTCCCAATAGTTCGTTCAAGTAATCATCATCATCCACGTCTGGAATTAATGGAGTCTCATCAGTTGTATCAGTCGGGTCAATATCAACATCTTCCATATTGAACTTAACTATATATCTTGCTATATTCAATATGATATCGTCGAAGTTAACTCCTGCACAAACGCATAGAGAGCCACTTGGACTCAAAGCTAGACGTATCCTATATAGGCGTACATTTACACCATCATCCGCCAATCCAGGAGAGACGCTCTATGTCGCAGTTCCAAAACTAGGAGAAAACATTGTACTAGTCCCAGATAGCTTTGCGCTCTTGGTCGATATTGCATTGTCTGGAGGACTCGATACCAATCGAGTGGTATCCAATGTTGGACGATGTTTAGTATCTCATCGCAGATGCAGATTTGGAACAGAGGTAATAGAAGACCTTTCCAGACCAGATCTACTACAGACATATTCCGATCTCTATCTTCCTACTCCTGATAGAGAATCTCGGATTCAACAAGGTATCCAATCAGAAAATATGAACAAGCTTCGATCAAAGACTAGCGGAGCAACATCTTCAACTGAAGAAAAGGCGACACTGGCTGCATATGGTTCAAAATATCGAATTCCACTGGATGTTGACATTCTGACAAAACATGGAGTTTTGTATCCCCATGCCCTCCAAGACATTATTTCATTCGATTTAGTTCTTGCACTTGCCAAAAACGTAGTATTTGGAACTGATGCGACCAAAATAGGAACATACAAACTCACCAACATACAGTTGGGAGTACGAAGTCATAGAGGATGAAAAACTCGCCAGAAAAGCAGAGCACGCATATGATACAGGTACTACATTTCTATTCAACTGCGCTTTACACTCTGCGACTGTACCTATTAACCAAACATCAGATACTTTGGTGGCTAAAAATCTAACAGTTCCACGGAGATCATTTACTGGACTACTTCTACTATTCGTGGCACATACACCAGGCGCTCGAGATAGTGAGGCATTCTTGAATCCAGGCATCACTAAAGTGGAGGTAGATGTTAATGGCATTCCAAATTTCTTCTTTCCAGATGGTATACTACCACCAGATTTCTGGGAGGCTGCTAAGGGATGGTTTGATACTAAAATGACACCTATGACCCCCACCAAGTTCTATAACAATAAATTTGCAATCTTGGTTGATTGTCGCACAGCAAAGGATTCAATTGTCCATGGTGATGGCTTAGCACAATTAGGAGGTGGAAAAGACATTGATATCCGAGTTCATAGAAGTGGTGGTAGTGGAACCGTTAACATGCATATCTTCGTTCTATCAGATGCTCAGATCAATATATTGAATGGATCTTTGAGTAGCTTTACATACTAATGGATTCCTTGGTAGAACACATTCCATTCAACTCACTCATAGTAGGTCCAACGAATTGCGGAAAGACTGCATTTCTCATAGAACAACTTCGTGGACCATTTCGTGGTAAGTTCGATTATATAGTACTAATTTGTCCTACCTATGCCCACAATAAAACTTATCGTGGATTTGCCCATAGAGATCCACACTTTTATGTCGTATCTCTATCACAGAATGCTATCAATACCGCATTGAATCTTTGTGCCACATTTTGGGCAGGTACTAATACGCTATTGATTCTAGATGATTGTGCCGCATCGAAAGATGTAAAAAGAAGAACTGACAAGCTAGTTGATTTGGCATTTTCTGCTCGGCATATAGGACTATCTATTTGGGTACTATCCCAACAATTAACAAGCATATGTAAACCTTTTCGCGAAAACGTAGCTATCGTAATTGCATTTCTTACCGCATCAACTATAGATGGAAAAAGGATTTTCGAGGACTATGGGGGCTCACAAGAATGTAATGAGTTACAAGCAATACTTCGATCTCACAAATTTGCTCGCATATGTTTTTGTTTGCGACATCCGTTTGCAGTAGTGTTAGAGATACCCGCACCTATAACATATTATCATGATAGATGATAAAGAATTACTCGATCTGCTTGGTGAGGACGTAACGGGACCACCACCACCTAAAACAGAAGACGTCGCATCAGACAATCGTGAAGCACTTGCAATTTTGGCCGCGACTGGTACCACAAAAGAATATCTAGGTAAAAATTTCTCACTAGGAGATATTGCTAGACTTCCTGAAAAAGAAGTAGATAAATTATATAGAAGGTATAAGGCCGTTATAGGTAAGCAAATAACAGAAAGCTTAGTTGATGGTGTGATGCGTCTAGCTACACGCTTAGTTGCTTACCTAGTACCCATGGATTCTCAAGAAGCACTTATCAAAGACCTACAAGAAGATCAACTAGTAACGAGATAAGTGCTGTGACTGGTCTATTATCACTTAAAGCAGGTCGCTTTGTGGCACTAGCTAGTGTCTTGTTCCACGTATCTGGTCACATAGTTCTTCCATGTAGCTCTGCTACGACACCTATTGAACCTTCACGAACATCTACTATATTGAAGCAAGATGGAGGATCAGATAACTGCGGATCCACCGAAAACGACGCCAACTAAAGTAAAAGATCCAGAGAAGGTTGCTGCTGGAAAAGCATTGGCGCTAAGCAATAAACTTGACAGAGAGGCTCAAAAGAGGGAGATAGCGCGTGAAAGCGAATTATCTAAAGAAATCAATGTGGAGGAAAGTTGGACTAAAAACATATCTACTACTACTACTCTAGCAGCTATTGGCGTTGGTGTTTCGTTGGTTGGGGTATACTATCAATATAAAAGATACAAAGATGATGCCCCAAAACAAATTAGTAATATACGATCCACGAGCCCAGTAGAGACAACGAAGGTAGTATTGCCGGAAATGGAGTAACATTTGAAGACTAGGAAAACAATAAGATATAGTATGGCTGATAAAGATTTGATGGAAACGATAGGTGATGCCATTATATTTACTGGACTTGCTGCAGGTATTGGTTGGATTGCAAAAAAGGACATTAAGGAACCAATGCTCAACGATCCATCTTCTTCTATAATGAATTATGTGAAGTGGACGGCGGTATTGGCTGGTAGTATAGCTGCAAAGAAATACAATGTATCTCGTGGAACAAAAGATAGTACCGGCTAATTGGTGAGATGGCACTAGTTGCCATAATTACGGCAATTGGTGGAGCTATACTAAATGCAACGACCTTTGTCGGTGGAAGCTATATCGCCAAGGCAGTTGCTGGTAATGATCCGTCTGCTATTGCGGCTGAGAAAGAAAGACACGACAAGGCCTTAGAGAAGTATCAGGCAGACTATGGTGCGTTTCAGAAACACCGAGCAATTTTAGCTGATTGGACAAAAGAACAAGACCGTTTACATCGTTATACTTCCATAGATTTACACGATATGGACAAGTCCCGTAAGCTATACAATACCGTAAACGTAGGACTACACCGAATAAGTCTGCAGGACATGAATGAACCTAGATTCTCCGACTATTATCAACCTTCTAATTCGCAGAAGACAAGCGAATTAATCTATATGGGTGGTGGAATGCTTGCTGTTGGCTATACTGTTAGTCGATTTCTATAGTTGTGCTTTTAAAAAACGACCTTTTTTCTGCTTGTTGAAGTTTTGGTGTTATAGTGTAGATATAAATGGATTCTAAACTAGCCGAACTTGCATACAAATCTATTAACTAATTGTTTGTTAAAAAAAGAGTAATAAGAACTCATTGGCTCGATAGGTTCTTATTACTTTTTTTGTGCTTGTTGAAGGTTAGAATGCGTATGTATATATATATCAATGGATGTCAAACTTGCGAATATCTTCTATGGTCCTATGGGCTATTGGAAAGGTTATGCTGCAATTGGTAAACTCTCAGTGGCGGCAAAGGTACCAGAGGACATAGCTAAGAATTGGTTGGAGAAACAAGCCATTTGGCAAATATACTTACCATCACCACGATACATACCACGACCACATTGGACTGTATCGAAACCAAATGAGGTTCACCAAGCTGATTTGATATTTCTACCTCATGATCGACCTGGACGTGGACGAAAGCTCTATAAATATGCTTTAGTTGTGATCGACGTAGCTTCTAGATATAAAGAAGCTGAGCCATTAGCCTCGAAAGATAGTGGTGAAGTATCTGCAGCTTTTGAACGAATCTACAAGCGTAGTCCATTAACGTGGCCAAAAACGTTACAAGTAGATCCTGGTAGAGAATTCATGGGTCGTATGTCTGAAACGCTAGAACTACATGGTACGAAAGTTCAACGAGGCGAGGCTGGCAACCATAGGGCGCAAAGTTTTGTCGAACGAGCAAATAGGACACTAGCTGAGAGGTTGTTTGGATATCAATATGCGCAGGAAATGGTACTCACATCTGAAGGATCGGATACGCGTAGTAGAGAATGGGTATTGCGACTCCCAGAAGTTATCAAGGCCATGAATAATGAAGTGACTAGATTGACAGGAAAGGAGCCAAAGAATACTGTATTGACACATCAAGTTGATATCAAAACTCCTA
This sequence comes from Actinernus sp. WN-2022, assembly GCA_030867875.1. NCBI lineage: Eukaryota > Metazoa > Cnidaria > Anthozoa > Actiniaria > Actinernidae > Actinernus > Actinernus sp. WN-2022. The sequence continues at coordinate 34,142,889 of JAOWCC010001589.1, forward strand.
CATATTCTCGAACTGTTGGATTGAATGAAAAACGACTACCATTTGATGTTTTAGTTCGATATCTCTATGCACCGGGAGAGTTGGAAGGTGGAACCAAACGAGCTACCGATCCTGTATGGAGTTTACAGACATATATCATTTCACGTAGTGCTATATCTCCTAACCAACCAGTTCTGTACTACCTTACTTTGCAAGAAGGGGAAAAAGATGCACCAAAGCGTGGATTCGTACGTGAAGAGCTACAAGTCGTTCCACCAAATACTGAAATACCACCGAAAGGAATTCTGTTCGTACTCAACCGATCTAAGATAGCAACTCGTAAATAAAATCATCTATGTCTAAGTTTTTGTGCCCATAGGCTAATGTATCAATTCCATTACTATAGATCCAATGCTTAGAGTCGAATGGTGAGAGAGATATCTTATTCATATGCATACCATACATCCTATGACCTTCACTTCTAAGCATATCCATTCCATGACGAAATACTTTCTTATCTTGTAAGCACTCTTTGTATTGTTCGTGGCGAATACGATGTTTAACGACTGCCTTCTTGGTACCTTTGGCTTTCCGAATCTCGCCACCACCTACTTTCAAGATCGAGTATAGCTTAGATCGTAGTCCAACATATTCAACAATGAGAATACCTCCACATTCGTCTTTCATTTTACCAAGTACTTTCTTGTTGGATATGTCATACAGAGGATGATCCTTGCTGTAGTTGCTCGTATCGTATAGATGTTTATTGGTGACAATGTCTGTATAGATGTCTTCTGTTTCAATGTGAAGTAATAGACTATCGGTGTCAGTATATAGTAGATTACAACGTTGCCCATACTGATTCTTTATCTCATTATAGTAGAAGTCGTACATCAGATGTTTCGAGAGATCTAGAATCGACATTCCGACATATACTGGGCGGTTCAAAAGTAACTTACTTCTGTAGTTGTGTACAGCAGCTAGATCGTTGTCGAAGATCGTGGATCGGGCATAACTAGGCTTATTCAATAAACGTTGTAGTTTGACTACTTCTGAAGATCGTACTAGTTTGACATCTACGCGTTTTCGTAGATTTTCCATTGTCTTACCAAATACGCTATTGTTCATTAGTTTGTAGAGATCCTGCTCGAAAGTGCTCTTCGCTTGTTTTCGTAGTTCTGTATTCATTCGTATGTATGGCTCCATCCATGGTGATTGGTCGAATCGTAGTGCCCTGTGAATCTTCGTTAAACGCATTCCAAGAAATAGATACAGTTGTAGATTGCGGTAGTGGAGCACATATTGTTCTTTGTCGTATAGGTTAGGTACGAGCTTTTCCACTTTCAAAGATCCGTTGCCTTCGTATAGTTTCTCAAATAGATCGATTTGATAATTTGATAACCAACCTTTATTTACTTGCATTCTCTCGGGAGCTAGTGGATAGTCGTTATGTAAGTCGTGAAGTTCTTTAGGGTACTCAAGATCGACTTCGAGAATGTATCCCACGTCTGAATCGATTTCATGTTGGGTGATTTGCTCTTCCGTTGGTGTACACCACTCAAATCCTCCCGTTGGTAGATACTGACTCATGGCCCATCCATATAGATTGTTGGCGTCGAGATACATTATATGGCTATTTGGCTTATCTGGATCGAAGTCGGGTACGTTTGGATTGTTTGCTTTGGCATAACGCTGAGACACCATAGATATCCCACCGCGTAGACCTTTCTCAACGAATAGATGCATGTCATAGTCGGTTAATAGTTCTAGTTCCACTCCAGTCTTCTTTAACAACGCATCCCACGAAAGACCTGGACTAGTGTAATAGTGAGCCGGGTCCAATCCATAGTTTTGCATACATGCCGTTCGAAAGGTCTCGAACACATCTGCTAGAAGAAGTACATCGGTTCGTAGGTAAAGGTCGTGGTAGTCTCCTAATGTTTCACAACCGAATACCTCCCAAACTTTTAGTGCGTGTTCGTAGTCCTTGTCGGAGATGTACTCTAGAGTTAGTTTACTATAGAATGCATCTTTTGATGGTAGAGAAGTCTCTGTAAATCTATCCCAAGAATCCATGTACTCATACGGATAAACTCCTTTGCGTAGCAGTAGCTTGTTTTTATCTGGGTCGGGCGTATTCTTCGTAGTTTGATGGAATGTGTCTGGTGCTGAACTTGCTACCAATTTATCGAGAGAAGATAGTAGGAATTGTGCGCTATCGATGAACCGTAGGTTACCAAGTGAGAATGAAATGTATTTCTCCATATTGTTTGGAATACAAGAGATCTTACCTGACGTCTTAGATATGGATTGCATCAATAGGTGAGAATCATATCCACGAAGATTGTGGAAAACGACTGGGATAGTAGGAAAGATACGCAATTTGAGATTACATACCTTATGTGCGGCACCTCGAAACTCACCAGTGATATGACAATGATCTCGTACTCTATCATTACCAAGAGGTTTCTGACAGATATGACAAATAGTTGACCTATCATAATCTCTCTTATTTTTCCGTGACATACATAGTGGCTTGGCAACTTGGTCATTTATCTTTGTTTCTTCTTCTTGTATACATTGTAGAAAGCGCTCAATAGTATCCGTGCCTCGATATAGTACTGGTGGTTTGCTACGGCCATCGGAACGTACAACGATGTATGAAAATCCGCAGGGAATATGTTCTTCCGTTTTAAGTGTATTGCTTTTTTCTGGGTCTTGGGCAGGTCCTTCGATCTTAGTAGTTAAAGCCTCAAGATCTGCATAGATAATGTAGGAAACTTTTAGCTGTTTGTGGACGTTCTGAAATGAGACTTCGTTATTATCATTGGTGGGCATCTCGATTCGAATGGCTCGGTCATTAATTCCGTTACACTCTGGGATGTGCTTCGCAAGAAGAGTTTCGTTGGAATATCCATGTAGGCATCGTTCGCAGAAGTGCTTCCTATTTTTATGTTTCGTCTGATCGAATAGGAGGCGGTTGAAGTTCTTGATCCAGCAATAATGTTGCATACCACTCTTTGGGCACTCTATAAGCAAGACGTTAACGCGTGTTGAGAAAGTCTCCTTTGAGATGCGGTGTACAATCAAACACTTATCCTTAAAATCCCAACCATACACACTAATAGAGATTTCGTTCTGCTTCTCGAAGCGTGGTATTTGTGAGATTGGTGTTGATGAGTCGTTCACCCCATCGAAGTTAAACCCATCGTCTTCTGGGTACTTAGACGTTCTCTGTGGATCTTTCACAACTAGAAACTTCGCGGCACGCATCGTCCAACGAAAACAGCGGTTGTCATAGTTCTGCACATTGATTACGGCTTTCTTATCCACGATTTCTTTAGGTAGTGGCAAATATGAACCTCCGCGTAGTGGCTGATATCGAGCAATGTTCAACCATAGAATGTTGACTTTATCTATGGCCCAGTTTGATCCTCGACTGATCCACTTCTCAACGTAGTTATAGATCTGAGCATGTGCTTCTACTATTACTCCACGGGTATCAGAACTGTTGGTCAGAACTGTTTGTGAACTCCGAAATGTGATCGTATCGTATACCGAACCCTCAGGTTTGTCGAGACGAAGAGTTATGTTCAAAGCTAACTGAACCTTAATACTATTTAGGTCTCGTAGCTCTTCATCAATCTTTTCGATAGTCCGCTTTCGCACGTCGGATAGGAAAGCAACTGGGTCTGCTTCTAGTGGATTACCATCTGGAATGTCCATCTTCCATCCTCGTAAATAGCCCTTAAGACCAGGTCCTTGAATGAATGTTAGTATATGATTAGCCATGGTATATTACTTATATTATCCTTCCTATAATAGTCGATATGGTAACTATGGGGTGTGATACATACCTTATACTATCCTTCCTCTAATAGGGTATCGAAATATGATTTTCGATATAGTAACTATGGTGTGTGATATATACCTTATACTATCCTTCCTCTAATAGGGTATCGAAATATGATTTTCGATATAGTAACTATGGTGTGTGATTTACCTTATACTATCCTTCCTCTAATAGGGTATCGAAATATGATTTTCGATATAGTAACTATGGTGTGTGATTTACCTTATACTATCCTTCCTCTAATAGGGTATCGAAATACGATAATGTACTATAGTAGGGTCTAGGGTATCGAAATACGATAACGTACTATAGTAGTGTACATAATGAGGGGTCTGGTCGCAATACCAAGGATTATCCCCGCACTGGGGTGGGGGATATAGGAGGGGATGCGGGGATAATCATTGGTATTGCGCCAGACCCCTCATTATGTACACTACTTGTCGTGTATAAATAAAGCTATTGGTTGGTTGATTGATTGGTTGATTGAGCCGGAGAGCCACCAATTTTAGCGGGAAAAATATATTTCGGAGACGAATGCAAATGAGGCGGCGGTAACTCATTTGGATACGAAACAATTTCATTTACGGTAATGAGAGATACTAGAACTAATTTCCCTCATGCATGTTAACGAGAGAAAATTACGGCGCTAACTCATTTGGATACGAATCAACTTCTTTTACGGTAATGAGAGATACTAGAACTAATTTCCCTCATGCATGTTAACGAGGGGAAATTAGTTATAGTTTTCCCTAATTAATAAACACGAGAGAAAATTAGTGGCATGTTTAGTATACAATTTAGTCCCTCGTAGAACAAAGAAAACCGAGGTGATCATGATATTACCAAAAATAAAAACCTAGTATAACAATAACAACAATAATAATAATAACTATGTTTAGACAGGGTGCCCATATTTCCGAGGAGTTTACAATGGGGCCCTGCGTAACATAACTAATAAAGTAAAATAAAGTTTAAATAGAATAGTTACAACTAATTCATAACAATGATAAGTAAAAATTGATAAAACATGTATATATAATAAGAAATCTAAAAAGTTAAATGCGCTTTAAAATTGGCTACTGGGTTCGAATCTCGTATTTCGGATGGGAGGGAATTCCACTCGGCCAAAGCCTGATATGTAGAGCAATGCTTTCCCCAGTTTGTTCTTGCTTGTTTACGGTGGACATTGTTGTTCTGCCTAGTGTTATAATTATGTACATCTTTATTTCATAAAATATCAAAATCAATTTGACTGTTCATAAGTTTGTAAACTAATGTACATCTGTGGGCTCGCCGCCGTTAACTAAGCTCCTTACAGCCCAAAATCTGGAGGGCTTCTGTTGAGGACTAGAAAGGGGAGGCGTCTAAAATCACTTTAGCAGCCTTGTTCTGGACTATTTGTACACTATTCATGATGGTATCATTGTCTTTATCCCCCCATACGATATCAGCGTAATCTAAAATTGGCAATATCAGGGCATTATATAGAGTTAAACGGGCTCGCCGGGGTAGTAAATGTCTAATACGTCTTGAAAGCCCAATGCGTTGATTGGCCTTAGACATAATAGAGTCAACATGATCGGACCAAGTCATGGTTTGATTAATAGTAATTTCTAAATATTTGATTGTATTGGTCCGATCAAGTATCTATAATACGCGATACACTACCACAATACTTTAACTTGTGAGCACTAAGTTCGACTTGTTGATGTTCAGAGTGAAAAGATTGTCATTAAACCAATTTGCAACATTGGCTTAATCACTATTAAGCTTCATTTCGATATCCTTGGGAGATGAAGAGCAGTAATATATTACAGTGTCGTCGGCGTACATGGAAACTTCAAACGACTTGAGACAGTTCGGCAAACTATTGATGTAAATTAGAAACATCAAAGGGCCGAGTATACTTCCTTGAGTGGACCCCGACTGGGACCAGATGAATGATTGTTCTCGACAACTGTGACTTGGCGTCTGTTTGATAAATAGGAGTCGAACCAATCAGTGACGTGATCTGAGAGGCCAATAAATTTGAGCTTGGAAAAGAGCAGTTTATGATCGAAAGTGTCAAACGCCTTGGACAAATCCAAGAACGCTGCGCCAGTTATGCAGCCCTTATCCATTTTCTGCAGAATACTATCGGTGATGTGCGTAAGCGCAACAGCAGTAGATACCTTCTCCCTAAATCCAAATTGCTTACACATCAAAAAGGTTACGTTTCGATTCTTATTTAGGAAATTATAAACTTGAGTGTGGACTGCTTTTTCGAGAATCTTGCTTATTGTTGGTAGTACAGCAATCGGACGATAATTATTTGCATCGGTATCGCTACCACTCTTGAATAAAGCAGAAACTTTGCATATTTTACAGATATCTGCGATTAAATAAGCGTGTGAGAGATGTAGTTATGACTCCAGATGTGTATTTAAGCAATCTTGCACTAATCTGATCTAACCTAATAGCTTTGTTGGTCTTAAGTTCCTTTAGCCGCTTTAAAACAAAACTTTCCGTCAGAAGTCAGAAGTGATCCATGGGATTTGGATACCTTTGACGAGGGATCGTTTAATCGGAGCGTGGCGATTTGCTGTATTAGTGAACAGATCATTCCAACACTCTACTGCTCAGTCAATATCAGGCATAGTATCAACAGTGTCCCAATAAACACCTCTTAGGTCCTAGCCTGCGTTGCGGCTCTGCAGTATCGGAGCATAGCGAGCGGAGATTAGGGGGATTGGTGCGAGAGAGAAAAGAGAGGGGGGTGGGGAGAAGAGGAAGAGAGAGCCTGCCGGCTACCCATGGTTATTTTGGTATCCACCCACTAATTAAAATGCATAAAAGTAGTAAGTCATTCGACCGATTCATCCAATCATCATGCGGCGGAAGTGAAAACCATGTTTAATATCTGTCAGACCTACGCGTGGAATCTCAATAAATCTCAACTCGAGCGTAAAATTCAAAACAAATAATATACGAACTTGGATAATGTCAGCTGAAACTCCGAAAAAACATGTGAAGACAGGGCCTAAACCCAAACCTGTAAATGTCAACGACTTTTACAGGATATGTAATGTATGTTTTAAAGTAGCGTTTGGGAATTCAAATATTTCCACGGAGAGAATCTGTTCAAGCCTTCGGAAAGAAAAGAGAACCGAGGGTTAATTCTAGCTGATGCCTGCAAAAATATTGGTCTTCATATTCCGAAATCTGCTGCTCTATCCGAGCGAGTCTGTCGTTTCTGACGAAGGAAGATTCGAAATGCAGTAGAGAACTACACCTTTGTTCGAGAAGATTTGCAGGATAATGAGAACTAAGATAAAGAGAACTCGTTGCCGCTGAATATAAAGTCGCCACCAAATCAGAAAAGAATACTGCCGACCACAATAACACTGCAACGGAAGTAGTAGTCAGAGAGGCGAATTATCCTGTTTTTTGGGGTGAATATATAATTAGGGGGGGGGGGGTGAATACATAATTAGGGAGGTGAATATATAATTAGGGGGGTGAATACATAATTCGCGGGGTGAATACATAATTAGGTGGGTGAATACATAATTAGGGGGGTGAATATATAATTAGGGGGTGAATATATAATTAGGCCTCATTAAATGAAGTGGGTTCTCATTATCTATTGTCTTTCCGCATGAACAAAGTGCGGCGCGCTCATGAATAAAGTGGTGGGCTCATGAATAAAGTGTGGCGCTCTCATCTATTATATCTGTGAATGAGGTCATCGATCTATTCGTGCATGTTTGGGCAAAGCTTATTATTTGGGGTCGTCTATAAAACCAGGAGCGATCGGCCCTGAATACATTCGAAGTTGAATGAAAAAAGTAATAAATATCTCGCAATATCTAAACCCCTTTGTAGCGTAAATAGTAAGAACAAACTACTCGTGATAGGCTCTAAACTGTCTTTATTATTTTCCTTTACAGTTAAGTAATGGTCCAGATAAGAACTGTAGTGTCTACGGCAAGGAATGTTAAAAGGTGTTAATTTTCTATTATTCTTTCTCGTAATTTCATTGGTTGATACTTATAAATTCAATAGAAACTCATCGAAATAATGCATTTTCATTCGATGTTATTTTGTGGTTTGAATTTATTTTTGATCAAACTAACTATGGTTTAATTTCGAAGAATATCGTGTGTGGGGAAAGTTCTCAAATTTGCGATTGAAAAATCCTTTGTTTTCTCTATATCCGATTGGCTGGATGGTGGCTTCTCTGCGTTTTCACAGAAAAAGAGCCAATAGCATAAAAAAATACTTTATTTTCGAGACGTAGTTTGGAATGTAGATAACTCCTAAAGCACTTAAGGCATATTCAAGCAAAATCGTATGTGGGGGAGGCTCATTGCCGCAGAACAATGGATTCTACTACAGTTCTTATCTGGACCATTACTTAATAACTCGTTAGATAATTGCATACAAAATCCGGTATGGTTCATTAGATCAACTCTGCTATTGTTATTAGGGATTAGCGATAACTGAAGGGCCTATTGTTTTGAGGAAAACTCTTGAGATGCAAATTCTTCTCTAAAACTGAACTATAATTACCATACGAATATAAACAAACCACCAGATAAATTAAACAAAGTTTATTCAATCTCAAAAACACCAATTTTAAAAACAGTTCGTTTCCTTATCATCGCGGAGTTGATAACTTTCTTATTTCTCAGTTCTTGGGTTGATATAATGTACCGTGTTACGAGATTACACTGATTTATGTTTTATTGATTTTTTTCTTGTTGACAAATGCTACAGACAGTTGTGTTTTTACCGAGGAGAGGAAAATTAATGACCTAGGTAGTCTAGTTCTAAAAACTCTACTTAAGCTATCATTTTCTAGTCTAGAAATTGTATTATTTTCTTGTCTAGCCGTTCTAGACTACAAAGTATCTAGTCTAGAAACTATAGAAAGTAGACACAACACTCACAACGCCCGCTAACGCCCGCTAACGCCCGCTGACGCCCGCTGACGCCCGCTAACGCCCGCTAAGTCAATCAAAGTGGAAGAATTGTCAGTTACTCTTGTCGCCTCTTGAATAAGATGTTCCAAGTTGTAAGCATTCGTCATATCAGTTACTGTACATTTGAGAGCTTTATCAGAGTTTGGGTTTGGGGTCCAGTTCAGGTTGAAATCCCCTTCAATATTAATTCCACTGAGTCGGAAAGATGCTTAAGCGATGAATCTAGCTCTTCAATAAATAAGTCCAGACGTATATCAGGGGCTTTGTAAATAGTCCAGATAATTATCTTCTTGGCTTTAGAACGGGATATCTCAATAAAACAAGACTCAGAGTGATTATCAACAGAAGCGGGATCGGTTCTTCGACAATACGGAATGCCGTCTCGAATATAGACCATAATTCCTCCACCGCCCTTATATACTTACCTGTCTGACACTTACCTGTCTGACACAGGAGTATAACAAAAATCAGAAACCTTATGGGCCTCAAATCGAATGTTCACTGAACTTTTTTCAGTTACCGCTGATCAGTTTTATCGCGGGCTTTTAAGAAATTAGCGACCTTTCATTTGAAGCGCTCCTGTTTAGTGGAACCCGGCTATGGTTTGTATGCATGTTAAGAAAAAATAGGAAAATAAACAAAAAATAGTGAGCGGCAGAACCGAATAACAGTTTCAGCGGTATTGACCCAAATGCCTCACTTCGATGTAATGAAGCGCCATTGAAACCGTCATTCTTGTATGTGACACAACTGCCCTCTTAAACAAACACAGCTCATTTAGATACACAGTTTGAATAACGCTTCATTACATTGAAGTGAGGCGTTTGGTCAATACTGCTGAAAGTACAACTGTAATATCTCCTATTACCTATACTCAACTTTGACAGGAACGGCTCCATTGCCATTGAGGATGGAACTGGAAACCGGCTCATTCAATTACCAAGCTGGCGAATAACACGCCCGTTTGCTGTTTTGATAGGCGGTAATTCAGATAAACTTGTCTACCATTCTCCTTTTACACACAGTGGAGATTATGGTAGAGGATTTCGTTTTCGATACCTTGGTCTGAATGGATCATATGAGACTTGTGAGTATGATTTGTAATTTAGAAATAAAGCAATAACGCGGCTCATGGCAAACAAATAACAACAAATTAGTCGTCCTCATACTTATGCATTATAATATCCTGTTGTGTTGTCCTTTTTATTTATTTTTCTTTAATTTAAGCAGCCACATGATTTTTATGGTGTTTTAACTTAATACGGTCTTATGATTATTATTATTTTTCTCAATAAAGCATAGTTTTATGTTTTTTTTTTAGAGAATGGACGCGAGAAAAATAAGAAGAAACCTAGAAAAGGAAAAAGGAAGGGATCGGAAAAAAATAAGAAATAAATTGCGGACTTTCCCTCTTTTTTATTCTTTTTCAACACAACTCCCACTGTCTTAGAACCTCAAACAGGCTATTAGCAAACGTGTCTTACGTTTTCAGCTGCCACTGTTAGTGAAAACGATAGGCGTTTTGCAGTACCTTATCTTGGGAGTCCTGAAGTATTATTTTCGAAAGATATTAATTGAGAAATACCATAATGTCAAACGCCTAGTATGTTGCTATCAGTAATGTAATTGAATTATGTGTTTTTACTTGCAGTACCTTGTTACAATAATTCGAATATCTCTGCCACGGGAAATACTGGGATGATAAAACTCTCGTGGACGTCACTCCCAGCTGATAGACCACAAAATATCACGTTATACGGCTACTTGGCCATATATAATTCTACTGCTGGCTCAAGAAATATTACATTAGGAAGAACAGGCTCCAGACAAATGACGTTAGATGGATTACCACCGAATACCTTTTATACAGTACGACTGATTGCAGTGATTATGTCAAGTACAAACATCCCGATATATAGCTGTTCGTCTTTATCAGCAAGGACATCAACTGGTAAGTAAAATTAAAGTTCCGTAGAAGTTAACAATGGCCCTTAATGTTTCAAAAAAGTACAACTTTTGAAATATTCTTTTGAGAGAGAAAGTCGGTTATCCAAAGTATGAACAGGAATCAAATGACACAAATCACCTTTTACAAGTTTCAATGATATTATTGTCATCTCCATCTGTCTACTGCATGGAATCGATTATTGCTTTTCCAACGTTATCGGTTTTAAATATCTCTCTCATAGCCACATTACGTCTTGTTGGAGGACACTCACCTAACGAAGGGACAGTTGAGATATATCATGATAGAGAGTGGGGTAGGATATGTAACCAGTACTGGGACCTTAAGGACGCTGCTGTTGCCTGTCGTTCCATTGGTCTTCCTCCTGCGACTTATGCACTTCATAACAGTGTATTTGGGATTGGTACTGGAAGAAAATGGCTGATCAATTTGCAATGCTGGGGAAATGAGAGTTCATTGGGAAAGTGTCCTCACGCCGGATGGGGAAATTTAAGATGGTGCGGGGACTCGGGTCTGGTCTGTGGAACACCTCAAGGTATACAGTGTAATGGTTGTGTTGAAACGGTGTAATGGGAGAAACCTGTAAGGCCTCACCATTTGTGTTGTTATAGTTTTTCAAAAGAAGTATCAGTATACGGGAATGTTTATGGTGCACCTGATCTATTGCATACATGTTATTTACATCAACGGTTTTATGTTATTTTACGATGGTGACACTTGACAGAAGAGGAACTGATAACTTTGTGGCCCTCAACAGTTAAAAGCGTATAATAAGAATAAGTTACAGTTTGATATTATATAGTTGCAATATATATAAATAAACTATAATAAGAGTCCTAAAAAACTGCAATATGTTTTGTTGTTTATCCTTCACCGCCAGCTCTACCCTGTTGGATTCAAAACCCACTTTAAAATTCAAAACCTTTTAGTTGTTAGCACAGTACAAACACCATCCTATCACAGGGGATGATTTTGATGACATTAATTTATATTAATACTGTTGGCATTAAAGATACATAAATAAGTTAAAATGAACACAAGTCATGCTGCCCCTCGTAGCTCATAACATGTTATATCTCATTATGACATGGAGGTCACAATTTCTTTAATCTGATTGGCTAATCAACGAGAACGTTGTTCTTAATTAATTGACCAAGCTCGCTGGTCAAAGGTCATCGAGAATTGTCAGTCTGCTTTCAGCTCGAGTGTACTTCTGCTAAAAAAGCGAACAAATAATGATTTCTCAAGCATTTCATTACAGCAAAACTTTATTGGTGAGTCCACTAAATCTGTTAAGTGTTATTTTAGTACTTTCTAAAGAATCTTGTAAGTGAATACTGTGGTATTTAGCTTGATTGTTGTCAATTTTGCCACTACAAAGTTAATTGATCTTTTGACAGTGACTGGGTGAGTTTGAGTATGTTTGCTTGACAAACTAAGTTCAGAAGTTCCTTGTTTTCCACTTTAAATCTTTCGGTAAGAGCAAATGTTATGATAATCAAGTTAAATTTAATTTAAAACACTGTGCGTTTCTGTCGAGATTAGGTGAAGCGAATGTATAAACGATAAAGCATCAGTTTGAATAGGTTTTACATGGAGCACACGTAGTCAACATGTCGTAGATTTTGTTTTCAATGTCCTATGTTCCGAAAATTCTCTATATTACAAACAAGTAATCGCATGAGTCCTCATAAAATCAATGATAAATTAAACTTTTGTTTTCAAAGTATGAAACTGTGTTTTCCAGAATTTCATCGTTAGAATTTTTTTCTAGAAATTAATAATTCATAAAACTTCCATACTGTGGAAGAGGTCCAGTTTTTCCAGTAAATTTGGTCCGCATTTGCACTCGAAAACGTCACGTCGTATATTAAAGTGAGTCATTTTTAGAATCATTTCGTAGGTATTTATATCTTCAGATTTTTATTTGTCCAGGTTTCGAACTCAAACTATTTCTCGATTTTCAATGCGATATACCGTTTGTAACAGTTTGTTTTCCTCATCTTAATGTTTCAGTTTACAAGTTTAATGTTGTGAATGTGACTGGAGTGATCACCAGTCCTGGATATCCTCAATACGTAGCAGGAGGACACTACGAGTGGACATTCAATACAAGCACCTTCCTTGTCTTTGAAGTATATAATCTTCGAAGCTATGGTCGATGGTACGTACAGCTGTTAATATGTTGTCTTTGCAGGGGGAATGGAATATTATCAATATTATAACATAACCTAAGAAATTTCTGCAATCTGATTGGCTAAGAGGAATGGTATTTCAACGTAATAGTGAAATTACAAACTCCAAGGAGTGGTATTTCAAATTCCGGGGGGCACTCGCGTACACGACGTAAGTGAGATGTAAAGGTAAACCAAGACTTGTTTTGGAGCAAATCAACTATCAATTCGGGTTGATGGAAAGTTTGTATCACTGAATGAAAACGGAACCGAAAATTCACATTCATCTCGCTCAAACAACTGCCCAGGAACAGCTGACATTATACAACGACAAAATACCAGCAAAGTAAGCCAAGTTTAATGTTCTTTTAATCGTTTTGTTTTTAATCTATTGACATGTGACCGTGAGACAGTCAATTCAATTCTTGTTCAGTTTAAGTTGTCTGAAAAAAAAACCTTGTTTGTACTAAGCTCAAGAAATTCATTTCCAGCTGCGATGTTTCGTTCAGTTTTCTAGTTTTAGATTGTAAGGTTTATTCTTGGAGATGTACTACAGTTACTGTCTTTAATAAAACAGCAAAGTGCAACTGTTTGACTTTGATTGTACTCGATGAAACTGCCTGAAATCAAACTTCGCTTTTTGCTAGTGTCAGTATACCTGAAATTGACTCTTTTCACTTGTTATAACTATTTTCTCTCGGCTCCAGTCGATTATTAAGCCTTTCTTTGAGATTTGGCTGTTCAATTTAATTAGCTAAATTACAGAAATTATCTGACAAACGCACACTTACAGGATTTTCACTTGAGCTCAAACTCAAAGAAGTAAACAAACTCGGTGCACTTTACTCTTGAGAGAACATCTGATTGTCTTTTATAGTAAATTTCTTAGGTGATATTATAAACAAATAATAGCATGATTTGTACGTGATATTTGGCATAACAACCGCTCATGGTATTTCAACGAACAATTTTGAAATATCACCTCGAATACTCGATGTAGAATTATAAAAACATGGACTCATAGGCACTTTAATACCTTAAAGTTCTAACCGAATTTGTCAGACTCTTATCAATATTCAAGTACCATTCTTTGGTTGCATTTAATAATGCTGTGACCGTTGATTGGAGGGAACGAAAACCAGATTGATATTTTGTCAATAAATTATTTTCGCTGAGATAACCATCAAGTTGATCATGTACGATTATTTCACATATCTTAGATATCATTGATAAAACCAATATTGGTCATTAGCTTTTGTAGATATAGATATAACAATTAGAACATAAATCGGAGACCTCCATAGAGGGGCTTTAAGCCTGTTGAGGTTCTTCGTCCACTTTGAAGTGTTAAAATAGAATAAACAAGAGTTTACTCGGGCCATATGGCATTCTAACAAGGAATAGTTAGTGCAATTTTGAAGGTTCGATTACAAAAGTATTTTACACTTGAAATTTTAGAGAATTATAAATTCTTTGTTGATGGTGATTTTGTCTTTTAAGAAGAATTGTGATTCTTTGTCGACAGAGAAACCATGTAATTATTGTCATAATAATAATATTACACTAGTCTTGTAAAATGAATCTGATTTTAGAGTGTCTGGGATGCTAACTGCTATGGAAAGCAAATTACAGCCATGTTTCTAACAGTAGATAAGCATTTGTTAGAGAGAATATAGAACCGTCTTCACACCATATCGTGATAGATTTTCCGAAATGTTTAAAAGTACTCCTGACCGGGAGAAATTGCTGAATCTGTCCTACTGTAAGATCCAAGAACTGAGAAATCGGGCCAACTTCTACTCTATTTGAAGGCATTTATCCTTTAAAGAGGAAGGAATAAATGACAACACTCCAAGCTCGTATTAAAAGTTTGTGTTTACTTACAAATGCCGGTAATAATTTGTCCCAGACTTTGCGTTTTGGATCGCCCAATCTCCTTTCGTAAATGTGAGAATTTTCCATTGAAAGCCCTCAAAGCTCTTGTCAGCTCTAGAATAACTGAACATCTTGGAATTTCAGTAAGAAACCTTTGGTTTGAGCAAAATAATGGTTAAGAATGGCCCAAATCTTCGCTCCCGTTGCTGGCATCTACACATATTTTTGAGATCGACCGTACAGATGACCCTTGAGTGTCCCGAGCGATGTCGAATCTGATTGGTTGACCCTGTCACGTGTTGAGCCAACTCGCGACGACAAAGAATAAAAATAAAAATAATAATAAACACTTGCAAAACTTGACTCGGGCGACATAAGTCCTGGCCCCAGTTAAAAATAAAAACTAATCCGATATAGGTACCGGTATGCAGGTACGCAGACGCAGACATATGGGTTATGGTTCCATTTGTATATGTCAAACTTGTGAAATTGATAAGTGGCGTATTTCGTCTACATGTACTTTACTAATAGCCTCAACCCTCCTATGGTTGCATGCATGTTGATAAAATGATAATAATATAGTGACAAGGCTGAACATCCAATTAAAAGAGGTGACCGAATAGAACCCTGACCTTTAAATTACTCCTACTCAACTTTCACAGGAACGGCTCCGCAGCCATTGAGAATGGAACTGGAAACCGGCTCATTCAATTACCAAGCTGGCGAATAACACGCCCGTTTGCTGTTTTGATAGGTGGTAATTCAGATAAACTTGTCTACCATTCTCCTTTTACATACCATGAAGCTTATGGTACAGGATTCCGTTTTCGATACCTTGGTCTGAATAGATCATATGAGACTTGTGAGTATGATTTACAATTTATAAATAAATTAATAACGCTAATGGCAAGCATCATGTATAACACATTCATCTTTCTCATACTTATGTTTAATAACATGTTGTTATGTTGTTCTTTTCTTAACTCGTGGATATTGCATAGAGTTGTTGGTATTGGATAAATCGTGTCGCTCGCTCGCTCGCTCACTCAGTCACTCACTCAATCAGTCACTCACTCACTCAATCAGTAAGGTGTTAGCAAACCGATATTATCGGTCTTCTCATCTGATGTATCATTATTCAAGCGATGTTCTCCAAGTTCACGGGCCTAAAATATTCGCGCCCACATCTCCATCTCCGACTCTTTGTCACTACCTCCACAACCGTAAGTGGTTATGAAGGACAGACATGATTTACAAGAAAAACACTGCTTAGTTTATTAAAAAAATCTCAACATGCTGGAGAAATTATTGAAGTGATCGAATAAATGATTTCAAAGTTGTAAATGTCTTTGTGTGCAACTGCATTTAACAGTGTTGATTAACTTATCCATGATAAGCTTTGACGACGTTTTAAATATTTTTTGCACTGGAGAGAGAAATTTGTCAACAAGCTTCCACACATAGCCTTTAATCATTACATCATAGTTAATAGAGTGAAATGGTTGTGAAATCCATAGACCTTCTTTGTTCGCTCTTTTCAACCATGATCGTGCACAAAACACAATAGATATTGGACTATGTTAATCAATCAGCCAATAGAAACGTGTATGTTAAGTCGTTAATGAATTATGACCGTGCACAATCTTTTGTCTTACCCCCTTCCAATGTAAATCGCAGCGTCCTTTGAAGTTTGCCGTGTTTCCTAACCGTTCCACCCTATTAACTACGATTACATGTATAATGATGTATTCCATGGCCCTCAACCCAACGACTACACAAAGCTTATTCAAAAGAAATAAATTCTGCTGTTTTATTTCTGTGTGGCGCGTCTGTGAATAGAACATCTGAAAACCTTCCCCACAACCTCCGCTATATTCAGACGGCCCACGTCTTGTAAATTGTGACGTCAGGTATGGGGAATAGATTAGTTGTTACACGGTGTCCCCGGCATTGAAAAGCTGGACTGATCGCTCCTAACTGCATACCACTGTCTTTTCTTTTTGCTGGAGGTGTGACTGTTTTTTTCTTCGGGTGTATGATGTACGATATGGCCACATGGGGAAATGGGTTCTGTATTGAGCCGCCACAGAAGCTAGAATATTGGACAAAATTGTTGACACATTTTCCATTTTGGTCAATTTTTAACAATTCTCTACGCACCCCTCCCTTCCCCCTCCCGATTCAATGTTGAAAATGCACAATTTTCGTTCGGTTTACTGTGCATAACAAAATCCATCAACGAAACGCTAAAAAATAACATAACATAACTTATTTCTTTCAAATACATCTTTGTATAATCGTTGGATTGCTTTAGGGTTTAGTTCAGTTATGATATTTACCTAAGCTCCAATACTTTCATAACTGCGACATTTACTAGTTCGACCAAGATCAATTCCTCGTGAGAATAAAGCTGGTGAAAACTAGACGGGTCAACTTGGTCGAAACAGTTTAACTCTAGCTTTGAAGAAGTTCTATTCGCACCTTCCTGCACCTGAAATTTAAAATAACGATTTGCTGTAATGTTTTCAACAACACAATCGTAAACTCTACAGAGTTCAATAATATGGCTTTCATAATTTGAAGAAGGATCAATGCGTGAGAATAGAATTTTCTATTGTATACTCACATTGGAAAAAGAAATAAGTCATTTGTTTTCTAAATTAAGGCCGAACTGAATGAATCGCCAACGTATAACGCAAGCAATAGATATGACATCAGGGACAATCTCTGATGGATGGATATTGCAGTATTTACTCATTCCTAGGTAACCAGTGTTTTTATAAATATTTGTCATTTTGAAAAAAACATATACATATAAAGGTATATACATGGCATATACATGGTACATATAAAGTAACAGCTTTTGAAGTATTTTGATGCAATCCGCATAAACTGTATCCACAAATACACACTGATATCGTAATGCAACCTTAGACTAGAACAGATTTCGAATGAGTGGGACAAACTACGGCAATGACTACGGCACGGTTACTGTACGGCATGTCGTGACTTTGAAATGGTTTCCTACTGTTTTTTCCCCTGCTGATCCAATCAAATTACAGAGATACGGTACAGCACGGTTACATCATCATCATCATCATAATAATAATAATAATAACGGATTAATCAGTGGCATATCCACGAGGTGGCTCTTAATCTACTGATGGGCCTACGATTTAAAGTCCTTATCCGAGTAGAGTTACAGTACAGTCACGTTAAGGCTATGTGGATGGATTTATTTTCCATTCATACGAAATCTATTCTCTTTTATACTAAATGGGAATGGACGCGAAAGAAACACGTAGAAACCTACATGTAGATAAGAAAAGAGGAAGGGACAGGAAAATAATAAATAAATAGCGCCTGAAGGAATGTTATTACTTCAAGCCTTTTTGCCTCCTTCACATACCTACTCCCCTCAACATTTCCTCATTTTTCAATGAAACAATAGTGTAGTGAAACAATATATATTTTGCAGTACCTTATACCGTTGGAGTTCTGAAGTACTCTTTTCGAATGATAATTGAAAGATACCGTAATGTGAAACTTCTATTCTTCATAATAAATATCATTGACTTGTGTTTTTTTACTTCCAGTGCCTTGTGACCATGATTGGCATGTCTCTGCCACGGGAAGTACTGGGATGATAAAACTCTCGTGGACGTCAGTTCCAGTTGATAGATCGCAAAACAGCTCGTTATACGGCTACCTGGCCATATATAATTCTAGTGCTGGCTCAAGAAAGATTGGATTCAAAAAGAATGCCTACACGCAAATGACGTTAGACGACTTATCACCGAATACCTCGTACACAGTACGAGTGATTGTAGTTCTTATTTCAAGCAGAAACATCCCGATATATAGATGTTCGTCTTCATCGGCAAGGACATCAAGTGGTAAGTAAGGAGTATCGAACTGGAGTGAGGGGGTATGGTATTTATTCTCCGAGGGTTCCGCACGAGGGCGCTTCCCCGAGCGGTGGGCCGATAAAATGCTAATTTTCACAATAGCGAGGCTTTCTCCTAGTACGCAATAACAATATATGCTTTCATAAATCATTAGAATCATTGTTTTCCTAGTGCATAGTTGCATGAAATTACTGTTCACAAGGCTCCTTATTGTTTTTTTTGTCTCGATTCTTACAACAAACGTAGCTTGTAGGTTACTGGATAGATGACTAGAAACCAAGAGAGTGATAGTTCGAATCCGGATCGTAACACATACCGTTTTTTCCCATCTTCTCCTTTCAAGTTACTTCTCTGTAGGTAAAACGTAAGTAAGTAGTTCTAAGTTACTAGGAAATGCGTGAGGGAATACGTCGAGAGCAATACACATTATATTTCAAGGGGAATATATATTAAATCATTTATGAAATGCATGGGGAATATATATATATATCCCACGCAAAGAACAAAGAAACTGAGGTGTGATGTGAAAATAGGAGATTTGACTCCCTCGAAAAAAATCAAAGCAAACAGAGCCATGTGGAAATTAGCAATGGCCCCTAATTTTTTAAAAAGGTCTTATGAGTCTTTCTAAAAATCGAGACCGGCACAGAATCGGTTATCCAAAGCATGAACAGGAATGAAATGGAACTGACATCAAGTCACAATGTACAAGTTTGGATGATATTATTAATATTATCTTCTCCATTTTTCCACTGCATGGATTCGAAAATTGCCTATCTAGCTTTATCGGTTTTAACATTCTTAGGCTCATTACGTCTTGTTGGTGGACATTCACCCAACGAGGGTCGAGTAGAGAGATAATTATCATAATGGAGAGTGGGGTAGGATTGTAACCACTACTGGGACCTTAAAGACGCTACTGTTGCCTGTCGTATATACCCAAGAATTGAGACGAAATCAAAGCACGTTCTATAAGTTTGAATGATATTATTGTTGTCATTTCTATTTGCCAACTGCATGGATATTGTATTTCCGACTTCACTGGTTTTACATTTTATCTCTCATAGCTTCATTACGTCTCGTTGGTGGGGTGTCGCCTAACGAGGGACGAGTTGAGATATATCATGATGGCGAGTGGGGTACGGTATGTAATGACAACTGGGACCTTAAGGACGCTACTGTTGCCTGTCGTTCCATTGGTCTTCCTCCTGCGACTTATGCACTTCATAACAGTGCATTTGGGATTGGTACAGGAAGAGTATGGCTCACCAATTTACATTGCTCGGGGAGTGAGAGTTCATTGGGAAAGTGTCCTCATGCCGGATGGGAAGATGTAAGACGGTGCCGTTTCTATGTTGCGGGAGTGGTCTGTGGAATGCCACAAGGTATGCTGTCAAATACTGATACAAAAGAAAACAGGGTGAGGTTCGTTAAACAAAGAGACTTAAAACATTGAACAAAGATTAATTACAATGAATCTTACTACAAACTTAACCCTAACCCAGGGTTTAGGGTGGTTAGGGCTAATTAGTGATTCCTACAATTCATACCGATAGAGTATTATAACAAATATGAACGTAGTTGAAACTATTGTTCTGTATCTCTCAATATTGACACAACCTACTTTGTCGTGTACTTTATGGACTTGTATCACTGATTTGCTCGAGTCGTTTGTTCACCGTTCCTCGTCTTTTCGGTTATTCTAACAACCAGGTCTTTGCCCCTAAAGGCACTAAAAGCAATTCTATTTCGGCTTATGTCAGATGTTTAACCGTATATCCATTCTTCTCTTCCGATAATTCTTATTCCATTTCAGAATTAGGTAAGTTGAAACAGTCCATTGTAAAACTGGTATCCGTTGTGAAGGTCCGTGCTATGTTGAGTTGTAGAGAACGGTGCTTAACAAATCAGAATGGTTATTTTATATGCTTGTTTTACACAGTATCATAATTGTTTAGTTTTTTTAGAAAATCATATTTCCGTAACATTCCATAGTGTGGAAGAGGTCAATTTGTTTTCCAGTAAATTTAGTCCGCATATCCCCTCGAAAACGGCAAGTCGTATAATAAAGCTAGGTATTTTTAGAATTAATTGTTAGGTGTTTATATCTGTAAAGTTTTATCTGTCCAGGTGTCGAACTCAAAGTATTCCCCGATCATCCGTGCGATATACCGTTTGCAACAATTTGTTTTCTTCATCTCAATGTTGCAGTTTACAAGTTCAATGTTGTGAATGTCACTGGAGTGGTCACCAGTCCTGGATATCCTCAGTACTTACCAGGAGGACACTACGAGTGGACATTCAATACAAGCACCTTCCTTGTCTTTGAGGAATATAATCTTCAAGGCATTGGTGAATGGTACGGTTGTTAACATGATGTACATGTCTTAGAAAGGGGAATCGAAAAAATAATATCGGCTTTAGTCGATATTTTAAGATTAGCAATAATATGATGGTTTTGATGGGGCGGTTCTGATAAAAATGACTTTAATTCCGCTCAGTTGAAAAGTCTACTACACAATTTAGAAAAAATATAATTAAGAGACCGCATTAGCCGTGAGAAAATGTAACAGTAAGTAAATAGATCAAGATGGAGTGGCACAGGTCTTCGCGTGGAGACTATATGGCATGTTACCATGAAGGATATACCCAACTTTGAGGCCTAGGTGCTCGTTCGCTTTTTTTCTAAACAGGGATATGCTAAAGATTGTTTTGAGCCCAAGTGTGTTTTTCACTCGGTTATCCTTTTAATACAGGTATGATCAACTAAAAGCCGATTGAGGTATACTAACTGCCGTGGGGAGCGACTAGCAGCTGACGTTTCGAGCGCTTAGCTCGTCAGAGCAAAAGAGGGAATTGTGGGTGGGCAAACGGTTTATATAGTGCTGATTACATGTTTACCGCTGAGGAAACATGTACTCTGATCAATTATGATCAAAGTAAATTGCGCCAACGATAACAACAGAAATGCCGCAATAAAATAAAGAGTGTCGATGAATAACGTAATGAAATATGCTGATCTAAGTGAATACGCGAATTATGAAATTAAATGAACGAAAAGCGTTCATTAATGCCGTTAGGTGCATAAGTGTCTAATTTGAAGACTTGTGTTGAGACTTACATGTGAATTATTTTCTGAAGGTGATTTTGTCTTTTATGAATAATCCACACGACATTTCTTTGGGCTTGACCAGTCCCTTGTGTGAAACCTCTCTTTGTCCCAGCCATAGACTCCATTACGGAGGAGAGGTTTTGTACAGCTTCAGAAATGGAGTCGAATCCCAAGTTCTGTTTGAGGACAGCCATGCACTGACTCCGTCGTTAGCGGCCCTGGTTCACAAGGGCGTTTAGAAGACTGCAACCCTGATTCACAGGGGAGTTTTACAATGGATGCCTCATTGTTTAGCGACTCCTCCTCTAGGAGTTGGTTTTCATCGTTTTCAAAGCACTTCTAAGAGGACTTATAACTTTTACTGGCCTCTCCACGAGTTCTCTCCCTGTTGCAACGGCACTGCGAACGTTATAGAAGAGAAACAAAATGTGACATAGAATGGTCGACAAGACCAGAGACAGAACAGGCAAAAGATTAAAAAAATCCGAGCCTAATCAGGAACGTGAGCTTACCTTTGTGCGAAGCAGGAAAGAAGAATAGTCCTGGCTTTGCTTGGCACTGGGCTTCATACCACTTCTAATTTGCATAACAATGATTACTTTGGAACGTGGGCGATTTGCACATGCGCAAGGAAGTACG
Organism: Actinernus sp. WN-2022; assembly: GCA_030867875.1. NCBI lineage: Eukaryota > Metazoa > Cnidaria > Anthozoa > Actiniaria > Actinernidae > Actinernus > Actinernus sp. WN-2022. Next base: position 34,165,359 of record JAOWCC010001589.1, read on the forward strand.
CATAATAAGGGCATAATCTGGAGTATGGCGTAAGAGTATTATGGGTATGCGGCTCTCTTGGGGAAGAGGATTTGAATAAATAATAGGGTTATCGTTCAATTTGTATAGGTCAAACTTGGTAAATTGAGAAGTGGCGTATTTCCTATGTGTGACAATAATTTCCCAGGCTTATTGTACTAACCACAGGCAATATAGCAAGCCTTTTATTTAGTGCAACCCTTCTCTGCTGAATCTCCAACTAAAAAGAAGGTTGAACAAAAACGGGTGACCTCTAAATTACTCTTTCTCAACTTTCACAGGGACGGCTTCGCAGCCATTTATGCTGGAACTGGTAACTGGCAATTACTGAGCGGAATAATAAAACTCCCATTTCCGATATTGATAGACGGCAATTCACAGAAACTTGTCTACCATTCTCCTTTTACATACCATGGAGCTAATGGTAGAGGATTCCGTTTTCGATACCTAGGTCTGAATGGATCACACGAGATATGTGAGTATAATTAAGAATTAAATAAAGCAATAATGCATTTCACAATAAATTACCCTTTACAAAGTTATACTGTACAGCAAAATTTAAAAAACCCTGTTATATCCAAAAACAATCGAAATCAAGTGGAGGGTCGAGGGTAAAAGTCGAGGATACTAAACATTCGTGGGTACTAAAAAAGTAGGAGACATCCCAGAATGCCACTGTGGTGGTGTAGTGTTTGCAGGCGCTGACACCTGTGGTGGTATCCCAGAATGCCACTGTTGTGGTGTAGTGTTTAAAGGCGCTGTTTGACTCTGCAACAAGTCATCACAGAGTTATTTGAATATGATCGCGCTGTCCTGGTCAAATTTCTGGGCTTTCTTGTTTGTATGGTCCTTGAAGTGAAACTCATAGGTTTTTGTCCAGTTGCTTGCTTCATTTCTAAAAACCGTACAAGCACCAGCCATGTCTGTAGACCAGCCTATTGGCTGAAATTTGTACAGTTTATCCCCTTTTACCTTCCGCAAAACCTCATTAAATAAAGACCAAAATAGTTCGACATTCGTGTTTCAGAGGTGTTTGACGAAAGCCGCGGGGTCTCAGCATGTTATCTGATGCCCAGATTTTTACGAACCGTCAACTTATGTTTTTGTGTACGTGGTTGTTTACTGAGCATTTAAACATGGTAAATATTGGCAAGCCTAAATCCAAAACTCTCGAGGTTTGGCTATTGTTTAACTTACAAATTCGATAAAGAATATGTGATAAAAGCCGTTCGTGGAAAAGATCATGACCAAGACCTCACAAGCTATAAGCTGAGGCCGCCTCTATTAAAACACCTTCGTTACAACAACAGTTTTGTCTATTCCTCTTGAACAGTTATTATAATTAGATAGATAGATAACACTTTATTTATAGAGGGTGCACAATTACAGTAAATACCGTATTGAACAGGTAAGGCTAGAGAGTAAATAACTTAACCTTTAGCTTGCGAAAGAACACATAAAAGTTATCACTAGTAGGAATTGCGCCCGTTCAGAACCGCGGGTTAAAACTTGTATATTTCGCTATACAGCTCTCGATCCACTCTGACGGAAAGTGAATCAAGATGGCCGCCGAGCGGGAGTGAATTGTAGCTCTTTTTCAGGGACCTCTCACAGCTCAAGAAATACCACAATTACTATATTACTTCACACCATGGCCTGATATTCTTCAGTGGATTATGTGTAATTTGGGCTCAGAGAAATCAGTTCATAGAAAGAACGCTACAATTGCTCGTTCAACTCTGTCTTCAAGAAAAACGAACCATTTCGAAATGTTCATATGCGACCTGAAAAACGCCAAAAATAAGGAAACTGGTGAACATATGAGCTTTATACTCCGGTAGAGAACTGTGGAGGTAATGGTTTTCAACATATCAAAAACCATATTCGAGATTTTTATACCATTTTTCAAATGAAGCATTTGAAGTTACAGTAGTGACTAGACGGTTTAGATTGTCTACAGCAGTAGAAATCCTGCATGGAACGACGATCTGCATTACCAAAGACTGTAAGTAATAGATACAGAATGAGTAGCCGTGCTTTAACGGATTTACAAACTCGAGCCGAAAGCGATACGACCTATTTCGGCCGAGAAAATCGAAGCAAAGGTGTATGTATATCAGGACGAAATCTTTATTAGATTTACAGATCACTTATCGCTCAGTGATTTCCTTTGTTGTTGCTCATGAATTATTAATGAGTTTACTAAGTACTTCATTTGGTTATTATGGTATCACATCGTCATTTTGACGAAATAGTTGATTGTTTTACCAATGTAAAGAAACCTATTTATATTTTTTAATGAAGTGTTACATGTAAAAAGAAACTTATTATGTTATAATTGTTCTTTTTTTCAGAAAGCCAACAATAAAACATAGTTGTAATCGAGTGCCTTTGGCAGAGCAGGTTTGTGTTCATTTAATTTTTCTCATGTTAGAAGGGGTTGACACTAATTATGTTGTGTGGGACTTTTGTGCGGTTCTGTAAGAGAGGTGGTTGGTGTATGAAATCAAGAGTCTGCAATGTGGACTTTCTCACCCAAGCTTTGTGTTTGCTTTACACGAAACAGTTCTTCTTCTTGTTATCCCAGAAAAAAAGGAAGCCTGCAATAGTATACCTTTCCCTAGTTCCCTCAACAACAACAACAAACTTAATTCACACTAAATTGCAACATTACAATAAATAATAATATACGTGCAGTGCAAGTGTCAGGTAGCCCGGAATGATAAAATATCAATCTTGTCAGAGCTACCTTTAAAAAAGAAAATTAAATAGTTACGGTGGTTAAGCTAGATACATACACAACACATATACACACACACATAAAAATAACAAATTGGGAAGGACTCTTATTAAAATTAATCAAGTTTCATAAAGAAAATTAATGAAAATACGAATTAATATTTTGATAAAAACTCCTGCTTTAGATTTTTGCTAAAACATTTATGTGTCGATAGTTGATTTAAATCACCTTTAATTTGGTTCCAAATCTGTACACCAGTAAATCTTATTCCAAATTTTCCATAATTTGTTATAGTTTTAGGTACATAGTATGCTGCTTTGGATGGAGATCATTATGATTATATTGAAACATAAACACTGAAATGTACAAGGATATTAAATCGGAGAATTTCAGAATACCAAGTTCTTTAAACAAGATATTAGTATGAGTATTAAAAGAGAAAAAGGTAGTACTTTTTTTTAATAACAAGGGGTATAAAGAATGTCTCATAAGTACTACCCCAAGCCAATTGTCCATACGTAAAAAAGGATACACAAGTGAATAATACATTTTAACTAAGGTGTCAAGGGTTACAAAATGCCTAATAGAAAGAATACCATTTCCTTTAGATACATTTTGGATTTGATTAGCAATTTCCAGTTAAGATTAGCATCTATTAAAATACCAAGGCATTTAATATAAGGTTTGCAACATAGATTCTTCCTAATTATGACGACGTTTATAGGGTATACTTATTTTGTGAGGGATGAAAATAACATAATTTATCAACTTTTAAGTACTGTTTAAAACACGAACAGCAGTGTTTTATCAAGTTTAAAAATTCGAGGGTGAAGCCCGATAATTTTTAGACTTGATAAAACACGTTCTGTGAGTGTTTTAAACGGCTTCAAAAATGCTTTAAGAACGATAAATTAAATATTATCTCAAGCGGTTTTGATATTAGATCCCTTAGGAGTTTCATAATTGAAACTGGGATACTAAAGGGCCCAGCTGCTTTGTTGATAGAAAGCTTATCAATTTCTAATGCAATTTCCTCAGATGTACAGGGAAAAAGAAAACAACTTTCCTTAACTGGAATTTTCATGTAACTAAGTAGAGAAATATTAGAGGATTTAATGGAATTAGCTAAATTCTTACCTATATTGGAGAAAAAAAGCATTAAATGAATTGGCAACAGCTAATGATCAGTTAATGTATTGTTCTTCACAAATATTTCAGAGGGAATAAATGTTGAGGTATTCTTAGTTGATATAATTTGCTTGATTTGTTTTTATTCAGTACAATCACATTAATGCTTGCATACATTTCTAGTAATCTGAATATAATTATACAAATACTATACTATACTTTTTCTTGGACATACAAACAAACAGACTAAAAATAAAAGAAAAAAAACGTTATTTAAAGATTATGCCAGACAATGCCATTTTGAAATAAAATATTGTAAACTATTATTTTTAAGTGTAATACGCCTTTCTATGTCAATTTAATTAAACAAAGACAAAAGAAAAAAATCAAAAAAGGTGCTTGTTCCCTAAGAAAACTTTTATAAATTCCTGGATTAGCAATCAAGATACAGTGGTTGAAGCCAATGAACTTGTCATCATTGGGTTTACACCCGTACAATATATCAGTATTCGAAAGATGAACTTGCTTGATACCTTTCCAACGATTTTTAGAACTTTTAGCATGGGCATCAAAATAATCGTGGTAATACTTCTTCTTACACAGAGAAATTCAATATTTTAATCTATTTCTATAATATTTATACTTTGAATGATAATAATGGCTTTAGTATGATGTCTATATATAATATTTTGTATGCAAATCGATTTATACAAGGCTCGAGTTATCCACGATTTTTGGGACAACTTTATATCTTTACCAGATAACTTTCTCAAGGGAGCATACTCTTATTGCTACAAGTTTAGATCTTATCGATAATAACAACGTTTGGAAGGTGATCAGAAAGATCAGGAATAATATTTCCACTAATAGTAAACTGAGTTAAAGATAATATTATCTATCAATGTGGCTGAATGATAGGTTATTCTTGTAGGTTTAGTAATTAGGGGTTGAAAATAATAAGAGCTGAGTGTGTTAATAGATTGTTTTCACATGACGTCACGGCGGCCATATTGGTGTACCTTTAACAATAGATTCTTCGTTAGCTTCTTTTGTTAGGTACACTAACATGGCCGCCATGCCCTTTGTCATTTGAATCTCTGGGGATTGAGTGCAAACCATCTATATAGGCTTGTGTTAAGGAATGAGAATCACAATTCATTAAATTAATATTAAAATCAACCATTATAATACAATATTTGTTTTGTTTGCAAAATAAATGTCTAAGGATGAACTAGGATGCCTATAATAGACTGAAATAAGAATATTCTTTCCTTTTTTGTTTTCAATTTCAATCCAGTTTGATTCATATTCATTTGTACAAGTACTTAAATCGTCTCTTAGATTATACTTGATATTATTCCTGACATACATTCCAACACTACCAGAGCATAAATTACTAGGCCGTGAAATAAAGGAATAACCATTTAAGAGCTATAATGTTTTCCTTTTTGAATTTTTGATGGAAAAGGTAAAATTTAAATCTGCTAACATATTCACAAGACTATCGAAATAACCTTGAAGACTTAGAATATTGCAACTAAATGTATGGCAGAACAACTATTTATTGAACAAATCTGGATATCTGAATTGGCATGAAATTGATGTGGAGAATAATATTTGAAATTAGCATTGTAGGAAACTGAGAACCAATATCACAATCAGCTAAATAAGATATAGATTCAATGGCAGTGAACTAAGTGATGCTTCTGAGAACAAAGACAGGTTGTATTCAAGTTATAGGATAATTCAAGCAATTCGCTTATGCTTAAAGAATTGAAAGGAAAAATATCGTTTCTACAATTTAAACAAAGCCAAAAGTCATTTGTTCTGCAATAGAATCTAAACTCCGCCATAGTTAGTCCACGGCATTTACGGTGAAGCCATTTATTACAATGGTCAGATTCGATTGCATTACTGTTTTTGCAAAAAGACTTACTACCACTTGGTCAAACGAATTCCTATCTAGATATTACGTGTTCATCCAAGAGAGGAACTTGAGGTAGCTTCAGACCGGTTTCTCAGCTCTTCAAGGTCTTGAGGAGAGCTGATCAAATGGGCCTTGCGAAGATATATTTTGCCCGAGTGTGACCAGATGTAGTTAAAACTAAAATCCTTCTTCAACTTGAAGGCCTTGCTGAAAAGCTTCTTGTTCCGCTAGATCAGATTCTCGTTAATATAAATGTTATTGTGGTTCACTTGTGTGAGGCCAAGATCACCAGTAGGCTTCGTTCTCAACTCGCCACGAGCACGATAGAAATTTTCCCGTACTTTTCTCCTCGTAAATTTAACGATTATGCCTCTCGGTTGTTGAGAATCGCTGTCTTGCTTGGGAAGTCGATGACTGACCGATATATTCTCTTCAGTGTTTACTTGATGTTTTGAATATCTGGACTAAAATAGAAAAGGAACATGTTTGCTTGTGTAGACTACTTGAGAAATTAAGACTCTTCAAGCACCATCATTTCTCTTGATCTTCATTTTATTCTCCCCAAGCACAAGCAAAGTGAGTCAAATACATGTGTAGGATAATTGAAAGAGATATAAATAGCCTCCATAGCAAACTACATGTACATGTATGAGAACAAACCTACATTTTTCATGTATACTTTATTTGAGAAAATAAACTGTGTTAATTGTAAACCTGTTTTTAATTGTAACACGGTACAACGGATGAAGGACAAACGATTTTTAAAAAGTAATTGCTTTAATGTGTTTTTAAATGAAGCAGAATCCTCTACTATCTTGCTGAGTTTATATCCAACCAATTCGCTATTATCGCACTTCGGCCATCTTGGATTTCAAATGATCACTTCAAATGATCACTTGAAAACCTGTGAAAAATCCTTCATAATTTAAAGCTCGGGTGTACTATTTGGGTTGGAAATGGTTAGAGTTTTTGGCACATTCTGGGGCAGGTTTTTAGAAGGTTTGTATGAGGATTTGAGAAAATGCATTGTTAATGAACCAAAAGGGTTCACTTGCATGGATGGCTGATAACATTGCATTGGTACTGTAACTATATCATATATACATAATGGCTCCTGATACATATATCATTATATGTATAGTGTATGCTTGTATGTAATTAAGATGATAATGACATTGTTGGGCCATTATCAACAAATGGCTACTCGCAAATTGCCCAAAATAACCCGTAGAGAAAATGAGATATGGGTGATATTCGACCATGTACAATGATGATAGTGACAATGGAAATGGTACTAGTTATGATATTAATGCAAAACAATATTGATGTTGATGACAGTGCTAATAATGGCAATAAAAATTGCAACAATGACTACCTATTCAAAGTTTTCAAACTTTGTACAATTATTTTAATTTCCATAATTTATAATTGAAGTGAATATTAATCTAGATATTCAGAATCAGCTGATCAGGTTGGAGTCTGGCAGGGTGCAGCCTACTTTTAGTTGGGCAATACTGTAAAATTATCATCAGGCTGGATAAAGCCAATAGATTGAGGTAATCGGCTAACTCCGTTGCCACCCAATTCAGATCATGTGATGTAAACACACATTACTCTGGAGAATTGACTCTTTGAAAATTAATTTTATTCAGATAGGCATGACTGCATTATGATTAGAATGAAAAAGGAATAATTCCCCGGAGTAGCATCTGTTTACATCACATGATCTGAATTGGGTGGCAACAGCGTTAGCCGATTACCTCTATTAGGCCTTGTATGTCCCTGACAAAAGTTTTTCACACCGTACGAACCACATACGTTAGCATGTGCCACATGTGTTTACCGCATACAGTAAAATGTATTCCACCACTTACGGTAAAAGCGATCCGGTGAATCACCATACGGTAAAGTACATGCGGTGCCTCAACTACATACGGCAAAAGGTATGTGGTGCCTCAACTACATACGGTAAAAGCCATGTGGTGGCTCGACTACATACGGTAAAAGCCATGTGGTGGCTCGACTACATACGGTAAAAGCCATGTGGTGGCTCAACTACATTCGGTAAAAGCCATGTGGTTTGACTACATACGTTAAAAGCCATACAGTGCCTAAATTATACTGTACGGCAAAATGCATTCGGCTCTTCAACTACATGTCGTATAGTGAAAATTAAATGCCTCAAATACTTTATATAACAGTATAGTGAATTCCATTTGGTCTATCGATCATCTATTAGTTCCGTATCGTAATCTGAACATTTGCCGCTATTTGTTCGAGTTAGCGGTTAATGAAACCTCAAATTCAATTCACGCAAATTAAGTGTCGTTTGAACACTCAGTGTCAACTTCAAATCAACTTTTGCAGTATTATTTATCATTTCATCTGTTCTTTCGACGGCCGGTCGAAAGGCACTCGTCACTAAAACTAACACTTTAGAATGTTTTATTATTTCGCTTCATTCATAACTCAAACAGTGGGGCGAAACGCACTCGTCAATAAAACTTTAGAATGTTTTATTATTTCGGTTCATTTAGAACTCAAACAGCGGGTCGAAACGCACTCGTCAATACTAACAGTTTAGAATGTTTTATTTTCGTTTCATTCAGAATCCGAACGGCGGGTCGAAACGCACTCGTAAATAAAACTAATAGTCCAGAATGTTTTATTTTCGCTTCATTCAGAACTCAAACGGCGGGTCGAAACGCACTGCTGAATACCATGGGAAATGCTCTAACTTTATTACAGCTTCTTTCTTCAAAGAGACACTGAAAACTTTGAAGATGAAGTGCCGATACCGCTTTGTGGTTTGGTTTTCTTGGACTGATTAAAAGAGTGGTAGCGCTGCCTACATAATAAATCCCTGGGCTTTATAAACATGGATTGGAAGAAACTGATATCGTACTTAATACACGTAAATCGAATATAAGATGAACTACGAAGGCCGCAGAGACCCGAAGTGCCATCGCCGCTTTGTGGCTCGCGTTGCTCAAGTTGAAATAAAAGAGCAAGGCACTGGAGAGTGGATGATAAGATCGTAGGTTACACTGTATATACTGTATTTCAATGAAGTCACGAAGAGAAAATATTTAGTGTCTTGACTTTGTGTACAGCAAAAGCCATACGGTGCGACTCAACTACATACGGTAAAAGCCATACGGTGGCTCAACAACATACGGTAAAAACCATACAGTGGCTCAACAACATACGGTATAAGCCATACGGTGTCTCAACAACATACGGTAAAAGCCATACGGTGGCTCAACAACATACGGTAAAAGGTATAAGGTGGTAAAAGGTATGGAGTTTACCGAACGGAAATTAGCACATGTGGTAACCGAATATTCGTTTTACCGAATCACGTACGGTGCCGCATACGGTTGAACAACTTTTGTCAGGGACTGTAGCTAGCTGGATGGGTACTCAAGCATCATTTACATCCTTTTTATCAATTTATTATAATTAATATTATTTCTTTCCCAAGCCAATCCACAGAAATTATGGAGGATAGCTTGATTTCAATTTATTCACAGATAGAGCAGATTTTTTTAAACCTGTTTAATAAAATTGAATAGACCTAACAGTCAGGTTACTGGTAAGTAAAATCAGTCTTATTAAAACTCCAACATATTATTATTATTATTATTATTATTAGTATTATAAGTAATAGCATGGCATAAGGGAAATTAGTCAAATTTCCCCCGAGAGCCAAGGGAAGATTTATGGCTGAGGGGGATTAGGGAGAATTTGCATAAATCTTCCCAAGGCACGTGGAGAAATTTAATCACTAAATAATTTCCCAAAATGTCATGCTATCACTTTGTAATACTATTATTACCGACTAATGAAACTAATCTCAGAGAACTTTAGTTATTCTCTGCCTAAACTATATATACCGGGATAAGTCTTTATCCTATAGAATATGGGCTGATTTTATGAAAACAAATCATAGTTTGCTTTTGTTAGTTTTTAGAGGTTTATAAAGTTTGGGAAATAGCATGATTTGGGTTACCTGTGTGATGATTTCAGCAAGTACTGGTAGTCTCGACTGGTGATTAAATTCGCTCATGACGTCATTTAAAGGATGTGTAGCTAAACACTTGTGTATAGTACTGGAGTTGAGAGGAATTTAATAATAAATACCGATTGGCTTAAATAGACACGAAACAGTTTCGGACCAGCAAAAATTTCGCTGATCTCCTCATGAAAACTGATTCAACGAGCATCCCTTAAATGACATCACAGCACAACTAGTTGCAGGTTTCCTAAGTACTTCGTTTTTAGCGCTGACCTACGACTTTCAGTGCGAAAAAAATGGCAATGACAAAATTTATTCTGATATTTTTCCTTTTGAAAATACTATTTTCATCCTTACAACTTCAAAATAATCTTAACTGTCCAGGGCTAGTATATATGGCCAGGAAAATACATGTACAAGTGACGTGGAATATTCCATGGCATACCAACGAATTCAGATGTCTCTCAGGGGAGGAATGAGGTAAGAGCTAGTATATAGGTGTCTGCATTTCAGGCTACTATACAGTTAATTGAATTGGTTGACAAAGTTTAAATTACACCATGCAGTACCATACTACATACATGTACCTCCATGGCTCCTGTCGAAACCTGCATTGTTTATTTTAATTTCGAAATTAAATTTTATAATTTTATATTTCGCTCCAGATGTTCAAAAACAGCAAACAAACACTGAGTGAATTGGGAAGAGAATCAAGTTACTATTTTACAGGTAAATCAACAAGACCACTGAGGTACTGCTTCTTTGTTTGTTCTGCATAAAATGTGTAAAGCAAACACAAAGCTTGGGTGAGAAAGTCCACATTGCAGGCTCTTGATTTCATACACCGACCACCTCTCTTACAGAACCGCACAAACGTCCCACACAACATAATTAGTGTCAACCTTCTTCTAACATGAGAAAAAATAAATGAACTAATTTGTCAAAATGCCGATGTGATACCATAATAACCAAATAGCTATGCAGATTTAATAATAATAATAATTTATTACGTATATTGCGCAAGTTACATTAAAATGATCAAATGCGCATTACATGTTTTAAGTAAAAACTGACATGTACACAGAATCATTAAACTATATGGTAATAAAATATTATAATAAACTATAAACCAATATAAAAGTCTAACGTGACAATATAATAAAAATGACCGATTTAAAATTTAAGAACTTATCATTACAATGGAAGTTGATAAAATACTAGTAAGCTAATTTAAAAAGATAGGTCTTCAGATGGCTCTTAAAAGTATTAATATTTTCAATCATGCGTAGTTCCTTAGGTAAAGAGTTCCACAATCTAGGCGCGGCAATAACAAATGTAGTCTTAGTTCTGATTGTAGGAGTAGCAAGCCTACGACTTTCTGAAGATCTAAGACCATATAGAGAAGACTTAATATGCAGCAAGTCAATCAGATATGATGGCGCAAGGCCATGGATCGCCTTAAAAGTAATTAATATAACTTTAAAGTTGACACCTGACCTTATTGGGAGCCAATGCAAATCATGCATGAGCGGTGTGACATGGCAATACCTCGGTGCGTTGCAAACAAGCCTCGCAGCTGCATTTAAGACACGCTGGAGCTTATGCAGTTGGTTGTCTGGTAATCCATACAGCAAACTGTTACAATAATCTATCCGAGAAGTTATAAACGAATGTATCAGAGATTTCGTTGCGTCTGGCGATAAATATTTACTTAGTCTTCGGTAATGCGGATCGTCGTTCCAGGATTTCCACAATCTAGACTATCTAGTTACTACTGTAACTTGAAATGCTTCGTTTGAAAAATGGTATTAAAATCTCGAATATGGTATTTTACATGTTGAAAACCATTACTTCCTTAGTTCTATACCGAAGTATAAAGCTTATATGTTCACAAGTTTTCTTATTTTGGGCGTTTTCCAGTCGCATATGAACATTTCGAAATGGTTCGTTTTTCTTGAAGACAGAGTTGAACGAGCAACTGTAGCGTTCTTTCTGTGAACTGAATTATGTGTTATTTGGGCTCAGAGAAGTCACTGAAGAATATCAGTCCATGTTGTGAAGTAATAAAGTAATGGTGGTATTTCTTGAGCTGTGAGAGGTCCCTAAAAAAGAGCTACAATTCACTCCCGTTCGGCTGCCATCTTGATTCACTTTTAATAAAGTGGCTAGTGCGCATGCTCTCCGTTTTACCACTCTGTCCGTCAGAGTGGATGGAGGGCTGTATAGCGAAATATACAAGTTTTGAACCCTCGGTTTTGAACGGGCGCAATTCGCACTAGTGCGCATGCGCTCCGTTTTTCCACTCAATCACTCTTACGACAGTGTGCAAGAGATTATTTTGAACTTCTCAGATTTAGATTTCTATAGTCAGCTGTGTGACAACCTAAGTACACTGACTATAGCTACAAATCAATTACAATTTTGTGCTCTATGTTGAAGTCGTGAATTTGACAACGTGGGTACTTCCCACGCATGGAATATCTACTGCCTCACTGGGTTTACTCATGAATTTGTGTTTAAATAGGAATCCATATGCACTGTATAATGTAGATATATTTATTACATGTGTTATAGTAATTGCATTGTTAAACCCACGAATAAAATTCTATATATGCTATATTTTCATCGCTTATAGCTTGTTTGCACGTGTGAAAATATAACCAATCAGTGTTGTTACTGATACGTTTAGCCAGGCTTCGCTGGGCGACATTGGCGGCTTTTCGTCGCCAAAGTTGACACGTTTGTCTGTTTATCGGCTAGAACTGAGCTCCGTAAAAAGCTATTTCTAGGTTTCGTTATGATGTAAATAAGGATGTTTTAGGGGCCTAGCTGTCGAACAGAGGCACCTGTGCTTAAATGGATGATACTGAAGTGTAAAGCAGCAAATTTGGTAATCATTTGAGTAAATAAACGGAACTTTAGGTGAGTGTTGTTTTTCACTGTCGCGTCAAACTTTTTTACCGGAATTTTTCATACCCTCGACTTTTTAACCTCGACATTTTAACCCTCGACCGTTGACCAAGATCCCAGACTCACAATATGACATGGCTTTATTCAAATGGTGTCCCAATCGTTCTTGTTTTTCCCCACCACTCCAATCAAATAACAGAGTAAGTACGGCAAATTACTATAGGTTACAGTACGGCGAAGGTGTGCCGCATTTATTTTCCATTCAGGCGAAATGTGTTCTCATTTACGCTGTTTGGGATTAGTATAATTTCATCAGTGAATATGGAGATTTCCGTGCTCTGATTGGTCGAGAATTACGTCATACGTTGCTATATTCACCTGAAGAGCGCTTAGAAGTGAACATAATATACAAGGTATTTACCAAAATGGCCGCTCGCATGTTTACCTGTTTCTCACGAAGAAATAAATAATATGAAAGAAACTGCTTTCTCTTGCGCAAGTAGAGTCGGTTGGTGCAATGAACCGTAGCGGCACGTGATTATGTCACAAAAACTATCATGTCACGCGTGATGGTAAAACTTACAAAAGAGTCGGCAGTCAGACTATGATTGTCTAGTTTTATATTTCTCTGATATTCACTGATGAAATTATACTAAAACAATTATTCACTTCAGTCTCGGTGCCTATTGCTGACTTCGTCTCGGTAAATATTCATCAATATTATTCAATACATCGTAACATTGCCCAAATATGGTCATTTCATCATCAATATATGTCACCTACACATGAGAGATACCCTGCGATAGCTGTCATCGGAACGAATTTAACTGTTGTTTTTTTCTTTCAAAGAAATGCTGAAGTGTTTCAAACTTGTAGAAAACAATGAAATCGACTTAATTATCAATGTTATTATGTTCACAGAGAACACAAAGAAGACAACAAAGTCGAATATTAAAGATTTTCAATACATTTTTAATGGTAAATCCACTCGCAAATGCTTAAATCAGATTCCTTACTGATTGTTTCTGCTCGAATAGATTTATTACACGAAGAAAACAACTACTAAATTACCTCGTTTGTAATTAACTTGCTGATAAGAGGATCCTTGAAATATCATGCTGAGAGTGTCAAGAAATTATACTTTCTTCATCTGAACCCCAAAGGCAGACAACAATTTCAAAAAGTTAAAGTGAATTCGTGAATCTACGAATTATTGACCGTCCATGGCCATTCCTTTAACAGTTTCAGCAAATGTCCAACATGTTTTCATCGTTTCTCGAAGGCAACGAAGCAAGTCTTGCTATGTCTTGCTACAAGTCTATGTACGGCTTCAAATGGAGAAAGTCAAATTCAACTACAACGTTCCAAGCAGCTCAAGACAAACGTACCAGCACTTCATGTAAATCTTCATGCGAATAACTAGCAGCCACCGGATTCTCTTTTTGCTTGTGTTTTTTTTACATTTCAAATAACTTAGTTCATTTAACTTATGAACTGAAAGAAGGCTTTTCCCAACTGTTTTCTAATCATCAACTCACTTTGAAAATGTTTACTTCACTCAAAGTCGGCATAATTGTAATAAGGCGCCAAACTTATGTGCAAACTTGGCGCGAGCGTGACACTAGATTCCCGCCAAAATCGTTTTCTGAAATAAAGGTGTAGTTTTGGTAAAACTGAAGCTGTGTTTTGTTATAGATGTGTTGGAAAATAAAACTATTATCCTGCTCGATCTTGCGGAATATCGCCTGATTTTAGGCAACTCGGGCCTATCGGCCCCCGTCGGCTAAATATCTGGCGATATTCCGCGCGATCCTGCATGATAATTGTTAAATAGTCACCGAGGCTGAAGTGAATAATTCGGTTACATTGACGAAATGTAAATGGGCCGCATCAAGCGAAAAGGGAGCTTAGGACATATGACGTCATTTCGAGAAAACAAATCAGTTTGAATTTAAGTTGCTACCTAAAATTTGAAAGGTTGCTCACAAAAATAAGCCATTTTAACAAAAATCTTAACTAAACGCAAGTATACTTTGCTTCAATTAACTTCTGGCACAACATCCCGATGTGTTGCAAATCAGTTACATAAAAGAAATGCAAAGTTTGATACCTTAAGAATCTATCCAAAAAAACTCTTTGTGAAATACAACCGACATCAGAACTCTGATATTGTTGTTCAAACAGAAACGATTTCCAACAAGTCAATGTTTGAGTTACCATTGATCTAACTTCTCAGCAGTATTAAACAACCAGCACAATCAACGATAAGCTCGATTGTTGCTCAAAAGTTGCTCCGGAAGGCAAAAATTGATTGAGGTTGCTCGTACCACAAAAAGTGGATCTAAACTCCAAAAGTTAAACGTTGCCGAGAACAATTTATCAAAGTTACTTCCACAGATCTGTTTGAATCGGATAAAAATGAATGAAAAGTAGAATAGTGGAACGGCCTTTGAAATGAAGAATAAATTTGTAAGAGACTTCAAACGATGCAAGCGCTGGTTTGAGTATCTGCCGTTATTCAACTTTTATCCTTGAATATTTCGCGAAACTGCAGTAGATGTAGATGACAGGAATGATGAGGAGATTGTTGGACTGATAGAGCATATTGGAAGATAAATTTTAATTGAGGATTGCTAATTTTAATGCTGCAGAGAATGAGTTTGAGAATTGAGGTGATGGCGAGTCGGCACTTTGAGTCGGATTTTGAAATGAAGCCACGAGGAGGTTTTCGCGACCTAGAATAGTTTTCCAAGCAGCTTAACTCGAAAACAAAGTTCCTCTACTATAAAGTTGCAAGCTATACAACCACTTCTATAGAGATAAGATGGCGAGATCGCTATAAATATTACATTAAGCTCATGTTTTCTCTTTTCAAGGGCGATCAAATATCAACAAAACTCGAACGGTCGTTCGAGTAGCAACTTTTGAACAGCGATTTGTTCTACTTCAGGAACTGAATTTTGGCAAATCATTCTTTCCCTTGTCTAAATTAGTTGTCCAATTGTTCTCGGCAACATAGGTCATAAGTTCCCTTTTTGCTGTTTACAGATTGAATTATTCAAACGCTGACTCGCATCCCTACTCCCCCCAACGTTTTCTCGTATTTATTCCTGCCATTTCCTTTTTTGTCGAATTTGTTTTGCACAACTTACATTGCCCAAAGCCTTGAACATTATTAACGAACGAGTGTCTAAATACGCTTTCAGCTGCTACTGTTAGTGAAAGCCATATACGTTTTACAGTACTGTACTGTAGCATTCCTTTAAAATGATAATTGAGAGATATTGTAACATAAAAAGCCTAGTATGTTGCTATCAGAAATGTCATTCACTTATGTGTGTTTGCTTCCAGTGCCTTGTTACAATGATTGGAATGTCTCTGCCACGGGAAATACTGGGATGATAAAACTCTCGTGGACCTCATTCCCTGCTGATAGACCACAAAACAGCTCGTTATACGGCTACTTGGCCATATATCATTCTACTGCTGGCTCAGTAAAGATTAGATTAGGAACAACAGGCTCTATACAAATGACGTTAGATGGCTTATCACGGAATACCTTGTATACAGTACGAGTGCAGTTCTTATGTCAAGTATAAACATTCCTATATATAGTTGTTCGTCTTTATCGGCAAGGACATCAAGTGGTAAGTAACATTAAAGACAATTGAAAGTTAATATTGACTCTTTTAACATTGTTAAGCTATTTTGCTTCAGCAACTCGAGTTTAATTACAATAAATAACGAAGTTTCTTGTCCTGTAGAGGGACTGGAGTTATGTCTTGGCTACACCCAGATTTCCTTTTTTTGTCCCAAAGGGTTTTTGACAGGTTTTGTCTGGCCTCCCTGACATTCTCCAGGTGGCATGTATAGGTGTGCCGATTTAGTTATTCACGGCGTGGAATTAATACACCAATTATTGACAGTACAAACGTACATATGTTTCAAGCAATATTCCGCACGGCATTTTATGGCCGGTTTTCTAATTAAAAATAACCCAAACCCCAGGCGAATGACGACCAAAACTACGGGTCTACACTATCTACTGTGCATACATGATTCGGAGTTTTTCTTTCCCTTCACGATACGGAACCATCCGGGACCATTGTTCTGTTTTCCCAATGGTTCTAGCCGGAATGTTTGGCACTTTTCCTTTCTCTACACAGTTACGTCAATGCATTTCTTTTTTCGAGCTTATAAAGTTTTGCATTAGGAATGCAGTAGAGAAAGGTTTTAAAACATATATATTGCCAAATTAAATACAATGTTTTTGGGCTTGAAAATGGATCAGAACTACATCTCTGAGCCAAAGTTCGAAGCGGAAGAGCATTTCGTTTCAAAGTTATTGGCAAACAAATATCATAGGTTCTTATAATAATCTTGGTCATCCAAGATGGCGTCCAAGCTGACTGCTCCCGAATTCTAGACCTTTTTCTTGTCCACTGCATTATTAGGCACTTTTGTTGAAATGGTCAAGAGAAAATAACAATAACCAGCCTTGTGATCAATAATTGTATGCAGCAAAATACCAGGCAAATAATTCTTCCTAGAGGTATTTGAGAAGTTTTATCAAAAGGAACATTACGCCGGTAAAACTGTGATTGCATGACAACAATAGAATTACGGCGTGGTCGGTTTATAAACCAGTTCAAAACTTCGAATGAAATTCAAGACCTTGGGATGCGCCCTCGGTTCTTGAATTGCTATTGAAGTCTTCGCCCTAAATTTGAACCTATAGTTCACTCGTGTCCAATCCACAAACAAGCTTCCACTTAGGAAATTTTGTTCTTCTACCTATTATCTTTACATGAAGTTAGCCAAGCTTTAGTAAAGTTATTTTTTAAATACACATTTACTCGGGGTAGTACTTCATAAATGTGTAAAATAATATATGCATGTATCAATCAGTTCTTTTGAGTACAATTTTGTTATTAGTTTTTGGCAAAATGTTAAAATGAAAAAAATGGAAGGAAATTACTCGGCCATAATTAAATTACTAAAGATGAATGCAAAATTTTGTACATATTGATATCACCGTAACCATAGAGTTATATACAAATTCAAAGTTTGTATTTGTCTAGTGTTTTGCATAGGCGTTTTTGAAATCCTTTTTTGAAATATGACAGGCTAAATCATAAACACCGCAAAATAGCTTTCGCACGCTTTTCGTACTTATGGAGAGACAAAGGCGGTTAGCGAAAATATATATACCCAAGAATTGGGACGAAATCAAAGCACGTTCTATATAAGTTTGAATAATATTATTGTTGTCTTCTCCATTTGCCAGCTGCATGGATATGGCATTTCCGACTTTATTGGTTTTACTTTTATATCTCATAGCTTCATTACGTCTCGTTGGTGGGCAGTCGCCTAACGAGGGTCGAGTTGAGATATATCATGATGGCGAGTGGGGTACGGTATGTAATGACAACTGGGACATTAAGGACGCTACTGTTGCCTGTCGTTCCATTGGTCTTCCTCCTGCGACTTATGCACTTTATAACAGAGCATTTGGGATTGGTACAGGAAGAGTATGGCTCACCAATTTACATTGCTCGGGGAGTGAGTCTTCCTTGGGAAAGTGTTCTCGTGTGACATGGGGAAGTGTGGGATGGAACTGTTATTACAAAGATGCGGGTGTAGTCTGTGGAACTCCAAAAGGTTAGTTTACAACTTGAACGGAATTGAGTTGATATTTACATGTAGAAATAACATTATTACTTAGCGTAGGTTTCTGTTGATGCATAGCTTCTTCTAGTTATATACTGATTTTGTTTATCGCTTAAAAGTTGATGTTAATATAATGAATAAAACCTGAATGGGTAACTTACGAGCAGCTTTTGTAACAGAAACGACGTGAATGGCGAAAAAAGGAGCGATATACCCTAATCGCACACAAAAATCAACACATCACAAAAGAAGTGGCTGTAGGCTCAATTATGTCCTCGTTGAGCGATAGTTAATGATTTTTCGATGTTTTTATACCCACCTCAAGTTCCCGGCCGAGATAGAGCCATTAGTGGACAGAATGGAAAATCACATCTGGGAAATTGTTAAACAATAGGTCAAATCTCTCAACATTGAGAGACGCTTCAGTTGTGGCGCAGCGGCAAAGATGATACTCGATAAATTCATTCTGAGGAAAAACTTTATTTATAGGTTAGGTAGATAGATGCTGATGCAATCTGCTTGTTTGTTACGTTTCAGTCTACCAATATAACGTTACAAATATGTCAGGAGTGATCACCAGCCCTGGATATCCCCAGTACATGTTAAGAGGACACTTTGAGTGGACATTCAAGCCGCCTTTTGTTAAAAGCATATTCCTCTACTTTGAAGAATGTGATCTGGTTGATAATTATCATAATATATGGTAAGACAAATACCTTGAGATGCATTTCTTTTCTTAAAATGGCCTACAAATGTATATTCTGGAAGCACCCTAAGAAGGCATCATTTCATTGGCTAAAAGAATTGAACTAAACATGCATCATTTTTAGCTTGAGGAGTTACTGGGATGGGGAGCTGTCTCTCGATAACTCAGACGTTAGCACGGCCAAACTGAGGATAGCATTCGATATCCGATATTTATTCGCGTTTAGTACGTGGTTTGTAACATACCTTTTCGAAAGTGGTGGCCAAATATTCTTTTCAGACAAAATAAAATGACCAAAGGTTTTCGAATAAGTTAGGAATTTTGTTAATTTTGATCGCGTTTGATAAAATTCTCCACGAAATTAAAGTTTTAATTGTGCAAAATAATAGACATTTATATGAGGCTATACACTGTACTCGCAGTCATACATATATATGTAAAATTAGGAAGCTTCCACAAAATTTTGCACAATTACCTGCATAGGCGGAAATGTAAGGTTTTCTGAAAGATAAAAATTTTTTTTTGCCAATACGGCCAAGGGCAATGGTAGTTGAAAATTCTTTGGGCTTGTTTCTTAGCCTGTATCACTTTGTATCACTCTTAGTTTGTATCACTCCTTGTGTTTTCCAGCGAATTCTCGGCTTGACGAGCTATGACTGTCAACGTAATCTATGACTCACAAATATCGTCTTGAAAAGCCGGTTTCTCCAAAAATATTCAATATATCACTCAATTTTTCGGTAATTACTATGTGTGACATTTCTTTCGATTTATGGAGTCGTTTTATTTGTAGTTTGAAGAGTTTGATTTATGCCAATGAGACAAGAAAATGTAAACAGAAATTATTTGTGATGTGACGTCAGTTCACTACAGTACTACCAGAATCCTTTTCGAATTCTTTTTCTCATTCAAATTTTTCAACTCCTCTTAGAATATCAAACCAGTGGTCTAAATAGCCCACTTCCGAGATATGCCTCACTTCCTACGTACGAAGGAATCAATACGAGGCTCCGTGCATAACACGCATAACACTTCTATAACTACAGAAGTGCTGTAGCCTTGTCACGAAGTTTGAATATTTAGAAAAGTAATGCACCTTCGAGATCGAGATTCGAGGGGACACAAAACAAACTGTTACCATCAATCATTAAGTGTTTAACATATTTTACTTACCTTTTCTTTTTTTCACAGGAAAGGTAACGTCACCGTTGAAGATGCATTTGGAAAAGAGCTCGTCCGTGTTGAAGGACAACGTAGAAACCCATTCAGTGTTCTAATAACAACAAACGAGGGAAAGCTGGTTTTTCATTCCCCTTTCACGTATTCTAGGAGAAGACAAGGTTTTCGTTTGCGGTATTGTGCTGTCAATGGATCTCTCTACAGACGTGAGTTTCATTTGTAAATGGATTTAGTAGCACATGCCATAATAGATTTAGTAGTACATAACCAGGGCCGTAGCTAGCGGAGGGGGGAGGGGGGGGGGGGGGGAGGGGGGGCAGGGGGGGGGGGGCAGTTGCCCCCCAAGAAAGATGGGACCTTGGGCAACTTGGGCAACTCTCATTTTAGTACCTCTTAGGGATGAAAACAAACATTTCCGACGAGTGTCCCCGCCCCTAATATACGGGAATCCCCCGTGGCTGTGCGGAGTCTGCCCCCCCCCCCCCCCCCCCCAGACAAAACATCTTAGCTACGGCCCTGATAACTAGTTGTTGCCCATGTTTGTATGATGCTATGTAAATCGATTCAGCAGTAGATGCCCTCTGATTGGCTGTTACCCGTGTTCGTATGATACTGTGTAAATCGATTCATAGACTTTCTCAAAGTCCTTCTTAGCCCCCGCACGAACTCGCCTCTCGCTTCGATTCTCGCGCTCGCTTTTTGACCCAGTAATCGCTTAAACAGTGACTCCGGCAACGAGTTCGACTTGGAGCAAGTCTAATCGATTCAGTAATACGCGCGCTATGATTGGCTGTTATCCGTGTTTGTATGTTATGCTATGTAAAGATGGGCATTATTTGAAAGAGCTGATTTACTTCAATTTTGCTCATGACCATTTTATAAAACAATTACGCAACTCCGAATTAATGCTCTGATTTACTGTTCTCCTCTCGGTCTACTCTTTAAACACTCTTCCGTTTGTGTTTATATTACGTTTTAGTACGATTTCGCAGCCATTTCAGCAGTCTGATTATCTACACACTGCCTCTCGGTAAAATATTCGCCAATATGAATGTTAAGTATTGCCAATAGCGATACTTACTGTTTGTAAACACTGACGTCATTTATATATTTGCATATATAATGTGGTTGGCAAAAAAAAACATGTGTTTGTATGACTTGTATGGGAACTAGCGATTTAGGCCTCACAAAATACATCTAAAGTCTCAATTCTGATTCCAAATCTTAATTCCTTTATAAGACTTATAAGTTAAGAGCATATAAGCTTCGATGAAAGGGCTTGCTTGCATTTTGGAAGAACAAGAAAGTAATTTGGCGATGAATAAGCACCGACCTGTGATATTTTATAAGCATCTGACTGGGTTCACGCTTCGTTTCTGCCAACCACAGAAAGCAACAAATGTGGCGTGACTGGCCTGTGTGACGTCACAGTAAGTATCGCTATATGGTACATATTTATAGTACATCTTAAGGTTATCGTATAGCTTCAGA
Organism: Actinernus sp. WN-2022; assembly: GCA_030867875.1. Lineage (NCBI taxonomy): Eukaryota > Metazoa > Cnidaria > Anthozoa > Actiniaria > Actinernidae > Actinernus > Actinernus sp. WN-2022. The sequence goes on from JAOWCC010001589.1 coordinate 34,187,146, forward strand.
GCCGAATTTCTCAAAAACAAAGTTCAGAGTATTAAGTATCCAACAGAAAAAAATTGGTTGAATTTTTTATCTAGAGGAGAAATATCAAAAATAAACATTTTCCCGGAAGATTGTGTTACATATTTTGATTGACAGCTCATACACCACATCAGTCGTCATGCGCATTCAACCGTAGCTAAGCTTTACCGTTCAGTTCGGAGTTCGCTCTGTGGCTTGTTGTCAGCGTTCTATGGAATCTATGATCTTTTCTCACATAAATATGTCATCGTAAATTCGAAGCGTATTCGCTAAAATTGTCTGTAGATGTCTTCTTCAAAACAAGTATCTGGTCCTTGGAGTTCAAGAAAGAGGAAAAATCAAAGAAATGTTCGAAATTATATATTCTTATTACCACGGGATAGACTATTTTGTTGTACATTAGGCCGCTTGATTCCTCTTAAAAAGTATTTCTACAATAACATGCCCAATCTCTGACATTTTCCGGAGCATATACTATTCGCGGGCTGATTTTTCGGGTAATATTTATCTGTCCTCTGGACTTGATTCTTTCTTTCGTCTTCCGCGTCCGTTTGGTCTGCTTGGGTTTTGCCTTCTTCTTGACTTTAACTGGTTTATCCTTTGCCATTGCCTTATTCTGGCGTTTGACCGGTTTATTCTTGGTTTTGCCCATAATGAAGAGTGATTGAAAACTAACTCAACTGAGCGCGAAGACCTTTGATTGTGTTGCTTTCATGCCGCTGAGAAATTGGTGGGAAGTTTTGACAGTGACATTTCCCAGTCACGCTCTGGTTGAACATCATTGGCTGCTTTATATGTGTTTGATTGCTGTGAAAGAAGCGGGGACAGACAGACAGACAGACAGACAGACAGACAGCTTTATTACACTCACAAATGATTACATGAACAAGCAACTAATCAATGACTGTAGGCCACCTGTAATAACCATAGAGCTAATCGAGACAGGTGGTCATTAAAGAGATAAATTACAATGATCGTCAGGAAAAAAATACAGAGTTAAATACTACAACTAAAAAAAGGAAAAAGGAAAGGAAAGATGACTCATTAAACACTAATTAGAATCAGTCTCGCCGGCCTGCTAAAACTTTTCAGAGCGTTTTCTTGACTTTCTATTTTCGTTCTAAACATAGTTTGAAAAAAGCTCCAACTCGAAGCGAATTTGTGCGAATTACTTCAAATTTTCACAGATTGTTGGCAATTATATCAGCTAAAAAACGGTTTCGGCGATGTTTTAAATGTTTAAAAGAGAAGCGCTGAGAGCGATTCCCGTATCTATACTTGGATTGCGCGTTAGCAGTTTCACGAAGACCGAAATATCTTCATAACGGTTTTGAATTTCCACAAACGCCGACATGGTTTCGTAAACAAGGTCTGTGGGAGTCCAGAAAAGCAAACAGATCTTAAATTTATTAAATTACCGTGGAGTTGGAGCTCTTGGAAGCCAACTCGCTTATTCGGAAAATAAGTTTATTTAAAAATCACACTTTTATTAAATTACAAACCTTAGGTATATCGTTGTAGCCAATTTTATAAGCTTTAAAATGAGGTATAATTGACCTAAATACGAAGAATATTAGAGACGCTACAAAATGTTATCCGGAACAGTACCCTGAAGGTATACGATAACCTTAAAGTGCCTATCACCCTTTTGCAATTTTGAAAGTTTATGAACCTCCGAAATGTTTTGAATACTTCTGTGAAGAACGTTTTGGTTTAAAGTAAATACTTTATGTTCTACGCTTGTTTGAAATCGTGTAAATGTGACCTTTCCTGACCCATGACCGCGTAAATAAAAGCCTGGGTCGAAACCTGGGTAGACGTCATCTTGACGTCATATAATTATTTCGGCTTTGCAATCATTTGAAGAAATACTTAACATGTTGACTAAAATGACTTTTTTCTTTACTAACAACTCAAAAACTGTGTATATTTTCTATGCATCGATGTTGTTGTGATAAAAAGGCGCCATGGAGAATAATGCATTAATGAGATGACGTCTACCCAGGTTTCGACCCAGGCTTTTACTTACGCGGTCATGGGTCAGGAAAGGTCACATTTGTATGATTTCAAACAACCGTAGAACATGAAGTATTCACTTTAAACCAAAACTTTCTTCACAGAAGTACTCAAAACTTTTCGGAGGTTCATAAGCTATCAAAATTGCAAAAGGGTGATAGGCACTTTAATAGTTTGGCAGTTCTGAAAGCGGCATAATATTATTTCCTTTGAGTCTTGAAATATTGTTGTGTGCTTTCTCAGCCAACCAATGCCTCTATGAATTGTAGTTATTACATATATAGGAAAACACATTTTATCATAAACCTTATAAATGTAATTATGTATCCTTAATATGTATCACATACATACTGAGATTTACGAATGGAATCAGTCATGCGAAAACCCACTTCACAATTTTCCTTAGCCAATCAGAATCGCGAAACGATTTTTTCACACGTGCGAAAAGCGTTTCGTCCAATCAGAAAACACCTGCCAAAACATATCGGGATTTTCAAACTGTACTTGAGATCGGCCGGAGGCGCCACTTTCATTCACTACGAAAGTTGGATGTTTTGACTTTTCTTTTAAATAATGTAATATTGATCTGTAAACAGCCACCTAACGATGTTAAAACTTCCAAGTCAATTGAGGAGTATATTATCGACCAAGAACACAAAATCGGAAGAGCAAAAACTTAGAGAAACAGACGTAAAGTTACTTAAAGAGACAAAGAAGAACCGAAATTCTACCGAAAGAACTCAACATATATTGAGATAATCTATGTGAAATCATTCTTAGTGTCAAAAGAAAATACTGCGAAGATTATGAGCTTTCAATCCTTCGTGGAGTGATTTCAGCTTCCATAGACCACCGACAATTGAAAAATCGTAAATATTCTGTGAGCAGAGAAAACCTACAAGCCGTGGAGATGTCTGGAAACTCGTAGCAAACAACTTGGAAAAAGCAGGTATACTAATCTATTGACGATGTAAACTTGAAAACTTTATTTGTTGAATCAAAGACAGTTTCGCATTGATGTTGAAAACTATTTCAAGGCTAATGTAAGTTTAGAAAGTAAGATTTTCTTTTCATTTTGATTGTATCGAGCATAAATTTTAGTCTACGTTGAGTCGGATACGAAATGCAAAACAAAAAAATTAAAGCTACAAATGTACGTGTTCAATGACAAGACCTAAATAAAACCTGTTTCATATTGGAGAACAATCTCAGTATGTATATAATAAACAAATTACAAGATGGAAAGTGCTTTTGTATGGTGTTTACACACTTGTTTGTTTCCACAAAACTCACTCGCTCGTACCTCGCTCGTACCTCGCTCGTTCGTTTTGTGAAAACAAACTCGTGCGTAAATACCATACGCCAGCACTTCCCATTAAGTAATCTCTATTTCACATGTGAAAACAGCGATACGTCCAATCAGCTTTGCGTACAGCAATATATCACCAATCAGCACTAAAATATAAAGAGCCCAGCCAATCAGAGGAAAACACTCAATTGGCTTTCCTGGCTTAGAGATAACAGCTGTTTTTTTTGCTAGCGGTTTTGTCCCCATCGATTGTCCTCAAGAGGAATTTATGTAGGAACAGAACAACAAAAATACATTAAGCTAAACGTCAAGAGACCTTACTTTATTGAAAACATTTCTGATATCAGAAAACGTGGTGGAAGACATTAAAAAGATAGCACCGAAAGAGCTGGACGACCTGGCATCGGCGTTCCTCGTTAAAGTCCAGAATAATTGCACGGCTCTGGCTCAAAGTGCCGTTGTTGTGCAATTGCTCAGACTGTGATTAGAAAGGTCGTACCTTTCTTCCCCTTTTCCCAAAATATTATAAAGAAATAATAAGGTCGTCAACAATGCATATGGCTTTGTTTGTCTTAAGGATATTGTTCTAACATTAGCAGTGAATGAAACTGAGAACGTAAGCAGTGTTAGTATTATTATAGTGTGCCTTGTGGGATGCTGTTTGTTATAATTAACGAAACGCAATTTTGGTTAGCTCGGTGGTTAAGCGCCGGTCTGTTCTGCGGCAGGTCGCGCGTTCAAACCCCGGCCGGACCACCACTAAGGGTCTTCAAATAACTGGGAGAATTCGAAGGTGCTGCCTTTGCTCGGACATCGTCAAATGGTTATATAGACCTTCTCGTCTTCTCCGATCAGGACGTTAAATCGTAGTCCCCCACCTCAGTGGAAATAGTTAGAGTTTATCAAAACAGTGTCCCCAATTAACAATACCATCCTAAATACATTTGATACTCAAATAAAGTATATTATTATATATGTGTAATGAACAGATCACAACATAGAAAGTATTTTGTACGGGTTATCCTGTCTTTGTTTGTGTCACAACACTCACTCGCTCATTCGTCTTGTGACACAAACAACTCGTGAATGTAAACCCGTACGCCGCACTGTCTATGAAGTAATCTATATATTCCCTTATAACATACTCAACAAAATATCTGGATTCTGATTGGTCAATGACGAGTGCATAAAAAGGTTATAGAGTACACAGTCGCATTCTCTCAGCAAATGTTTGCTCAGTATATTATAAACAAAAAAACGCATCAACTGCTAATGCTATAATTGATTTATAGGCACTGAGTGATATTTTGAAAGTTCTCAATCTCGTATAGCACTCTCGTTCATGCGACTTCCTCTACATATACCGATGCAAATATAAGGAGTTAGTCCAATCTTTTTTGCTAGTTCCCGTATTAAAATATTTTATCTACGTGCATCTACGTAACCCTTAATCGAAAAATTCGCATTTATGAAATTACATAAAACATCGAGCTCTACAATATATAATAAAAAGAACAGCTTTGTGGGACCTATAGTTTAGAGGTTCGATGTTGTCACATGCAAACCAAAAATTTAGGATATGAGGTCAACCATATTTATGCCTTTGTTATAGCTTCGGTCGTAAGCACGTGGAAAATCTCAGCGATAGACATCCATGTTTATCAGATACAAGTCTCCTGGAGGCCTTTGTCAGTCGAGAAACTACGTAATCGTGTGGCATCCTGCTATATCATAACTTGCAAATCTACGGACTCTTGGGGTGGCGTGTCGTATACTGCTATCACCACAAGCACAACTGCCATACTGCGAGATCTCATTGGCTACACCAATTACAGAGTTCAAGTCATAGCCTCGGTAACTGGAAGCAAGGGAATGGACACATTATATGGAACAAGGGAATTGCTTGTCAGAACAAAAGAAGGAGGTAATCCAGGTTTTATCCAGTTGCTTTACTTAGAGGTTAGACTCAAAAATTGATCATAGAACGTAAATGGAATTTATATCGTTACTAGGTTACAAAATAACCAAAGCAATTCACAAATCCAAAAATATAACGTACGTGGTTACCTGTTGCGTATGAAGAAAAGTCATATTTAAACCCAACCTGCGCATACGAGTATTGAAGCGAAATTTTTCGGAGTAGGTTATAAGGCGTATGCAAATATGTTTACACATGCAATCGCTATTGTTCTAAATATGGAAACAAAGCAATGGCCCTTTTCTTGATACTTTTGTTACAAACGTATGTTGGATGGAACCAGACCTTTCTTGGAAAGGTAACTTGCATCGTCCTCGATAAAAATGTAATCACGAAACACAAATTTAACAAAATACAAATAAAATAACATTTGATGTAATTGAAATAAATGATTGTAACTACTTCTACATCGCGAACATCGTCTTGTATTAAAAACAAAAGCAAGATTAATAAATGATCGTAATTACTTCTTCACTATATTACATTTTACATCGCGCACGTCGTCTTGTATTAAAAACAAAAGCGACACTACTTACAGCGACTGCTTTCTATGAGAAAGATCTTGTTTGTACAAAACTAGAAATATGAAGCTTCACGGTTTCTTATTGTTTGAAATAAAAAAAAACACCAGACGTTCCGTTTTGCAGAGGGACTGCTTGTTGTGAGATATATTTTCTTCCAGGGTGGAACCCTCGGAAAAATCTTACATATGTCTCGGAATATGTAAAGTTCGCTAGCGTTCTGACTTTCCATTCTATACATACTTGTACATTTAGATTAATTTTTATTTGAAGTATTCAGAAAATAAAATGAAACACTATAGTTTGAATATATAACAATCTCGAAATCCGTTACGAACCTGTAACTCACAGTAGAGCATTTTGTAATAATGTAATGTTTTTTTTCAAAAGTACCAATTAGAAGGCCATCCAACATGACATTACGTATTGTGGGAGCACGTGATGTTCTAGTCCAATGGGATCATTTTCCTCGTAAGTACGTTCACGGGACTCTTCTAGGATACAAAGTGTACTATCAGGACTATGAAACACGGACTCGTCACTTGGTGATCGTACCACCTAACAGCACACAAGTGGTTCTTCGGGATATTCCACCAGCAAGACATATTCGTATGAAATATACGATCTACGTGCAAGGCTTCACAGCTAGCGGTGAAGGGCTTAGTTCGTCCAGAAGGATACGTGTATATACAAGTAAGCAACTTGTCTTTGATTAGTCAGGACAATGCGACTGTCTGTAAATATAGAGAATCGCGGGTCAATGGTGAATTCTCGGAATCCTTCATATATTTTGCCAGAACATACCCTTTGGTGTACTGTCTTAGGAAATCATATCAAAAAGCGCTTTTTAAATTTGGCGAATTTTAGTCCCGGAGCGGTTTTTGGCTTGTCGGGACGACCGAATCATCACGCAACATGAGACAAAATAATGGCTAAGTTTGACCGCCCTAAACGACTCCTGGTATATGTTTTTTTGACATTAAATCTACATGGCATGAAAGTTTGGTTATTCTAGTTTTATCCAGAAGTTGCCACCTTCGGAATCCAAACGCTTCCCCTCGGCAAAATAAAACCACCATGCAGTGCAAAGGCCCGTTTACACAGGCGATTTTTTGTGCATTTTTTGTTGCGATTTCCACTGCAATTTTGCTCGCCAGCAAAGTTGCACTTTCAAATCACGCGCGTAAACTAGCGGCGATTTTGATGCAATTTTTGTCGCCACCAAATCGCACTGGTTTCGAGCATGTTCGAAATGTGATGCAAATTTGTTGCGAGAAAAATTGCAATGGAACGCGACAAAAAATGCATCAAAAATCGCCTGTGTAAACGGGCCTTAAGAGAGGCGATTTAAGGTCTAATTTTACAGTGCTTATTATAAACACCCATTCAAACAATAAGCAAACGTCCAACTACTCTTAGCTGGTCTTCAAAGGCTCTGAAAGTGAAATGTACCTTTTGTACCTTTTTATCAGTCGAGATTTTGAGCCTGAGAGCCGTTAATTATAAATAATGAGATGAGATCAACTTTATTTATGCACGCTAGCCCATTCAATAACATATACTGGTTTCCAATAGGGGCGTGTACTAAAAAATAGAAAGTTCCTTGTGTACGTTACAACTATTGTATTAAATGTTCTACTACTATAAAAATGCCTATGTTTTATTTAATATATTTCTACCTACTATTACTTATAACTACTAATAATAATATAATGATGAGAAAAATCTAACTAAAAAAATAATCAAAAATAAAAGGAAAATAAGTATTAACTATGGCCATGGGATATTTGTTTGGTGCAGAAAGAAGCCAGTGAATCACAATTTCGTATCTCATTTGGTAGTGAGTTCCACAACAATATATATATGGATTCCCGTGCTAATCCGATCAAACACATTGAAACAGCAATATGGCCGTTTCAGTCATCGATTTGCCAAAATTCACCAGGCTGTGCTCATTTAGCCTGCGTTGCGGCTCTGGAGTATCGGAGCGCAGCGAGTGGAGATTAGGGGGATTGGGGCGAGGACAAAAAGAGAGGGGGGAAGGGATGGGGAGGAGAGGTGGAGAGAGCTTGCCGGCAAGCCATGGTTATTTTGATAACTCTCGGCCTCAGAAGGCCGCGTATTGCTATTGGCTAAAATGCGTGATTGATAGAAATCTTTGGCATGCGATAAGAGCAGAAACCAATTAGTATGGCGACAAACATACCGAGAATTCCTTCCAGATCTTTCGTAATGTGATCGAATTTCGCGATGAGCTGAAGAACCCTGTATCGGAACTCCATAAGCGTCTTGCTCGACGAAATGCACACGGTTGAAACATGGCCGGTGTGTTCGAGGAACAGGCTTGTGCTTCCGAAAATACGAGCTGCTTTGATGATTTCGTACCGCTGCGTCGATGATTTTTAGCGATTCTTTTGGCAGAAGTTCGTTCCGATGTTATTGTGTCGGCAGTGTTCTTTACTGATTTGGTGGCGACTTTATATTCAGCGGCAACGAGTTCTCTTTATCTTAGTTATCTTTATCCTGCAAACCTTCACGAACATAGGTGTAGTTCTCTACTGCATTTCGAATCTTCCTTCCTCAGGAACGACAGACTCGCTCTGATAGAGCAGCAGATTTCGGAATATGAAGACCAATACGTTTGCAGGCTCTCTTTTCTTTCTGAAGTCTTGAACAGATTCTCGCCGTGGAAATATTTGAATTCCCAACCACTAGCTTAAATTATACATTACATATCCTGCAAAAGTCGTTGACATTTACAGGTTTGGGTTTAGGCCCTGTCTTCACATGTTTTTTTCGGAGTTTCAGCTGACATTCTTCAAGTTCGTATATTTTTTGTTTTGAATTTTACGCTCGAGTTGAGATTCCGTTATATTCCAGGCGTGAGTTTGACAGATGTTAAACATGGTTTTCACTTCTGTCGCATGATGATTGGATGAATCGGTCGAATGACTTATTAATTTTATGCATTTTAATTAATGGATGGATATCAAAATAACCATGGGTTGCCGGCAGGCTCTCTCTTCCTCTCCTCCCCACCCCCTCTCCCCTCTCTTTTTTCCTCGCCCCAATCCCCCTAATCTCCGCTCGCTGCGCTCCGATACTCCAGAGCCGCAACGCAGGCTAGTGCTCATTAAATGCCTACACTTACATCGGAAGTACATTCTAAACGAGAAATATATCAGATCCTGTTATTTCTGAAGCAAAACGAAGACATTTTCATTCTCAAACATCTGACCTGTCACCTATCAGTAACTCTAGCGATAGCACCCGCTCAACGAAGACAACTCTAGTTTACAAGTCATATTTATATATATATATGAGAGCTACAATAAATTCCTGCACCTTCTTTATAAGCCAATAGAAAGCTTAATCCAGCCGCATACATGGAGATAAACTACTGAGTCAACTCTGCATGACAACGATTTCCTCTAAACCTGTCTAAATATAATCATGATTACAAATAACTGAGCTGAAAATATACTACACTTTTATTTATCCACCCTGACTATCCATTGTGGTACTCAATATTTGAACAGAAGTTAACTGTCCAAGGGTCCTAAACGACAGGCAAAACGACATGCAATAACTTTGTGAGTCATAATGAAATGGAATGTAACGCAACCAGCGCAGCCGCATAAATTAAATACTTTCTGTGTGAAACACCCAAGGAAGAAAACCTAAATTCCCATTCAAACCAACTTCAATTAGATAACAAAATGCGATTCTCAGTTCATTGCGAAATACCGCAAACTCCGGATCCTATTATCGTAATTTTTCATGTTTGAATTCTAGCCGAAGTAAAAATAATGAAAACTACAACAAATACTTCAAATTAGTTTTCTGTTTAGGCAATCCCAATAAAATATTTCGACCCAATTTTTTGGATAAGTAAAAAAACGTTTGAAGCATGGTTTTTAACTACACCTCTTTTCCGAGCTCTTTACCTATTAGTTTCTTGCCTTTCTCATGCAAATTGTCAATCCACAACTGGTCCTATCCACTACACTACACTACACTACAAGCAACGTGGTTGAAAGGACCGAGAAAAAAGAAACAATGAGAAGACTTGTGAACAGTAATTTTATGCAAGTTATTTCGTACAATATAATGTCAAACCTCGGCAGTGAAACAAATATCCATTTTATCAGCTTCCGCTCGGCCGGATCATTGGTTTGTTAGGGGTATCGGCCTGGATGGAAGGGTATGGCCGATTTATTCACCGAGGGGAGAACTCGAGGTGAATAATCCCATTCCCCCGAGTGGAAGGCAGATAAAATGCTAATTCTTCACAATGGCGGGGTTCAATTCGTTGCACGAAATATTTTTGCATAAAATTACCGTTCATAGAGCTTATCACAATTATTTTTCTCTCGGTTCTTTCAACCAATGAAGCTTATGGTGTAGTGGATAGGACAGCAGGCTAGTATTAAACCAAGAGATCCACTCAGGACACATGCCGTTTTTTCCATGTTTCCTTTAAATAATTATTTACTTATCCCCAAGTAAAGAGTAAGTAGAACTTAGTATGAAAGAAAATGAGGGGAATATGTTGCGAGATTGCCTTTGCCTTTGGAACTGGGCAGGGGTTTCGAGATATATTATATTCCCCCGAAATGAACAAAGAAAACCGAGCCATGGGCGAAATCCTCGGTGAATAAATCCCATATTCCCTCGCTCCAGATCGATAACCCTTACATAATCCTGTGAACCAAGAGAGGATGAGGTAGCGAATCCCCATGCCCCATGATAATTATTTGCAATCTATTTTTAGTTTCACAACACGTGATTAGATTTATTTTCTTCTCGATCTGGTAGGCTACCCTCGTTCAGTCGTTACCCATTGTATATATCCCCTGGGTCCTCATAGCATCGTTATAAACATGCACTCCTTAGCACATGAGCGCACTTTACGCCAATCGGGTGTAATTCCTAAAATAACCAGACTGTGTCCTGTTAATGTAAAAATAGATTTCAAACAATTATCATTGGAATTGACCCATGTATGAGAGATTCGTTTCCCTGGGCCTCGACATATTCCACTCGCACTTCTTTCCTAGTACAAAGTTACTTATGATTCTTCATGCACGGAGAAGTAATGGGGAAGGTTGAAAAAAGGCATGTCTCTCGAGTGGGACATTGTTCTCACATTACACTACGTTTGTCAGTTAAAAATGACTGAGTCTTGTCAACAGTAATTTTATGCAACAATGTATACTGGGCACAAAATGGTTCCCAATGATTTATGAAAACAGATATTGTTATTGCGTACAGCGATAAAACCTCGCCGTTGTTTAAAATAAGCCATTTATCGACATTCCGCTCGCGGGTAAGGGATTTATTCACCTCGGGCAACACTCTCGGTGAATAACCCATACATTGGTAGAGGAAGAGCATACCCTAATAACATAAAGGCTCAAACATCCTGCTTCTAATGGGCGGCCCATTAGAAAAATGAAGGGGGGACATAATTTGTTTTTCTGTCCATATTTAGTGCAGGAATATTTTGGTGCCTTCTGCCTCTGCAAATTTACCAAGGAGAGATTTCTCACATGACAGCACTAAGTAGTTCTCAAGGGTTCTCAGTCTTTATTTGGACAAGCGACTAAGAACTGGAAGCAGTACATCCGACGCCCAACTTAGTACCGAGTTTCTAGCGGATGCTCATTTTCCTGCACTTTCTGGCACAATTGAATGCATTGCCGATGCGATAATATATGCATACGATTTGGACAGTTAGGGGAAATGGCTGGAAGGGGATCGGAGCATTTGCATATGAAACCAAGGTATAATATCTGACCCCCTTTCCTCCCTATCAAACATAATAATACAGAGGGCGGCACTGTGGCGTCTACCAGCTATGTCTAGGAGCATGCTTCCCAACAATGTCTAGATGCATCAGAAATGCTATTTCTAGCATTTTGTGGGTATAACAGTGCCACCATAGTTTTGCGCGAATTTGTTTGGGGGACTATCTGTGTGCATGGATTTGTGTGTGTTTTCTAATGGTCCGCCATTAGTTTTCCAATGGTCCTAGGCCATGCTTATAATATTTTGTTAGTGGTTTTCAGGGGGCTTATAACCGACATGCTAAAAAAGTAAACGTTACTTTCTAAAATGCGTAAACAGAAAACTAATTTGAAGCTCTTCGACGCCAGTTCACAAAATATGTTAGTTTTTATTATGTTTTCGCTTTACTAGAATTCATAAAACTACGATAATGAAACTTTCTTTCAGTCACTTTAAAGAGGCGAGGACATGATGGTCCCCTTTTCCCGAAAGTAATTAATTTATGCGGGTAAAAGGGCTGCACTGGTTGCGTTACATTTCAGTAGTGTCACATTTCATTATGTCAACCATGATCACTCACAAAGTTATTGCATGTCGTTTAGCCTGTCGTTTAGGACCCTTGGACAGTTAACTTCTGTTCAAATAATGAGTACCACAATGGATAGTCAGGGTGGATAAATAAAAGTTGTGGAAATCGGCCTTATTGTCGGTGAGTAGTATATTTTCAGCTCAGTTGTTTGTCATCATGATTATATTTACCGGGCTGTATTTATTCAGCTTTAGAGAAATCGTTATCATGCAGATTGGAGTCAGTAGTTTATCTCCATGTATGCGGCTTGATTCAGCTTTCTATTTACTTATAAAGAAGGTGCAGGAATTTATGTTAGCTCTCATATATATATATACAGCAATTTTCATAAATTCTGACCCCCCTCACCATATATAAATATATATCAAACATATATCTAACATTATGGGATGTCATTGCTGATATTTTTTTCAAGTTGCTTATCATCAAGGCCTTCTGAAAAAAATATAGGTAGAGGTATCCCATAATGTTTGATAAATTTTTGATATATATTTATATATGGTGAGGGGGGTCAGAATTTACGAAAATTGCTGTATATATATATATATATATAAATATGACTTGTAAACTAGCCGGTTGTCTTCGTTGAGCGGGCGATTCGTTAGCGTTACTGATAGCTGACAGGTCAGATGTTTGAGAATGAAAATGTCTTCGTTTGGCTGATCTGATATATTTCTCGTTTAAAATGTTCCGTGATGTAAGTGCAGGAATTTAATGAGCACAGCGTGGTGAATTTCGACCAAATCGATGACTGAAACAACCCTGTTGTTGTTTCAATGTTTGATCGGATGGCCCCACGCACCTTTCACCTTCAACATAAAATTTCATTTTTTCCTTGTTACAAAAAAGAAGTTGCTTAAACTACTCACATACAATGCCTACATTGATCCAAATCTTATTTTGGACCCACACCGAAAAAAATGTGTTTGACAAAGGAGAAATTAGGGAAGTTTGTGTTATTTGTAGTGGAAGCCTGGGGCCAAAGTGTTTCCATGGCAACATCATAATTTGCACAATGATGTGTATTTTCCATAGTACCACGTATGTGCAAAGTTCCAATAGTTTTTATCCAATATTTGTAGAGATATTCTTCATTTTGTGATTTGTCTCCAAGGCTGTGCAAACAATATGACGTCATAGGTAATCTCATTTGCATATTACAAAAACCTGAATATCTCTTAAACGAGAAGAGATATTGACAAACGGAAAATGTCATTATTCCTCATTTCGAAAGCATTTTAATATTAGCTCAACTTAATTTTCGCTTCATATGCACTTTAAATCGCCTCTCTTACAGTGCATGGTGGATTTATTTTGCCGAGGGGAATCGTTTGGATTCCGAAGGTGGCACTTTTCAGGATAAAACTAGAATAACCAAGCTTTCATGCCATGTAGTTTTTATGTCAAAAAATCATACCAGGAGTCGTTTAGGGCTGTCAAACTTAACCATTATTTTGTCTCATGTTTTGGCATTCGAAACATGCATGTTTAAAAAGGCGGAGAAAAAAGGACAAATAACACTAACTGGATATATTCTTGCTGGATGTTAAGGTCAAAACGTTGTTTTAATACGTGTGTGAAGTATGATTGCATTGGAGTTTTTATAAGACTTCGCTAGTCTTTGTTGTTGCGTGATGATTCGGTCGTCCCGACAAGCCAAAAACCAGTCCGATGCCGTATTTTCAATCTTTTGTAAAATTCGCCAAATGAAAAAAGCGCTGGTACTTTTTGATATGATTTCCTAAAACAGTTCACCCAAGGATATGTTCTGGCAAATATGAAGGATTCCGAAAATTTACCATTGACTCGCGATTCTCGATATTTACAGGCAGTCGCTCTTAAATACAGAAACCACATGCCAAACAGATACATACTAAGTTATATATTGATCGGCATGACTAGTGCGATTGCATAGCATGCAATGTTATTCATGTGCTTAATTGTTAATTCCCTCCTTAAAATATGGAGCTATAAAATAAATGTGTTTGTTTGCCAACCCCACCTCTAACCAGAACAAGAAACTGATTTTCTAACGGGACCTGAAACAACCATAGAGGCTGATCCAAGTCAGGACCCGGATAAACCACAGATTGAATTGGAATTTAGCGTGAAATTTAACTCTAACCAGAAGTTGGTTAACTGCTTTTTTTCTCAGAATGTGAAGAGAATATTACAACGAACAAAATCATAACAAGCCCTGGTTATCATCGTCCTAGTAGAGGAGGTTATAGCCTATGTGTATGGACATTAATAGCGCCCAATAAAAATCAGCTAATTGTGGTGTTGATGGAGGACGTCGACCTACCTTTGTCTGCACGATGCAGGTAAATCACTTTATAAAATAGTTTCGATAGTACGCGCGCTCTGATTGGCTGTAAGCCGTGTTTCTATAACTCTATAGAAACATAGACAGTTGAGCGCGCGCTTGAGCTAGTTGTGAGAATTTACGTTTTGGTTATCAAATTAAGCGAGCGTTTCCGTGCTTTTATTCGTTTATTTTATAAAGGAAATAGAAAACATTTCCCCCTTGTTTCTATAGAGTTATAGAAACACTTGTGGAAGTTTGGAAGAACTCGAAATAGCTGTGGAAACACTCGCCCTTCGGGCTCGTGTTCCCACTGCCATTTCTCGTTCTCCCAAACTCCCACTCGTGTTTCTATAACTGTATAGAAACACAGGAAATGTTTTCTATTTCTTAAATATATAATCTGAAGTCACGCTAACACCTAACGCAATATTCCTATAGGGATTCGTTTCCCAAAGAAAGATAAGGAAACAATTTCTATATGGCTATTGTAAGGAGAATGCCACATTATGATCATGTTATAGATACCTAGACCCTCTTTTTCCGCAATCACATTCAGACAAATTTAGACAATTTTACTGATCACTGGAATAATAAAATAATTAAGTCAATTTTGTAGCAACAACCACATTTATAATAATAATAATAATAATAATAATGTAGTGTGTAGTGTGTAGTGTAATATAGCGCCATTATCCATACAGCCTAATGGCGTACTGTGGCAAGCCACAAAGTAATGAATTACAGTTGTCTAATTTAGTAGAAATAAAAGGATGAACTAACATTTCTACGTCATCCTGTGTTAAGCAATTTCTAATTTTAGCAATTATTACGTATGTGATAATATGCTGATTTGCATATCTTTGCTACTTGTTGCTCTAGATTGATATTTTAGTCAAAACGATGCCTATGTTCCTTGCTCATGTAGAGGATATATGTCCTCGCTAGCTACTCTAATAGTGTCTATTGAGGGGCGTGAACGATGTTGTGCGCCAATAACTAGTAGTTCGGTCTTGTTCCTATTTAGTTTGTTTATTACAAAGCATCCATGCATTAATGTCATTGAAACAGGATTCAGTGCTAGCTATAGAGGCTACTTGATCATCTAGTGTAGGTTTGAAGGATAGGTATATTTGTGAGTCATCAGCGTAGAAGTGGTACGATAAGCCATGGTGTCGTACGATGTCGCCAAGTGGTGAAGTGTACAACAGATATAGGATTTGACCCAGCACGGATTCTTGCGTGCAGTACACCATATTGTAGGTCTCTGCTTGATGACATCGCACCTTCCACACAGACAAATTGCTTACGCTCATAGAGATAAGATTAGAACCAATGCATGGCTTTTCCTTTGATACCGAAACAACTAGACATTCTTGATAGCTGTAGGTCATGATCGACGGTGTCGAATGCTGCTGAAAGATCTAACAGCAGTAAAATAACTAAGCGCTGATTGTCAATTGCAGAAAGAATGTTATTCTGGACCTTTACCAGAGCAGTTTCTGTACAATGATACTTTTTGTTTGCTGATTGAAGAAGTTTCCCTAAGCCATTGTATCGATATTAAATAGTCAGTTAACTGAAAAGCAACAGCTTTCTCAATGGTATTTGAAATAAACTTTATAATTGAGATGGGCGTGAAATTTGAAAACATCTCAAAGTCCCAAAAGTCCTGCTTTAACTTTGGTCTGACCGTTGCTTGCTTGAGTTGTGCAGGCGTGGTAGCAGTCTCCATTGACATGTTTACCAGTTTGGTGATAACCGGCAGTAAGACGTCCAAGGGGCCTCTCAGTACAGTAGCAGGGATCTAAATCACAAGACTTCAGGGTAGAAGTATTAACCAAATTTCTGACTTGATTGTCTGTGACAGGTTGAAACTCTGTAAGTTCCGTTCGTGAACATGCATATCAGGATACGGATTTGCAACTAAAAAACACTCAGCAGTTATATCGTTTCTTATTGAGACTATTTTATCATTGAAAAAAATCGGCAAATTTATTAGCAAGTTCAGCTTCAGAAGTGACTGTTCGATAACGTCTCTAAGACTTCCGGTGTAGTAGTTTATCAACAGTATTAAAAAGTACCTTCTGATTATATTTTTTTCCTTTAATGATAGTGGAGTAATTATTAGCCTTTGCATTTGTAATCATGTTATTCACAATATTGCATTGCTCTACATATAGCTGTTTGTCTATGGTCAATCTAGATGTGCGCCACCATCGTTCTAGCTTCCTTCTCTTCGTCTTCTCCGCATTTATATTATCATTATACCAGGGTGCTGGAGGGTTGTCCAATACTCTAATAAATTTATGCATAGCATTGTATTGTATTATATCGACATAACAATAGCTTAACAATACAATACAATGGTAGAACGAAGCAATACAATGAAATACAAAACTAATGCTATGCATAAATTTGTCAGAGTATTGGACAAGTATTAGTTCTGATGGTTGTAAAGTAACCACACGTCGCTTGATCGGTGCATTCACATTCAGCAAGTGCTTGAGTGTCTCCTGGTGCTTATCAATTATAACAGACAGTTCACTGGGTGTGTCAGTTATTATAGTGGAGTTCTTAAGATCATCACATAAACAATAACTTAACTTCCGGTAAGTTAATTGAAGTCTCTCGTGTGGTTGTTTCTTGAACCGTAAGTGACAGTGTACAGCAGAATGGTCTGACAATACAGGATCACTAACAGCGACATCCGTAAGAAGGTCCTCATCTGATTTCGTAATAACAGGTCCAATGTGTGACCACGTCGGTGGGTTGGGGCGTTCACGTATTGTTCAAGGTTGAATGATTCTAGTAAGCTCTTAAATCTGCATGCATACACGTTATTTCTAGCATCAAGATGGAAATTAAAGTCGCCCACAATAAGTAAATTACCCGAAGCAGTAACAAGCTGTTCAATCAGAGTAGAGAACTCTTCGAAGAAGGTCTTAGTTTTCAAGCCATTAAGTCTGGATGGAGGCGGTCTGTATATCGTAACAATCCTGGCACTACCTGTTGAAGATTTAACAAGCACGTCAATGTATTCAAACGACTTAAATTTACCAAGAACCTGTCTTTTGAGTTCTATGCATTTCATAAACAGAAGCACTGTGAACTCCACCACCTCGAGAGTTTTCTCTTGGGACGTGATGGAAAAGTAACCACATAAGTCCTGAATTAGACAGTTGTCACAGTCTCCTGACTGGACCCACGTTTCTGTTACAGAAAATATATCGAGATCATGTTCTACAACAGTCTTTTAATAGGAGAGTTTTGTTCTTTATAGATCTTTCGTTTAGTAAGCAGAAGTCCATTGTTTCATACCGTTGAACTGCAGCAGTTGAAGCTGAAGTTTTCACCTGTATTAAATTGCTGGAGTTGTGCAATGGAGTGGAAAATGCAAATTTGGCTGTAGTGTGCTCATTTCTGTTAGAGATGATAGTTTGTATGTTTCGACGGCCAGCTCTCTTTCCTCCCTAAATCAGTTTAGCGTAGACAAAATCAGATAAATCGGTCTGAGAGCTCCGACGAAGACTTAGGTGTCCTCTGGTGTAGTTTATCGTAGTCGATGTTGAGTCCGTATGCAAATTCGTGCGGCTGTAATATCTATCTCGTTAGAGTTAAATTCTATATTTCCAGACATTTAATGACATATCATGACATATCATGACTTATCATATCATGCCTTATCATGACATATCATATCATGACATATCCTATCATGACATATCCTATCATGACATCATATCATGCCTTATCATATCATGACTTATATATCATGACTTATATATCATGACTTATCATATCATGCCTTATATTGCGCACATTTCATGTGTGTATATGATCACTTGCGCATTACATGATATGTAAATAACTATTATATATAGCTTAGCCTAAATAATAAATGTTAAAAATACATACTAATGTTAATACTAATTTTACGGAAGTTAAACTTATCGGCATAAGATGAGCTTGGGATTAGGTGCCTAGAGATAGTCATGCTGGATGCGCATGTCCACACACGACAAGGAGGTAACCATGGTAAACCCTACCACAGTCTACCACCAAACCACTACCGGTGCTTGGAACCGGAGGGACAGTGGAAAGGGGCACCAAGGAACCTCCGACTCTAAACAATCCCAAGCACCGGCCCAAACACAACAGAAGTGCTCCACGTGTAACTGTTAGATCCGCAACGATCTGCTCCAGGAAATGCTAGTTGATCCGCAACGATCAGCTCAACAAGCGCAAACACTGGCCCAAACACAGCAGAAGTGCTGTTCATGTAACTGTTAGAACCGCAACGATCTGCTCCAGGAATGCTAGTTGATTCGCAACGATCAACTCAACAAGCGTGGGCTGCTGGTATGAGAGCTACCGACAAGCATTGACGCAAGCCTACATGTAACTTCCATAATATAGCCAACATAAGAAATTACACATACCTCATACAGTCAAACCAAGTGACGGGACAGGTTAGCCAATACTACAGACGGAGTTCGTATATAGAGCTGGAAAGCACTGCTGGCCCATCGCCCTAGTGTCTGAATCAGATGATCTGGAACACCGTTCCTTGCAGCTACTGTAGCAGCGCCTATGCGGAAGCTGTGACTCGAATAGTTACCAGGAACACCAGGAAGACCAATATGGACAAAACAGCCTTTGCGAAATGGATCCGTCTTGGAAGCCTTGCTCCGAACACGTAAACAAGAAGGATTCGACACTGAGTCCACTGCAATGTCACCCACCATCAAATGAAAGGCAGGAGAAAAACTCGCTAAATTAGGAACCGTGTATTCTGCCGCTCTCAAAAACGCAAAGTACCCAAGTGTACATGCTGCTCAAAGCATGCAATGGTCATAACAGCTCAAATCCAATGACTTGATAATAATAGACATGATGTGATCAGTGACAGGAAGGCGTTGTGCTCTGGAGGAACCCTGAACACGCTTGATCCCCCTAACTACCCTTTGTAGCCTAGTACAATCTGCTAGCGGATCTGAAAAGCCTAGTTCGATGTGAAGAGCTCTGACCGCAGAAAGATAAACCTTGATTGAAGTATGTTGGATAGAGCCCGCGAAGAACGTTGCAAAACGACACAGGGTCCATTCGCAGGGCAATGCGAACCGGAAGCATGTAGCTTGCCAAGTTGCTGACAAAAGTTGTTGAATTTGCGCTGACCAGATGCATATGATCGTCTCGTAGAAGCAGCTAAACCACGAGTAAGAGAAACCCTGCACCGGTGCTCTAGAGAGGAGAGGTCAAGTCGTTCAGGAGCCATTGATGGTTGCAACAGGAGATGAGTGTGCCCTGGGAGCCAAGCGTCTGAATTCCTGCCAATTGAAGCGAGAGAGCATCAGCAACAGAATTCTTAACACCTGGAATATGTTGGACTGCAAAGGTGAAGTTGGACTGAGCTGCTAACTTAAGTAAATGCCGTACGAGATACATAATGCTCGGAACCTTAGAAGTCCTGACGTTTAAAATGGCGACCACTGCCTCATTGTCCGACCGGAACAAGACATGCTTCTTAGAACAGCCTGCCCCCAAACCTGTGCAGCAATAACCACCGGGAATAGCTCCTTGTAAGTTATTGACAAGGGCTTTTGCTATTTAACCACGAACCATAGAACCATTGATCACCATAGAAGGCCCCAAACCCAATTGCCCCTGCAGCATCTGACGTTACTTCCAAATCAGACTTGAGGACCATTCCTGGAAACAGCCAAAAGTTCACCCCGTGCCACTCAGATAAAAACTGGCACCACCACTGAAGATCTAATTGGAACTCCTTATTCAGGCGAATGGGGTGATCTCTCCTGCGGAAGCACTTAAGAAGATCAATCATGCGTCTAATGAAGGTCGACCAGGCCATACCACTTTTGCTGCATGATGAAGATGACCAATCAAGGATTCCAACTGCTGCCTATTGCGCTAGCGCCTCACAACCCATGACTCAATTAGCGCCTGCAGAGCAATTAATTTGTCAGACGGGAGGCGAGCTGTCTGATTAACAGAATCAAGTTGGATGCCAAGTACTACCAGAGACGTAGAGGGACCTTCACACTTTTGGGGGTGAAGAGGTAGGCCCAGCTGTTTGCAAACCTCTAAAGCAATGGAAAGATTCTGGGCACAGACTGAAGAGCTCGGAGGACTAGCCAAGATAAAATCATCAAGGTAATGAACTAAGTCCGATACCATGTAATTGTTGACAAGAATCCATCAACCATGGTTGCTACCGAATCGAAAATAAATGGGGCCGAGCGCAACCCGAAGGGGAGAGTTAAGTCAACGAAAAATTGACCACGCCATTTTAGACCTAGAAGAAAACGATCTTCTGGGTGGACTGGAATATTGCGATAGGCTGCCTCTACATCGAATTTAGCCATAAGAGCACCTTGACCATGTTTGGCTACCATGCGAATAATCTCGTCTATCCTAATGTATTGCTGTGTATATTGAT
This sequence comes from Actinernus sp. WN-2022, assembly GCA_030867875.1. Lineage (NCBI taxonomy): Eukaryota > Metazoa > Cnidaria > Anthozoa > Actiniaria > Actinernidae > Actinernus > Actinernus sp. WN-2022. The sequence continues at coordinate 34,208,132 of JAOWCC010001589.1, forward strand.
TAGGATCAATGCCATCATTGACGCTAAAGCTCCCTGGAGGAGACAAATCTACAATGAGCCTCCATTTCCCAGGTTGTGCCTTCTTGGGAACGACCCCAAAGCTGCTGATATGCAAGTTTGGTAAGGGCGGGGAAGAAAAGGGGCCTGCTACCCTCCCCAAATAGACTTCATTAGCTAGATAGTCGTCAATTACTCTAGCACATTGGTAGGCTGAGGGCTTGTTACGCTTGGCCGGTTTAAGTTTTGAATGACGATAAAAACCTAGCCTGAAGCCATTACGCAGCCCCTTTAGCACATAAGAAACACGGTCACGGTCTGGATAATTCCTAAGCTCCATAGCGAACTGCTGCACTAACAGGGGGCTGACTCTAAGTAAGTAAGTAAGTAAGTAAAACTTTATTTATACACGCTAGCTACTGGGGGAAGGCCGGCAGCTGCAGGAAAAGAGAAACCCCATCGTAAATAATAACTAAACCAAAGATAGGCTTTAATACAGATAACCCTTAAGGTATACAAGTACTAAGGAAAATCATACAACTTGTCTGGGCATACACGTAGCCTCAAAAAATTAAGGAAAATTAAACAGCATAGAAAACCTCTGTATTACAAACTAACCAGGCTTGCAGTACACGAAGACAGTCAAATAATCCTAGCCAGGCATGCAACTTGGACAGAATAATATAGGTTAAGCCTGCCACTATTGACTCCTAGTCTGGTATTTTCAGTTGATGACTGTCAATGAATCTTAGCTAAGCATGCGACTAACGTCTTTTGGCTTTAGACCCATCCCAAGATAACACTGGAGAGCGATATCTATGCCTGTGCTCAGACGACTTAGATCAGCCTGAGCAGACCTGTGCCCTATGAGCGCCTGCACAGCTACTGCACTTATGCGCATACTTGCAACACGCGTAAGGGGCAGAGCACCTCCCTCGATTCCACGACTTGCACACAATGTCGGAAGAAGTGGAACCAACGGCTTCAGAAGACTCGGGAAACACTTTCCCAGGGAGCGAACGAGCTGATGCCCCTACTGCATGAAAGTTGTACGGCTATACATTGATGGATGACCAGTCGGTAAGTTTGATCACAGCCGCATGTTCGCGGAAAGCCTGATCATAAGAGAGCCACACGCGCCCACCGAACTGGCGATAAGTACGCAAGATAAGTAGCTTGTAAGCTATCAAATCACTCCAACGGTGAGGAAAATAGGAGGTCATAACTAGGGTAAACATAGTGAAAGCCTCCACCCAACTTAAGATGTCTTCGATCCGGCGACGCTGCTTTTTGGAGCCGGAGGTGAGCACTACGCGGCCATCGAACAACAATTGCGGTTCAGCTTCAATCAGGACAAGATTAGCAGCCATTAAGTCGCTTAAAGCGATGTACTTTCCGGCACTAATTTGGGCCACAAGCTTGGCCGGGATGGGGGGAAAACCCAGGGCCCACCACGAAAGGCTGATCAAGAATGGGGGCAGGAAGCTCAGGAATGCCTGGAACGCTCGAACCAAAAGCGAAACTCGTTTGAGGCAAAGTGCTACCCAACTAGTGGCAATGAAAAAGTGTTCACAAAGGACGGCATAACATTCGAAGACTTACCTAGCACACCAGGGGGCGCTGTAGAAGATTGAGGCGCCACAAACCCAGTCCCCGGCAACAACAGGTCTGTGGTTCTCGAGTTGAGGTCCGCCCCTTGCGAGACACACGTGGAATGGACGCTCGACGGGAAAGAGCTTGATGAAACCGACGAAATTGCCATTAGAGCCGGATTTGAGGCTTGCACTGCCGTCAACGCCGCTTGTGTGGCTGCAGCTTGAATCGCCGCCAAAACCTCCGGTGACAACTGCATACTCGGCGAAGAAGTTGAAGGGAATACCGAGCTTGATGTTGTGATCCCAGCACTGGGGGATGCAGACAACTGGCAACATCCGAAGTTGTCATGGACGCCACAGGAAAGAGCGAAACATTCAAACTATTTCGTGTCTGGCGAGCCATGACTTATCAACTATTTGAAGCTATAATTTGAAGCGTGCGTTAAGCAAGCAAATTTGCGTAACGCAGCGAAGAATAGATCCGCAACGATCTGCAACGTTGAGCACACCAAGCCCCTGCTAAGCTTAGGGGATGCCCCACAGTTAAGGGTTATGTTAAAGTCAATTACAGTTAAATGCTTTCTTAAAGAGATAAGTCTTAATTGAACGTTTAAAAGAATCAAGAGACTGTTCATTCCGTATAGAGTTCGGTAGGCGTTCTGATACAAAGGCTCTCTCGCCAAGTGTAGTTATCACATAAGGTGGTTATTGTAACAATTCAGCATTAGAACGAAGACAATAACTAGACTTACTCTTAATCTTAATTAGATCATTAATATATATAGATGGATTGCACGTGACGTCACGGCGGCCATGTTGGTGTACCTTTAACAATATATTCTTCGTTAGCTTCTTTTGTTAGGTACACCAACATGGCCGCCATGCTCTTTGTCATTTGAATCTCTGGGGATTGAGTGCAACCCATCTATAGGTAACAGACCATGCAATGCCTTAAAAGTGATAAGCAATAATTTAAAGATAATTCTAAACTTAACTGGAAGCCAATGTAGCTGATATAACACAGGTGAATCGAATCTTGGTATATTACAAATAAGACGAGCAGCACTATTTTGTACGATCTGTAACTTAATTAGTTGTGTCGGCGGTAATCCGTATAAGAAGCTATTACAGTAATCGATACGGCTTGTGACAAAGGCATATACTAAAAGCTTGGTAGATTCAGTGGACAAATACTTCCTAATGCGTCTAATGCTGTGCAAATGGAAAAATGAAGAATTGCATATCTTATTAATATTGGTGTTCATGGACAACTTAGAGTCGAACCAAGAACCTAAATTTCTGGCAACTGGAACGGGTGCAATGTTATAATTTACGACAGTGATATGTTCAATGTTTACTTTAGCTAATTGTTGCGTAGTGCCTATAATCAAAAATGCAGTCTCAGTTTCAGTTTTTTCAGTTTTCAGTTTTTATTGTTTCACACTGTTTACATTATAATAGAGTGTATATTACATATATTAAATATGTTATTTTTAAAAAGCAAAAAAAGGATTTATAACAAAAGAAAACTGCAGAATATGTGCACAGTGACCAAAGTAGCATATGCTTTCGACTTGGTCACTGTCTATGTTGAATGGAAATGGTGACAGAGTCAAAGAATGATATAGGGAACATAATGTACTGTTTAATAAACTCGCAGCAGTGTTTTCAGGTTTAAAACTCGAGGGCGCAGCCAATCCTATCCTATCCGTGCACAATCCTATCAATTTGCTCTTCTTGTTTGCTGACTACCTTTTTCAGAAGTGCCAAACGTTGTAGAACCATTGGGAAAACAGAACAATGGTCCCGGCTGGTTCCGTACCGTGAAGGGAAAAGAGCCGTAACAAGACAGACTCCCAATAATAATAATAATGTCTTTATGTATAGTTTAATAAACGAGCAGCAGTGTTTTATCAGATTTAAAAACGCGAGGGGCAGCTTTTAGATCTGATAAAACACGTGCTGCGAGTTTATTAAACGGCTTCAAAAACTTATAATGTTTACTTACTAACCATTGAACTTTTGTATTCACAACGCCATGCAAAATATTCGAGTAATCACCACCTGCGATTACTAACGTCTCAAAGGAATGACATGAAGAAATTACCATACTATGTTGTTTGAAGCGGCGTTTCGCAATGCTGGAGACAATGCTGAAAGCATTGTGTGGCTTTCAGAAAATAAAAATAAATAAATGTACAAAGAAAGAAAGATGGTAGACAGATAATTTACGTAAGGCAGGACTATTTATATGTTTACAGGGATCTCATGTTGGTATAATAATGTAGTATAAGTAATAATAAATTACAAATTTAGATAACTATATAATTGTCATCGTTCAGCATTAGCCGGTCGGCAAGAATCCATTGGCAAATGTCCTTCATGCAGTTTTCTATGACAGAAATAGCGTTCTCCTGATTAGCATCCGAGTATGGCTTGAAAATAAAGTAGATATGTGAAGCATCGACATAGCAGTAGACATAGGGAGATGCGCATTCGTAATATCAAATAGTTTCGATGCATAAATCACAGAGAGGAGGCCCAAGGCAAGAAACTGTGGAACACCCCACTTCAGTTCAAAACTATCTGAGGGGGTACCATTACTTGAAACACGCTGCATTCTGTATCTGTTGATGCTTTTTGAGGGGTAATAACCGATCAGTGAACAATAAAAATAATAAAAAGTAAAGAGCCATAAATGTCCGTGGCAGTCATGTTGGCGCCAAGTTAAAGTCTAGTCTCTATATGCAAGTCGCTTGCCACAGTAATACCATGATCGCCTTGGATTTCTTTGTTTTCAGAAGGAAGTTTAACCTCGAAATTCCCTCATTATGTATGCATGCTTTTAATTTTCCCTCATGTTTCTATGCATGAGGGAAAATTAGAAACTAAATATCCCTTATGTATAATTACATGAGGGAAATTTAGCATTGTTTTTTTAATTTTCCCTCATGTTACATTCATGAAGAAAAATTTGAAGACAATGCAGGCTGGACATGAGAGGGTCAAAAAGCATCAACTCTTGCTTCCCTCTGGCACGACTAGCACTGCGCTCCCGATCCAAACTGACTCGCCTTCATCATAACCTTCAACGTAATCCATGTGGGATCACGTAAACTAAATAAATATGCACGTTCTTCACTTCATTTCTCAAACCCGCTTCTTCCATGTGGGATACTTAAAACCATATACGCATAACCTGCTATTCTTCTCAAAAACACACTTGTTCCCATGGGAAGCCAAGATCATTCAATCAAGCATTAAAACGTTTTCGAAAGCAACTCAACTGCGACGCCTTTAGTTTAGGTAGAGAAAACTAAACTTCTCAGATATTTGTTCCCTTCCTCGGCGATCAGAGCACAGGCAGCCCAGACTCGACATATGTTCCCGCTTATTAGTCTGTTGGGTTACCTGTGGTATGTTTCATAAGCGATCTCGGAAGAGTTTATATAATTGCTCCTTGTGAATTCTCTTTTCCGATTCCTACGAAATAAATCTTCAATAATAAAAGATTGATACTTAATGAAGTTGTGTGAGTGGTTTTGGGGCGATTTTGGGACTTCTAAAGCAGTTTATTAGGATTCCAAATTTTGACCGTTGGCCCAAGGTATGCAGCTTTGAGGCGCTTTTCATCGATGTGACCTCACTCGCCACCGAAATTCGACAAGAAATTTAAATCGATTTCGCCTCTGCTTTCGGCACAAAAATCCAGAGATGTGTAAGCACTTCTTATCCACGTTTCAGGCCAAGCGACGTGAAAACGGCCTGGAAAATAAATTCCGAATTCAAAATATTTCTCTCGGTATACGATCTGCAGCTTGATCGGTCCACAAATCAGCGGTAGACATCGCAGGCGATGCCTTTTGAAACTACCTCACCCCACTAAGGAAAATTGTTATGCACCTCCGTCCTGCTTGAAGTACATGACAAATCTTCTTAGTGGGGAGGGGTATTTTCAAAAGTTTCAGTTGCCATGCCCACGCATCTTGAAAGCGTCGCCTGCGATGTCTACCGCTGATTTGTGGACCGATCAAGCTGCAGATCGTGTACCGAGAGAAATATTTTGAATTCGGAATTTATTTTCCAGGCCGTTTTCACGCGTCGTTTGGCCTGAAACGTGGATGAGAACTGCTTACACATCTCTGGATTTGTGTGCCGAAAGCAGATGCGAAATCGATTTGAATTTCTTGTCGAATTTCGGCGGCGAGTGAGGTCACGATCACATCGATGAAAAGCGCCTCAAAGCTGCATACCTTGTGTATATTTGTGTCCATGAGGTAGACACGCGGCCAACGGTCAAAATTTCGTATCCTAAGAAACTGCTTTAGAAGTCCCAAAATCGCCTCAAAACCATTCACGCAACTTCATTAAGTGTCAATCTTTTATTATTGAAGATTTATTTCGTAGGAATCAGAAAAGAGAATTCACAAGGAGCAATTATATAAACTCTTCCCAGATCCGCGCTATTAAACATACCACAGGTAACCCAACAGACTAATAAGCGGGAAATATATGTCGAGTCTGGGCTGCCTGTGATCAGAGTATTACAAACTTATACCATGACAATTCGGGAAGTTAGTGATTAAATTGTATTTCCCCTCAAACCTCGGGAGAGTTTGTAAAAGTTTCTCGGACGAAGCAGCCTCGGGAATTCCATAAACGCTCCCTCGACTTTCGGGGAAATTTAATAACTAATTTCCCTTGGTGCCATGGTATAAATAATTAGATCGTATTTCCATAATCTTCCATATCCATGTAATAACCTTTTTAAAATAAATACTTTTTTGATCAGATATTTTACCATTATGTCCCTGAAAGGTGATGTTTGTTTTCGACCTTTTTAATTAAGACATAAATAAAAGAAAGATATTAAGATCTGCAATCAAATATGTTCAAAACCAACAGAAGCTAAAGCTTTAATATAAACGGGGTTATTTGAAAGATGATTGTATCACGAAACTTACTGGAAAATCAGATTGCCACTAAGTTCCATCGTTGATATGGGATTTTACGTTGCTTTGACCAGCCTATAATTGAGCTATTCTTATGAAAACGTATATATTCTGGGTTAAATAGAGAAAGCTATCAAAAAACAGTAGTTTACTCTGGTTTTGGGGGAAATGGAAATGATATGTATTGGAGAATGACTTGTGGAAGGATAAAAAGATCACAGATTTAATATTTTTAATGTTTTAAATGTATTCTCTGAGTTTCTGTTAACGTTTCCGTATTAATACTTGCAGTTGGTTAGCCTTTCGTGAAGTACATATAGCAACTTCCTGTCCACGGGAAGAGGAATCTGTTGTCTCAAACACCAACATGTGACCTCTAAGATTTGGAGAAAATAATAGGTTTGCGTTTTCCAGTGGTGTTCATAGGCCTAGAGTGCACGAAAGGATCGGATAATGTAGTTCTTCAGCATTGTTTGTTTAGCTATGCTTACCATTGTAAGTTCTCACACACTTGACCTTATGCCGAGCAGTAGCTAATAGTAAATGGTTTCATCTCTAACGAACGGAACAACATGTCAACAGGGTTTTTTACGTGGCTTTTCTATATGGTCCTGGTCAGAAGTTTAGCAAGTTCTGTGGACGAAGAAGTTCCATTACCTTGGTGTCCACTGGTACGGCTAAACTTGTATTTTACGCGAGGTCAAGATCTGTTGAGTGGAGGGGGTTCAAAGCTCGTTTCTACGTTGATTGTAAGTAAACCCGTAGCTTCTATTAACGTAATGTTGTCTCCCAAACGCAGGTAATAATATTATTGCTGCAACAATCTCATTTAACGTCGGTAACGTCTCCCCTTTGAAAGTGGCTGTTGATTTTAGCCCAAATCTGCAGGCGATAGTATCAGCGTAAGATGCACGTATTCGAACCTAATTCTCATGACTTTGCTTTGGCTGAAGCTTACTCAAGTACGTTAAGGCCTGGTTGCGACATGAAAGTGAGGCTAAAACGATAAATTTCATTTTAAGTGATGATCCGGCTAAGAACTGTAGTGGAATCCATAGTTACTTTGATCTAAAATAAATTCAAACCTCCAAAATTATTGAACGAAATTGCGTTATTTCGATGGGTTTCTATTGAATTTATCAGTATCAACCAATGAAATTACGAGAAAGAATAATAGAAAATTAACACCTTTTAACATTCATTGCCGTGGAGCACTACAGTTCTTCTCTGGACCATTACTTTAGTATCTACCTTAATTGCCAATTACACCAAGTTATGCAGACTCACATTACTCTTCCACTTCGATATTTTGAGGACCACAATTATGCAAATGAGGTGTCACATGACCCCTCCACTGACTTTGGTTTTACATAAAATTTCAATAGCAAGGTACATATAGTTTTCCTGTTTCTCTGGTGCCTGCCTATAATAACCTGCCCTCACAGTAGAACATCTTTTTATCCATTTGGGGATATTGAGCAAAATAGGACACGTGACCTTGTACTCGATTTATTGATCAGCGGTTTTCTCCTTACCAATAAATAAAAGTCATGGTGTGAGGGCAGATTTATGTGTCTCCAAGCCCCCAATTTTTTTAAACCAAAACGGTTCTTAAAGGGATTATCTTCGTTACCCGGCCAATTGCAGTTGAACCGGTTCACACGAAGGAGGGTCGCGTGACATGTCACATGACTGCAGTTTGCACTTTAAAGTGTTAAGGTTCACGAGTTCAGTTAGTATGTGAAACTTGGTAAAGATTCGCTTAAAACCAATTCCCTAACAGATATAATCAATGTTAGCCGTGTTTTTGTGTTGACCCAGGCCTTAACGGACTTGAGTATATGCTAGGAATTTTGTTATATTTCAGTCCCTATTGAACCAAAATGGAAGATCAACGCATACAGTTCCCACTCACGGATGATCACTGTCCAATGGCCAAGTTACCCGGTTATGAAAGGCTCTTTTAAAGTTCTCAAATACATGGCCGTCTGTACTGCTGTAAAAGAGTCATTCAACACAACGTTCATGACTGCTAATAATACTGTGAGACAGCTAGAGGTGACAAACCTGATGAAATACACTGAGTACAGTGTACAAGTGCTGGCAGTGCTTGGCGGTTTACTCTCAAGTTCCGCTGTCTCCAACTGGACAGAGAAAATCCGGGGAAGTGAGAAAGTTATCGTGAGAACTGGTAAGAAGAAATAATGACTTCCATATGCCTTCACATTAAGTCAACTATTGTAATTTGTTTAATTGGCGACGCCGAAGTTTGTAAGAACACAACCACCTTTCCAAGATTGTGTAACTTGGTATAAATTATGAGAGGGACTTCAATTGGTCATGACCGAAATGAGTAAAGGACTGGGTTCCAGTGGTATGTATAGTGCACCATGGGTATCGGTTTGTGGAGACAGGCTCGAAAAGAACGTGGTGTCGTGAGAGAAGAAGTGACAGAATACTGCATTTTTTTGCTGCGAAGCGAGCAGAGCAGCAATTGATAATTTGGACAAAATCTCGCAACGGTTCATTGCGTTAATTCGCTGTTTTGATGACAATCCCTTGCGTGGCCAACCACAATGCGCTCTTCCCCTCCCCACTAGAGGACATTTTTTGCAGCCACTGATACGATACCGCGCGTCATTGATAGACTATAAATACTGTCTAGGTTATGTGCTTGGTTGTTTGTATTCTCCAACATTTAAGCTTCCCTCTTAATTCAGGAAATAATGGTACCATAATAGTCTCCATTGGGGAGGGGACGATCAATCCTTTGATGGGTTTATGTTCTTCGCATTACTTGCAGCTTGGCATCTGGAGGAGAGCGATTTACGCAAATTCGCGAGTGCTTTGTCGTACGCTGTACTGTCGTACTGTTTACTACAGTCCCTTCAGTGCTCCTTAATAGTGTTGTGTTTTGACGTGAAGTTTACTAAAACAGCAAGTTTAACCAAAAAATGTGTTTTGTAACTTGATGATCATCCATGCTAAGTTGACGATCACTCATGAACGAGTCACTGGAGGCGATCGGACTCAGTGTAGGCATATATAATTTGATAGTTTGGGGCGGACATAATGGCTATCAGTTTCCAAAGAGCAAGATCTCCCTGTTATCAAGATGGTGAGCAGCAAATAATTTTCTTCTGTTGGTCTTCGATAAATTCTGGAAGCCAGTTCAAAACACATACAATTAGCATTTATAATTACATTCTCGATTACAGTTGATTTTCGGTGTTTAAAACTTCACAGGGGAGAACAACAGTTTTTGTGCTGGGAAAGGTAAGAAAATGTCGGAAATTAGTAGGCTCAGGGAATGTACCGGGAAATCGTTGATATGTCGGGACAAAATTAAAATAAGTCGGGACAACTTTTGAGAAAACACGCGGAAGCATTCACTACCTATTAGGTATACTAGTCTTTAAAATAAGGTCAAAAGCAATTCGTCAATTGTCTCCTTAGCATGATATACACTAGAGTATCGTTATCAGAAGGATCACTGAGTCCATGATCATTCTTTAACGTGCCTATTGGTGGTGTGCAACCCAATCCCCAGAGATTCAAATAGCTAAGGCGTGGCCGCCATGTTGGATGAACTAACAAGAGAAGCTAACGAGGAATTGTTTGTTATTGTCATCCAACATGGCGGCCATGACGTCACATGCACACCAAGAATAACCCCAATTTTTATCATTTTAAAATGAAATTGGAAAGCATATTTCATTCTGAAGAGTTATGATATTTTTTTGGACGCGATTAAAGATGCGAAAGAAAGCTATTTTGGGCTTCCTGTGACGACGTTGACTGAGCAACGTAGTTTATCAGTATCCTGTGCTGTGACGTCACAGGACCCCCTTGAAGTTCTCCAGCAGGCAACAACAATGTATTCATAAAGTACAAAGTAAAATTTCCGAATTACAACTGCCGATAAATGTATCTGTAGAGGCTGCAGTAATAAGCCGGATTCCGAGCGAAGTATATATTTACATTAGATACAATTTGCTGAAGATCGCAGAGTGGAATTAGAAAAGAAACGACAAATTGATCGAGTTTGTGAAGGTCAAACGTGCGTGACACTGGGTAGATTCAACATGGCGGCCATGACGTCACATGCACACCAAGAATAACCCCAATGTTTTCATTTTAAAATGAAATTAGAAAGCATATTTCATTCTGAAGAGTTATTATATTCTTTTGATGCGAAAGAAAGCTATTTGGGCTTCCTGTGACGACGTTGACCGAGCAACGTAGTTTATCAGTAACCTGTGCTGTGACGTCACAGGACCCCCTTGAAGTTCTCCAACAGGCAACAACAATGTATTCATAAAGTACAAAGTAAAATTTCCGAATTACAACTGCCGATAAATGTATCTGTAGAGGCTGCAGGAATAAGCCGGATTCCGAGCGAAGTTATATTTACATTAGATACAATTTACTGAAGATCGCAGAGGGGAATTAGAGAAGAAACGACAAATTGATCGAGTTTGTGAAGGTCAAACGTGCGAAAATGGAGACTGGGTAGATTCTGTCCAGAATCTGTTCGGCTTATTCAGAGTTTCGTTTCACAATATTTCATTACATGATCCGTTTTTCTTTTCCTGGACAAATCAGCAGGTATAACGCGTGGTACTACATCATTTCATTGTTTTACACTTTTATTGCAGCTATTCATTGTACAACAATCTGTAACATGATGCCAAGACAGGCCGTGATGGAAATCAATTCAAAATTATGTACCCAAAATTCAAGAATGATGAAGCGACCGTCTACATGAATATAAAAAAATTACCAGGGGGAGGGTGGAGAACTCTGAAACTCTAAATTTCTAACGACCATGGGGGCTGATCAAAGTCAGGACCTGAGACGTCCATGGGGGCTGATCAAAATCAGGACCCAGCTAGTCCTGAAATCGAATTGGAATTTTGCAGAAAAGGGGAGGGTCATAATTTTACAACCTCCCACAATGGGCAACTGAAAACGGGTTGGTTATTTATAGGGGGAGGACAAAAGGGTCAATTATTTTATACTTATTGTCCAGGGAGGGTTATCTACTTTTAGACTTCTTTTATTTCATTCGTCACCCCCTCCCCCTGCTAATTTCTGACCAGTCCCTTACCATGGATATTTATCTACCATTAAAATTTCAACTTCTAGACAGCCTGTATATCAGGCCGTAAGGCCATACCATCTTATTATGTTATTTAGATCAGATTAAATAACCAGCTAAAAGGTTGGGCAGTCCCTTACAGATAACTCTTTTTTTATTAATTAAAATATTAATTAGACTGTTGAACACATCTACCTGATGTTTGTTGTTGGGTGACTAGAGTGGTGATGTTTGTTGCAGTGGATTGCCCATATTTCCAAGGAGTTTGGTCATTCTGTTGTTGGTACTTTTTTCACATGCGAGCAGACGGTAACCTACAATTCATAACTCTTTACCGCATACAGAACAGGACAACTGTATGGAGTATGTTATTATACTGTATTGTACAACGACAATAGCATATTTATTACAACGTAACTTACAAACAAACAAACAAGTACTATAACTTCCATACTTTACGTGCTATAATAGCTTACGCTTCACGTGTTACAATAGCTTACACTTCACGTGTGTCACAATGAGTGCCACAATGACTTACACTCACGTGTGTTACAGTGACGTACACTTCACCTGTGCATAGTTAATAGAGTGGAATGGTTATGAAACCCAGCGACCTTCTTTGTTATATGGGCCGCGTCAGGCAAAAAGGGCCCGGACGACATAATATGTGAATGGTTTTTGAAATTGTACCATATTTTTTATACTTGTGGTGCGATTACAATATGCATCGCGAGCGCCACATTGTGCTAATAACAAGTAGTGTTGATTTCATGAAATTGACCAGTGAAATCGAAGACGAAATTTACGATCTTTTTACACGAGGGTGCGATCACAATTTTAACAAGCGCAAATGATTCCTTGTCATCAGACGATTATTTTAAGGTGTAACTTGTACTATTGCTAAAATCATATTATGAGCTACGGGGAGTAGAATGACTGCAGAAAAGAGTTTTTTTTGGCCAAAAAATGAACATTTTGTTCATCTTATATTTTTTTTACTCTTTAATGCCAGCAGGTATAAATGAATGTGATACATCAAAATCATCCCCTCTGACAGGATTCCTAATTTTTGTGTCATATTTGAAATCGGGCCCTTGCATCAAAATCACGTAAATTTCACCCCTGATTTTTGTTGTCAATTTCTTGAAACTGACATTTATTGTTAGGAATTAAATGTAGCGCTTCTCGTCAAGAATACAATACAATCTTCAACCTGTTACTAGGAACACCGTTGTAGGAATTATTTAACTTGAATGTCGTCCGGGCCCTTTTTGCCTGACGCGGCCCATATGTCTTTGTTAGCTTTTTTCAACCGTGACCCTGCACAAAACACAATAGAAATTCCAATGTGTTAATCAATCAGCCAATAGAAACGTGTGAGTTCAGTCGTTCAGGGGACGCTAATGAACTATGACCCTGCACAATCTTTTGTCTTGCCCCCTTCCAACATAAATCGCAGCGCCTTCGTTAGCCCCTTTGAAGTTTGCCGGGTTTCATAACCATTCCACTCTATTAACTATGACCTGTGTCAATGACTTACACTTTACATGTTATAGGCTTCACGTGTTATACATTTCACGTGTATCTTAATAGCTTTACGCTATTCGTATGTCCAATGACACTTACACTTTTCGTGTCTAATATTAGCTTTACAATATTCGTGTGTCCAATGACACTTACACTTTTCGTGTGTCCAATAACAATTACACTTTTCGTGAGAAATAATAGCTTTGCAATAGTTGTGTGACCATTAACACTTACACTCTGTGTCTATATCAGTTTAACACCTTTTGTGTGTCCAATGACGTTTACATTTCACGTGTGTCTGAAATAGCTATACACTTCACGCGTGTCCACAATGACGTACGGGTCCACAATGATTTTACTTTACGTGTACATGTATCTAAATTAGCTGTACATTTAAGGTTATCGTATACCTTCAGGGTACTGTTCCGGATAAAATTAAGTAGCGTCTCGAATATTGGTCGTATTTAGATAAGTTATACCTCATTTTAAAGCTTATAAAATTGGCTACAACGATATATCTAAGGTTTGTAATTTTGATAAAAGTGCGATTTTTAAATAAACTTCTTTTACGAACAAGCGAGTTGGTTTCCAAGAGCTCCAATTCCACGGCAATTTAATGAATTTAAGATCTGATTGCTTTTCTGGACTCCCACAGACCTCGTTTACAACATTTTTTTTAGCTGATATAATTGCGAACAATCTGTGAAAATTTGAAGTAATTCGCACAAATTCGCGTCGAGTTGGAGATTTTTTCAAACTACATGTATGTTTAGAACGAAAATAGAAAGTCAAGAAAACGCTCTGAAAAGTTTTAGCCGGCCGCGAGCCTAATTCTGGTGCCCCGCCTCTTTCACAGCAATCAAACACCTTATATAAAAAGCAGCCAATGATGTTCAACCAATGACTGGGAAATGTCACAGTCAAAACTTCCCACCAATTTCTCAGCGGCATGAACGCAACACAATCAAAGGTCTTCGCGCTCAGTTGAGTTAGTTTCGCGTTTTCATTCACTCTTCATTATGGGGAAAACAAAGAATAAACCGGTCAAACGCCAGAATAAGGAAATTGCAACGGCAAAGGATAAACCAACTAAAGACAAGAAGAAGGCAAAACCAAAGCAGACCGAACAGACGCGGAATACGAAAGAAAAGCACGAGGACAAATCAATTACCCGAAGAATCAGCCCGTGAATATATGCTCCGGAATATGTCAGAGATTGGGCATGCTATTGTAGAAATACTTATGAGGAATCAAGCGGCCTAATGTAGAACAAAATAGTTTAGCCAGTGGTAATAAGAATATATAATTTCGAACATTTCTTTGATTTTTTCTTGTTTCTCGAACTCCAAGGACGAGATACTTGTTTTGAAGAAGACAGCTACGGACAATTTTAGCGAATACGCTTCGAATTTACGATGACATATTAATGTGAGGAAAGATTCGATAGAACGCTGACAACAAGCCACAGAGCGAACTCCGAACTGAACGGTAAAGAACGACTCCCGCGCTTAGCTACAGTTGAATGCTCATGACGATTGATGTGGTGTTGAGCTGTCAATCAAAATATGTAACGCAATCTTCCGGTAAAATGTTTCTTTTTGATATTTCTCCGTCTTGATAAAAAAAATCAACCAATTTTTTTCTGTTGGATACATAACACTCTAAACTTTGTTTTTACGTGTGTGTCCACAAGACTTTTAACACGCACATACATCTATAATAGCCTTACAACCTTACGTGTGTATATGCACAATGACTTACGTGTCGACAATGACTTTACATGCGTCCACAATAGCTGTATACTTCACGTGTCCAATGAAGGTTACATTTCAAGTGTCTATAATAGCCTTACACTCACGCGTGTACTTTCTTTATAATTTACGCGTGTCCATAATAGCTTTACACTCCCGTGTATCTATAGTAGCGTTACACCTTACGTGTGTCCATGCACAATGACTTACGTGTGTCCCCAATAACTTTACACTCACGAGTCCACAGTGACTTTACGCTTCCCTTGTGTCCACAATAGTTTACACTATACATGTGTCCGTGACCTCATGGTTGATAGATGTCCGAAATGACTTCACACGTAACACATAATAGTAGTTTTGCACTCCTCGAGTGTCCAATGACTTAACACTAAGTGTATTTATAATGACTTCACACGTTTCCGAGTATTCTGTAGTACTAATTCACGATTTGAAGGAGTCATCATACAGTACTTCATGTTACTTCAAGCCATGGCCATGGACATACTTACCTTAAGGAAGTCAGACTTCGACAAGCTCTGATCACCAAACAAACAAACTAACTAGAATTTGTATAGATATCGCTCTCCTGAGGATTATGATGTTATTCACCAAATATTTACTTCTACACTTACGTTTTACTTCTACAAATATTTGTGATGTACTGTAAAAGCATTGGTAACGGGACTTACAATTACATAAACCCGTAATAAAATTGTATTCTGAGTATGGGAATTACTTTCACTACTGCAGTTCGACATTGCTATTCAAAAACTATAGAAAAAGATCAAGAAATTCTCAGGAAAACAACTTGAAGACAAGTAACTTAGTAAGTGAACTAGAGACGAGAGACTCAACGTCATCAGTCTCATTCCCCAACCTCCTCGGTCAAACAGTTCATACGCATCAAAATAATATAAGAACTCTTCAGAATGAAAAATATGTTGTGGTACGTTTATCAGAATGCTTTCTATTTCCATTTTAAAATAACAAAAAATTGGGGTTAAGGCGACTGCGATATGATCAACTTCGAACAGCGAACTAGCCGTAGTTCCCGTTACTGTCAGGTTCAGCTTTGGAAAAGTTTCATGAAGCTTATGAATGTTTCCAATACGCATATCTAGATATATATGGAGGTCTTAGTAATATTCAATGATTAATTGTTGACTATTTTCTTGAGAAAAACGATCATAACCGAGTCACACCTTCCCTTAGGACCCTGTGTTGTTGCCGAGCCTGTCTACCCAATCTACTACCCATGATGCACTGTACATAGCATTAGAACCCAGTCCTTTTATAATTTCGGTCATGGTCAAAAGCTATAGGTAACGCTCATCCAGCAATATTTTTTAATTCTAAAAGTTGCATTAAAATCCAGCCAATCAAAAAGTTTCTTCAGCATTCAAAATAATAGACGTAGTGGCAACTCACCTAAACTTTGCACCCCAACGCTAAAAAGCCTTACAAAAGAACGAGAGCTCAACAAAGATATTTCACCACATTTCGGTTATGGAATTCATTTTGCTTATGGAAACTTTGCTATTCATTGTTCGTTTTATCCTATGTTATAACTAGATTGAGCAGAAAGCGTTTGAACTGTGTTAGTGTCTTAAATATCAAGTGCCCACTGTATGTTGCATGTGTATCATGGTTGATTATCGTTTGCGGTTTCGACTAGTGTAATATAAATTGTTATTATAAGATTAATAACAATGGATAAAGAAACACAATTGATGTTATTTGAAGTAGTTTTTGCAGTAGAGCACGAATTGCTAAGTAATTTTATTGAATAATTAAATCCAGGCGGGTGTGAGGTCAAGATGTTTTCTATCCCCATTTTCATTAACTCATGTTACTTTTCACATATGCGATCGTAACTGAATTATGTTTTCATATGTGTATTGGGTCATGCCCATGGTCATGCAGGCCAATCAAAATATATAGTTTCAAAACATTCCATAATTGCAAGTATATTTTTGCCATAATAGGTACTTATTGACTGAGTGGGAGGACTGGAAAATATTTGGTTCGAGGTCATGACGTACGGACCGAGCGCACGTACGAAATGACCGAGAGCCAAATATTTTCCAGTCCGGCCCGACCTAACTCAGTCAATATATCTTTTTATCATATGACCATATTTTTTTGTAGATCAAAACGCGAAACAGCAAGAAAATATTGTGCAGGGCCGGACGGCTTTTTCCGGCCCGCTCACGCCATACACGTCCGGCCTTCATCACGTGACTTTTTAAAATGGTTTTGAAAGGAAAGCGCGCGCGGGGCCGTACGGGTCATATGATAATTCGTACTTATAGTATAATTTAGATGTATATTTTATTTGACAACATTTTCTAGATTGACTGTATATATCTTATATTATATTTGATAGGGTACATATATCCATAAGACAGGGTACTTTAAGATGTGTATGTTATGGATGTTTATATTGCTCTACACACAGCGGTCCGATACAAGTCGAATCGTAATACCCATAAAAAATGGAAGAATTACGTCCAAAAGATAACAAAATAAAAATAAAACGATAGATAAATTGGTAGAGTCAAGGGAAATGTGTAACAGAGGGATAAAAGAAGGAGAAAAACTGGGGAAGGTAAAACATGGAGAAAAAATAATCAACCACATATGAATAGTAATAATCTTAGCTTCATATGTTTTGTGATATAGGACGTGTTAGATGTTATTTTAATTTGTTGCTTATGGACGGTTACCTGTTATTATGATTAGGTATTAGTGGTATCTATTTTGTTTTGTTAGTTATGAATGGCCTATTATTATTATTATTATTATTATTATTAGATTTAGTATTTATCTAGTAGTAATCTTAGTTTTTTAACAGAAGCATGGGTAACTGTTTTATTCTATTTTATTTTTTATTTTTAGTGTTTGTAATACTATTCGTATTTTTTCTTTTTTAGTATTTGTAGTTTTTGGGGTGGACTACCTAGTATGGTTCATATGTTCCCTGCAGTCCTTTTGTTTATTTATTGTATGTAAATTAATGTAAATTATCAAATTAATTTTCATATTTTGTACATTTTTATATTACTTGTAATCGTGGCAGTGAAAACATGGATTTTAAATTGAATGAAATTGAATTGAATTGAATTATTAAGAAGGAAAAAGAAAACAAACATGCGCAACTACGTGCTGTGTACGAGTGCTTTGGCACTCCGCTTGTGCGAGTCGAGTCGAGGAGCTGTTGATAAAATGATCATTAAATAGTCATCACTCATTAAGGTTGAATAATCTCGTAGGTCCTCCACCAATACGACGACTGCCTTCCACACGGGATCTCTGGAACTCCGTTAACATCACAATAAAGGATCTGACCATTTCACAAGTGAGAAACCTTTCATTATGGGCTTATTATACCAAATTTTAATTCATAGTTCTCTATGATATATTAAATAATAAATCTTTACATTAGCCTTCTTGCTTATTCTCCATCTACTTCAATCCATAGTGGCATAGGCCGATGGAGTCAAAATTCAAGAAAGCAGTGGCAGCTGTTGTGACGTCATTTTGTGCACGTGGTAATAAATGTATCTCTTCGTCGAGACGAAAAAGGTAGGCCGTCTAATCAAATCACATGACGTTTTGTGACGCCATTACCATTATGGTGGTCGACGTTAACAAAAGTTGTCTCTTCTTCGATCAGCCAACATAACTACCACGTTTTAGATCGTTTGCTTTTCTGGGGCTCACTACGAAGACCACGAAGACTCTTTTAAATTTTACTTTTAAATTTTAATACTGCTAGCATTCTGAGGCAAAAATATATCGTTTTTATGTTGCATGAGTGCGTTCACCTCATCACAAATCCTTTCCTTGCATGAAAACGTCCCAAGCACCCGCTTATGTAATTCTATTGTCTATGCGCCTTTCTTGTTGCATCATCCAAATGAGGCATAAGCTGTACCCGTTTACATCGTCACTATGCGTTTCATTGCATGAACTGAACTACACACTACAACGTCTAAAGGCATCTCAGATTTCTGAAGAGTTAGAACTTTAGAACTTTGTTAAAATAATTATTACATTGCTGTCGTTACAGAGTTTGCTAGAAGTAAAACAGTTTTACTTAATATGGAAATACAGTACAACGAAATGTTCATTAAGAATTTCAAGAAACAAATTGCACTGTGACTCATGGCATCAAACGTTACCAAACTGCTTTCAGACAATGTTTAGCTGCTGACATCACAGACTATTCCATTGGTTTTGTGTATTTTAAAACAAATATTTAAACATTGAATCTTCAGTAGCGTTTGCCCCAAGAGCATGTAAGCTCATCTAGGAGGCTTTTACAATATTTAATAGGTGTGGAACGAGAACACGGTATTAATACAACAAGTGTTTGTGTGTTCACTGCTTCTTTTATATTACAGACGCGCCAACGACTTCATCACATTTA
Organism: Actinernus sp. WN-2022; assembly: GCA_030867875.1. Taxonomy (NCBI): domain Eukaryota; kingdom Metazoa; phylum Cnidaria; class Anthozoa; order Actiniaria; family Actinernidae; genus Actinernus; species Actinernus sp. WN-2022. Next base: position 34,227,487 of record JAOWCC010001589.1, read on the forward strand.
CTGAGGACCAGGTTCACTTGCTACCAGGATTTCCCATTCAGCTCCATACTGCTGGTGACATACTCGCTGTCGTTGCACTTTACGTCCAGTTTCCCCCAGGAGTAACACAAGGAAGAGTGAAAACCATTAACAAGCTTATTGTCATTAAGATCGTGAGGGAATCAATTTCAAACATCAGTAAGGCTATCAACAAAACCATCCTGTCTGTATCTGAGTACATGTTAGACCATCTTTCCACTACGACGGCGATACCTACCGTCCCACCGAAGTCCAATACACTGTACGTCATCATCGGTGTGTCAGTGGCAGGAGTCATACTTATTGTTGTCGTCGCTGTTTTGATTCGAAGGTTGGTGTATTAAAAGAAATGACTTCGTTATTTCACGCTGTCGTCGCGATCAATTGAAATGGTTTCAAATAATTATTGCCTTTAAGGGTAGTTTGTTTTTGGCGTGTTTCAGGAAAATGATGCGAGACTACGTCGAACTAAAGGAAGGCGCACGAAGAACAGAGATAGAAATGCAGCAGAGAAACGTTACATCGGATGAAGAGCTCCATGATAGCAGCAGTGTGCATCTTATGGCGTGATCATGAAATGCTAGAAACGGTTTGCATACGTAGCTTAGCGCAAGATGGGAATAGTTAAACATTTATAATGTCATGGTGCGCGCGGTAGATGGAAATCTTTGCTGATTCTTATAACAAAGGAGAATAATAAGAAGTCCAGCTAACGCATCAGTGATCCGTTGCAGGGACCATACACCGCTTTCATTTTTTATTTTTATTTTCTACATTTACAATTACTAAATTACATTTGATGCAATATCTTATAATTCCACTATATAAGAGGTTTACTACACACATGCACACAAACAAATACAAAAAAATAAACACATTTCTACTGCAGTACTCCTTTTTCACTAGTAACAAGAATTTTGTAATATTTTTTTCCCATTTTTCATAATGCTCGATCAGCTTGTTATTTCTTTTTGCGATAGAAAATTCGCTATTTTGTAGGTTTTCCAGCCTCACTCTTAGAATCGTTAAACTTGGTTTGACTTTGATAGATCTACATTTATAAATGACCTGCGTTGCAGTGAGAATTTGGAAATTCAACGTTATATAATCTGATCGTTTTTCCCAAATACCAAAAATAATATCTGATGCCGAAAAAAACATTTACTTCAACATGAATAGTCTTCAACCAAGCGAATATAAATCCTTATTCCCATTTCAATAGATTGTCCACATAAAGAAAGAACATGAACATTACCACGTTTTAAAATGAGAAGTTGGACGGGGCCAACTTCTTCATCGACCGTACGTTTAATTGGTAGATAGACATTACTGCAAAGTCACCTATCAAGAGTTAGCCAGGTGGCGACTGAGAAGGGGTATCACACAGCTGCCGGCCACACTTTCGAATACAGTTGTAGCTCCGCCAACAAGGTGTTAGATCCATTAAATCCGTTAAATTAGGAGTGATGTCTGACTTACATTTGATATTGAAACATCGTCTTTGCAACGTCACTATTTTCCTCTGTAACTTAGTAAAAAACAGTATCCGAGTCTTTAGTTGATTTAAAGGGATTCGTGCCTTATAAAATTATTTGTCAGCACTATTAAAAGAAATGTAGCAGTTCATTACTTTGAGTTGTTTGTTTGTTGGGGAAGTGGTAATGTAATATCAAGATGGAATATTTCATTAATATTTACTTGCTACTCCAGCCTAGTCCCACGCGTTCTGCCTGGTTGATGGGATCCCTGTGGTTTGTATTGGCTTGTGACGTCACGACTCATCAAATCCCAGAACAAGAAGCAGAATTCCCCAAGGTGTGCCCAAAAATTGCAAAAATGGGCCCAATATGTCGGTGCCTCTTGATTACAAGGGGAAGATAGCTAAAAGACTTTGGTGCACAAGAACATCATATTGAGTTTTCTTATTCTGACTAACATGTTTGACGTTTTTGTAATGTCAAATATTAAAACCTGGCAAAATGAACTAGCGGAGTTTGCTTTATTCATCATTAGTTCATTTCTTTGTTATTCATAGCAGGATCCGAAATTAACTTTTTCACGTAGGCGCCAACTGGCAACTAGCCAAACTTGTTTAGTCGCCACATTTCAAGTTTCAAGCGACACGCGACAAAGAACATTTGTTGGCATGTTTTATTGGCTAAATTTACTTAGAACATCGTGTGACTTCGGGACATTGTGAAAACATTGTGTAGACTTTAGGTAAGACGCCAGCTGGCGACTAACTCTGGAATTTTGGTCGCCAACACTCAAACTTTAGTCACAATGGCGCCAAATAAGGCGCAATTTCGGACACTATAGGGCTTTATATTCGTTATATACCGGTTTAACAATAGAGGAATTCAAAGCCCGGGGAAGGATTTGATATTTAGCAGGAAAAAGCGGGGTTGATATGATAGAATTGAATTGCTGATTAAGTATTCATGGTTCAATAAATGGTTATTGACCGGGTAACTAACCATATATTGAACCTGGGATTTATATTGAGCTGAATTGACCCATCAACACCGCTTTTTCCTTGAGAATATCAAATCACTTCCCGGCTTGTAATAAAAAAAATTCTTAAATAGAAAAAACACTACATAATAATGGTAATAATAATAATTATTTTTTAATAATTTTTTTTGTATAGCGCCTATACATCGCTGTCGTAAGCGCTTTGCAAGATAATTAATACCTAAATTACAATGAAATAATAATAATAAATTAAGCTTGTTCAAAAAGGTGAGTCTCAAGTCTAGACTTAAGCATATTTACATTGTGACTAGTTCTAATATACAAAGGCAAATTTGTCCATAGCTCAGTAGCAGCCACAGTAACAATATAAACGATACCCATAAGTTTTCAGATTAAAACCAGACGCTTAAAGTGCATATAAGCCCTGGCCAGTTATGCTATTTTGAAAGCTTACACCTTAGAAGGTAGGGACAAAATTCCGAATTTTTTAAATTAAAATGTTTTCATTATTTTTTTGGTGACTAAACTTCCAAATTTAGAATAATTTCCGCGCACGTTAGGGAACTGGGACGAGAATAAAACGTGACGTCATCAGCAGAACTCGTCTCTTCACGGGTAAAAACCGCTTATTTGCAAAATAATTGAATAGATAACCGAGAAAGATGATAATATCGCGCTAAACGTTTCAGAGAGCTTTATTCGGCAAGGCATTTCATGCAATGGCGCATCGAGCGTGTTCTGTTGATGACGTCAAACTAGATCCAGTGCCAATTTGGTAAAGCGGTCTCGCGCGCTTGAACATTCCTTGACAACAGAGAGAGCGTGAGAGACGCCAGCGTGAAACCTCAATACTAGAAGTTCTGCCGGTTCCTTTGTTATTCGTTTTCAGCCCAAATTTATCAGAACTATTTAGCTTTAAATCTTAAAGTTCAGTGTTAGAATATTTTAAGGGCCGTAAGACGATCAGAAATAGCTTTCTGAAGCCAAAACCGAACCGGACTCTGGGAGTTACTCGCAACATGATGGCGGCCTCAACAGACGGGAATGTACTTTTCTTCCACGCTTTAAATCGTCTTTATGTTCTAGAAAAAATATGTGATGACAGGAGAATGATGTATCTGTTTAATACTTTACCATAGCCGAGGAGACGCTGGTGTTGTATGAATTCGAACGCGTTACATTCTACAGGGATATTATAAACTGATGTACGAATAACAACTTGATATAGGTTGTTGAGTAGCTGGTTTTCATATGACAGGTTCTCTTTTTTTTCAAATCACCAGCAACACTAGAGTCTGTAATCTTGAAATAAAGCCCCTCGTTATTTCGAATTTTGGTGATTCACTGAGACCTTAATCCCATGTCTTTACCGGGGAATTTTTGCGATGAAAGGAAAGTCCATTGTTGTAGCGTGAATCACCACTGCATATTTGTGGCACACAACAGTGGTAGCGCGTTCCAGTTTATACAACACCAGCGTCTCCTATCATCTCCTCGGCTATGGTAGAGTATTTAATAGATACATCTCCTGTCATCAGATAATTTTTCTAGAACATAAAAACGATTTAAAGCGTGGAAGAAAAGTACATTCCCGAAGTCAGCTTCTTACCGTCTGTTGAGGCCGCCATCATGTTGCGAGTAACTCGCAGAGTCCGGTTCGGTTTTGGCTTCAGAAAGCTATTTCTGATCGTCTTACGGCCCTTAAAATATTCTAACACTGAACTTTAAGATTTAAAGCTAAATAGTTCTGATAAATTTGGGCTGAAAACGAATAACAAAGGAACCGGCAGAACTTCTAGTATTGAGGTTTCACGCTGGCGTCTCTCACGCTCTCTCTGTTGTCAAGGAATGTTAGAATGGCTTGCCCTCCACCACAGGCGTTGCTATGGGAAAATCGTCACGTGATCAATTGATGCAAAAGGCCTATTACAGCCTTTTGCTGTTCCTGTTTCTTCTTGATAAATTTTGCCGATTTCGTCGCTTGTTTTGACATAATCTAGTTTACGATAGGGTCTTCGTCCTCCTCTTTTTAAGCTGTGTTTCAGCTATTCCCAACGATTGTGGAATGTCTATAGCTTTCTCCAGTGTCAAGTCGGAGCCTTCTTGTATTAGCCTTTGCTCTTAGCTTATACGAATTGCACCCAATGACAATTCAGTCCCTTACATGTTCATTTTGATCCGTATATCCACAGTATTTGACTAACAGCTTCAAATCAGTCAAATATAGCACAAACGACTCGTTTGCATCCTGTGTCTTTGTTTGAATCTTGTATCTGGCGAAAATTTTATTCGACATGCTTTGAACTTCGTGTAGTAAGTTTCCAGCTTTTTCTCTTCTCCTTCTTCCAAGGTCCAAGTCTGAAAGATGTATCTGCCCTTCTCTTCTATTCAGATCGCTAGGTAGTTGCATTTTTGCGTTTTAGTCTTCGGCTGTAGGGGTCCTCCGAACACGAATTGCATGTGACGTTTGAACGACGTCCACGAAGACGGTAAGTATTTGCTTGTCCAGTCCATTTTAGGGGTGTCTGAGTTAGACATCTCGTCCATTTTTACTTCTGCGTTTTCTTCACACTTCTTGACTTTTCCAGTCATATTCTGCTCGGATGGCTTCTTTTTCTAATTCTAGGCGATTTCTTCCGATTTTAAATGCCACCATGTCATGTACGCAGTGGATGCCATGCTGGATTCATAACTGACTTTTATTACCATGAAGCCTTGCGGTATCAGTTCGTGACCGTAACATGAATTCATAAACAACGTATATGGAGAATTCATTAGCATACATTACAAATACCAGAGGGGTAAACAAAAATCATTCGATGTGCAAACGGCTCTACACATTCATAAAATTTGTATAAATGCTGGTAAGTTCAAAAGCCTCTATAGAGCTTAATACTATCATTATCAGTAGAAAATCGTTGTAGCCCATACATATTAGGAGCTATAATCTGCGATTTTAGAACAGTTAAGAAGGTCAAGTTCTGCACGTGCAACTTGGTGAGCTGCCTGTGCTGCCTCTTTCTCGTCTTGTGCTTCCAAGGTTGCAGCCTTGCTAGCGTAAGCTCATCTGGAGGTTCAACAGCAGGCCCAGGAGTATCTTCAACATCGTCATCATCTCCACTTTCATCAGTTTGAGTTCCACTATGGTAAAAAAAAATAAAAAATTAAGGATAAAATAATATAAATCCCTGTCTTATTATTATCACTTTTTTTATTAATGAAGATTTGTGACAAATTGAGGATTGAACATATTACGTTTTGAGTTGCATTTGTACACAAAAACTGGGGAAGGGTATTAATTTATACGCCTGTATAAATGGAGCTGGAGCAAATTGAGGATTAAAATAATTAACATAATTCAACAATTATCATTGACATTTTAAAATGAGATGTTAATCTATAAAATTATCTGAGGTTGAGAAAATGTTTTCCCCACAACAGTTTATTCTGTTACTGATTTAGGTAAGAGGCTCCATATGGAAATGCTAGCAGTTAGGTGTAAACTTACTATTTCGAGCTTACCTGTCTACGTGACGAACAAGTTTTCTCCTTTGTTTACTCTTAGCTGCCCAGTTAAAGAGTGATGGCACTGTCCCGGCTTTCAATAACATTTTGCCTGACTTGGTTGTCGGCCTGAAATCACTTTCCAAAAGTGTTTCGAGCAGACTGTAGTGTTGCTTGTGATCTGAAGAAAAAAAAAGAACCCGAATATGAAATTGTTGTTCGTACTTCAGTTATTCTTAAAAGTCAAAGCCTGCACTGTTATCTACTAGTAAGTAAATTAGGAATTACTTTAGGCTTACCTGTTACCATCTGGCGTCTATCATCTCGAACTGTATTATAGTCTTTCGTTTTCCTCAAAACATAACAGCCCATAAATAGCCATTCAGGGTCCAAACGACGTCTTGATGAGTTCATAGCTTGGTTCCAAAACTCGTAAACTAGCCAACCTTCTGTAAATCCATCCAAGTTGTAGGAAAATACCGCTCAGAAAGAGCTTAGTTTCGTCGTGGAACCGTTAAAGTTCATTCGACCGCCGAAACCTGATATAACTCATGAGAGCATGCGTCATAGCGTTGCCGCTGACCGATTTACTGTACTATAGTTACCAGTCTCTACTCGTGTATCAGGAGACGCGATTGTACTCGCGGAACAACTGCGGCCCCCTGCGGAATAGACCGGACTATTTTCATAATACTAGAAGTAATCATAGATTATGAAAGTGCGTTCGACATAATGTTTTTGGCTACCTGTAGTAAAAAAACCTTTGGAGACTGAAAGATTGCTTCAGTGTTCTGGACTACACTGTTGATAATAAGAGACTGACTCTTATTTTTAATTGTGGGTGTAAAGTTTTAAATGTTTTCAGTAATAATTTATACAACTTGTATAACAAGGGATGCAGCTTATCAAATTGCTGTACTATTAAATACGGACTGTGTTTGCTTGTTGTAGCTCGAGAATGGGGTTTTGGAAATGGCCAAGAAGTAGTACACACTTTTCTAAGGCTTTGATAAATCGTACCTACGTACTTTTTTGGCAACATTGCATTTGATTGAAGAAATGTTATATTAGTGCGGATTTCAATTGAGTGTCAGAAGTGTTTTAGTTTTGCGTTTACTAAGCTCTCCTATTGGCTGAGAAAGTAAACCAACCAATCAGAATCCAAAGTAGAACCAAACGCAAATTGGTTTTGGCTTTGGTTTGGTTTGTCATTGGCTCACAGGGAAGCCATTTATGAGTTACTTGTGATTACTCGCTCCTATGATTGGCTGGCTGTGGGTAATTTGCGTTTGGTTTCACAACACTCAACCGAAAACCGCTCTACTTACCGAGTGAACCACAGCACAACGACTCCAAACGACCGCGTGTGCATTTTCACGCGCCAGAACGAGGTTAATTTATTCAAAATGACGAAAAAAAGATACACGACCACAAGAAAATTCTCGATTTCTCTTGCCTGTGAGACACAAGGAACCCAACAGACACCAGATTAGGATGGCGTTCTCCTTCGTCGAACGCAATTATTTTGCACTATAGTATATTTTTCATTTATTAATGTATAAGCAATTTACATGAATTTCCTCACAAAGTAGAGACTATTTAAATAGTTCTCCGTATCTGAGAAAATTTCCGGACTCTGCTTTATGTTTTACCCACTCGTCGTGGTCTACCGCATAGGAATCAACTCAGAACACTTGACTTCATGCTTATGTGGTTTCAAAGAGCTTTTAGTTAACTCCAAGGTAGAGTTAATTCAACTACTTCGGTTGAGTGATTTTAACTCCTTAAATTTTACTCCAAATTGGGAATAATTTCAACTCTATCTCTGAAATGACAAGAGTAAAAACAACTCCTAACTTGGAGTTAAATGTTCAAGCATTGCAATAACTCTTTTGAGGGAGTTAAATTGACTCCAATAGAGAGTATAGTAAATTTCAATTTCCATGTGGGAGTTAAATGAACTTCTTTATTGGAAAAACGTTACTCCACACTCTAGAGTTATTTTAACACACTTACTAGAGTAAAAATAACTTCCTGAAAATAACAGTGTGTACCCTTGAAATAAAGCCCCTTGTCCCTTCGAATTTTGGTTATACACTGAGACCTTAATCCCAGGTCTTTATTGGGGATGCGATGAAAGGAAAGTCCATCATTGTAGCATGAATCACCACTGCATTGTGGCACACAACAGCCGTAACGCGTTCTAGTTCCTACAATACCAGCGCCTCTTAGCGTCTCCTCGGCTATGGTAAAGTAACAAATAGATACTTGTCATCACATAATTTTCTAGAACATTAAGACAATTTAAAGGGTGAAAGAAAAGTACATTTCCGAAGTGCTTCTTACCTGTTGAGGCCGCCATCTTGTCGCGAGTAGCTCGCAGAGCCCGGTTCGTTTTTGGCTTCAAAAAGCTATTTATGATCGTTCTACGGCCTTTAAAATCCTCTAATACTGCACTTTAATATTTAAAGGTAAATAATTCTGATACATTTAGGCTGAAAACGAATAACAAAGAACAGGCAGACCTTCTAGTTTTGGGGTTTCACGCTCGCGTCTCTCTTGCTCTCTTTGTTGTCAAGGAATGTTTGGATGGCTTGCCCTCCACACAGACGTTGCTATTGATCGTCACGTGATCAATTGAAGCAAAAGTATTATGAATTCTTATATAAGTAAATGGATTACTAGACGAGGGAGTTCCACGTGAAATTTCACTGACGGGAAAAACCAATATCGCACGAAACGCGAAGCGATGAGTGCGATATCGGTTTTTCAAGTGAAATTAACGTGGAATTCCCGAGTTGGGCAATGAATATTATTTGAATACCATAGCATTTACGAAAATAGTAAACATATAAGGAATCCGTTTTGAAACAGGAAGAAATCCACAAAGCTCCCGCGTTTCCGTTCAATTCACCGACATTTGAGCAAAACTAACTACGCCTTGGTAACAGCATTTGTACTTGATTCAAGTTCAGTTTTAAAACCTCTACCGTGATTTTATAACTGAGTTAGATTTTTTTTTGCGCGTAAATGATTGCATATAAAAATACGGGCGGCCATCTTTTTTGGGGGTCAATTCAATAAAACTTTTACAGTAAAAGTAAATATTTTATTGAATAGGCTCCTGTAGGTTGGATTGTTGGATGTCTTATTTTAAAATGCATTACAATTTTTTTTAAAGGAATAAATTATTTTAAACTGAGTTGCACATATCTTGGTATGTAATTCATGCCTTGTAGTTTTTGTTTATACGTTACGGACCGCAGCTAACCTAAAAACCTTAATCAAAATTGAACACAGGAAGGTAACAAAAAGTAACTTTGAGAATGTTTCCTTCAAAAAAGTGTGAGGCGTGCTCTTTATTCTGGATAGTGTGTCCTTCGGAGAAGCATCGGAGAAGCAAATTCAAATCCTAAACTTTGAGGTACATCGTCGTGTGTTCTAGCCAGTTCCGTGTTGAGATTCCTTGACGCTTGCTTGATTTCTTTGCGAGTTCAGAAAAAAATCTACGCTGGCAGGTTTGAGTTTTTGTAAGATGACTTGGTCGATTGTGGATGTACCTTACCGAGTTACAGCATGTACAAATTATAACAAGGTTAGACATCATAGACAGACCCATAAGTAGTAAAAAAATGTAGATATTGGGATTTTCAAGGCGGCATTTGCATTAGGCTTAAAACTTACAGTGGTATAAAAGTCAAAACTTTGAGCACCATTGTCATGAAAACAGAGCAAGTGGTACTCATACTTAGAAATATACGCAGAGCATCTGGCCTGACAGCAAGTGTACTGTACAGTACAGCCGTAAAATAATGCACGCGCAAGAATTGGGGCAAGTAACTTCTTGCGACGCAAGAACACGCAAGCTGCCGCAAGAAGGCCTAAACCAACTTTTTGCGCTTTAGACGCAAGAACTACTGAACCGCAAGAAGTTCAGGATGAAGCGCAAGAACTAAATATTTTGAGCTTATCCGCAAGAAGATGAAACGCAAGAAGTTGAAGTCTTAACGCAAGAACTGGTCGCTTCTTTGAGCTCGGGAAGCGGCTGTTTTCGTACGCTAAGATTTTTGTTTCCATCTTCAGATATCGACGTTCGACTTTTATTTCCCTCTTGGATATAAAGGTTTTCTAGAGTACGATAATCGATGCTTGCATCTCAAGCACTCGGCTGTTTTAGCAGGCAAGTAGAATAAATATTGATCCACTCAAGGAAGTGAAAAATTGTTTGAGATACCGCGAGTTCCAGAATATTCATACCAAGACTGCAAATCACGATGAGCGACAAAATTCTGGCCCGGTGGGAATGTCTCACTCTATCGCGTTGCAATGAAACGGTGGTATTAAACTAAGCTTTTGAAGCTATCAGTCATCAAATCCATATTGAATGTTCCTTGATGGTCTTGACTCAGTCTAATGGCTACCAAAACGTTATAATGAATGGCTCTCACTGACCAAATTAATAATTATCGAAGGGTCACCAAAAGAAAGGTTGCGTGGGATTGCGTTACTAAACACCGTCCTATCGTTAGTTCGGTGTTTTTATTTCATCTGATAAACTTTAGCTTTTGTAGATTAATACTTTAATAGATCCGTCAATCATTCAGTATTTTTTTAAGTCATCTATTGCATATATTTTCAATTCAAGAAGCCAGCTTTTCGGTGATACAATGATTCTCCGAGTTCATGTGTGCTTTCAGCCGTGGAGACTGACTGTCTGGTTTTTGACACAAGAGTGCCGCGAACTTTGCGGGAAGTGTGATTTTATTGCGTTGTAGTTTAAAATGCACCACAAGCTTCTCAGCTTTATTGGAAAATGATAAATTCTAACAAATAAATATTCTGGAGAATACGTTTTTATTTAATGTGGCTCCGTTTTCAAAGTCCGAGTCTTGAATGTGTGACATTTTCCGCGAACTGATTTGAATAATCGATGAGCTCCGCAGTGTTTGTTTTGCTTTGAGATCGCACCAAAAATTGTCTTCCTACCAAACTAAATGTTTTGAAAGTTTCATTTTACTTACGGATCTGAATAGTTTCCACCTGATGTGAAAACTGGTTTGAGTCTTTTCTGTCAAATCGATACACTGGTGAATAAGTTTTTTGGAAATTTTAATTTGTTGTCTGTTTAATAATTTGCATGAGATCGTACCGAATCTTCTGGAGTTTTGATTTCAGCTTCTTTGTGACGAGTTAATAAAACATTCACTGAAGTCTGCGGGTATCCAGCTAATCTCTACTTCAGTTTAAGATATGAAAGTAAACTTTCATGGTTCTCAAAGGTTCCATTTCTTATTAGCGATCTCACATAAAACACGGACATGTTCTCGTATGACACGTCTTGCGTGTTCTTCAGCGTTCTTGCGGGTCTTCTAAAGTTTACCTTCTTGCGGGTTGATCGTCTTGCGGAAAGAACTTCTTGCGGGTTGATCTTCTTGCGGGTTGATCTTCTTGCGGAAAGAACGTCTTGCAGGTCTTAAGTTCTTGCGTTAGTTCAGTAATTTCAAGCGCAAGCTGCACGCAAGAACCTGTTGGCTTGCGGACGCAAAAAGAAGTTCTTGCGCGTGCATTATTTTACGGCTGTACTGTATATACGTACGTACGCAGAATATGTGATATCAGTGAACAGTTTAATTAATTACGTGCCTCCGCTACTCGTGCCCAATACGAGTGTCCTCGCGTGTGTGGACATGATCTATCGCAGCAACATGTTCCTGCTACATAACGCCGCGTAATTATTGTGATCATAGTTGTATACATACGAACACATACATACAAACGGCGTACATACACGCAGACAGACAGACATGCATACGTAGATACACACAGACAGACAGATGGATTTTAATAGTATTGATCATCACGCTATTTATCTTTGGTCGATAAATGCGTTCAAGAAGTCATCAAACATCACCCCATGTGCGCGCGATTGAAACAATAGTTACACCAGTTTGAAGTATTCAATAAAACTAGAACAAAAGTAGCCCTCAATCCCTCGAGGGATATAATACGTACGCTGTGATCATGAAGTCAAAGTTAAGCTATATTTAGAACAGATCTCACGGGAGTTCACGTGCCCACACTTTGGGAATCCTATCAAACCATAGTCAGGACAATGCAACGTTTGTAAAATCATCTCAAAGACCTATAGATCATTCTTAATATCGATAATTACGGCAAGCATGTGCACGATCGCAGCAGAATAAGAAGGCAGTTACCCGGCAAACATGTTCTAAAAATAGCTCAAACCCGTCATACGCTGACTCACGGGTATAGTATATATGGACGCTCCTGGTAATGGGCTCCTGACAAAAACAATTAATCTCCTCACTGTCGGTGACTAGCGGTGGATATTTACCTCGGTATTTACCTCGGTAAATATCCATCACTAGTTCCCTCCATTTCGGGAAATAGTTGTTATTTATTTCTTGATTCGTTCATAATGGCCAGACGCGTTTTTGTACCGTGGTATAAATTATCCCAATTCGCACACAACACAAACAAGTATTAGGGTCAGATTCAGGTCAAACTAAACTGCAGTCGTATATCATAAGCTCCTTGAATAACGAGAACAATGGTTAATAGCGAGCGGTAGACTTAGTGTCGTGGAACTATGCACTTAATATTTGCCTGTGAATGTTATCTGGTCATAGAAGCGAAAACTTTGCCAGAGCAAAGCTCTACTGGAACACTGTGTATACACACTGTTCAAGGACAAATATCCATGTTTAAATGTATTTCAAAACCAGAAATTATGCACTGAAAAAGTACCACAAGGAGGAGAGCAATTATAGGGACACGTGACATAATTCCACTAATCACGTTGGATTATAATGTTTTGATATTTGTACTCACAAATGCCTTTGAAATATGCTGTCTAGATACCTGTCATTAATAATTATTTTCTTTTTTGTACTATAAATAGCTTCCTAGCCCTTGGAGGGACTGCGAGGTGGTGACCAATATTTGGAACACTTTATGTAAAAATGAATTTTGTTTGTCACGAAAATATATTCTTACATAGAGAGAGTTATGGACTGTTTGTCGTTATGATTACAAACTCAAACGGAATCAACAGACAAAAAATATATCGTTATTCACAAAGATTACCCATGACTGCGAATTACCAGAGAAGAAAAACATTGTAAACTAGACTTTAATTTACATAATTTGTATTTCTTATTGAGTAACATTTATGTTTCCTTCAATAAAGGAAGATCAAATTCTAAACTGCGCAACTACGGTAAGAATAGTTCATCTGCTTTTTCTCATTTTTGTTTTCCGTACGAACGAGTTAATTATCATACAGTGATGTTTATGTTTGTCCTGCAGACATCCGGGACATCCAAGTATGCGCTTAGTAATCTACACAACCTGCATATACATAGAACACGTTTGAAATCTTGAAACACAATACTAATCGTCAATCAGACTGTTTTGTCACCATGGCTATCTGATGATTTCGCCAAGCAGTTATATTCTTTGCGAGAAAGATGTGGTTGCAGCTGATTGTCGTTGCTTTAGCATTTGAGCTGCGTAGGTGCGAAGACTGTAATGAAGGTAAACGCATCAAACCGAGTATTCAAACGTGTATCAACTAATCGCAGCAATCTAAGCAGTCGGTGATATTTAAATATTGCCTAGTGAATCTGCATTTTAGGTTTCTTTATGGTTCGAATTTCATCTTTTACCTAACGCTGTTATTGAGTTATTTCTTTTATGATGTGTCCCAACGCGGAAAATTGAGTTAGTGTATTTAATATGTTATGTTGTCGATATATGCTTTCTGCAAAACAAATAACGTATGACTGAATTGTCTTAATTCTTCCATTCTGAAACAAATAGTTCATATGAACCAAGCGTTAGTAGACCTTAGTAGCTGGTTCGTATCTGGTAACTTGTAGTTAGTGTCACATCGTGTGAACGATCTTACCTAAGAGTCAATTGTTTAACGTATTTTCCTTTTGGTTACTGTTGTTGTCGTGTCAGTTTGTTGGGAAACTGTTCCAGCCATTGACAAAAAAGTATATGATTAAACGATTATAGAGTAATGGCCATGGACAAGCCCAATTTAGTCTTATTCACATTAGAATTCGGTTCCAAGTTTACAAAATCTATCTCATTCAAAGGGCTGTCGCCGTGGGAAGCCTGTTGCAATTTATAACTGACGTTTCGAGCGTTAGCCCTTCGTCAGAGCGAATGAGGAAGGGCTCCCACGCCGTTAGCATATTTTAATTGACCTTTAGTTGATTATTCCAGTGTCATCATACACGAAGAGCTAGAATTGAATGAATGCAATTTATTTACCCTCGGATAATAATAATATAGCACACATGTGCTAGTCAACCGAGCTACCCTAATTAAGCTACTAAAATTATAAACTAGAATTTTATGGCTTCCTAGGTGAATAAAATATTACAATAAGTGATAGCGTACTAAACTAATAAATACGTAGCCTGCACGCTACGGTCCTAGGTAGTTTCTGAAGTCCGCTCCTGCTAGTGTATTGTTACAGTTGTAGTTAAACGAAGTCGGAGCTCATTGCTGACTCCAAGTTCTTTAATGATTGACGTTTTTACATTTGAAATGTTATAGTTATTTCTGGATTTGTTCATGTTATAAACCGGAGCAATGTTGGTGCAAATGTTGTATGAAGCACAAACAAATTACAGCAACAATGATTCCAACAATTACTGGAATCATTGTTGCTGTAATTTGTTTGTGCCTCAGCAAAGCAAATACATGTACTAAGTTAGTGAAGGCAAACCTGGATTAACCACAATGGGCCGGTTTAAAAAAAAAACTCTTTGACGTCGTCTATCTGTTGTTTTGAACACCTCTGTACAATAGATAGTCGTGTTGAACACCTCTGTACATTATATAGATGTGTTGAACACCTATGTACAATATATAGACGTGTTGAACACCTATGTACAATAGATAGATGTGTTGAATACCTCTGTACAATATCTAGACGTGCTGAACACCTATATACCTTAATATATAGACGTGTTGAACACTTCTGTATAATAGATAAACGGCGTTTCAGACTCAGACATCGTGTACAAATTCGGTCCATTATGTCTTATGGCCCAAAAATGGTGTTAAGATTTTTCTCGATCCTGTTAAAATTATATGTATTCAAAAGAATTGGATTTCTATCTTTATTTGAATAAACCAGGGGAGATTCGCCTTGTTGGTGGAAGGAATCCATTTGAAGGTCGAGTAGAGACCTATCATAACGGAGTGTGGGGTACGATATGCGATGACGGATGGGACATTAAAGATGCTCAAGTCGTGTGTCGTTCACTTGGTCTACTTACTACGACAGCAGCTTTGCACGATGCAGAATTTGGTCAAGGAAATTGTAAACAACTGTTGTCTGGTGTCCACTGCCAGGGAAATGAGAGCTCGCTCATCACATGTAAACATAACGGCTGGGGACGAGATTACTGTGAGCCTTACAATGATGCGAGCGTAATTTGTGTGCGCCTAAGTTAGTGTAATACACGCCTTTCATAAGTTTTACTTCCGGTTACGAAAACGAGGCTCCAGGTGGTTTGAAATCCAAGATGGCGGACAACTGCACAGTCTCAGCTAGAAAGTACCTCCGAAAATACTCCCAAAAGTATGTTATACAGTAAATCATACCTGTGTTTGGTTTTACAATCACTGTATTTATGTCCATGTGTAGTCTGCATTATTTTAGTATATTGTTTAGCGCACAGAAAAGTACTTTTCTACTTGATCAAGTCATCAGTCATTTCCGAACAATGTACACCCGACAGGTTGCAAATCTAAAAAACGTTTGCAGCTTACAGAGGACGATATTAATTATTTCAGGGGCATCTTTCCGTCGAAGATATCTAAGCTAACTTAAAGGAGTCGGAAATATCTTCTGCCTAAAGTAAATTAGTATTGTGGTCTAAAATTGAGCAAATTTTAGTTTATTTCTGATAGGCTGTTTAATAAGCTCATGTCATGATATCTAATCTCTTTTGCTATTTAATACAGCAAGTGAAGTGCTATCGATGGGAAATGTAACTATGTTCACCTAACAGAAAACAAACATTGGAAAAAGCTGGAGTGAACTGATAAGATGCAGGCAACGAGTATACCGAAACAGCAGCCATTATACTGGATAACCATCCAGACAGTTCCAGTTAGAATATGGTTTATCCGTTCATAGTTCCCTAAAGCCGTTTTCACTTAAATTTTGTACCTAACTTTTACATTAATAAAGAATGATAGCACGTTTTCCTTCCCCTATCCCTATCCATTATATGGTAAATTCTATTCATTTTTTCATACCCTTTTTCACATTGTATACAATTCATACCCTACCCTTCAATGTATGTTCCCTGACTTTGTACCACTTACATTATTGTGTAACGATATATAACAGCATACGGTATTGATTTTATTATTCATATACCATTAAAATAAGTTTATTTGTAGTTAGAATATATCTAGCAGAGGCTTTTGGACATTGCTTGGGCTTTTTGAATGGAATTCAAATTTCTAACACTACCATTTTTTACAGAATATTCTTTTGTACAATTATTGATAATTTGATATTTATATATAATAAAAAGCTTAGCACAAACCGATTGTAATTAGTAGTGGTTCCTATTCCCCTATCCCTGCATGCTCTGTGTGGTATATTAGCTCACCCTATCTAGGGTTTTAGCCAGTCAAATAAGGAGAGATGGGGCAGGGGTGCCAATGCCCTCCTTTCCCCGAGCAACTTCCTCCACTCCCTTCACTCTCATATCATCAGGCCATCACATTGTTATATCAGTTATTGTTTATTTAGCAGCTCTCACTCATAATTTTCCTTTTTTTAGTGTTTTTCTCATTTCTGATTTTGTTTCACCTTACCCCAAACCTTCTGGGCTAAACCCCTGCTATCCATACACACATTATCACTCATCTTATGATTCCCCCAATTTCATGTGGACTAATTTAATATCACCTTCAACCCACTTAGTTAACACCTATTTTACCAATTAATAGTTTTAATATGTTTGTTACAATTTATTTAGTACTTAATGTTTTCATATTTTTATTGACCTGAATTGCTTGTATAGCCACTGTTTATAAGTGGTATTCCCTTCTCATATTACTGCTAGCCTCGATTAAACATTTATTTCAGTAAATGATATTTCTCCCTTCTCTCAAACATTATAAAAATCATACTAGACCTGAAATATTTTAGAAGATGAGAATCCTGTGTAGAAACTAATATTATTTTTTATTTCCTTGAAGAAGAAAAACGAGCAGGTTTTTCAATAGCGGTCGGTTGAATCTGTATTTTCATGGTTTGACTGATGCCCATTGATTGAATATCATCAACAGTCTTTTCTTCATTCTGGTAGCTGTATACGTAGCTATCATTGTTTCCAAGAGCCAGAATTATGCTTGAAGATTTCTCTTCTCTTAGGTACATTGACACCAAAGGAACATATTTTTCCGGGAATGCCTGTGCCTAATACTACGCCTGATGCCCGCATACTTCAAATATCACTTTTCTGGGTGCTTCTCGGTGAAGCAGATTCATTGTTTGATTCATGTTTCTGAGGATAGGGTTCTTTGTATTTCAGGGTATTGTTTTGCTTTAGAAGACAATAGTTTTCTTTGTGTTACATATGTGATGATCTGTAACACCAAGAAACCCCCACTTCCCTCAAAGTTATACGTTAACTGAACAACCATATTTCAAGCAACCGTATCAGCCATACACTTTCTCAGTTTTGGGTCGGCTTACACTACAAATCACATCTCAAAGAGTTATTCCAGTACATAGTGTACACAGCAATGCAGTATTTCATACGGCGTGTGCTTTTTGTGGTACTGATATGTGGAGATTTTCAACAAAAGTTAATAATTTAAAAGTTTCATCCGCGCTCTTTCGGTATTTTGCCCAAAACGTGGACGTTTTTCATGCAAATCATCAGTTAATATACGGTAGACTATACATGAACATAAATACAGTGATTCTGAAGCCAAATTCAGGTACGATCTACTAAATAACACACTTTTCGAGTCCTTTTCGGAGGTACTTTCTAGCTGAGACTGAGCAGTTGTCCGCCATCTTGGATTTCAAACCACCTGGAGTCTCGTCTTCGTGACCGGAAGTAAAACTTATGAAAGGCGTGTATTGTATATTTTATTATTTATAGGTAATGTTCAATCGTTCTTATGTTAGCATTGAGATTTATGCCTTATTACATGTAATTTTCGCGACACGTTAATTTCGCGATTTGGGACGTGGCGTATTTCGCGACACTTATTTTCGCGATTTTGTAGATTTCGTAGTAACTAGGTCACTTTAATTTTACGATTTCGTCTACGACATGGCAATTTATTATCACTACAGTCACCTTTCATTTTCGGAGACAAAAGAAAAAATAACCAGACTCCTTTATTTGATTTTTTTTATTATTTTGTACTACGGTATATTATCGAGGTGCAGATGTTTACGTTAACGCAAAAGACGTGCAATTCCGCCAATCACCACCTATATATCGTTCAAGGATCGGCCTAGAAATTCCCATAGTGGTCACCGTCGAAATGGATTCTTCGCCACAGAACATTTAAGCGATGGAAAAATTCAAGACTATTGTTGAAGTAAATTACAAAGAGCCAGTTAATGGTAAATTCAGTGACTGCACGAAGGAAATACTCCAATAACTTGCCGTAGAAGAGAGCTCCGGTTAAGAAGATGATGTTAGTGAATAGAGGTAACTGCATCTTTCCGTTAAAACTGCTTTATTGCTCATAAGTGATATATATGTAGTCACTTAATTTTCGTGCATAGGAATGTTCGCGACATCTAATTTACGCGATATTTTCAAAATCGCGAAAAACCAAAATTACGTGTAACAAGGTATAAATATAAACTTGGGCTGAGAACGGACGATTTCATTGGCTGAAATTCCAAGGTTTTGAAATGCTGCTCCTCTCAGAGCTTTTTTCATATAACATGGAAACCATCTTCGTTTTGATAATTAAAATATAAATGCAATAATTAATTAATATTTTTAAAGTTTAAGTATTTTTACATTTTGCCGTAATTCGTTTTGATACACCCGTAATTTAAATTGTAATACAATATCATGATTTCCGTCAAATCGTTTCTATTCTGTTTTAACTTTCAGGTTATAACTGGAATAACCTTTCGAATATCACAGGCAAGTATAAGAAGCATTATACAATACCATGTAATAAAATGCAAGCTACAGCCAATAAATAACGCTTGAACGATAATAGAACTTATGCAAAAATGGCTCGCCCTAATTATTTGGGCTGCGGGAGCGCTCAAGTCTTAAATTCGGATCTGTATCTCTCCTTGTCAACGTCGTTAGTGGCTAACAGACAGAGACAGTGTTGTTGACAAAAATAATGAATATAAAAGAATGCGGCAATTCTTGTTTTGTAAAGAGCAAAACGTGATAAGCAGTGAGGAGAAACGACTGGATATGCGTAATGGGAATCAAAATCATTCATGTAGCGCATCATACGTCCATCCGGTTATGGACAGACACACTTGGGAGGTAAGCTTATACAGCGAAGAACCTAGAGTCACTTTTGGCTTTGTCTCGAGTCTAGTGACTTCTTTGTCGTTTGTCCTTTACTCGATAGACACACGGTGCATGTTTACCATTTCATTATAGTGCAGGTGTATGCAGAGTAGTTCTATGAATGATTTGTGGTCGAAAATGTTTTGTTTAAATTGGTGGGTTACGTTTTTAGAAGGTTTGTATGAAAATTTAAGAACATAAATAATTATTAATGATCCAAATGGTGGGTATTCTATAATTAACAATATACAGTGCTTGGGTACTGGTATTCTGCAGTTGCTCCAATATTTTTTTTACTCTACTTACGTCTTAATGAAAAATAAAAGTCTCTAAATAATCGTGTAGTAGGTGTACAGTTCACCCATATTTTTGTTCAAGTAATTATACAAACAATGGTGAAAATCCGTAAGATCCACTTTTATCAATGTTAAGGACAACGGTGCTTGTAATCTGTTTTTGTTGTACATGACTCATGACAAATGGCACAATTAATGCAACAAAACTGAAACTGACAGTTGATAACTTTTGAGTTTACATGTGATGCCTGCCTGAGACTGATTTCATTCACGGCCATTTTTGGCACTTTTATGTTCTCCTGCCTGCGCTATATAATTATCTAGATCTGATGACAGGAGAACATTTTGAAAACCATTCCTTTGGCTTTGTGCATGTCAGGTTAAGGTTAGAGTCTGGTTACTTCCATAATTTTCTTGTCAAGTCAGATTCTCTTTCATCGCTTTTTACACGTATCGCTTCATCCTTCCATAGAAATTTTCTTGTAAATATAAAGTGAGAGGTGAAATCCTATTATCTAGTTTTCTTTTAGTTCGGTTAAAACTCTATAAAAGTTCACAGTTTACCGCTTCTAGTTCTAATCTGCAACTCAGCGATATTTCAAGTCCGACTTTGTTAGTAGTGCGCATGCGCAAGTGACAGAGAGGGGACTAGTAACTAATATCCACAAGAAAAGGTATATTATTCCAAAAACGTGACTGGATCTCCATCGCAAGTCTCTGTGGTGCAATTGGTAAAGCTCTGGTCTTTCAAGGGAAGGGTTGCAGGTTCGAGTTCCACTACCGGCGAACGAAAAAGTGAAATAAAAGTTAGTAGTAGTAGTAATGTGTCTTTAATGAGTAAAACATAAAGTTGGTTGTGGGAGACTAGGGAAGGAAAAAGGGGTTAGGGAGGGGAACGGTGAGTAGAAAGGGAGGGGAGAGTGGTCAGTTTGTTTTGCAGGGGAGGGGTGGGTGGAATATTTTTGTTCTTTTTAAATTCTCCCCCCAAAAAACTAAACCCCTTTTTTCTTATTAATCCCAAAAAATTGGAAAATCCCTTTTTAAAATCTTGGAAAATTTCAACCTAGGTTAAAAAAATTCAACCTAGGTTAAAAAATCTCAAACTAGGTTAAAAACATGAACTTAGGTTGAAAAAAATTTGACCTGAAATTTATTTTGACCTGCAACATATACACTATTTGTTACTCATATTTGCTTTGATTTTAAGCATCCCACATGGCTGAGAGGTTCGTTAGTTTATATCAAAATCGGTGAAAATAACTGTTTCCGGGCCGGAACGCGAATGTATAGTCTATTACCGTGACACAGCCCCTTTAACTGTGTTCTGACGTAGATTTCTTTTCTAGTTCCATGCAACAATACTTGGCATATCTCTGCGACGGCGAAGATGGCTGGAATGATACAAGTTTCCTTGGCACAATTTTCAGCAAACATCAATCAGCTGTACGCATACCTTATCAGGCCTAATTCAACTGTTGTCTTTGGAAGAAAACAGTGCAAAGAAGTAACTTTCGACGGTTTATCACCAAACACTTTGTACACAGTACGAGTGATGGAGATGCACGTGACCAGTACCAACAACTCCATATATGGCTGTAAGTCTTTGACTGTAAATACATCTAGTGGTAAGTTACATAAGAAATATAATGGAAATCACATTTTGTTCTCAAATATATATTACGATGTACTAGTCACTTTTCTCCTTAACAATTTACTCCAGATCAAAGTATTTCAATTTTAGTCCCTGTATCAAATCTGTATTTTCTGGGCGCTGACGAAGGGCTCGACTTATTTATCATGTTTGCCAAATCGAAAATTGTACAAGTCTAAAGATGCATGATGCGATTATGATCCTATGGGTTATTAGGTTTGTAGTTTGAATAAAGGTGTATTCGGGGCTAGCTTTCATGAGTTAGTAAAGAGGCACGTGCAGTCCAAGTTTGGTTACGGCTTAATAAGTGAGTTTGTGTGGGAATATATGTCTATGAAAAACACTGACATTTGATATTGAAAGAAAGTTATTAAACAAACTTTCCTCAATCGAGAATATTTTCAGTCTTGTTTACCTCTGCTATATCTGGGTGGTTTGATTGTAATTGATTACATGTTTTAGCTGGAATGGAATGCTGGTTGGGCTTCGATGTCCTCCGTTATACAATAACATAGGCGGAACCCAATGGTGAACTGGACAAATAACAGCAAATCTAGTAAATTTAATGATACAATACCCTTTTGATTAACTGAACTAGTATAGCATTCATATGATAAATTAAACTTACATATATACTATAAGATGTTCCAATCTATTGGTAACGTTCAATGCATAGACAATAACTATTCAGCCAGCATTAAGGATTTTTCCAACAATTGCAAAACATAATATCATCGAAATGCATTAATTTGCATAGCATGGTGCTATAGTGCGGTTTATTACTTTGAGATAATTTTCAAAAAGGTCACCCAATATTTTCGTTATGAACTATCAACGTTTTCATAAAGAAAGTATCGTTTGTAATATCATAGCGATATCAGCATCCTTAGCATCAATGGGCCCAATTATGTCGGGTCAATGTCGCGGGTTGCGGGTAATTGTTGCGGTTCACAGGTAAATATGGCGGGTAAGATAAAGTACGCGAAATGGAATTTTACACATTTTCAATCATTGCGATGTAATTTTTATTAAAACAACTTCGAAAATAGAAATTTGATAGCAGGAAATATTCGAGAACGAAACATAAACTAAGTAATTTAAAATCATCTTTTAATTAGCTTTCCACCGCAGGATCCTAAATTGAATAGATCATCAACTAATAGAACTGATCTCCCATATTGGGATCTCTCCCCATGATAATCAGCGCCGATTTATTTTTAGATTGCATAAATTAGTTGGACTATTTTTACCACTCTATCCGATTGGTTGTTGGTGTCACGTGTCCGAGTGGGCCGGCGCCGGCGGACGGGAGATTAGGAGATCATTTTACTATAACCAAAACATTCACAATTTTCTATTTTCACGACAGTAACTCTACAGGTTCGTATCAATCAATCAATCATGCTTTATTTATACTCACTTACATACAAGGAAATAATAGATAATATATTACAGAAGAAGCAAAATGAGTAGGAGTAAACACTATACTTAGATTAACATGAGGGCTATTCGAGCTAGGTAGTGTTAACAATTCCATCACATTTATTACGGTGTTGCAAAAGCATGTCCGATTGTTTACGATATTATAGGTTCTATTGCTAATTTCTTTAGCGAATTGTAAGCGTCTATTTACGATAATTTCAAACTCAGTCAGTCAGTGTTTCAGTTACGAGTGGCATTGATATAAACTTGATTCTAATTTTTGAGAGAAATTTATATTCGCCCACTACAAACTGAATGTTTAAAAAATTCTAAGCATCAAAAAGAGCAATTATCCGGCTAGTTCTGAACCTATGATGTATAGCTATAATATACGTGTATATTTGGACGACAGCGAGCGAAGTGTTAATCCACGCCTAACTGGTTTATAATTTCGCGAAGTTGTGGTCAACACTACCCTGGTTCCAGAGGTTTTCACCGTTTCTTAGAGAGCCGCGAAGCGGTGATCACCCCTGGTGATCAGCGAACCGCGGAGAGGAGAGAAAAGAGAGAAATCCTCTGGTAACGATAGGTGTCAATTAACATCACAAGATCAATTAACAAGCAACCAATCACGACACACCTCGCACGTGGTGTTCTGGTCTTGGGGTAGTAGGAAAGGAAAAGTGGTTGTTGTAAAATAATACTTAACCAGGGAGTAGAAAGGAAATATTTTGTATATAACTTTTCTTCAACACCAACAAGCGTTTCAAAATGTTTCAATACAATATATACAATACTTTTATTCACTCAAGCTAATTAGAGTAAAAAAATATACAGTATATAAACTTAGACATTTCCTTTGCTAGAGTTGGTAAACCTGAAAAAACCATGGGGTTATCTAGTCAGGTTTACCACAGAGGCATTTACATGTTTAGTTAGATAGTAATAAATAAATAATTATTATTTTAAGTAATTTTTATTAAAGGACGGAAATGAGAAATGCAAAACGAGGGCTGAGAAGGCAAGAAAGTATATAGTAGAATAAATAATAATTATAATATAAATAATAACAGTAACAGGACTGGTATTAATTTTAAAAATATCATCCAAGGTTTTTAATTTTTAATTGTAGAATTCTTAATAGATTTAGCAGGGTAGAATAAGCATTTCCCCAGAGTAAAATTACATAATGTAAATACGGATAGAAGAAGGAATAGTAGATCTGCTTCAAAACTGAAGGTGGTGCATAATATTTGGCCATAATATAAATAATCCCTAGTGTTTTTGCTAATTTAGTTTTAATTGTGGCTATCTGTTGATTCCATGTCAGGTACTTATCAATGATTATACCTAAAATATTTGGTATGGTCTTTTTCTATGATTGTTTCATTACCAATCTTTATATTTAGAGAATAGGGAGTGAAAAATAATAAAATTTGACTTTGTTATATAAGGGAGAGCTTATTACTTAAAAGCCACTCTTGGATTTGTATAAGCTCTCTATTAATAACATATTCTAACTCATTTATATACTTATTTGAGTAATGAAGGCTTGTATCATCAGCAAATAGAAAAAAGTCAAGTTTCTGGGAAGAATTTGAGATATCATTTATATGTAGGAGAAATAAAATTGGACCTATAACTGATCAGTGAGGGACACCATTAATTATTGTGAGTTCATTCGATAGGATACCATTGATGGAATCTACTTGTTTTCTACTGACTAAATAATATTTGAACCAGTTCAAAGCAGTACTCCTCACACCATAGAGTTCTAGTTTATCAAGTAGTATGTCGTGATTAACAGTGTCGAAAGCTTTTGCAAAATCCAAGAAAATTACTGCAGAATAGTATTTATTTCCAAAGGCATCAACAACCTTATTTAAGAGATGAAGCACGCCAGTACCGTTGATTTATTATTTTTTTGGAAGCCATATGTGTTGCTCAAAGATAATTTTCTTCGACTCTAAAAATTGATTATTTTAGAGAATATAGGAAGAAAAGATATTGGTCTGAAATTTGTGATATTTAATTTTGAGCCACCTTTGTGCAGCGGAATTATTTTTTGTATTTTTAATTTTTCAGGGAAGTAGCCATTTACAAAAGAGTCATTTATTATTATTTCCAGAGGATCAGCTATGTACGAACTCACAAGTTTGATTAATTTTGTAGGGAAATTATAGATTCCAGAGCTTTTGTTAGCAGCGAGGTTATCAATCAGAATTTTTACTTCATTGGAAGTAGTTGGATTTATAAAAAAGGAGTCAGTAATTCAAGTACGAAATGGTCTGTAATATGTGTCTGTAATATGTGTCTGTAATATGTGGTCTGTAATATGTGGTATTAAATTTCCAGCAATAGTGTTTGAGTTCAAGGAGTTTATGAAGAAGTGATCAATTAGAGTTGGATTAGCGTGATATGAGAATATTGTTGGTTGAGTAATTTGAGGTAACATAAAGTATGACAAGAGAAGATGTAAATAATCATTAATATGTTTCTTAGTGTCGATTTTCAAGAGATCAAGGTTTGTATCTCCTGTAAGAATTTTTTTTTTCTTTATTTGCTGTAGATAAAGTTTTATCTAAGTAGTCTAATTGTTTTTTTTGGATTCGTAGGATTAGGGTGCAAATAAATCATCATCATCAACAACTTTATTATACACGGTATCCCATCATTATACAGAAATAAATGCTCTTCCAGGGAGCCGTGTGAAAATATGTAAGTAATATAAGATAAGTTAATAATAATAAATACACTATCTGCAATTATTAATACATGTAGTTGATAAAAATGGCCTCTAAATAAATCTTTAATGTACAATGCTAGGTAAAATTACTTTACTTATTATAAAAGATAATCAAATGTGTTTCCGTACAAGTCTTTTAAAAACATTAGTATGTTTGAAGATTATGTTTACGTTCTATCCAGAGTGCTTGAAATTCACATTCATCAGAGAAATGGGTTTTTGATAGATCATTCCTTCAAATGTATAAGACTTCATATTTAACATAGAACCCACTGCCACTATTTGTAGTTACGCCTGGTAAATTTTCGAAATCATGATATCCTTCCAATTCGGGAGGAGAGAAAGACTTATTTTTATTTTATTGGGTTCCAAGTTTCGGATAGTGCTACAATATTAAAATTAAAGTCCAGACTATTTATTAATTTTGATAGACCTTCAAAGTTGTGATTTAGATTCCTTATGTTTGAATGAATGACAGACAATGTTTCTATATTTATGTTTATATTCTGTATGATTAGTTTATGGAAGTCATGTAATGAGTAGTGTTTAAAATCAGGATCGTATGGGATTTCATTGCTGGGTTAGTGTCAAAGTCAGGTGATATATACTTAAAATTTGTTGATAGAAGGTCCATAGATGGTAAAGATTGAAGTTCTATATTATTTAGGGATAAGGATTTTAGGCATGAACAGTTTATATTACTATTGTAAGTAAGCTGTGAAAAATCATTTACATTTCTGAATGGAAAATTACTCGAATGCATGAATAACAACACCAATTTGTTTTTTTGGGGTTGAAGTTTACTATTTCATCATTTAAAAGATAAGTGCATTTTATATGAACTTTATGGTGACAGGATATACAGACGATACTGCTTTGGATAGGTTTCGTTTTCCTCTTACAAATAGAACATTTAGAAATATATTTTTGAGTATGTCCAATGCGGTCACTAGCTAAAGTTAGAGTTATTTTTGGTCTACAGGTACTACCCAGAGGTAGGTTTGTATTGTATTACAGAGACAGTAACTGAAAATTTGTAACAGACGAGAATGGAAAAATCAATACTCAGCATTTTATACAAAACCAAGTGTCAGGGTATAACGATAAAGAAAGCACCTTTTTCTTGGTTAGTTTAACACACTTGGCATGAAGCCATATATGGCACAAGTCACATAATATTGAATTTTGGTTATCAAAAACATTTTTACAGCATATGTGACATACTGTAAATTCTGAAAATGTCATCTAAGTCAGTCATGTCAAGTCATCTTGGAATTTACCTTTTTTTTTACACATTTTTAGCAATGGTACAAGTTAGGTTAAAGTGACTTATCTGTATTTTTAGATCGAGTCCTTGAAGCCATAAGTTATAATTTAGTTGACCGCTGGGGGAGTTCCAGGTCATTGAGTTCTTTATATATAATATGTGTCTATAACTCGAAGCTTGAAGCTTGACTTCAGATTTGTAGAAAATCTCCGGTCTGACTTGAACTCATCTTAGTCGATCTTCGAATTTTTCAGTAGAGACTATGTAGACGTAGGCAGGTCGCTAGTTTTATTGATCTTGATGGCATCCGAGGTCTCAGATTGTCGAAGGTATATGATTCCATTTCTGGACCAAAGAAATTTAAAGTGGTTCTCTTGTTTAAATCGTTGTGCTTCGGCTAGGAGAGCTTTATTTCGACGCGTGAGGCGTTTCATTTCTGCTCTTTGCCCCAAAGATATTCACGGACGATCGGCTGCAGGCTTTCGTATGGATTCTACAATACTGTTTTTGATTCCACTTTACGGGCTTTATCTAGATGAGATCCTAGGCGATCCTTCATGTTTAC
Source organism: Actinernus sp. WN-2022 (assembly GCA_030867875.1). Lineage (NCBI taxonomy): Eukaryota > Metazoa > Cnidaria > Anthozoa > Actiniaria > Actinernidae > Actinernus > Actinernus sp. WN-2022. The sequence continues at coordinate 34,255,011 of JAOWCC010001589.1, forward strand.
TCATTTACTCATTCCTGCACTCAAAATGATTAAGCTTTTGACCTCATGTCATATGAGTGCGTATAAAAAAAAACATTTTCGACTGTCGGATGTATATGAATTGACAAAGGTAAGGATTTCCGTTACTACTATATTTTTCTTCAACCAAATCTCTAATCTGAAGCAGTTATGTAGCTGATGATCGAACGACAACAATAACAACAACAACAAGAACTTTATTACCATGAAAACGTACTGAGTATTTACAATTTATAAGACAAAAGAAACAGGTGCAGGTAAAAGTCACTCAGAATTAACTAAAAAACTAATCGAGCTAAGTGACTGCAAGTTATATTAATCAAAAGTCAGGTTGGCAATAAAGCTATTACATAGTACAACATAAACAAGAACTAATTTATATTTAAGTACGAAATCTAACTCATTAATATTAATAATAAATATAGCAGTATTAATAACAATAATATATAAAACATAAGGTCTGCGAGAAAAAAAGAATAACGATATAGAAATTAAAGAGGTACCAGATGAAAACTCTAGAGACAATTATTAGAATTAATCTATACGTAAGATTGTAAGATGTTCAATTTTACTTTCGCTTTGAAAGATTTTAGAGGAAGTAATTGTTTGATGTGTTCATCTAGATTATTCCAAACAGTTACTGCAGCAAAACGGATATTGAATTTCCCATAATTTGTTCTGACAAAATTAATATAATAAGATGATCTAGAAGCAAGTCTAAGTGTTGTACTGGTGTTTTGATGAAATTGTCTGTAAGGCTTTGGGTAGTAAATTATTGTGAAATAGATATATAAAAAGTGCATTGTGAAAACATACTAGGTCTGTAGGTCTGAGTGTTCATCTGGTTTAGAAAAGGTGATTATACGTATGGCCTTTTTTTGAAGAGTTAAGATGGGTCTTAAAGTAGTTTGGTAGGTGTTACTCCATACTAGTAGGCCATATGTTACGAATGGATATATTAAAGAGTAGTATAACTGTAATAAAATATTACTATTTACAAAGTGTCTAATTTTGGAAAGAATCCCAATAGGTGGGTTGCAGTCAATCCCCAGAGATTCAAATGACAAAGGGCATGGCGGCCATGTTGGTGTACCAAGCAAAAGATGCTAACGAAGGATCTATTGTTAAAGGTACACCAACATGGCCGCCGTGACGTCATGTGCAATCCATCTATACCTCTTGACACCTTTTTACCTAGTTCATGTAAGTGAGATTTCCAGTTTAGATTAGTATCAAAAATAAGGTCCAGATATTTAAATAATCTGTTTGTCTTGTTTGATTGGCTTGTTAGAATGTTTTAGATTCATGCGGTGAAGAATTTTCTTTTGTGGAGGATGGAATACCACAAAACTAGTTTTGACTAAATTCAATGACAAACTATTTGCATTTAACCAGTTACTCACTTTCTCCAATTCAATATTCAAATTAGATTCTAGATTTTGAATGGTATTATCAAAATTTGTATCATCTGCAAATAAATGGAATTCTAGGATATTAGAGCATTTGTACATACATTAACATATAACAAAAATAGGAGTGGATCTAGTACCGATCTGTGTGGCACTCCACAAGAAATTGAGAGATAATCTTAATCAATACCTCTCAAAGACACAAACTGTTTCCTATTACTCAAGTAAGAAGCAAAACAGTCATATGCGACACCACGAATACCATAGTACTCTAGTTAAGCTAGCAATATTTTATGATTAACAGTATCAAATGCTTTACTGAAATCTAGGAAGATGCCACAGGAATAAGTACCCTTGTCAATTGCAGTTTGAATTTTATCAGTTAAAGGAAGAAGACCTATAAATAATATATAATTTGTTTAGGTAACTGATAAGTCTATTGTACATTAATCTTTCAATTATTTTATTAAATATTGACAATAATGAAATAGGCCTATAATTTGAGACAGCACAACATATTCTTTATAATAATTTACTTTACTGATTGTAATTAAATGATTTAATTTATTTCTATAATATTTGTATTTACAATGAGTATGGTTACTTCCTTCTTCTTAGAAAATGCCTGTAAAGCCTATTTTTGTTATTAATTGAGATTTTAAACCAGGAGTAATCCAGGGCTTTGAGTAAAACTTTAACTATTTTCTAGATAAAGGCTTTAGTGGTGCAATGTTATTGATAATATCAGAAACATTGGAATAAAAGGCATCAAACATCTGGCTAACATTTTGAGAACCATAGAAAATAGTGGGCCAGTCCAGAGAACTGAATTCATTTATACGAGATTCTTCATCATAATTAGAGTAGTCTCGCTTATATAGTTTTTCTTTATAAAAAGACAACTAACTTATTAATAAAAACGAATTTGACAAATGGTCGGTTAGTCATATAATACATTTCCACATAATCAATTGAGTTAAAAAAGATATTATCAATCAGAGTAGTAGAGTTGTTGGTAATTCTAGTTGGTTTTAAGGATATATGGCTCTAAAAATATGAGCTTAATATATTGATAAAGTCCTCTGTAAGAGGATGGCTTTCATAACTTAACAAATTGATATTAAAATCGCCAGACATGACACCCAACTTTCCCTCTTGGTGGATTTTTTCAGTAACAGAGTATACGTTATTCAGAAAAACTTCACTTTTAGAGTTCGGATGCCTATACACTAAAACGCACAAAATGTTTTTACCCAGTTGGCTCTCAATTTTCACCCAGAGCATTTCAAAATCAGTTGATCTAGAACTAATATTATGTCTGACATTGAATTGTAGGTCATATTTTTTATATAGAGACCGACTTCACCAGCCCTTTGTATGGAGGACTGTGAGATAAATGAATAGCCTAGCTGGCAAAGAAATATTTATATGTTGGATATTAGAGACACTTAGCCAGGTCTCTGATAGGCCAATCACACTAAAGGCATATTTCAATTCACTTAGCAATTCAGTTAGACCAGGAGCCCATAACTAGGAGCGCCCATATCTCCTATACGGTTGTTACAGCATTTTTACAAGTTGGGCTAGTTTTAGATTATTTTCCCCGCCAATTGGTAGATTGCACCGTGGCGGAACAGAGGATGCCTCATTAGCTACTTTTATTATACTAAACAACGGGAAACCATTCTAAAAATAACCTAACTTATTTAAACGATGTGACATAGGCCATAGTTAATAGAGTGGAATGGTTATGAAACCCGGCAAACTTCAAAGGGGCTAACAAAGGCGCTGCGATTTATGTTGGAAGGGGGCAAGACAAAAGATTGTGCAGGGTCATAGTTCATTAGCGTCCCCTGAACGACTGAACTCACACGTTTCTATTGGCTGATTGATTAACACATTGGAATTTCTATTGTATTTTGTGCAGGGTCACGGTTGAAAAAAGCTAACAAAGACATATAACAAAGAAGGTCGCTGGGTTTCATAACCATTCCACTCTATTAACTATGCATAGGCCTAGTATGTGGATGGACGCTCCTAGTTATGAGCTCCTGGTTAGATGGTTATTTTTTTCTTGAATACTCCTAATATTGCAATTTAAAATGGAAAAGGATTTTGCAGATGAGAATTTTGAATTTCGGAAGAACTAATAATCAATTTATTTACAATAATAATTTATTTACCGTCGGTAACGCAGGAAGTGGTTGCCCAATCTCCCGAGCCAGGGGCTCATGATATAAACGCTCGACAAATTAATAGTAACCAAATATATAATTTGAAGTAGGACAATAAAGCTAGGGCATAACATTATAACACGAACGGAAGCTAAGATAACTCTAGTTTCAACTATTTACATATATATAGTAATATTGTTAATACATAACAATATGGATACAAACTAAGAGAACTAAAGTTCAAACTATTTACATATATACAATAATAAGTAAGCAAGTCTAGCTATACTAATACCATACGATATATATACAAAATCAAACTTAAAGGTGCCAAAATTTAAAGATATCAATGTAAACTAAGTAGATCTATAGGTGCATGTGTACAGGAGCTAGTTAGAGGCAGTTTTTACACTGGCATCCAATAAAGTCAGACTTATTAAGATATTGCCGAAACTGTATTAAAGAAGTTGTAGTTTTAGCTGCCGATGGTAGCTGGTTCCATATGTGAGATACTGTGTATGAAAAAGAATTATGCTGGAAAAGGCTGTTATAGGATGGCTGTACTACGTTATTACCGCTATCTCTTAAGTTATAGCTAGTGACTCTAGGTTTAAAAAGATTTGATATATATACAGGACCTTGACTTCTGAAGCATTTAAAGAATAACATTAGAGATTGTACGTTGCGTCTATGTTTCAATGACCGCATTGAGGCCATGTCTAATAGTGTTTCTTGATGATATGCGTTATTACCTAAATTAAGTAGTGTTCTGATAGCATAGCTATTTGCAGATTCGATTTTGTTGCTAAGAACTTTACCTTTGCCTAACAAAATGGGACTACAATATTCTAAATGCGGTAATACGTACGCCTTATAGAGTCTTATCAAGTGAGCTGTTGGCACAAGGCGCTTTAGCCGGCGCAGTGCCGCTATTTTCGCGTAAGCTTTCTTTAGCATTTCGTTAATATGTGGTTTAAATGTAAGGTCCTTATCTAGAGTCACACCTAGAATTTTCAAGATGTCTTTCACAATAATAGTATCTTCATGGACTCTTAGGTCGTACGTATACTTTGATTTTCCTAAAGTCATGGCCTGCGTTTTAGCGGCGTTTACTTGAAGAAAGTTATCAGAGAACTAGTTCTTCAGCGACACCGTTTTCATATAAAAATACACTAAAATATGTCTAGACATATGAATAAAGGTTATTTTGATTGACACATCATTCGTGCGTTTTGAAAAAGATTCCTTTTCCCTTTTGCATTCTAAACTGAAAAGGTTTTCAATATCGTTCTCGTCGTTTTATTGTAGACAAAAGGCGCTTTTGGCATCATTATTTAAAATTGCCTCTGTTACAAAATTTAAAATGTGTAAAATTGCATTTTACGTATTTTAGCTTACCCGCGACATTTACCTGCGACCCGCGAATATTACCCGCGATCCACGACATTTACCAGCGACCCGTGACCCGCGACGATTAGGCACTATCCCAATGATAGGTTGTAAACAATCTTCAAAACGAATTAGATAACGTCCTTCTGTAACAACAATGGTCAGATAGAGCTTTGTTTGACATCTGGAGACTCTAGATGAGTACAGTGATCGCATGACACTATATTACCTTGACACTATATTGCAGTTGCATGATGCGCCTTGTCAATGTGTACAGGTATTGTACTTGTGAATTATTTCAAACGTGTCTATGTTGAGAACTTGGATGACATGTTCTTGACGACATTCCACATCATCGATCAGTGTTTCCTGTAACACTTCAGTGGTCGGAGGTTTCACTGATGAATGATCGTCTTACAGGTTGATGTTAAAGGCGCTATGTCGCGGTATTGTGCTTGTGTGACAATCTGATGACATTTGAATTCTCAGAGCGGTGAAATATCGATTTTTAAATCGACTTCCATCACTGTTCTTTTTGAACTCATCCTAGCCTCCTTTGGTCATTTATGGGAATGTAAGATGTGCTTAAATAAGTTTTAGTTATTTGTTTATTCGTTGCAGACTGCAACACAACTAAAACAAAAAAGCATAAGTGATGTCAGTGATGCTTACTGGCGGGGAAGACCGCCACTGAGTACTATGAATACAGCAGCCGAAAAACGCAAGAAATTGGAAGCTTTTTGGCATTCCAACCTGAAGCGAACAGGGTTGGATGTCCAGTAGAGTTCACGAAACACATGACAACTTTTCAAGTTATATTATAAATGATATCGCAGTTTTCAACGAAGAAATATATATCGACGGCTTAGAAACGAGGCTGAAATTTGATGAACCGACCGGAGTGCAAAGACTGTACGAAAAGTTAGATAAACCTTTTCTTTGCTGGCAAAACAACCTCATGAACTCAAACACGACAGCCTTGTGGGCAATCGACATAGTTACCTTTGAAGCTATATAAATTATTATCCACTACATGAGAGTCAAACATCGAACTGCTATGAAACCGCTTGTCAATTTACGCACTTTCGTAACAAGCGAACGTTTCTACTTTTCGACACACGGTCGCTAAACTGTACTAAATCTCCAAAAATAAATCCATAATGTCGAAAATAACGGGGGGAACTAAAAGAGGAAATCCTTGTGACCAATTGACATACATATGAAGCTCCAGAAGTAATTATTGAATACATGAGAACCCATAGAGCAAACTGATAATAAGGAACGCGCTATTAGTTTCACGGACATAGCATCTTAAACAACATATCCTTCTGACCAATTTGACATACATATTAAGCTGTGAAAGTAAGTTTCCAGTCCATAACAGCCGATAGTGTAAACGTACTAGTAAACAGCCACTAAGTAAGCTTGCGTACTTCCGCGAGTACTGAACTTACTAGCGTCAAATGCATGCGTTACGTTTCCAAACTTTAGGACAAGAAATCTTCAATAGAATGTTCTATTTTATTTACAGCAGAGAACTGTGTTATTAAGCATGTAGAAATATAACAATGGTGCCATTTGGAGAATTATTTCATGTCAAAAGTGCATAACGAAGAAATATATATCTACGGACGCGAGCAGCTTGATTCACTTTGGTCAAATTCGCAAAACATACAAACAAGCAAAACATACAAGCAAGTAATGAAATATTTATTTTGATTGCATGATTCGCATTGGATGTTACACAATACAGCCGTCAATTCAATGTCTGGAGACTGTGACATGCGCAGTACCGTGACACAGCGCCTTTAACATTCGGATTCCTGTGTTGTCTACTATCACTTTATTGGCTAGTTTGTATTGTGCTTGACCAACGGTTTTTGAAGGTTCCACTTTCATGTCCGTTGTCCTTATTAACGGGTGTCTGTATTAAACGGGGTCAATTTAAGAGAAAATGTATGAAACATGAGGTGTCCGTATTAAGTGGGTGTCCGTAAAGTGGGGTTTGACTGTAATTGCATTTCAATATTCATTGGTAAATATGTCTTTGTGCATGTTTATATAATTTATGTGTGAGTAACTGTATGTTCATAATATTCAGCCAGATTTCACATACTGCGTAATGTTGAATATAGTTACTTATGGTTACATGAACACCCAACGATGTTATTCTGGGCCACTCGGCTTACAAATTCTGCAGTCTGATATTTCTCAGCTGGCAAATTGTGACCTCACACGGGAAAACGTACACTAACGGAAAAGCGTTTGAACGGCCGGTTTAACGGTAAGCAAACGGTTACGAACGGTTTGAGAAAGCGTTTAAACGGTTTAGCTAAAAAAATCAAACGGTTTTCAGTGAGCATCAAACGGTTTGTCACCTCTAATCAAACGCTTTACCCTGAAGCTTTCGAACGGTATGAATAAAATTTGGAACGCCTTGTTTAACCGTTTAAAGAAATTAATGCATTTAAAAAATAGTGAATTATACAGGGTATTAAAAAAAACTTTTCAAGGTTTTCTTTGTTGACTCATTTTCTACCACTCCATTGGTAATGTAAATTACTACCTTTTATTACTTTTTTCAAACACAAAAAGGTAAACTATCATAATCATCAAATTGTTGTTAAAACATTCGTTGGATATTTGAATATCTACATGTATAAATTTTTTGACTGGCAATTTCTTCACTTTTTCAGCTGCTTTAGGCCCTGTTTACATGGAGATCAGGTAACCCCGCTAGAAGGGTAAAAAGGTAGCTCTCATTTACATGCAATCTCGCCGAAGAGAGACAGCTATAGCGAAATTAAATGATATCACGCAATCGTTAAATAATAAACAAAATGGCGGAAAGCTCGATATATTTATCTCCTAAACCTTTTAACTGTCGCTTTTTAGTGTTGTAATCTCTTGCTTTGCCATTTGTTGGTTGAAACTCGCCACAAAGAGCCGATTAGCGTTACAATCTCTGAATTTCTAACGAGACCTGAAACAACCATGGGCGCTGATCAAAGCCAGGTCCCGGCTAATCCATACATCGAATTGGAATTTAGCGTGTTGGTGTTTGCGGAGGGAGGAAAACCGGAGAATCCGGAGAAAAACCCTCGGAGCAAGGGCGAGGTACCAACAAACTCAACTCACATATGGCGCTCCGTCCGGGAATCGAACCTCGGCCACAGAGGTGAGCGGCGAAGCGCTTAACCACTGCGCCACCCTGGCTCCTCAGCTGTAGTCGAAGAGACATATTCGAAGGAAGGTCGTTCGCAGTCGCGGTAGAATTTGGCGGAATCCCGTGAAAACAGACCTGTGATGGCAGACCTTATATAAATTGAAGTATGCCTATATTTGAGTGGCAAAATACGTTAAGAATGGACCGAAAAGTGTTCGAATTACTTCGCGGTTGTCGCTCAATTTGTCCCGGTTTGCAGGGTAACCCTACCGAGAACATTTACAAGGCAAAAGTTTTCCCGAGTAGAAGGGTTGCCCTACAAGCAGATATGGTAACCCTCCCCTATAGCAACCTTTCTAGGAGGGGTACCCTATTTCCATGCAAACACGGCCAAAGTTTCTTGTTAAATATGTGTTTTATGAAGGTTTAACAGGGGCATGGGTACCCCTGTTACTATGTAGTTAATCATACGTCCAATCAGCTTGTAACTTACCAGAGGTGGGTAGAAAATTGTCCAAAATGGACCAAAGTGGAAGACATGTAAATTGTAGCTTATATTTGGAAGTGTATTTTTACAGCCACATTGCGTCTTGTTGGAGGAAAATCACCTAACGAAGGTCGAATTGAGATATACCATGATGGAGAGTGGGGTACGGTATGTTACAACTCCGAGCACTGGGACTTCAACAATGCTAACGTTGCCTGTCGTTCCATTGGTCTTCCTCCTGCTACTTATGTATTACTTCACAGAGAATTTGGGAAGGGCACAGGAAGAGTATGGTTGGCCGATTTGCGTTGCTGGGGAAATGAGACTTCCTTGGAAAAGTGTCCTAATGACGAATGGGAAAATATGGGAAGGTGTAGCCATGATACCAACTTGGAAGTTGTCTGTGGAACCCCACAAGGCATGCTATAAAATTGATATTTGAATTAATAACTAACTATAGTTTTCGTACAGCAAAGGGGGAGTGAAACACTGTACAGATATTAACCCTTTCCCTACTGGACATGTTTGGCTCAGTTGGTGAAATCCTATGTGCTAACTCAACCCTCCCCCCTCAGTTCAAGTTTGGCTAGCCCGGGGTAGTTAAATACTGCTAACTTTTTAAGCCGAGGACTCAAACTTTACCCACAATGCCATTTGGGAGAATTATGTGAACTCGTTGACGGTAGGTATGGCTGCTTCGGTAGGGTTTCCAATGAAATGTGCTCTAATTTTGGAGAAAAAAAGCCACTGCAAGAGAGCTAGAGGACATCATTAAGTCTGAGGGCGGCTGAAAAGTACTTGGTTTGCTTTTAGTAGGCCTTGTGAGGGGATTTCACAGGGTTTTTCCGTTGTGTTTCTGCTTTGAGACACATGAAAGAATTATTCAATGAAATTCTTGAAATTCTGCACTTGGTGATCTTTTCCCCATGCTAAACCTAGGATGTGTTTTGTCACTTTAAAGCAACGGCTTGAGTCAAAATCATCAGTAAAAGACTTATAAAAAAAACCTACAGGACTCCCAGAGAGGGACTCCTTGTGATTTTTTTTTTGATTACCCAGCATGCAATTGGAGGTGGGAGCAGGAAAATGTGGTCGAGTGGAATGCAGTGTAAACATCGGCGTGGTTCACAGTCGCTTGGTGTGTTTTGTGCTAACAAACCTGCTGGTTGGAAAGATTAAACAAGGTACTGTAACGACTGAGTGGTGATTTTGTGTTTGCTTTTGATTTCCAAGTGCGAATGGGCAGGTTTTGTTGAGCCGATTTTCAGCTCTCCAAAGTGGGAGAGTCAAGCGATCCCCGTTATAGCTGTAGCTTCGAAGTCATTCATTCCTTGAAATAATATCACAATATCGTATTTCCAGCATGTCTAGGTTTGATGCAATAATTTTCTCCAGGTACATGCTTCATATTGGACGGTTACGGGCGGTGCAGGAGGGAAAGGGTTAAGTATAATGTAATGGTTATTTTAGACGACCTGATGAGAGAATGTCCGAAGGCTTTACGATCTTTGCCGTTATTTTTCTAAAGAAACACCTGATAAGAGACCATGTAATAGGGACCTTACGCACCAAGGACGGCGACGGCTGGGATGACGTGACGTGAAATGTTAATTATTGCGAAATTTGGTGTTTATCGTTTCCTTTCTTCACCTGTTATCGCTTTTGACATACAGAGTTTCGAAAAATGTGATAAGCATAGAGTTCCGTTCACGCCGAACGTTCTAACATTCTCTTTTCAACGTGAAGTTTGGGGTTTTCACGTTGTTTTCATAGTTATTGTATTTTGTAATTACGACTATTGCTTTATGCCGTCGACCTAGACGTTGCTCTCCTGGTTGCCTAAGGTCTCTAATGTTTATTGAGGAAACTTGACCTTACAACTGTATGGTATTTTAAGGATTATTTGTTGAGTACTGTTTCTTAGAATTTTGGGTTGTCTTGGATTTACACTTGGATTTATAATGATTTTTTTATCTCAATGTTGCAGTTTACAAGTTTAATGTTGTGAATGTGACTGGAGTGATCACCAGTCCTGGATATCCTCAGTACCTAGCAGGAGGACACTACGAGTGGACATTCAATACAAGCACCTTCCTTGTCTTTGAAGAATATAATATTCAACCACCCTATGGTCAATGGTACAGTTGTTAATATGATGTCTTAGTACGGGGGAATCGAATACATAAAATGGGTGGGGGTCCATACGTTAAGCCTTATATCTATTAATCTATCCATTATTGGTCTACTACCTGTCTGTCTGAATTAGTCATCTTTGGAATATTAAGGGGTACAGGGGGTAAGTCTAAATATAAAGCAGGCATTCCTGGTATTCCTCAAATTAAATCAACATTGCCAGATTCATATGTTTATTCTACTATGGGTCAGAACAGACAAAAGATGAGGGGTTTTAAGATATGGCTTCATGAAACGTCATTACAGGCCCTTCCTCAGTCTTTAACGCTTACTTCATTACCCGTTATTGGTACGTCTGTATTGCGCCTTACTGAGGATGACTTTATAGATCATCCAAGTGTTGCTGCGATTAGAAACCAGTCTATAGATTTGGACCTAAACTGCGGGATTATCTGCAAATGAGGTTATGGCATATCAGCCCATTTGTAAATTAGGAGACATTAATTTCAATTTATAATGCTCAAATTCAATCCATCTTCGATTATTGTGATGTTGTATGGGACAAGTTAAGGTCTAGCAACCAGAATACGAAGACTGCACAGTAAGGCAGGAAGAGTGATTACAAAAGGTAATTATGAATCAAGATCAAAATATGTTTTAATAATGCTCGTTTGGAAAAATCTAGCTGGTCGAAGAGCAAAGCATAGTCAAGTCAAGTCAAGTCAATTTTATTAGCCACAATTGCATGAGATATTACAAAAGACAGCTTATATATAGCGTGGCCAGGAAGCCCAAAAGAAACCCCAAGGCTTGAAGAGTACAATGTATGTTGAGCCCCAAACTATAATACAGTATTAAAGATATGGGTATATAAGAGAGTAATACAGCGTCAATTAAGAGTATCTAGAAAGGCAAAAACTTGATTTGTAAACGATTCCTATTGACGTTGAAAACTTACTAGCAACATGGGAAATATGAGGCTGTCAGGATATGTGTTCATCAAGAATAATACCAAGAAACACAACCTCCTCAGTTGCCCTGATCAATTGTGTGATCATTTAGTGTGATCGATAAATCAATTGTAAGCCGTTTTTGTCTAGGTTTAAAAATCGTGTAATTAGTTTTCTTAACATTAATTGAAAGCATATTTGCTTTCAATTAATTTCATCATTTCGATTGTACTTCCAGTAATGTTATTTATTGTATCACCAGCACACTTTGTAACAAACTCTACATCGGAGAAACAGGGCGAAGATTAGGAGATCGATTCCGCGAACACTTGCTAGATGTTAGAACTAACAGCAAGGATCTCGCCAAACCTGTAGCTCGTCACTTTAACCTTCCTGGTCATTGCATCAATGACATTACTGTATGCAGCATTTCTCTGCATCAAGGTACTACCGACACTCGTAAACGCAAAGAACAGAACTATATTTTCAAATTAGGATCTTTGGCACCTCACGGTATTAATGAACGCTTCTCGTTCATTTAATTTCAGAATTCACCTATTCAGTCACACTTAGATCAGCATGTTTCCTTAGTTTACTCATCAACACTTCCTGTTACAACAATTAGCATTTCTATTGTTGGCGCAATTTTCTTTGATCCCAATTGATCCGAGTACATGTTTCCTCAGCAGTAATCATGCTCTCAACACTATATAAACCGTTTCCCCACCCACAATTCCCTCTTTTCTCTGACGAAGGGCTAGCGCTCGAAACGTCAGCTGCTACTCGCTTTCCACGGCGGTTAGCATACCTCAATCGACTTTAGTTGATTATATACCAGTGTTTATCTTCCCCGCCGACGCAGACCAACACTAGTTTTTACAGGAACTAGTTACCTATCATATTTTCTTTAAACCAGTCTGTTAACTTAATCATTTCATTATTAACTATCTCCATTAAGCAAGTCGAGTCTTCGTGGGAGTAGAAAAGATTTGTGTCATCAGCAATTAAAATGAGCTCACAAATGTTTGAGACATTGCAAATATCATTAATGTATAATAATAGGAAAATCGGACCTAGAATTGAACTATCAGGCACTCCAAACTGAATTTCCTTAGAAATAGAACAGGTATAAATATATTTTACGTACTGCAATCTTTTGAAGGAATTATTTTTTTCCAATCACGAGCTACTCCACGGATACCGTAGTGCTCGAGTTTGTCGAAAAGAATGTCATGGTTCACAGTGTCGAATGCCTTAGAAAAATTCCGACTATATGTTCTTTACGGTCTATGGCAGATATAATGTTGTCATATAGGTGTAACAAAGCTAAATAAGTTGAAGAGTTTTTTCCGTTAAACAGGATGTTAGATTTGTTTAGATATTTATGTAACCGACTAGACACAACTCTTTCTAAAAGTTTGGAAAATATTGACAAGACCGTTTCAGTTTATTTTTTTTGCACACTGTTTTTTATAAGATACAATTTAGGTTAAGTTATCATACAGGAAGGGGGAAAATATAAGGTAAAACGAAGAATATTACAGTTTTGTGTGCAGAGGCCAAAGTAGCAAAGCTTTCGAGTTGGCCTTTGCCATGTAAATGAGCGTTAACAAGATATGTGAATCAAATAATGAACAAGGGATTTTTATACAAGCAGCAAAATCGTGTATAGTAATTAAAAGCCCTAATTGTCTGTATGTGATAGTGTTTATACATGTAGCTTAATTACGCTTAATTCATGTCTGATTCATCAACAGGTACTTTTTATAGGCTTTCTTAAATATTCCATTCTTTAGGATTTTAATTTCTAATGGGATACAATCCCAAACTTGTGTGCCATAAAGTCTAAATGCTGGCACGTGCTGCACGATTTTGTAATCTCATCAGTTTCGTTGTTTATGCCTCTCTAATATAATGATGATCTTGCTCTCAGTTTGGTTTTCTCTGTTCCTTGGTGAGCTGCATTTAACTTTCTCAGCACCTCCTGGTGAAGAGCAGCTGGTATTATCGGTCCGGTGACCCTTCATCATTATTCCGTCTTCGATGGTAATTTCGGCCCTATATTACCAGTAACGTCTTGCTAACGTGGGGACTTGTCTGATGTTTTGTAGCCAGCCAGCGTATACCGTTTCCTTAAGGGCGGTTGGCTCGGTATCTGTGCTGGTGCTGTCTCTGATGTTCTGGATCATTTCGTTTCTGAACTGTGGACACACCTCATGAATCTGTAAGTTCATATCGGTCACGGGGAGTTTTTCCTCTGGCGATAGTCGGGAGAATGCATCCGCGATTAGCATATCTTTTCCAGGAGGGTACTTGATAGTGAGTTCGTATGGTTGTAGTCTTAGAAGAATTCGCTGAAGACATAGCGGTGCAGCCGTGAGATGCTTTAAATGAATGCTCTCTAGGGATTTATGGTCACTTTCAACTGTGAAGCTGCGACCGAGGGTTAGGGTTAGGTTAGTTGAGGTGTGTTGGTGTGAGGTGTGTTGAATGTCTCACAACCATATATACGGCTAAGAGCTCTCTTTCGATGTTAGCATATCTGGTTGCTACATCTCTTAGGGCTTTGCTTGCAAAAGCTACTGGTTTGCCGTCTTGAATCAGTGCTGCACCGAGGCCTTTGGTTGAGGCGTCGACTTGAAGTGTGACTTCTTTGGCTGGATCAAAGTAGTTTAGGGTGATTTCTTTGCCGATGGATTCTGGTATCCACGCGAACTTGTTTTTCTCCTTCAGGAGTTCTCTCAGGGGCGCTGTCAAGGTACCTCGGTTCTGGATGAATGGGGCTTCATTTGCTTGAGTGCTGACACTTTAGTTGGATCTGGCTGTACACCATTCTCGCTGCATACGATTCCGTAAACCTGATTCTATTTTCTTTGATGAACCACTTGTCGGGGTTTTAACGTCAATCCCGTTGCTCCGCATCTCTTGATCATTCCATGCAAGCCGCGATCGTATTCTTTTCCGTTTTGCCATATACTACTATGTCGTCTGCTATTCCCACGACACCTAGGCCTTCGCATTCCTCGAATGTTTTATTAATCTTTGACTGGAATACGTCTTGAGACATCCTTAGCCCAAACGGCATGCGCTTGAATCGATATCTACCGATTGAATGTAGCTAGATAGCTGAATTATTGGTCTAGTACTACGTTCCAGTATCCACTCCTCGCATCTACGATGGAGAATATCTTTGCGCCATCCAGCTTTGGTAGGATTTATTCAAGGGTTGGCGTCACGTGGTGGTCTCTCTGAATTGCTGCATTCAGGTCTTTTGGATCTAGGCAGGTCATAAACCTTCCGTTTTGTTTTCGTCGGTAGACCAGGCTGTTTACCCAGGCAGTTGGTTCGCCCTCTCTTACTTTAGTTATGATATCCTGTGCGACAATGTCGTCTAGCTCACGCTTTATGTCGTCTTTGAGGCTTATTGGTACTCATCTGGGTGGGTAAATAATAGGTGGAACTGCTGGGTGCAGTGTGATGTGGTTTTCGCCTTGAAATTTACCTATACCGTCGAAACAGTTGGGGTATTGGTTAATCAGGTGCTCTTTATTCCTGATCGGGTTAACTGTGTTTGCTTGTGTGTCAGCGTTGGTTGGCGGCACGTTGTTCTTCTGTTCTGCTATTTTCTTCTCTACAGAACAGTTCAGGGACAGGAGCTTGATCTCGAGTGAGGTAGGTAGGCCAATGATTGTTGATCCTTGTGCTTCAGTAACGTAAAAGGTAGCGGCCGTACTCTCGCACTCATATCCGCAGCGGATATCACATGTTCCGTGTTGCCTTATCTATGATCCACCAGTACTGTCAAGGCTGTCAAGACTGAATTTGACTTCTTTAGGACGTCTGGATTTGGTTGTCCGTCCTCGTTGACGTTCCGGGGAAACATGCTACGATACTGCCTGATTGGCAGTATATTTCTTGGGCTCCGGCACCGAACTTTGCTTTTAGAAGTGTGGTCGGGTGTAATGCTGTCTACAGTTATAGATTCCAAAATCAGTGTTTCGAACTGTTCATCTAAAGGCTGGTTCACACTTGCGACATAAGCAAGAGCATAAGAACATACGCAAGCGCAGATTATACTTCATTGTTAGTTAGCCCCTTTATACTTGAGTAGAACAAAGCATTCTTCCAACCTTAAAGTACAATCTGCGCTTGCGTATGTTATTATGCCTACGTCGCAAGTGTGAACCAGCCTTAATTCGTCGTCATAGCTGTATTCGTTCCTATGAAGTGCGTGAACTCGTGTGTCAGTTCGGGATCCCTGTGGGTTTGTGGTTTAAACCTGGGTTGTTGTCTAGCGCGCGCGTGTGTATTTGCTACTGTGTTGCTGTTTGTGTTACTCTGCTGTGCTTCTTGTGCTTTGAGCCCAATGGTTTGGTTTACGGCAGTAACGACAAGCTGTATACCGTGCGCTGGACATTTCTGCGGTTGGTGTTCGCCTCCGCAGTTCCGGCATTTCATCATCCGGTTTCCTGATTTTCTTATTTCATACACGCTGTTTTGGCTTTCGCCGCTTATGTGCAATTGTCGCGTCGTAGGTTCTAGCGTAATCGCATGCCTGTTCGAGTGTTAAGTCCTCTCCTTTCTCTAGGATTCGTTCCTGGACTTTCTTACGCTTCGTTTCGATTATAACTTGTTCGATTAGGCGCTCGTCTATCTCTCGCTGGTCTCTAAGTTTACAATTGACGGCATGATTTCGGCATCTGCTAATAAAATCATCTATGTTCTCGCGCACTACTCATCTGTCTCATTTGCTGTAGCTGGTATCTTGCTAACCTATGATTGGCCCTAGGAACTAAGTGTTTGGCAAACGTTTGCCAAATGATCTCGGGTTTAGTTTGATCTCCGTCATTCTCCCACCCCCAGCTGTTGTAAATGTCAACACCAGGGCGACCAATCCATAATAGAATGTGTGAGGCTTTCTCGCTCGCACCTTTCTTTGAGAACGGCCCTTGAAATACTAGATTGCAATATTGTTTCAATTTGGCGACCTTATCTGGTACATCACTCGCATCCCAGTTCATTGTAGGCGATGTAAACCCTGCAGCCATCGTTTGACTTGATTGAACACAGTTCGTGTTTACTTTAGTCGCTTAAATCTAGTCTTACCGGTCGTCTTCCTCGGCTCTGCATGCTCTTGTCGACGGTCTAGTTGAAGTCTTCAGCGTTTTAGAATCCCACTTCTTGCACCATGTTTTGATTTTCTTTGCTTTCTTTATTAACATTAACAAGGCGGACCTAAGGAGACAGAGTAAACTACAACAATGCATGGTGGGAAGAGTCACACAATGAGTGCGCGTGACGTGACTCACATAAAGTATTATCATCACATTACCCTTTGATTGTGGTCTTTGAGAAACACAAGAAGTAGTAGCTAATTTATAATGTACGGATTGAATGGCCAGTTCTTCAGTTTTTCACTTAGAAGGTTGTGCTTTACAGAATCAAATGCCTTTGAAATGTCCATAGCAAAAAGCCTCACAGCAGTACAGTTAGGGTTGCCCAGGTGTGCTAATACGTTGTTTTGCATACTCAATAAAGCGTCAGTGCAATTACCTCCCTTCCTATAGGCAAACTGCGACGAGCTTAAATTCTCGTTGACGATGTCTTTACAGAAGGGATTGTAGACGGCTTTTTCGAAATCACTAACGATCACTGGTGTGACATTAATGCCACGAATATCAGAGTCAAGGTCAGGCATGTCAACTTTTGGCAGATGAGTCAAATTGGCTTCCTTCCACATGCTTGGCCACGTATGTGATTGAAGTGAAAGGTTCCATAGCTTGAGAATTACGGCGACAGTATGTCTGCATGGTCCTCCATAGCCAGTATGGAATACCGTCAGGCCCCGATGCCGTTCTTTTGATATTAGAAAGTGAATGGAACACTTGCGTTTAAGTCAGTTCGGAGATGTCAACCTCATCAGGAAGGTGAAGTGGAGTAGGTTCTATGCAATCATTATCATGGCATTTAGTCTTACCCATTAAATCTTACCACATTATCGTCCTAACGATTAGAACACTTTCTATGGGATAGAGAGTCAACCTCCGAGTTCCTATATTAGCTGTAGTTACAAAGTTCCTTCTGTTATACCTGAGATGACTTCATTTATTCTTAGATTGATAGCATTCAGTCTTTCTGAACTGGTAATAGGCAGTCTAGAT